>OX101754.1:72880089-74214351 GCA_944452675.1 Tachina lurida
CCATTGAAAATTTTCTTAAATTTTCTCCCACAACAAATAATTTGAAAATTTATTTAATTGTTTCAAATTATATCAACCCCCATATATTGGTCGCTTATACGAAGCACCATTGAAAATTTTCTTAAATTTTCTCCCACAACAAATAATTTGAAAATTTATTTAATTGTTTCAAATTTTATCAACCCCCATATATTGGTCGCTTATACGAAGCACCATTGAAAATTTTCTTAAATTTTTTCCCACAACAAATAATTTGAAAATTTATTTGTTTCAAATTATATCAACCCCCATATATTGGTCGCTTATACGAAGCACCATTGAAAATTTTCTTAAATTTTCTCCCATAACAAATAATTTGAAAATTTATTTAATTGTTTCAAATTATATCAACCCCATATATTGGTCGCTTATACGAAGCACCATTGAAAATTTTCTTAAATTTTCTCCCACAACAAATAATTTGAAAATTTATTTAATTGTTTTCAAATTTTATCAAACCCTATTTATTGGTCGCTTATACGAAGCACCACTGAAAATTTTCTTAAATTTTCTCCCACTCGTGAAACAGATAATTTGAAAATTTGTTTAATTATTTAAAATTTTACCCCCCGCATATTGGTCGCTTATACGAAGCACCACTGCAAATTTTATTAAATTTTTTCTCCCATACATCCTGGCCGCTTATACGAAGCATCTGTGGAAATTTACAATTTTACAACAATCGAACATAGGTCACTTATACCAGTGAACATCTAGCTTGCGGATTTTTTTTAACCCCGATACACTGATCGTTATACCGATACCCCCATAAAAACATTTTGTCAATAACTCCTACCGTTTTCACATTGGAATGGCAACGTTAAAAAATTTAATACGCGCTTCTGACCGCGTGGTAGACTTTCAAATCTATTTTAAAAGCTTGAAAGAAGAGGGGCACACTCTTCATACCTGGGTGGCTCAAGAACGACAGCTTGAGAAGCTATGGTCTAGTTTCGAGACACTCTACGACATAGCGCTGGAGAAATATGAAACAATTAAGGAAGAAATCGAAATGGCAGCACTAAAAACCCGTTTTTATTCTACCTTTGAAGCCTATACAGAGATCATCGCGACTATTCATAAATATACCGATAATATTCGTACCCAGGCCGAAGCAGCTACCCCGTCCGCGAAAAAACAAGTCGATATGATGCCACATATTTCTTTACCCCCCTGCGATACTGAAGTATTCCATGGTGACTACAAATCTTGGCCTACATTCCGAGATATGTTCACTGCCTTGTACCGCAAAAACAACCGTCTCTCACCTGTAGAAAAAATGTGACACTTAATGAAGAAGACGCAAGGCGAAGCACGTGAGCTTCTAAAAACTTGTCCCATGACCAACGAAGGTTTTGACATTGCATGGCAGAACCTCAAGCATCGTTATGAAAACAAGAGGGTCCTAGTCAACGCACAATTGAAATCACTTTTCAATATAAAACCGATGTCGCGGGAAACTGGTTCTGATTTAAGGCGTCTGCAGCGTACAATTAGCAATTGTATTACAAATCTTCGTTTGCTTCAAATTGAAACAGAGAACTGGGATTCAATATTCGTGTATATCTGCTCGACCTGCATGCCTGAAGTTACCCTTAATTTATGGGAACAATCTTTGCCCCAAACCACCGAGTTGCCCACTTGGACGCAGCTTGATGTATTTCTAACATCTCGGTGTCACACTTTAGAGTCGGTTGCTGATATTCGATCAACTTTTGCAAGCTCGAATGGTTCAAGACCCGCACAGCCGGCTAAGCTGAATAAATCTAATTCGTCTTCCAAGCAAAAGCTTCAAAGTTACCAGACTAATATTTCCAAAGAAAAGAAAGGAAAATGTGCCCTTTGTCCACAATTTCATCCCCTCAGATTTTGTTCCGTTTTCCTAGCAATGCCAATCGAAGAATGCTATGCTACGGTTAAACACCAAAATCGATGTACCAATTGTCTGGGAACATCTCATGGATCTCAAACATGCAAAAGCAAATATGCCTGTCATACGTGCAAAGGAAAACATCATACATTGCTTCATCGCACATCAACTGCACAACGATCTTTCAATACCACCCAAGCCATTTCTCCCCTTTTCACACCAATTTAAACAATAATCATCCTCCTTTAGATATGAGCCCTTCAACGTCAGCACAAGCCGCTGACAGAATGCTGCAATCGTTCTCAACACATCTAACCTCAACGACACAATTTGTCATCCTAGGCACAGCTCTTGTTGACGTATATCAGGGCGAATGCAAATATACAGTTCGCGCGCTAATTGATTCTGCATCTGAGGCAACTTTAATTTCACGAAAACTACAAAACTGTCTAGGCCTTAGCATGCGATCTTTCCAAGCTCAAATATATGGCTTAGGTGATTCACTAACTGCTACCTCAGGCAGACATGCCCCATTAAAATAGGCTCTCCTATTGATCCGTCGTTTGAACTGTTTGCAGAGGCATTAGTCATAAACAAGCTGACAGGTCAGCTTGCATATTACCCCCATCATCGCCGGCATACAGCAGTTTTTCACATTTACAGTTAGGCGATACTTACCGCAGCGGTGGGTCCGAAATTTACCTACTTCTCGGTGGAGATGTTTACCCAAAAATAATTCAAGATGGGCTGCATTGGGATAGACAACAGTCTTTGGTTGCGCAGAAAACTGCTTTCGGATGGATAATTACCGGCAAGGTAACCGCAAATCCGTGTAAAAAGGCAATTTTATCATTTTATAACACCGTCGCGTTGGATAATCAACTTCGACGTTTCTGGGAGCTTGAAGATCTCCCGAAAAAGCAAAATCATCATCAGAGGACACATACTGCGAGAATCTGGACACCTAGACTACCTTCCACAATCAAAATGGTCGATACGTGGTATCACTTCCTTTTAAACAAGAACACCTCGAAAAAGTAAATAGTGGTCAATCCCGAACAATCGTGTTATCGCAATTTCTACGAAATGAAGCGCGCTTGATAAAAAACCCCCAACTCAAAGCTGAATATGATCGAGTTATTACCGAATATTCTGCTCTTGGCCAAATGGCCAAGGTAACCCCCATAAGTGGTGACAGCGGCGCATATTATTTGCCCCACTACGCTGTTTTAAAACCCGATAGCACCACAACCAAATTACGTGTGGTGTTTAATGCATCAAATCCCTCAGCAAATGGCGTCAGCCTCAACGATTTGCTTTATACTGGCCCAGTTCTACAAGGAGACTTAATGATCTTAATATTAAGATGGAGATTTTTCAGCTACGTTTTTAACGCGGACATCCAAAAGATGTACCGCCAAATTTTAGTCCACCCCTCTCATAACCCCTTTCGGCGAATTTTACATCGAAATTCGCCAACTGAATTCATTCAAGACCACGAGTTAAAAACAGTCACCTTTGGCGGGAACTGTGCCCTCTACCTAGCAATCAAGACGTTGCTAGAACTCGCCAAAGAGAGCGAAACCGATCACCCTAACGTGGCCGAAGTCCTACGGAACTAAATGTATGTCAACGATGTCCTTTCTGGAGCGCATAGCATATCATCGGCGCTAAAATCACCAGGCTTTTCGCTTCGAAAATGGACGGCAAACAATGAAATGTTACTACAAGGACTACCGTCGACACACTTTCTGGATGAAGAGTTTCTGAAATTGTCAGACTCCAGTATAACCAAAACCTTAGACCTCAGATGGAACGCTGGAGGCGATTATTTTTATTTCAAACTTAAAACTACCCCCCATCGCATTTTCACTACAAAGAGATGTGTGCTATCTGAAATAGCAAGATTATTCGACCCAGTAGGTTGGCTGTCACCCAAAATCATCGTAGCAAAAATCATTATGCAGCAAATATGGAAAGATGGTACCGACTGGGACGAAGATGCAAAAGTGGCATGAATTCCTTGACGACTACATAAATATTGAACAAATTAAAATTCCCCGTTTCATTGATTTTGATCCCGCCTATAAAGTCGAAATACACGGCTTTTGTGACGCGTCGGAAAAAGCATACGCAGCAGCCATTTACCTTCGCTCTGAGTTCCAAGGATATGTCGCCAGTCATCTTCTAGCCGCTAAAACGAAAGTTGTGCCAGTGAAATTTGTTTACTTACCTAGGAAAGAGTTATGCGGAGCTGAACTATTGCCCAATATGATAGATTCGACTCAATCTCAGCCTCAAGGATTACAAAATCTCCTTGTGGATTCCACCATTGTGGTGGCATGGACCTTTATGGCTCAAAGTTCCTCATAATGAATGGCCATCAAGAAAGGCTGATTTTGAAACTGAAGAAGAAAAACGGCCAGTACGCGTTCTTACCACTATAGTACATCCCGAAGATATTCTTACCAATTTTTCTGACCTTCCTCGTGCATTACGAGTCATATGTTACATTTTTCGTTTTTGCTACCGCCTGCGCGCCAAACAAAGGTCTGATAACATCAACAACGAGCTCTCAGCTAAAAAATAGTTGTCCTCAAAAATCGTTTGATAATCGCCTGTCAAAAATCACATTTCAGCGACGAGTATTCACAATTATTGGAACAAAAACCACTGTCCCGCAAAAGTTCGCTTCTAACGTTCAACCCATTTATAACTTTCCCCCTTTATTTTTTCCCCGTTATAGCAAATATGCATAATCGTCGCCGCAGTCACGACTCCCCCATTGAAGAGCACAAGCTCACCGTCCATCTAAACGCTAAGCCTCCCGACTGGCGTTTATGTCGGAAAGATCATCCGTTGCGTAAATGCGCAAAAGTTAACAAAATGCCCGTGTCAGCCAAGTTGGACGTCGTCCAATGCCATCGCTATTGCAAAAATTGTCTGGCCCATTCTCATCGCCTCCAAAATTGCCATAGTCGTGATCGCTGCAGCCACTGCAACAGTAACCATCACACCCTTCTTTATCCTCCCGAAATCACCAGGGTTAATAAGGCATTGAGCCACACCGACCCCACCACTGTTGTGCCTACCGTCATTATAAAAATGTATTTGGACAAAGAATGGAGCCTAGTTCGCGGACTTTTGAATCCGTGCGCTGCCACGAGTTCTATCGCTTCCTTCCTAGTCGAACGGTATTATCTGACATTTGAAAGGTTCAACGAGGACAAGTGGTGTCATTTCCAATTTCGCACCCGGTTTGATGGAGAAGGAGGGACCTTCACTGTGAAGGCCCGTGTTGCAGACGATCTACCTGAAAGGCCGCCAGCAAAACGCCTGGATCGTCACGTCACTGACGCTTATCGCAACTTGCGCTTGGCTGATCCCGACTTTTTTGAAAGCCACACCATCAATTTTGTTTTGGGAGCGGACGTGTATCCCAGGTTAATCAGGAGTGGTATCCAAACTGCCTCTATTGGGTCCCCATTGGCGCAAGACACTGTGCTGGGATGGGTCATCATCGGGAAATTTGCCGTTTGAAAATCATTTTTTATCTTTATAACATTTATACAATACTTATATACATATTTACCTTCTACGTATATTTATACAAATCATATTTGAATTATATCATTGTTAGGTCTCCGCATAAAATTTGCTAAAAATATTAAAATCATTTTAATATGTACTTATTCTTCCATAACTATTTTAATTTTTTACATCCAATGCTGTTCATTTTGTCGCTCATTTGGACCACTGTAATTTGTCAATATTTTGCACGCATTGATCACTGTCACTTAATTTAAACAATCAACAGTTAGTTAATTTAATTATTATTTTTCGAACTGTATTTGTTTCTATATTCTTATGAATTGAATAGGCTAAAGTTCGTAACGCTTTTTAAGCCAAATTACATGTGATAATTATTAATGAACAAATAACATCAAAGTTAGTTGTAAATATTCTGACAACAACACATAGTTGAACGGAACAGCCAGCCGTTTTCGAAGGCCACTAAACCTTCCTCATCAGCGTTCTTCTGTGTTTTGGTCCACTGTGTGTGGTGTCAGTTGATGTAGATGTCTGCCTTATATACGTAACTTTATTGCAAATGGAATATGTGAATTTGTTTGATTCATTGCATTTCAATTTGCCAATGTGTTTCGTAATGTATACGCAAGTTAACATCTATATATATATACCATCTTCTATATATATTACCATCTTCTATATATATTACAACAGTCTTACCATTGTCGTTTTGTTCCTTACTAACTATACACATGTTTGTTAATTTGCTTATTTTTTGTTCTACTTAAGACAAACTTTTTTGGTTTGTTACTATTAAGTATATTTTTTTATTTTTAATTTTTGCCACAAGCCAATGACTATTAATTAGTTAATTTAATTATTATTTTTCGAACTGTATTTGTTTCTATATTCTTATGAATTGAATAGGCTAAAGTTCGTAACGCTTTTTAAGCCAAATTACATGTGATAATTATTAATGAACAAATAACATCAAAGTTAGTTGTAAATATTCTGACAACAACACATAGTTGAACGGAACAGCCAGCCGTTTTCGAAGGCCACTAAACCTTCCTCATCAGCGTTCTTCTGTGTTTTGGTCCACTGTGTGTGGTGTCAGTTGATGTAGATGTCTGCCTTATATACGTAACTTTATTGCAAATGGAATATGTGAATTTGTTTGATTCATTGCATTTCAATTTGCCAATGTGTTTCGTAATGTATACGCAAGTTAACATCTATATATATATACCATCTTCTATATATATTACCATCTTCTATATATATTACAACAGTCTTACCATTGTCGTTTTGTTCCTTACTAACTATACACATGTTTGTTAATTTGCTTATTTTTTGTTCTACTTAAGACAAACTTTTTTGGTTTGTTACTATTAAGTATATTTTTTTATTTTTAATTTTTGCCACAAGCCAATGACTATTAATTAGTTAATTTAATTATTATTTTTCGAACTGTATTTGTTTCTATATTCTTATGAATTGAATAGGCTAAAGTTCGTAACGCTTTTTAAGCCAAATTACATGTGATAATTATTAATGAACAAATAACATCAAAGTTAGTTGTAAATATTCTGACAACAACACATAGTTGAACGGAACAGCCAGCCGTTTTCGAAGGCCACTAAACCTTCCTCATCAGCGTTCTTCTGTGTTTTGGTCCACTGTGTGTGGTGTCAGTTGATGTAGATGTCTGCCTTATATACGTAACTTTATTGCAAATGGAATATGTGAATTTGTTTGATTCATTGCATTTCAATTTGCCAATGTGTTTCGTAATGTATACGCAAGTTAACATCTATATATATATACCATCTTCTATATATATTACCATCTTCTATATATATTACAACAGTCTTACCATTGTCGTTTTGTTCCTTACTAACTATACACATGTTTGTTAATTTGCTTATTTTTTGTTCTACTTAAGACAAACTTTTTTGGTTTGTTACTATTAAGTATATTTTTTTATTTTTAATTTTTGCCACAAGCCAATGACTATTAATTAGTTAATTTAATTATTATTTTTCGAACTGTATTTGTTTCTATATTCTTATGAATTGAATAGGCTAAAGTTCGTAACGCTTTTTAAGCCAAATTACATGTGATAATTATTAATGAACAAATAACATCAAAGTTAGTTGTAAATATTCTGACAACAACACATAGTTGAACGGAACAGCCAGCCGTTTTCGAAGGCCACTAAACCTTCCTCATCAGCGTTCTTCTGTGTTTTGGTCCACTGTGTGTGGTGTCAGTTGATGTAGATGTCTGCCTTATATACGTAACTTTATTGCAAATTAACTAATTAATAGTCATTGGCTTGTGGCAAAAATTAAAAATAAAAAAATATACTTAATAGTAACAAACCAAAAAAGTTTGTCTTAAGTAGAACAAAAAATAAGCAAATTAACAAACATGTGTATAGTTAGTAAGGAACAAAACGACAATGGTAAGACTGTTGTAATATATATAGAAGATGGTAATATATATAGAAGATGGTATATATATATAGATGTTAACTTGCGTATACATTACGAAACACATTGGCAAATTGAAATGCAATGAATCAAACAAATTCACATATTCCATTTGCAATAAAGTTACGTATATAAGGCAGACATCTACATCAACTGACACCACACACAGTGGACCAAAACACAGAAGAACGCTGATGAGGAAGGTTTAGTGGCCTTCGAAAACGGCTGGCTGTTCCGTTCAACTATGTGTTGTTGTCAGAATATTTACAACTAACTTTGATGTTATTTGTTCATTAATAATTATCACATGTAATTTGGCTTAAAAAGCGTTACGAACTTTAGCCTATTCAATTCATAAGAATATAGAAACAAATACAGTTCGAAAAATAATAATTAAATTAACTAATTAATAGTCATTGGCTTGTGGCAAAAATTAAAAATAAAAAAATATACTTAATAGTAACAAACCAAAAAAGTTTGTCTTAAGTAGAACAAAAAATAAGCAAATTAACAAACATGTGTATAGTTAGTAAGGAACAAAACGACAATGGTAAGACTGTTGTAATATATATAGAAGATGGTAATATATATAGAAGATGGTATATATATATAGATGTTAACTTGCGTATACATTACGAAACACATTGGCAAATTGAAATGCAATGAATCAAACAAATTCACATATTCCATTTGCAATAAAGTTACGTATATAAGGCAGACATCTACATCAACTGACACCACACACAGTGGACCAAAACACAGAAGAACGCTGATGAGGAAGGTTTAGTGGCCTTCGAAAACGGCTGGCTGTTCCGTTCAACTATGTGTTGTTGTCAGAATATTTACAACTAACTTTGATGTTATTTGTTCATTAATAATTATCACATGTAATTTGGCTTAAAAAGCGTTACGAACTTTAGCCTATTCAATTCATAAGAATATAGAAACAAATACAGTTCGAAAAATAATAATTAAATTAACTAATTAATAGTCATTGGCTTGTGGCAAAAATTAAAAATAAAAAAATATACTTAATAGTAACAAACCAAAAAAGTTTGTCTTAAGTAGAACAAAAAATAAGCAAATTAACAAACATGTGTATAGTTAGTAAGGAACAAAACGACAATGGTAAGACTGTTGTAATATATATAGAAGATGGTAATATATATAGAAGATGGTATATATATATAGATGTTAACTTGCGTATACATTACGAAACACATTGGCAAATTGAAATGCAATGAATCAAACAAATTCACATATTCCATTTGCAATAAAGTTACGTATATAAGGCAGACATCTACATCAACTGACACCACACACAGTGGACCAAAACACAGAAGAACGCTGATGAGGAAGGTTTAGTGGCCTTCGAAAACGGCTGGCTGTTCCGTTCAACTATGTGTTGTTGTCAGAATATTTACAACTAACTTTGATGTTATTTGTTCATTAATAATTATCACATGTAATTTGGCTTAAAAAGCGTTACGAACTTTAGCCTATTCAATTCATAAGAATATAGAAACAAATACAGTTCGAAAAATAATAATTAAATTAACTAATTAATAGTCATTGGCTTGTGGCAAAAATTAAAAATAAAAAAATATACTTAATAGTAACAAACCAAAAAAGTTTGTCTTAAGTAGAACAAAAAATAAGCAAATTAACAAACATGTGTATAGTTAGTAAGGAACAAAACGACAATGGTAAGACTGTTGTAATATATATAGAAGATGGTAATATATATAGAAGATGGTATATATATATAGATGTTAACTTGCGTATACATTACGAAACACATTGGCAAATTGAAATGCAATGAATCAAACAAATTCACATATTCCATTTGCAATAAAGTTACGTATATAAGGCAGACATCTACATCAACTGACACCACACACAGTGGACCAAAACACAGAAGAACGCTGATGAGGAAGGTTTAGTGGCCTTCGAAAACGGCTGGCTGTTCCGTTCAACTATGTGTTGTTGTCAGAATATTTACAACTAACTTTGATGTTATTTGTTCATTAATAATTATCACATGTAATTTGGCTTAAAAAGCGTTACGAACTTTAGCCTATTCAATTCATAAAAAAAAAAATCAACAGTTAATTTTGCATTATTTCGAATATACTTATATTCTCTAAATAACTAGTATGTTTTGTTGTTGTCAAAAAGAATGCAATGTTTGGTATTGCTGTATTAAATGAAATCATAGTAACAAGTTGAATTGGTACATTGGAAATAAGAAACCAATAAAACAACAACAATAAAATGTCTTATATACTTATATTGTTTTAGTTAGGTTTAAGTTAAAGCATTTTTTGAAAATAAAAATTATTATAATTGTTGAACTCGTAAGAACATCATCTTCGCTTTTTTATTGTCGCGCTTCACGGTCGCAACTTTCTTCAACTTAGAAATATCACTGCCCATCGAACATTTCAGTGGAATATAGACAACAATTCGAAAATACTAAATTGCTCTATATAGCTGCCGGTGAGGAAAAAGCTCCTGATCGAACATTTTGGCGCCCAACGTGGGGCACGATATTATAAGGATTTTCTCGTAGTGTGGTTCGTGGAAAATATTTTGTTCAAGTGCATGTTCATGCAATGGTCGCTTAGCGGAGTCGAACTACAAACATTTGCTGGTAAAAATTATTAATACTTTTGTGCTCAAAACTAAACCTAAAAAACATTGTATATTGTGGAACTTAAAAAATTAATTTAAAAAAAAATAATACGATGACTTTGGAAGAAGTAAAACAACAACGAACCAGTACAAAGAAAAGTATAACCCGCATCAAGAATCAAATCGAAGTCAATAGAAGGGGTGAAGGTAGGACACTATCATCAGCGGAATTGAAATGCCGTTTGGGGACTTTGGAGTCATATTTTAAGCAGATATTAACATACCAAACCCTAATTGAAAAATACGACCCGGATGATAACGGTAGGCCCGATATCGAAGATTAGTATATCGCAACCAAAATGAATATACAATCGCAGCTAGGAGAAGAAGTGCACAATACTACAGTGTCTGATTCGACGATTTGCTTCCCCGTTGCTAACCATAAGCTGCCTCAGCTACAGTTGTCCACATTCAGTGGAAAGTATAGTGAGTACAAAAATTGTATAACATCGTTCAACCAAGTTATTGATCGTGAATTTGGCATTTCGAATATTGAATAGTGACATAGCCAACTCTATGCTTATTCACATAGTGATGCAAAAGGTGGATGATGATACCAAACGAAAGTGGAAGGATTCTTTAGATTTTACTAGATTGCCATCATGGGATGATTGCTCCAAGGTCCTTGAAAGACGTTGCCAATTTTTGGAATCTATTGACAATACCCATACTCAGCTACCACGTAAGCCAGAAACTCATCACTCTGGTAAGTCTAAAAATAAAAGTTCAAAACCTGATTATACCTTTTCGGTTTCAAAACGCATTTGCGCACTTTGCTCAAAACCAGATCAGACAATCAGCCGTTGTCCTCGCTTCAAGGACATGGATGTAACACAATGTTTTGAAAATATCAAAAAATTATCGCTTTGTATTAATTGCTTATCAAAGGGGCACCAAGTAAACAACTGTTCCTCAACATTCAAGTGCAAATTTTGCTCCCGCTCGCATCATAGTTTGCTTCATCTGTCTCAGCAAGTTTCAAGACCCTCGTCCCCCACTGCTGAATCATCTACTTCTCGTCCTACGTTGAATGAACCTCCTTCCACGGTTCATACTCATTTGGAAAAATCCTCGCCGGAACAAGTGTTGCTTGCTACTGCCATGGTTCTCGTTCGCGACGTTACTGGCTCATATCAGTTGGGACGTGCTCTGCTAGATTCTTGCTCTCAATTAAATTTTATTACCGATGAATTTTCTAAAAAACTTCATTTGCTTCGTACAAGGCAAACTACTGAAGTTGCTAGCATTGGTAACACTCATAGCACGAGTAAATATAGGTCATGTTCAAATGTAAAATCTCGGTTTACAGATTTTGAAGTGTCGTTATCGTTTTGTGTTACTCCTCACATTTCCTATCAACCTGATTCTGAGTTAGATGTTTCATCATGGAATTTGCTCCCAAATGCCCAGCTTGCAGATGAAAGCTTCTTCAAATCAAAACGAATCGATTTACTTATTGGAACTGAAACGTTATTCGATATTTTGTCATTCGGTCAAATTAAACTCGGCCACAATTTGCCGAAGTTGCATAAAACTCTTTTTGGGTGGATTGTAACAGGTCGCTATATCTCGACACAATCCAATATTGGTAGTTCGTATATGCTATCGATAGAAGAGGAAGTTGATCTTAACTTACAACGCTTATGGGAAATAGAAGAAATTCAACCCAGCTCACAGATTTTGACACCTGAACAGTCGGCTAGTGAATCCTATTTCAATCAAACTGTCTATCGTGAAACATCTGGTCGAATTGTGGTTAAACTACCCTTTAAAGAATCTACTGATGTCCTAGGGTTTTCTCGAAATATGGCTCTTAAAAGGTTCATGTCTCAAGAAAGACGATTTACACATGACGAACCCCTTAAATTGCAATATGTTTGTTTCATGAAAGAGTATGAAGACTGCGGACATATGAGCCTAGTTTGCCCCTAGTTAATAGGGCTGATCTAACCCTCGCTTGGATCAGCCCCATTATCTCATTCCCCACCATTGTGTTTTCAAGCCCAACAGTACGTCTACGAAATTAAGGGTAGTATTCGACGCCTCGTGTCCCTCATCATCTCTAAAGTCTCTCAATGATATTCTTATAGTTGGTCCGACAATCCAAGAGGAGCTATATACAATCTTACTTCGTTTCCGCCTTCATCGTTATGCTATTACGCAGATATAGTAAAAATGTATCGACAAGTACTGATTGATTCTCACGATCGAAAGTTCCAGTACATTTTGTGGCGAAACTCAGAAGAAGAAGAAATACGTACATACCAGCTAAATACTGTCACTAATAGAATGTCATCTGCGCCTTATCTTGCCATTAAAAGTCTTCATTATCTAGCAGATGAGTATATGGACCAATCTGAACTTGGTGCAAAAACTATAAAGTCATCATTTTACGTGGATGATTTTCTTGGTGGTGCAAATACCCTAGAAGAACTGTCTCAAAAAAAGCATGAAGTAAATGAAATTCTTGTTCGTGGCTGCTTTCAGTTAGACAAATGGCACTCAAATCATAAGGATTTTCGAAATGACAAGACTATAAAAAATTTGAATATACATGAATCTACTATAACCAGCGCCCTTGGTATCACATGGGATCAACAAAAGGATATTTTTCTGTTTTCGTTTTCGCCTAAACTTTCAATTGATGATAAAATCACCAAACGAACAATATTGTCACTCTCTTCCTCACTTTTTGATCCCTAGGGCTTTTATCACCACTACTTATAAGAGCTAAAGTAATTATGCAAGAATTGTGGATTCTTAAAATTGGCTGGGACGAGTCGATACCACAAGAACTACATACGGCTTGGAAACACTTTGTCTCAGATCTCAAAATTCTAAATATGGTTAAAATACCACGTTTTTGTCTTGCAGCTGAATCACAATCAGTTCAACTTCATGGCTTCTGTGATGCGTCAATTCGTGCACTTGGTTGCTGTTTCTATTTGAGAGCTAAAACTTCTATTGGAAAAACTTTTACTCATCTTTTAACCGCCAAGTCTAGAGTAGCTCCTACAAAAAGAAAATCGTTGCCCAAACTCGAACTTTGTGGAGCACATCTCTTAGCAAACCTGTACTCAAAAAAAAATTTTTTTTTTTTGCATATATTTATTTATTGTATCTTCAAATATGAACTAACAATAAGTATTCAAATCTTAAATCTAAATATAATTATTAGGCCCGACCAGTATCGGACATAAACTTAGTGATAGTAATTAATAA
Source organism: Tachina lurida (assembly GCA_944452675.1). NCBI lineage: Eukaryota > Metazoa > Arthropoda > Insecta > Diptera > Tachinidae > Tachina > Tachina lurida. The sequence goes on from OX101754.1 coordinate 72,893,941, forward strand.
TACATAAATTTCGTATTAAGCACAATCATTATTTCCAAGAAGTATCATTTGGGGTGCTGAGTATTATGGCCCTTGTGTCCCTCTTTTTTAAGCGGATGTGTCCAGTAAAGTTCAAGATATTACGAGCAAGCGGATTAGGATGTGACTCGAGTTTTGTTAAATATTTACCTGAGTATTTTGCGATTTCTTCAGTCACTAGTGGCATATTTAAATCTCGATGTATATTTGAATTTTTGATGTACCATGGAGCCGCTGTTATCAAACGTAAAATTTTATTTTGCCGTCGTTGGATTCTATCCACATTTGAAGCTGAAGCAGTGCCCCATAGCTGAATTCCGTAGCACCATATTGGCTTCAAAAGCGACTTGTATATCAAAAGTTTGCAGTCTAGACTGAGTTTTGAATTTCTGCCAATTAACCAATATATTTGAGTTAATTTAAGTTTCATTTGGGTTAACTTAGAGCCAATATGATATTTCCATGTAAGCCTTCGATCAAGGTATATGCCAAGTTATTTCACTTAAGAATGTTGAGGAATATTTTGATTATTGATTCGAGTGGGGGAACAGGTATCTTTTCTTAGGGTAAACGTTATATGAACACACTTTTGTTCATTTACTTTAATTCTCCATAAGTTCAACCATCTTTCAAGCTTGGTAATGTGAGCTTGGAGATTGCGGAATGCCTCATCAGGTTTTTTGTGCATGCTCATACAGGCTGTATCATCGGCAAATGTAGAAGTGTGGATGTTATTGCTCACAGGCATATCACAAGTATATATTAAATACAAGACTGGCCCCAGAATACTACCCTGTGGCACACCAGAAGATATAGATTCGGGCACACTTATGAAGTCTCCTTCCACAACAGTAAACTTCCTATCAACAATATAACTTTCCAAAAGTTTTTCTAAATTTATTGGCAAATTTGTCTTCAATTTTAAAAATAGGCCTTCGTACCATACTTTGTCAAATGCCTGAGAAACATAAATAAAAAGGGCAGACCAACACTTCTTTTCTTCAAAAGTCCTCCTTATAACTTCAACCAATCTATGCGTTTGCTCAATAGTGCTATGCTGACTTCTAAAGCCAAATTGATGGTCCGGGATGCACCCAGTATCAGCTAAAATTGTGGACAATTTAGTCATGAGCAGCTTTTCGAAAAGCTTTGAGACTGTTGATAGTAAGCTTATAGGCCTATATGACTCAGCCTTTGTAAGATCTTTGCCCGGCTTCGGAATCATTTTAATCTTGGCAAGTTTCCAATTATGTGGAAAATACTGCATTCGCAAAATGGCATTAAAAATAAATAGCAGGATTCTTATTGCAATATGAGGCAAGTTCGTCAGCATCTTGTTACTGATTCCGTCAATACCTGGAGCTTTCTTCGGATTAAGTTCAGCAATTAGTTTTTGTACATCGCGCATCTTAAACTTTATGGGTCGTGGGGGTAGTGCAACTACACTTGGCAAATCAGCAACACCAGTACATGTGTTTGGGGTAAATACGTATTTTAAATGATTAGCAAATATGTTACCTTTTTCAGTATCGCTTCTTGCACAACCTCCGGTAGATGTGCGCAGAGGTGGTTTAAGCTCAACGGGAGTTTTCAGCTTTCTAGCAGCGCTCCACAGAGAGAAATAAGATGCTGGTGTGACATCAAGACCTTCCAGATAATTTTCAAGAGATGCAATTTTTTCAATTGCAAGTAACTCTTGGAGTCGTTTAGTTCACTCTTTAAATCTGATTTTAAGTTGTGGTGATCTGTGCTGTTGCCATTCCCTTCTAGCTCTTCTTTTTTCACATAAGGCACGTTCAATATCGGTAGAATAAATTTTATTAAATCCAGTCTGCGGATGGGAGGTAGTAGCATGTTCAGCAGCCTGTGTAATCATTTCGTTAATGTTGGCGATGTTAGCTGCAATATCCTTGGGTGTTCTTAGCGTAATGTTTTCCGTGCAATGACTACTAAGATATTTTTTGAATCGCAGCCAATTTACACGACTGATCATCTTCACATACGAGTGAGGTAAATCACTTCTCTGTGGGCTACAGATTGTAACGATCGTGGGAGAGTGATCGGACGAGAGATCTAAAGAAGCTTCAACGTTAATTAATTCTCTAGAAATGTTTTTCATGACGCCAAAATCTATAACATCCGGAATTTTATTTATGTCAGTAAGTAGGCTCCCCACTCTAAATGACGTCCAAGCCCATTTTTGAAATTGTGTTGAACAATGCTCGACCTCTGGGTGTAATATGACGAGAACCCCAGCACGTATGTTTTGCATTATAGTCGCCAGCTGCTATGAAACAAGGGTCACGAGATTTATAGAAATCCTCGTATTGATCCTCAGTAATTACGAATCTGGGAGGGGAGTAAATTGATGATATCACAAAATTTGTGCAAAAATTTTCAACACAAATATTCGTTGCTAGTAGCTATTCCTCACAAATGTTGTCAATAATATAATGTTTAAGTCTAGATTTTATTAAATTTGCTGATCCACCGCATGCTCTTCTTCTCGGGTCCTTTGAATCATATAAGGTGTAGCCATAAATTTTAAAAAGGCTTCTCGAAGTCAAATGAGTCTCAGAGACCAACATTGTATCAATATTTTTTTCCGTGAGGAAGTGCTCAAGTTCATTTTTATGTTGGCGAATGCCGTTTGCGTTCCAGAAACATATTTTTAACGTGTTCATGGCTCCTTAACTAATGCCTGAAGCAGTGTATTCTGCATTCGCAGCATTTCTTGCATCATGCTAGTCATATTTGTTGTAAAACTACTAATAGTTAGCACCAGATTCTCAATAGTAGCTTCAAGGCGACTAAAGTTAAAGCTTGAGTTTGCATTCGTTGAGTTATTTGGCGGTGGAACATTTTGTGTGGGAATAGAACTAGTCTTAGCAGCATCGGCATACGATACACGTGAACTAACTGGTTGGCTTGTTTGAAGAAGAGTGGCGGAGTAAGCGTTTGCTGCTTGAGGTGGAGCTAGTTTAGGTTTTTGACCCATAGCCTGTTTAACAAAAGAATATACAGGGCATCCTCTGTAGTTAGCGGTGTGATTACCTCCACAATTACTACATTTTTTTTCTGCTTGATCTTTTGGCTTCGTGCAGCTATCAGTACCATGCAATTCACCGCAGATAACACAAACTGTAGGTAAATTGCAGTAAGTTTTTGTATGACCATATTCTTGGCAATTGTGCCACTGTACGGGACCTGAACGCTTATGTGGCTCTTCAACTGTAATTTTTCGCTATAAAAGGTATTTTAGGCTATAAATTGGATGTGTCTCGTTCTTTTTCAACTGCATATCATTTGGCTCCAGTTCAACACGAAATAGAGACTGGGGGATCTTCTCTCTATTGATTATATTAGTAACACTTTTTAAATTAAATCCTTGTATGTTGAGTGTATCTTTTATTTCGTCGGGATTAACATAAGCATCAATGCCCTCCAATACGATCTGCATACCTTTAGCACTTTTAAGCTGATAAGTATAAAAATTTGTTTTATTTTTTTCGAAATCAGTAATAATTTTGCGGAAATCTTTTTCTTCGTATATTTGAATTTTCGTTTCATCAATTTTACCACGTTTTATTGGAATAACGTGGAATTCGTTCTCACCAACAGCCGAGACTAATTTTTTAATAAGGGCATTCGAATTTTTTTCTCTCAGGTATATTGGTGGTGGCTTGGAAGTTTTTTTTGATGAAACATCATCTTGGTCGTTATTTGCTTGCAATATTGAAAAACGATTTTGACGGTTAACTGCTGCGGCGTCGTTATCCCTGGATATCTTGGGAACCGATGAAATTTTTGATGAATTTGGGCTTCGCCGGCGCTTTAAAATTGTAATATATCTGTCCATTCCGACTTGGACTTTGGGTTTTGGGCTAATCTTATCTTCAGTGACAACTTGGTTAAGGAAGTACTAGGCAATAATATCAACGATTCACTAGTTGGCATTGGACAAAGCGAAGTTGATCGCTGACGAAACTGTGGTTTTGCCGTTAGGAAAAGTCTATTATCAGATTTTTGATTTTTATTAAGAGCTTCAGAACTCACAGCAAGTCTATTATCAGATTTTTTATTTTTATTGTTATCATTATGAGCATCAAAACTTACAGTAAAATATGCATTTCTGCCGTTAGAACTCACTTCACTATTTTTTTCCTTTGGGGTACTCATAAAGAGTATTCCTCAAGGGTACTTTGTATGTTTTTTTGTTTACGGTTCTTTTTTGATTTTGTTATTTCTATATATAAAAATATTAGCAAAGCAAAAAAAGCTTATTTATCAAATTTAATATGTACTACGAATATTTTTTGTATGATTTTTTTGCTTAGTTTGTATGTAAGAAAAATTCCGCTATTACGTCTGTTCACTATGAAGGTACAACGAGAACTCCCGTACTCAAAAATAAAAAAAATTTTGTCAATACCAAATCTTGAAATAATTCTTTGGACATATTCTGAAATTGTACTACATTGGCTTAAACAACATTCTTCAACACTATCCGTTTTTGTTGGCAATAGGGTATCAGAAATTCAGGATTTGACAAATGCTTGTACTTGGAGATATATTCCAACACATCTCAATCCTGCTGATATTGTGTCTCGTGGTTCTACTATACAGGAGCTCAGCATCTATTTGGTTCAATGGACCAGCATTTCTAGCTTCCGATCCTACACAGTGGCCTCCCAATAAATTAAATAAACTTTCTGCCGAAAATCAAGAAGAATTCGATAAAGAAAGGCGAAAATCTGCATTTTGCTTCGAAACAAAAACTAACTACATATTGAATTGTATAGAAAAATTCCGCTCATCCTTGAAAATTATTCGCATTGTCGCCTGGATGATTCGCTTTAGTCAAAAAACAAAATCTAATATTTCTAACTCTGACTCTTTGCAGCCCAAGGAATTAGAGAGTGCTTTATATCGAATCGTTTTTAATATTCAAAGACAACATTTTCAAGATGACATAACTCGGATTATGAAGAAAAAGGACCCCCAAGCGCCCTTAAATGTCTAAACCCTTTCCTTGATTCATCGTATGGCTTCAAATTGATTAAGGTCGGCGGTCGTTTGGAGTACGCAGCAATTTCAGAAGGTCAAAAACATCCTATAATTTTGCCAAGTAAAAACCATTTTGTTCACTGCTATGTGCGCCATCTACATATAAACAACTATCACGCTGGTCCTAAAGCCTTGATATCGCTGATTCGCCAACAATTCTGGATCATCAACTCAAGAAATATATGTTGTCGCATTGTCAATTCATGCCCACAATGCATTCGTTATCGTCCAAGGCTATTGCAACAGATGATGGGAAACTTACCAGTAGAGCGACTCAATCCCTCAAGGCCGTTTGCTAGATGTGCCGTTGATTTTTGTGGTCCATTCAACACCTACCTGCGAATCAGAGGAAAGGTTCCCTACAAAACGTATGTTGCTGTATTTTTATGCCTAGTCACCAAAGCAGTCCACATTGAATTCGTTTCCGACTTATCAACTGATGCGTTTATTGCTGCTCTCAAGAGGATGATCGGTCGAAGAGGTCTACCGACAGATATATTCTGTGACAACGCTACAAATTTTGTTGGTGCAAATTCAAAGCTGGCTCAACTAAAATCCTTCCTTTTTGAGCATAAAAACTCAAACGCCATTATAAATTATTGCTCCAACCAATTTATTAATTTTCGTTTTATTCCCCCCAGGGCACCACATTTTGGTGGATTGTGGGAGGCAGCCGTCAAATCAGCTAAAGGTCACCTAACTAAGACACTGTCCAATGCCAGATTAACCCACGAGGAGCTTGCAACTGCTCTGGTAGAGATAGAGGCTATTTTAAATTCGAGGCCGATTTCACCCCTATCATCCGATCCCAGTGACTCTCAAGCCCTTACACCAGGGCATTTCTTGATAGGCGCCCCCTACGTGGTTTGCCAGAACGTGATGTATCTACAAAAGAAATCAACAACCTCGAATATTGGTCGCGGATTAGCGCAATCAAACAGAGTTTTTGGAAGAAGTGGTCCCACGACTATATAAACGAGCTCCAGACACGTAACAAATGGACTAGTTCTAACCCTAATATTGTTAATGGCTCCCTAGTCATTATTCAAGAAGATAATTTATCCTCACAGCGATGGCTAATGGGTAGAATCATCAATATTGTTCGTGGAAGAGATAATCATGTCAGAGTTGTTGATATTAAAACTACAAAGGGTGTTACACGTCGCCCTATCCACAGACTGGCTCTATTATGTTCTTCTTGAAAGTGTACGGTATGTTAGGTCTCCGCATTAAATTTGCTAAAAATATTAAAATCATTTTAATATGTACTTATTCTTCTATAAGTATTTTAATTGTTTACATTCAATGCTGTTCATTTTGTCGCTCATTTGGACCACTGTAATTTGTCAATATTTTGCACGCATTGACCACTGTCACTTAATTTAAACAATCAACAGTTAATTTTGCATTATTTCGAATATACCTATATTCTCTAAATAACTAGTATGTTTTGTTGTTGTCAAAAAGAATGCAATGTTTGGTATTGCTGTATTAAATGAAATCCTAGTAACAAGTTGAATTGGTACATTGGAAATAAGAATAAAAATTATTATAATTGTTGAACTCGTAGGAACATCATCTTCGCTTTTTTATTGTCGCGCTCCACGGTCGCAACTTTCTTCAACTTAGAAATATCACTGCCCATCGAACATTTCAGTGGCATATAGACAACAATTCGAAAATACTGAATTGCTCTATATAGCTGCCGGTGAGGAAAAAGCTCCTGATCGAACAATCATTTTATTTGCATCCTTGAATTATAACATTATAATACTATATTATAATCGCATCCCTTTTTTATATATCATTATAGAACGTCCCTCGTTGCTATTACAATATAGCAAGGGGCAGAATGTTTACGCACGGTAACTCTGTTTATTTTTTTTTTAATGCATGATTTTTTATTTATTGTATCTTCATATATGAACTAACAATAAGTATTCAAATCTTAAATCTAAAAATATAATTAGGCCCGAGCAGTGTCGGACATAAGCTTAGTAATAGTTATATATAATACATAAGTAGTGATAATCAAAAGGAATAAAATAAAAGTATTTTCAAGAAGTCCCATCTGGAGTGCTGTGAATAAGAGCCCTTGTGTCCCTCTTTTTTAGGCGGATGTGTCCAGTAAAGTTCAAAATATTACGGGCAAGCGGATTAGGATGTGACTCGAGTTTTGTTAAATATTTGCCAGCGTATTTTGCAATTTCTTCAGTCACTAGTGGCATATTCAAATCACGATGTATATTTGAATTTTTGATGTACCATGGAGCCGATGTTATCATGCGTAAAATTTTATTTTGCCTTCGTTGGATTCTCTCGACATTAGAAGCTGAAGCAGTACCCCAAAGCCGTAGCACCATATAGGTATTAAGAGCGACTTGTATATTAAATGTTTACAATCTAGGGTGAGGGTTGAATTTCTACCAACCAGCCAATGTATCTGAGTTAGTTTAAGTTTCATTTGTGTTAGCTTAGAGTCAATGTGGTATTTCCATGTGAGCCTTCGATCAAGATGTATACCAAGGTATTTCACATGTAAGTTTTGAGAAACAATTTGATTATTGATTGTAATGGGGGAACAAGTGTCCTTTCTTAAGGTAAATGTTACCTGAGCACACTTCTGTTCGTTTACCTTTATTCTCCACATGTTTAACCATAGTTCTAGCTGAGTAATATGTTGCTGAAGATATCGGGAAGCCTCGTGAGGGTTTTCATGCATACTAAGGCAGGCTGCATCATTGGCAAATGTAGATGTGTGAATGTTACTGCTCAATGGCATATCACAAGTATAAATCAAATACAAAACTGGCCCCAGTATACTCCCCTGTGGCACACCGGATGAGATTATTTCAGGCGTACTCATAAATTCTCCTTCCACAACAGTGAACTTCCGGGCAATAATGTAACTTTCCAGCAGATTTAGAATGTTTACTGGTAGGTAAGTCTTTAATTTTAAAATTACGCCTTCATGCCACACTTTATCATATGCCTGAGAAACGTCAATGAACAGCGCAGAGCAATACTTTTTTTCTTCATAAGTTTTTCTTATAAATTGAACCAATCTACGAGTTTGTTCAATGGTGCTATGCTGACTTCTAAAACCAAATTGGTGGTGCGGTATGCACCCACTACTAACTACAATTGGGGACAATTTTGTCATGAGCAGTTTTTCGAAAAGCTTTGACATTGTAGACAGTAAACTTATTGGCCTATATGACTCAGCTTTGGAAAGATCTTTGCCCGGCTTTGGAATCATTTTAACCTTGGCAAGCTTCCAGCTGTTTGGATAATACTCCAATCGTAAAATGGCATTAAAATGAATAGCAGGATTATAATAGCTATACGAGGCAACATTATCAGCATCTGGTTACTAATTTCATCAATACCCGAAGCTTTTTTCGGGTTGAGTTCAGCAATTAGTTTTTGTACATCACGCGTCTTAAAATTTATTGGTCGAGGGGGTAGCGCAACTACATTTCGCAACTCAACAGCACGAGAACATGTGTTTGGGGTAAATACGGATTTTAAATGCTCGCCAAATATTTTACCTTTTTCAGGATTGCTTCTTGCCCACCCTCCTGTAGATGTGCGCAGAGGTGGTTTAAACTCAACTGGTGTTTTAAGCTTTCTAGCAGCGCGCCACAAAGAGTAATTAGATGCTGGTGTGATATCAACACCTTCCAAATAATGCAGTTTTTTCAAATGCAAGCAACTCTTGGAGTCGTTTAGTATACTCTTTAAATCTGATTTTAAGTTGGGGTGATCTGTGCTGTTGCCATTCTCTTCTCTTTTTCTTTTTTCACTTACGAGACGTTCAATATCCGTAGAATAAATTCTATTTACCCTAGTCTGAGGATGGGTGGTAGTGGCATGTTCAGCAGCCTGTTTAATATTTTCATTAAGGTTGGCAATGCTAGATTCAATATCATCATGTGTTCTTAGCGTAATATTTTCCATTCAATGACTACTAAGATATTTTTTAAATCGCAGCCAATTAACACGATTTATCAAATTCGCATATGGGTGAGGGAAGTCACTTCTTAATGGGCTACAAATTGTAACGATCGTGGGAGAGTGATCGTACGAGAGATCTAGAGAAGCTTCAATTTGAATTAAATCCCTAGAGATATTTTTCATAACGCCAAAATCTATTACATCCGGAATTTTATGCATGTCAGTAGGCCAATAAGTGGGCTCCCCACTCGAAATGACATCCAAGCCCATTTTGGAAATTGTATTGAACAACGCTCGACCTCTGGGTGTAATAAGACGCGAACCCCAGAACGTGTGTTTAGCATTATAGTCGCCAGCTGCTACGAAACAAGGGCCTAGAGATTTGTAAAAATCCTCGTATTGATCCTCAGTAATTGCGAATCTAGGAGGAGAGTAAATTGATGATATGACAAAATTAGTGCAAAAATTTTCGACACAAATATTCGTTGCTTGTAAATGTTCTTCACAAATGTTGTCAATAATATAATGCTTGAGTCTTGACTTTATTAAAATTGCTGATCCACCGCATGCTCTTCTTTTCGGGTCCTTTGAATCATATAAGGTGTAGCCATAAATTTTAAAAAGGCTTCTCGAAGTCAAATGAGTCTCAGAGACCAACATTATATCAATATTTTTTTCCGTGAGGAAGTGCTCAAGTTCATTTTTATGTTGGCGAATGCCGTTTGCGTTCCAGAAACATATTTTTAACGTGTTCATGGTTTGTTGACTAATGCTTGAAGCAGAGTATTCTGTAAAATTATTTATAGTTTGCACCAGATTTTTAATAGTAGCTTCAAGGCAATTAAAATTAAGGCCTGAGTTTGTATTTGTTGAAGTATTTGGCCGTGAAACATTTTGTGTGGGAATAGCGCTTGTCTTAGCAGCATCGACATACGATACACGTGAATTAACTGGTTGTAAGTAAGTGTTTGCTGTTTGTGCTGGAGCTACTTTAGGTTTTTGCCCCATAGTCTTTTTAACGAAAGAATATACAGGACATCCTCTATAGTTAGCGGTGTGATTACCTCCACAATTACTGCATTTTTTTCTGCTTGTTCTTTTGGTTTAGTACAACTTGCAGTACCGTGCAATTCACCGCAAATAACACAAACTGTAGGTTATTTGCAGTAAGTTTTTGTGTGGCCATATTCTTGACAATTATGGCACTGTACGGGTCCAGAACGCTTGTGTGGTTCTTCAACTGTTATTTTTCGGTATAAAAGATATTTTAAATTATAAATTGGGTACGTCTCATTTTTTCTCAATTTTATATCATTCGGTTCAAGTTCAACGCGAAATAGAGGCTGGGGGATCTTCTCCCAATTTATTATATTGGAAACATTTTTTACCTTGAATCCCTGGAGGACGAGTGCATCTTTTATTTCTTCGGGAACAACATAAGAATCTATGCCCTTCAATACGATCTGCAGGCCTTTAGCACTCTTAAGCTGGTATGTGTAGAAACTTGTTTTATTTTTTTTCAAATTCTGATACCATTTTGCGGAAATCTGTTTCGTCATAAATTTGAATTTTTGTTTCATCGATATTGCCACGTTTTATTGGAACAATGTGAAATTTTTTCTCACCAATGACCGAAATTAATTTCTTAATAAGAGCGTTTGAATTTTTTTCTCTCAAATAGATTGGTGGCGGCTTGGAGGTTTTGTTCGCGGATATATCAGGTGTGTCGTTGTCATCTTGCAATATTTGAAAACGATTAGTGGAGGATGCGCTGTTATCCCTAGATATCTTTGAAGCAGATGCAATTTTAGTAGACTTTGGGCTTCGCCCGCGCTTTCCCACAATAATATATCGGTCCATTCCGACTTGGACCTTGGGTTTTGGGCTACTCTTATTTACAGTGACTAATTGGGTAAGTGATGAATCGGATGATATCGCTGATTTAAATGACGAAGTAGTAGGCAACTGTAATGTTAACGAATCACTAGTTGGCATTGGACAAAGCGAAGTTGATCGCTGACGAAAAATTGGAGTAAGTCTATCACCAGGTATTTTATTTTTATTGTTATCATTAAGATCATCAGAGCTTACAGTAAGATAGGCATTTTTACCGTTATAACTCACTTCACAATTATTTGTTTTTGAAGTACTCATATAGAGTATTCCTCAAGGGCACTTTGTAAGTGTATTCCTCAAGGGCACTTTGAACTATTTTGTTTACGGTTTATTTTGTTTTTTTTTTTTGTTTTAGTTATTACTTTGTATGTAAAAAATATTAGCAAAGCAAAAAAAAAAAGCTTGTTTATCAAAGTTAATGTACAACGAATATTATGTACTACAAATATTTTTTTGTATGGTTTTTTTTGTTTAGCATGTATGTAAAAAAAAATCCGCTAATACGTCTGTTCACTATGAAGGTACAACGAGAACTCTCTGTTTTTTTTTTGTTTTCCATTTTCGCTTTCGCTTCTTTGCTTCGAGCAAGAGAAAAAGAAGTCAGTCATATTTTGCACATCGATTTGAAAAAACGCATTTTGTTTGGCAAACGTCAGTCGGGGTAAGTTGTATTCTTTCTGCAAATTATTTGGAATTCTATTATCAAATATAATTAATTATATTTCTGATTCGTGCGTTCTAGTACATTTTTTTGTCAATTTTCATAAAGTGTTGAAATATATTCATAGCGTTTTTAAGCCAGTATATTGATGTAAAAGTATATCATTTATTTGACTATTGAAACAAAAAGTTCGTGCGAATAAGTAGTTATTAGATACAATCATTACAGTGCATTTAAAAATTATATTAACATATTTTAAGTCCTTACAATCAATACAGTGCATTTAAAAGTTGTAATAACATATTTTAATAAATAGAAAAGAAATAAAAAAACCATAATAAAAAGATAAAAAAATACTATTAGAATATATATATATTGCTAAACATTTTAAAGCGTTTTGGATTAATCTGGGCTGTTCTTTAACATTGTGACCAAAAAATATGTTGAAGTGAAAATTAATGGTATAGTATGAGATTTGAAGAAATATTGCGATTCTGTTTGAGATTGGATAGTTGATAAAAACAACAACAACAATAATAGTGGAACATCTTTACTGGCACAACATCCCAACTATTCCAATACCAGAAGTTTCACGAGGACATCCCGGTAAGTCACATATATACTTATATACAACCCCCGTGTGCTCTGCACAGGGATTATTAGTGCGTTTAAAAATTTTAAACTTAAATTTTAACAATTCCCATAAAAACACTAATTATTAGTTTGACTGCACCCGGTCAAAAATACTTGTGTGGCAACACTCTATTCTTTAATAGCTGTTGTTGTTATTTACATTTATTTTCTTTTACATACTCTTACAACTACAATTTGAAGCTGAAAAAAGTCAGCCAATGTAGCAATGGTAAAGTAAGAAAATAAAAAAACATGTTGATTATTGAGTTCTTGTTTCAACTTTGTTATTTGTTGTTATGCTTCTCATTTGTTTAAATGAAAGTTTATAACATAATGACTCTAGTTGTTCTAAGAAATTTGGGTAAAGGTTCCCTGATGATCTGCATTAGCAACAGTGAAATGCGCATAGGATCCAGCTAAACCCCTCAATAATCAATTTCAATGTATTTTTAATAACAAATATTTTACTTAATAAGTAAAATAATAATTTGGGATTATTAGTGCGTTTAAAAATTTTAAACTTATATTAGTCCAATATATTTAACTAATCTCTAGGGTGCAATTCAAAAAATACATAGAATGCGCTTAACTTTTTTCCCTTTATTCACACATCAGCTGTTTAAAACTTTTGTGAAATTCAATCTAAATAGAAAAACAAAAATAAATATGGAATGTTATACAATAATTGCGATTTCTTTTCTGACAAATATGTTGCATACATGTTACATGTTTTACATTTCTGTGTTCCTTTGTACAAAAAATACAACTGTGGGAAACATTTTCAATTTCTCTTCTGAATATGTTGCATGAAAAACATGTACTTAAATATGTTACATATTTTACATCACTTTATTTCAAGGTGTAGATACTGCCATTTTTTCCCACTGTGGTAACGAAGGTTTTATTTTGCATGTCATGTTTGTAATTTCGAGAGAAGGTTTCTTAAATAGAAAATATAAAAATTATTTTTCCAATAGGAAAAATTAATAAAATGAATATTTATTTAAATATTGTTACTGTTTTGGTTTTTTTAGACATAATTAGTGATGTCAATGTGTGCTTAAAAATCATAATAGTGTGCGGAAAATCTCTCAAATAGCCTAAAAAATCGCTAATGAAGTACATTAATGATAAAATGTAACCGTTGTAAATAAAAGCAGCTAATTTTGTTCGATTGTAGTAACAAAATATGTAGCACTTTGAATGATTCTAGGTAACATTTAAAAATGCTATACATACATATATAATGGAACATATTTTCTTCAGAAAAGAAATCGCCATAAGTATATGTACATTTTTCATTATAAAAAATATTTATTGTAATTATACGATATGTTTTATCATGTAAGTGTATTTTGTGCTAATAACAGGTAGCATTTAACGAATAAAAAAACACATTTATTAATGGATTTAAAAAAGTTTTTGCACATTACTTTACAGCGGCATTGGGAGGTGGTATCTGGTTATGCTACTGTTTGAAATAAGTAACCTATCACGGCACCAGATATTTAGATAAAATTCACAATTTTGACTTTTAAAAAAATCGCGCGCGTATGTCCGCATTTATGAAAAGGCTCTCTAAAATTTAAATTAAATATGTTGAAAACTATCTACGTAAATCAATTTTATAGTTTAAACTATCAAAATCTACTGTCACAACTTTTTATAAGCGCTTAAACAAAAAAATTTTTAAAATTGGCAATTTTCGCACACTGCTGGATGTAGCGTGCATGTCCAAAGTACAAAATAATTGGATCTAAGCACATTCGAGTATATTGTTTTTAGCGCTATGTGGTTTAAAAGTGCATGTGTTAAACAAAGCACAAAATTTAGAATAATGAAAATACTTTTTCTTAAAAAAACATGCCTGTTTATACACGGTCACACTGTTTTCTTTTTGTTGTCCACTTTTGCTTTGGCTTCTTTGCTTCAAGCAAGAGAAAAAGCAAGCAGTAATTTTTAGCACACCAATTTGACAAGAAGTGATGTGTTTGGCAAACGTAAAATCGGTTTAAGTGGTATTCTTTTTCTCCAAAGTATTTAGAGTTTTATTAGTAAAGATAATTAATTATTTTTCTGTGTTCTAGAACATTTTTTCTGTAAATTTCTCATGAAGTGTTGAAATATTCATAGCGTTTTTTAAGCCGGTATATTCAAGTAAAATTGTATTAACATAGTTTAATAAATAGTAAAAAAGATAATAAAAAGATAAAAAAAAACTGCTCAAATGTATTATTTAGCGTGCATTTTTTAAAGGCATAAAAGAAGTATAGATTGTAAATTGTGTCCCAAGTAGCCAATAAAATTGCAAGTTTCTACACAGTTTCCAAAGCAAATGCCAATATTTGTGTACATTGTATGCACTTCGATTTATAAAGAAAATTAACAAAAGTGGATACTTTGTTAAACCGTAAAGAAAGAAAATAAACTATATTTTAAAATTTAATAAAAGCGGTGTGAAAAGTTATATCCATGTACAACGTATGGTTGCGTGAAGAGTAACCCTATGACGACAGTTTTTGCTATTAGAGAACATACAACAACAACACTCAACCGTAAAACAACTGGAGTTGTTTACCACCGTTCCACCAATTTAACGAGAACATCCCGGTAAGTCATATATTTACATAGTTTAACCAACCCCCGTGTGCCCTGCACATTTTGGTCCTTCGAGCCGGATCCGGGTCATCCAAAACCCGGCACACCCCCCTTTGCTATCTGAAAAACCCCAATTTGTTTCATTAAAATCCCATGTTTCATACAAAACTGGTATAACCTCCATTTGTGAGATATGCCATTTTTGCAATAAATGGTACATAAACCCCCGTGTATGATCTGATATATGTACAGTCTCTTCAGAAAACGTTAGTTTTTACAAAACTTTCCATTTCGTCAAAATTGGTGTTCCTTTTATATTTTTTATAAAAAACTTTAACGGTCCACCACAATAAAATATACATACGTGCATTCATACTTAACAGGTAACAAACACATTTTTTTTCTTTATTGCTTAAATCAAAAAAGCAAAACGAAAAATTGTTTTGACAAAAATTTACCTCTTAACCGCATACATATGTATGTATCCCCCCATTCTTTGTTCCCCGCAACCAAAAGTTAAGACAGATAATTGCACAACGAAAAGGAGACAAAAAGAAGTTGTTGCTATTATAATTTGGTTGGAATTTTGCTCTTGAAAGAACATCTCATTTTTGCGATTCTTCTGTTCTTCAAGCAATTACATAAATACATACATACCTACATACATACGAACATGGTAATGCAAAAAAAAACTCTTAATTTGATACTCTTTATGCATTAACGAATTTTGTGTTTTTTTTTGGCACTCTTGCTCATTAAAGCAGCGAGTGAACGATCAACCACCAAATAAAAGCAGCAAAATCATTTCTATGTACATATGTACATATGTATTTACTTCTGACAAAATATATAGAGAACACGCAATTTAGACTAAAAAAAGGCTTAAAAAGCTAAATGAGTTTTTAAAAAAAGCTAAAAAATAAGCTAAGAGCTAAATGAAAATTTTAAGGCTAAATCTTAAACAAATAAGCTAAATTTAGCTCAAAATAAGCTAATATGGTCACGCTGGTCAGTAAACCAAACAAAGCAGCTGATACATAAGAACATTAGTAACTAATGGTTACGAGGGTAGCGAGAAAAGTAACAAGACAAAAATAAATTGTTATGTTTTTTATTTTTTGAATAAATCGATGAAAACTTAATATATTTGTATTAATGAATACAAAATTTTGCCGCAATTAACCCCCGTTGTACACATATGTCAGATCATCATACACATACTTTCGCTATATGGAATATTGAAACAAATAATTTGAAAATTTATTTAATTATTTCAAATTATATCAACCCCCATATACTGGTCGCTTATACGAAGCATCATTGAAAATTTTCTTAAATTTTCTCCCATAACAAATAATTTGAAAATTTATTTAATTGTTTCAAATTTTATCGACCCCCATATATTGGTCGCTTATACAAAGCACCATTGAAAATTTTCTGAAATTTTTCTACCTCAACAAATATTTGAAAATTTATTTAATAATTTCAAATTTTATTAACCCCCATATATTGGTCGCTTATACGAAGCACCATTGAACATTTTCTGAAATTTTCTCCCTCAACAAATATTTGAAAATTTTAATAATTTTAAATTTTATTAACCCCCATATATTGGTCGCTTATACGAAGCACCATTTAAAATTGTCTGAAATTTTCTCCCTCAACAAATAATTTGAAAATTTATTTAATAATTTCAAATTTTATTAACCCCCATATATTGGTCGCTTATACGAAGCACCATTGAAAATTTTCTGAAATTTTCTCCCTCAACAAATAATTTGAAATTTTATTTAATAATTTCAAATTTTATTAACCCCCATATATTGGTCGCTTATACGAAGCACCATTGAACATTGTCTGAAATTTTCTCCCTCAACAAATAATTTGAAAATTTTTTTAATAATTTCAAATTTTATTAACCCCCATATATTGGTCGCTTGTACGAAGCACCATTCAAAATTTTCTGAAATTTTCCCCGATACATTGATCGTTACACCGATACCGGTGACGA
Organism: Tachina lurida; assembly: GCA_944452675.1. Lineage (NCBI taxonomy): Eukaryota > Metazoa > Arthropoda > Insecta > Diptera > Tachinidae > Tachina > Tachina lurida. Next base: position 72,910,782 of record OX101754.1, read on the forward strand.
TTTCTCAAACCCCCATTTTTTTTTTTTTTTTTTTTTTTATATGCATGATTTTTATTTATTGTATCTTCATATATGAACTAACAATAAGTATTCAAATCTTAAATCTAAAAAATATAATTAGGCCCGACCAATGTCGGACATAAGCTTAGTAGTAGTTATATATAATACATATGTAAGTAGTGATAATCAAAAGGAAAAAAATAAAAGTATTTTCAAGAAGTCCCATCTGGAGTGCTGTGAATAAGAGCCCTTGTATCCCTCTTTTTTAGGCGGATGTGTCCAGTAAAGTTCAAAATATTACGGGCAAGCGGATTAGGATGTGACTCGAGTTTTGTTAAATATTTGCCAGCGTATTTTGCAATTTCTTCAGTCACTAGTGGCATATTCAAATCACGATGTATATTTGAATTTTTGATGTACCATGGAGCCGATGTTATCATACGTAAAATTTTATTTTGCCTGCGTTGAATTTTCTCTACATTTGAAGCTGAAGCAGTGCCCCATAGTTGAATTCCGTAGCACCATATTGGCTTTAAAAGCGACTTGTATATTAAAAGTTTACAGTCTAGGCTAAGTGTTGAATTTCGACCAATCAGCCAATGTACCTGAGTTAGTTTAAGTTTCATTTGAGTTAACTTAGAATCAATGTGGTGTTTCCATGTAAGTCGTCGATCAAGGTGTATACCAAGATATTTCACATGTGAATGTTGAGAAACAACTTGATTGTTAATCCGAATGGGGGAACAAGTATCTCTTCGTAAAGTAAATGTTACTTGAACACACTTTTGTTCATTTACCTTGATTCTCCATAAGTTTAACCAAAGCTCCATCTGGCTAATGTGTTCCTGGAGTTTGCGGGATGGACTTGCCACTTAGGTGTGACCGTAGTATGCCCGTAGGGTTCCCGTTAGCATTTCTTTAAGACTTGGAACATATAAATGGTGGTTTTCCCTATTTTGTTTAATAGTTTTTCTTGCGTTTCTCACCGTTAACAACTTTCCTCGACTTTTTCGTGCAATATTTTCACTATATCTGCACTTTTTTGCACCTTTAAAAGTATTTTCTCTTGTTTGTCTACATCGACTAAACATATCACAAATATATTGGGTTGATTTGTTCTATTATACAGATATAGAATGATCTTATTCGCAGATCAATTTAATTCCTTTACTTTAAGCATTTTTTTCAAACAAAAAATAAAAAAGATTGGAACCAATTATGACAAAAAAAGCATAACAATTACTATTACAAACGAATAGCAAAAAAAAAAACATGTAACAACACAAATATTTAAAAAATAACGGGAACGCTAAAAGAAGCAAAATACTTTTGAGATGTTGAAATTGCGTAGTTGATACAAGAAAAAGCAAAAAAAGTATAACAATTAAATTCAAAGTTGTTGTTTTTTTTTTGTATTTTCCATTCTATAGGGTTTGCTTTCTCAGTTACAAACGAAATAAATTTAACATGTTGCCTAAATTTCTTATTTTTAATAAATTTATTTAAATTTTTTGCTTAAAGAATGTAGGCAAAATATTTCTGAGAGTAACTGTATATGAGAAATAAAAACCAAAACTATTTGAAGCCTGTATACAAAAGTTACAAGTAGTATATATAATTACTTCAATGCAATATAAAGAAATTACTTTTTGTTCAAATTAATTTTACAAGTTACTTACAAAAGATATTTAAAAAGGATAATTTTAATTCTGTGGCGAAAAGGAAAAAGTGCTAAAATCGAGGAAAGCTAATTTTGCGTTAATGGTAGATCCGTAATCTGTATATTTGAAAGTATCTCGATTTTCCAAGAAGTTATAGCAAAATGAATTGCGGCTTATCTTTTTAAGACTTCAAATGTCATTTGGAATAATAGCTTAATTTAGCTTATACTTTGGTATATCTCAACTAAATGTATTATTTCCAGTGTGTAGAACGATGATTTTTTAAAAAAATAAAGATTAACAGAGAATTTTCCAATTTAGATGTAAAAGAAATCAATTTCTGAAAATCGACTTGAACGCTTAAAAGTGCTCTCCTGCAAAACAGTCAAATATGACTTAAGCACTTTTTCCTTATTGCCACAGAATTATTTTGGTTGGCATATTTCGACTTGGACTACTACGTATTTGCAGTAAACGAAAGGCTCAGTTAGCTGATTGTAATGTAATGTAACTGCCACGTAAGAGACAGCTGATCGATATTTTTATATGAAAAGTAGGTTACGTTACATTCCATCTCTATAACCATTGTCATTACTTTTTACAGCTGTTTCCTACTGTTGCAGTTACTTTACATTACAGTTGGCTACGTGAGCCACAACGTTCTTCTTTAATATTGTATTTAATTAATCGCCCTTATTCCAGTTGTCGATATCGACGTTACTTTAACGCAATACCAAAAAATTGGGGTTTGTTTACTCGATCTCGAAAACAATTTTTTACTACTGACAATCTAATTCCGTTCCCTAAGGTCTAGAAAATAGCATAAAACTACCAACAGGGGGTCGATTCTGAATTTATGATAAAAATGAAGTGATAAAAAATTTATCATATTCATTTCATAACAATTTTTCACTTCATTTTTTCATTTAGAGCGATTCTGATTGTAATTATGAAAAGTTGGTTCGTTGAGAAAACCAGCTGTCACTTTTTGTTTAATTCCGCTCATTTCTTGCATCGTATACATACAAATTAAAATTTACTTTTTATTGCAAATATATACTATGTCTTTACGAGCAATTGTAATATTAAACGAAGATCGGAGGTGAGTATATAAATAAAGGAATTTAATCTCATTATATGTGTTAAGATATCAAAATTTGTTTAGATCATACCCAAGGATATACAGGCGAATGTTGCGTGATAGCAGTAATCCTTTTGTCAACATATCCGACGTACATTTTAAGGAATTATATGGATTTCCGAAAGGTCTCTGTTTGGATGTTTTAAAGGAAATACAATCACATGTAAAGCCAACTTCAAATTGTAATGCTATACCAAGCTACATAAAACTTTTAGCGCCACTACGATTTTTCGCTACTGGAAGTTTTCAGAGAGCAGTAGGACAAGATAATTTTAGTTCACTGTCCCAAACATTAATCAGTAGATGCGTTACTGAAATAAAAGTGGCATTAAATAAAGTTGCCCACATACATGTCAAATTTCCAACGCCTGATAATTTCAAACATAAAGAACCAATTTTATATTAAATATGGTTTCCCAGGAATTATTGGATTAATAGATGGTACACACTAGAGGGGAGCACAAGCTATGAAAATATGCACAGTATTGTATTTTTTTCAAAAGCAAATAGTGTTTGTAGTGGTGATCGTAATTGAGTGTGAAACAAAAATAGAGAACAAGGAAACAAAAAACACACACAATCATTGTACAACAGTTGAATAGACAGTTGTGTCAAGTGTGCAATGTTTTTATTGTACACTTCATAGTGCACAATACTTCATTTCACAAACTAAAAATTTCATAAAATATTAAGTGATAATAAAACTTTTTACAACTACATAGGTATGTATATTCATTGAGAAAGATATTATTTTTATGTTATTTGTTAGTCATAAATTAATAAATTATAAAACGAAGAGCCAGTGTGACCATTTTTGCAGCTAAATTTAGCATATTTCTTTTTATTTAGCTGCAAAATTTTTGATTTAGCAGTTATCATTTTCTATAGCATATTTCAATAATATATATAGATTTTTCTAGCATTTTTTTGTAATATAAGGCCATATTATGAGTTGCATTCGATTTTCGACATTCGCTGGGTATCGAGCATCGAAATTCAAACGTTAAATTCATATTATGAGCACCGAAAATTTCGCTGAGCAACGAATTTTCTATCGAACAGAATTTAGCTTTCGATGCAGTATTTTAATGGGAAAAATTAGTAAAAAGTCCAAGTGTTAAGCTATATTTATTTTTAAGACGCAATTTACACTGCGCCTTTTCTGCTTGCATGTGTAGGCAGGCTTTTTCAGTTCGTAGGTGAGAGGTGTTGAGAAGCATGCGGAGTAAAACAAAAGGCACGTAATGAAAATTCAAGGGGATTTTTGATATTTCTCTTTGTTTTTTCGTACTCTCAGCACTAAGAGTGTATACAAACGTCAAAAAGTCATGAAGAAAAAAGTCTTAATGTATATGTGCTTGACTTTTCGTAGGGGGTTTAAAAGAAAATTGTCGAAAGAAGGCAGGCTAAAAAGGCATAATGTGAATAGGCACTAAGTACACAAACTCAAATTCTAACAATAACAACGTTCTTTGTGGAATGCTCGTTATAATACCAAATGAAAATTCGTTCGATCGGTACTTTCGACTACAGTCGAATATCGAAAGTTGCTCATAATAGGGGCCATAATCTGCACATTTTTTCACAATATAATTTATGCAACTTTCGGTATATTAGTAATTTTCACGAGTAACCAATTTCATGATGTATTTGTAACACGAGAAATGTTAATTATGCTTATAAATATATAAGTTGATGTAGGTACCAGAACTGTGATCAGCGTGACCATATTAGCTTATTTTAATTTAAATTTAGCTTATTGTTTTGGATTTAGCTTCAAAATTTTCATTTAGCTCTTAGCTTGTTTTTTAGCTTTTCTTAGAAACTCATTTAGCCTTTTTTTAATCTAAATTGTTAAAGACATAAAATTTTTGTAAGAATTATAATTTGTTACGGTTAAAAATATAAATTTGGAAAATATTTTAGAAAATTAATATTACCCATAAGACTTTTTTGAGTTGAACGTCAGCAGCATGAATTTACTTAAAACAAAAATTAGAAATATATTTACTAAAAAAGGTTTCGTATTTCAGTATAAATGCTGTTATATTTTTGAAAGCTGGTTAATAGCCCATTCAGGCTGACACAAATCACGAACGAAATGAAAAGTGTTTATACATTTGACATTTGAGTTGATTTCGCAAACATATTATTCACTGCGGCATACATTGAAGTACTTTTTTCAGTTGAGTAAATTCTTTGTTACACTTTGTTACAGTATAAATGATTAAACAGAATAAATCCGTAACTTCAGGAAAAATCGCTGTTAAATTAACAAAGCCCATAATAAAAACTACGGCAGTAACTTCAAATGCTCAAAAAGTTTTGTTTCATTTTCTTTTGTGCTTATATTTCTTTGTAGTTTTGTTCACAAAATGTATGAAATTTATTGAAAGTATGGTAGCATTATTGAGAGAATATTAATTTTTATGTGAAAACATAAGAAAAAACGCTGTCAACATAAAATAGATTCTATCTCTCGACTGCTTTCTGGATGTACATTTGTATGGAAAATGTGTTTATGCCGCATTCTGTTTGATCATTAAGTATACAAATTTTTCTTTAAAAATTTTCATAAATATAATAATTTTCAACCTTCGTTTAATTTCATATTGAATTTAAAAATTTTATTTCTCATAATTGTTGTTTCTCATAGTTGTAAATTTACTCATGTATAAATGCACACGATGATTTGCCATTTAATTTAATGATATTCGACATTTCTAGCTCGAGATATGATTGGTGAAGTTAAAAAGGGTGGACAAATTAAAAAAATTAAAATATTGTTTATCTAATTTTTCGATATTTTATATATGTACATATTTTCAAGCTTTAGGTCAGTAAATTTTATATATTTTTAGTTTTGAACAGTATTTCGTTAACCTTTGGTTAACTTCTTTAGGATGATTCTTATTTTATTTGTTTTATAATTCGTTTTTGTCTTTGTTTTCAAAAATTAGTTTTATTGAAAATTAAAATATTTCAAAAATTGTTCCACAAAAAAAATTTACCTTGCTTTTTGAATTCAGAGGAACAAAATACATAATTAAAATCACCACGCATCAAATGTAAATTTTCGTTGTAAATTAGTATTAGATATTTTATAAAAACTAATTTTTAAATTTTGCTTATCAACGAAATACATTTTCAAAAAAGCTTGTTTTCTAAAAACCAACAGCGAATTAATAATTATGCTTTGCTTTTAATGATTTTTATTACTGCATAATGCATTATGTAAAATGAAAAACTGAAAGTTAGTATAAGTGATGAAATTTAACAAGGTTTTAAAGAATTCCATCATACAAATTTATATAAGCAATTTGCCCATAATGTTTATGTTATTATTATAGTAGAAATTTGTAACCGTCTATGGCCTGCATTGGCTAGGTTATAGGTAATAAATATATAAATAAATAAATAAATAATGTATTTTGAACTAACAATTACATCCTAGCGTGGTTTTTAATGTGAAATTGTATAGCAAAACTCGTTAAGAAATTAAATTTTTACACTTATGTATGCTAAACTCATGGCAGGTTTTCAAGAATTTAAACAAATTTTTGGTTCATTTAAAGGAAATACAATTTTGTAATGCAATAAAAGAATAAATAGCAAAAATAAACACTTTAAAAGAAACAATGCAATTAAAAAGAAGTATGTATTAAATTTTAGCATTATGTTTCAGCTCTATAACTATTTTTTAGATTTTTTTTTTAAATCAATTTAGCATAAACAATTTGTAGGATGTGGTCACACTGCTTAGAACAGTAGCATGCGAACTAACTAGGGAAAAATTAGTAAAAAGTCCAAGTGTTAAGCTATATTTATTTTTAAGACGCAATTTACACTGCGCCTTTTCTGCTTGCATGTGTAGGCAGGCTTTTTCAGTTCGTAGGTGAGAGGTGTTGAGAAGCATGCGGAGTAAAACAAAAGGCACGTAATGAAAATTCAAGGGGATTTTTGATATTTCTCTTTGTTTTTTCGTACTCTCAGCACTAAGAGTGTATACAAACGTCAAAAAGTCATGAAGAAAAAAGTCTTAATGTATATGTGCTTGACTTTTCGTAGGGGGTTTAAAAGAAAATTGTCGAAAGAAGGCAGGCTAAAAAGGCATAATGTGAATAGGCACTAAGTACACAAACTCAAATTCTAACAATAACAACGTTCTTTGTGGAATGCTCGTTATAATACCAAATGAAAATTCGTTCGATCGGTACTTTCGACTACAGTCGAATATCGAAAGTTGCTCATAATAGGGGCCATAATCTGCACATTTTTTCACAATATAATTTATGCAACTTTCGGTATATTAGTAATTTTCACGAGTAACCAATTTCATGATGTATTTGTAACACGAGAAATGTTAATTATGCTTATAAATATATAAGTTGATGTAGGTACCAGAACTGTGATCAGCGTGACCATATTAGCTTATTTTAATTTAAATTTAGCTTATTGTTTTGGATTTAGCTTCAAAATTTTCATTTAGCTCTTAGCTTGTTTTTTAGCTTTTCTTAGAAACTCATTTAGCCTTTTTTTAATCTAAATTGTTAAAGACATAAAATTTTTGTAAGAATTATAATTTGTTACGGTTAAAAATATAAATTTGGAAAATATTTTAGAAAATTAATATTACCCATAAGACTTTTTTGAGTTGAACGTCAGCAGCATGAATTTACTTAAAACAAAAATTAGAAATATATTTACTAAAAAAGGTTTCGTATTTCAGTATAAATGCTGTTATATTTTTGAAAGCTGGTTAATAGCCCATTCAGGCTGACACAAATCACGAACGAAATGAAAAGTGTTTATACATTTGACATTTGAGTTGATTTCGCAAACATATTATTCACTGCGGCATACATTGAAGTACTTTTTTCAGTTGAGTAAATTCTTTGTTACACTTTGTTACAGTATAAATGATTAAACAGAATAAATCCGTAACTTCAGGAAAAATCGCTGTTAAATTAACAAAGCCCATAATAAAAACTACGGCAGTAACTTCAAATGCTCAAAAAGTTTTGTTTCATTTTCTTTTGTGCTTATATTTCTTTGTAGTTTTGTTCACAAAATGTATGAAATTTATTGAAAGTATGGTAGCATTATTGAGAGAATATTAATTTTTATGTGAAAACATAAGAAAAAACGCTGTCAAAATAAAATAGATTCTATCTCTCGACTGCTTTCTGGATGTACATTTGTATGGAAAATGTGTTTATGCCGCATTCTGTTTGATCATTAAGTATACAAATTTTTCTTTAAAAATTTTCATAAATATAATAATTTTCAACCTTCGTTTAATTTCATATTGAATTTAAAAATTTTATTTCTCATAATTGTTGTTTCTCATAGTTGTAAATTTACTCATGTATAAATGCACACGATGATTTGCCATTTAATTTAATGATATTCGACATTTCTAGCTCGAGATATGATTGGTGAAGTTAAAAAGGGTGGACAAATTAAAAAAATTAAAATATTGTTTATCTAATTTTTCGATATTTTATATATGTACATATTTTCAAGCTTTAGGTCAGTAAATTTTATATATTTTTAGTTTTGAACAGTATTTCGTTAACCTTTGGTTAACTTCTTTAGGATGATTCTTATTTTATTTGTTTTATAATTCGTTTTTGTCTTTGTTTTCAAAAATTAGTTTTATTGAAAATTAAAATATTTCAAAAATTGTTCCACAAAAAAAATTTACCTTGCTTTTTGAATTCAGAGGAACAAAATACATAATTAAAATCACCACGCATCAAATGTAAATTTTCGTTGTAAATTAGTATTAGATATTTTATAAAAACTAATTTTTAAATTTTGCTTATCAACGAAATACATTTTCAAAAAAGCTTGTTTTCTAAAAACCAACAGCGAATTAATAATTATGCTTTGCTTTTAATGATTTTTATTACTGCATAATGCATTATGTAAAATGAAAAACTGAAAGTTAGTATAAGTGATGAAATTTAACAAGGTTTTAAAGAATTCCATCATACAAATTTATATAAGCAATTTGCCCATAATGTTTATGTTATTATTATAGTAGAAATTTGTAACCGTCTATGGCCTGCATTGGCTAGGTTATAGGTAATAAATATATAAATAAATAAATAAATAATGTATTTTGAACTAACAATTACATCCTAGCGTGGTTTTTAATGTGAAATTGTATAGCAAAACTCGTTAAGAAATTAAATTTTTACACTTATGTATGCTAAACTCATGGCAGGTTTTCAAGAATTTAAACAAATTTTTGGTTCATTTAAAGGAAATACAATTTTGTAATGCAATAAAAGAATAAATAGCAAAAATAAACACTTTAAAAGAAACAATGCAATTAAAAAGAAGTATGTATTAAATTTTAGCATTATGTTTCAGCTCTATAACTATTTTTTAGATTTTTTTTTTAAATCAATTTAGCATAAACAATTTGTAGGATGTGGTCACACTGCTTAGAACAGTAGCATGCGAACTAACTAGGGATGAAACGATACCACTAAGGTATCGATACTTTTACTTGATACGGTATCGGTTCAAAAGAATCGATACCTACTCAGTATCGAATAAAAAGCATCGATACTTACTTGTATCGGTCAAGTACTTCATATGATTTTAAATAGTGAAATCAAAAGTGTATACAAACAGCATACACACACACACACACAAATATTACTTTGAAATATTTTCATTGGCAGGAGTAATACCCAACGGGGAAAAAAAGGAGTACGGTCTTTATACTCCTTCTTTTGGATTTACAAGGCCTGATCGCTCCATTCCATGCTCTTATATTTTTTACAGGCGTTTTCATTGCGAGGTAGGACTTGCGCCACAAGTTCCGAAAGGCCTTGAAATTTATAGTTTTTTGCTTTTTCTTTTTTAAGAAAAACAAAACCAAACATGTTACTATTTCTCTTTCCCATTCGCATAGAAAGATATGTGGACTGTATATCTTATATTCTATACGAAAAAGTCGAGGCCTTCTATAAGATATTCTTTAGCAGTTAGATAAGATAGTAATTGAATAAAAAAAATCCAAAGCAGGCCTTTAATATGGCCTGATTTCGTGAACTTACTTTAATATATATAAACTAAATATAAATTTACATTTAATACGAGCATATCAAATTTTGTTAAATTGGCATCATTTTCAACATTGTTGCGGTAAATAAATAATTAGTATTTTTGACCGATACGAGTATTTTTTACCGATACCTACTCGGTACTCGGTAGTAAAGTATCGATACCAAAAGTACTTGGTTTCTAAGAAAAAGTATCGAGTATTTACTTGTATTTACTCGTATCGTTTCATCCCTAGAACTAACACGCTCAAATAATCTACGACGCACATACATAGATTCTGCGTTGTTTGTTTTTTCTTTTGCACATACACATAATTTTACACTTGTATGCTCATTTTACAATTGTCATTCGGTGTGCACTAGTGAGATGTGCTTCGACACAATAATAACTGATGCCCTCGCTTGGCAGATAAACAAATGCTGTTGCATGCTTTTGATGAGATTGAATACCATATTTAGTATTCTCATAAAATCAAGAGCACTAAAAAGAGAGAACAATTCAATACTGTACAACATGAAGGCTACATAAACAACCATCGTTTGCACAGCTCTAGTACACACATTAAAATATGTGCACCAAAAAAAGAAGTGGAACATGTATATTATTGCCGCAAAGGAGGACATTCGAAAAATGTCCTTATTGTATGTGATGCAAACTGTATAATAATCGCTGCAAATGCTGGCTTCGGAGGCACATCTCATGATGCATACGTTTGGCGAAAATCGAAAATATGCCAAGTATTAAGAGATCTTTATATGTCAGGAGTACGAAATTTTTACTTGCTTGGTGATAGTGGCTACCCCCTTCAGGTATGTTTTCGATATACGATAATGGCCATGCTACACATATTACTACTTTATTTTAACACAAAATCCTAGCCTTGGCTCTTGACACCGTTTGGGAACTCGACATCTACAGCCGAAGAAAAATATAATAAAACTTATAAGCACACCAGATCACTTGTTGAAAGATGCATAGGCATTTGGAAAAGTCGGTTTAGATGCCTATCTAAAGAAAGGGCACTTTTTTACGACCCAAAAAAAACTGGTTTAATTGTTAATGCATGTATTGTGCTTCACAATATTTTAATAAGAGCCGGAGTTGACATAAATGATATAGAGGTGTTAGATTTTGAAGAAAATATTGAAAAAACAGTTTCGCCATCGCGAGAATCACAAGATTTTCAAAATGCCGCAAAAAGAGTTCGTGATGGTGTTGTACGTTCAGTTTTTTCCTAATGAGTTTATTCTCCACTTACTTACGTTACAAATTTATTGTTAAACAAGTGCGATATTGTTTTATTACAAATAAATTTTTAAATTTTTTTAAAAAGAAGCAACGGTTTTATCTTTAATTAGGGTATTAAAATATCAAATTTAGCGCTAATATTCTTAAGAATTTCAATGCTTTCCTTTAGCAACGAATTAGTTTCTTCCATTAGCTTTAACTTTTTTCTTCAAATTTTTCCAGTTTCTCTAAGGAAGTGGTTCCGATTTTCTACTTTTGAGATACTTTTTTTTGTTCTTGCGAAAAACATGTACTAACAGTTTCAAGATTTATTGTACAATCGGTTAGATCCATTACCTTTGAAATAAAAAAAATTTTAAAATCTTATATATGTATGTATGTCGTAAATTTTTTTTTTACATGATATTTTATTTATTGTATCTTCATATATGAACTAACAATAAGTATTCAAATCTTAAATATAAAAATATAATTAGGTCCGACCAGTGTCGGACATAAGCTTAGTAGTAGTTATATATGATACATAAGTATTGATAATCAAAAGGAAAAAATATAAAAAATAAAAGAATTTTCAGGAAGTCCCATCTGGAGTGCTGTGAATAAGAGCCCTTGTATCCCTCTTTTTTAGGCGAATGTGTCCAGTAAAGTTCAAAATATTACGAGCAAGCGGATTAGGATGTGACTCGAGTTTTGTTAAATATTTGCCAGCGTATTTTGCAATTTCTTCAGTCACTAGAGGCATATTCAAATCACGATGTATATTTGAATTTTTGATGTACCATGGAGCCGATGTTATCATGCGTAAAATTTTGTTTTGCCTGCGTTGAATTTTCTCTACATTTGAAGCTGAAGCAGTGCCCCATAGTTGAATTCCGTAGCACCATATCGGTTTCAAAAGTGACTTGTATATCAAAAGTTTGCAATCTAGACTGAGGGTTGAATTTCTACCAATCAGCCAATGTACCTGAGTTAATTTTAGTTTCATTTGGGTTAACTTAGAGTCGATGTGGTTTTTGCATGTAAGTCGTCGATCAAGGTGTATACCAAGATATTTCACATGTGAATGTTGAGAAACAACTTGATTGTTAATCCGAATGGGGGAACAAGTATCTCTTCGTAAAGTAAATGTTACTTAAACACACTTTTGTTCATTTACCTTGATTCTCCATAAGTTTAACCAAAGCTCCATCTGGCTAATGTGTTCCTGGAGTTTGCGGGATGCCTCATCAGGGTTTTCATGCATACTAAGGCAGGCTGTATCGTCGGCAAATGTGGAAGTATGGATACTACTGCTCACAGGCATATCACAAGTATAAATTAAATATAAAACTGGTCCCAGTATACTCCCCTGTGGCACACCAGATGAAATTGTTTCAGGCCTACTTGTAAAGTCTCCTTCCGCAACAGTGAACTTACGGGAAATAATGTAACTTTCCAAAAGATTTAAAATGTTTATTCGTAACTAAGTCTTCAATTTTAAAATTAGGCCTTCATGCCACACTTTATCAAATGCCTGGGAAATGTCTATAAACAGCGCAGAACAATACTTTTTTTCCTCAAAAGTTCTTCTTATAAATTTAACCAATCTGTGAGTTTGTTCAATGGTGCTATGCTGACTTCTAAAACCAAATTGATGGTCTGGTATGCACCCACTACTAATTAGAATTGGGGACAATTTTGTTTTGAGCAGTTTTTCGAAAAGCTTTGACATTGTAGATAGTAGACTTATTGGCCTATATGACTCAGCCTTTGTTATATCTTTGCCCGGCTTTGGAACCATTTTAACCCTGGCAAGTTTCCAGTTGTGTGGATAATACTCCAGTCGTAAAATAGCATTAAATATGAATAACAGGATTCTCATTGCAATACGAGGGAAGTTCATCAGCATCTGATTACTAATTCCATCAATACCCGGAGCTTTCTTCGGGTTGAGTTCGGCAATTAATTTTTGTAAATCACGCGTCTTAAACTTTATATGTTGAGGGGGTAGAGCGACTATATTCGGCAAATCAGCAACACCAGTACATATATTTGGCGTAAAAACAGATTTTAAGTGCTCAGCAAATATTTTACCTTTTTCAGTATCGCTTCTTGCCCAACCTCCGGTAGATGTGCGTAGAGATGGCTTATACTCAACGGGTGTTTTAAGCTTTCTGGCAGCGCGCCACAAGGAGTAATTAGACGCCACACAGTGGGGCCTTTTGACTTTTTTCGTTGCAAAAATCATAACTTTTGAACTGATAAAGATATTTAAAAATTTTAAAAAGCATTTGAAAGGAAACTCCTTTAGCTTTAATATACATGATTTGCAGGGTCATAGGTTAGGCGCTGCAGTGTGCGCAGTGTCTGCTTTCGACTGTTTTTATTACAAACATCATAACTTTTAAGGTAAGAATAAATAAATAAAATAAAATAAATTTTAATAAAAATGAGTATCATTATTGACCATTGCTTTGTGGAGGCACTACGCACAGTGGTTTTTTTGTTCAAAACATCATAATTTTTGAAGTTACCAAGAAATTTGTAATGGGGAAAAACACTTAATTTTTAACTCTTTTAGGATCAAAATAAGTGCTCCCTTATTGTGATAGGCATTGGACACGATGACACCTTTGACCTTTCTTGTCGCAAAAATCATATATTTTGAAGTAATGATATTTTTAAAATTTCTCAAACATTTGATATACAACTTTTTGTGCTTTAAATGACATTCTCATAGGGAAGTCTAGAAAAAAATTAAACTCTAATATAACATGTTATATTAATATAACTCATTTTATTTATATTACAGATAAAAATTATTGAAATATGAGACATTATTAGATTTAATTGAACTATAGTGAATTTTTAATCAGAAATAATTTCTTAATCAGGCTTGAGTTCAGTAATTTCAATTCTTATGAATGAAATATTTTTATTAATTAATGTGAGTATCTAAAGAATAGAAGAAAAATTAAACTAGACACTATTAGCTGGGGGAAATACCGATATTTTTCTGTGCAGCCACGCACTTCATCAGCACCCATGTCTATCTACTGGGGTAGAGGTTATTATTAACATCAGCTATTAAACTTAAATTTCTATGAAATGGAATATGAGAATTGATTGTGTATACAATTATTGATTTGCCTTTGGCAAACACATTTGTAAGTATCACTATTCATTTTCTGTTTTTCCATTTTCTATTTAGGTTAGCACGAAGTTATATCACTCTACCTATGTATGTTTAACTATTCTTACTTATCTTTTACGATCATCACATTAATTATTTTTACTTACTCGATGCACCATCGGTACATACATATAAGTATTATTGTAGTGGCTTTATGTTACTTTGTTTTTGCTTTCTATAGTTGACTTAGCTTTCCAGCATTCTGAAGCAGTTCTGGCCAAGTGAACAGTGATCGCCAAGTGAACATATTTTTGTCACGTGCCCATGATGAATTAAATGAGACATTATTAGATTTAATTGAACTATAGTGAATTTTTAATCAGAAATAATTTCTTAATCAGGCTTGAGTTCAGTAATTTCAATTCTTATGAATGAAATATTTTTATTAATTAATGTGAGTATCTAAAGAATAGAAGAAAAATTAAACTAGACACTATTAGCTGGGGGAAATACCGATATTTTTCTGTGCAGCCACGCACTTCATCAGCACCCATGTCTATCTACTGGGGTAGAGGTTATTATTAACATCAGCTATTAAACTTAAGTTTCTATGAAATTGAATATGAGAATTGATTGTGTATACAATTACTGATTTGCCTTTGGCAAACACATTTGTAAGTATCACTATTCATTTTCTGTTTTTCCATTTTCTATTTAGGTTAGCACGAAGTTATATCACTCTACCTATGTATGTTTAACTATTCTTGAAATTACTGAACTCAAGCCTGATTAAGAAATTATTTCTGATTAAAAATTCACTATAGTTCAATTAAATCTAATAATGTCTCATTTAATTCATCATGGGCACGTGACAAAAATATGTTCACTTGGCGATCACTGTTCACTTGGCCAGAACTGCTTCAGAATGCTGGAAAGCTAAGTCAACTGTAGAAAGCAAAAACAAAGTAACATAAAGCCACTACAGTAATACTTATATGTATGTACCGATGGTGCATCGAATAAGTAAAAATAATTAATGTGATGATCGTAAAAGATAAGTAAGAATAGTTAAACATACATAGGTAGAGTGATATAACTTCGTGCTAACCTAAATAGAAAATGGAAAAACAGAAAATGAATAGTGATACTTACAAATGTGTTTGCCAAAGGCAAATCAATAATTGTATACAAAATCAATTCTCATATTCCATTTCATAGAAATTTAAGTTTAATAGCTGATGTTAATAATAACCTCTACCCCAGTAGATAGACATGGGTGCTGATGAAGTGCGTGGCTAATAGTGTCTAGTTTAATTTTTCTTCTATTCTTTAGATACTCACATTAATTAATAAAAATATTTCATTCATAAGAATTGAAATTACTGAACTCAAGCCTGATTAAGAAATTATTTCTGATTAAAAATTATTGAAATATTTTTAATACTAATGTTAATTTATAATATTATTTTGTAGTATGATATATTATATGATAATGAGTTATTTTTATTAATTTTTTTAATAGTTAGTTTTCTTCAAAATAGTCATTAACATTTTGATCGATTTGTAATAGACTTAACATATCGGAGCTTTAATTATATTCTTCCAAATCTTTTCGAGATCTTACATGTCTTCGCGATGAAATCAGTAGGTCTGAAGAGGCCGCCAACATATTAAATAGATCCTCATTCTGTCTAATCCGTGATATTTTGCAAGTATTCGCATATCTAAAGTGCTTGTAATCTTTGTTTTTGCATTCCTGGGCTTCTTCTGATAATTCTCCAATTGGTAAGCAATGGTATTCAATTAAATTTTGGCCATGAGCCAAAATCTTATGGACCGTAGGAGTAAGTTTCTTCTCAGGGTACTTTTGAGCCAAAAGCTGGGCAGTTTTTGATGCATAATCCTGAAACTTTGGGCCATTTACCATTTCTCTAGAGCTTATAACATTTAGAATAACGGCCAACCTTTTTATAATATGGTTGTCGACACCAGTAATTTGGGCTGTTACCTCATCATTTTCAAAAAACGATGTGGACATGTTACCATCGTTAGTATTTTCATATCCATGCTTTGGGCAGTCTATTTTTAGTCCAAGGTTCTTAAAAAATTCATTTTGTATAATATTTTTTCGAGCAGTTAGTTTTTCTTTTGGTGTTGCATTCTCGTGAAAACTTTCTCCTTCTCTCGGAATTGTATACGCTAATTTTAAAATAAACTCCATGCACCTAATTCTGGCATGTAACGGAGAAATTCCATATTCATAGTTTTGTTCATCACTTGAATCATTAAAATTTTGAAAGTCCTTCTGTGACTTTTTGCAAATTGCACACTTCAAAGTTGAAGAAGTATCTGTTATTACATTTAAGACTTTGCCATCAATCATTGTAAGAGAAAATTCATAATTAATGACAACCTTTTTTCCATTCTTCACTTCAATAACAGAAGGCTTTAGTTCGGAAATTTGCTTTTTTATATCGTTTACTGTAGACTTGATTATTTCTGAAGACTCCTTTGCATATTTAAAAAATATCGGACGGCAAAAATGGACTGACGATGGGCGAGGATTTCTCCAATGCGCAGAGATTTCACTTTTAAGTCGTAAAGGAACTATAGAAGCCATAAACATATTTGCATCTGTAATAGTTATGTCAGTTGTCGATATTGTTTGTTTGTAAGCACTTTGACTAGATGATCCATCACATCCCCACTTGTTTATCAATGTAAGCCTATCTGGAAGTAATGCTCTTTCTTTTTCAGGAAAACTTTGAACTAACCGTTTAGATGTATGATCCATTAAGTCTTGCAGTTCAACTTCTGCTGATACTTCAGCAACTTTTAAATTAGATGGTACTGCTTCTTTTTTGGCAGAGGAAACTTTTTTATATCCAGGAAGAACATTCACATTATGATTCTTTAAAGAGCTTCGTAAAATATTATATTTCTCCTTTGACAATCCCAAGTCCATAAATAACGCTAAGGCTTCTTCTATGCTATACTTTGTGGGTAATGCATTCAGAGGATTTTGAATACTTTCTTTAATCCTTCGTAGTCGATCTGGGCTGGCAAGCTCCACAGCTTTTGTAATATCAGACCTTGATTTATCTTTATCTTTTACGTACTTAAGACATAATGCTTCTGACAGATTCGATGTAGATATATCTTTTGTAGCATTTTGAAGTTTAAGTTTTTTTGTGTATTAAAGAAAATTAAGAATTAAAGAAAAATGTAGGTAAAAAGTTACTGCGAAAATTTCGTATTAACGAGAAGCAATAAGTATTAGTAACAAGTGATGCAGTAAAAACAATTTTATAGAGAGAATAATTTCTTTTCATATTTGGAAAGCATCTTTGTTACATATGTATATAAAATGATTTTTTTATCTTTTAGTAATAAAATACATTATATAACACAAAGTACAAGTTATTTTTCTCTTATTTTTGTTAAAAAAAGAAAACTAAGATTTGATCTTTCTATACGATTATATATATTTCAATGAAATAAGGCTACATACATATTTCTAAGTAGGCACATATGCATACATTAACAAAAATATGTCAATCAGTTCCACTTATATTTACATTTTTGTGCTGTAAGATAACATTAAATATAAAATATATTAAAATTTTGGTAGCTTTTTTCCTTATTTGGCAATTTTTTTTATATTTTGGTTGCAAAAATATCTTGGCTGTGGCAGCGCTGGCTATAAGATTGTAACATCTTTCTTCAAATTTCAAGAAAACCTGTAATTTTTGGTGGACCAATTTAGCTTAATTATTTAAACTACTGTGTAGTAAATATTCTTAAAAAATATGGGCGTGACCATTTTTGCCCATTTTTAGATATTCTCTATTTTATTTGTAAAAAGTACCTAAATATAGGGTGTCTGAAAAACGGCAACTGCCGAAAAAGTAGGGTATCTGGTGCATATTTTCTTACTTTTTTTAATAAACAATAAATATACCTTTAAAACAATACCAAAAGTAGTGATCACATGGCAGTATTTCTGACACTTCAATTCTAAAATGTTTTTTTTTTCTCAAAATCACATTTTTTTGGACTCCAAAAAACTGTCGACTTTAACCAGCTCCACCAGCTATAATTCTTATCCAATTAAGAAAAATGTTTTTGAATTCTGATCAGTAAAATGGTCTTTATACGATGTGTTCATTCATTTTACAAAATTTTGTCATCAAATTTTGTATTTTTGCCACGGTTTTTGGGAAAAGGCGCCACAGTGCGCCGGTGTAACATCAAGACCCTCCAGATAATTTTTAAGAGATGCAATTTTTTCAGATGCAAGCAACTCTTGGAGTCGTTTAGTGCACTCTTTAAATCTGATTTTATTTTGTGGTGATCTGTGCTGTTGCCATTCCCTTCTAGCCCTTCTTTTTTCACGTACGAGACGTTCAATGTCTGTAGAATAAATTTTATTAAACCCAATCTGCGGATGGGAGATAGTGGCATGTTCAGCAGCCTGTTTAATATTCTCGCTGAGATTGGCAATATTCGATTCAATATCATCGGGTATTCTAAGCGTAATGTTTTCCGTACAATGACTGCTGAGATATTTTTTGAACCCCAGCCAATTAACACGATTGATCATCTTCACATATGGGTCAGGTAAGTTACTTCTTAATGGGCTACAAATTGTAATGATCGTCGGGGAGTGATCGGACGAGAGATCAAGAGAAGCTTGAACTTGAATTAAATCCCTGGAGATATTTTTTATGACTCCAAAATCTATAACATCCGGAATTTTTTGTATGTCAGTAGGCCGATAAGTGGGCTCCCCACCCGAAATGACATCCAAGCCGATTTTTGAAATAGTGTTGAACAATGCTCGACCTCTGGGTGTAACAAGGGGCGAACCCCAGAACGTATGTTTCGCATTGTAGTCTCCAGCTGCTACAAAACAAGGTTCAAGAGATTTGTAGAAATCCTCATATTGATTCTCAGTGATTGAAAATCTGGGAGGGGAGTAAATTGATGATATAACGAAATTTGAACAAAAACTTTCAATGCCAATATTTGTTGCTTGTAGGTATTCTTCACAAATATTATCAAGAACATAGTGCTTGAGTCTTGACTTTATTAGAATTGCTGATCCACCGCAAGCCCTTCCTCTAGGGTCCTTTGTATCATATATAGTGTAGCCATAAATTTTAAAAAGACTTCTCGAAGTCAAATGAGTCTCAGATACTAACATTATATCAATATTTTTCTCCGTGAGGAAGTGCTCAAGTTCATTTTTATGTTGGCGAATGCCGTTTGCGTTCCAGAAACATATTGTTAACGTGTTCATGGCTTATTAAGTATTGCTTGAAGCAGAGTATTCTGCATTCGCAACATTTCTTGCATCATGCTAGTCATATTTGTTGTAAAATTGTTTATAGTTTGCACAAGATTTTCAATAGTGGCTTCAAGGCGATTATAATTAAAGTTTGAGTTTGTATTTGTAGAATTATTTTGCGGTGAAACATTTTGTGTCGGAATAGAACTAGCCTTAGCAGCATCTGCATACGATACACGGGAAGTAAATGGTTGGCTCATTTGCTGAAAAGTGGCAGAGTAAACGTTTGCTGATTGAGCTGGAGCTAATTTAGGTTTTTGCACCATAGTCTTCTTTACAAAAGAGTACACACGACAACCTCTGTAGTTAGCGGTGTGATTACCTCCACAATTACTGCATTTTTTATCACTTTGATCTTTTGGTTTGTTGCAGCTAGCGGTGCCGTGTAATTCGCCGCACACAACACAAACAGAGGGTAAATTGCAGTATGTTTTTGTATGGCCATATTCTTGGCAATTATGGCACTGTACAGGACCTGAACGCTTATGTGGCTCTTCAACTGTGAGTTTTCGGTGCAAGAGGTATTTTAAATTATAAATTGGATGCGTCTCATTTTTTTTCAATTTTATATCATTAGGCTCAAGTTCAACACGAAATAGGGGTTGGGGAATCTTTTCTCTATTTATTATATTGGACACATTTTTTACCTTGAACCCCTGGAGGACGAGTGCATCTTTTATTTCTTCGGGGACAACATAAGAATCTATGCCCTTCAATACGATCTGCATGCCTTTAGCGCTCTTAAGCTGGTATGTGTAGAAGCTTGTTTTACTTTTTTCAAATTCAGCAACCATTTTGCGGAAATCTTTTTCGTCATAAATTTGGATTTTAGTTTCATCGATGTTGCCACGTTTTATTGGAACAATGTGAAATTTATTCTCACCAATGTCCGAAATTAATTTTTTAATAAGGCATTTGAATTTTTTTGTCTCAAATAGATTGGTGGCTGTTTGGATGTTTTGTTCGAGGATACCTCGGGTTTGTCGTTGTCATCTTGAAGAATTTTAAAGCGGTTTTGGCGATTAGTTGAGGATGCGCTGTTATCCCTAGACATCTTTGGAGCAGATGCAATTTTAGTAGAATTTTAAAATTGTAATGTATCTGTCCATTCCGACTTGGACCTTGGGTTTTGGACTACTCTTATTTTCAGTGACAACTTGGTTAAGTGGTGACCCCGAGCCCGAGGCGGATGATATCGCTGAGTTAAATGTGGAAGTACTAGGCAATATTGTCAACGATTCACTAGTTGGCATTGGACAAAGCGAAGTTGATCGCTGACGAAACTGTGATTTTGCCGTTAGAAAAAGTCTATTATCAGATTTTTGATTTTTATTAAGAGCTTCAGAACTCACAGCAAGTCTATTATCAGATATTTTATTTTTATTGATATCATTATGAGCATCAAAACTCATAGTAAAATAGGCATTTCTGCCGTTAGAACTCACTTCACTATTTTTTTCCTTTGGGGTACTCATATAGAGTATTCCTCAAGGGTATGTTTGTATGTTTTTTTGTTTACGGTTTTTTTTTGTTTTTGTTATTTCAATATGTAAAAATATTAGCAAAGCAAAAAAAAGGCTTATTTATCAAAGTTAATATGTACTACGAATATTTTTTGTATAATTTTTTTTTGTTTAGTTTGTATGTAAAAAAAATTTCGCTATTTTGTCTGTTCACTATGAAGGTACAACGAGAACTGTTGTCGTAAATGAACACACAAATGTAAAGACTCGTATAATAAATTATACGATGTTTTCTTTGATTTTAGAAACAAATATCCACATACATAAGTAACGATTGTTGACAACCAAGTTCCGGAACTAAATCGCCATTTAGTGCTTCTTAAGCTTCAAGCAATACTTATAAGCCATGAACACGTTGACAATATGTTTCTGGAACGCAAACGGCATTCGCCAACATAAAAATGAACTTGAGCACTTCCTCACGGAAAAAAATATTGATATAATGTTAGTATCTGAGACTCATTTGACTTCGAGAAGCCTTTTTAAAATTTATGGCTACACTATATATGATACAAAGGACCCTAGAGGAAGGGCTTGCGGTGGATCAGCAATTCTAATAAAGTCAAGACTCAAGCACTATGTTCTTGATAACATTTGTGAAGAATACCTACAAGCAACAAATATTGGCATTGAAAGTTTTTGTTCAAATTTCGTTATATCATCAATTTACTCCCCTCCCAGATTTTCAATCACTGAGAATCAATATGAGGATTTCTACAAATCTCTTGGACCTTGTTTTGTAGCAGCTGGATACTACAATGCGAAACATACGTTCTGGGGTTCGCGCCTTGTTACACCCAGAGGTCGAGCATTGTTCAACACTATTTCAAAAATGGGCTTGGATGTCATTTCGAGTGGGGAGCCCACTTATTGGCCTACTGACATACAAAAAATTCCGGATGTTATAGATTTTGGCGTCATAAAAAATATCTCTAGGGATTTAATTCAAGTTCAAGCTTCTCTTGATCTCTCGTCCGATCACTCCCCGATGATCATCACAATTTGTAGCCCATTAAGAAGTAACTTACCTGACCCATATGTGAAGATGATCAATCGTGTAAATTGGCTGGGGTTCAAAAAATATCTCAGCAGTCATTGTACGGAAAACATTACGCTTAGAGCACCCGATGATATTGAATCGAACATTGCCAATCTCAGCGAGAATATTAAACAGGCTGCTGAACATGCCACTATCTCCCATCCGCAGATTGGGTTTAATAAAATTTATTCTACAGACATTGAACGTCTCGTACGTGAAAAAAGAAGGGCTAGAAGGGAATGGCAACAGCACAGATCACCACAAAATAAAATCAGATTTAAAGAGTGCACTAAACGACTCCAAGAGTTGCTTGCATCTGAAAAAATTGCATCTCTTAAAAATTATCTGGAGGGTCTTGATGTTACACCGGCGTCTAATTACTCCTTGTGGCGCGCTGCCAGAAAGCTTAAAACGCCCGTTGAGTATAAGCCATCTCTACGCACATCTACCGGAGGTTGGGCAAGAAGCGATACTGAAAAAGGTAAAATATTTGCTGAGCACTTAAAATCCGTTTTTACGCCAAATATATGTACTGGTGTTGCTGATTTGCCAAATATAGTCGCTCTACCCCCTCAACACATAAAGTTTAAGACGCGTGATTTACAAAAATTAATTGCCGAACTCAACCCGAAGAAAGCTCCGGGTATTGATGGAATTAGTAATCAGATGCTGATGAAATTGCCTCGTATTGCAATGAGAATCCTGTTATTCATATTTAATGCTATTTTACGAATGGAGTATTATCCACACAACTGGAAACTTGCCAAGGTTAAAATGATTCCAAAGCCGGGCAAAGATATAACAAAGGCTGAGTCATATAGGCCAATAAGTCTACTATCTACAATGTCAAAGCTTTTCGAAAAACTGCTCAAAACAAAATTGTCCCCAATTCTAATTAGTAGTGGGTGCATACCAGACCATCAATTTGGTTTTAGAAGTCAGCATAGCACCATTGAACAAACGCACAGATTGGTTAAATTTATAAGAAGAACTTTTGAGGGAAAAAAGTATTGTTCTGCGCTGTTTATTGACGTTTCCCAGGCATTTGATAAAGTGTGGCATGAAGGCCTTATTTTAAAATTGAAGACTTACTTACCAATAAACATTTTAAATCTTTTGGAAAGTTACATTATTTCCCGTAAGTTCACTGTTGCGGAAGGAGACTTTACAAGTAGGCCTGAAACAATTTCATCTGGTGTGCCACAGGGGAGTATACTGGGACCAGTTTTATATTTAATTTATACTTGTGATATGCCTGTGAGCAGTAGTATCCATACTTCCACATTTGCCGACGATACAGCCTGCCTTAGTATGCATGAAAACCCTGATGAGGCATCCCGCAAACTCCAGGAACACATTAGCCAGATGGAGCTTTGGTTAAACTTATGGAGAATCAAGGTAAATGAACAAAAGTGTGTTCAAGTAACATTTACTTTACGAAGAGATACTTGTTCCCCCATTCGGATTAACAATCAAGTTGTTTCTCAACATTCACATGTGAAATATCTTGGTATACACCTTGATCGACGACTTACATGGAAACACCACATTGATTCTAAGTTAACCCAAATGAAACTTAAACTAACTCATGTACATTGGCTGATTGGTCGAAATTCAACACTTAGCCTAGACTGTAAACTTTTTATATACAAGTCGCTTTTAAAGCCAATATGGTGCTACGGAATTCAACTATGGGGCACTGCTTCAGCTTCAAATGTAGAGAAAATTCAACGCAGGCAAAACAAAATTTTACGCATGATAACATCGGCTCCATGGTACATCAAAAATTCAAATATACATCGTGATTTGAATATGCCACTAGTGACTGAAAAAATTGCAAAATACGCTGGCAAATATTTAACAAAACTTGAGTCACATCCTAATCCGCTTGCCCGTAATATTTTGAACTTTACTGGACACATCCACCTAAAAAAGAGGGACACAATGGCTCTTATTCACAGCACTCCAGATGGGACTTCTTGAAAATAGTTTTATTTTTTTTCCTTTTGATTATCACTACTTACATATGTATTATATATAACTACTACTAAGCTTATGTCCGACATTGGTCGGGCCTAATTATATTTTTTAGATTTAAGATTTGAATACTTATTGTTAGTTCATATATGAAGATACAATAAATAAAAATTCATGCATAAAAAAAAAAAAAAAATTTTAGTGCTTCTGTTGTTTGGAGCTTAATAATTCTTTCCTCCATATCCGTTAGATCTTAAGATTTCGGTCCATTAATACCACTACGATTCTTTCTGATTTGATTGTATTTGGCTCGGGTATGTGATCTAAAATAAAAAGAAAATGTAGCATCCTTGCGTCCACATTATGGTCTAGAATGATTACTTCAAATCGCACCAATATTTCCTCCATTTGACATGATCTTTTACAGCACCTCCCATTCCGTTTAGTATTAGAGCCACTTCCGACCATTTGGAGTCTCTACGCTTGGCGCCGTCAATTCCAATTAATCTTAATTAGGAAAAGGTAAGTATGTAGGAAATATAAAGAATAAATTACTTGTCGTTAACGATTTCTAAGTTTTCTTCTAGAAAGTCAATTAAGCGAGCTTTCTGGTCTTCTGAAGCTTTGGAACATCTTTTTTTTCATCCATTGTTTGTATTTATTTCAAAAATTTAAAACATAAGTTAATTAATTATTTCCCGTGTTGTCAATAATACTATAAATAAAACATTTTAGCGTTTTTTACTATTATTTTACATTTTGGAAGTAAAATTTATAAAAAAGTCATTTAAAGTTGTCATCACTAAAGTTCTCGCCAACTTTTTCCCGATGAAAAATAATTTATAATTTGAAAAAAAAAAATTTGACAGGTAGTTCTCATAAAAACTAAAATCAGAATCGCATTTTCAATGAAGTGATATTTTATTTTTAATTTTCACGATTTCACAGAAACAGAATCGACCCCCAGGAGTCAGTTGTTTTCGACAACGGGTACACAAGCCCAACTTGCGTTCCAGAAACATATTGTTAACGTGTTCATGGCTTATTAAGTATTGCTTGAAGCAGAGTATTCTGCATTCGCAACATTTCTTGCATCATGCTAGTCATATTTGTTGTAAAATTGTTTATAGTTTGCACAAGATTTTCAATAGTGGCTTCAAGGCGATTATAATTAAAGTTTGAGTGTGTATTTGTAGAATTATTTTGCGGTGAAACATTTTGTGTCGGAATAGAACTAGCCTTAGCAGCATCTGCATACGATACACGGGAAGTAACTGGTTGGCTCATTTGCTGAAAAGTGGCAGAGTAAACGTTTGCTGATTGAGCTGGAGCTAATTTAGGTTTTTGCACCATAGTCTTCTTTACCAAAGAGTACACACGACAACCTCTGTAGTTAGCGGTGTGATTACCTCCACAATTACTGCATTTTTTATCACTTTGATCTTTTGGTTTGTTGCAGCTAGCGGTGCCGTGTAATTCGCCGCACACAACACAAACAGAGGGTAAATTGCAGTATGTTTTTGTATGGCCATATTCTTGGCAATTATGGCACTGTACAGGACCTGAACGCTTATGTGGCTCTTCAACTGTGATTTTTCGGTACAAGAGGTATTTTAAATTATAAATTGGATGCGTCTCATTTTTTTTCAATTTTATATCATTAGGCTCAAGTTTATGTTTCTGGAACGCAAACGGCATTCGCCAACATAAAAATGAACTTGAAAAATATTGATATAATGTTGGTCTCTGAGACTCATTTGACTTCGAGAAGCCTTTTTAAAATTTATGGCTACACCTTATATGATTCAAAGGACCCGAGAGGAAGAGCATGCGGTGGATCAGCAATTTTAATAAAGTCAAGACTCAAGCATTATATTATTGATAACATTTGTGAAGAACATTTACAAGCAACGAATATTTGTATTGAAAATTTTTCCAATAATTTTGTCATATCATCAATTTACTCTCCTCCTAGATTCGCAATTACTGAGCATCAATACGAGGATTTTTACAAATCTCTGGGTCCTTGTTTCGTTGCAGCTGGCGACTATAATGCTAAACACACGTTCTGGGGTTCGCGTCTTATTACACCCAGAGGTCGAGCGCTGTTCAATACAATTTCCAAAATGGGCTTGGATGTCATTTCAAGTGGGGAGCCCACTTATTGGCGTTATGAAAAATATCTCTAGGGATTTAATTCAAATTGAAGCTTCTCTAGATCTCTCGTCCGATCACTCTCCCACGATCGTTACAATTTGTAGCTCACTAAGAAGTGATTTACCTCACCCATATGCCAATTTGATAAATCGTGTAAATTGGCTGCGATTCAAAAAATATCTTAGTAGTCATTGCACGGAAAACATTACACTAAGAACACCTGATGATGTTGAATCTAACATTGCCAATCTTAACGAAAATATTAAGCAGGCTGCTAAACATGCCACTACCTCCTATCCGCAGACTGGGTTTAAGAGACTATATTCTACAGATATTGAACTTCTCGTATCTGAAAAAAGAAGAGCTAGAAGGGAATGGCAACAGCACAGATCACCCCAGAATAAAATTAGATTTAAAGAGTGCACTAAACGACTCCAAGAGCTGCTTGCACATGAAAAAACTGCATCTCTTAAAAACTATCTGGAAAATCTTGATGTCACACCAGCATCTGATTACTCTTTATGGCGTGCTGCTAGAAAGCTTAAAACACCCGTTGAGTTTAAACCACCTCTACGCACATCTACCGGAGGTTGGGCAAGAAGCGATACTGAAAAAGGTAACATATTTGCTGCCCATTTAAAATACGTATTTACCCCAAACACATGTACTGGTGTAATTGATTTGCCAAATGTAGTCGCTCTACCCCCTCAACAAATAATTTAAGACGCGTGATGTGCAAAAACTAATTTCTGAACTCAACCCAAAGAAAGCTCCGGGTTTTGATGGAATTAGTAACCAGATGCTAATAAAGTTGCCTAGTATTGCAGTTAGAATACTGTTATTTATTTTTAACGCCATTTTACGACTGCAGTATTATCCAAATAGCTGGAAGCTTGCCAAAGTTAAAATGATTCCAAAGCCGGGCAAAGACCTTACCAAGGCTGAGTCATACAGGCCAATAAGTCTCCTATCAACAATGACAAAGCTTTTCGAAAAACTTCTCATGACAAAATTGTCCCCAATTCTAGTTAATAGTGGGTGCATACCGGACCATCAATTTGGTTTTAGAAGTCAGCATAGCACCATTGAACAAACTCATAGATTGGTCCAATTTATAAGAAGAACATTTGAAGAAAAGAAGTATTGTTCTGCGCTGTTTATCGACGTTTCTCAGGCATTTGATAAAGTGTGGCATGAAGGCCTAATTTTAAAATTAAAAACATACCTGCCAATAAACGTTGTAAGTCTTTTGAAAGGTTACATTACTGCCCGGAAGTTCACTGTTGTGGAAGGAGACTTTATGAGCATGCCTGAAACTATCTCATCCGGTGTGCCACAGGGGAGTATACTGGGGCCAGTTTTGTATTCGATTTATACTTGTGATATGCCTCTGAGCAGCAATATCCACACTTCCACATTTGCTGATGATACAGCCTGCCTTAGTATGCATGAAAATCCTTACGAGGCATCCCGATATCTTCAAGAACACATTACCCAGCTGGAACTATGGTTAAACTTATTCAGAATTAAGGTAAACGAACAAAAGTGTGTTCAAGTAACATATACATTACGAAGAGATACGTGTTTACCCATTCGGATTAACAATCAAGTTGTCCCTCAACATACTCATGTGAAATATCTTGGTATACACCTTGATCGACGGCTTACTTGGAAACACCACATTGACTCTAAGTTAACCCAAATGAAATTAAAATTAACTCAGGTACATTGGCTGATTGGTAGAAATTCAACCCTCAGTCTAGATTGCAAACTTTTGATATACAAGTCACTTTTGAAACCGATATGGTGCTACGGAATTCAACTATGGGGCACTGCTTCAGCTTCCAATGTCGAGAGAATCCAACGAAGGCAAAATAAAATTTTGCGATTAATAACATCGGCTCCATGGTATATAAAAAACTCAAATATACATCGTGACTTAAATATGCCACTAGTGACTGAAGAAATTGCAAAAAACGCTGGCAAATATTTAACAAAACTCGAGTCACATCCTAATCCGCTTGCTCGTAATATTTTGAACTTTACTGGACACATCCGCCTAAAAAAGAGGGATACAAGGGCTCTTATACTCAACACTCCAGATGGGACTAACTGAAAATAATTTTTATTTTTATTTATTTTTTCTTCCTTTTGTTTATCACTACTTAAATATGTATTATTTATAACTATCTCTAAATTTATGTCCGACAGTGGTCGGGCCTAATAATTATATTTTAGATTTAAGATTTGAATACTTATTGTTAGTTCATATAGGAAGATACAATAAATAAATAAAAAAAAAAAAAAAAAAAACCTCAAGCCCAACTTTTTTGGTATTGGGTTAAAGTGACATCGATGTCGACAACTGGAATAAGGGTGAATTAAATTAATTTTAATAAGATTACTTTCTAAAAATTAGTTATTGGAACAAAAATTTGTTTTCATTAAAATACCTTAATATAAGTGTTACATAAAATGTATATTACTTCTTGCAAAATATGCATATTTTTACAAAAATTACATTTTATTTACATAGTTTATTTTCAATTATTTTTTCTAATTCAGTGATTTAAACAATTAGCAGTACCACACTTTTGTATAAGGCTCTGGATATACATAATAATTTTTCGTAGAAGTAAAATTTTAAGTTTAGAAAATTAAAGAAGAAATTTTAACTTCTCAGTCGCTAACATATGTATAATTTTTATTTATTACAGTGCAAGTATTAGACATTTTTTAAAGAATAGAATTTTGCAATTCGTATTGCTTTATTGGCTTTAAATACACATTTGGGGGATTGAAAAGGTGGTTTTCAGTGTTATGTTTTAAAAATCTTGTTTGGAAAATAAATCAAAACAAAAACCTTTATATTCAAATAATTTTAAGACATTCTAGCACTACAACACTTAAACTTCCTTTTAGATCCCCCAATTAAGTGTATTTGATAAGTCATATATGATTTGAAAGAGGAATTTTAATAGATACTAACATAAGTATGTACATACATAAGTATGTACATACTTATGTATGTATATGAATTATTGACCTGCACAACACCATTTATAAGACCTTTCAAGATATGCGACATTTTTTTAACGCTTTACTACAGCGAAATATTCTATAACAAACGCTTAACAACACTGCTGGCAAGATTTTTTTGAGTTATTTGTCTTGCCAACAGTGTTTTTAGCGTATATTTTAGAATATTTCGCTGTAGTAAAGCGTTTAAAAAATGTCGCATGTCTTGAAAGGTCTTATAAATAGTCTTGTGCAGGACTTTAATATGAATACATACATTGCAACAAAGAATATTCAAATTACTCTTTTATATAGTGTTATTTGATTTTATTTTTAAATGTAATGTTCATTGTCTCATCCATTCCTAATTTAATTCATTAAATATAACATGTTGACAATGGTTTAGTATTAATAAGATGTAATTAACTTGTGTGATCAAGTTATATGAAAACAAAAACAACAAAATTAATAAGCATGTCGTAATTTATATAATAGGCGCGATAAAATTTACTTTTTAAAAATGACACTTTTTATACTGTTCTTTTAATAACAATTCGATTTTTTATAAAAGGTTTTTGCTGTAAGGAAATTTTATATAAAGGGCTTTGGACACGATCAAAATGCTTGCTGTCAAGTTCGTGTACGTGTGCTTGTTGGCTTGATATTAACAGGCTTGATGACCCACTAAGCATTCATTTATATTTTGATTTTCTGCTGTTCGTTTGGTTAAAAAAATATATAAAAATTTCTAGATAAAGAAGTTTAATAACATAAATGGCAGCACTATTTACAAAAAAAAGAGAAATGCGAAATAAAAAAGTTCTAACACTTCTTTTTTTCTTCATCAGTCAAATTTATGTTTTCCTTCTTTTACTTCCGGTTTATTAGCAACCGTTCACAATGGAAATAAAATTATAATGAAAATTTGTACAGGCTTGATGGGTTAACACTACACACATTAACAAGTGACAGCAAGCATGCCAAAAATCAAAAAGTTTTGATTTTGCATCAAGCATCGAAACCCCTTTAGAGTTATTTTCATAAAATATACTTTTTATAGCAAAACAATACTAGTTCAACTAGTATGTAATTTTTTTAAGCATTTAAAAACAATTTCGGTATGATATTTATTAGGAATTTATACTTTCTTAGTTAGTTAGTCACCATCTTTATGCATTTCATCCCTGCCTAGAGAACTTATCTGCAGACTTCCACCCAATCTTTTCTGCTGACTTTTAATGCTTATAGATCAATTTGTAATATGTTATTTCAGAATCACATATACAAGTATAATAAGTTTAAAGTCTCAAACAAAAATGTTAACAATGCAAGAACCTTATTCGATTTTGCATCCAAAATGAAGGTAGAATTTAATAAATATGCTTGTTTTTAAAAATTTTTGTTTGATACTTTTAAGTTTAGTATGTTTTTATGTCGGGCTCTCAATAAAATATTCTGCTTTATCGTGGTTGGCGTATTTCAAATACGCCCGCGACTGTTTGGTAATAGATTAAAGAAGACTTCAACAGTTTTTCTTTAATCTATTACCAAACAGTCGTAGTCGTTTTTGAAATACGCCAACCACGATAAGGCAGATTAAGAGTCTTATCATAAACATGAAATTGTTGAAGTTTATTTAAAAAATTTTGGGTCTATCGACGAGTTTCCTAATCGGAACGAAATGCATATAGACGATGGTTAAAACAACAAAACATTCAAAAATTTAAATACATTAAATACTGAATATATCTTATTTTAGCTTTACATTTCAAGTATCAATAAGATTTTCTTAAAGTTACCTGCATGCATAAGTATGTATGTACAAACATTAATATGTATTTATTTTTTTTATTCGACATTTAAAAATAAACAAATTGTTTACATAACTTATGTTGAACTTAACACGGGGATACAATTTTTCAATACAAAACAAATCATAATTTGGTTGAGTTGATGAATACAAATATTTTTATGTTTGGAAACTGTAAAGAAATACAAAAAATTAATTTCAAACAAACATATGCACATTCGAGCGGCTCACGTTTTATGGAGGTGAAAACCACGAATTTGTTACTCCTCTTCAATCAAAAATTGGTCTTTTTAATGGAGAGTCTTAAAACATTTGAGGGGTCTAGCGATGACCGTTCGTGAGCTGGACAGTGTCTAAAAAATGTACTTTTTTGAAGGTTTTTGCATATTTTGATATTTGCTCCCAAGACAACATATCAAAAAAAGTACATACTCTGAAAGCTTTTTTTAAGCCACTTAAACTGGTGCGTTATTCGGCAGCTTGAAAAAGTCTTTCAGATCATGTCATTTTTTTAATATATTGTATTTAAACAAAATTCGAATATATCCAAAACACTTCAAAAATATACCTCTTTTAGACACGGTTCAGCTCACGAACTGTCCCTTCGGTTAAATTCAAAAACCCACAGAGTTGAAAACGAACACATGGTTGTATATTTTAAGTGTTGTCTATTTCGCGGTTGACAGGTCGGCCAATCCTGAACAGAAGTCATCCTCGGCTTCATCTTGCAGACCCAGATCGGGAATGGCGTCGCACCATCTTTTCATTTTATCTGAGCTATAAACTGAACAGAATTTACGTGAAGAGTTTTGTAGCCCTGGGGGATCTTCTACTAGATAACGGTCGTTGCCAAGTGTACGGGTGATTATGTAGGGACCACGATATTTAGGTTCCAGTTTCCTCGATTCACCAGTAGACTGCGGTTCGTTCTCTAGCACGACTAGATCATTCTCCTCGTATATGGTAGGCTTCATATGTTTGTTGTCGAATCTGGTTTTCCATTTTTCTCGTTCTTTTTGTATATTAAGGGCATCAAGCTTACGTTTCTCTTTTACATTTTTATCGTCGTTAGTGACACAATCATCCTGAACAGCGGCTAAGATTCGATTTTGAACTAAATCTATTAGCTGATAATCAAACACGACCTCATTAGGGCTAAAACCTGACGTTAGGTTCTTCTGGGAATTAACCGACCAGTTCATGCAACTGTAAATCCCAATCTTTGGGCTCTCGTGTGGTGGTTCGGAGGTAGTTCAGAATAAGTTGATTGGCACGTTCCACCTGGCCATTGGCTCTTGGAGTGCGTACTGCTGTTTTGATGTGGTGGATATTAGTACGGTCGCAAAATTCCTCAAACAATTTTGAAGAAAACGCAGTTCCACGGTCGGTAATAATTCTCTCAGGCAAACCAAAATATCCAGTTAGTTCATTTAGAACACTTAACACGGGGGCTGTTTTGGTATTCCGTACGGTCTTCACAACAATAAACTTAGTGAAAGCATCTGAAATAGCCAGTATATGTGTGTTTCCCTTCTTACTGCGTATAAATGGCCCTAAATGGTCAATATGAATTTGACAAAATGGGAGCGGTTCTAGTGTGCCGAAATGGAGAACTCCTTCGTGTTTGCCATCTCTGAATTTGTTGTAATAGCACTCGGTACACGCTGCGATATATTCTTTTATGTATTTCCGCATCCGATCGAACCAAAACGTTTGTCTCACCCTCTCCAAAGTCTTTTCGAGACCATAATGTCCCACATCGCCATGGCAATGTTTAGCAATCCGCCATCTGGTTGACTTCGGCACGACAAATTTAAGTCCTGCATCGGTTCTTCTGTACAAACGATGGTTTTTGAGAACATAATCGGTTTTGATTTGCTTGGCCTGATCGGATTCCATAGAACCATATAAACACCAATTAGGTGACGTATTTTTGCATCCTGTAGCTGTATAGTGAGTAACCAATCCTCACTATTGACTTCAATCTTCATTATAAATCCAGCGGTTTCAGGTTCTTCCGCAAGCAAATCAGGGGTTCGGCTAAGAGCGTCCACATGACCCATACGGGATCCTTCGCGGTGGATGAACTCACAGTCGTATTCTAATAATTTCATGAACCAGCGGGAAATTTTAAGAATTAACTCCTTATGACTTTTAGCTCTAGTTATTGCCGCGCAATCGGTCAATACACGAAACGGTTTGCCAACCAAGTAGACTCGAAATCGATCTAAAGTTTCCACCACCGCCAACACTTCCAACTCGTAGCTGTGATATCTGCTTTCAGTTTCAGTTGTGTGACGGCTGAAATAGAATACGGGCTACCAATTTTTCTCTTTTGTTGATTGTAGCAACACGCCGGCTAGGCCAACACTGCTATCGTCAGTGTGAACCTCGTGTCGGGCAATTAAATCAAACATCGCCAAAACTGGCTTACTACATAGTCCTTCCACTAGTTTTGAAAAAGACTCCTGCTGCGGAGTGTCCCATACAAATTTATGCTCTTCCGTTGTTCGTAATAGGTTGGTCAAATGTCGAGATATAATAGCGTAATTCTCGATGAATTTCCGAAAAAATCCGGTAAGTCCCAAGAAACAGTTACCAAGTTACCAAGAAATTTGTAATGGGGAAAAACACTTAATTTTTAACTCTTTTAGGATCAAAATAAGTGCTCCCTTATTGTGATAGGCATTGGACACGATGACACCTTTGACCTTTCTTGTCGCAAAAATTATATATTTTGAAGTAATGATATTTTTAAAATTTCTCAAACATTTGATATACAACTTTTTGTGCTTTAAATGACATTCTCATAGGGAAGTCTAGAAAAAAATTATACTCTAATATAACATGTTATATTAATATAACATGTTATATTAATATAACTCATTTTATTTATATTACAGATAAAAATTATTGAAATATTTTTAATACTAATGTTAATTTATAATATTATTTTGTAGTATGATATATTATATGATAATGAGTTATTTTTATTAATTTTTTTAATAGTTAGTTTTCTTCAAAATAGTCATTAACATTTTGATCGATTTGTAATAGACTTAACATATCGGAGCTTTAATTATATTCTTCCAAATCTTTTCGAGATCTTACATGTCTTCGCGATGAAATCAGTAGGTCTGAAGAGGCCGCCAACATATTAAATAGATCCTCATTCTGTCTAATCCGTGATATTTTGCAAGTATTCGCATATCTAAAGTGCTTGTAATCTTTGTTTTTGCATTCCTGGGCTTCTTCTGATAATTCTCCAATTGGTAAGCAATGGTATTCAATTAAATTTTGGCCATGAGCCAAAATCTTATGGACCGTAGGAGTAAGTTTCTTCTCAGGGTACTTTTGAGCCAAAAGCTGGGCAGTTTTTGATGCATAATCCTGAAACTTTGGGCCATTTACCATTTCTCTAGAGCTTATAACATTTAGAATAACGGCCAACCTTTTTATAATATGGTTGTCGACACCAGTAATTTGGGCTGTTACCTCATCATTTTCAAAAAACGATGTGGACATGTTACCATCGTTAGTATTTTCATATCCATGCTTTGGGCAGTCTATTTTTAGTCCAAGGTTCTTAAAAAATTCATTTTGTATAATATTTTTTCGAGCAGTTAGTTTTTCTTTTGGTGTTGCATTCTCGTGAAAACTTTCTCCTTCTCTCGGAATTGTATACGCTAATTTTAAAATAAACTCCATGCACCTAATTCTGGCATGTAACGGAGAAATTCCATATTCATAGTTTTGTTCATCACTTGAATCATTAAAATTTTGAAAGTCCTTCTGTGACTTTTTGCAAATTGCACACTTCAAAGTTGAAGAAGTATCTGTTATTACATTTAAGACTTTGCCATCAATCATTGTAAGAGAAAATTCATAATTAATGACAACCTTTTTTCCATTCTTCACTTCAATAACAGAAGGCTTTAGTTCGGAAATTTGCTTTTTTATATCGTTTACTGTAGACTTGATTATTTCTGAAGACTCCTTTGCATATTTAAAAAATATCGGACGGCAAAAATGGACTGACGATGGGCGAGGATTTCTCCAATGCTCAGAGATTTCACTTTTAAGTCGTAAAGGAACTATAGAAGCCATAAACATATTTGCATCTGTAATAGTTATGTCAGTTGTCGATATTGTTTGTTTGTAAGCACTTTGACTAGATGATCCATCACATCCCCACTTGTTTATCAATGTAAGCCTATCTGGAAGTAATGCTCTTTCTTTTTCAGGAAAACTTTGAACTAACCGTTTAGATGTATGATCCATTAAGTCTTGCAGTTCAACTTCTGCTGATACTTCAGCAACTTTTAAATTAGATGGTACTGCTTCTTTTTTGGCAGAGGAAACTTTTTTATATCCAGGAAGAACATTCACATTATGATTCTTTAAAGAGCTTCGTAAAATATTATATTTCTCCTTTGACAATCCCAAGTCCATAAATAACGCTAAGGCTTCTTCTATGCTATACTTTGTGGGTAATGCATTCAGAGGATTTTGAATACTTTCTTTAATCCTTCGTAGTCGATCTGGGCTGGCAAGCTCCACAGCTTTTGTAATATCAGACCTTGATTTATCTTTATCTTTTACGTACTTAAGACATAATGCTTCTGACAGATTCGATGTAGATATATCTTTTGTAGCATTTTGAAGTTTAAGTTTTTTTGTGTATTAAAGAAAATTAAGAATTAAAGAAAAATGTAGGTAAAAAGTTACTGCGAAAATTTCGTATTAACGAGAAGCAATAAGTATTAGTAACAAGTGATGCAGTAAAAACAATTTTATAGAGAGAATAATTTCTTTTCATATTTGGAACGCATCTTTGTTACATATGTATGTAAAATAATTTTTTTATCTTTTAGTAATAAAATACATTATATAACACAAAGTACAAGTTATTTTTCTCTTATTTTTGTTAAAAAAAGAAAACTAAGATTTGATCTTTCTATACGATTATATATATTTCAATGAAATAAGGCTACATACATATTTCTAAGTAGGCACATATGCATACATTAACAAAAATATGTCAATCAGTTCCACTTATATTTACATTTTTGTGCTGTAAGATAACATAAAATATAAAATATATTAAAATTTTGGTAGCTTTTTTCCTTATTTGGCAATTTTTTTTTTATATTTTGGTTGCAAAAATATCTTGGCTGTGGCAGCGCTGGCTATAAGATTGTAACATCTTTCTTCAAATTTCAAGAAAACCTGTAATTTTTGGTGGACTAATTTAGCTTAATTATTTAAACTACTGTGTAGTAAATATTCTTAAAAAATATGGGCGTGACCATTTTTGCCCATTTTTAGATATTCTCTATTTTATTTGTAAAAAGTACCTAAATATAGGGTGTCTGAAAAACGGCAACTGCCGAAAAAGT
Organism: Tachina lurida; assembly: GCA_944452675.1. Lineage (NCBI taxonomy): Eukaryota > Metazoa > Arthropoda > Insecta > Diptera > Tachinidae > Tachina > Tachina lurida. Next base: position 72,947,300 of record OX101754.1, read on the forward strand.
AGGGTATCTGGTGCATATTTTCTTACTTTTTTTAATAAACAATAAATATATCTTTAAAACAATACCAAAAGTAGTGATCACATGGCAGTATTTCTGACACTTCAATTCTAAAATGTTTTTTTTTCAAAATCACATTTTTTTGGACTTTCCAAAAAACTGTCGACTTTAACCAGCTCCACCAGCTATAATTCTTATCCAATTAAGAAAAATGTTTTTGAATTCTGATCAGTAAAATGGTCTTTATACGATGTGTTCATTCATTTCACAAAATTTTGTCATCAAATTTTGTATTTTTGCCACGGTTTTTGGGAAAAGGCGCCACAGTGCGCCGGTGTAACATCAAGACCCTCCAGATAATTTTTAAGAGATGCAATTTTTTCAGATGCAAGCAACTCTTGGAGTCGTTTAGTGCACTCTTTAAATCTGATTTTATTTTGTGGTGATCTGTGCTGTTGCCATTCCCTTCTAGCCCTTCTTTTTTCACGTACGAGACGTTCAATGTCTGTAGAATAAATTTTATTAAACCCAATCTGCGGATGGGAGATAGTGGCATGTTCAGCAGCCTGTTTAATATTCTCGCTGATATTGGCAATGTTCGATTCAATATCATCGGGTGTTCTAAGCGTAATGTTTTCCGTACAATGACTGCTGAGATATTTTTTGAACCCCAGCCAATTAACACGATTGATCATCTTCACATATGGGTCAGGTAAGTTACTTCTTAATGGGCTACAAATTGTAATGATCATCGGGGAGTGATCGGACGAGAGATCAAGAGAAGCTTGAACTTGAATTAAATCCCTGGAGATATTTTTTATGACTCCAAAATCTATAACATCCGGAATTTTTTGTATGTCAATAGGCCAATAAGTGGCCTCCCCACTCGAAATGACATCCAAGCCCATTTTTGAAATAGTGTTGAACAATGCTCGACCTCTGGGTGTAACAAGGCGCGAACCCCAGAACGTATGTTTCGCATTGTAGTCTAGAGCTGCTTCAAAACAAGGTCCAAGAGATTTATAGAAATCCTCATATTGATTCTCAGTGATTGAAAATCTGGGAGGGGAGTAAATTGATGATATAACGAAATTTGAACAAAAACTTTCAATGCCAATATTTGTTGCTTGTAGGTATTCTTCACAAATGTTATCAAGAACATAGTGCTTGAGTCTTGACTTTATTAGAATTGCTGATCCACCGCAAGCCCTTCCTCTAGGAAGGTAGCCATAAATTTTAAAAAGACTTCTCGAAGTCAAATGAGTCTCAGATACTAACATTATATCAATATTTTTCTCCGTGACGAAGTGCTCAAGTTCATTTTTATGTTGGCGAATGCCGTTTGCTTGAAGCAGAGTATTCTGCATTCGCAACATTTCTTGCATCATGCTAGTCATATTTGTTGTAAAATTGTTTATAGTTTGCACAAGATTTTCAAAAGTGGCTTCAAGGCGATTAAAATTAAAATTTGAGTTTGTATTTGTTGAATTATTTTGCGGTGAAACATTTTGTGTCGGAATAGAACTAGCCTTAGCAGCATCTGCATACGATACACGGGAAGTAACTGGTTGGCTCATTTGCAGAAAAGTGGCAGAGTAAGCGTTTGCTGATTGAGCTGGAGCTAATTTAGGTTTTAGCACCATAGTCTTCTTTACAAAAGAGTACACACGACAACCTCTGTAGTTAGCGGTGTGATTACCTCCACAATTACTGCATTTTTTATCACTTTGATCTTTTGGTTTGTTGCAGCTAGCGGTGCCGTGTAATTCGCCGCACACAACACAAACAGAGGGTAAATTGCAGTATGTTTTTGTATGGCAATATTCTTGGCAATTATGGCACTGTACAGGACCTGAACGCTTATGTGGCTCTTCAACTGTGATTTTTCGGTACAAGAGGTATTTTAAATTATAAATTGGATGCGTCTCATTTTTTTTCAATTTTATATCATTAGGCTCAAGTTTATGTTTCTGGAACGCAAACGGCATTCGCCAACATAAAAATGAACTTGAGCACTTCCTCACGGAAAAAAATATTGATATAATGTTGGTCTCTGAGACTCATTTGACTTCGAGAAGCCTTTTTAAAATTTATGGCTACACCTTATATGATTCAAAGGACCCGAGAGGAAGAGCATGCGGTGGATCAGCAATTTTAATAAAGTCAAGACTCAAGCATTATATTATTGATAACATTTGTGAAGAACATTTACAAGCAACGAATATTTGTATTGAAAATTTTTCCAATAATTTTGTCATATCATCACTTTACTCTCCTCCTAGATTCGCAATTACTGAGCATCAATACGAGGATTTTTACAAATCTCTGGGTCCGTGTTTCGTTGCAGCTGGCGACTATAATGCTAAACACACGTTCTGGGGTTCGCGTCTTATTACACCCAGAGCTCGAGCGTTGTTCAATACAATTTCCAAAATGGGCTTGGATGTCATTTCAAGTGGGGAGCCCACTTATTGGCCTACTGACATACATAAAATTCCGGATGTAATAGACTTTGGCGTTATGAAAAATATCTCTAGGCATTTAATTCAAATTGAAGCTTCTCTAGATCTCTCGTCCGATCACTCTCCCACGATCGTTACAATTTGTAGCCCATTAAGAAGTGATTTACCTCACCCATATGCCAATTTGATAAATCGTGTAAATTGGCTGCGATTCAAAAAATATCTTAGTAGTCATTGCACGGAAAACATTACACTAAGAACACCTGAGGATGTTGAATCTAACATTGCCAATCTTAACGAAAATATTAAGCAGGCTGCTAAACATGCCACTACCTCCTATCCGCAGACTGGGTTTAAGAAACTATATTCTACAGATATTGAACGTCTCGTATGTGAAAAAAGAAGAGCTAGAAGGGAATGGCAACAGCACAGATCACCCCAGAATAAAATTAGATTTAAAGAGTGCACTAAACGACTCCAAGAGCTGCTTGCACATGAAAAAACTGCATCTCTTAAAAACTATCTGGAAAATCTTGATGTCACACCAGCATCTGATTACTCTTTATGGCGTGCTGCTAGAAAGCTTAAAACACCCGTTGAGTTTAAACCACCTCTGCGCACATCTACCGGAGGTTGGGCAAGAAGCGATACTGAAAAAGGTAACATATTTGCTGCCCATTTAAAATACGTATTTACCCCAAACACATGTACTGGTGTAATTGATTTGCCAAATGTAGTCGCTCTACCCCCTCAACAAATAATTTAAGACGCGTGATGTGCAAAAACTAATTTCTGAACTCAACCCAAAGAAAGCTCCGGGTTTTGATGGAATTAGTAATCAGATGCTAATAAAGTTGCCTCGTATTGCAATTAGAATACTGTTATTTATTTTTAACGCCATTTTACGACTGCAGTATTATCCAAATAGCTGGAAGCTTGCCAAAGTTAAAATGATTCCAAAGCCGGGCAAAGACCTTACCAAGGCTGAGTCATACAGGCCAATAAGTCTCCTATCAACAATGTCAAAGCTTTTCGAAAAACTGCTCATGACAAAATTGTCCCCAATTCTAGTTAATAGTGGGTGCATACCGGACCATCAATTTGGGTTTAGAAGTCAGCATAGCACCATTGAACAAACTCATAGATTGGTCCAATTTATAAGAAGAACATTTGAAGAAAAGAAGTATTGTTCTGCGCTGTTTATCGACGTTTCTCAGGCATTTGATAAAGTGTGGCATGAAGGCCTAATTTTAAAATTAAAAACATACCTGCCAATAAACGTTGTAAGTCTTTTGAAAGGTTACATTACTGCCCGGAAGTTCACTGTTGTGGAAGGAGACTTTATGAGCATGCCTGAAACTATCTCATCCGGTGTGCCACAGGGGAGTATACTGGGGCCAGTTTTGTATTCGATTTATACTTGTGATATGCCTCTGAGCAGCAATATCCACACTTCCACATTTGCTGATGATACAGCCTGCCTTAGTATGCATGAAAATCCTTACGAGGCAAGTAGTAGTGGAATCCCACTCCGGGGACAATTAAAATTTTAAAATTTTGAAATTTTAATTACCCAAATTTTAAAATTCTTGGAAATTTGTGAAATTTGATACCTTGCGTTTTCGGCGGCACGCTTTGATGTTTTTTTGTTTACATTAGGAATTTTTTGTTTACATTAGGAGTTTTTTTGTTTACATTAACTTTGTGTGAACGGGTGATTTTTTTTTTTAGGTGGCATTAATTGTGTGAACGGGTGATTTTGTTTTTTGTGGGAATACGTTAAGTGGGATTCATAGGTTGGAGGTCTTTCTTTTTGTAATGCATGTATGTATATGCCGACGGGAAAATCATGAAAATGATTTTTCCTAGTACCAAAGGGAAAATCATGAAATGATTTTTCCTAATACTAATGGGGGTGAAATAGTGAAAATTAATTTTTCCTAATGCCGACGGCAATACATGATTATTTTTCCTAATGTCTACGGTAAAACATGAATATTATTTTTTTCAAATGCCGACGGCAAAACATGATTATTATTTTTTCAAATGCCGACGGGAAAATGATTTTTCATAATTCCGACGGGAAAAACATAAAAGTTATTTCTAATGCTAATATAGGAGTTTAAGGCTGACCGTGATTTGGGTGGGTGGGGTTTTTGTCGTAATATATAACTGAGGGAGTTTATAGATGTGTCTGTCTGTTTGTCCGTCCGTCTGTCTGTTGTGCGAGGCTGAGATTGGCCGGGAGAGCGTGGTGTAGTTGAGGTAGATGGATTGAGTGTATACCTGTCTGTTGGAATTTGTGTGAGGGTTTGATTGACAGGGGGCGGGGTGTGGTTGTGGTAGATCGACTGCGTGTATGCAGGTGTTGCAAGTCTGTAGGAATTTAAGGCTTTGGGGTAGGTGAGGGTGTTGTTGTACGAGTAATATGTATCCATGGGAATTTGTGGATGTGTCTGTCTTGGGGAATTTAAGCGAAGCTGTTATTAGGAGGGGGTGTGGTGTAGTTGAGGTTGATCGACTGCGTGTATGTATGTCTATATGTTTGTAGGAGCTTAAGACTGATCGTGATTTAAGAGAGGTGAGGATGTTGTTGTAATATGTATACGTAGGAATCTGTATGTATGTATGTCTGTGAAAATTTAAGGCTGATCATGATTTAGGGTAGGTGAGGTGCGTGTAGTAATATGTAACCGTGGGAATCTGTGTGTATGTATGTTTGTAGGAGTTTAAGGCTATCAGTGATTTGAGGGTGTTGTCGTACGAGTGATATGTACCCGTGGGAATCTGTATGCATGTTCGTAGGAGTTTAAGGCTGATCGTGATTTGTGTTGTTGTCCGTTTTGTTTGTAGGAATGACCGTGAAAATTTTTGTATGTGATTTTTCTTAAATGAAATGTGGTATATATGTGTGTGTGTGTGCGTGTGTGTGCGTATGATTTTGTCACGCTAGTAGTTTTATGTACGTGTAAATAAATTGTTTTCAATATCGAGATTTGGTTCTATAAAATATTTTCATATATCTGAACTTCCCTAACCCTATATACATATACATAAGTATATTTTCATACTCACGGTTGCTGGGTATTTTGTCATGCTTAAAATTGTCCAGCTTTAAAGTCTGCCTACGATCAATTTGTTTATATTACAGATTTTGTTTATTTAACAGCATCCGGCTTCTTTGACTTTTCATACGATCATGGGAATTTATAGATTCTCTGTCCATAATAAGGTCGTTTAGCTTGGACATGTGCTCTGACTGAATGGTTTGCGTTGTTCATATATTTTTATGATGTAGATATGTAAGTGTGATTGCCAAGATCTAATAAATACTTGAGTATTGATAAGAAATTTGATATTATGTGTACATACATATCTACAAATTGATTTTATGTATGTATGTACATACAAATAAGTGTTTGCCTCCGTGTTTGAATACATTTTTTTGTTTTTGTTTTTGTTGTTGTTGTAAATATTCGCCTGGCCTTTTATGTATAGATGTCAAATATCTTCATATTTTTTTTTTTTTATTTGAAATTAAAAAACGTTATTTTAATTTTTATCTGTGTTTACTTAAAAGTTTGTGAGGATTTTCTGTTTTAAGTAAAACTGAATTCCTTAAGATACATACTTTATAGTAAAAGTAACTATAATAGAAATATTTCCTTTATTTAATTTACATTTGTTTAAAGTTGATGCAACCTAATAGTCATTCTTAGAAATATTTTGATATAAAATTTTATCCAGCCGTAGGCTTTTTCACCACCTTTTACATTTATTTTAGAACATCTTGCATTGCCTTTTATACATTTACAAAAATTTTTAAATTAAACTAATCCGGCAGTCCAGCTTAGGTAATGACTTTTTTTTTTTTTTGCTAGCCAGCTTGCTTCTTTTTTTTATTTTTTATTTTTGTGGATAAACATTTAAAATCAAAAGGGAGTTTAATATTGAAATTATTGTATTCTTAATTGTTGAAAACAATCGCTACTTCTTTTGCGATAAAATTATTTGAATTACTTTTGAAACCTTGTACATGTATAAAAATTATGTTATTTTCCATATTGCTTAATTTATAAGACTTTTAGAATTTGACCTTTGATGGGTATATATTCTAGTATATGATCATGAATAAGAATACCGTAAACTGATTTCTTTGCTTACTATTTCAAATTAAAATTTTATTCAATTGCCCCGCTATAGAATAAAAGGAGCTTTTATCTTAAACTCTGGTACAGGTAGAAACGCATGAGATTCTTTCATATACTACCTTTGCTGGAATCTTAGATAAATATAATAACTATATAGAATTGCATTACGTTTATTTTTAAATTTTATGTTAGGATTATCATCATATGAATATGAGACTAAACTTAAATGTACTTTTAAATTAGTTAATTCATAATGAACAATCTTATTTTCTTCTTGAATAGCGAACAACAGAAGACGAAGTCGTTTTCTTACAATTTAGGTCTAACCTCTCAACTGGTCCTCTAGTATACAATATGACTTTGTATGTCAGCATTTCTGTCTCCTCTTTGTCAGCGTTATGGATAATTAAATTTTAAACTTTTTATTCTTCAAATTGTGTTACTTCATACTGATAATATGTTTAAGTACATTAATAATGTACGAGTATATGTTTATTTTATGACGGGTGAGCGCCTATGGCTTTTATTTGATGTTCTGGATGAAGTGATTTTTTTTTCTCATTTGATTAAAGTTTAGCGTATTGCGTATATATTTCTAATATATTTAAGTGAGCTTTTTGTATCTGTCAGACAGAGTGAACGTATCAGTTGGTCAGTCAGTCTCTCTTTTTATTTTATTAATTTTTTCTTCTAATGTGTCACTACTATTTTTTCAGATTTTACTACTTGAAATAGAAAATATTTATATAATTTTAAAAGTATTAATATATACATACATATAGGTAAATATATGTATGTACGTAGAAATTAGTTCATATACAAATAAATACACCTTTAATAATCAACTATTCTAGAAAATCGATCTAAAATAACACATTTACCTCCATCATCATTTCACCGTCAGTGTGTTCATAAAGTGTTAGAAACATTGGAATATCTATGTTTGGGAGAATTTTTACTTCAAGTGTTTCTATATAAGGTTTGATGGTTGACCCCTTGACGTTATTGTGGTTAACGTAGGCTGCGTTGTATCGCATTCAGATGTAATCATTTCTTACTTAGAAAAGGTCCTCATCACCATCAATCATACCTGTATACAATACATTCATTAGTTGAGTTGATCCAGATACAATTGCCTTCTACAAATTAATGATTAGAAAAAAGCTTTCTCATCACATTCTAACAGGTTTAATATTTTGCTAGCATGCATGCTTTTATCAATAGTGAGGCGAGAGTCCGACATTTAGTGGTGTTTCAATTAAAAATCTATACAATTAGAATTACGAATTCACTCTTTTGAATTTTTAACAAAGTAGATACATATGTACATATGTATTTCATTTCTCACAGTCTTGAAATTTTTTTCATTACAAAAGTATGACGTGAGGATTTTTTTTTTTTAATTATACATGCTTCGGCATGCTTCCAATATATTTTTTTTTTTCGGTAAATTTATTTCATACTCATACAGATACAGATATAAAGTAAGATCTGTTTACATTACATTTTACAATTTATGCATGCTTCAGCATGATTCTAGTTGAAGTCTGTATTTATTTAGTAAGTTTGTTTGATACCCATTCATACACATGTACATTCATAAAGATTGGATATCATAGTCCAATTTTCTTAGTTTATCTAGAAATGAACAGTGAATATCTTTTATAATAACCCCATATTCACAATTTAAAATTTTGTATGCTATAGCTTTCGAAATGGAAAATGTACAACTCTTACTATAAAAAATGATAATATGATGTGCTGAATATTTTTAACGCTTAAGTTTTCACAATATTTCATACAGACCATCAAGTTTAGAGAATTCAGTACATTAAGCTAATAATCTTCCCTGAGACCTAACATTCCTAATCAATCCTTCAAAAAAAAACCAATAAAAACTAGATTTTTCCTTTGTAATTTTATTTATATTTTCATTAAATTTAATCATTTTGTACATCTTCAAACTGTATTTTGCACCTTTTTCTCATTCGTAGAGTTAACTTTAATCACAAATATTTTAATGATGAGATGATCTTTCCTATTTCATGCACTGAGTAAATCTTTATATATGTATATCATTCCACTTATATGAACCATTAATGCTAAATTCTTAACACATAATTCCTTTTAGTGATCTATTAAATCATTATACTATTGATGTTGTCATATTAAGTAATTTTTAATCCTATATTTATGCATGAATTTTACAGTATTTATTAAAAAATTCTTTACCATCATCTATTTGTAAGTTTTTTGGTACTCGTACCATTTCAAAAATATTTTCCATTGACTAAGTTTTCCCGAGTGCAGTTTTTATTTTCAACGATACTCACCATATAAACTTTAAGAATAAGTATATTACAGTCTACAAAAATCAATAATTTCTATTTTCTGTAGAATAGTTACCCACTTCACCTAAATCAGCTCCATAAAAGATCATCTATTCCATTCATTACATCACCACAATGCACAAAATGTTTTCGTGCTTGCTTATGGAGTTCGTTTACTAAATTTCTTTTTAAAGACATTGAGTTGTTTTACAGTTTTATGGAGAGTGTTGTGATCTACTTGATACACTTTCAGCTATTTATACTAAAATGTAGTTGATTTTCCAGTCTATAAATTCTATGGTTCAGCTGTTCAATTTGTTTGTCAAAAGTTGATTTAATTTTTAGAATGTCTTTTTCAATTTTATACCTATCTTCTATCTATAATTTTATATCATTTGTAGTCCATTAATTTGCATTTGAATATATCCTTGAATTATATTAATGCCTTAAGCTTTATTATTAATTCATCCTTTAGTTTCTCGATTTAAGTTTCCAGAAACAATTTACTGATAACATTATTCTCCGTCAGTGAATGATGATGATTCTCTATGTATACATTGGTAGAAATTATACATTTTATTTATCTATCAAAATCAAATTTGTCGTAGTATTTACACGTTTTATTAATCATTAAAGAAAATAACCCCACTTTTAAACCCCATATTTGACCATCAACTTGTATTTTATCTTCATACAGTTTTAGATTTCTATCACCAAATTTCCATTCATTATTGAAATTTTTAGGTGAGCCATAGTTTGTATCTAATTCATTTCTTCCTTCCAAGACTAATAAGATAATATAAGTGTCTTCGGAATTGGAAGTCTGTGAGTAAAAATCACCTTCATAATCGTCACCACAATTTTCAGTATTAACATCATTAAATAAGATGCTATTATCAAATATTGTTCCTTATGCTAGGTTCTTTGGTATACTTGTCTCTATCTTGACTAATGGATTTTCAGCTTCTGTCTTCATTTTATTTTCTTCATTCATGGGAATTCTTTTAATTTTTTTAGAACTATTTAGGAATTCTTTCAGTGGTTCTGTTGTAGGTTTAAATGTATCTCTTAGTTGTTCACGTGTATCTATTTCACCAGTTTTTATACTACGAAGCTTTTTCTTCAAGACATTTCTTGTCAACACCAACTGTTTTAAAATTTTTTCATCCATGTTTAATAAATAAAAGGTATCAGCTATTAGATCAGGTATCAGCTATTAGATCAGGTATCAGCTATTAGATCAGCTTATCAGGACCTGGTCTGATTTTCAGATCAGCTTTTCAGGACCTGGTCTGGTTTTCAGATCAGCTTTTCAGGACCTGGTCTGGTTTTCAGATCAGCTTTTCAGGACCTGGTCTGGTTTTCAGATCAGCTTTTCAGGACCTGGTCTGGCTTTCAGATCAGTTTTTCAGGACTTGGTCTGGTTTTCAGATCAGCTTTTCAGGACCTGGTCTGGTTTTCAGATCAGCTTTTCAGGACCTGGTCTGGTTTTCAGATCAGCTTTTCAGGACCTGGTCTGGTTTTCAGATCAGCTTATCAGGAGCTGGTATGGTTTTCAGATCAGCTTTTTAGGACATGGTCTGGTTTTCAGATCAGCTTATCAGGACCTGGTCTGGTTTTCAGATCAGGTTATCTGATTCAGATTGAGTTATCAGTTTACAAGTAGTTAGTCATTTATAACATTTATATGAATAAAGTTTCAGGTCAGATGAAATAACTAAAGTCAATCTCTTATGAGCAGTAATTTATATAGTTATAAAATAGTCAAATTGTTTTCTATAACGAACATCATTTAATTTATCATCAAAAATCCATATTTATCCTTCCAACACTATACAAATTTATTAAAACTTTTCAAAATTCATATTACTGACAACATAATCCCTATAGACGAGCTTAATATTTTTCTCATCTTGATTAAACATTATAATAACATTTTCATTGTCTCTTGTTAAATGCTTACAGCCGTATTCATAAAAATTTTAAACAGCATTTTGAATGTTGTTTAAACAAAATTCCCTAAAATTGTATTCATAATAGAATTTTAGCTTAAAAACGTTTTTTAATTTAAACCTTGTTTAATTCACCAAATCCTAAAAATTAACTGCACCCATACTTAAAATAATTTTGAGTTAACGTCGTTGTAATTTTGCTTCATGTTTATTTGCATTTTTAACTTTGCCTATATGTATGTATGTACATATGTATGCATGTATGTATTTATGTATGTTAAAAAGAATTATGTTATACGTTGGGCACAAGTAGAATGAGTCATCATTCTTCTGTCGCCCCATACAAAAATATACACGTACATATGTATGTATATTATTCTGCTTTGTACATGCAGCATCAGCAAATATCATACTTGAAATTCTTTAAGCTTCAATACGTCAAAAAAATAAATGTATAATATAGTATTCTTTTAATTATGAAATTTGCTGATGCTGCATGTACAAAGCAGAATAATATATAGGTATAAAATTGAAAAAGACATTCTAAAAATTAAATCAACTTTTGACAAACAAATTGAACAGCTGAACCATAGAATTTATAGACTGGAAAATCAACTACATTTTAGTATAAATAGCTGAAAGTGTATCAAGTAGATCACAACACTCTCCATAAAACTGTAAAACAACTCAATGTCTTTAAAAAGAAATTTAGTAAACGAACTCCATAAGCAAGCACGAAAACATTTTGTGCATTGTGGTGATGTAATGAATGGAATAGATGATCTTTTATGGAGCTGATTTAGGTGAAGTGGGTAACTATTCTACAGAAAATAGAAATTATTGATTTTTGTAGACTGTAATATACTTATTCTTAAAGTTTATATGGTGAGTATCGTTGAAAATAAAAACTGCACTCGGGAAAACTTAGTCAATGGAAAATATTTTTGAAATGGTACGAGTACCAAAAAACTTACAAATAGATGATGGTAAAGAATTTTTTAATAAATACTGTAAAATTCATGCATAAATATAGGATTAAAAATTACTTAATATGACAACATCAATAGTAGAATGATTTAATAGATCACTAAAAGGAATTATGTGTTAAGAATTTAGCATTAATGGTTCATATAAGTGGAATGATATACATATATAAAGATTTACTCAGTGCATGAAATAGGAAAGATCATCTCATCATTAAAATATTTGTGATTAAAGTTAACTCTACGAATGAGAAAAAGGTGCAAAATACAGTTTGAAGATGTACAAAATGATTAAATTTAATGAAAATATAAATAAAATTACAAAGGAAAAATCTAGTTTTTATTGGTTTTTTTTTGAAGGATTGATTAGGAATGTTAGGTCTCAGGGAAGATTATTAGCTTAATGTACTGAATTCTCTAAACTTGATGGTCTGTATGAAATATTGTGAAAACTTAAGCGTTAAAAATATTCAGCACATCATATTATCATTTTTTATAGTAAGAGTTGTACATTTTCCATTTCGAAAGCTATAGCATACAAAATTTTAAATTGTGAATATGGGGTTATTATAAAAGATATTCACTGTTCATTTCTAGATAAACTAAGAAAATTGGACTATGATATCCAATCTTTATGAATGTACATGTGTATGAATGGGTATCAAACAAACTTACTAAATAAATACAGACTTCAACTAGAATCATGCTGAAGCATGCATAAATTGTAAAATGTAATGTAAACAGATCTTACTTTATATCTGTATCTGTATGAGTATGAAATAAATTTACCGAAAAAAAAAATATATTGGAAGCATGCCGAAGCATGTATAATTAAAAAAAAAAAATCCTCACGTCATACTTTTGTAATGAAAAAAATTTCAAGACTGTGAGAAATGAAATACATATGTACATATGTATCTACTTTGTTAAAAATTCAAAAGAGTGAATTCGTAATTCTAATTGTATAGATTTTTAATTGAAACACCACTAAATGTCGGACTCTCGCCTCACTATTGATAAAAGCATGCATGCTAGCAAAATATTAAACCTGTTAGAATGTGATGAGAAAGCTTTTTTCTAATCATTAATTTGTAGAAGGCAATTGTATCTGGATCAACTCAACTAATGAATGTATTGTATACAGGTATGATTGATGGTGATGAGGACCTTTTCTAAGTAAGAAATGATTACATCTGAATGCGATACAACGCAGCATACGTTAACCACAATAACGTCAAGGGGTCAACCATCAAACCTTATATAGAAACACTTGAAGTAAAAATTCTCCCAAACATAGATATTCCAATGTTTCTAACACTTTATGAACACACTGACGGTGAAATGATGATGGAGGTAAATGTGTTATTTTAGATCGATTTTCTAGAATAGTTGATTATTAAAGGTGTATTTATTTGTATATGAACTAATTTCTACGTACATACATATATTTACCTATATGTATGTATATATTAATACTTTTAAAATTATATAAATATTTTCTATTTCAAGTAGTAAAATCTGAAAAAATAGTAGTGACACATTAGAAGAAAAAATTAATAAAATAAAAAGAGAGACTGACTGACCAACTGATACGTTCACTCTGTCTGACAGATACAAAAAGCTCACTTAAATATATTAGAAATATATACGCAATACGCTAAACTTTAATCAAATGAGAAAAAAAAATCACTTCATCCAGAACATCAAATAAAAGCCATAGGCGCTCACCCGTCATAAAATAAACATATACTCGTACATTATTAATGTACTTAAACATATTATCAGTATGAAGTAACACAATTTGAAGAATAAAAAGTTTAAAATTTAATTATCCATAACGCTGACAAAGAGGAGACAGAAATGCTGACATACAAAGTCATATTGTATACTAGAGGACCAGTTGAGAGGTTAGACCTAAATTGTAAGAAAACGACTTCGTCTTCTGTTGTTCGCTATTCAAGAAGAAAATAAGATTGTTCATTATGAATTAACTAATTTAAAAGTACATTTAAGTTTAGTCTCATATTCATATGATGATAATCCTAACATAAAATTTAAAAATAAACGTAATGCAATTCTATATAGTTATTATATTTATCTAAGATTCCAGCAAAGGTAGTATATGAAAGAATCTCATGCGTTTCTACCTGTACCAGAGTTTAAGATAAAAGCTCCTTTTATTCTATAGCGGGGCAATTGAATAAAATTTTAATTTGAAATAGTAAGCAAAGAAATCAGTTTACGGTATTCTTATTCATGATCATATACTAGAATATATACCCATCAAAGGTCAAATTCTAAAAGTCTTATAAATTAAGCAATATGGAAAATAACATAATTTTTATACATGTACAAGGTTTCAAAAGTAATTCAAATAATTTTATCGCAAAAGAAGTAGCGATTGTTTTCAACAATTAAGAATACAATAATTTCAATATTAAACTCCCTTTTGATTTTAAATGTTTATCCACAAAAATAAAAAATAAAAAAAAGAAGCAAGCTGGCTAGCAAAAAAAAAAAAAAAGTCATTACCTAAGCTGGACTGCCGGATTAGTTTAATTTAAAAATTTTTGTAAATGTATAAAAGGCAATGCAAGATGTTCTAAAATAAATGTAAAAGGTGGTGAAAAAGCCTACGGCTGGATAAAATTTTATATCAAAATATTTCTAAGAATGACTATTAGGTTGCATCAACTTTAAACAAATGTAAATTAAATAAAGGAAATATTTCTATTATAGTTACTTTTACTATAAAGTATGTATCTTAAGGAATTCAGTTTTACTTAAAACAGAAAATCCTCACAAACTTTTAAGTAAACACAGATAAAAATTAAAACAACGTTTTTTAATTTCAAATAAAAAAAAAAAACTATGAAGATATTTGACATCTATACATAAAAGGCCAGGCGAATATTTACAACAACAACAAAAACAAAAACAAAAAAATGTATTCAAACACGGAGGCAAACACTTATTTGTATGTACATACATACATAAAATCAATTTGTAGATATGTATGTACACATAATATCAAATTTCTTATCAATACTCAAGTATTTATTAGATCTTGGCAATCACACTTACATATCTACATCATAAAAATATATGAACAACGCAAACCATTCAGTCAGAGCACATGTCCAAGCTAAACGACCTTATTATGGACAGAGAATCTATAAATTCCCATGATCGTATGAAAAGTCAAAGAAGCCGGATGCTGTTAAATAAACAAAATCTGTAATATAAACAAATTGATCGTAGGCAGACTTTAAAGCTGGACAATTTTAAGCATGACAAAATACCCAGCAACCGTGAGTATGAAAATATACTTATGTATATGTATATAGGGTTAGGGAAGTTCAGATATATGAAAATATTTTATAGAACCAAATCTCGATATTGAAAACAATTTATTTACACGTACATAAAACTACTAGCGTGACAAAATCATACGCACACACACGCACACACACACACATATATACCAGATTTCATTTAAGAAAAATCACATACAAAAATTTTCACGGTCATTCCTACAAACAAAACGGACAACAACACAAATCACGATCAGCCTTAAACTCCTACGAACATGCATACAGATTCCCACGGGTACATATCACTCGTACGACAACACCCTCAAATCACTGATAGCCTTAAACTCCTACAAACATACATACACACAGATTCCCACGGTTACATATTACTACACGCACCTCACCTACCCTAAATCATGATCAGCCTTAAATTTTCACAGACATACATACATACAGATTCCTACGTATACATATTACAACAACATCCTCACCTCTCTTAAATCACGATCAGTCTTAAGCTCCTACAAACATATAGACATACATACACGCAGTCGATCAACCTCAACTACACCACACCCCCTCCTAATAACAGCTTCGCTTAAATTCCCCAAGACAGACACATCCACAAATTCCCATGGATACATATTACTCGTACAACAACACCCTCACCTACCCCAAAGCCTTAAATTCCTACAGACTTGCAACACCTGCATACACGCAGTCGATCTACCACAACCACACCCCGCCCCCTGTCAATCAAACCCTCACACAAATTCCAACAGACAGGTATACACTCAATCCATCTACCTCAACTACACCACGCTCTCCCGGCCAATCTCAGCCTCGCACAACAGACAGACGGACGGACAAACAGACAGACAGACAGACACATCTATAAACTCCCTCAGTTATATATTACGACAAAAACCCCACCCACCCAAATCACGGTCAGCCTTAAACTCCTATATTAGCATTAGAAATAACTTTTATGTTTTTCCCGTCGGAATTATGAAAAATCATTTTCCCGTCGGCATTTGAAAAAATAATAATCATGTTTTGCCGTCGGCATTTGAAAAAAATAATATTCATGTTTTACCGTAGACATTAGGAAAAATAATCATGTATTGCCGTCGGCATTAGGAAAAATTAATTTTCACTATTTCACCCCCATTAGTATTAGGAAAAATCATTTCATGATTTTCCCTTTGGTACTAGGAAAAATCATTTTCATGATTTTCCCGTCGGCATATACATACATGCATTACAAAAAGAAAGACCTCCAACCTATGAATCCCACTTAACGTATTCCCACAAAAAACAAAATCACCCGTTCACACAATTAATGCCACCTCAAAAAAAAATCACCCGTTCACACAAAGTTAATGTAAACAAAAAAACTCCTAATGTAAACAAAAAATTCCTAATGTAAACAAAAAAACATCAAAGCGTGCCGCCGAAAACGCAAGGTATCAAATTTCACAAATTTCCAAGAATTTTAAAATTTGGGTAATTAAAATTTCAAAATTTTAAAATTTTAATTGTCCCCGGAGTGGGATTCCACTACTACTGAGGCATCCCGATATCTTCAAGAACACATTACCCAGCTGGAACTATGGTTAAACTTATTAAGAATTAAGGTAAACGAACAAAAGTGTGTTCAAGTAACATATACATTACGAAGAGATACGTGTTTACCCATTCGGATTAACAATCAAGTTGTCCCTCAACATACTCATGTGAAATATCTTGGTATACACCTTGATCGACGGCTTACTTGGAAACACCACATTGACTCTAAGTTAACCCAAATGAAATTAAAATTAACTCAGGTACATTGGCTGATTGGTAGAAATTCAACCCTCAGTCTAGATTGCAAACTTTTGATATACAAGTCACTTTTGAAACCGATATGGTGCTACGGAATTCAACTATGGGGCACTGCTTCAGCTTCCAATGTCGAGAGAATCCAACGAAGGCAAAATAAAATTTTGCGATTAATAACATCGGTTCCATGGTATATAAAAAACTCAAATATACATCGTGACTTAAATATGCCACTAGTGACTGAAGAAATTGCAAAAAACGCTGGCAAATATTTAACAAAACTCGAGTCACATCCTAATCCGCTTGCTCGTATTATTTTGAACTTTACTGGACACATCCGCCTAAAAAAGAGGGATACAAGGGCTCTTATACTCAACACTCCAGATGGGACTAACTGAAAATAATTTTTATTTTTATTTATTTTTTCTTCCTTTTGTTTATCACTACTTAAATATGTATTATTTATAACTATCTCTAAATTTATGTCCGACAGTGGTCGGGCCTAATAATTATATTTTAGATTTAAGATTTGAATACTTATTGTTAGTTCATATAGGAAGATACAATAAATAAATAAAAAAAAAAATAAAAAAAAAAAAAACACAAGCCCAACTTTTTTGGTATTGGGTTAAAGTGACATCGATGTCGACAACTGGAATAAGGGTGAATTAAATTAATTTTAATAAGATTACTTTCTAAAAATTAGTTATTGGAACAAAAATTTGTTTTCATTAAAATACCTTAATATAAGTGTTACATAAAATGTATATTACTTCTTGCAAAATATGCATATTTTTACAAAAATTACATTTTATTTACATAGTTTATTTTCAATTATTTTTTCTAATTCAGTGATTTAAACAATTAGCAGTACCACACTTTTGTATAAGGCTCTGGATATACATATTAATTTTTCGTAGAAGTAAAATTTTAAGTTTAGAAAATTAAAGAAGAAATTTTAACTTCTCAGTCGCTAACATATGTATAATTTTTATTTATTACAGTGCAAGTATTAGACATTTTTTAAAGAATAGAATTTTGCAATTCGTATTGCTTTATTGGCTTTAAATACACATTTGGGGGATTGAAAAGGTGGTTTTCAGTGTTATGTTTTAAAAATTTTGTTTGGAAAATAAATCAAAACAAAAACCTTTATATTCAAATAATTTTAAGACATTCTACCACTACAACACTTAAACTTCCTTTTAGATCAACCAATTAAGTGTATTTGATAAGTCATATATGATTTGAAAGAGGAATTTTAATAGATACTAACATAAGTATGTACATACATAAGTATGTACATACTTATGTATGTATATGAATTATTGACCTGCACAACACCATTTATAAGACTTTTCAAGACATGCGACATTTTTTTAACGCTTTACTACAGCGAAATATTCTATAACAAACGCTAAACAACACTGCTGGCAAGATTTTTTTGAGTTATTTGTCTTGCCAACAGTGTTTTTTAGCGTATATTTTAGAATATTTCGCTGTAGTAAAGCGTTTAAAAAATGTCGCATGTCTTGAAAGGTCTTATAAATAGTCTTGTGCAGGACTTTAATATGAATACATACATTGCAACAAAGAATATTCAAATTACTCTTTTATATAGTGTTATTTGATTTTATTTTTAAATGTAATGTTCATTGTCTCATCCATTCCTAATTTAATTCATTAAATATAACATGTTGACAATGGTTTAGTATTAATAAGATGTAATTAACTTGTGTGATCAAGTTATATGAAAACAAAAACAACAAAATTAATAAGCATGTTGTAATTTATATAATAGGCCCGATAAAATTTACTTTTTAAAAATGACACTTTTTATACTGTTCTTTTAATAACAATTCGATTTTTTATAAAAGTTTTTTGCTGTAAGGAAATTTTATATAAAGGGCTTTGGACACGATCAAAATGCTTGCTGTCAAGTTCGTGTACGTGTGCTTGTTGGCTTGATATTAACAGGCTTGATGACCCACTAAGCATTCATTTATATTTTGATTTTCTGCTGTTCGTTTGGTTAAAAAAATATATAAAAATTTCTAGATAAAGAAGTTTAATAACATAAATGGCAGCACTATTTACAAAAAAAAAGAGAAATGCGAAATAAAAAAGTTCTAACACTTCTTTTTTTCTTCATCAGTCAAATTTATGTTTTCCTTCTTTTACTTCCGGTTTATTAGCAACCGTTCACAATGGAAATAAAATTATAATGAAAATTTGTACGGGCTTGATGGGTTAACACTATACACACATTAACAAGTGACAGCAAGCATGCCAAAAATCAAAAAGTTTTGATTTTGCATCAAGCATCGAAACCCCTTTAGAGTTATTTTCATAAAATATACTTTTTATAGCAAAACAATACTAGTTCAACTAGTATGTAATTTTTTTAAGCATTTAAAAACAATTTCGGTATGATATTTATTAGGAATTTATACTTTCTTAGTTAGTTAGTCACCATCTTTATGCATTTCATCCCTGCTTAGAGAACTTATCTGCAGACTTCCACCCAATCTTTTCTGCTGACTTTTAATGCTTATAGATCAATTTGTAATATGTTATTTCAGAATCACATATACAAGTATAATAAGTTTAAAGTCTCAAACAAAAATGTTAACAATGCAAGAACCTTATTCGATTTTGCATCCAAAATGAAGGTAGAATTTAATAAATATGCTTGTTTTTAAAAATTTTTGTTTGATACTTTTAAGTTTAGTATGTTTTTATGTCGGGCTCTCAATAAAATATTCTGCTTTATCGTGGTTGGCGTATTTCAAATACGCCCGCGACTGTTTGGTAATAGATTAAAGAAGACTTCAACAGTTTTTCTTTAATCTATTACCAAACAGTCGTAGTCGTTTTTGAAATACGCCAACCACGATAAGGCAGATTAAGAGTCTTATCATAAACATGAAATTGTTGAAGTTTATTTAAAAAATTTTGGGTCTATCGACGAGTTTCCTAATCGGAACGAAATCCATATAGACGATGGTTAAAACAACAAAACATTAAAAAATTTAAATACATTAAATACTGAATATATCTTATTTTAGCTTTACATTTCAAGTATCAATAAGATTTTCTTAAAGTTACCTGAATGCATAAGTATGTATGTACAAACATTAATATGTATTTATTTTTTTTATTCGACATTTAAAAATAAACAAATTGTTTACATAACTTATGTTGAACTTAACACGGGGATACAATTTTTCAATACAAAACAAATCATAATTTGGTTGAGTTGATGAATACAAATATTTTTATGTTTGGAAACTGTAAAGAAATACAAAAAATTAATTTCAAACAAACATATGCACATTCGAGCGGCTCACGTTTTATGGAGGTGAAAACCACGACTTTGTTACTCCTCTTCAATCAAAAATTGGTCTTTTTAATGGAGAGTCTTAAAACATTTGAGGGGTCTAGCGATGACCGTTCGTGAGCTGGACAGTGTCTAAAAAATGTACTTTTTTGAAGGTTTTTGCATATTTTGATATTTGCTCCCAAGACAACATATCAAAAAAAGTACATACTCTGAAAGCTTTTTTTAAGCCACTTCAACTGGTGCGTTATTCGGCAGCTTGAAAAAGTCTTTCAGATCATGTCCTTTTTTTAATATATTGTATTTAAACAAAATTCGAATATATCCAAAACACTTCAAAAATATACCTCTTTTAGACACGGTTCAGCTCACGAACTGTCATAGCTAGACCTCTAAAATATTTTTGGAGTAATCATTAAATAGACTGATTTTTTATTTGGCACCGATGAACAAAAACAAGCGGATTCAATAAAATTATATTTATTAGAGTTTTCTTTAAAAAAAACAAATGTTATTTTTATATAAACATTACAATAAAACAAATTAATTATTTTTCTCAAAATTCATTACGACGTATTTTTCTTAAGGCGTGTGTGTGCCAGTCATCAATAATCAAAAAAATCTCTCAAATCACTCTTGCATTTTTCCCTTCGGTTAAATTCAAAAACCCACAGAGTTGAAAACGAACACATGGTTGTGTATTTTAAGTGTTGTCTATTTCGCGGTTGACAGTTCGGCCAATCCTGAACAGAAGTCATCCTCGGCTTCATCTTGCAGACCCAGATCGGGAATGGCGTCGCACCATCTTTTCATTTTATCTGAGCTATAAACTGAACAGAATTTACGTGAAGAGTTTTGTAGCCCTGGGGGATCTTCTACTAGATAACGGTCGTTGCCAAGTGTACGGGTGATTATGTAGGGACCACGATATTTAGGTTCCAGTTTCCTCGATTCACCAGTAGACTGCGGTTCGTTCTCTAGCACGACTAGATCATTCTCCTCGTATATGGTAGGCTTCATATGTTTGTTGTCGAATCTGGTTTTCCATTTTTCTCGTTCTTTTTGTATATTAAGGGCATCAAGCTTACGTTTCTCTTTTACATTTTTATCGTCGTTAGTGACACAATCATCCTGAATAGCGGCTAAGATTCGATTTTGAACTAAATCTATTAGCTGATAATCAAACACGACCTCATTAGGGCTAAAACCTGACGTTAGGTTCTTCTGGGAATTAACCGACCAGTTCATGCAACTGTAAATCCCAATCTTTGGGCTCTCGTGTGGTGGTTCGGAGGTAGTTCAGAATAAGTTGATTGGCACGTTCCACCTGGCCATTGGCTCTTGGAGTGCGTACTGCTGTTTTGATGTGGTGGATATTATTACGGTAGCAAAATTCCTCAAACAATTTTGAAGAAAACGCAGTGCCACGGTCGGTAATAATTCTCTTAGGCAAACCAAAATATCCAGTTAGTTCATTTAGAACACTTAACACGGGGGCTGTTTTGGTATTCCGTACGGTCTTCACAACAATAAACTTAGTGAAAGCATCTGAAATAGCCAGTATATGTGTGTTTCCCTTCTTACTGCGTATAAATGGCCCTAAATGGTCAATATGAATTTGACAAAATGGGAGCGGTTCTAGTGTGCCGAAATGGAGAACTCCTTCGTGTTTGCCATCTCTGAATTTGTTGTAATAGCACTCGGTACACGCTGCGATATATTCTTTTATGTATTTCCGCATCCGATCGAACCAAAACGTTTTTCTCACCCTCTCCAAAGTCTTTTCGAGACCATAATGTCCCACATCGCCATGGCAATGTTTAGCAATCCGCCATCTGGTTGACTTCGGCACGACAAATTTAAGTCCTGCATCGGTTCTTCTGTACAAACGATGGTTTTTGAGAACATAATCGGTTTTGATTTGCTTGGCCTGATCGGATTCCATAGAACCATATAAACACCAATTAGGTGACGTATTTTTGCATCCTGTAGCTGTATAGTGAGTAACCAATCCTCACTATTGACTTCAATCTTCATTATAAATCCAGCGGTTTCAGGTTCTTCCGCAAGCAAATCAGGGGTTCGGCTAAGAGCGTCCACATGACCCATACGGGATCCTTCGCGGTGGATGAACTCACAGTCGTATTCTAATAATTTCATGAACCAGCGGGAAATTTTAAGAATTAACTCCTTATGACTTTTAGCTCTAGTTATTGCCGCGCAATCGGTCAATACACGAAACGGTTTGCCAACCAAGTAGACTCGAAATCGATGTAAAGTTTCCACCACCGCCAACACTTCCAACTCGTAGCTGTGATATCTGCTTTCAGTTTCAGTTGTGTGACGGCTGAAATAGAATACGGGCTACCAATTTTCCTCTTTTGTTGATTGTAGCAACACGCCGGCTAGGCCAACACTGCTATCGTCAGTGTGAACCTCGTGTCGGGCAATTAAATCAAACATCGCCAAAACTGGCTTACTACATAGTCCTTCCACTAGTTTTGAAAAAGACTCCTGCTGCGGAGTGGCCCATACAAATTTATGCTCTTCCGTTGTTCGTAATAGGTTGGTCAAATGTCGAGATATAATAGCGTAATTCTCGATGAATTTCCGAAAAAATCCGGTAAGTCCCAAGAAACGGCGGACCTCGGTAACGTTTGTTGGGGTTTTAAAGTTTTTGATGGCGCTTACCTTATCTCCAGGGGTAATGCCCTTTTCATTTATAACATGGCCCAGATACGAAAATTGTTCGGCAAGAAAATTGCATTTGTCCATGCGCAATGTAAGGCCAATTTTTTTTTAATATCGCCAGAAAACGATCCAGTCTTTCGATACCCTCTTCGGCAGTTCTACTTGGTATTATGACGTCGTCGTTAACGTTAACACCCCGCCGGGGTTCATTAATCTTGCCACATTATTCATAATTCCCTGAAAAACCGCGGGGGCGTTTACCAAGCCAAAAGGCCTACGGTGAAATTCATAATGTCTTGTTGAGGTTACAAAGGCGGTGTACTTTTTAGAATCCTCGTTGATCTCTATTTCATGATAACCCATGCGGAGGTCAAGCGTTGAAAAATATCGATTTCCTGCTAGTAAAGCAAATTTTTCTTCCATAATAGGCATCGGAAATGGCTTTTTTAGTGTTATACGATTTAACTGTCTGTAGTCGATGCATAGGCGATGTTCTCCGTTTTTCTTGTCAACCAGTACGATACCCGAGGCATATTCGGAACATGATTCTCGAATTATATCGTTTTTTAATAAGTCGTTTATAATCTGGTCAACAATTGGACACTTCAAAAATGCAATTCGGTATGGTCTGGTACACACAGGTACATTTGTTGTTACACTAATTTTCATCTTTGCCACACTGCACTTACCTAGTTCTGATATATTTTCCGCAAACGTGGTACGACGATTTTCAAGAACAGTTTGCAGTTGCTCACCCTTGATAGCTATAAGGTTTTCGTCAGCTTGAATCGTATCTACGCTTTTCATCCAACACTGCCCCTCTCCGATAACCATGCGACTACCCTTAAGGTACAAAACTTCACGTCCCAAAAGAATATTTTCGGCTAAAAATTCGTCACAACCACTAACATTTCAGTATTGAAAACCATACCATCGATTTTCAATTCAGCAACGATTTTATGAGTGCATTCATATTTTCCACCGGCAAAACCTTTCAGTGGAATTAAACAATCAATATTTGTACACACTTTGGTGGCGAGCGAGTCTCTTATTAAATTGTATGCACGCCTGAATCGATGTAAGCCATTGTTTCCGTTTTGTTAACCTTAACTTTCTTGGTCAAACCAGTAGTAGGTTGCAATATCCAAACGATCTTGTTAACGTTGGGCTTATTTATTACCGATGTACATTGGGCTGTAGTGTGTGTGGTGCGGTTACAGTTTTTACAACGCTCTTTCCTTTGCGGTTCAGGACATTTAGCTGAGTAATGACCATACCCTAAACAATTAAAACATTTAATTTGGCCTAGTGCCGTGTTATTGTTTTCATTTCTTTTTGAAACTCCGAAGTTATTCGAGGAGTTGTCAGTTGACGGCGTTGGTTTTTGCTTATGGGCGGCGATAGACTGAGTGGTTATTTCATTATAATTACAATAACTATTGATGTCACTATATAAATGGTTGCAATTAAAATATTCATTTGAAATTTTCCGTTTTAAAATGGCATCGTTTATGCCGTTTACAACGTGCCTTGATATGGCAGGTTCTGGCAAATTGCCCTTGGTACCCACAGCAAACATTCGAAAATAATATTCCTGTGGTGTCTCATTTACCAGACGCTTCATCTGAGACATTTTTATGTGTATGTTGGCGGCATTTTCGACATGGGGAAAATCTTGCAAAAATTTTCGTACAAACTCTTGCCAAGACAAGAATACAATTTGAAGGGAGTCAACCAGTGTTACCATTTGTCAAGTACAAACAAAACAAAACCCTACAAAAGATATTTGTAGTACATAGTATTCGTTGTACATTAACTTTGATAAACAAGCTTTTTTGCTTTGCTAATATTTTTTTACATAGACAGTAATAACTAAAACAACAAAAAAAAACAAAAACAACCGTAAACAAAATAACTCAAAGTGCCCTTGAGGAATACACTTACAAAGTGCCCTTGAGGAATACTCTATATGAGTACTTCAAAAACAAATAATTGTGAAGTGAGTGATAACGGCAGAAATGCCTATCTTACTGTGAGCTCTGATGATCTTAATGATAACAATAAAAATAAAAAATTTGGTGATAGACTTACTGTGAGTTCTGATGATCTTAATTTAAATAAAATAAATAAAAAACCTAATGATAGTCTTTTTTTAACGGCTAAGCCAATTTTTCGTCAGCGATCTACTTCGCTTTGTCCAATGCCAACTAGTGATTCGTTAACATTACAGTTGCCTTCTACTTCGTCATTTAAATCAGCGATATCATCCGATTCATCACCCAATTAGTCACTGTAAATAAGAGTAGCCCAAAACCAAAGGTCCAAGTCGGAATGGACCGTTATATTATCGTGGGAAAGCGCGAGCGAAGCCCAAATTCTACTAAAATTGCATCTGCTTCAAAGGTATCTAGGGATAACAGTGCATCCTCCAATAATCGTTTTCAAATATTGCAAGATGACAACGACACACCTGATATATCCGCGAACAAAACCTCCAAGCCGCCACCAATCTATTTGAGAGAAAAAAATTCAAACGCTCTTATTAAGAAATTAATTTCGGTCATTGGTGAGAATAAATTTCACATTGTTCCAATAAAACGTGGCAATATCGATGAATCAAAAATTCAAATTTATGACGAAAAAGATTTCCGCAAAATATTTTCTGAATTTGAAAAAAATAAAACAAGTTTCTACACATACCAGCTCAAGAGTGCTAAAGGCCTGCAGATCGTATTGAAGGGCATAGATTCTTATGTTGTTCCCGAAGAAATAAAAGACGCCTTCGTCCTCCAGGGATTCAAGGTAAAAAATGTTTCAAATATAATAAATAGGGAGAAGATCCCCCAGCCTCTATTTCGCGTTGAACTTGAGCCGAATGATATAAAATTGAGAAAAAATGAGACGCACCCAATTTATAATTTAAAATATCTTTTATACCGAAAAATAACAGTCGAAGAACCACACAAGCGTTCTGGGCCCGTACAGTGCCATAATTGTCAAGAATATGGCCATACAAAAACTTACTGCAAATTACCTACAGTTTGTGTTATTTGCGGTGAATTGCACGGTACTGCTAGTTGTACTAAACCAAAAGATCAGACAGAAAAAAATGCAGTAATTGTGGAGGTAATCACACCGCTAATTATAGAGGATGTCCTGTATATTCTTTCGTTAAAAAGACTATGGGGCAAAAACCTAAAGTAGCTCCAGCACAAACAGCAAACACTTACTCCGCCACTCTTGCGCAAGTGACCCAACCAGTTAATTCACGTGTATCGTATGCCGATGCTGCTAAGGCAAGCTCTATTCCCACACAAAATGTGCTACGGCCAAATACTTCAACAAATACGAACTCAGACTTTAATTTTAATCGCCTGGAAGCTACTATTGAAAATCTGGTGCCAACTATAAACAATTTTACAACAAATATGACTAGCATGATGCAAGAAATGCTGCGAATGCAGAATACATTGCTTCAAGCATTAGTTAACAAGCCATGAACACGTTAAAAATATGTTTCGGAAACGCAAACGGCATTCGCTAACACAAAAACGAACTTGAGCACTTCCTCACGGAAAAAAATATTGATATAATGTTGGTCTCTGAGACTCATTTGACTTCGAGAAGCCTGTTTAAAATTTATGGCTACACCTTATATGATTCAAAGGACCCGAGAGGAAGAGCATGCGGTGGATCAGCAATTCTGATAAAGTCAAGACTCAAACACTATATTCTGGACAACATTTGTGAAGAACATCTACAAGCAACGAATATTTGTGTCGAAAATTTTTGCTCAAATTTTGTCCTATCATCAAAGGCAAAACAAAATTTTACGTTTGATAACATCTGCTCCATGGTACGTTAAAAATTCAAATATTCATCGTGATTTAAATATGCCACTAGTGAGTGAAGAAATTGCAAAATACGCAGGCAACTATTTAACTAAACTCGAGTCACATCCTAATCCACTTGCCCGTAATATTTTGAGCTTTACTGGACACATCCGCTTAAAAAAAAGGGACACAAGGGCTCTTATACCCAACACTCCAGATGGGACTGCTTAAAAATACTTCTTTTTGATTATCACTACTTATGTATTATTTATAACTATCACTAAGCTTATGTCCGATATTGGTCGGGCCTAATAATGATATTTAGATTTAAGATTTGATTACTTATTGTTAGTTCATTTTTTGAAGATACAATAAATAAATATGTATATGAAAAAAAAAAATATCATCAATTTACTCCCCTCCTAGGTTCGCAATTACTGAGGATCAATACGAGGATTTCTACAAATGCCTTGGCCCTTGCTTCGTAGCAGCTGGCGACTACAACGCAAAACATACGTTCTGGGGTTCGCGTCTTATTACACCTAGAGGTCGGGCATTGTTCAACACAATTTCAAAAATGGGCTTGGACGTCATTTCGAGTGGGGAGCCTACTTACTGGCCTACGGACATAAAAAAAATTCCGGATGTTATAGATTTTGGAGTCATGAAAAATATTTCTAGGGAATTAGTTCATGTTGAAGCGTCTCAAGATCTTTCCTCCGATCACTCTCCCACGATCGTTACAATTTGTAGCCCACTAAGTAGTGACTTACCTCACACGTATGTGAGAACGATCAACCGTGTTAATTGGCTGGGGTTCAGAAAATATCTCAGTAGTCATTGTACGGAAAACATTACTCTAAGAACATCCGAAGATATTGAATTTAACATTGGAAATCTTATCAAAAATATAAAACAGGCTGCTGAACATGCGACTACCTCCTACCCGCAGACTGGATTTAATAGAATTTATTCTACGGATATTGAACGTCTCGTAAGTGAAAAAAGAAAAGCTAGAAGGGAATGGCAACAGCACAGATCACCCCAACTTAAAATCAGATTTAAAGAGTGCACTAAACGACTCCAAGACTTGCTTGCATTTGAAAAAACTGCATCTTTTAAAAACTATCTGGAAGGTCTTGATGCCACACCAGCATCTAATTACTCTTTGTGGCGCGCTGCTAGAAAGCTTAAAACACCTGTTGCGTTTAACCCACCTCTGCGTACATCTACCGGTGGTTGGGCAAGAAGCGATACTGAAAAAGGTAAAATATTTGCTGAGCATTTAAAATCAGTATTTACCCCTAAAATATGTACTGGCGCTACCCCCTCGACCCATAAAATTTAGAACGTGTGATGTACAAAAACTAATTGCTGAACTTAACCCGAAGAAAGCTCCGGGTATTGATGGAATTAGTAATCAGATGCTAATAAAGTTGCCTCGAACTGCAATTAGAATCCTGTTATTTATTTTTAACGCCATTTTACGACTGGAGTATTATCCAAATAGCTGGAAGCTTGCCAAAGTTAAAATGATGCCAAAGCCGGGCAAAGACCTTACCAAGGCTGAGTCATACAGGCCAATAAGTCTGCTATCAACAATGTCAAAACTTTTCGAAAAACCGCTCATGACAAAATTGTCCCCAATTCTAGTTAGTAGTGGGTGCATACCGGACCATCAATTTGGTTTTAGAAGTCAGCATAATACTATCGAACAAACTCATAGATTGGTTCAATTTATAAGAAGAACATTTGAAGAAAAGAAGTATTGTTCTGCGCTGTTTATCGACGTTTCTCAGGCATTTGATAAGTCTTTTGGAAAGTTACATTACTGCCCGGAATTTCACT
This sequence comes from Tachina lurida, assembly GCA_944452675.1. NCBI lineage: Eukaryota > Metazoa > Arthropoda > Insecta > Diptera > Tachinidae > Tachina > Tachina lurida. Next base: position 72,976,025 of record OX101754.1, read on the forward strand.
GTTGTGGAAGGAGACTTTATGAGCATGCCTGAAACTATCTCATCCGGTGTGCCGCAGGGGAGTATACTGGGGCCAGTTTTGTATTTGATTTACACTTGTGATATGCCTTTGAGCAGCAATATCCACACATCTACGTTTGCAGATGATACAGCCTGCCTTAGTATGCACGAAAACCCTCACGAGGCTTCCCGATATCTACAAGAACATATTACACAACTGGAACTATGGTTAAATTTATGGAGAATCAAAGTAAACGAGCAAAAGTGTGTCCAGGTAACATTTACCCTGCGAAGAGATACTTGTTCGCCAATTCGAATCAACAATCAAGTTGTTCTTCAACATTCAGACGTAAAATACCTTGGTATACACCTTGATCGATGGCTTACATGGAAGACCCATATTGACTCAAAGCTAATACAAATGAAACTGAAATTAACTCAGATACATTGGCTGATTGGTAGAAATTCAACACTCAGTCTAGATTGTAAACTTTTAATATACAAGTCGATTTTGAAACCAATATGGTGCTACGGAATACAGTTATAGGGCACTGCTTCAGCTTCTAATGTCGAGAGAATCCAACGAAGACAAAACAAAATTTTACGGTTAATAACATTGGCTCCATGGTATATAAAAAATTCAAATATACATCGCGATTTAAATATGCCACTAGTGACTGAAGAAATTGCAAAATACGCTGGCAAATATTTAACAAAACTCGAGTCACATCCTAATCCGCTTGCCCGTAATATTTTGAACTTTACTGGACACATCCGCCTAAAAAAGAGGGATACAAGGGCTCTTATTCATAGCACTCCAGATGGGACTTCTTGAAAATACTTTTATTTTTTTTCCTTTTGACTATCACTACTTATGTATTATATATAACTATTACTAAGCTTATGTCCGACACTGGTCGGGCCTAATTATATTTTTAGATTTAAGATTTGAATACTTATTGTTAGTTCATAAATGAAGATACAATAAATAAAAATCATGCATTAAAAAAAAAAAAAAAGTATTTTTATAAATATGTCCATAATTGAACTTTTGCAGTATATTGAATGAAAATATTAAGTAATGTTTGTATGCAATAAAACGATCTAAAGGCTCAGTTAGCCTAACCATTTTCATTACTTTTCACATAACAAAATCGATCCGCTGTTTTCTTTTAAAATTTTGGTACTTTTGTAGAAAAAAAGTTTTTGTTTTGGAAAAAAGTTTTTTTTTCAGATTTTGGAAGTTTTTTAAAAAATATATGTGGTAACGCTGGAGTCAACCCAATATTTAGCCGACAACTGCATTTTCTGTTGAACGGCAGATAGTAGCGACTGGTCGTCCCAGCCGTAAGCTAATTTAAGAGTTTCAATACGTTTTACAAATTGGGATGAATTTAGAGATTCATCCGACGATGGATTAAATTCGGGTAGTATGGTTAACATTTCCCTTAGATTACCGTAGGGATTCGTAAAACCATAATTCACAGGCGCCGATGGTGGTACGTATGACTGTTACCCATTTGCGTTGGGTGTATACGAAATTTGTTTATCGATATGAGGTCTCGGTGCGTGACCAGATGATACTTGCGGATGTGTTTTGGTCACATAGCATGCTGCTGTTTGTTGACCGATGACTGGTATACCAAAACTTTGTTGGTTAACATGACGTGGTGCTGTAAACGGAGCACAGACGGGGTGTTGGTGGGCACAACGTGTTGATGCCACTTGTTGCAGTAACGACGGCTGCGGCAGAACGGGCTGTTGCGAATAAACGGTTGGTATACAGCTGCCACTCACAGATGTGGACGATGCCGGCGGAATACCTCCATGTGAGGCACTGCCGGATAAGGCATGAACTGGAGAGCCCACGGGTGACGAAAATGCTTGCATTAGTGACGAAGTTTCGGTCGGCTCGAAACATGCTGCCTGCATACGTAAGTCTGTAATAGTTTCCTCTAACTGAGCAATACGTTTATTTAAATCGGGTGTGTTGTACTTTCCTTCAAGGCGATCAATTAATCCATTCTTTCTCCCAGAACATGGCAAGCCTCTTTACATTTCGTCTGTAATTGTTTCACTGTTAAACCTCGGAAATCTTCCATCACGTAGACTCTTTTCTAGGTACAATTCCATTTCTGAATAAATGTCACAAATGAACAAAAACAAGCGGATTCAATAAAATTATATTTATTAGAGTTTTCTTAAAAAAAAACAAATGTTTTTTTTTATATAAACATTACAATAAAACAAATTAATTATTTTTCTCAAAATTCATTACGACGTATTTTTCTTAAAGAGTGTCTGTGCGAGTCATCAATAATCAAAAAAATCTCTCAAATCACTCTTGCATATTTCCCTTCGGTTAAATTCAAAAACCCACAGAGTTGAAAACGAACACATGGTTGTATATTTTTAGTGTTGTCTATTTCGCGGTTGACAAATTTGAGAGGTGTAACAAAAACTTTTTTCAGTAAGTCGCTCTAATGTGCCTGTATGTATATGTGCACTTAATTATGAAAGTGATCTAAGTCATACATATATTTCTTTGGCCGAGATATTTAGTAGTTTACATTTGATCAAATCAAAAAATATTTGTATATTACGCAACATTTTAATTAAAAAAAATTAAAATTTAATATTTAGAGGCAAAAATGTATATGAGTTAGACCACTTTTATAACTAAAAACGCATATGTATTTATACTTTACTTCTTGTTTATGTGTACCTTCTTTGGTTGTCGATCCACGTCTTCAACTGTTGAGGGGTCCTCCTTTTGAGAACTGGTAGTTTGCTGATAGCATCATTGCATTTGAAAATACTGGGTAGTCTCTGCAAGTCTTTCAGACATCCGAAATATGTTGAAACTGCCTGCTTCTCCTCTTCATTCCATCTGGAACGCTTTTTTTGCCAAATGGCGATCCTTAAATTTATATAAATGTACATATAAACATGAGTACCCATCAAATAAAATGTTCCTAATTCGTAAAGAATTCGTAACGGCTGGTCGACAAAATCTTCCGATTTCGGAACCGAAATATTACCGAAATCGTAACAATTTTTGTATGAAATGGTTGACACGACTTCGTAACGATATGTCGGTACGATTTATTTTGCCTTTATAGCAGAGTACCGCTTCACCGTTATGTTGCTGCTATTGTCGAAATAATTTGCACATACTCACGTTTTTTAATATTTGTTACAATCCTTATTTTTCATCAACATATACATATGTATGTATTAAAAAAAATGTTCACAGACTTTTACTTATGTACTCAAAAATCAAAGTTTTAGGGCCGTATGCAAAAAAATATTTTACTTGAGCTTTAAAGTTCATAGTAGTTACCAAGCACTTTAAGGCTAACATTGCTTTGTTAAGAAATTGTATGCAAAAAACAACTTTAATTATTTTGTAATTTAATAATAAATACTGGTAACACCACCGTGTTCAACAACCACTTCACGGCTTATGATGTACAACATCGAATACAAATTAATTCGAGTATTCAAATAATTTTTTATGAGCTTCTGACATGGAAGGAAAACAAATAAACATTTTTATGAAGTAAAAGTAAAAATAATATGATGAACAAAGAAAAATTATGGCAATATATTTTATTCGAATGAAATGAGTATTTGAATATCCAGATTTTTTCCATTCGTTTTGACTGTATGTACATCACTAAAACATTTTTGTATAATTGAATTTATTTTAATATTTTTTTATGGATTTTGCTATGTATTTCGAATCAGTTGGATAATTTGGTGATGTTTTCCATAATATAACAGAAATAATAAATTTAAGATAAGAGCTAATACTTCTAGCTTCATTTTTAGATGTATCATGAATCAATATGTGCTATATTAACAAAAATATTTGAAGAACAAAATACACATTTTGGAAATATCAACTTAAAGGACCCTTAACAAACGTAGGTGCCTACTTTAGAATTTTGATATAATAATTTTTTTTAGAATACAACTTCACTTAACATTGCTTGGCAAAGCTTTGTTAACTTTTTTTGCATACGACCCTTAATGTTTAAAAAAAATTTTTCAGAAAAGCTACCGAAATTTCTTAACGAGTTCAGTACGAAAAGTCTGACTTCAGAAAAAGTCGAAACATTTTGTTCGGGGGGTATGCTTATGTAGTTTTATTTATGTATTCCATATGTATTTATATCAGGGTAGGAACAAATTCTGCTCGCAAGTGCTATTTTATTTTTTTTGTTCGTTTTAAAATTTGTTTTCGGAATTCTAAAAATAAAATTCGGAAAAGAATTCTATTTTAAATTCTTGTCCGAATTTTATTCAGAAGAATAATTCTTATAAAATTTTCATCGCCTAGCTCAAACCACCATAGCTGTAGAGCTGAAATTTGGTGTGTAGATTCCTCTTCCGATGCATAGATTCCACACCGCCAAAGGGTAAAAAAGGGTAAAATAGGTATCTTTATATTTTTACCCCCTTTTAACCCCCAAAAGTACACATATTAAAAAAGTACCAAACACATGTCTTGTTTTTGCCAGCATTTTTGTGCCTTTTGAATTTTTAGTATATCTAATGTTGTTTGCGAGATATAAAGATACCAATTTTACCCTATTTTACCCCTTTTCACGTTTGAATTTCCAAAAACCCCTTCTTAGTGGATCTAAACATCGGAAGGGGAACACACCAAATTTCAGCTCTCTAGGTATAGTCGTTAATAATAAAATCTCCTTAAAAATATTTAAAGTCTTTACTTTGGATTAAATGTATTTTGCGAATTTTATTTTTAAATTTGCGAGAGGAATTTTATTTTGCATTCTTGGTTTTTTTTCGTTTATAAATAAAATTTGCGAATTAAAAAGAATAATTCTTTACAACATGGAAAATAAAATTCGTTTGCGAAAGAAATTAATTCGAGCACTTTTTCTCCCCTGATTTATATTGAAGTATGTACTTTGGTGTAGAGTAAAATCTTAGGGCCAATTTCACCAACTTATTTAAATATCAATTCATATTTAAATGTCATTTTTCCATATAAAAATTAATGAAAATCAACATTTAAATATGAATTGATATTTAAATAAGGTTGGTGAAATTGGCCATTAAACTTATGAAAAATATTGAGCAACATTGATTACACTGTACAACAAAATAACATTTTTTGGCTGTCCTTTAGATAAAATTACGCGGACTATATGGATTTCGATGCGTTAAATTCAAATCTGCTGTCAGTTTTTCTCTATCACGTAGATATTTTTTTTTTGGGCGTGCTTAATTTTGGCCCCTAAATTAGTCGGCCATACTAATATATTTTACTATACCTCGAAAACCGCTATTTCGATTTTAATAGATAATAAACCAAAAGACGCGCCACAAAATTTTGTTAAAAAAAAATTATAATCATTTTTTAATTATCTTTTATGGTTTGGGAGTTATTCAGAATTTAAAAGAGAAAAAAGTTTTTTTTATTGAAAAATCGGGTAATTTTTTTACATGAAAATATCTTTTACATTTTTCTTAAAACCACATACCCTAGGAATAAAACAAGCTATAAAACGTGAAAATCCAGCAATAAATCTTGATTTTATTCACAATTTAAAGCAGGTACCTAAAAATGGAAAAATGTGTGCAATGCATTAAATGCAGTCACATTTACATCTGGCAGTGACATGAAAAAGTACCGTAGTACTCCACTAAGAAATTTGACACTCTCACGGGCAACTTAGAAATGCAGTCAGAAGACTCGCGCATGCATATATTTTGCCAAGAATTCAATTGTTTTTTCGACAAATAGAACGAAGCTTTATAAGTAAAGATCTTTTAGAAAAGTGTAACCACAATTAAATATCAACGAAAACCATATTTCATTCAATGATATTTTATGTGGCACAGAAGTTGATCTATTGAAACAACTGTTTTAAATCAGTTTAAAGAAAATTTTAAAAAGTTTATATTAAGTTCTAAGGGCAAAAGTGGACTTTGACAATAAAATGTTAGTTTGGTTTAGTAAGTTTCCCCCTGAAAGTATTTTATCTGTTAAACCAATATCATTATACCACTTTTAATTAAAATGTTCCCAGGGAAAAGAAAAAAATAAAAGAAAAATAATTTGAAATATTAACAACCTATATAGAGCATTGGCTTATATAAAAACGCATTAGATGAATACATGTTTCCTGATATATCGAGAGTAGCTTACGGAATTTTATCCATGCCTCACTCCTCTGTAAATGTCGAAAGGATTTTCTCTTACCAAAATTTCATGAAAACAAAATATAAATCAACAGCCATCGTATACTGTAACTCGCTAAAGCTAAATCTCTATCGCTAAAAATCCATAAAATCAATTTGTCGATTTTCGGCTACGAATGCAATTTTCAAACGGGCATTGATAAATCAGGTAATGGCTTAAAAATGTAATTCGTCGAAATTTTATTGCTTTGTGTCATTGCCAAAAATTTTAAATTTTCTATTTGTTCAGCATTTTAGCGGTCGAATTTAGCTTTAGCCTTAGCGAGCTATGGAATACGGGGGCAAGCTTTATGTTCCAACAGTATTAAGTCTAATCCAGGCTACACCTATTTGTATATTTGTACCTATGTGTTCCTTTTTTTTGTAAATGAATTTCTTATAATTTTTTGTTAATAAAATTTAAATAAGAAATATTATAGTTTTTGGTACTCTCGGGATCAAAAAAGTACTAAAAAAATTTGTTTTTGATACCGAAATGCAAATCTCATTTCCCATCACTGCCATCTGGTACTGCTATTAAAAGGGCATTGCGGGCAGGTAACAGAACTTTAAATTGTGAATAAAATCAAGATTTATTGCTGGATTTTCACGTTTTATAGCTTGCTTTATTCCTAATATATGTGCTTTTAAGAAAAATGTAAAAAATATTAAACTTTTGAGTTTCTGATTTTTTTATTGCAATTTTCATGTAAAAAAATTACGCGATTTTTGCATAAAAAAAAACTTTTTTCTCTTTGAAATTCTGAATAACTCCGAAACCATAAAAGATAGGTGAAAAATGATTATGAATTTTTTTTAACAAAATTTTGTGGCGCGTCTTTTGGTTTATTATCTATTAAAATCGAAATAGCGGTTTTCGAGGTATAGTAAAATATATTAGTATGGCCGACTAATTTAGGGGCCAAAATTAGCCACGCCCATAAAAAAAATCTCTACGTGATAGAGAAAAACTGACAGCAGATTTGAATTTAACGCATCGAAATCCATATAGTCCGCATACTTTTATCTAAAGGCTGTTTTGGCTGTTGTACAGTATTTTGTACGAAAGATTTGACATGTAAGCAACTCTAAGCAACACTTGAAGATATGCTACAATTTCTTACATTTATAAAAACACACATGTTGTAAATTCCATACGAAACAAGTGCCACTCATATTATTTCGCATGGAAACTTAAAATGTTGAAGACACATTTCATACGTTTTTCCAAGATGAACAGAGAACTACTTCTGAGCATAATATTTACAAAATATAAGACTTGCGTAAAAATATTTTTTTAAAGCTTTTATAATTAAAAAATTATTTTTATTGTCATGAAAATCACAATGTTTTGTGTGTTATGTACATATACTTACTGCTTCTCCTTTTTCTCTTGGGCAAGTCTTCTAATATGGTGCTCTCTGCAGAATCGCTGCTCTTTTCAACTGCAATTTCTAAATATTTGTTCACTTCTATACCCTCATCTGCAGTATTACCCCACATTTCGTCATCATCACCCACAATAGCGTTCATTAATAATTGCGAAACGCAATTATTTCATTTACTGGAACAGACATTCTATAGATGTTTTTATGGATGTCCTTATGATGGCCCATAAAGTTGGATAATTTGTCCACAGTAGCCTCCTCGACATTTAAGAGACGTATATGTTGCAATGTGCTTGCGTAAAGTGGTTCCTCTTAAGCTTTCTGGTAATGTAGCTCCACACGTAGTAGAAAATTCTCTTAATAAAGGACAAGCTCTGAAATATGGTTTTGACAATTTCGAAGTGCTTATTTTAGAAAATATGTACTCATTGGAAGTAGGTATTCCTGCTGTATTCCTATATTTTATAATTATGTCAATAGCAGTGATACACAACGGGCTAAGTAACACACCCACTGTCATTCCCAATTTTCCTCTGATTACAATTCTCACGAATTGCTTTGCAAATTGAAGTTATCCTGCGGACATTTCTTTTAAAAGAGCCTCTTCCACGCTATCTGTTATGACTTCTTTGTTTTTGTAATTAGATAGCGTGAGCCTTTCTATTTCTCCTGCTCTTCTTCGATTAAAAATTTGAATAAAAATCAATGTAGCTTTTATAAAATCTATCCACGATTGGCTACAAAATTTAACTTGTAAGACTTTAATTTGTGTCATAATTTCGTTTTTTATGAAAATATACAACTTTTTATGTCTTCTTTAGAGGCTAAAACAATTTTTTTAATACGCTTTTGATTTTCCTGGTCTTCGTAAGCTTTTTTATTGATGAGTACTAATACTTTCTCCTCCCATAATTGTAGAAAATCTTCGACGTTCTTTTTAAGACTATCTTCCTGTATTTTTATGAACTCAGTTTTTTGTTTGTAGCCACATTTTTTTATTAGATAAGTTAAACTCTGTGCTACGGCGGGAGCTTTAAACCACATTGATGTGTTATCCCATTTTGAAACTTTATGTACTGCTTTTCTACATGTGCCGTGCATCTGTGTGCTTAAGCAAAAAATGGCGTGCAAGTTTTGTTTGAAGTGTTTTGCAGAAAACGCAAAAATGTTTTTTCGATTGGCTACTGTACGGAACTGTAACTTTAGTTATATTTAAAGGTGATTTAATCTCGTTAACACTTTTTTCAATCTCTTCTAAAGATACATTATTATTGCTTGCAATTGTGACATCATCTGTTGAGTTTGGCATGTATTCAGATAAGCTTTCATACGGTACAAGTGCACTGCTGTTTGAAAAGTTGCTTATTTCGGTAGAATTATATATAACGCTTTCATGGCGTGTATTTGAATTGTTATCTAGACTTGGTCTAATTTCAATGGAGCTGTGAAATATCGCTTCTGTACCCATGCTTACATTTTCATCAATTTCCAATTCTTTTTGATTTAAATTGCATTCTTTTTCCCTGGGTACTCCAATTGAATCTTGTATAGGCACATTACTTGTCACAGTTATAGTTTCCCTTACGGGCTTACACAATTTCACTACAATTTCACGCTGTTCATTATTAATGTTTGGAGAACAAAATTTTTTTTTTTTAACACACAACACAACCCGCGAAGCGATTAGCTTGTCTGCGGAAAACACCCAAGGTCTATGGTGGGCATCGAACCCACGACCTCTGGACTGAGAAGCTAGCATCGCTACCACTCAGCCACAGGGGCAACGTTGGCAATTCATGTTCTTGCATCAATTTGTTATCAGAATACTTCATAATACTATTTGTTGCTTCCGGAAAAGAAGTAGACAAACTTTCATTTGTTATGAGTGGGCAAACTTTGGAACAATTGCTAAGTTAACTGATATTACAAGAAACTGGCTCAAAATGAGAAGTTGAAGCACTTTCGTTGGAGGTAAATTCTGTTTTGGAGAGAGACATGGGCAAATTTTCCAAAGTATTTGTTTTGATTGCTTCAAAAATTTCGATGGTAGATGTTTCTATGTCAGTGATTTTTCTGGAAATTTCATTACGGGAGTAACGTTTTATATTTGTAAAAGTAGGTGCAATTGTCTTTGACCGAAGTGTATACGTCGATGATGTTTTTGAACGAATAACATTTTTAGGAGATGTTTTCTCTTCTCTTTTTTTCTCTTCAGAATTTCCGCTAGTAGAAGTTTCTATGTCAGTGGTTTTTCTCGAAATTGCATTACGGTTGACCGAAGTGTATATGTCGATGATGTTTTTGAACGAAACACATTTTTTGGAGATTTTTTCTCTTCTATAGAATCTTTACACGAGTTTGAAGCAGGCGATGACATAGCACGAGCTGGTTGGGATATTATTCCTATTGAATCTTTTTGAATTTTATGTTTGCGTGTAGGATTAGGATTCGAGCCATCGTGTGAAATTATGTTATCATTTCTAGACTTAGGAGACATTCTGTTAAGGTTTTATTTGTTATAAATTTAACATTGCCGGAGAAATTGCATATTTCGTTGGGTGTAACTAGTTTTTTGCAAGCACTTTCTTAGGGGAGAGATTTGAGCAACTTTTCGAAAGTGGTTTTTTCTAATTTTTCTTCGAAACTTGTTAATATTTCAGTGTTTTCTCTGAAAATTGCCTTGCGGCAATTGGTTTTTATATTTGTAAGTACAGCAGTGTTACCAAAATGTATATTTAAAATTACACCTCGAAGGAGCCAAAATTACCCGATTTCAACGGGTAATATTTGACACATTTCAAAAATCTTGTTTAAGGTCTACTTATGATTCGGTATCAGCCCCAACGAAATGCAACGTATCGAGAGCGTATATTCAAAATACGTCAACTCAAATTTGGTCAAAATGAGTTTCCGATGGCAAAGAGCTCTCCTATGTAATAGTAATATAAATTTCGAATCAAAAAAATTATTTTTTCTCGTTTTGTATAAATTTGTTTATTCTGCTATCTCAAAGTATAATTTTTTTGGTGAAAATAAATCCTAACTCTCATGCAAATTTCCAAAATTTAACAAAAAAGTAGTTCATTATCAGTCTGTGTATCTCATATGTTTCTTCATTTGGCATGTTGAATACGAATCAAGTAAGGATTTTGATATCCTATGGCTAGTTTTTTATAAAAGAAATAGTATTTAACAATAAATAAATACATTAAAAGTAATTCAATATTTGTTATTCTATACAGTAATTAAAGAGAAATATACGAACAAAAATTACAAAATAGAAAGCAACAGAAAAATCTTAAACTAATAAGGACATTGGAATTATTTTAAAATTATTATTGCCATTTTTCTGTATATGTAGGTACCTTCTTTCAATAATAAAAGTGCAGCAACGGTATCAGACGATAATTTATTATATTTTATTTTATTTATTTATGTATTTAATATATTTTATTAATGTTTATTATATAAAACAAAAACATTTCAAATTACCCGTGGACTACACCTGAGAGCAATTACCCACGCGCTACACATGAACATAAAAATTACACCTGATTCGGGTAATTACCCGCGATTCGGCAACACTGAAGTACAGTAGCAGGACTTTTCTTTGAACCAAGTGTATATGTCGGGGAAAACATATTTGAGCCAGTTATTTTTTTGCAATTTTCTTTTTTATCAATTTTATCAGCGTTATGAAATGATGACGAAGTGCGGGTTTGGCATTTTGTTGTTGTTTTCTCAGAATTAAGGGCAGATGAGAAAATTGCTTTGCGGCGCTTGGTTTTTATATTTGTAAATACAGTAGCAGGACTTTTCTTTGAACGAAGTGTATATGTCGGGGAAAACATATTTGAGCCAGTTTTTTTTTACAAATTTGTTTTTTACCAATTTTATCAGCGTTTTGAAATGATGACGAAGCAAGGGTTTGGCATTTTGTTTGTGTGTTTTTAGAATTAAGGGCAGATGAGAAAACGAGTACAAGCTTTACTTCTTTTGGCGTACTTGCCGAACTATAAAATACCTTTGGTGAAATCTCTGACATCTATATTAGGAAGTCAAGAAATAATTCGTAAGTATGTAGTAAGTAAGGAAAAAGTGCAAAGCAAACTAACCCAAAAAACTTGCATCTAGTACCCCAAAATTGCTAAAATGTCGAAAATTTCTAATTTTTTATTACTAATTGCACAATTCCACGAAATACAAGTTTTTTTCCCCCTTCAAAAATTCATTTCATATTTTCATATATCTAAGTATATTAAAACAAACTACATTATTGTTTTTATTTTCCATCACGTTACAATTTTTTTATGAGCGTGCCTATACTTTATTTTGTATAATTCCACCTTGTGATACGTCAGTTTGATGTGTGGCCATGCCGCTTTAAGGGGAAAACCATCGTGAGGTTTGATTTGTTGTTAGTCCATAAACTAAAGTTTTGAAATTTTTGATGTAAACTACAGTGGAAAATTTATGAAAAAACATTTTGAAGTATCAAAATGAATTGTTTTATTAAAAATATTTTTTGTGTAATAAAAATAAAAGATAACAATACTGAACTTGGCAGGTATTGGACAAACGTGTTGAAAAAATATAAAAAAATTAAAACACAGGAAAACAAAATTCCAATTTGTTTCCGAGATATACCCGTGGAACGTACAATATGTTCTTCAGAAAAATCAACTTTTAATCAAAATATAGCCCCTATTATAAGTTGCGTTCGATTTTCGATACTCGCTGGCTATCGAACATCGAAAATCGAATGTTCAATTCATATTATGAGCATCGAAAATTTCGTTGAGCAACGAATTTTCTATCGAAGCATAAGTACTTCGCGAATTTTAATACGGGAAGGAGATTGCATTTTTTTATGTTACACAGTGTTTTCTTGTATGATGTTTTTGCCTGAGCTAATTTTGCGATACATTTAACTGATACAGAATAAAATTTCTTAGAAACAGTCAAGGCCCAAGCTCTCCATGCACCAATAATTTTTGCGGTTTTAGGAAACTTGAAAAGGAATTTGAATAATACACTGTGTTACTAAAAAAAAAATTGGGATTTGATACTATTTTTCTGGTAGGTATTGTAGAGTACAACAAAAATCTGCATTTGAAATTTTCCAAATACTCTTGAGTTATGGAGAAAACCCGGGTTTTCTAACTAGCTTAAATAACAACCGATTGTAAACGGATTTAGAGAGAAGAGACTCTGCCCTTTCGAATCATATATATTTTGTTTTAGTAAGTTTCATATGTATATATGTATGTATGTACATGTGTATGTGTATTTTTTCCAACAAATATAATTTTTTTCGGTTTTTTCGTCACTTTTCTACTTTGAATTCGTTTTTACGCAGTATTTCTTTAATGGTATCATACTATTTATGACTTCATTTGTAAAACATAATTGATTAACATTAATTCGCAAATTTGTGTTAAAAGACTCCATAGAAATTTACTGAGTTATTAAACATTTTATTAGAAGACTTTTTTGTTACCCAGTTAACTTCATACAGAATTCAAAATTAATTAAAATCTCATACCATTACATTTTTCCTTACACAACTACCTGCATGACTTCTGTTTATATCAGTCTACTAAATTGTAGTTTCATCATCCTGTAAGCTTAAAATGCAGAAAAAGCGAATAAACAGAACGCGAAAAATATCATGCACATATTTTTTTAACAAAAGGCTTCTCATAAAATATTTAATAACTCAATAAGTTTCTATGGAATTTTTGAACACAAATTAATCTTAATCAATTATGTTATATAAATAAATCCATAAATATTGGGTGTTTTTTATTGAGGTATAGAACTTTGGCATCATTTTTTTAACTGGCGGCCATTTTGTCAGCTGTCAAGTATTTTTTTTTTTTTTTTTTTTTTTAATACATATTTTTATTTATTGTATCTTCAAATATGAACTAACAATAAGTATTCAAATCTTAAATCTAAAATATAATTATTAGGCCCGACCACTGTCGGACATAAATTTAGAGATAGTTATAAATAATACATAAGTAGTGATAATCAAAAGGAAGAAAAAATAAAATAAAATAAAAAGTATTTTCAAGCAGTCCCATCTGGAGTGTTGAGTATAAGAGCACTTGTATCCCTCTTTTTTAGGCGGACGTGTCCAGTAAAGTTCAAAATATTACGAGCAAGCGGATTAGGATGTGACTCGAGTTTTGTTAAATATTTGCCTGCATATTTTGCAATTTCTTCAACCACTAGTGGCATATTCAAATCACGATGTATATTTGAGTTTTTTATATACCATGGAGCCGATGTTATTAATCGCAAAATTTTATTTTGCCTTCGTTGGATTCTCTCGACATTGGAAGCTGAAGCAGTGCCCCATAGTTGAATTCCGTAGCACCATATGGGTTTCAAAATAGACTTGTATATCAAAAGTTTGCAATCTAGACTGAGGGTTGAATTTCTACCAATCAGCCAATGTACCTGAGTTAATTTTAGTTTCATTTGGGTTAACTTAGAGTCAATATGGTGTTTCCAAGTAAGCCGCCGATCAAGGTGTATACCAAGATATTTCACATGAGTATGTTCAGGGACAACTTGATTGTTAATCCGAATGGGTAAACACGTATCTCTTCGTAATGTATATGTTACTTGAACACACTTTTGTTCGTTTACCTTAATTCTCCATAAGTTTAACCATAGTTCCAGCTGGGTAATGTGTTCTTGAAGATATCGGGATGCCTCGTAAGGATTTTCATGCATACTAAGGCAGGATGTATCATCAGCAAATGTGGAAGTGTGGATATTGCTGCTCAGAGGCATATCACAAGTATAAATCAAATACAAAACTGGCCCCAGTATACTCCCCTGTGGCACACCGGATGAGATAGTTTCAGGCATGCTCATACAGTCTCCTTCCACAACAGTGAACTTCCGGGCAGTAATGTAACTTTTCAAAAGACTTACAACGTTTATTGGCAGGTATGTTTTTAATTTTAAAATTAGGCCTTCATGCCACACTTTATCAAATGCCTGAGAAACGTCGATAAACAGCGCAGAACAATACTTCTTTTCTTCAAATGTTCTTCTTATAAATTGGACCAATCTATGAGTTTGTTCAATGGTGCTATGCTGACTTCTAAAACCAAATTGATGGTCCGGTATGCACCCACTATTAACTAGAATTGGGGACAATTTTGTCATGAGCAGTTTTTCGAAAAGCTTTGACATTGTTGATAGGAGACTTATTGGCCTGTATGACTCAGCCTTGGTAAGGTCTTTGCCCGGCTTTGGAATCATTTTAACTTTGGCAAGCTTCCAGCTATTTGGATAATACTGCAGTCGTAAAATGGCGTTAAAAATAAATAACAGTATTCTAATTGCAATACGAGGCAACTTTATTAGCATCTGGTTACTAATTCCATCAAAACCCGGAGCTTTCTTTGGGTTTAGTTCAGAAATTAGTTTTTGCACATCACGCGTCTTAAACTTTATTTGTTGAGGGGGTAGAGCGACTACATTTGGCAAATCAATTACACCAGTACATGTGTTTGGGGTAAATACGTATTTTAAATGGGCAGCAAATATGTTACCTTTTTCAGTATCGCTTCTTGCCCAACCTCCGGTAGATGTGCGCAGAGGTGGTTTAAACTAAACGGGTGTTTTAAGCTTTCTAGCAGTACGCCATAAAGAGTAATCAGATGCTGGTGTGACATCAAGATTTTCCAGATAGTTTTTAAGAGATGCACTTTTTTCATGTGCAAGCAGCTCTTGGAGTCGTTTAGTGCACTCTTTAAATCTAATTTTATTCTGGGGTGATCTGTGCTGTTGCCATTCCCTTCTAGCTCTTCTTTTTTCACATACGAGACGTTCAATATCTGTAGAATATAGTCTATTAAACCCAGTCTGCGGATAGGAGGTAGTGACATTTTAGCAGCCTGCTTAATATTTTCGTTAAGATTGGCAATGTTAGATTCAACATCATCAGGTGTTCTTAGTGTAATGTTTTCCGTGCAATGACTACTAAGATATTTTTTGAATCGCAGCCAATTTACACGATTTATCAAATTGGCATATGGGTGAGGTAAATCACTTCTTAATGGGCTACAAATTGTAACGATCGTGGGAGAGTGATCGGACGAGAGATCTAGAGAAGCTTCAATTTGAATTAAATCCCTAGAGATATTTTTCATAACGCCAAAGTCTATTACATCCGGAATTTTATGTATGTCAGTAGGCCAATAAGTGGGCTCCCCACTTGAAATGACATCCAAGCCCATTTTGGAAATTGTATTGAACAACGCTCGACCTCTGGGTGTAATAAGACGCGAACCCCAGAACGTGTGTTTAGCATTATATTCGCCAGCTGCTACGAAACAAGGACCCAGAGATTTGTAAAAATCCTCGTATTGATGCTCAGTAATTGCGAATCTAGGAGGAGAGTAAATTGATGATATGACAAAATTATTGGAAAAATTTTCAATACAAATATTCGTTGCTTGTAAATGTTCTTCACAAATGTTATCAATAATATAATGCTTGAGTCTTGACTTTATTAAAATTGTTGACCCACCGCATGCTCTTCCTCTCGGGTCCTTTGAATCATATAAGTTGTAGCCATAAATTTTAAAAAGGCTTCTGGAAGTCAAATGAGTCTCAGAGACCAACATTATATCAATATTTTTTTCCGTGAGGAAGTGCTTAAGTTCATTTTTATGTTGGCGAATGCCGTTTGCGTTCCAGAAACATATTTTTAACGTGTTCATGGTTTGTTAACTAAAGCTTGAAGCAGAGTATTCTGCATTCGCAACATTTCTTGCATCATGCTAGTCATATTTGTTGTAAAATTGTTTATAGTTTGCACAAGATTTTCAATAGTGGCTTCAAGGCGATTATAATTAAAGTTTGAGTTTGTATTTGTAGAATTATTTTGCGGTGAAACATTTTGTGTCGGAATAGAACTAGCCTTAGCAGCATCTGCATACGATACACGGGAAGTAACTGGTTGGCTCATTTGCTGAAAAGTGGCAGAGTAAACGTTTGCTGATTGAGCTGGAGCTAATTTAGGTTTTTGCACCATAGTCTTCTTTACCAAAGAGTACACACGACAACCTCTGTAGTTAGCAGTGTGATTTTCTCCACAATTACTGCATTTTTTGTTACTTTGATCTTTCGGTTTATTGCAACTAGCAGTGCCGTGCAACTCGCCGCACACGACACAAACAGTAGGTAATTTGCAGTAAGTTTTAGTATGGCCATATTCTTGACAATTATGGCACTGTACGGGTCCTGAACGCTTGTGTGGTTCTTCAACGGTTATTTTTCGATATAAGAGATATCTTAAATTATATATTGGATGGGTCTCACTCTTTTTCAATTTTATATCATTTGGCTCAAGTTCAACGCGAAATAGAGGTTGAGGGATCTTTTCCCTATTTATTATGTTCGATACATTTTTTACTTTAAAGCCCTGGAGGACGAGAGCATCTTTTACTTCTTCGGGAGCAACATAGGAATCTATGCCCTTCAACACAATCTGCATACCTTTAGCACTCTTGAGCTGATATGTGTAGAAATTTGTTTTACTTTTTTCAAGTTCAGAAACCATTGTGCGAAAATCTTTTTCTTCATAAATTTGAATTTTCGTTTCATCAATATTACCACGTTTTATTGGAACAATGTGAAATTTATTCTCACCAATGACCGAAATTAATTTTTTAATTAGAGCGTTTGAGTTTTTTTCTCTTAAATAGATTGGTGGCGGCTTGGAGGTTTTATTCGCAGATTCAGCGGGTTTTTCATTATCATCTTGCAATATTTTAAAACGGTTTTGCCGATTAGTAGAGGATGCGCTGTTATCCCTGGACATCTTTGGAACAGATGCAATTTTAGTAGAATTTGGGCTGCGCCCGCGCTTTAAAATTGTAATGTATCTGTCCATTCCGACTTGGACCTTGGGCTTTGGGGTGCTCTTATCTACAGTGACACCTTGTTTAAGTGATGACAACGAGCCCGAAGCGGATGATATCGCTGAGTTAAATTTAGAAGTACTAGGCAATAATGTCAACGATTCACTATATGGCATTAGACAAAGCGAAGTTGATCGCTGACGAAACTGTGGTTTTGCCGCTAGAGGAAGTCTATTATCAGATTTTTGGTTTTTATTAAGAGCTTCAGAACTCACAGCAAGTCTATTATCAGATTTTTTATTTTTATTGTTATCATTATGAGCATCAAAACTCACAGTAAAATAGGCATTTCTGCCGTTAGAACTCACTTCACTATTTTTTTCCTTTGGGGTACTCATAAAGAGTATTCCTCAAGGGTTCTTTGTATGTTTTTTTGTTTACGGTTCTTTTTTGATTTTGTTATTTCTATATGTAAAAAAATATTAGCAAAGCAAAAAAAAAGCTTATTTATCAAAGTTAATATGTACTACGAATATTTTTTGTATGATTTTTTTTTTGTTTTGTTTGTATGTAAGGAAAATTCCGCTATTACGTCTGTTCACTATGAAGGTACAACGAGAACTGTCAAGTGATTAATATTTAGTTTGGTTTGCCATTTCATCATGAACAGGTTCACAAAAGAACAACGCTTGCAAATCGTGCAAATTTATTTCGAAAATAATGGTTCAGTTCGCGAAGTTTACCGCAAGCTCCGTCCATTTTATGGTCGACATAATCGTCCATCAGAGCAATTAATTCGGTTAACCATGGATCGTTTTCGCACTACGTTTACTCTATGTGATAATACGCATCCGCAGAGACGTCGAACAGTGCGCACCGAGGAAACAATTGCCGCTGTAGAGCAAAGTGTTGAAGAGGACCCGAATGAATCGATTCGCCGGTATAGAGCCATGATAACCGACTATTTTGTTCCCGAATTAGATGGCATGAATGTGGATGAGTTGTGGTTCCAACAAGACAAGATTTATTGAAGGAAACATTCGATGAGCGCATAATTTCGCGGAATGGACCTGTCAATTGGCCACCAAGATCGTGTTATTTTAAACACTTGGATTATTTTCTTTGGGGATATGTGAAGTCGCTCGTCTACGCCAACAAACCAGAAACGTTAGGGGACTTGGAAGCCAACATTCGTGGCGTTATTGCCAACATACGGCCCCATATGCTCGAAAAAGTGGTTGAAAATTGGACCTGTAGAATTGGCTTTATTCGAGCCAGCCGCGGCGGCCACATGCCCGAAATCATATTTAAACATTAATGGCATAAAATTATCCTTCCAATAAAGCCAAATTGATGGACATTAAAACGATTTTCTTGTGTTTTATTTCAATTCGAAGTTCTATACCTCTAAAAAACACCCTGTAGTATGGCGTCAGTGCCAAAAAACTGCGAAGAAAACGAGTCCAAAGTAGAAAAGTAAGGAAAAAAACCCGAAAAAATTATATTTGGTGAAAAAATACACATATGTATATCTGAAATTTACTGAAATAAAACATACATTGTTTGAAAGGTCCTCGACTTTTATTTTATTTAGTTTATAAATTTAAAATCGGTTGATTCTCAACTTTGTTAGAGGTTGATAACTGCATACGGGTACGAAAAACTGATTCTTATGCTCGAAGCAAAAAAAATATTAACACGTCCCAAGTATTCCGATTTCATTCATTTTTGTCATTCAGTGTAATTAACATTTTTTGAAAATTACAGTTTAGTTTCAAAAAAATTTTTAATTTATTTTAAAAATTTTTTTTTATATGTATTTAATTTTATTTACTTCTCTTTTGTTTGCAAAATGTTATCAATAGAGATAACATATTTTATATGTCTGTGGCAAAAAGGGAAAGTGCTTAAGTCGAGATAAGCTGATTTTGAGTTAGTAGTAGTAGTACTTCTCTAATCAGCATATTCGAAAATAGCCTTGGTCAAAATTTCAATTAATTTGTGTGATTTTTCAGGCACCATGTCTTGGGACATATCTTTTTTAGACTTCTAATCTCATTTGAATAATAGCTTAATTTAGCTTATACTTTGGTATATTTCAACTTAAATGTATTACATCTAGTTTAGAACGTTGTTGGCTTAAAAAACCGAGAATTTCCCATTTGAACTATAAACGAAATAAATTTCTGAAAATCAACTTGAACATTTAAAAGTGCTCTCCCGCAAAACATTTATATATGATTTAAGTACTTTTTTTGCCACAGATGTAATAAAAGACAACCCCTTTGATTTTTTTCGTAATTATGAAAAAACCAAAACAAAAAGTGCGAATTAAGAAATTTAAAAATGTTCACTTCTCGTATAAATTCTGTTAGGAATAAGAAACAACCGCTTAATTTTTTTTTTCGAATTTACGGAAATTTATGAAAGTTAAAAAGTGAAACAAGAAGTACGAATTAAAATAAAATATGCAAAAATTTTAAATTTTCGTATAAATTCTGTTACACACCTAAATACTTTCCCAAAAATAGTCACACATCCCATTTATTTTGATTTCTATCATATTTCTCATAGAGTGTAATACGAGTATTTATGGTGCTAATAAATTATTTATACAAAACATTAAAAAGTAGTTCATAATTATAATAAGTACAATAGTAACAAATATGTATATTAAATAGTAATTGGACAGAAACAAAATAAATTTGTCATAAGTGTTTTAGATTCCCATAGAGTTAATGTCAACTGGTGTTATTTATTTAAATTTTATGGCGAAAATCGTTAAGATAATGTTAAATTTTGCCACTTATGCTAACAAGGTACAAGTTGGAATGGACAGATACATTACAATTTTAAAGCGCGGGCGAAGCCCGAATTCTTCAAAAATCTCATCTGCTCCAAAAGTGTCTAGGGATAACAGCGCAGCCTCAACTAATCGCCAAAACCGCTTTAAAATTTTTCAAGATGACAACGACAAACCCGAGGTATCCTCGAACAAAACATCCAAGCCGCCACCAATCTATTTGAGACAAAAAAATTCAAATGCCCTTATTAAAAAATTAATTTCGGTCATTGGTGAGAATAAATTTCACATTGTTCCAATAAAACGTGGCAACATCGATGAAACTAAAATCCAAATTTATGACGAAAAAGATTTCCGCAAAATGGTTGCTGAATTTGAAAAAAGTAAAACAAGCTTCTACACATACCAGCTTAAGAGCGCTAAAGGCATGCAGATCGTATTGAAGGGCATAGATTC
This sequence comes from Tachina lurida, assembly GCA_944452675.1. Taxonomy (NCBI): domain Eukaryota; kingdom Metazoa; phylum Arthropoda; class Insecta; order Diptera; family Tachinidae; genus Tachina; species Tachina lurida. The sequence goes on from OX101754.1 coordinate 72,996,780, forward strand.
TTATGTTGTCCCCGAAGAAATAAAAGATGCACTCGTCCTCCAGGGGTTCAAGGTAAAAAATGTGTCCAATATAATAAATAGAGAAAAGATTCCCCAACCCCTATTTCGAGTTGAACTTGAGCCTAATGATATAAAATACCTCTTGTACCGAAAAATCACAGTTGAAGAGCCCCATAAGCGTTCAGGTCCTGTACAGTGCCATAATTGCCAAGAATATGGCCATACAAAAACATACTGCAATTTACCCTCTGTTTGTGTTGTGTGCGGCGAATTACACGGCACCGCTAGCTGCAAAAAACCAAAAGATCAAAGTGATAAAAAATGCAGTAATTGTGGAGGTAATCACACCGCTAACTACAGAGGTTGTCGTGTGTACTCTTTGGTAAAGAAGACTATGGTGCAAAAACCTAAATTAGCTCCAGCTCAATCAGCAAACGTTTACTCTGCCACTTTTCAGCAAATGAGCCAACCAGTTACTTCCCGTGTATCGTATGCAGATGCTGCTAAGGCTAGTTCTATTCCGACACAAAATGTTTCACCGCAAAATAATTCTACAAATACAAACTCAAACTTTAATTATAATCGCCTTGAAGCCACTATTGAAAATCTTGTGCAAACTATAAACAATTTTACAACAAATATGACTAGCATGATGCAAGAAATGTTGCGAATGCAGAATACTCTGCTTCAAGCAATACTTAATAAGCCATGAACACGTTAACAATATGTTTCTGGAACGCAAACGGCATTCGCCAACATAAAAATGAACTTGAGCACTTCCTCACGGAAAAAAATATTCATATAATGTTGGTATCTGAGACTCATTTGACTTCGAGAAGTCTTTTTAAAATTTATGGCTACACTATATATGATACAAAGGACCCTAGAGGAAGGGCTTGCGGTGGATCAGCAATTCTAATAAAGTCAAGACTCAAGCACTATGTTCTTGATAACATTTGTGAAGAATACCTATCATCAATTTACTCCCCTCCCAGATTTTCAATCACTGAGAATCAATATGAGGATTTCTACAAATCTCTTGGACCTTGTTTTGTAGCAGCTGGAGACTACAATGCGAAACATACGTTCTGGGGTTCGCGCCTTGTTACACCCAGAGGTCGAGCATTGTTCAACACTATTTCAAAAATGGGCTTGGATGTCATTTCGAGTGGGGAGCCCACTTATTGGCCTACTGACAAGTAGTTGAATAGTGTATGCGTGGAACCAATTAATTTTAATGGGGTAATAAAAAAAGATGTTAATTAGCCAATTAGGAGGTCGTAAAAAATTAATGGGTGTGTCGGTTTCGTTTGAAGTGTGTGTGTTTATATTTGGTGTTTTTTTACATGTGTTTTATGTGTTTGTGTTTCGTCCGTCTGTGAGGCGTATTGATTTCAGTTTGATTGTTTATATTTGGAGGCTGTCGGTGGCGCGTTAGTTTTTGGGTGCTTGTCTGTCCGTGTGAATTTTTGTAGTTTGATGCTTGGTGATATGTTTTGTTTATATTAAATGTGTGCGTGTGTGTTTTGTGTGTAAAGGCATTTATCCATCGATCTATGCTGTACGTTTGTTCGTCTGTCCTTGTTGAGATCGCCTCTTGTAGTCGGTGTCGTATTAATGATTTAAAAAAATGAAATGAAGAAAAGAATTGTTGTCAAGTAATGATTTTGCAAGAGAATAATTTGTAAATATGTATGTAGGTTTTTTGTGTTAATAAAATACACATTTGATATACATGCATACTTACATACATAAATAAATACATTCTGACATACGAATAAATATTTGTTTACATTAAATTTTGTGAAGTATGCATGCTGGAGATTGCTTCTATGTTGTCCCTTAAAGTTTTTCGTTATTTGTTTACATGAAATTTGTTGTCAAGTGGTTGATGTGAAATTATGTATAAATTTTTTGTGCATGGTTCTGCTGGACATATAAATTTTGTCTTAAAGTTTTGTTTGATATACTTACATACATACATATGTACATGCATATGTACATACGCACATGTGAATCTACAAACTAATGTAATAACATGATAATGTTTTTTTAAATTCTCCTTAGAAACAAATATTCGTCTGATCGATTAAATTTCCAGTTGTGTTGCTAAGTATAAAAGATTTAGTTGCAGAATATTTGTTTGACTGTGAGAATTTTTCAAATGTACATATGCACGTGTATGTATGTGTGTTTGTTACGGTTGATCATGCTTTTGTTTTTTTAATAACCGTTCATTCTTTACGTCTTTGGTGGACATGCTGATGAAATTTGTTTATACATATTAAATCTATGAGTATTCGAATACGTACATTTGTATGTATGTACGTAGGTAAAATGTTGACCACCAATACTAATTTTTAATAAAAAATTTGTGCTTGAATGTACCAACTAATTTTTTTAATAATACATAATAATAAAACATTGATTAATAGTTTTCAAATCATTTAATTTGTATTGAATACATTTAAATAAAAATAATTATATCTAATTCTTAGTTGTATAAAGTTAAAACATTCATTTAAAAGGTTGCTTCTTTTGATAGTAAAAGAGCATTTTTTAATGCGCAAACACCATTAGAATGATAACTGCAATATAGATGATCTGGATACTTAGTATCCATTTGCTTAAAGTTGATGCAACCAATATCCTCCATATTTAAAATTTTGTTCTGCAATATTTTTTCTAACCATCGTCTTTTTTCTTCACCTTTAACATATATTTCGGAGTGTCCTACGTTGGCTTTTAAAAATTTAAAAACGCTTTGATATGAAACAGTTCCATCGTTCCAGCTTAAGTGATGATAATGTTTTGTTAACCAGTTTGCTTCTCTTTGCTTTTTTGTTGTTAAAAATTTAAAATCAAAAGGAGGTTTTATAATAAAATTGAAGTGTTGATTGTTGTTGAAAACGACTGCTACTTCTTTTGGTATAAAATCATTTAAATTACTTTTGAAACCTTGCAAGTCTATGAAAACTATATTATTTTTCATCTTTTTAATTTACAAGATTTTACGAACTTGTCCTCTTATAGGTATGTATTCAATTAGACGATCATGAATAAGAATGCAGTAAGCTGATGTTTTGGCTGAAATATTTGTTGCTGTTTCAAATTCAATTTTTTTGTCAATTGGTCCGTTATTAAGTGTTTCGTTTTGATAACTAACATCTACTACAATAATGGGCGCGTTGTTCTTAAACTCTTGAGAAGTTAGAAGAGGTTGTGACTCCTTCATATAATAGTTTTGTTGAAATCTTACATACATATCATATAGAATTGCGTAGCGTTCATTTTTAAATTTTATGTTAAGATCATCATATGGATATGAAACTGAATTCAAATGTACTTTTAAGCTAGTGAGATCGCAATGAACAAACTTTTTTTTTTGTTGAAATGCAATCAGTACAAAACGGGGTCGCTCTCTACTTGCAGCCATCTTTACATTCCAGATGTGGCTAGTTCCTGTAGTTAATTGTGGATTTACATGACAATCCCAACTGCGGAATGCTATTGGTATAGAAGCAGCATTGTTTATAATTTTAATCATATTCAATTTACTATGATCGGATAAGTGTACATGGGGAATTCTCCATGAGATTAGCGAAATTGTAAGTTTTGGTTTGTCAGTAGAATTGCTCGATTGTACAAGATCTTCATCATTCTTGATACGCAAGAGTATTAGTTCATGTTTACCATTTAGTATTATTTTGTTATAGTCTTCCGCAAATCCTAAGAGCATTTTAAGTGGAACATAGAAGTTAAAATATCCATTTTCAATATTCAAATTATCAATTTTGTTCCATCCAGCATTTTGCATGACAGTGCTTTCCGTTGGTGATAAAGAAATCAGATTTTTTATGGTGCTTGTCTGTCCTAAATATCTTGTATGATCAATTTCAATACCATTAAGTTCATAACGGATTTCATCAAAGAGATACGCTACAAAGTTGTTTTTTAATTTAAAGCTTAAATTTGAGGATTTTGAGCTTTTATCATCTGCAACAAAACCTTCCACATATATATAACTTTCACTGGGCAATACGTACAAATCTTGATTTTGTATTGAAATACGAATTTCATCATTATTGTTGTATGATTGTAGATATGGTACATATGTGTGATAGTCTTTTTTTATTATACTCTCATCAGATAATGGCTTATCTAGGACATCCATTATTGAATTCATTTTTTCGTTTTCAATTTTAAATTTAACGACTTGATATAGTTTTGATTTGATTTGATTTGGTTAGATTTTTTCGTTGGACTGATCTCTTGAACTGTCGCTTAGGTTCTAGTATAGTTTTAGAATTATATACAGCTTTATTATTCTTTGATATGTTTGCGTTATATATTATCATTATTTAGTTGGTCTCAAATGTATCCGAATGGTTATTTCCTCTCCTCGGAAATTTATTAGGTCACCGTGCTGATCAACCACGCGTAGAGCAAGTGAACTAATCTCTTTGGAGTTGACTGGCAAATAAATTAGATTTCTAGGGATTTCATCTATTTTATAGCCTGGAGGAACATTAATCGCAAATTCATGTAGTGTATGTGACTTGGAATTGTTCATGTATGTATTAACAGCTATACTGCTTTCAACTCGCAAGAGATTTATCTTAAATATATTGACTGGAAGATCTGAGTAATGATCATGGTTTGGAGTCAGGATTTTACTATTGAATCCCAAAAGTTTTCCGATTGTATTTTCTTTATTAAAATCTATTAAATCTTTAGAGCTGTTAATTTTAACTTGCATTGTATTGTTATTAGCTTCTATTCGAATTTTATTTGTTGGACTGCAGTCCTTATATTGCTGATCTAAGTAATCAACTATATCATTTAATTCATAAGATCCAATTGGTATTTTAATTACATGTTCTCCTATGTGAAATATATTGTTATAGACGTCTACATTCGGTATGCTATTATATGAATGAAAAGCAGTTAGAGCGCACTCATAAGCTCCATTTAACTCGATCGGAGGGAAGTAATTTGCAGATAACTCTGATGAGTTGGAGCTCAAAGTAAGTGTTATTGACATTATGACAATCTGATTGCAAATAAATAAAACTTACTACAATATTGTTTATAAAAACGCTTTATTTCCTAATCTAAATATATATTATTACATAATGAGCTAAATATAAGTAATGTTGTTGTTGTTGTTGTTGTTGTTGTTGTTGTTTTACTCCAACTACGATGGATCATCTTTACTTATCCAAGAATTGTGTTGGCTAGAAAACCCCAACCATTTAACATATGCCTCCTCTCCTTTAGTTTTAAGAACCTTTTCAACTAGATATGTATTTGGATATCTAGTTTTTGAAAGTTCTTCTTCATAAAATCCACCTTTGATTTCCGCGATAATCTTCTAATATGTATGTTGTAGGATATGTATTTTGAACTCTTTTGATGGTGAAAATTTCTGTTGTCCAATTTGGTGTATAGCCCTTTTCAAAAGTATGCTTATATTTGCTTATGCGTACATGATCTCCAACATTAAATTTTGACATTTTATACATCTTCAAATGACTGTATACTGTATTTAGCAACTTTTTCTCATTTCTTGAGTTCACTTTAATAGGAGACATTTTAATTGTGCGATGAAATTTTTTATTGTATGCATAAACTAAATCTTTGTATATATCAATCCACTTATATGAACCATTAAAGCTAAATTCTTTCCACATCATTCCTTTTAATGTTCTATTAAATCGTTCTACTATTGATGCTTTCATAATGCTATATGTTGAGTAGTGATTAATGTTGTATTTATGCATTAATTATCCAAAGTGTGTATTGAAAAATTCTTTACCATCATCCGTTTGCAAGTTTTTTGGAACTCGTCCTAATTGAAAAATATTTTCCATCGCCTTGCTTGTTTCGAGTGCAGTTTTTGTTTTCAGCGGTACTACCCATGCAAATTTTGAGAATGTGTCAATTACAGTCAACAAAAATCGATAATTTCTATTTTTCGATGAATAACTACCCATTTCAACTAAATCAGCTTGCCAAAGATCATCTAATCCTTTCATCACAACTCTACGGCGTACAAAATGTCTTCGAGCTTGCTTATGGAGTTCGTCAACTAACTTTCTTTTTGGAGACATTGAGTAGTTTTACGGATTTGTGGGGGATTGTTGTGATCTATTTGATGCACTTTCAGCTATTGATACGAACATATAATTTTCTAATCTATAAATTTTCTCATTCAGCTGTTCAATTTGTTCTTCAAAAGATGATTTAATTTTTAGAATTTCTTTTTCAATTTTATAATTGTCTTCTATTTGTAATTTTATTTCGCTTTGTAATTCCTCTATCTGTTCTTGAAGAGTTTCTTGAATTTGATTATTGTCTTCCTTAAAGCAATTTAATAATTTGGCTTCCATTTTTTCGATTTGAGTTTGCAGAAACAATTTATTGATAACATCGTTTTCCTCCAGAGCTTTTGCAACATTTTTGATCCTTTTGTTTTGGACATCAATGTTGTTGTTCGTATCCATAAAGAACCCCAGCAGCTTAGGTGCATTTTTAATAGAAATTATAGCACTAGTATCGTTTAGATAATGTCCAAACTTATCAACAGACATACTTCATATATGTATATGTATTAATTATTACAGTTAATTAATGTATTATATTTGCTTCACGTAATTCTTCAATAATTGATACAATCTCGTTATTGTGATTAGTATGACCTGCAGCTTGTGATGCAAGCAGTAGTCGGAGACGGTCTACTAACTCATTGGGATCATCCCAATATATATAGTTTTGTTTTCGGGGGTTTAAGCGCATCATTCCATCACCTTTATAATTCAGAATTCCTGCATTTGCTACTGCATTAGATATACTCTTCTGACTATTTTCTTTAAATATTTTTTGAATTATATGCTTATATTTATATCCTCTAGTCCCCTTGATCTGACCATCGGGTTTATAGTCTCTCCTGCATGCATTAGTTGTAATCAAAATTTTTTTGTAGATTTCAAGTTCAAATTTGTCATAGTTTTTTGGTGTTTTATGAAACATTAAAGAAAACAAACCCGGTGTTAGAGCCCATCTTTGTCCGCCAACGTGAATTTTATCTTCAGTTAGCTCAATGTTACTACTACCAAATTTCCATTCATTATTGTGATCTCTATGTGGACCGTAGTAAGTATCTAATTCATTTCTCGCTTCCAAGAGTGTAAAGTCTGTACAACTCTCTTCAGTATTAGAAGTCTATGAGTAAAACTCGTCTTCATCCTTATCACTCACGTCATTAGCATCATTAAATAAGATTGTGTTATCAAATATTGTTCCTTCTACAATTTTCTTTGGTGTACTTGTCTCTACCTTGACTGATGTTTTCAAGGGCTTTAAACTTTTGTTGGTCTCAATTTTTATTTGGAATTTACTTTCTTCTTTCTTGGGGATTCTTCCAATATTTTTAGAAGTATTTATAAATTCTTTAAGAGGTTCTGTTATAGGTTTAAATGTATCTCTTAGTTGTTCAAATGATTCTATTTCACCAGTTTTTATACTACGGAGCTTTTTCTTCAAGACATTTCTTGTTGCAACCAGCTCTTTTAAAACTTTCTCATCCATGTTTATTAGCGTCAAATGTCAGATCAGCTTATCAGCTATCAGATCTAGTAACTATATATTTTATTAGGCTATCAGATCGGGTTTTCAGGTATCAGATCAGGTTATCAGATCGGTTATCAGTTCTGGTTATCAGATCAATTATCAGGTATCAGTTCAGCTTATCAGATTAGGTTTTCAGATATTAGAACAGGTTATCAGATCAGTTATCAGGTATCAGAGCAGTTTTTCAGGTATCAGATCGGTTATCAGGTATCACATCGGTTATCAGTAATCAGTTTCGGTTATCAGATCAGTTATCAGGTATCTGTTCAGCTTATCTGCTTATCAGGTATCACATCGGTTATCAGTAATCAGTTTCGGTTATCAGATCAGTTATCAGGTATCTGTTCAGCTTATCTGATCAGGTTTTCAGATATCAGATCGGTTATTAGGTATCAGATCGGTTATCAGTTCCGGTTATCAGATCAGGTATCAGTTAATGTTATCAGATCGGTTATTAGATATCAGATCGGTTATTAGGTATCAGATCGGTTATCAGTTCCGGTTATCAGATCAGGTATCAGTTAATGTTATCAGATCGGTTATTAGATATCAGATCGGTTATTAGGTATCAGATCGGTTATCAGTTCCGGTTATCAGATCAGTTATCAGTTAATGTTATCAGATCAGGTTTTATGTATCTGACCAATTATAAAAAATAGATGTATGAAGTTTAAAGTCAGATTAAGAACTAAAGACTACCTTTTCTGTATAGTAACTTATATTGTTATGAAACAGTCAAATTGTTTTCTGTAACGACCATTATTTAATTCATTATCTTTGCTTATCATCAAAAATCCATATTTATCCTTCCAACACTCTCGACAAATTTCTTGAAACTTTACAAAATTCATGTCGCTTGCCACATGATCACTATAAACATTCTTCATATTTTTCTCATCTTGTTTAAACATTATAATTACATTGGCATTGTCCCTTATCAAATGTTTTGGAATTCTGGTATAAGTTTGACATAAGTAAAATGAATCAACATTCTTATGTCGCCCCATACAAAAATATGCACGTATATTATTTTGCTTCTCGCATGCAACATCGTCAAATATCATAATTGAATTGCTTTTAGCTTCGTTAGGGGAAATAACAGATTCATTGTCTGTAAATGTGTAATATCCCATTCCTTTTATTGGTAAAATTAAGTTTCTTAGATATTCATATTTCGGCTGATATAAGGATTTTGAGTATAAATATATGTTTTTGAACTTGAGACCATTAGGACTTTCTATCAAGCTAATCATAATATTAGTCTTTCCACAATTTGATGGACCAACTATTAGAGCACGAATAGAATTTGGTAAGAGGGAACTATGCTTTATTTTTGAGCTGATGTTTGATGAAGCATCAACATTACGGATTAAAATATTTTTATGTTGTTTTACTAACTGCATTTTTGTAACTAAATGCAATTCTTAAATACTACCTTTTATTATAGAAAAAATAAAATAATATGGTTATACGATATCGGAAATCGTTTAGTCATAAAAAAACTGTCATTGGAGAAGGTTTAGTTAACAATATAATAAACTCTCTACCTATTGAAATTCATCTGCCTGGATATCAGTACTGTGGACCTGGAACAAAACAACAAAAACGTTTAAGTAGAGGTGATAAGGGAATTAATTTATTAGACTCTGCTTGTAAAGAACACGACATTGCTTATTCTAAAAATAAGGATTTAAGTACTAGACATAAAGCTGATAAAATACTTGAAAACAAAGCTTGGAAGCGAGTTCTTTCAAAAGATAGCACTCTCACAGAAAAATCATTTGCATATATGATTACTAACGCAATGAAAGCCAAAACAAAATTTGGAATGGGCGTGGAAAAAAAAAAAATGATAAAAAAATTAATTTAAATAGTAATAAAAAGCTGTTTAATACATCAATTAGATCTGCATCAAAAATGTTGAAGAAGGAAAAACCGTTGGATATTAACTCAGCTATTAGAATTGCACCCAGAGCAGTTAATATTGGAATTAATGGTAAAAAACCACCAATTTTTGGAACACGTATTAAACGATTTCCGATATCGTATAACCATATTATTTTATTTTTTCTGTAATAAAAGGTAGTATTTAAGAATTGCATTTAGTTACAAAAATGCAGTTAGTAAAACAACATAAAAATATTTTAATCCGTAATGTTGATGCTTCATCAAACATCAGCTCAAAAATAAAGCATAGTTCCCTCTTACCAAATTCTATTCGTGCTCTAATAGTTGGTCCATCAAATTGTGGAAAGACTAATATTATGATTAGCTTGATAGAAAGTCCTAATGGTCTCAAGTTCAAAAACATATATTTATACTCAAAATCCTTATATCAGCCGAAATATGAATATCTAAGAAACTTAATTTTACCAATAAAAGGAATGGGATATTACACATTTACAGACAATGAATCTGTTATTTCCCCTAACGAAGTTAAAGCAATTCAATTATGATATTTGACGATGTTGCATGCGAGAAGCAAAATAATATACGTGCATATTTTTGTAGGGGGCGACATAAGAATGTTGATTCATTTTACTTATGTCAAACTTATACCAGAATTCCAAAACATTTGATAAGGGACAATGCCAATGTAATTATAATGTTTAAACAAGATGAGAAAAATATGAAGAATGTTTATAGTGATCATGTGGCAAGCGACATGAATTTTGTAAAGTTTCAAGAAATTTGTCGAGAGTGTTGGAAGGATAAATATGGATTTTTGATGATAAGCAAAGATAATGAATTAAATAATGGTCGTTACAGAAAACAATTTGACTGTTTCATAACAATATAAGTTACTATACAGAAAAGGTAGTCTTTAGTTCTTAATCTGACTTTAAACTTCATACATCTATTTTTTATAATTGGTCAGATACGTAAAACCTGATCTGATAACATTAACTGATAACTGATCTGATAACCGGAACTGATAACCGATCTGATACCTAATAACCGATCTGATATCTAATAACCGATCTGATAACATTAACTGATACCTGATCTGATAACCGGAACTGATAACCGATCTGATACCTAATAACCGATCTGATATCTAATAACCGATCTGATAACATTAACTGATACCTGATCTGATAACCGGAACTGATAACCGATCTGATACCTAATAACCGATCTGATATCTGAAAACCTGATCAGATAAGCTGAACAGATACCTGATAACTGATCTGATAACCGAAACTGATTACTGATAACCGATGTGATACCTGATAAGCAGATAAGCTGAACAGATACCTGATAACTGATCTGATAACCGAAACTGATTACTGATAACCGATGTGATACCTGATAACCGATCTGATACCTGAAAAACTGCTCTGATACCTGATAACTGATCTGATAACCTGTTCTAATATCTGAAAACCTAATCTGATAAGCTGAACTGATAACTGATAATTGATCTGATAACCAGAACTGATAACCGATCTGATAACCTGATCTGATACCTGAAAACCCGATCTGATAGCCTAATAAAATATATAGTTACTAGATCTGATAGCTGATAAGCTGATCTGACATTTGACGCTAATAAACATGGATGAGAAAGTTTTAAAAGAGCTGGTTGCAACAAGAAATGTCTTGAAGAAAAAGCTCCGTAGTATAAAAACTGGTGAAATAGAATCATTTGAACAACTAAGAGATACATTTAAACCTATAACAGAACCTCTTAAAGAATTTATAAATACTTCTAAAAATATTGGAAGAATCCCCAAGAAAGAAGAAAGTAAATTCCAAATAAAAATTGAGACCAACAAAAGTTTAAAGCCCTTGAAAACATCAGTCAAGGTAGAGACAAGTACACCAAAGAAAATTGTAGAAGGAACAATATTTGATAACACAATCTTATTTAATGATGCTAATGACGTGAGTGATAAGGATGAAGACGAGTTTTACTCATAGACTTCTAATACTGAAGAGAGTTGTACAGACTTTACACTCTTGGAAGCGAGAAATGAATTAGATACTTACTACGGTCCACATAGAGATCACAATAATGAATGGAAATTTGGTAGTAGTAACATTGAGCTAACTGAAGATAAAATTCACGTTGGCGGACAAAGATGGGCTCTAACACCGGGTTTGTTTTCTTTAATGTTTCATAAAACACCAAAAAACTATGACAAATTTGAACTTGAAATCTACAAAAAAATTTTGATTACAACTAATGCATGCAGGAGAGACTATAAACCCGATGGTCAGATCAAGGGGACTAGAGGATATAAATATAAGCATATAATTCAAAAAATATTTAAAGAAAATAGTCAGAAGAGTATATCTAATGCAGTAGCAAATGCAGGAATTCTGAATTATAAAGGTGATGGAATGATGCGCTTAAACCCCCGAAAACAAAACTATATATATTGGGATGATCCCAATGAGTTAGTAGACCGTCTCCGACTACTGCTTGCATCACAAGCTGCAGGTCATACTAATCACAATAACGAGATTGTATCAATTATTGAAGAATTACGTGAAGCAAATATAATACATTAATTAACTGTAATAATTAATACATATACATATATGAAGTATGTCTGTTGATAAGTTTGGACATTATCTAAACGATACTAGTGCTATAATTTCTATTAAAAATGCACCTAAGCTGCTGGGGTTCTTTATGGATACGAACAACAACATTGATGTCCAAAACAAAAGGATCAAAAATGTTGCAAAAGCTCTGGAGGAAAACGATGTTATCAATAAATTGTTTCTGCAAACTCAAATCGAAAAAATGGAAGCCAAATTATGAAATTGCTTTAAGGAAGACAATAATCAAATTCAAGAAACTCTTCAAGAACAGATAGAGGAATTACAAAGCGAAATAAAATTACAAATAGAAGACAATTATAAAATTGAAAAAGAAATTCTAAAAATTAAATCATCTTTTGAAGAACAAATTGAACAGCTGAATGAGAAAATTTATAGATTAGAAAATTATATGTTCATATCAATAGCTGAAAGTGCATCAAATGGATCACAACAATCCCCCACAAATCCGTAAAACTACTCAATGTCTCCAAAAAGAAAGTTAGTTGACGAACTCCATAAGCAAGCTCGAAGACATTTTGTACGCCGTAGAGTTGTGATGAAGGGATTAGATGATCTTTGGCAAGCTGATTTAGTTGAAATGGGTAGTTATTCATCGAAAAATAGAAATTATCGATTTTTGTTGACTGTAATTGACACATTCTCAAAATTTGCATGGGCAGTACCGCTGAAAACAAAATGCACTCGAAACAAGCAAGGCGATGGAAAATATTTTTCAATTAGGACGAGTTCCAAAAAACTTGCAAACGGATGATGGTAAAGAATTTTTCAATACACACTTTGGAAAATTAATGCATAAATACAACATTAATCACTACTCAACATATAGCATTATGAAAGCATCAATAGTAGAACGATTTAATAGAACATTAAAAGGAATGATGTGGAAAGAATTTAGCTTTAATGTTTCATATAAGTGGATTGATATATACAAAGATTTAGTTTATGCATACAATAAAAAATTTCATCGCACAATTAAAATGTCTCCTATTAAAGTGAACTCAAGAAATGAGAAAAAGTTGCTAAATACAGTATACAGTCATTTGAAGATGTATAAAATGTCAAAATTTAATGTTGGAGATCATGTACGCATAAGCAAATATAAGCATACTTTTGAAAAGGGCTATACACCAAATTGGACAACAGAAATTTTCACCATCAAAAGAGTTCAAAATACATATCCTACAACATACATATTAGAAGATTATCGCGGAAATCAAAGGTGGATTTTATGAAGAAGAACTTTCAAAAACTAGATATCCAAATACATATCTAGTTGAAAAGGTTCTTAAAACTAAAGGAGAGGAGGCATATGTTAAATGGTTGGGGTTTTCTAGCCAACACAATTCTTGGATAAGTAAAGATGATCTATCGTAGTTGGAGTAAAACAACAACAACAACAACAACAACAACAGCATTACTTATATTTAGCTCATTATGTAATAATATATATTTAGATTAGGAAATAAAGCGTTTTTATAAACAATATTGTAGTAAGTTTTATTTATTTGCAATCAGATTGTCATAATGTCAATAACACTTACTTTGAGCTCTAACTCATCAGAGTTATCTGCAAATTACTTCCCTCCGATCGAGTTAAATGGAGCTTATGAGTGCGCTCTAACTGCTTTTCATTCATATAATAGCATACCGAATGTAGACGTCTATAACAATATATTTCACATAGGAGAACATGTAATTAAAATACCAATTGGATCTTATGAATTAAATGATATAGTTGATTACTTAGATCAGCAATATAAGGACTGCAGTCCAACAAATAAAATTCGAATAGAAGCTAATAACAATACAATGCAAGTTAAAATTAACAGCTCTAAAGATTTAATAGATTTTAATAAAGAAAATACAATCGGAAAACTTTTGGGATTCAATAGTAAAATCCTGACTCCAAACCATGATCATTACTCAGATCTTCCAGTCAATATATTTAAGATAAATCTCTTGCGAGTTGAAAGCAGTATAGCTGTTAATACATACATGAACAATTCCAAGTCACATACACTACATGAATTTGCGATTAATGTTCCTCCAGGCTATAAAATAGATGAAATCCCTAGAAATCTAATTTATTTGCCAGTCAACTCCAAAGAGATTAGTTCACTTGCTCTACGCGTGGTTGATCAGCACGGTGACCTAATAAATTTCCGAGGAGAGGAAATAACCATTCGGATACATTTGAGACCAACTAAATAATGATAATATATAACGCAAACATATCAAAGAATAATAAAGCTGTATATAATTCTAAAACTATACTAGAACCTAAGCGACAGTTCAAGAGATCAGTCCAACGAAAAAATCTAACCAAATCAAATCAAATCAAAACTATATCAAGTCGTTAAATTTAAAATTGAAAACGAAAAAATGAATTCAATAATGGATGTCCTAGATAAGCCATTATCTGATGAGAGTATAATAAAAAAAGACTATCACACATATGTACCATATTTCAATACAAAATCAAGATTTGTACGTATTGCCCAGTGAAAGTTATATATATGTGGAAGGTTTTGTTGCAGATGATAAAAGCTCAAAATCCTCAAATTTAAGCTTTAAATTAAAAAACAACTTTGTAGCGTATCTCTTTGATGAAATCCGTTATGAACTTAATGGTATTGAAATTGATCATACAAGATATTTAGGACAGACAAGCACCATAAAAAATCTGATTTCTTTATCACCAACGGAAAGCACTGTCATGCAAAATGCTGGATGGAACAAAATTGATAATTTGAATATTGAAAATGGATATTTTAACTTCTATGTTCCACTTAAAATGCTCTTAGGATTTGCGGAAGACTATAACAAAATAATACTAAATGGTAAACATGAACTAATACTCTTGCGTAACAAGAATGATGAAGATCTTGTACAATCGAGCAATTCTACTGACAAACCAAAACTTACAATTTCGCTAATCTCATGGAGAATTCCCCATGTACACTTATCCGATCATAGTAAATTGAATATGATTAAAATTATAAACAATGCTGCTTATATACCAATAGCATTCCGCAGTTGGGATTGTCATGTAAATCCACAATTAACTACAGGAACTAGCCACATCTGGAATGTTAAGATGGCTGCAAGTAGAGAGCGACCCCGTTTTGTACTGATTGCATTTCAACAAGAAAAAAAGTTTGTTCATTGCGATCTCACTAACTTAAAAGTACATTTGAATTCAGTTTCATATCCATATGATGATCTTAACATAAAATTTAAAAATGAACGCTACGCAATTCTATATGATATGTATGTAAGATTTCAACAAAACTATTATATGAAGGAGTCACAACCTCTTCTAACTTCTCAAGAGTTTAAGAACAACGCGCCCATTATTGTAGTAGATGTTAGTTATCAAAACGAAACACTTAATAACGGACCAATTGACAAAAAAATTGAATTTGAAACAGCAACAAATATTTCAGCCAAAACATCAGCTTACTGCATTCTTATTCATGATCGTCTAATTGAATACATACCTATAAGAGGACAAGTTCGTAAAATCTTGTAAATTAAAAAGATGAAAAATAATATAGTTTTCATAGACTTGCAAGGTTTCAAAAGTAATTTAAATGATTTTATACCAAAAGAAGTAGCAGTCGTTTTCAACAACAATCAACACTTCAATTTTATTATAAAACCTCCTTTTGATTTTAAATTTTTAACAACAAAAAAGCAAAGAGAAGCAAACTGGTTAACAAAACATTATCATCACTTAAGCTGGAACGATGGAACTGTTTCATATCAAAGCGTTTTTAAATTTTTAAAAGCCAACGTAGGACACTCCGAAATATATGTTAAAGGTGAAGAAAAAAGACGATGGTTAGAAAAAATATTGCAGAACAAAATTTTAAATATGGAGGATATTGGTTGCATCAACTTTAAGCAAATGGATACTAAGTATCCAGATCATCTATATTGCAGTTATCATTCTAATGGTGTTTGCGCATTAAAAAATGCTCTTTTACTATCAAAAGAAGCAACCTTTTAAATGAATGTTTTAACTTTATACAACTAAGAACTAGATATAATTATTTTTATTTAAATGTATTCAATACAACTTAAATGATTTGAAAACTATTAATCAATGTTTTATTATTATGTATTATTAAAAAAATTAGTTGGTACATTCAAGCACAAATTTTTTATTAAAAATTAGTATTGGTGGTCAACATTATACCTACGTACATACATACAAATGTACGTATTCGAATACTCATAGATTTAATATGTATAAACAAATTTCATCAGCATGTCCACCAAAGACGTAAAGAATGAACGGTCATTAAAAAAACAAAAGCATGATCAACCGTAACAAACACACATACATACACGTGCATATGTACATTTGAAAAATTCTCACAGTCAAACAAATATTCTGCAACTAAATCTTTTATACTTAGCAACACAACTGGAAATTTAATCGATCAGACGAATATTTGTTTCTAAGGAGAATTTAAAAAAACATTATCATGTTATTACATTAGTTTGTAGATTCATATGTGCGTATGTACATATGCATGTGCATATGTATGTATGTAAGTATATCAAACAAAACTTTAAGACAAAATTTATATGTCCAGCAGAACCATGCACAAAAAATTTATACATAATTTCACATCAACCACTTGACAACAAATTTCATGTAAACAAATAACGAAAAACTTTAAGGGACAACATAGAAGCAATCTCCAGCATGCATACTTCACAAAATTTAATGTAAACAAATATTTATTCGTATGTCAAAATGTATTTATGTATGTATGTAAGTATGCATGTATATCAAATGTGTATTTTATTAACACAAAAAACCTACATACATATTTACAAATTATTCTCTTGCAAAATCATTACTTGACAACAATTCTTTTCTTCATTTCATTTTTTTAAATCATTAATACGACACCGACTACAAGAGGCGATCTCAACAAGGACAGACGAACAAACGTACAGCATAGATCGATGGATAAATGCCTTTACACACAAAACACACACGCACACATTTAATATAAACAAAACATATCACCAAGCATCAAACTACAAAAATTCACACGGACAGACAAGCACCCAAAAACTAACGCGCCACCGACAGCCTCCAAATATAAACAATCAAACTGAAATCAATACGCCTCACAGACGGACGAAACACAAACACATAAAACACATGTAAAAAAACACCAAATATAAACACACACACTTCAAACGAAACCGACACACCCATTAATTTTTTACGACCTCCTAATTGGCTAATTAACATCTTTTTTTATTACCCCATTAAAATTAATTGGTTCCACGCATACACTATTCAACTACTCTGACATACAAAAAATTCCGGATGTTATAGATTTTGGCGTCATAAAAAATATCTCTAGGGATTTAATTCAAGTTCAAGCTTCTCTTGATCTCTCGTCCGATCACTCCCCGACGATCATCACAATTTGTAGCCCATTAAGAAGTAACTTACCTGACCCATATGTGAAGATGATCAATCGTGTAAATTGGCTGGGGTTCAAAAAATATCTCAGCAGTCATTGTACGGAAAACATTACGCTTAGAACACCTGATGATATTGAATCGAACATTGCCAATCTCAGCGAGAATATTAAACAGGCTGCTGAACATGCCACTATCTCCCATCCGCAGATTGGGTTTAATCAAATTTATTCTACAGACATTGAACGTCTCGTACGTGAAAAAAGAAGGGCTAGAAGGGAATGGCAACAGCACAGATCACCACAAAATAAAATCAGATTTAAAGAGTGCACTAAACGACTCCAAGAGTTGCTTGCATCTGAAAAAATTGCATCTCTTAAAAATTATCTGGGGGGTCTTGATGTTACACCGGCGTCTAATTACTCCTTGTGGCGCGCTGCCAGAAAGCTTAAAACACCCGTTGAGTATAAGCCACCTCTACGCACATCTACCGGAGGTTGGGCAAGAAGCGATACTGAAAAAGGTAAAATATTTGCTGAGCACTTAAAATCCGTTTTTACGCCAAATATATGTACTGGTGTTGCTGATTTGCCGAATATAGTCGCTCTACCCCCTCAACACATAAAGTTTAAGACGCGTGATTTACAAAAATTAATTGCCGAACTCAACCCGAAGAAAGCTCCGGGTATTGATGGAATTAGTAATCAGATGCTGATGAACTTGCCTCGTATTGCAATGAGAATCCTGTTATTCATATTTAATGCTATTTTACGACTGGAGTATTATCCACACAACTGGAAACTCGCCAAGGTTAAAATGATTCCAAAGCCGGGCAAAGATATAACAAAGGCTGAGTCATATAGGCCAATAAGTCTACTATCTACAATGTCAAAGCTTTTCGAAAAACTGCTCAAAACAAAATTGTCCCCAATTCTAATTACTAGTGGGTGCATACCAGACCATCAATTTGGTTTTAGAAGTCAGCATAGCACCATTGAACAAACTCACAGATTAGTTCAATTTATAAGAAGAACTTTTGAGGGAAAAAAGTATTGTTCTGCGCTGTTTATTGACGTTTCCCAGGCATTTGATAAAGTGTGGCATGAAGGCCTTATTTTAAAATTGAAGACTTACTTACCAATAAACATTTTAAATCTTTTGGAAAGTTACATTATTTCCCGTAAGTTCACTGTTGCGGAAGGAGACTTTACAAGTAGGCCTGAAACAATTTCATCTAGTGTGCCACAGGGGAGTATACTGGGACCAGTTTTATATTTAATTTATACTTGTGATATGCCTGTGAGCAGTAGTATCCATACTTCCACATTTGCCGACGATACAGCCTGCCTTAGTATGCATGAAAACCCTGATGAGGCATCCCGCAAACTCCAGGAACACATTAGCCAGATGGAGCTTTGGTTAAACTTATGGAGAATCAAGGTAAATGAACAAAAGTGTGTTCAAGTAACATTTACTTTACGAAGAGATACTTGTTCCCCCATTCGGATTAACAATCAAGTTGTTTCTCAACATTCACATGTGAAATATCTTGGTATACACCTTGATCGACGACTTACATGGAAACACCACATTGATTCTAAGTTAACTCAAATGAAACTTAAACTAACTCAGGTACATTGGCTGATTGGTCGAAATTCAACACTTAGCCTAGACTGTAAACTTTTAATATACAAGTCGCTTTTAAAGCCAATATGGTGCTACGGAATTCAACTATGGGGCACTGCTTCAGCTTCAAATGTAGAGAAAATTCAACGCAGGCAAAATAAAATTTTACGCATGATAACATCGGCTCCATGGTACATCAAAAATTCAAATATACATCGTGATTTGAATATGCCACTAGTGACTGAAGAAATTGCAAAATACGCTGGCAAATATTTAACAAAACTCGAGTCACATCCTAATCCGCTTTCCCGTAATATTTTGAACTTTACTGGACACATCCGCCTAAAAAAGAGGGACACAATGGCTCTTATTCACAGCACTCCAGATGGAACTTCTTGAAAATACTTTTATTTTTTTCCTTTTGATTATCACTACTTACATATGTATTATATATAACTACTACTAAGCTTATGTCCGACATTGGTCGTGCCTAATTATATTTTTTAGATTTAAGATTTGAATACTTATTGTTAGTTCATATATGAAGATACAATAAATAAAAATCATGCATAAAAAAAAAAAAACTTATGCTAACTGGTAAGTTTTCCCTTACTCATAAGGCTGTAAATTCTCAAACAAAATGGTGATTCCAAGCATTCTTAAAGTATTTTTTATTTATTTTATTTAGACTTTTGTGCTAAGACTTTTCAGTATATTTGTTACTATTGTGTTTATTATAGTTATGAATTAATTACACTTTTATTTTTTGTACAAACATAAATATTTATTAGCAACTTAGATATAATATATTCTTTAAATTTTCTTTCCAAGTCTCTTCACGCCCAAAAATTATTGCTGTATGGAGAGTTTAATCCTGCATTAGTTTTTCTTATATTAACGCTTATTTTAAACTTTTTGATAACACTGTGTAAGAGTGAAGAATCCGCACGGTCTGGACAGTGTCTGAAAAGCTATATTTTTATAGGTTCTTGCATATTTTGGCATTATCTCTCAAGACAACATATTAAGAATGTTTTTTCCAATATGAAACCATCTTCAATGGGTTATTCTAATTTGTGAAAACTTAGATTTGTTGAGCATTTTCATATCATATGCTACTTACATTAAAATAAATTATATTTTTTTTGAAATATTATTTGAAGTAAGCTATGAACTTATTTCTATCGTTACTTCTCGCAAAAGTTCGCACAAGAACTAACTAATATGTCCATACATTAACAATGATTCAAAACAAACAATATTTATAAATATAATAGAATTTATTTTAATATAAGTAGCATGCAAACCGGCCATGTACATTGCACTTTTCACCCCAAAAATTAATATACACGCTTTTGGCCAAATAACTTCCAAATCCGGCGTTTTTCGGAAAAATTTTGTGTAACCATTTTTGTGCATTTTTTCTGTACCTACATAATTTTGCCCTAACTATGGCCTATCATGGTGCTTTAATGAATAAAATAAAAACGTTTGGTACATTGGGTGGTCTTATGTACATATCGCACAGTAATCATAAACAATATCAACGCAAAGTGATCAAAGTGGTTTTGTTTTTTATAAGCCAGTTAATTGAAGAAATCTCTAACGTGCGCAAAAATTTCTTTTACAATAGTCTTCTTGAAGAATGTAAAATACCATTATGCTTGTTTTATGTTCCAAACTTGCATCATTTCTATACTATCAACAGTTGTTTGTCATCACTCAGCATCTGAAATTTTTTGAGTCGTGCCTGTTTATGATTTAATGTGCGATATGTACATATATAAATACCAAAAAGATTTGTAAGGTATTCACCACAAATTTGTTGACTAAGAATTTAAGGTACAGTACGATAAATAGTAATTGTTACTAATTCCTTTACAGTGGGCACTCATATGTATGTATATTGCAACTCTCAATAAGTTGTATTACCAGAAATTAGAAAATCACTATTTTTAATAACATATTTTTAATTAAAAATATTTGTGCTTTCATTAAAAATAAAAAAGTGTATTACCGAAAGAAGTATGTATAAACTGCAATACAAATCGTTTGTCTCCAGTAGAAAGACGCTAACTCAAATAATTGTAGTTTTACAGGAGAATGTAAAACATAATAGAAACTATAATATTCGCAATGTAACTTTTTTTTAAATGCTTGTAAAAGCGTTTTTATACTATTGCAATTAATTATTATTGCAATCACTGAAAAACTCAATTTCGTATAAAGCTTAAATTAGACGTGACATAGCCATAACGCCATAGCCATAACCAAACCAAAATTCAATTGATTTCTATGATGAGGGTTAGAGTGAGAGAACCAATTGAATTTTTGTTTGGTTATGGCGTTATGGCTATGTCACGTTTAATTTAAGCTTAAAATGCGAGTTATGCTAGGAACACAATTGGGTCGAACGCCGAATTTCGTCCACGTCGACGAATTCGTCGATAAGAGTTCGCTGCGTAAATTCGTCGTTGTTGTGCTTCACACGCAGCGAATCCCTCTCTTATATTTGATAAAGTTGGTTGTTGTGTGTACAAAGACAGAGAGTGAGAGAAAGAAAATTGTTTTTTCGTCGTTCGTCGGCGTACAAATTAGAAATAAACCTATCTCAGAGTTCGTCACGCACGACGAATTCGTTGCACGGCGGTGTTGTGTTCATTTTCATATGCACACATGTGTTTTATTTCTTATGACGAAAGTTCGCACCGAAAAATTCGTCGTTCGTCCCAGTTGTGTTCCTAGCATTAGTCCCTTTGTACTAGAGACCATCGATATGTATGTAAGTATGTACCTACATATGTATATGTTTTTTATTGCAACAGAGACATAAGTACATACATACGTACAAATCTCAAAAACTGCTTTATTGTGGAAAAACTTTATATAAAAGAATTGTAAAACGCACCTCTTGAGTTGTATTCAATTTAAAACTTTAAAATTATTTTCTGAACAACTAGCTTTTTGATTCACTTATATCATTGTTGCAATAAAGGAGCGATATGTACCTATGTATGTACGTTAGTACATATATAAATATGAATGTATGTATGTATTTCTGGGGAAATATATGTATGTGTGTATTTAATTATTTTTACTGTACCTTTTCAATCCATCAATGCCACCAAAAATATTTTAAAAAAATTTCACTAGGTATAAAACACTTCTTAATTTGTCTACGGCAAAACTTTTAATGACACTAAATTAGGACATTATGCTTATAACAAGCCAAACCAAAAGCTATGATCAAAAACGTCGGCAGAATAACGGAATTATACCAAATATTTTAAACAGTGTTGCCGCTAATAAATTATTAGATAAAAATTCACGGGTTCCCACACAAAAATACATTTATCTATTTGTACATCAATTCAATTGGCAATTGACACGGTTATTATCTTAATCAAGGCGTGTGAACTGATTAGCTTAGCAGGTGCCGAATTGGTTGAAGAAAAATTAAAAGATTTTGATTTTCAAAGTTGACTGGTAAGTCGTTTAATTCGATTGTGCTGTCTGTGTTCGACTCATTTGATCAGCTGTCAAAATTTATGTTTGTAGTCTTATTTTGCAAAACATTTTTTTATAAACATTTACCGTTGTTCATTATAAAAATATAAAACTTTACAAACAGTTTTATTACTACTAGGATCGCCCGGTGGTCTAAATAAGACCACTTGACACCTAATATGTCCTTATTTATTATAAACACATGTGTACAAAACAAAAATAAAGAAGAAGGTTGTATTTTTCAAGCAAATTTAAATCGTTTTTTACTCATTTTAAGCCAAGAAATTTGAAAAAACAATTATATTGTGCATATCTACACAAAAATATCTTTTAAACCATATATTTTTCACCAATATTGGTGAACGATAAAATACTTAAAAGTGTACGTCAAAAAGTGTGTGCTGTATTTATATATAATATGTATTATCTATATATATATGTATATATATAAAAATGAATCCCTTTTTGTTCAGAGCAAAAAAAAGCAAAACATGAACTATTACATAAAGTTATGATTGGTGAGTTTGGGTGTTCTCATTAAAATAACTAGTAAAGTCTATAATTTTTAGCCGATTTACTTAAAATTTAGTCTATTTTTTTAACATATCTCACTTAATAGACAATGGTCAAAAGTATTATGCAGTTTCGAATTTTGACGTGATGTATTTTTTCCGAAAGTAATACCTATCCAAATTGCTTATTAATTTCTGTGTTGTGTTATTATTTTAACTCGGAATATTTCTTTAATATACTTTTTAATACCAAGATTTGATAGAGTTTTTTTTATAATAAAACTGCACTTGCCGTTAATAACAAAATATCATTATCCGACATACGCACATGGACAAAACATGCAAATGAAAATTAATTACAATGGGCCATAACCATAGTCAACAAAAAAGTATACTTTTTTAGTTTTAGAATGCACTTTTTTAAAAAATGAACTTTCGACCTACCATAGACGAGAAAAACTGCACTTTAAAGGAAAAAGTCGGTTCTAAAGTTAAAATATGCTGAAGCTGTTTTTAACTAGATTAGCATCGACTCTGGCTCTTTAGTTCAAGACAAAACGCATTAAAATAAAAGAGAAAATATGTATGTATGTATATGTATGTATGCACACATTTATATGTATGTATGAATTTCTATCTCTTGGCTTCTTTTGTTCCTATATATAATTTATAATTCAATTATTGAATAGTTTATTGTATTAAAATAATACAAAATACCAATACCTTTTAAATTTTCTCTATATTATTTATTGGTTAAGTTGTTTTTATGTTCGGTTGTTTTATTTTATCTTTTTATTAAATTTAACCCTTTTTCATAACACAGAGTCAGATGAGAGAGATGAGAGAGATGCCACTTTCTTATATTTTGTTTTCGATCGTATGAAAAGTTTCCTATCTTTGTTGTGACACCCAGTTAAAGTCGGTTCAATTTAACACACACTTTGTTTTTGACTATAGTAGAAAAATATTTAGAAACAGGTTTTTAATTTTAAGTTGTTTCTAAAACGAACCGACTATATTCTGTGACTATGGTTATGGCCCAATACGAGTATGTATGTTTGATTTCGCATGAACGGTAACACTGACTGATGTGGTTAAGGAATTGATTCATGGTAAAATAATAAAGGTAACCTTGAAGCGTAGGCTGATAGAGTTTTTTATTTGCTTGTTTGGTAATGTGATCTACCAAATGTTGTTTATTATACCCTTTACCAACAAAAATGGTAAAAGGGTATATATAGGTTTGTCATTCCGTTTGTAATTTCTATAATATCAATAAGCGACCCATAAAATATATATATTCTGGATCCTTATGCATAGGGAAGACGAATAAGCGATGTCCGTCTGTCCGTCTGTCTGTACGTGAAATTGGTTTTCCGAAGCTCCCAGAAGAGCTAGAGACTTCGTTCTTGGACTGGTGTGTCAGAAATTTCCCAAAATAGATTGGTATTGAAATTCAGCAAAATCGGGCAGACGATTGCAGAGCTGGAAAACTTAAACTTCATTTTGCCATATAAAAGTAACTACCGAAAACAAATTTTTATTTATTTTTAATAAATAAACTTATTTTACACTTCAATACGACTAAAATTGGAATTTTAAATTAAAAAAATATAAAAAAAATTTAAAAGACGTTTCCAGGGTTGGAAAACTTTAACTTTTTGTGTTATGTAAAATTAACTATGTCTAAAACTATGCAGGACATTTTCTCGAGAACCGTAAGAGCTAGAGAGCTGAAATTTGGACACAGTGTGTAGACCTTTGACGGCTACAACAGCAAACACATGAGAACTGGAAATTAAAGGGTGTTACAAAACGAGCGACGAAAAATGTTAAAATCCCATGTAATATACATACAATTGTATGTATGCATTAGGGTTTGGGAAACGGGAATTCCCGGGCGGGAAATCCCGGGAAATGTCTGTCTTATATTCCCGGGAAATTTTTGAGATTTTCCCGGGAAAACGGGAAATTTAAAGTGCATGTTATTTCATAAATATATAGAATTTATAATCCAATTCTACTTTAATATAAAAACTTATTATTTTTTTATATATTACAAAAGTTCGTTTGAATGATTGTATGACTAAATTTACACGAACGTTGACACGTTTTTCATTGTCTGTTTAAACACTTACATATACCTTGTTCAAAGGAAATTTTTTAATCTTAAAATTTAAATTGAGTTTTTGTTTTAAATGTAACTGTAAGATACAAGAAGTAAAATGTCCATGTTTTTTTAATATAAAATAAAAATGTGAGCTATTCAAATCCAGTCTGAAATTTCATAAAAATTCTATTAAATTGAGGGCATACCATATCTCCTAAAAAAAGTGGAATAAATTGTATAAGTATCAATGATTGCAATGATATAATCGTTTTCTAAAGTAAATAATTCGATGCTAAGCGAACTTGAAGTGATTTTTCGCCGAATTAGTGAACAAATTTTGAAAAGTGTAGTGAAAATTTTAAGCTATAAGAACTCTTAGTTGACAAAACTTAAATTTATTACAAGTAGACGCTATTATGGAAACCCTGCAGAAAATATTTTAGGAGAAATAAAATGAAAAATTAAAGACACTTAGACATACTGTGGCTCAGGGTATTCAAAATTCGGCGCAGCGCAGTATGGTACTGTAACCTGCTTGTACTTAACGATAAGAAACCGCTTGGAACTTTTTCAAAAAGAATGAGAAACAAGCAAGGCAAATTCTTATTAAAATGAAGGTAGGTCTTATTAGAAAATTGTCTACTAATTGTCGTCAATTGGTTTTTATATGATCTTTTGCTGTGTAATAACTTTATTCCATTTGCTTAAATTCAATTAAAAATTCTTAAAAATTTGTCTTAGAACTGCTTTTTTATTAACTTTTATTTCAAAAGAATGCTTACATTAATAAAACAATCGAAATTTCACCATCTTTCATTTAATAAATGTATTTACAGCCAGTTCCAGAATGTCGAAAGAAAACTTAGGCGAAAGATAAGCAGTCACTCACTTTCGTTCGAATCAGCGCCCCAATAACATTCAACTTGTCGTTCGCCTGCTTTACGTTTCTAACGTAAGCCGTATACCCGTTGTCAAATATCCATATTGCCACATCAACAATTTGACACATTCATCGTCAAATAAGAATAAAAAATCGTTTAAATGTGTAAATTGTGCTTTAAAAAATGAAACTCTGTTCTAATTCTAACCTGCAACAAGTGGCACCCAAAAATAAATTAAAAAAAGAAACTTAACAAAACAATTTTTGTTAAGTATAAAAATTACACATAATTACTCATTGGTTTTTATTTATGATAAATAAAGACCCAAAAAAAAACACAAGTCATGCACAATTTTGTGAAGAATCACCCAAATGGAAAATGACCAACATTTCGGTCATTATTCATATTCATTTGGGTGATTGTCATTATCTTTAGGTCTTTCAAAAATACCAACAGACCCAGAAAAGTGTTCTACCTAGCCGGCCTTTGGACGAGTGCAATAATTTTCTTTTCTGTGCATACATACATAGATATGTAAGTACACATGTATCCGCAACGGCGACTTCGTAGAGTAGAAGTATGTATATTTTTTGTTAAACTGGCCTTTGTCCGATCTTAAGAACTCTCTCCTCTAGGTATGGACATACATATGTAAATACATATACATACATATATTATTATTGTATTTATCTATTTGGTATATATATTATTACCGAATACCGGCTCCGCTCAGTAAGTTTTCTGTATAGCCGGATTGCTCAAGGATTTTCATCTCTGTGTATGTAGAACAACCGCTTAGATGAATAAATACGGCCTTATGTATAAGAAAAAACTGACATGAAGTTGGCATAAGTGACGACATTGAACTAGGTGCTAAAGAGTTCCTCCACACAAATTGGCATTAAAAATCGGCGCATAATGTAGTTTTCACCCACTATTAAATTCCAATGTGACTTATGCTAACTGCTTGGCCGTTTTTTCTTATACATAAGACCGATAGATTCTAACCAAGTTTCATTATAACTAGCGGAAGTGGTGGTAGGCAGAAAATCTTTACTCATCGAAGCTGTTGTCGAACACACATACATACATACCACGAGAAGAGTATCACAAAGCCCAGCCAAAGGACGCAAAACGGCTTACTTACAAGCCCAGACGTGGGGAGACCGCCAATAACGCGTTACTCAACAAATCCATTCCCAGCGAAGCCAGTTTAATATTACTATTGGCAAAGCAAATTATTTTATTTGTGTAAATAAAAATAATTTGTTTTATTTTGTATCAGTCGACAATTAAAATACAAGTGCCTGCTTTTGACATTATAGTTCGTACAAACGACTGAAAAAATTTTTATTGGGGCGCAAATTTGTATTGAAATGCTTACGTTATCGTTCGTACTCTCTTTCTTTCGACTTGTCGTCTTAAAGGCTTTTAGTGGAACGCAAAACAGCTGTTTGTCGTTTAAAATGCGTGCGAACGAACATGAGTGACATCGTGGAACAGGCAGTTAATTTAGAAAATTAGCTTTTCCCGGGAATCCCGGGAATTCCCGGGAACTTGATTTTTTAATTCCCGTTTCCCGGGAAGTGCAAAAGTCCGGGAAATCCCAAACCCTAGTATGTATGTATATACACTTGCAATTTGTAAGGTTAGTGTATTTTTATACAGACTACAAAAATTAACACTAAAATTTCCAAAAATTTAAATTAAAGGGTGTTCCATCAGTTAATGCAATTTTGACTATGCAATTCTGACAACTTGCTGTATCTTGGAAACCGTAAGAACAGAACTATTGGAGTTAACTTGTTTAATCCATATTTTGTATACTACCTATAGTCATATAGTTAATGCTAATTATAGTATACATTGAATTTGTTGTACTTATCAAATTTTAATTTTTATTATCTTTGTTACCTTTGTAATAAACGTTACACTTTTTATATATTGAAAAACCTTGGGCCCAGAGACCCAAGAAAATTTAAAAAATAAAATATAATAGATTGTGAAAAATATTTTATAAATATGGCGAAGCCGGAAAGCAGTGGTTTGACCATCGACAAATTATTTGGTAGGGAAAATTACCCAACATGGAAAATTGCTGCACAGGCTTATCTGGATCTGGACAATCTTTGGACCACCACAATCGATTTTGAAACCGATGAAAACGGAAACCCAAAGACGCCAATAAAACCAGATCAAGACAGAAGAGCCAAGAGTAAGTTAACGCTCATTATTGACCCTTTGTGTTATGTCCATATTCAGAATGCAAAAACAGCTAAGGAGTTCTGGCAACGATTAGCAGATGCCTATGAAGATAGTGGATTAACACGTCGCGTGGCACTTTTGCGTAAGCTTATCACAACGAGTCTTTCAAATTGCAATTCAATGGAAATCTTTGTAAAAGAAATTGTGACTACTGCTCAGGCGTTGAATGGCATTGGTTTTTCAATTAGTGAGGAATGGATTGGATCCCTCTTGTTAGCGGGGCTGCCGGAAAGCTATCGTCCAATGATTATGGCTCTGGAAAATTTGGGAATTAGTATTAGCGGTGACAGCATAAAAATAAAGTTATTGCAAGATCTACCAAATGCATGCGAAAATTCTGCTTTTCATACAAATAATCGCCATGTGCCGCCCAAAACTGTTAAACGAGGACCAAAATGTAGGAAATGCCATAATTTCGGTCATATTGCGAAGTATTGTCGTACAAAAACATATCAGCCGGCAAATCATGCAGAAAAAAAGCATGATGCATTTTCAACCGTGGCGCTATCAACATTAGGCAGTACAAATGCTTGCAACTGGTATTTTGACTCCGGCGCTACGTCACACATGACACTTAACTCAAGTTTGTTAAGCAACATGAAAGAAGATCGTGGTATTGTATCAACTGCCAATAAGGGTATTATGCAAATTAAAGCATCTGGAAACACTACGTTTCAATCAGCCATTGATAATTTTCCTATAGAGATAAACAATGTTCAATATGTGCCAGAAATATCAACAAATTTACTGTCGGTAAGTCAAATCGTTAAAAATGGCTACACAGTTGTTTTTAAGAATAGTGGTGTGGAGGTTAGAAATGCTAGTGGAAAAGTTATCTGTACAGGCTCCCACATTAATGGCTTATTTGAACTGAATTGTAAACAAGATAAAGTGTTTAAGTGTAATTCTCTACGTAGTCAGAATTTATGGCACAGGCGAATGGGACACCTCAATTTCAGAAGTTTACAAAAACTTCAGAATGGTTTGGCAACTGGTATACAGTTTGCAATAACAAATGAGGCTGATTGCAAAATTTGTCCAACTGGTAAACAAACAAGGTTACCATTTAATAAACACGGTACAAGAGCCTTACATATTCTTGACTTGGTGCACTCCGATATATGCAGCCCGATGGAAGAAGAGTCACTTGGAGGCAAACACTATTTTTTAACTTTCATAGATGACAAAACGCGTAAAATTTTTGTCTACTTCTTAAAAACAAAATCTGAGATGGAAGTATCAAAAATTTTTGAAGAATTTATTTGCTTTGCTGAAAAACATAGTGGTCGAAAACTAAAAACCCTTCGTACATATAATGGAAAAGAGTACATAAATAAAACGTTTAAACACATCATCAAAAAGAATGGTATTCACCATGAAACCACAAACGTGCATACACCAGAGCAGAATGGAGTAGCTGAAAGAAACAATCGATCCATTGTTGAAAAGGCACGATGCATAATTTACGAAGCGAACTTGCCGAAAGCATTTTGGGCTGAAGCAGTGGCTTACTCAGTATATTTGCTTAATCGTTCACCTTCAAAGGGCACTGGCATGACAGCTAAAGAGGCATGGAGTGGCAGAAAACCAGATTTGTCACATATAAGAACTTTTGGAACTGTGTCCATGGTACATATACCAAAAGCAAACCGTAAAAAATGGGATCCTAAGGCTCATGAATGTGTATTGACAGGATTCGATGACCATACCAAAGGCTACCGTTTTTTTGATATCGAAAAAAAGATAATTTTTAAAAGCAGAAATGTTTCCTTCATTAATGAAAATAAAAATATTGCTGAATGTTTGGTGAAATCGGTATCAGAGATGGAACATAGAAAATTGAATATAGGACTGGAACTCGATGATACGTATATTTCTGAAAAGGAATTTGATCAACAAAACACAAACTTAAACTCAAATCAACCGACTCTTACAAAGAAATCATCTAAGCAAACAAATCATATTCCTTTGCCAAATTTAAGACGGAGCGAAAGAAACAAACAAAAACCAGCCAAATTAAATGATTATTGTGCCGGTATTGGTTGCACATCGTCATCAGAGGAATATGACTCAGCTGAACAGGATGAAGAGAATTCATCGTCGATAGCAGATGTTTTTCAAGGGTTTTCTGAATTTGAATCGCCTCCATCGCATCAGAATAGACCAAGTTGTTCGAATCAACAAGTGTCAAAGCTAAGCGTTGGAAGGCGCATTTGTACAGGCAAGTATTGTAATAATTCAATTTTTAATGAATTGAATACTGCCCGAAAATCATTTCAGTCAATTAATCAAGATCCAGAAACATTAGAGGAAGCATTATCTCATCCGGATGCGGATAAATGGAAGCTAGCAATGGAAGAGGAGTATCAGTCGCTGATGGGTAATGGAACCTGGTCACTACAAGATTTACCACCGAACCGTAAGGCTATTAAATGTAAGTGGGTATTTCGAACGAAGCGTGATATAACTGGCTCCATAGATCGCTATAAAGCGCGATTGCTTATAAAAGGATATTCACAGCGAAAGGGGATATATTATGAAGAGACTTATTCACCAGTCGTGCGGCATAGTTCGCTGCGATACCTTTTCGCAATTGCCGCCCAAATGAACCTCAAGATTGAGCAAATGGATGCTGTCACAGCATTTCTCCAAGGACATTTAAAGGATGAAATTTACATGGAACATCCTCCTCTTTATGTAAATCAAAACAACAAATCAAAGGTGTGTCGTCTCCATAAAGCTTTATATGGCTTAAAACAGTCCAGTAGAATATGGAATCAAGAATTGAACAATGTACTGGAATCTTTTGGACTAAGTAAATCAAAATATGATTCGTGCTTATTTTACAAATTCGAAGACAAAAAGCTTTTAATAACAGCGGTTTATGTGGATGATATTTTGTTATTTTGCAATAATGATGACTGGCTTAAAAATATAAAAGACTTTTTAAAACAAAGATTTTATATGAAGGATCTAGGTGCCGCCACCCATATACTTGGAATGAGAATAACTCGTGGACAAAACTTTATTGCTCTAGATCAAGAACTGTCTATACAAAACATTCTTCAAAAGTTTGGAATGGAAAATGCAAAACCTGTATCTACACCAATGAATTCTAGTAGTCTTGTGTAGTTCATGAACGAGCTAGTTCAAATGAACGATTCAGTACTGTGAACTATGTGAACTAGTTCAATTGTTTTACGATCTCTAGTTCAATTTTTGAACTAGTTCAATTTTTGAACTAAGAACTAAGACACAAAATGAACTAACACAGAGGATATGAACTAAATGTTTTCAATGTTTTGCTTTACTGTTTGTGTGCTTTGCTTCTATACTCATCCATATGTATGTATGTATGCATGTATATTTAGTTCTTTTTATCGATGGCTACTACCACAAATGCAATAAACAAGAAAACACAAGTAAACACTTAAAAATATTTTAAATTTTGAAATATTTAAAGGTTTTCACACTAAATATGTTTTATAAACTCATAATAAAGCAAATTTATTATTAATTAATTAGTTTTCGTAGTTTTTCACATAATCTGTGTTTTAAATTTTTCCAAAGACCACACAAACATACATATGCATGTAGAATTGTAGATGTAAAATCATTGAACTAAAAAGACTTAACCAATTCATTGAACTAAAAAGACCGATTGAACTAAATGAACGAACTAGTTCATTTATAAATAATGAACTAAAATGACCGGTCACTGAAATGAACTAAATGGCACAACTCTAAATTCTAGTGAAAAAATTTCTAAAGCTGATTGTGCTACAATAGATGAAGATATTCAGAGTATGTGTAATATTCCGTATCAGGAGGCAATAGGATGCCTAATGTACCTGTCTCAGTGTACACGACCAGATATTTGCTTTCCGCTGAATAAACTCAGTCGTTATAATGCAAACCCTGGTCCCCGTCACTGGTCTGCTGTAAAACATCTCTTAAGATACTTATGTGGTACATCAAATTTAAAGATATATTACACCTCTACAAAAGATGTCAACAAAATAGGTGTTATTGGTTATACCGACTCGGATTGGGCTACGTTTTTATAGCTCAAGGAGGAGCCATATTATGGTGTTCTAAAAGACAACAAACTGTTGCACTCTCATCATATGGACATACATATGTAAATACATATACATACATATATTATTATTGTATTTATCTATTTGGTATATATATTATTACCGAATACCGGCTCCGCTCAGTAAGTTTTCTGTATAGCCGGATTGCTCAAGGATTTTCATCTCTGTGTATGTAGAACAACCGCTTAGATGAATAAATACGGCCTTATGTATAAGAAAAAACTGACATGAAGTTGGCATAAGTGACGACATTGAACTAGGTGCTAAAGAGTTCCTCCACACAAATTGGCATTAAAAATCGGCGCATAATGTAGTTTTCACCCACTATTAAATTCCAATGTGACTTATGCTAACTGCTTGGCCGTTTTTTCTTATACATAAGACCGATAGATTCTAACCAAGTTTCATTATAACTAGCGGAAGTGGTGGTAGGCAGAAAATCTTTACTCATCGAAGCTGTTGTCGAACACACATACATACATACCACGAGAAGAGTATCACAAAGCCCAGCCAAAGGACGCAAAACGGCTTACTTACAAGCCCAGACGTGGGGAGACCGCCAATAACGCGTTACTCAACAAATCCATTCCCAGCGAAGCCAGTTTAATATTACTATTGGCAAAGCAAATTATTTTATTTGTGTAAATAAAAATAATTTGTTTTATTTTGTATCAGTCGACAATTAAAATACAAGTGCCTGCTTTTGACATTATAGTTCGTACAAACGACTGAAAAAATTTTTATTGGGGCGCAAATTTGTATTGAAATGCTTACGTTATCGTTCGTACTCTCTTTCTTTCGACTTGTCGTCTTAAAGGCTTTTAGTGGAACGCAAAACAGCTGTTTGTCGTTTAAAATGCGTGCGAACGAACATGAGTGACATCGTGGAACAGGCAGTTAATTTAGAAAATTAGCATTTCCCGGGAATCCCGGGAATTCCCGGGAACTTGATTTTTTAATTCCCGTTTCCCGGGAAGTGCAAAAGTCCGGGAAATCCCAAACCCTAGTATGTATGTATATAAACTTGCAATTTGTAAGGTTAGTGTATTTTTATACAGACTACAAAAATTAACACTAAAATTTCCAAAAATTTAAATTAAAGGGTGTTCCATCAGTTAATGCAATTTTGACTATGCAATTCTGACAACTTGCTGTATCTTGGAAACCGTAAGAACAGAACTATTGGAGTTAACTTGTTTAATCCATATTTTGTATACTACCTATAGTCATATAGTTAATGCTAATTATAGTATACATTGAATTTGTTGTACTTATCAAATTTTAATTTTTATTATCTTTGTTACCTTTGTAATAAACGTTACACTTTTTATATATTGAAAAACCTTGGGCCCAGAGACCCAAGAAAATTTAAAAAATAAAATATAATAGATTGTGAAAAATATTTTATAAATATGGCGAAGCCGGAAAGCAGTGGTTTGACCATCGACAAATTATTTGGTAGGGAAAATTACCCAACATGGAAAATTGCTGCACAGGCTTATCTGGATCTGGACAATCTTTGGACCACCACAATCGATTTTGAAACCGATGAAAACGGAAACCCAAAGACGCCAATAAAACCAGATCAAGACAGAAGAGCCAAGAGTAAGTTAACGCTCATTATTGACCCTTTGTGTTATGTCCATATTCAGAATGCAAAAACAGCTAAGGAGTTCTGGCAACGATTAGCAGATGCCTATGAAGATAGTGGATTAACACGTCGCGTGGCACTTTTGCGTAAGCTTATCACAACGAGTCTTTCAAATTGCAATTCAATGGAAATCTTTGTAAAAGAAATTGTGACTACTGCTCAGGCGTTGAATGGCATTGGTTTTTCAATTAGTGAGGAATGGATTGGATCCCTCTTGTTAGCGGGGCTGCCGGAAAGCTATCGTCCAATGATTATGGCTCTGGAAAATTTGGGAATTAGTATTAGCGGTGACAGCATAAAAATAAAGTTATTGCAAGATCTACCAAATGCATGCGAAAATTCTGCTTTTCATACAAATAATCGCCATGTGCCGCCCAAAACTGTTAAACGAGGACCAAAATGTAGGAAATGCCATAATTTCGGTCATATTGCGAAGTATTGTCGTACAAAAACATATCAGCCGGCAAATCATGCAGAAAAAAAAGCATGATGCATTTTCAACCGTGGCGCTATCAACATTAGGCAGTACAAATGCTTGCAACTGGTATTTTGACTCCGGCGCTACGTCACACATGACACTTAACTCAAGTTTGTTAAGCAACATGAAAGAAGATCGTGGTATTGTATCAACTGCCAATAAGGGTATTATGCAAATTAAAGCATCTGGAAACACTACGTTTCAATCAGCCATTGATAATTTTCCTATAGAGATAAACAATGTTCAATATGTGCCAGAAATATCAACAAATTTACTGTCGGTAAGTCAAATCGTTAAAAATGGCTACACAGTTGTTTTTAAGAATAGTGGTGTGGAGGTTAGAAATGCTAGTGGAAAAGTTATCTGTACAGGCTCCCACATTAATGGCTTATTTGAACTGAATTGTAAACAAGATAAAGTGTTTAAGTGTAATTCTCTACGTAGTCAGAATTTATGGCACAGGCGAATGGGACACCTCAATTTCAGAAGTTTACAAAAACTTCAGAATGGTTTGGCAACTGGTATACAGTTTGCAATAACAAATGAGGCTGATTGCAAAATTTGTCCAACTGGTAAACAAACAAGGTTACCATTTAATAAACACGGTACAAGAGCCTTACATATTCTTGACTTGGTGCACTCCGATATATGCAGCCCGATGGAAGAAGAGTCACTTGGAGGCAAACACTATTTTTTAACTTTCATAGATGACAAAACGCGTAAAATTTTTGTCTACTTCTTAAAAACAAAATCTGAGATGGAAGTATCAAAAATTTTTGAAGAATTTATTTGCTTTGCTGAAAAACATAGTGGTCGAAAACTAAAAACCCTTCGTACATATAATGGAAAAGAGTACATAAATAAAACGTTTAAACACATCATCAAAAAGAATGGTATTCACCATGAAACCACAAACGTGCATACACCAGAGCAGAATGGAGTAGCTGAAAGAAACAATCGATCCATTGTTGAAAAGGCACGATGCATAATTTACGAAGCGAACTTGCCGAAAGCATTTTGGGCTGAAGCAGTGGCTTACTCAGTATATTTGCTTAATCGTTCACCTTCAAAGGGCACTGGCATGACAGCTAAAGAGGCATGGAGTGGCAGAAAACCAGATTTGTCACATATAAGAACTTTTGGAACTGTGTCCATGGTACATATACCAAAAGCAAACCGTAAAAAATGGGATCCTAAGGCTCATGAATGTGTATTGACAGGATTCGATGACCATACCAAAGGCTACCGTTTTTTTGATATCGAAAAAAAGATAATTTTTAAAAGCAGAAATGTTTCCTTCATTAATGAAAATAAAAATATTGCTGAATGTTTGGTGAAATCGGTATCAGAGATGGAACATAGAAAATTGAATATAGGACTGGAACTCGATGATACGTATATTTCTGAAAAGGAATTTGATCAACAAAACACAAACTTAAACTCAAATCAACCGACTCTTACAAAGAAATCATCTAAGCAAACAAATCATATTCCTTTGCCAAATTTAAGACGGAGCGAAAGAAACAAACAAAAACCAGCCAAATTAAATGATTATTGTGCCGGTATTGGTTGCACATCGTCATCAGAGGAATATGACTCAGCTGAACAGGATGAAGAGAATTCATCGTCGATAGCAGATGTTTTTCAAGGGTTTTCTGAATTTGAATCGCCTCCATCGCATCAGAATAGACCAAGTTGTTCGAATCAACAAGTGTCAAAGCTAAGCGTTGGAAGGCGCATTTGTACAGGCAAGTATTGTAATAATTCAATTTTTAATGAATTGAATACTGCCCGAAAATCATTTCAGTCAATTAATCAAGATCCAGAAACATTAGAGGAAGCATTATCTCATCCGGATGCGGATAAATGGAAGCTAGCAATGGAAGAGGAGTATCAGTCGCTGATGGGTAATGGAACCTGGTCACTACAAGATTTACCACCGAACCGTAAGGCTATTAAATGTAAGTGGGTATTTCGAACGAAGCGTGATATAACTGGCTCCATAGATCGCTATAAAGCGCGATTGCTTATAAAAGGATATTCACAGCGAAAGGGGATATATTATGAAGAGACTTATTCACCAGTCGTGCGGCATAGTTCGC
Source organism: Tachina lurida (assembly GCA_944452675.1). Classification (NCBI taxonomy): domain Eukaryota; kingdom Metazoa; phylum Arthropoda; class Insecta; order Diptera; family Tachinidae; genus Tachina; species Tachina lurida. Next base: position 73,033,673 of record OX101754.1, read on the forward strand.
TGCGATACCTTTTCGCAATTGCCGCCCAAATGAACCTCAAGATTGAGCAAATGGATGCCGTCACAGCATTTCTCCAAGGACATTTAAAGGATGAAATTTACATGGAACATCCTCCTCTTTATGTAAATCAAAACAACAAATCAAAGGTGTGTCGTCTCCATAAAGCTTTATATGGCTTAAAACAGTCCAGTAGAATATGGAATCAAGAATTGAACAATGTACTGGAATCTTTTGGACTAAGTAAATCAAAATATGATTCGTGCTTATTTTACAAATTCGAAGACAAAAAGCTTTTAATAACAGCGGTTTATGTGGATGATATTTTGTTATTTTGCAATAATGATGACTGGCTTAAAAATATAAAAGACTTTTTAAAACAAAGATTTTATATGAAGGATCTAGGTGCCGCCACCCATATACTTGGAATGAGAATAACTCGTGGACAAAACTTTATTGCTCTAGATCAAGAACTGTCTATACAAAACATTCTTCAAAAGTTTGGAATGGAAAATGCAAAACCTGTATCTACACCAATGAATTCTAGTAGTCTTGTGTAGTTCATGAACGAGCTAGTTCAAATGAACGATTCAGTACTGTGAACTATGTGAACTAGTTCAATTGTTTTACGATCTCTAGTTCAATTTTTGAACTAGTTCAATTTTTGAACTAAGAACTAAGACACAAAATGAACTAACACAGAGGATATGAACTAAATGTTTTCAATGTTTTGCTTTACTGTTTGTGTGCTTTGCTTCTATACTCATCCATATGTATGTATGTATGCATGTATATTTAGTTCTTTTTATCGATGGCTACTACCACAAATGCAATAAACAAGAAAACACAAGTAAACACTTAAAAATATTTTAAATTTTGAAATATTTAAAGGTTTTCACACTAAATATGTTTTATAAACTCATAATAAAGCAAATTTATTATTAATTAATTAGTTTTCGTAGTTTTTCACATAATCTGTGTTTTAAATTTTTCCAAAGACCACACAAACATACATATGCATGTAGAATTGTAGATGTAAAATCATTGAACTAAAAAGACTTAACCAATTCATTGAACTAAAAAGACCGATTGAACTAAATGAACGAACTAGTTCATTTATAAATAATGAACTAAAATGACCGGTCACTGAAATGAACTAAATGGCACAACTCTAAATTCTAGTGAAAAAATTTCTAAAGCTGATTGTGCTACAATAGATGAAGATATTCAGAGTATGTGTAATATTCCGTATCAGGAGGCAATAGGATGCCTAATGTACCTGTCTCAGTGTACACGACCAGATATTTGCTTTCCGCTGAATAAACTCAGTCGTTATAATGCAAACCCTGGTCCCCGTCACTGGTCTGCTGTAAAACATCTCTTAAGATACTTATGTGGTACATCAAATTTAAAGATATATTACACCTCTACAAAAGATGTCAACAAAATAGGTGTTATTGGTTATACCGACTCGGATTGGGCTACGTTTTTATAGCTCAAGGAGGAGCCATATTATGGTGTTCTAAAAGACAACAAACTGTTGCACTCTCATCTTGTGAAGCTGAATATATAGCCCTTTCAGCAACTGTTCAGGAAGCATTGTGGTGGAGTGGAATAAGATCCCACTTTGGTAACAATACAGAGTCATTGAAGATTTGTTGTGACAACCAGAGCGCATTATCAATCGCATCAGGTGGTGGATTTCATCCCAAAATGAAACATATTGACATACGGCATCATTTCATTCAAGAGAAATTGGCAAGAGGCGATTTTAAAATGATGTATGTTAGCACAGAACATCAAGTTGCAGATGTTCTAACGAAACCCCTGGATACAACCAAATTTGAAAAGTTTCGTAAGGCGTTGGGTATCCGATAACAAAATAGAGATGAAGGAGGAGTATTGGAGTTAACTTGTTTAATCCATATTTTGTATACTACCTATAGTCATATAGTTAATTCTAATTATAGTATACATTGAATTTGTTGTACTTATCAAATTTTAATTTTTATTATCTTTGTTACCTTTGTAATAAACGTTACACTTTTTATATATTGAAAACCCTAACTCTTCTATAAAAACTCTTGAAATTTTCAAAAACGTTAAAACAAAAAAATCAAAAAATTATAAAATCGCCAAACCGAAAAAAATCGCCAAAACGAAAAAAAGCACCAAATTACAAAAAAAATGTCTAAGACTAAAATAAATCACGAATAACCGGAAAAATTGCTAAAATGAAAAAAATCGCTAAAATGAAAAAAAAAAACGCCAAAATGAAGAAAAAAATCGCTAAACGAAAAAAAAATCGCCAAAATGAAAAAAAAATTGCCAAAACGAAAATAAACCCCCAAAAACAAAAAAAAAGTCGCCAAAATGAAAAAAATCGCCAAAATAAAAAAAATCGCCAAAATGAAAAAAAAACGCCAAAATGAAAAAGAAATTGCCAAAATGAAAATAAACCCCCAAAAACAAAAAAAAAGTCGCCAAAATGAAAAAAATCGCCAAAATGAAAAAAAATCGCCAAAATGAAAAAAATCGCCAAGATGAAAAAAAATCGCCAAAATGAAAAAAAACGGCAAAATGAAAAAAAAAATCGCCAAAATGAAAATAAACCCCCAAAAACGAAAAAAGTCGCCAAAATGAAAAAATCGCCATAATGAAAAAAAAACGCCAAAACGAAAAAAACCCCAAAAACAGGAAAAAATCGCCAAAATGAAAAAAATCTCCAAAATAAAAAAAAGCCCTAAAAACAGAGAAAAATCGCCAAAATGAAAAAAAAAATCGCCAAAATGTAAAAAAACCCCAAAATAAGAAAAAATCGCAAAGTGTAAAAAGATTCGCCAAAATGAAAAAAATCTTCAAAATCAAAATAAGCCCCCAAAAAACAGAAAAGAAATCGCCAAAATGAAAAAAACCGAAAAAACAGAAAAAAATCGCCAAAATGAGAAAAAAGCGAAAAAACTGAAAAAATCGTTTGAACTGAAAATAAACTTCAAAAAAGCAAAAAAGCCACATTAAAAAAGGTTCAGAACCGAATGTACGGAACCCTTCGTGCGCAAGTCAAAGTCGCACTTTACTGAATTTTTTAATAATAAAGGAATTAAATGAAACTAGGTTTTTTTTTAATTCGTTTTTGATTCGTTCACTTAACATATTTTATGTATTTTTAAAAAACTAGATTGGTATCAATAATCAAAAAAATCCAAAATTATGACTCCAGGTTTGGAAAACTTACACTTTTTGTGTTATGTAAAATTAAATAGGTCTAAATAATTCATTTTTCCTTTATAAATTAAATATATTTTATGCTTCTGAAAGAAAAAATTGGCCTATAAAATTATAAAAATGAAAACCAAGGCTCCAGAGATGGAAACTTTGAACTTTGAACTAAATAAAACTAAGTTTTTTCTTTTTTCCTTTTTGCTTTGTTCACTTAACATATTTTATGTATTTTTTAAAGAACTAGATTGGCATAAGGAATTAGAAAAATCCTAAATTATGATTCCAGGGTTGGAAAACTTACACTTTTTGTGTTATGTAAAATTAAATAGTTCTAAAAATTTTTTTTCTTTTCCTTTATAAATTGAATATATTTTATGCTTCTTTAAGAAAAGTGTGGCGTATAAAATTTGAAAAATGAAAATTACAGCTCCAAAGATGGAAACTTTGAATTTTTTTGATTTTATTTTTTTTTATTTCTTTGTTCACTTAACACACTTTATAAATTTTTTAAATCAGAAAAATCTAAAAGGATGATTCCAGGGTTGGTAAATTTATTGCTTTTTACAAAAGTAACTAGGTCAAGTTAGTTTTTTTCTTTTTGTTTACAAGTTTTATATACTTTATGACTTAGATTGAAATAGTTTGGCATAGAAATTAGAAAAATAAAAGACATGGCTCTAGAGCTGGAAAACTTAAATTTTTTCCGGTATATAAAACAAATTATTTCTTTGGTAATTAAATATATTCTATATTTTATAAAGAAATAAATTAGTATTAAGAAACTCAGAAATATGGTTCCAGGGTTGGAGATTGAAAAAAGTTTCGGTAAAAAAATAACCAAAAATATTGTGCCCTCAGCACAATAACTATTAATTTTTAGTAAATAGAGATTAAAATAAAATTTGTCGCTAAAGATATATTAAAGGACATGCTCAGTTTCATTTTCCTGATACCTTTCCTTTCTGCTGAACAAATTTCAAAAAAAAAATCATGTATGAATAAAACATTTACATTATACCACGATGTATACCATTTGCAATGGGAACTTTAGATCAAGACACTAAGCAGTTTTACAACATCAATGATTATTAAATACGGGAAAATATAAAACAAGTTAGTTTACTTGGTATAGAGGTGCAATACTAAGAATATTTTAGAGTTATTAAATAGCAGCACGGTTTTTGAACATCTCGAGAGCGAGTAAACAAGCCCCAATATTTTGGTAATGTATTGACGTGACGTCGATGTTGACTGAAATAAGAGTGAATGTAAAATATATCTTAACCACAGAGTTTAGACTAAAATATTCAACTATTACTAATATCGAAAATAAAATAATTGAATCAAATTCTTTAATCGAAAAATACTAAAAGGTCACTTACTATTAATTGCTTTAGAGAAAAAAATGATAAATTTTTTCACTAAACAAATATGTATGTATGTGTCTGTATAATATACATATATATGTACGTACGTTGGTAAAGGGTATATAAGATTCGGCACAGCCGAATATAGCACTCTTACTTGTTTTTTTATCAATAAACGCACATAGTGCCTATTGGAACTCTACTATTTAATACAAACAAGCTTTGCAAAGACAAGAGAAAACGCAAGTACATGACTATTGTTTTCTCTTGGTTTCTTAAAGTTTTAAAACAGCCCTGTTGTTTTATTTGTTGTACATTTGTTGTAGATTTGCGGGTACCTATGTATATTATTGTACCATGGATTGCTTCATCAAGTAAAATTTGGGTGCCGTTATTTTATTTAACATGTCAGGCAAGGGAAACAGAATTTTTATTTGATTAAATATATTCCTGATTTATAGCCCATTCAGGCTGACGCCAAATTAAGCAATTTCTTGATTTCAGTCGAAATTAAGCAATTTCCCATATATTTTGACACATTCCAAATTAAGTTATTTTAAGTGGGGTACACACTATCGAACATGAGTGACAGTTTTGCTCAAATTATACATTGATCGATAGTCTGAATACGAATTTCGTCAGTCAACAGTCGACCACAGAATTTTTGTAGTTGAGTGACAGTCAGCGGCCATATTGGTTTTTGACTAATAGTGTGTACCAAAAAGCGTCAGTAAAAAATATTTTTGTAGCAGAAGGAACACAACATGGACGCTGAAAATTATTTTTTTAAGGAATTTACATATTTTTATTAAATGTAAGGCTGTGTATGATGTTAAAGATAAAGTATTAAGACAACATCTTACGAAGAATTTTTAAAGATAAGAAAACATTAAAATAATTCATTATAAAAAAATTATGTTAACAACAATGCGCATCCGATTTGTGTTTGTGCGTCTAATTTTTTTCTTGAATGAAGGTTTTAGTGTCGAACATGATCGATAGTCTGAACAGCCAACACTATCATTCAAAACTGATGAATTTTTTACTGACACTCATCTTGGATAATGTGTACCACATTTTACTTAATTTCGATGAAATTAACAAGAAATTGCAACATACAACTCTGTTTTTGTACTAAAACTACTTTTTTTCAAACATGAGTATACTTACAACTATGAGAAACAACAATTAAAAGGAATAAAAAATTTTACATTTAATATTAAATTAAAAAATATTGAAAATTGTAAAATTTATGAAAAATTTTGAAAGAAAAATTTGTATAAGTGTAACAAAGTATTTATTCAACTGAAAAAAGGACTTCAATGTCTGGCGCAGTGAATAAGATGTTTGCGAAATCAAATGTCATTCAGTACCTGCATAAACACCTTTCATTTCGTTCGTAATTTGAGCTTGAAATTATTTAATTTCATGTCAGCCTGAATGGGCTATTAAAGTATTTTGAAAATAGAAAATAATTTGATTAAATTTTAACTATAAATGCTTATGTACAACACATCATTTGTCTGAGTATAAAATAATACCAATAAAACAGTAGTTTAAAAGAAGGGAAAAAACACTTTCAAGTTCGTACCTTAAGAACATGTAAATTCCAAAGCAGTTTCTTTCGTTTCGAATAACATAGTAGACACCCAGAATTAAGCAAATTGTGAATTAAATGGTTTCTTTGATCAATTTTTTAAACGCATTCGTACTTAAAATTAATATTTTCTATTGTATAATCATAATAATTTATGTATATCTTTTTTACCAAAGGCCGTAACAATTATAACTTTTACTAATAGTATGATAGTTTATTTATTATTTTCAAGATATATTACCATATACATACGAGTATATGCTTTAAATTTTATTTGCAAAAAATAAATTTTTGAATTTTTAATAAAACCTAAAAGATTTAATAACTGTTGCAAAACTCAACAAGGGTCAATGATTTGTTCAGTTAAAGTTTCAAAAGTTTTTCTTATATGTCATTTTTTAATTAAAGAAAACTAAAAACTATTTTATTTAAAAAAATTTGCTTTGTGAGATATTGTCACAATTTCACTTATAATATTAGAGCAAATAGATATACAACATACCTACTTTATTTTAAATATTTCGTTGAATAATAAAGAATTTTACATACATAAATACTTACGTACTTCAAATGTATGCATGTACGAGTATATACATACATGTAACTTAATCTAGTTAACTGAGAATAATGTAGTTTAGAAAAATTTGTGATTAAAATATAAAATAAAAATTATTGGATACTGCATTCGATTTATTGAATTTGGAATAAATATAGAAAAATGAACAAAAAACATTGTTGCCATTTTGGCATTTTCGCTGCCAGATTTGGCATTTTCATTTCCAGAAAAGCAATCAACTTTTAAAAAATTCTGTCAAATGCTTTTTGGCAGAATTTGCTTAAAATAAAAAATGCTAATATGTTAAATTTTTTATTTCAGTGTAGAGAATAATTCCTTTTATAAATGTAATTTTTTTTAAATTATGTGTTTCCTACGTAATGTAGATACAATGAATACTTATGTATTATATCCTATGTAATATATGTAAGTATATGTGTGTTTATGGAGCCCTATTTTCAATTATCAGTAAGCGACTAATAGTGTTTTCACACTGAATTGGTTTTAATAAAAGTTGGTTTTAATGTTAAAACCAACTGTTAAAACCTGGTTTTACCATACAAATTGTTTTTGTTTAATCCAACTTAAGACCATTTCTGAATTGGTTTTATTTTGGTTTTATGAAATGCAACCCTGTTTTCGCTGTGGTAAATTCAGTTAAAATGACCGGAAGCAGCTGATAATGTTTATGCCAGTGAATAACAAGAGATGTCGCTGGCAAGATTTTCAACTTCAAAATGGATGCAGCAGCAACAATAAGTAAACAATTAAGGAAAAATAAGAGTTTTTTGAAAGGACAACAACAAAAATATTTTCATTGACCTCTGGAAAGTGAAAATAAACGATATGGCATATCGATCCACCGATAAAAAAGTTTTATTTTGTGATTTATTTGTGAATTTTTTATATACAATAACTTGATTTCCAAGCACTTCTTTACTTTGTATTACTAGTGCCATAATTTTAAAATATTAACTTACAAAATATACAATAATTTCCATTTTAGAGCGCATTGTAAAGTTTCTTAGTTTTTCATACAAATAAAAACAATTGTACAGTTTGTCAAATAAGTGTTATAAAAAGCAGAACAAAATACAACAACAAACACACGCAATTCTGCAGGAGATTTTTTTTATTTTGAGCAAAGTTATTAGACAGTCTGTGAGTTAAAACCTGAATTTAACAAACTGGCAGTGTGAATGCAAAATCAGCTGTTTATGGTTTTAACGTTAAAACCAGGTTTTAACTTGCAGTGTGAAAACACTATAAAATTAAAGTTTTGGGAAGATGGTTTTAAAGTATTTAAATATGTTTTACGTCATACATAAATTGTCGCTTACTATAAAATTTTACCGCCTGTATTTTAAAACATATCAAACATTTCGGCGTTTTGATAATTCTTAACTATGGGTAGGGTATTATTTTAATTTCAATTAAAAAGTTTATTTTTTTCAACATCTTACTTACAATTAAACCGAAAATAGGTCTCGATATACATACCCCAGCTAGCATTTGGCTGATCATTATTTGCATAAATCTCTTTTTGATTCTCTTGAGATCACTTTTGATGATTAAAAACTGATTTATCACTTAGGTGATTGAAAAAGGATTCACTTATGATTCATCTATATGATTAAACAATGATTTCTTGAAAATAGAGGAACAAAATAGAAAGAAACCGCCAAAAAGTCATTTCATGATTTAATACTACCAAAAAATTGCTCAAAAATTAATCAGCAAATCGTATCATAAATGATTGTTTAGTGTGATTCATCTGTAGGGTACTATTTTCTCACAACGAGAGTATCATTTATGATCGAAAAATGAGCTCATATGCGGTTATTTTTCCCTTCAAGCTGATTCGGAAAAGATTCGATTATGATACAAAATGCTAGCTGGGACATAGTACATACAAACATATATATGTATATAATAAATGTTTGAAAATACATAAGCACTCATATATGTATTTATATGCCCTGAAGGAAATGTCGATGCTGAAAATGTACTGGGTCGCTTGGTGACAAACTCTAATTATTCTACTACTACTCTCTAATTATTCCCTATACAATACTTTGTGTTATAGACATTCAGCATTTGCTTGTCACTGAAAATCTAATAGTAACATTAATACAATTGACTAGGTAGTGACTACGTAGTTCTTATGGGAACATGGAGACATACCAACAACCACTGGTACATTTCTATACCTTACTACGTACATACTAATTTACTTATACTGAGGAAATTTTGCAAAATACACCAGGAATAAACCACATTTGTTTTCTCTCTTCTTTTATACTGACGAATAGAAGAGAGAAATTGTAGACAATGTCTACACACACTACAAACTTATAACACACCTTTTTTTGTCGGGGGTTAAAAAGAAATTATAAGAGTATTATTAAAAAAAATATTACAAAATATCCCCTTTATAAAAAAATCATTGTTAAACTTAAAGTTGGTTTAATAAACGAATTTTGTATGGCAAAACCAGTTTTAACGCATGCTTTAACTTTAACAATCGTTTTTGCATAAGGGCATATTTCTTTGGAAATAGGACTTTAGTACAGAATAAGCTGTTAATGCTGTTAACCGTACTATTTACCAAGTAGAATCTGTAATTATTTGTATTTTTTTTTATTTCCTTGCTCATTTCTGTTTTTTACTTTTTTTTTACGTCGCGTGCTGCTTTTTCCAAATAAAGGCATCTAAATCTCAGAACGCATGCGTGCCAGATGTAAACTCGGCCTTAGAAGTTGTAAAGCTTTAGCTATTGTGATATTGCCATCACCTTATTAGTGCACCATCGCATACATAAAGTGAATGTGTAATACAAATTAAGTTGCCATAACAAAATCAAAAAATCCCGGGAATTCCCGCACATATTTCCCGGGATTTCTTTCCCGGAAAATGTGCGGGATCCCGGGAAATCCCGTATGAAAAACACTAATGCTAATGTATGTAGTGATGTATGTTCATATCATGCAGCAATGCCTACCACACATAATCATACTCGTAGGCTAGTACATGGTTAGCAACAAGATACCCAGCAGAAAATGTAATCGAAAAAGTAATAAATATATATTTTTCCATACACTTATTTCTGCAAATGTAGAAATTATTATCAATTATTCTATGTACCTACATAAATTAATTATTTTTATACCCTTTACAAACAAAAATGGTAAAGGGGTATATATAGGTTTGTCATTCCGTTTGTAATTTCTATAATATCAATAAGCGACCCATAAAATATATATATTCTGGATCCTTATGCATAGGGAAGACGAATAAGCGATGTCCGTCTGTCCGTCTGTCTGTACGTGAAATCGGTTTTCCGAAGCTCCCAGAAGAGCTAGAGACTTCGTTCTTGGACTGGTGTGTCAGAAATTTGCCAAAATTGATTGGTATTGAAATTCAGCAAAATCGGGCAGACGATTGCAGAGCTGGAAAACTTAAACTTCATTTTGCCATATAAAAGTAACTACCGAAAACAAATTTTTATTTTTTTTAATAAATAAACTTATTTTACACTTCAATACGACTAAAATTGGAATTTTAAATTAAAAAAATATAAAAAAATTAAAAAGACGTTTCCAGGGTTGGAAAACTTTAACTTTTTGTGTTATGTAAAATTAACTATGTCTAAAACTATTAAAATGAAGGTAGGTCTTATTACAAAATTGTCTACTAATTGTGGTAACAGTCGTCAATTGGTTTTTATATGATCTTTTGCTGTGTAATAACTTTATTCCATTTGCTTAAATTCAATTAAAAATTCTTAAAAATTTGTCTTAGAACTGCTTTTTTATTAACTTTTATTTCAAAAGAATGCTTACATTAATAAAACAATCGAAATTTCACCTACTTTCATTTAATAAATGTATTTAATTTAGAAAATAAGCTTTTCCCGGGAATCCCGGGAATTCCCGGGAACTTGATTTTTTAATTCCCGTTTCCCGGGAAGTGCAAAAGTCCGGGAAATCCCAAACCCTAGTATGTATGTATATACACTTGCAATTTGTAAGGTTAGTGTATTTTTATACAGACTACAAAAATTAACACTAAAATTTCCAAAAATTTAAATTAAAGGGTGTTCCATCAGTTAATGCAATTTTGACTATGCAATTCTGACAACTTGCTGTATCTTGGAAACCGTAAGAACAAAACTCTTGAAATTTTCAAAAACGTTAAAACTAAAAAATCAAAAAATTATAAAATCGCCAAACCGAAAAAAAATCGCCAAAACGAAAAAAAGAACCAAATTACAAAAAAAATGTCTAAGACTAAAATAAATCGCGAATAACCGGAAAAATTGCTAAAATGAAAAAAATCGCTAAAATGAAAACAAAACGCCAAAATGAAAATAAACCCCCAAAAACAGAAAAAAGTCGCCAAAATGAAAAAAAAAATCGCCAAAACAAAAACCCCAAAAAACAGAAAAAAATCGCTAAAAGAAAAAAAAATCGCCAAAATGAAAAAAAATTGCCAAAACGAAAATAAACACCCAAAAACAAAAAAAAGTCGCCAAAATGAAAAAAATCGCCAAAATAAAAAAAAATCGCCAAAATGAAAAAAAAAAACGCCAAAATGAAATAGAAATCGCCAAAATGAAAATAAACCCCCAAAAACAAAAAAAAAGTCGCCAAAATGAAAAAAATCGCCAAAATAAAAAAAAATCGACAAAATGAAAAAAAAACGGCAAAATGAAAAAAAATCGCCAAAATGAAAATAAACCCCCAAAAACAAAGAAAGTCGCCAAAATTAAAAAAATCGCCAAAATGAAAAAAAATCGCCAAAACGAGAAAAACCCCAAAAAACAGAAAAAATCGCCAAAATGAAAAAAAATCGCCAAAATGAAAAAATATCGCCAAAATAAAAATAAACCCCAAAAACAGAAAAAAAACCAAAAAAAAAAATCGCCAAAACGAGAACAACTCCAAAAACAGGAAAAAATCGCCAAAATGAAAAAAATCTCCAAAATAAAAAAAAAGCCCTAAAAAGAGAGAAAAATCGCAAAAATGAAAAAAAAATCGCCAAAATGTAAAAAAACCCCAAATTAAGAAAAAATCGCAAAATGTAAAAAGATTCGCCAAAATGAAAAAAAATCTTCAAAATAAGCCCCCAAAAAACAGAAAAGAAATCGCCAAAATGAAAAAAACCGAAAAAACAGAAAAAAATCGCCAAAATGAGAAAAAAGCGAAAAAACTGAAAAAATCGTTTGAACTGAAAATAAACTTCAAAAAAGCAAAAAAGTCACATTAAAAAAGGTTCAGAACCGAATGTACGGAACCCTTCGTGCGCGAGTCAAAGTCGCACTTTACTGAATTTTTTAATAATAAAGGAATTAAATGAAACTAGGTTTTTTCTTAATTCGTTTTTGCTTCGTTCACTTAACATATTTTATGTATTTTAAAAAAAACTAGATTGGTATCAATAATCAAAAAATCCAAAATTATGACTCCAGGTTTGGAAAACTTACACTTTTTGTGTTATGTAAAATTAAATAGGTCTAAATAATTCATTTTTCCTTTATAAATTAAATATATTTTATGCTTCTGAAAGAAAAAATTGGCCTATAAAATTATAAAAATGAAAACCAAGGCTCCAGAGATGGAAACTTTGAACTAAATAAAACTAAGTTTTTTCTTTTTTTCCTTTTTGCTTTGTTCACTTAACATATTTTATGTATTTTTTAAAGAACTAGATTGGCATAAGGAATTAGAAAAATCCTAAATTATGATTCCAGGGTTGGAAAACTTACACTTTTTGTGTTATGTAAAATTAAATAGTCCTAAAAATTTTTTTCTTTTCCTTTATAAATTGAATATATTTTATGCTTCTTTAAGAAAAGTTTGGCGTATAAAATTTGAAAAATGAAAATTACAGCTCCAAAGAAGGAAACTTTGATTTTTTTTTGATTTTAAAGTATAAAATTAATTTTTTTTTATTTCTTTGTTCACTTAACACACTTTATAAATTTTTTAAATCAGAAAAATCTAAAAGGATGATTCCAGGGTTGGTAAATTTATTGCTTTTTACAAAAGTAACTAGGTCAAGTTAGTTTTTTTCTTTTTGTTTACAAGTTTTATATACTTTATGACTTAGATTGAAATAGTTTGGCATAGAAATTAGAAAAATAAAAGACATGGCTCTAGAGCTGGAAAACTTAAATTTTTTCCGGTATATAAAACAAATTATTTCTTTGGTAATTAAATATATTCTATATTTTATAAAGAAATAAATTAGTATTAAGAAACTCAGAAATATGGTTCCAGGGTTGGAGATTGAAAAAAGTTTCGGTAAAAAAATAACCAAAAATATTGTGCCCTCAGCACAATAACTATTAATTTTTAGTAAATAGAGATCAAAATAAAATTTGTCGCTAAAGATATATTAAAGGACATGCTCAGTTTCATTTTCCTGATACCTTTCCTTTCTGCTGAACAAATTTCAAAAAAAAATCCTGTAGGAATAAAACATTTACATTATACCACGATGTATACCATTTGCAATGGGAACTTTAGATCAAGACACTAAGCAGTTTTACAACATCAATGATTATTAAATACGGGAAAATATAAAACAAGTTAGTTTACTTGGTATAGAGGTGCAATACTAAGAATATTTTAGAGTTATTAAATAGCAGCACGGTTTTTGAACATCTCGAGAGCGAGTAAACAAGCCCCAATATTTTGGTAATGTATTGACGTGACGTCGATGTTGACTGAAATAAGAGTGAATGTAAAATATATCTTAACCACAGAGTTTAGACTAAAATATTCAACTATTACTAATATCGAAAATAAAATAATTGAATCAAATTCTTTAATCGAAAAATACTAAAAGGTCACTTACTATTAATTGCTTTAGAGAAAAAAATGATAAATTTTTTCACTAAACAAATATGTATGTATGTGTCTGTATAATATACATATATATGTACGTACGTTGGTAAAGGGTATATAAGATTCGGCACAGCCGAATATAGCACTCTTACTTGTTTTTTTATCAATAAACGCACATAGTGCCTATTGGAACTCTACTATTTAATACAAACAAGCTTTGCAAAGACAAGAGAAAACGCAAGTACATGACTATTGTTTTCTCTTGGTTTCTTAAAGTTTTAAAACAGCCCTGTTGTTTTATTTGTTGTACATTTGTTGTAGATTTGCGGGTACCTATGTATATTATTGTACCATGGATTGCTTCATCAAGTAAAATTTGGGTGCCGTTATTTTATTTAACATGTCAGGCAAGGGAAACAGAATTTTTATTTGATTAAATATATTCCTGATTTATAGCCCATTCAGGCTGACGCCAAATTAAGCAATTTCTTGATTTCAGTCGAAATTAAGCAATTTCCCATATATTTTGACACATTCCAAATTAAGTTATTTTAAGTGGGGTACACACTATCGAACATGAGTGACAGTTTTGCTCAAATTATACATTGATCGATAGTCTGAATACGAATTTCGTCAGTCAACAGTCGACCACAGAATTTTTGTAGTTGAGTGACAGTCAGCGGCCATATTGGTTTTTGACTAATAGTGTGTACCAAAAAGCGTCAGTAAAAAATATTTTTGTAGCAGAAGGAACACAACATGGACGCTGAAAATTATTTTTTTAAGGAATTTACATATTTTTATTAAATGTAAGGCTGTGTATGATGTTAAAGATAAAGTATTAAGACAACATCTTACGAAGAATTTTTAAAGATAAGAAAACATTAAAATAATTCATTATAAAAAAATTATGTTAACAACAATGCGCATCCGATTTGTGTTTGTGCGTCTAATTTTTTTCTTGAATGAAGGTTTTAGTGTCGAACATGATCGATAGTCTGAACAGCCAACACTATCATTCAAAACTGATGAATTTTTTACTGACACTCATCTTGGATAATGTGTACCACATTTTACTTAATTTCGATGAAATTAACAAGAAATTGCAACATACAACTCTGTTTTTGTACTAAAACTACTTTTTTTCAAACATGAGTATACTTACAACTATGAGAAACAACAATTAAAAGGAATAAAAAATTTTACATTTAATATTAAATTAAAAAATATTGAAAATTGTAAAATTTATGAAAAATTTTGAAAGAAAAATTTGTATAAGTGTAACAAAGTATTTATTCAACTGAAAAAAGGACTTCAATGTCTGGCGCAGTGAATAAGATGTTTGCGAAATCAAATGTCATTCAGTACCTGCATAAACACCTTTCATTTCGTTCGTAATTTGAGCTTGAAATTATTTAATTTCATGTCAGCCTGAATGGGCTATTAAAGTATTTTGAAAATAGAAAATAATTTGATTAAATTTTAACTATAAATGCTTATGTACAACACATCATTTGTCTGAGTATAAAATAATACCAATAAAACAGTAGTTTAAAAGAAGGGAAAAAACACTTTCAAGTTCGTACCTTAAGAACATGTAAATTCCAAAGCAGTTTCTTTCGTTTCGAATAACATAGTAGACACCCAGAATTAAGCAAATTGTGAATTAAATGGTTTCTTTGATCAATTTTTTAAACGCATTCGTACTTAAAATTAATATTTTCTATTGTATAATCATAATAATTTATGTATATCTTTTTTACCAAAGGCCGTAACAATTATAACTTTTACTAATAGTATGATAGTTTATTTATTATTTTCAAGATATATTACCATATACATACGAGTATATGCTTTAAATTTTATTTGCAAAAAATAAATTTTTGAATTTTTAATAAAACCTAAAAGATTTAATAACTGTTGCAAAACTCAACAAGGGTCAATGATTTGTTCAGTTAAAGTTTCAAAAGTTTTTCTTATATGTCATTTTTTAATTAAAGAAAACTAAAAACTATTTTATTTAAAAAAATTTGCTTTGTGAGATATTGTCACAATTTCACTTATAATATTAGAGCAAATAGATATACAACATACCTACTTTATTTTAAATATTTCGTTGAATAATAAAGAATTTTACATACATAAATACTTACGTACTTCAAATGTATGCATGTACGAGTATATACATACATGTAACTTAATCTAGTTAACTGAGAATAATGTAGTTTAGAAAAATTTGTGATTAAAATATAAAATAAAAATTATTGGATACTGCATTCGATTTATTGAATTTGGAATAAATATAGAAAAATGAACAAAAAACATTGTTGCCATTTTGGCATTTTCGCTGCCAGATTTGGCATTTTCATTTCCAGAAAAGCAATCAACTTTTAAAAAATTCTGTCAAATGCTTTTTGGCAGAATTTGCTTAAAATAAAAAATGCTAATATGTTAAATTTTTTATTTCAGTGTAGAGAATAATTCCTTTTATAAATGTAATTTTTTTTAAATTATGTGTTTCCTACGTAATGTAGATACAATGAATACTTATGTATTATATCCTATGTAATATATGTAAGTATATGTGTGTTTATGGAGCCCTATTTTCAATTATCAGTAAGCGACTAATAGTGTTTTCACACTGAATTGGTTTTAATAAAAGTTGGTTTTAATGTTAAAACCAACTGTTAAAACCTGGTTTTACCATACAAATTGTTTTTGTTTAATCCAACTTAAGACCATTTCTGAATTGGTTTTATTTTGGTTTTATGAAATGCAACCCTGTTTTCGCTGTGGTAAATTCAGTTAAAATGACCGGAAGCAGCTGATAATGTTTATGCCAGTGAATAACAAGAGATGTCGCTGGCAAGATTTTCAACTTCAAAATGGATGCAGCAGCAACAATAAGTAAACAATTAAGGAAAAATAAGAGTTTTTTGAAAGGACAACAACAAAAATATTTTCATTGACCTCTGGAAAGTGAAAATAAACGATATGGCATATCGATCCACCGATAAAAAAGTTTTATTTTGTGATTTATTTGTGAATTTTTTATATACAATAACTTGATTTCCAAGCACTTCTTTACTTTGTATTACTAGTGCCATAATTTTAAAATATTAACTTACAAAATATACAATAATTTCCATTTTAGAGCGCATTGTAAAGTTTCTTAGTTTTTCATACAAATAAAAACAATTGTACAGTTTGTCAAATAAGTGTTATAAAAAGCAGAACAAAATACAACAACAAACACACGCAATTCTGCAGGAGATTTTTTTTATTTTGAGCAAAGTTATTAGACAGTCTGTGAGTTAAAACCTGAATTTAACAAACTGGCAGTGTGAATGCAAAATCAGCTGTTTATGGTTTTAACGTTAAAACCAGGTTTTAACTTGCAGTGTGAAAACACTATAAAATTAAAGTTTTGGGAAGATGGTTTTAAAGTATTTAAATATGTTTTACGTCATACATAAATTGTCGCTTACTATAAAATTTTACCGCCTGTATTTTAAAACATATCAAACATTTCGGCGTTTTGATAATTCTTAACTATGGGTAGGGTATTATTTTAATTTCAATTAAAAAGTTTATTTTTTTCAACATCTTACTTACAATTAAACCGAAAATAGGTCTCGATATACATACCCCAGCTAGCATTTGGCTGATCATTATTTGCATAAATCTCTTTTTGATTCTCTTGAGATCACTTTTGATGATTAAAAACTGATTTATCACTTAGGTGATTGAAAAAGGATTCACTTATGATTCATCTATATGATTAAACAATGATTTCTTGAAAATAGAGGAACAAAATAGAAAGAAACCGCCAAAAAGTCATTTCATGATTTAATACTACCAAAAAATTGCTCAAAAATTAATCAGCAAATCGTATCATAAATGATTGTTTAGTGTGATTCATCTGTAGGGTACTATTTTCTCACAACGAGAGTATCATTTATGATCGAAAAATGAGCTCATATGCGGTTATTTTTCCCTTCAAGCTGATTCGGAAAAGATTCGATTATGATACAAAATGCTAGCTGGGACATAGTACATACAAACATATATATGTATATAATAAATGTTTGAAAATACATAAGCACTCATATATGTATTTATATGCCCTGAAGGAAATGTCGATGCTGAAAATGTACTGGGTCGCTTGGTGACAAACTCTAATTATTCTACTACTACTCTCTAATTATTCCCTATACAATACTCTGTGTTATAGACATTCAGCATTTGCTTGTCACTGAAAATCTAATAGTAACATTAATACAATTGACTAGGTAGTGACTACGTAGTTCTTATGGGAACATGGAGACATACCAACAACCACTGGTACATTTCTATACCTTACTACGTACATACTAATTTACTTATACTGAGGAAATTTTGCAAAATACACCAGGAATAAACCACATTTGTTTTCTCTCTTCTTTTATACTGACGAATAGAAGAGAGAAATTGTAGACAATGTCTACACACACTACAAACTTATAACACACCTTTTTTTGTCGGGGGTTAAAAAGAAATTATACGAGTATTATTAAAAAAAATATTACAAAATATCCCCTTTATAAAAAAATCATTGTTAAACTTAAAGTTGGTTTAATAAACGAATTTTGTATGGCAAAACCAGTTTTAACGCATGCTTTAACTTTAACAATCGTTTTTGCATAAGGGCATATTTCTTTGGAAATAGGACTTTAGTACAGAATAAGCTGTTAATGCTGTTAACCGTACTATTTACCAAGTAGAATCTGTAATTATTTGTATTTTTTTTTATTTCCTTGCTCATTTCTGTTTTTTACTTTTTTTTTACGTCGCGTGCTGCTTTTTCCAAATAAAGGCATCTAAATCTCAGAACGCATGCGTGCCAGATGTAAACTCGGCCTTAGAAGTTGTAAAGCTTTAGCTATTGTGATATTGCCATCACCTTATTATTGCACCATCGCATACATAAAGTGAATGTGTAATACAAATTAAGTTGCCATAACAAAATCAAAAAATCCCGGGAATTCCCGCACATATTTCCCGGGATTTCTTTCCCGGAAAATGTGCGGGATCCCGGGAAATCCCGTATGAAAAACACTAATGCTAATGTATGTAGTGATGTATGTTCATATCATGCAGCAATGCCTACCACACATAATCATACTCGTAGGCTAGTACATGGTTAGCAACAAGATACCCAGCAGAAAATGTAATCGAAAAAGTAATAAATATATATTTTTCCATACACTTATTTCTGCAAATGTAGAAATTATTATCAATTATTCTATGTACCTACATAAATTAATTATTTTTATACCCTTTACAAACAAAAATGGTAAAGGGGTATATATAGGTTTGTCATTCCGTTTGTAATTTCTATAATATCAATAAGCGACCCATAAAATATATATATTCTGGATCCTTATGCATAGGGAAGACGAATAAGCGATGTCCGTCTGTCCGTCTGTCTGTACGTGAAATCGGTTTTCCGAAGCTCCCAGAAGAGCTAGAGACTTCGTTCTTGGACTGGTGTGTCAGAAATTTGCCAAAATTGATTGGTATTGAAATTCAGCAAAATCGGGCAGACGATTGCAGAGCTGGAAAACTTAAACTTCATTTTGCCATATAAAAGTAACTACCGAAAACAAATTTTTATTTTTTTTAATAAATAAACTTATTTTACACTTCAATACGACTAAAATTGGAATTTTAAATTAAAAAAATATAAAAAAATTAAAAAGACGTTTCCAGGGTTGGAAAACTTTAACTTTTTGTGTTATGTAAAATTAACTATGTCTAAAACTATTAAAATGAAGGTAGGTCTTATTACAAAATTGTCTACTAATTGTGGTAACAGTCGTCAATTGGTTTTTATATGATCTTTTGCTGTGTAATAACTTTATTCCATTTGCTTAAATTCAATTAAAAATTCTTAAAAATTTGTCTTAGAACTGCTTTTTTATTAACTTTTATTTCAAAAGAATGCTTACATTAATAAAACAATCGAAATTTCACCTACTTTCATTTAATAAATGTATTTAATTTAGAAAATAAGCTTTTCCCGGGAATTCCCGGGAACTTGATTTTTTAATTCCCGTTTCCCGGGAAGTGCAAAAGTCCGGGAAATCCCAAACCCTAGTATGTATGTATATACACTTGCAATTTGTAAGGTTAGTGTATTTTTATACAGACTACAAAAATTAACACTAAAATTTCCAAAAATTTAAATTAAAGGGTGTTCCATCAGTTAATGCAATTTTGACTATGCAATTCTGACAACTTGCTGTATCTTGGAAACCGTAAGAACAAAACTCTTGAAATTTTCAAAAACGTTAAAACTAAAAAATCAAAAAATTATAAAATCGCCAAACCGAAAAAAAATCGCCAAAACGAAAAAAAGAACCAAATTACAAAAAAAATGTCTAAGACTAAAATAAATCGCGAATAACCGGAAAAATTGCTAAAATGAAAAAAATCGCTAAAATGAAAACAAAACGCCAAAATGAAAATAAACCCCCAAAAACAGAAAAAAGTCGCCAAAATGAAAAAAAAATCGCCAAAACAAAAACCCCAAAAAACAGAAAAAAATCGCTAAAAGAAAAAAAAATCGCCAAAATGAAAAAAAATTGCCAAAACGAAAATAAACACCCAAAAACAAAAAAAAGTCGCCAAAATGAAAAAAATCGCCAAAATAAAAAAAAATCGCCAAAATGAAAAAAAAACGCCAAAATGAAATAGAAATCGCCAAAATGAAAATAAACCCCCAAAAACAAAAAAAAAGTCGCCAAAATGAAAAAAATCGCCAAAATAAAAAAAAATCGACAAAATGAAAAAAAAACGGCAAAATGAAAAAAAATCGCCAAAATGAAAATAAACCCCCAAAAACAAAGAAAGTCGCCAAAATTAAAAAAATCGCCAAAATGAAAAAAAATCGCCAAAACGAGAAAAACCCCAAAAAACAGAAAAAATCGCCAAAATGAAAAAAAATCGCCAAAACGAAAAAAACCCGAAAAACAGAAAAAAATCCCCAAAATGAAAAAATATCGCCAAAATAAAAATAAACCCCAAAAACAGAAAAAAAACCAAAAAAAAAAAATCGCCAAAACGAGAACAACTCCAAAAACAGGAAAAAATCGCCAAAATGAAAAAAATCTCCAAAATAAAAAAAAGCCCTAAAAAGAGAGAAAAATCGCAAAAATGAAAAAAAAATCGCCAAAATGTAAAAAAACCCCAAAATAAGAAAAAATCGCAAAATGTAAAAAGATTCGCCAAAATGAAAAAAAATCTTCAAAATAAGCCCCCAAAAAACAGAAAAGAAATCGCCAAAATGAAAAAAACCGAAAAAACAGAAAAAAATCGCCAAAATGAGAAAAAAGCGAAAAAACTGAAAAAATCGTTTGAACTGAAAATAAACTTCAAAAAAGCAAAAAAGTCACATTAAAAAAGGTTCAGAACCGAATGTACGGAACCCTTCGTGCGCGAGTCAAAGTCGCACTTTACTGAATTTTTTAATAATAAAGGAATTAAATGAAACTAGGTTTTTTCTTAATTCGTTTTTGCTTCGTTCACTTAACATATTTTATGTATTTTAAAAAAAACTAGATTGGTATCAATAATCAAAAAATCCAAAATTATGACTCCAGGTTTGGAAAACTTACACTTTTTGTGTTATGTAAAATTAAATAGGTCTAAATAATTCATTTTTCCTTTATAAATTAAATATATTTTATGCTTCTGAAAGAAAAAATTGGCCTATAAAATTATAAAAATGAAAACCAAGGCTCCAGAGATGGAAACTTTGAACTAAATAAAACTAAGTTTTTTCTTTTTTTCCTTTTTGCTTTGTTCACTTAACATATTTTATGTATTTTTTAAAGAACTAGATTGGCATAAGGAATTAGAAAAATCCTAAATTATGATTCCAGGGTTGGAAAACTTACACTTTTTGTGTTATGTAAAATTAAATAGTCCTAAAAATTTTTTTCTTTTCCTTTATAAATTGAATATATTTTATGCTTCTTTAAGAAAAGTTTGGCGTATAAAATTTGAAAAATGAAAATTACAGCTCCAAAGAAGGAAACTTTGATTTTTTTTTTGATTTTAAAGTATAAAATTAATTTTTTTTTATTTCTTTGTTCACTTAACACACTTTATAAATTTTTTAAATCAGAAAAATCTAAAAGGATGATTCCAGGGTTGGTAAATTTATTGCTTTTTACAAAAGTAACTAGGTCAAGTTAGTTTTTTTCTTTTTGTTTACAAGTTTTATATACTTTATGACTTAGATTGAAATAGTTTGGCATAGAAATTAGAAAAATAAAAGACATGGCTCTAGAGCTGGAAAACTTAAATTTTTTCCGGTATATAAAACAAATTATTTCTTTGGTAATTAAATATATTCTATATTTTATAAAGAAATAAATTAGTATTAAGAAACTCAGAAATATGGTTCCAGGGTTGGAGATTGAAAAAAGTTTCGGTAAAAAAATAACCAAAAATATTGTGCCCTCAGCACAATAACTATTAATTTTTAGTAAATAGAGATCAAAATAAAATTTGTCGCTAAAGATATATTAAAGGACATGCTCAGTTTCATTTTCCTGATACCTTTCCTTTCTGCTGAACAAATTTCAAAAAAAAAATCCTGTAGGAATAAAACATTTACATTATACCACGATGTATACCATTTGCAATGGGAACTTTAGATCAAGACACTAAGCAGTTTTACAACATCAATGATTATTAAATACGGGAAAATATAAAACAAGTTAGTTTACTTGGTATAGAGGTGCAATACTAAGAATATTTTAGAGTTATTAAATAGCAGCACGGTTTTTGAACATCTCGAGAGCGAGTAAACAAGCCCCAATATTTTGGTAATGTATTGACGTGACGTCGATGTTGACTGAAATAAGAGTGAATGTAAAATATATCTTAACCACAGAGTTTAGACTAAAATATTCAACTATTACTAATATCGAAAATAAAATAATTGAATCAAATTCTTTAATCGAAAAATACTAAAAGGTCACTTACTATTAATTGCTTTAGAGAAAAAAATGATAAATTTTTTCACTAAACAAATATGTATGTATGTGTCTGTATAATATACATATATATGTACGTACGTTGGTAAAGGGTATATAAGATTCGGCACAGCCGAATATAGCACTCTTACTTGTTTTTTTATCAATAAACGCACATAGTGCCTATTGGAACTCTACTATTTAATACAAACAAGCTTTGCAAAGACAAGAGAAAACGCAAGTACATGACTATTGTTTTCTCTTGGTTTCTTAAAGTTTTAAAACAGCCCTGTTGTTTTATTTGTTGTACATTTGTTGTAGATTTGCGGGTACCTATGTATATTATTGTACCATGGATTGCTTCATCAAGTAAAATTTGGGTGCCGTTATTTTATTTAACATGCCAGGCAAGGGAAACAGAATTTTTATTTGATTAAATATATTCCTGATTTATAGCCCATTCAGGCTGACGCCAAATTAAGCAATTTCGTGATTTCAGTCGAAATTAAGCAATTTCCCATATATTTTGACATGTTCCAAATTAAGTTATTTTAAGTGGGGTACACACTATCGAACATGAGTGACAGTTTTGCTCAAATTATACATTGATCGATAGTCTGAATACGAATTTCGTCAGTCAACAGTCGACCACAGAATTTTTGTAGTTGAGTGACAGTCAGCGGCCATATTGGTTTTTGACTAATAGTGTGTACCAAAAAGCGTCAGTAAAAAATATTTTTGTAGCAGAAGGAACACAACATGGACGCTGAAAATTATTTTTTTAAGAAATTTACATATTTTTATTAAATGTAAGGCTGTGTATGATGTTAAAGATAAAGTATTAAGACAACATCTTACGAAGAATTGTTAAAGATAAGAAAACATTAAAATAATTCATTATAAAAAAATTATGTTAACAACAATGCGCATCCGATTTGTGTTTGTGCGTCTAATTTTTTTCTTGAATGAAGGTTTTAGTGTCGAACATAATCGATAGTCTGAACAGCCAACACTATCATTCAAAACTGATGAATTTTTTACTGACACTCATCTTGGATAATGTGTACCACATTTTACTTAATTTCGATGAAATTAACAAGAAATTGCAACATACAACTCTGTTTTTGTACTAAAACTACTTTTTTTCAAACATGAGTATACCTACAACTATGAGAAACAACAATTAAAAGGAATAAAAAATTGTACATTTAATATTAAATTAAAAAATATTGAAAATTGTAAAATTTATGAAAAATTTTGAAAGAAAAATTTGTATAAGTGTAACAAAGTATTTATTCAACTGAAAAAAGGATTTCAATGTCTGGCGCAGTGAATAAGATGTTTGCGAAATCAAATGTCATTCAGTACCTGCATAAACACCTTTCATTTCGTTCGTAATTTGAGCTTGAAATTATTTAATTTCATGTCAGCCTGAATGGGCTATTAAAGTATTTTGAAAATAGAAAATAATTTGATTAAATTTTAACTATAAATGCTTATGTACAACACATCATTTGTCTGAGTATAAAATAATACCAATAAAACAGTAGACACTCTGTAGTTTAAAAGAAGGGAAAAAACACTTTCAAGTTCGTACCTTAAGAACATGTAAATTCCAAAGCAGTTTCTTTCGTTTCGAATAACATAGTAGACACCCAGAATTAAGCAAATTGTGAATTAAATGGTTTCTTTGATCAATTTTTTAAACGCATTCGTACTTAAAATTAATATTTTCTATTGTATAATCATAATAATTTATGTATATCTTTTTTACCAAAGGCCGTAACTATTATAACTTTTACTAATAGTATGATAGTTTATTTATTATTTTCAAGATATATTACCATATACATACGAGTATATGCTTTAAATTTTATTTGCAAAAAATAAATTTTTGAATTTTTAATAAAACCTAAAAGATTTAATAACTGTTGCAAAACTCAACAAGGGTCAATGATTTGTTCAGTTAAAGTTTCAAAAGTTTTTCTTATATCTCATTTTTTAATTAAAGAAAACTAAAAACTATTTTATTTAAAAAAATTTGCTTTGTGAGATATTGTCACAATTTCACTTATAATATTAGAGCAAATAGATATACAACATACCTACTTTATTTTAAATATTTCGTTGAATAATAAAGAATTTTACATACATAAATACTTACGTACTTCAAATGTATGCATGTACGAGTATATACATACATGTAACTTAATCTAGTTAACTGAGAATAAGAATCTATGGACTACCCAAAATTCATAAAACAGACACTCCCCTTAGACCAATAGTATCTTCAGTGAAAGTTCCATGTTATGAACTATCGAAATACATAGGCAATATTCTAAAACAAACAATTTCAATAGATTATAATTTAAAAAATTCCACACAGCTAAAAAGCCAGCTTATGAACAAAACACTCGATGAAGGTGAAATATTAGTTTCTTTTGATGTCATATCACTTTTTACCAATATTCCTGTTCACCTAGCTATTCAAAATATTATGAAAAAATGGACCACCATTCAAACACTGACAAGGCTACCTCGCTCGAAATTTCTTAAAATTTTACAATTTTGCCTCAAAGACAATAATTATTTTGTCTATAAAGACAAAATATATAATCAAATTTATGGAATGCCTATGGGAAATCCTCTCTCCCCCACCATAGCAGATATTGTACTTGACAACTTACTAGACGATGCACTTCATGAATTAAGGGAACATGGAATACACATTACTTATATTGCTAAATATGTAGATGACATATTAGCAATCATTAAAGAAAAAGACAAAAATACTATTTTATCAGTTTTAAATAAATACCATCCAAAAATTAAATTTTCAATAGAAACGGAAACTGAAAACAAAATTTCATATCTAGATGTCATGCTACATAGATCGAAAAACAAAATAAGTTTTGACTGGTATACAAAAGAAATGTCGTCTGGTAGATTAATGAATTTTTACACAACACAGCCAAAAAGTCAAATAATTAACACCGCAAAAAGTTTTATAAAAAGAGTGCTTAGTATCAGCGACAGACAATTTCACAGCAAAAACATTAAAACTATATTCCAAATTTTAAAGAAAAACAGTTTTCCTACAAACTTGATAAACTTACTTATTGAAAGCATAAAACAACAACTTAAAAATAACTCACAACAAACAAATACCTCACCAATAGAAGACAAAAAATTTTTCAGTGTATCATATGTCCCCAACCTTACTGACAACAATAACATAAGAAAAACAATAAAAATAACAAATGCTTGTTTTGCTTATAAACCAAACAGAACTTTAAACACAATATTTACAAAAACAAAAACGCGTGTTGAGAAAAACAAACAAAACAATGTCATATACGAAATACAATGTAAAGGGAAAAACGACGAAAACTGTGATCTAATATACATTGGCACAACAAAGAGAAGTTTAGATACAAGAATGGGAGAACACAAAATGGACATAGTAAAAAAGAAGGAAACAACAGCACTAGCACAACATGTATTACAAACTGGACACTCAGCTGACTTCGAAGGAGTTAAAATTTTGGATATAGAAAAAATGGAAAGAAAAAGATACACTATTGAAACATTAAGAATACAGCAAAAAATAAACAAAACAATGAATCTAAAAGAAGATACAGCAAACATAAACACAAACTACAAAGTAGCTTTAAACGAAACAGATCTGTGATATTAAGTTAAGTTGTGTTTAAAAAATGTTATATTTGTTTATATATGTTTTAATGTTGAGTATTGTTATTCAATATGTAAAATATGTATATGTACCTATGTAATTAATTATTCCATGATGTGTAAGTTAAAATGACACAAAACAAAATTGTTTTTATAATTGTTTTTATTATTTAAATAGACGATCCCTTGAAAAAGTAGACAAAAAATCTACGAAACGTCGGGAAAAACTGTAAATAAATGGATTTTTATTTGCATTGAAATATTAGGCCCAATTAGCTTAAAAGGAAATCAACTTAAACCTGGATACTGGCCAAAATAACAAAGAGATAAAACTACGTCGGATAGCTTGCCGAAACAAATTACCTATTTAAATATTAGAAGTTAAAAAAATTGGTACTAAAAATGAAGAACTTTTTTAAACACATCGCACTTAAATATGACGTAGAGACAAGCAGAGCAATGAAAGAATACTGCAACGAAATAAAGAGACTAACACAATTACAAGAAAGACTAAAATTCATATTATCATGTAGAAGTTATGGCATAATACCGAATCATACGACAAACACAACAAAACAGGTAAAAATGCTATTCTCCTGCGAAAAAACAATTGGGAAACTTAAAAAGATTGAATATAATTTTCACAAAAAGATTTTGAACCTAGAAATATCACAAACAAACACTAACATTAAACTATGCAAAAGGAAGATTCATAACCTGAGCACAGGCATAAAATATATGACTTCAGCGATTGACTATACGACATTTATTAAAAAACAAACAGAAAGAATAACATACATAAGAGAAAATATAAGAAATACACAGAACAACAAATTAGATACACTGAAAAAAATACAATTTGAGAAACATGGATTAGTTTACAATGAAGAATGGCTGGTTAACAACACTAATTGTACTGTACCTACGGAATGTAAATGGATATTGTCAATGGGGAAAAAGTTTGCGTTACCCATCAACAAAAGTAATTTTTCAACATTACATGTAATAGCCGACATGGAACAATATATACAGACTATAGAAGATAACATAGAAAAAGATGTTGTCAGAACAAGATTAGCCAATAAAATAAGCCATTTTAAGAGAAATATGGGAAGCTCAGAAAGGGAAAAATTTATACTTAAAGTTTTTAAAGAAACGAAGAGATTCTTGAAAATCCATGATGAAATTTTAGTTACACAGGCGGATAAAGGAAATAAAACAGTTATGATGTACAAAAAAGAATATAGTGAAAAAATGGAAAAATTATTAAACGATAAGGAAACGTACAAAGTAATAAGATCAGATCCTACAGAAAAGTTAAGAAAAGACAATAATAACATAGTATCAGAGATGTATAAAAGTGGTTTTATAGAAAAATGGCAAAAACGCAAATTAACTTCTCCCGCAGCAACAGCCCCAAGAATCTATGGACTACCCAAAATTCATAAAACAGACACTCCCCTTAGACCAATAGTATCTTCAGTGAAAGTTCCATGTTATGAACTATCGAAATACATAGGCAATATTCTAAAACAAACAATTTCAATAGATTATAATTTAAAAAATTGCACACAGCTAAAAAGCCAGCTTATGAACAAAACACTCGATGAAGGTGAAATATTAGTTTCTTTTGATGTCATATCACTTTTTACCAATATTCCTGTTCACCTAGCTATTCAAAATATTATGAAAAAATGGACCACCATTCAAACACTGACAAGGCTACCTCGCTCGAAATTTCTTAAAATTTTACAATTTTGCATCAAAGACAATAATTATTTTGTCTATAAAGACAAAATATATAATCAAATTTATGGAATGCCTATGGGAAATCCTCTCTCCCCCACCATAGCAGATATTGTACTTGACAACTTACTAGACGATGCACTTCATGAATTAAGGGAACATGGAATACACATTACTTATATTTCTAAATATGTAGATGACATATTAGCAATCATTACAGAAAAAGACAAAAATACTATTTTATCAGTTTTAAATAAATACCATCCAAAAATTAAATTTACAATAGAAACGGAAACTGAAAACAAAATTTCATATCTAGATGTCATGCTACATAGATCGAAAAACAAAATAAGTTTTGACTGGTATACAAAAGAAATGTCGTCTGGTAGATTAATGAATTTTTACACAACACAGCCAAAAAGTCAAATAATTAACACCGCAAAAAGTTTTATAAAAAGAGTGCTTAGTATCAGCGACAGACAATTTCACAGCAAAAACATTAAAACTATATTCAAAATTTTAAAGAAAAACAGTTTTCCTACAAACTTGATAAACTTACTTATTGAAAGCATAAAACAACAACTTAAAAATAACTCACAACAAACAAATACCTCACCAATAGAAGACAAAAAATTTTTCAGTGTATCATATGTCCCCAACCTTACTGACAACAATAACATAAGAAAAACAATAAAAATAACAAATGCTTGTTTTGCTTATAAACCAAACAGAACTTTAAACACAATATTTACAAAAACAAAAACGCGTGTTGAGAAAAACAAACAAAACAATGTCATATACGAAATACAATGTAAAGGGAAAAACGACGAAAACTGTGATCTAATATACATTGGCACAACAAAGAGAAGTTTAGATACAAGAATGGGAGAACACAAAATGGACATAGTAAAAAAGAAGGAAACAACAGCACTAGCACAACATGTATTACAAACTGGACACTCAGCTGACTTCGAAGGAGTTAAAATTTTGGATATAGAAAAAATGGAAAGAAAAAGATACACTATTGAAACATTAAGAATACAGCAAAAAATAAACAAAACAATGAATCTAAAAGAAGATACAGCAAACATAAACACAAACTACAAAGTAGCTTTAAACGAAACAGATCTGTGATATTAAGTTAAGTTGTGTTTAAAAAATGTTATATTTGTTTATATATGTTTTAATGTTGAGTATTGTTATTCAATATGTAAAATATGTATATGTACCTATGTAATTAATTATTCCATGATGTGTAAGTTAAAATGACACAAAACAAAATTGTTTTTATAATTGTTTTTATTATTTAAATAGACGATCCCTTGAAAAAGTAGACAAAAAATCTACGAAACGTCGGGAAAAACTGTAAATAAATGGATTTTTATTTGCATTGAAATATTAGGCCCAATTAGCTTAAAAGGAAATCAACTTAAACCTGGATACTGGCCAAAATAACAAAGAGATGAGAATAATGTAGTTTAGAAAAATTTGTGATTAAAATATAAAAAAAAAAATTATTGGATACTGCATTCGATTTATTGAATTTGGAATAAATATAGAAAAATGAACAAAAAACATTGTTGCCATTTTGGCATTTTCGCTGCCAGATTTGCCATTTTCATTTCCAGAAAAGCAATCAACTTTTAAAAAATTCTGCCAAATGCTTTTTGGCAGAATTTGCTTAAAATAAAAAATGCTAATATGTTAAATTTTTTATTTCAGTGTAGAGAATAATTCCTTTTATAAATGTAATTTTTTTTTAAATTATGTGTTTCCTACGTAATGTAGATACAATGAATACTTATGTATTATATCCTATGTAATATATGTATGTAAGTATATGTGTGTATATGGAGCCCTATTTTCAATTATCAGTAAGCGACTAAAATTAAAGTTTTGGGAAGATGGTTTTAAAGTATATAAATATGTTTTACGTCATACATAAATTGTCGCTTACTATAAAATTTTACCGCCTGTATTTTAAAACATATCAAACATTTCGACGTTTTGATAATTCTTAACTATGGGTAGGGTATTATTTTAATTTCAATTAAAAAGTTTATTTTTTTCAACATCTTACTTACAATTAAACCGAAAATAGGTCTCGATATACATACTGTTACGGAAATTGCCGTCGGGTTAATATAAGTGTTACGCAAGAATATTCGAACAGGGCCAATATAAAGAAACATCCAGAAGTATTTAAATAAATAACTAAACGTACACTCGTATTCACATACAAGCACTATAGCAAACAAGTATATACACATGCGTAGCACATACATACGTGATTAAACGTAAACAACCAACAACAACTACAAGCGTCTGCTTATTAAGAAGGTATACATAGCTACATGCATACAGACATACATGCCTGACAATTCCAACTAAAGGCAGAAATAAAAGTAAACAACCACTTAATGATGTATGCATATACACACGTATGTACATAGTTGCCACATGAACTTAATTACGCGCTTTGTAAACAACATTGAAGATAATGATGATTCGGTCTAGACTTTGCATGAAAATTCTAGTGGTTGTTGTGCGAAGTATAAAAAGGGGTTGACGCATCCAACAGCAGTTCAGTCGCAATCAAAGGTTAGTTGGGAATAAGTCAGTTGCGAAGAAGCTCAGTTGCTAATAAGAAGTCTGTTGTTAATCAAGTGAGTTGACAATTAAGTTGTGCGCAGTCCGTGATTTGTGATACAACAGTGAGTTGATATTTGAGTCTGTGCTTTACAATACGTGAGTTGGAAATTGAAGAGACTATAGTACAGTCTATAGTGACAGTTAGAGTCTGTCGTGATTTGAGTTTATTGTGGAGTCCCTTGAGTAAAGAGTAAGGGAGCAGTGGAAGCTGATAAACGTGTGTAAGTGAAGCCAGCGAGTCCTGATTAGTGTATCAACTGTGAGAGTCTGCCATAGAGTTGTTATTGGTGTATCAACTGGAAGTGTCGGCAGAGTGAGTCTTGTGTGTGACGAGCAACAGAGAAAGCAGAATTGTGTCAACACTAGCGCAGCCAGTGGTCTGAGACGTGTATATACAACAGCAAAGAAGGTGTAGTGGTAACCAGTTGTGAACATTTGAATAATATTTGTGTTTTTATTTAAGCTCTTGGATTAGATTTAGATTAGTGATATTTATTAATTAATAAAGATTTTATCATTCTTAACCCTAATTAGTACACTGGGGTCTTTTATTTATTGCAAATCTACGAATCTACGGAAAAGCGTTTTTAACAGAGAATAAAAACGTAACAATACATAGTACATACAAACATATATATGTATATAATAAATGTTTGAAAATACATAAACACTCATATATGTATTTATATGCCCTGAAGGAAATGTCGATGCTGAAAATGTACTGGGTCGCTTGGTGACAAACTCTAATTATTCTACTACTACTCTCTAATTATTCCCTATACAATACTTTGTGTTATAGACATTCAGCATTTGCTTGTCACTGAAAATCTAATAGTAACATTAATACAATTGACTAGGTAGTAACTACGTAGTTCTTATGGGAACATGGAGACATACCAACCACTGGTACATTTCTATACCTTACTACGTACATACTAATTTACTTATACTGAGGAGTTGTTGCAAAATACACCAGGAATAAACCACATTTGTTTTCTCTCTTCTTTTATACTGACGAATAGAAGAGAGAAATTGTAGACAATGTCTACAATTTTAATGTTCACATAGACACTTGGCCCCGTCTTACTGCAGGGTGGATAATAACAAATACCTACATATAATATGTATGTGCTATAAAAACACCTATAAATAGTAATAACTTTGTATAAACATGAAATTTAAAGCTATTTAAATATTTTTTTTTAATTTAAATCTGGCATTATGTTTTTCTTCTGTAGAACATTTTAGCAGAATTTTTTTACGGATCTAGCATTCTCTCATCATCATTTTCTGGCAACACTGACAAAAAAGATTAAATTAATTCGAATCCTTCATATTGATAAATTGTACAATTCAATTATGCATATTATTTATGAACCAATCAACTATATAATAAACTATAAACTTTTCTATCCCTGTACCTACGGGTTATTCAATGTGCATATGTATGTACACATTCTTATGTGTATGCTAATTAGAGTTTTTCTTTTTCCGGACTTTTTCATTTCCCGGGAAAGCGGGAAAGATTTTTCGGTTTCCCGGGAAATCCCGGGAATTCCCGCCCAGTCAAAACAATACAAAATATTTTTAAATTTAATTTATTTCAACAAAAACAAATTATAATTCATGAGATCGATTAAATAATAACGTGTTATACACATATTAGTCAAAAAATAATACCGTGTCTGTTCTTTATATAATAGTAATACATAGATACCAATATTATAAATAACAAAAATTAAAAATTTTAAAACCCCTGATATTGCTAGAAAAGATGTGATATCTTCTAAACGGCAGGACCGATGTTCTTTAAACATAGTTAAGAACCTTCTCGACAGAACTAAATCAAAATCGGTCCAGCCTTTTGGGCTGTACGTGGACACGGACAGATACACAGACACACACTACAAACTTATAACACACCTTTTTTTGTCGGAGGTTAAAAAGAAATTATACGAGTATTATTAAAAAAAATATTACAAAATATCCCCTTTATAAAAAAAACATTGTTAAACTTAAAGTTGGTTTAATAAACGAATTTTGTATGGCAAAACCAGTTTTAACGCATGCTTTAACTTAAACAATCGTTTTTGCATAAGGGCATATTTCTTTGGAAATAGGACTTTAGTACAGAATAAGCTGTTAATGCTGTTAACCGTACTATTTACCAAGTAGAATCTGTAATTATTTGTATTTTTTTTATTTCCTTGCTCATTTCTGTTTTTTACTTTTATGAATTGTTGTAGAATTAAATTTTGAACGTCGCGTGCTGCTTTTTCCAAATAAAGGCATCTAAATCTCAGAACGCATGCGTGCCAGATGTAAACTCGGCCTTAGAAGTTGTAAAGCTTTAGCTATTGTGATATTGCCATCACCTTATTATTGCACCATCGCATACATAAAGTGAATAACGACACTCATCAAGGAATGTGTAATACAAATTAAGTTGCCATAACAAAATCAAAAAATCCCGGGAATTCCCGCACATATTTCCAGGGATTTCTTTCCCGGAAAATGTGCGGGATCCCGGGAAATCCCGTATGAAAAACACTAATGCTAATGTATGTAGTGATGTATGTTCATATCATGCAGCAATGCCTACCACACATAATCATACTCGTAGGCTAGTACATGGTTAGCAACAAGATACCCAGCAGAAAATGTAATCGAAAATGTTATGTAAAATTAACTATGTCTAAAACTATTAAAATGAAGGTAGGTCTTATTAGAAAATTGTCTACTAATTGTGGTAACAGTCGTCAATTGGTTTTTATATGATCTTTTGCTGTGTAATAACTTTATTCCATTTGCTTAAATTCAATTAAAAATTCTTAAAAATTTGTCTTAGAACTGCTTTTTTATTAACTTTTATTTCAAAAGAATGCTTACATTAATAAAACAATCGAAATTTCACCAACTTTCATTTAATAAATGTATTTAATTTAGAAAATAAGCTTTTCCCGGGAATTCCCGGGAACTTGATTGTTTAATTCCCGTTTCCCGGGAAGTGCAAAAGTCCGGGAAATCCCAAACCCTAGTATGTATGTATATACACTTGCAATTTGTAAGGTTAGTGTATTTTTATACAGACTACAAAAATTAACACTAAAATTTCCAAAAATTTAAATTAAAGGGTGTTCCATCAGTTAATGCAATTTTGACTATGCAATTCTGACAACTTGCTGTATCTTGGAAACCGTAAGAACGAAACTCTTGAAATTTTCAAAAACGTTAAAACTAAAAAATCAAAAAATTATAAAATCGCCAAACCGAAAAAAAATCGCCAAAACGAAAAAAAGCACCAAATTACAAAAAAAATGTCTAAGACTAAAATAAATCGCGAATAACCGGAAAAATTGCTAAAATGAAAAAAATCGCTAAAATGAAAACAAAACGCCAAAATGAAAATAAACCCCCAAAAACAGAAAAAAGTCGCCAAAATGAAAAAAAATCGCCAAAACAAAAACCCCAAAAAACAGAAAAAAATCGCTAAACGAAAAAAAAATCGCCAAAATGAAAAAAAATTGCCAAAACGAAAATAAACACCCAAAAACAAAAAAAAGTCGCCAAAATGAAAAAAATCGCCAAAATAAAAAAAAATCGCCAAAATGAAAAAAAAAACGCCAAAATGAAATAGAAATCGCCAAAATGAAAATAAACCCCCAAAAACAAAAAAAAAAGTCGCCAAAATGAAAAAAATCGCCAAAATAAAAAAAAATCGACAAAATGAAAAAAAACGGCAAAATGAAAAAAAATCGCCAAAATGAAAATAAACCCCCAAAAACAAAAAAAGTCGCCAAAATTAAAAAAATCCCCAAAAAGAAAAAAAATCGCCAAAACGAGAAAAACCCCAAAAAACAGAAAAAATCGCCAAAATGAAAAAAAATCGCCAAAACGAAAAAAACCCGAAAACAGAAAAAAATCCCCAAAATGAAAAAATATCGCCAAAATAAAAATAAACCCCAAAAACAGAAAAAAAACCAAAAAAAAAAATCGCCAAAATGAAAACAACTCCAAAAACAGGAAAAAATCGCCAAAATGAAAAAAATCTCCGAAATAAAAAAAAGCCCTAAAAAGGGAGAAAAATCGCAAAAATGAAAAAAAAATCGCCAAAATGTAAAAAAATCGCCAAAACAAAGACCCCAAAAAACAGAAAAAAATCGCTAAACGAAAAAAAAAATCGCCAAAATGAAAAAAAATTGCCAAAACGAAAATAAACCCCCAAAAACAAAAAAAAAGTCGCCAAAATGAAAAAAATCGCCAAAATGAAAAAAAATCGCCAAAATGAAAAAAATCGCCAAGATGAAAAAAAATCGCAAAAATGATAAAAAACGGCAAAATGAAAAAAAAATCGCCAAAATGAAAATAAACCCCCAAAAACAAAAACAGTCGCCAAAATGAATAAAATCGCCAAAATGAAAAAAAATCGCCAAAACGAGAAAAACCCCAAAAAACAGAAAAAATCGCCAAAATGAAAAAAAAAATCGCCAAAACGAAAAAAACCCGAAAAACAGAAAAAAATCCCCAAAATGAAAAAATATCGCCAAAATAAAAATAAACCCCCAAAAACAGAAAAAAAACCAAAAAAAAAATCGCCAAAATGAAAAAAACCCCAAAATAAGAAAAAATCGCAAAATGTAAAAAGATTCGCCAAAATGAAAAAAAATCTTCAAAATAAGCCCCCAAAAAACAGAAAAGAAATCGCCAAAATGAAAAAAACCGAAAAAACAGAAAAAAATCGCCAAAATGAGAAAAAAGCGAAAATACTGAAAAAATCGTTTGAACTGAAAATAAACTTCAAAAAAGCAAAAAAGCCACATTAAAAAAGGTTCAGAACCGAATGTACGGAACCCTTCGTGCGCGAGTCAAAGTCGCACTTTACTGAATTTTTTAATAATAATGGAATTAAAGGAAACTAGGTTTTTTCTTAATTCGTTTTTGCTTCGTTCACTTAACATATTTTATGTATTTAAAAAAAAACTAGATTGGTATCAATAATCAAAAAAATCCAAAATTATGACTCCAGGTTTGGAAAACTTACACTTTTTGTGTTATGTAAAATTAAATAGGTCTAAATAATTCATTTTTCCTTTATGAATTAAATATATTTTATGCTTCTGAAAGAAAAAATTGGCCTATAAAATTATAAAAATGAAAACCAAGGCTCCAGAGATGGAAACTTTGAACTAAATAAAACTAAGTTTTTTCTTTTTTTCCTTTTTGCTTTGTTCACTTAACATATTTTATGTATTTTTTAAAGAACTAGATTGGCATAAGGAATTAGAAAAATCCTAAATTATGATTCCAGGGTTGGAAAACTTACACTTTTTGTGTTATGTAAAATTAAATAGTCCTAAAAATTTTTTTCTTTTCCTTTATAAATTGAATATATTTTATGCTTCTTTAAGAAAAGTTTGGCGTATAAAATTTGAAAAATGAAAATTACAGCTCCAAAGAAGGAAACTTTGAATTTTTTTTGATTATAAAGTATAAAATTAATTTTTTTTTATTTCTTTGTTCACTTAACACACTTTATAAATTTTTTAAATCAGAAAAATCTAAAAGGATGATTCCAGGGTTGGTAAATTTATTGCTTTTTACAAAAGTAACTAGGTCAAGTTAGTTTTTTTCTTTTTGTTTACAAGTTTTATATACTTTATGACTTAGATTGAAATAGTTTGGCATAGAAATTAGAAAAATAAAAGACATGGCTCCAGAGCTGGAAAACTTAAATTTTTCCGGTATATAAAACTAATTATTTCTTTGGTAATTAAATATATTCTATATTTTATAAAGAAATAAATTAGTATTAAGAAACTCAGAAATATGGTTCCAGGGTTGGAGATTGAAAAAAGTTTCGGTAAAAAAATAACCAAAAATATTGTGCCCTCAGCACAATAACTATTAATTTTTAGTAAATAGAGATCAAAATAAAATTTGTCCCTAAAGATATATTAAAGGACATGCTCAGTTTCATTTTCCTGATACTTTTCCTTTCTGCTGAACAAATTTCAAAAAAAAATCCTGTAGGAATAAAACATTTACATTATACCACGATGTATACCATTTGCAATGGGAACTTTAGATCAAGACACTAAGCAGTTTTACAACATCAATGATTATTAAATACGGGAAAATATAAAACGAGTTAGTTTACTTGGTATAGAGGTGCAATACTAAGAATATTTTAGAGTTATTAAATAGCAGCACGGTTTTTGAACATCTCGAGAGCGAGTAAACAAGCCCCAATATTTTGGTAATGTATTGACGTGACGTCGATGTTGACTGAAATAAGAGTGAATGTAAAATATATCTTAACCACAGAGTTTAGACTAAAATATTCAACTATTACTAATATCGAAAATAAAATAATTGAATTAAATTCTTTAATCGAAAAATACTAAAAGGTCACTTACTATTAATTGTTTTAGAGAAAAAAATGATAAATTTTTTCATTAAACAAATATGTATGTATGTGTCTGTATAATATACATATATATGTACGTACGTTGGTAAAGGGTGTATAAGATTCGGCACAGCCGAATATAGCACTCTTACTTGTTTGCTCTTTTGTAGTAATCATGTACATATGTGTACAGTCACATTTCTTAAAAATTTTTGATCTGCCTGATTCTGTTTCATTATCAAGAATTTTTTAGCAGTGTTCTCAACGCAATTAAAACGCGCTTTACACCTATTCAAAAGTAAATAAAAAACGTTAAATTAATTTTAAATGGATTGTTTAAAGAAGACGTTTAACTACTATGTTACTGACTGACTAACGTATCATCGCACAGCACAAACGAATATAGCTAGATAAGTGAAATTTGGTGTGTAGGTAGGTTCCCCTTATGATGTTTAGATCCACTAAAAAGGGATTTTTGGAAATTGAAATGCTAAGGGGGTAAAATTGGTGTCCTTATATCTCGCAAACTACATTAGATGACTAAAAATGTCAAAGACATACGAATTCTGCTAAAATATTATCGCCTAAAATATAATATTTCTTGTTACTTTTTCGATGTAAGTACTTTTAGGGGTAAAAACTGAATTTTGATACTTTTTTGCAATCGACACATCTAAATTATTTAACATAGCAGAAAGCCTTGTGGAGCGTTCTTTCCTTCTGGACAGAATCTCGAACGAATTTTTGGAAATTCCCACATAAAATGGTTAAAATCGTACCCGTTTTCCATACTTTTTTTCTTAAGGTACTTACGAAATAAGTGTAAAAATAATTTAGTATGACTTGCTAGCGCTCTGTAGAAGCTGAGGTAATAAAATGCATGTTTTTTTCAAAGGGCCCAACAATACGGGAAACGTTGCTAAAAAATTTTAAAATCGGGAGAATTCATATAATTGAAACAAATAAGATTTGAGTCAAATTTCATTAACAGATGTAGCGTATTCTTGAACAATGTTATCGAAGGGGTTCTTTGAATATTAATTAAAAAATACTTTTCGAAATAAGTACTTTTTACAAAAAAAAATTTAAAAAAATTAAAATTTTTTAGGTGAGATACTTTTTTACAACGATATTTTACTGAATAAGGAACTTTTAAGAAAAAGTACTTTTTGAAAAGCGTACTTTTCAATTCAGAAATGCAAAGGGAAATCAGAAACTTCTTTGATAACTTTAAAGGCAAATAATTTAAGAAATAAAGGCGGCAGAAAATTTTTCTACTTATTTTTTTTCTTCGTTTTCTATTTCCTACAGATAAGCTTTTTAAAATTTTTTGGAGACTTAATGCAGTTTCGCAGGAAAGTTCCGACCAGCATAAATCGAAAAATACGCCTCGCCACCATGTTTTTTACTGAATATTTTGTACTTAGTTTTCAATTTTCTTTCACATAAGCTACTTTTTATTTTGTTTGGAGCCGACAAAATTCATCAGAAGGATCGGCTATATTTTACTTTAGCTCATCCAAATAAAATAAAACTTACTTAAATGACAGATTAGTGAATTTTAAGAAAAAACTGTTATCTTCAAAACTCCTCGGAAAGGCATATTTATTGACCTCCAAAGTTTTGATTTTCGTTTGTAATTTCCTTGGTAAATGTTTGATTTAGTATAACAATATGGGTATCATAAGAAAGATTTTTCAAAATTGTTAGATAATAAACATATGCCCTGATTATGGTTTACAACACAAAAATGTTGTGTTGTTTCGGCTACAACACAACATTAATCCTTTTTGCGATTATGGTTTATAACATCTAGGTGTTGTGTATGTCACACAGTTGTATTTTAATTGTAGTAGATATGTACATAAATATGCAAAGTTATGCGCCAAAAAGATGAAGTTCAAAAGTAAAACAATTAAAAAAATCCCATAATACTATGTACATAGTACAATAATACATATGTTAGAAGAAAAAATTATAATAATGGATGTTAAAGTCGATAAATTTTTTTATGATGGTTATGAAATAGATTAGTATGTACTTACATACATTTTTAAAGAAGTAAATATTTTGTATTGTTTTAATTATATTCCTTGCTTTTAATTCATGCAAATATATTAAATAAACAAACAAAAAAATTAGGAAAATTTAAGACGTTGAAGTATTACAAAAAAAATTTACATGTAGTTACAATAAATTCTTAACACGTTGGACCAAATATGTTAAAAAGATGTGTATTTAGTTTATGCTCGTCACATCCCCTGCATTCTCTTTTTGTCAATTAGAGTTTAGAGATAAAATTTTGTCTTTTTCAATTTATACGATTTTTTATTTAATTTATATTTTTTGTATAAATTTCTTTCCAAGCGTGTCATCACATCCACCCGCTTTTTATTTTTCTAAGAAATATTTTACTCGTAAATTGCAGTTATAAGCACTACGCAAAAACATTTACATATGTATACCTACAAATTTTTCTTCAACGGCAATAAGACAACACCTAATGAGCAGTTGTCAGTTTTTCACAGTTCTAACAACACATAAGATCACATGTTGTAAACCGTAATCGCAATTGGAAAATTACAACATTAAAATAACAACTGTTGTAAACCATAATCGGGCCCATAATTTCAAGGAAAATCAAGTTGTATTTTTTGTTTGTTTTGAAGTTAACGGTACTAATGATATGTTACTTTTGTTTTAAAATAAAAAGATAAACAAAATTACATATAAAAACCATTTGTATGCACAGAATCTTTAGTATTACGCGCCGTATCGGAAAATATCATATCAAAACAAACGAAAATAGGGAAAATACAACTTGATTTTCTTTGAAAATATGTTTATCATCTAAAAATTTTGAAAATCTTTTATATGATACCCATATTGATATACTAAATAAGAAACTTGGCACGAAAATGCCAAAAGACATTTATAACTTTGGAGGTCCCTAACTCCGTAAACATGCCTTTTCGAGGATTTTAGAATTAAATTTTCTATCATTAATACGTTTAATTTTATTTACAGGAGCTTCACTTAAGTAAATTTGTTCCAAGGGATAAATTTTTCAAAAGCTCTAAAATAGTTCTAAAAGCGCTGTGTTTATCACTAATACATTAGAGATAAAATACAACCAGCGTTACCATATATATTTTTTAAAAAACTTGCTAAGACTGAAAAAATCCTTTTTTTCCAAAACAAAAACCTTTTTTCTACAAAAGTACCAAAATTTTAAAAGAAAACAGCTGATCGATATTGTTATGTGAAAAGTAATGAAAATGTTTAGGCTAACTGACCCTTTAGACACTGTTGCAGTAATAAGGGATTGAGAAAATATAAGATCATTTTATTGCATACCAACATCACTTAATATTTTAATTCAATATACTGCAAAAGTTCAATTATGGACATATAAAAAACTTTATATTTTCAAAAAACTTGTTGGCATCTCAAAAAACTTCCGAAAAAGGGAAAACTTGACAAATGGTAACGCTGAATACAACACTACATTTTTTCATACTGGTTGCAAAAATCTTTAGCATCAATTACGAACCATAGTTTACAATATAATTTTTATGAAAATAAAAACTTATTATACAAATTTTTAACGAAGCCACCTCCGAAAACATTAACAATACTGAGGCAAATTAATTGTGCAATTTCATTATGTACATACATACATATGTACAAATAGACATACAATGAAATCAGGGATATTAATTGATTATATTCGTTGGCATTCTCTGTTTTGAAAGGTCAAAATTGTTATACATACTTATGTATCTAATGGTCACGTAATGGAACATCTCGGCACCATGTCGACCATCAATGGATGTACAGAAATATGGACAATTGTATGTACACATGTATGTTCATACATTCATATATACTGTACTATTGTAAATTATGTACATATTTATGGTATCATAATAGGTGCGGTGTTTGCGTCTTCTCCAGCAAATCCTAAGTTCGTACAAACATACCTTAACTTGCTCCCGAAGCCAATCTGCTTGGTCCACAGACAGGGCTGCCAGAAGTTTTGCGAAGAAAATCATCATTTGTCGGAAAGAAAATCATATTTTGAAGAAAAAAATCATCACAAGTCCAATTTTTTTCAAATAATAAAAGTAACAATTGACATATTTACAGTGGACAAACAAAACTATTCGACGTACACCAATTTTATTTTGTTTTCATCAATAAAAAGGTATTTACTAGCTTATTTTACAAAAAGAATTTGGAAAGCATTTTCAAATTGAATTCAATAAAAAAATGAGATCATTAAAGTAACTTATATAAAAATTACATTTAATGAAAAATTAGTTAAGAAATTCAAACAAAATAAGTATTCGACATTACCAATGTTTTTATCATATAAGGCAGGAGTGATGCATTTTGGCTTTTTTAGTTTAGGGCAGTGATAACCACTCCATAGCCTCGCGAGGCAGTCAATAATCGTATTTT
The DNA here is from genome assembly GCA_944452675.1 of Tachina lurida. Lineage (NCBI taxonomy): Eukaryota > Metazoa > Arthropoda > Insecta > Diptera > Tachinidae > Tachina > Tachina lurida. The sequence goes on from OX101754.1 coordinate 73,075,250, forward strand.
TCACACAGACACGGTCGGCAATTCACATGTATACAACAACTTTGTTCGTTTCAAAACATCAGTCTCTGCTCAAGCTTTGTGAAAGCAGCACCACGCACGCTTGTTTGGCTTTGTTTTTGTTTCTTTTTCGTAATCAACACAAAAGCACACAGACCAACAATGTTCAATAATTCTGTTTCTGCTTGCGACCGCACACAAGCTCATAATATCTTTGTGTGCGTGCGTTCGGGGCTTGGTTATCACTGGTTTAGGGCCAAATTAACGATTTAAAAGGGCCAAAATACCTTTGATAGGGCCAAAAAAGTTTTTTAATGTACTCGACTATAATTTTTAATTTAAATGGAGACAGAATAATATGTGATTTATATTGTTTAGAGCAAAAACAGAACTTAGCGCCAAAGTTAAAATTTTTTAAAGTATTTTATATGTATGCATGTATGTTGATTAAAAAAATAAATTTTATTTAAAAAACATTATTTATGTAATTATAATTTTATTAAACATAATCTCTACATTCTTAGTCCAATAGTTCCTCCATTTACCCCTGTTTAAAAGCATTTTTTTGTGCTAAGTTTTAAAATATTTTCATCATAACAATTATTAGAACTAGATTTCATTAATTTTTTTTTTTAATTGTATTAAATATGACACAGTATTTTTTACATGACGACGATTTCTTCTATTATGCCCTGTTTCACAATATCGAAAGAAAATTCTCGACTGAAAATTTATATTGAAAACAAAAGCGAATTTTAAAATTTTATTGTTGATTTCAATATAAATTTTCAGTCCTGCTGAGTATTGGTGAATAGAAAGAGTTCCTTGAATAATTCTGTATATATTTGTATACAAAAGTTTACATAAACAATTTTTAATGGTAGAAATCCTTGCAAAATTTCCTTCTACTTAAATCTTGAGCTTTTTAAATTCTGGAACTTGCGATATTGCATATTTACTTGTTCTGTTTCCTTTTGAAAAAGTTTAATAGCAAGTGGTATAATACTATTGGTTTCCCAACTCAAAACATGATCTTTCGCAGATTTCGGAAACCAGTTTAAATAAAAATCTTCAAAAAATAAAAGTAGTTTTTAAAATTAAAAAGTGTACTCAAAGGTTTCAAGGAATTAGTTGAATTTTGAGCTGAAAGGGCTAAAATATCCTAGAGAGTACCACAGGGCCACAAACATCTAAAAGTGCCACAAATGGCCCAATAGTGCCACATTTTGCATCACTGATGTACAGTTGTTTTATACTTTAAAATTTAGAGGCAAATTGCTTTTCCTTGGCTACGAATGATTTGGTATACATTTGTGCAAGATTTGAATATATTCCGGACCGATTTTTCGTCACTTCTCTAACATGACTTTTTTTTGTAAAGTGACGTTTTCTTCTTTTTTTTAAATGTGCTCTCTGCCCCTCTCGCTGGAACAAAAATGTTTTCTTTATAGGTGTAGCTATTGATAAACATTCTAGAACAACAAAGAAAATTATACATACATATGTATGTATGTATTGAAAGTAAAAATCATAATTTGCAAAATTAAAAATCATCATTCGAGAACAAAAATCTTAAAATCATATTTTGGTCCAAAAATCATCAAAAATATGATAAAATCATCATTCTGGCAGCACTGTCCACAGATAAGGCTATTGGTTAAAACTCTCAACCATTACAAACTACGAGTATTCATTACGTTGAACAAAACCATGCTTTGTAATAACAACTACAGAAGTTGTAGAGCCCATTAGGTGAAACTATTATAATTGGTGAGGTCATATCAAATTATTATTGATTATTATTTTTCACAACATAATATTTCAGGAAACAATAACGGGCAAATTAAACACTACCTGGGATATTACGATGTTCGTCACCGGCTTTTGCTCTAAGCAACTTTTATAAAAATTAGCTTTTGTGAGTTAGTTGCTATATGATTTTTTTTCCTGTTTCTCAAGATTTACATGTCGTCGGTTGGTTTCTGGTTTGCGGGAAACCACAAACCAACCGACGATAAAAATAAAATAGTTGTGAAAAAGCATTTTTTTCATATTACATACATAAAAAATATATTTTCTCAACCATTTTATTAACTACCGACCAAAAGAGGAATGTTATAAATTTGAAGTGTGCGTGTGTATTCGTGTGTACAGACCAAATGGCTGGACCAATTTTAATTTACCTTTTTTCGTTTGAAAGGTGACTTGATGGAAACTGTTCTTAGCTGTGTTTGAAGAAAATTAGTTCAGCCGTTTAGATTATATCACATATGTAGTTTCTAGTTATGTTCCTTTGAATCTGTGTGCTCCCAAATTTCTGATCCGATGATCTAATATCTTCTAATCTATATTTTAAAAAAATTGGTTCAGACATTTGGTACGTACGTCGGCGGTTTTCAAAATTGTAAATGTTTGTTATTTGTCTTACAACATTGTGAGTTTTGAGAAACAGACCCAAGGTCTTTTCATTATTAAAAGTAGCTAATGCATATACATATGTACATATGTACCATATGTATGTATATTAAAATAAATTTTCAAGAGAAACATACATAAATATTGATTCTAATTAAGAATGTCGTATTTCGACTAATTAGAACCAATATTTATGTTTCTTTTGAAAATTGATTTTAATGTACATACATACATACGTAATTGGAGCCAATATGTACATATGTTACTTCTGAAAATTTATTTTACTACGATTTTGTAATAGACGAAAGAAAATATTTTGCAATGTTCTTTAGTATAGTAGATTTATATTAACATATTTGGGGTATTCAGATGGTACTCATAAATTAACACGTTTTAAAGTAATAACACGAAAAAATATAAAGCTGTGAGCAACCCCTCATAATTTACAGTTAAAAATATTGTACTTATTTGTATTTCGGTTTTAGCACCTTTGTGCATTGCTTACTCTCTCTCTCTCAATTCCTTTGGTAAACTCTCACGCATTTCTACATGTAGTTATGACAAACAATAAACATAGCTGAGAAAGTCTTATTACTTTATGACCTTTTTGTTTGAGCCACAACAACAATTTTTTTAAACTATGTTAAAATGTTAAGACATTATGACACTTAGAACACTTAAGAGACTGTTGTGAATACCCCAATTATGTATCTATGTATGCTGCCCTTAATAACAAAAGTTTTCTAAAGCCTTTTTATAGTACACGGCGTGTAAAAAAACACATGCGCATGCATCTCTGACGCAATTCTGATGTTATTACGATATATGCCATCTACTAGTAATATGCATACATATGTACATCTAGGTGCTGCTTCAGGAAATGTCTACATGTGTTACATTTGGATTATGAAACAAATACTATCAAAATCCTACGGCATGTAGGCACTCCTAGTAATTTTACAAAATATATACAACCAAGCTGAAAATCCTCGTGACGTCGTTTTTACATACGTATATTATTTTTTACATGCCATATAATATAGCCTTAAGCCATATGCATTTTAACTTCCAAATATTAAATTAATCTTAAAAAACTTTAAAGATAATTATTTAATAAATATTTAATAACTTTGTATTAATAGAGACCAGCACAACCATTGTTGCCATTTTGGCATTTTCGCTGCCAGATCTGGCATTTTCATTTCCAGAAAAGCAATCAACTTTTAAAAAATTCTGCCAAATGCTTTTTGGCAGAATTTGCTTAAAATAAAAAATGCTAATATGTTAAATTTTTTATTTCAGTGTAGAGAATAATTCCTTTTATAAATGTAATTTTTTTTAAATTATGTGTTTCCTACGTAATGTAGATACAATGAATACTTATGTATTATATCTTATGTAATATATGTAAGTATATGTGTGTATATGGAGCCCTATTTTCAATTATCAGTAAGCGACTAAAATTAAAGTTTTGGGAAGATGGTTTGTTTACGTATAAACAGATTTCTCATTAGTATTTGCTGGTTACGCTTTTTTGGGCAAATGTTTGTCAAGTGTGACCGTACCTTTAAGCGTAAAAAAGCGTAACCACTAATAACTAATGAAAACTATTTTATTCAAACACGTATTTATTAAGTTAAAAAGTTTCATACATAAGTAATAGACAATTTTATAGAATCCAACATGAAACAGGTTAAATCAATAAATACATGTTTAAATCAAACAGTTTTTTTATTAGTAATTAGTGGTTTCGCTTTTGTGGGCACATGGCACACTAGATATGCCAGATATAAACACAGACTTAGACCACTTTAAAAATTAAAGGCAAATGCTTATGTATGTATACATGTATGTACATATGTATGTGTCTTCTTTTTAAAACAACATGTTAACTTTAATAAAAAAAATAAATTTATTATACATAATTTTTACAAAAGAGTAATCATTATTTCAAATATATTAAAAAAATTATTAATAAAAATTAGATTTTATTCAAATACCTCTTAAAAAGGTAATGAATGAATTAAATGTAATTTGTATAAAAAGTAGCTTTTAAAAAAAGTAATTTAAAACATGGAGCTTTTAAAAGGTCTTAATTTGCAGAAAGGAGTTTTAGATAAAAACTTATTGAATAATTTTCTGAATTTTACTCTTTATAAGTCACATTCTTCAATGTTTCACTTTCATAAAATTGTAAGCTTGCTTTTCATATTTTAATTTACACAAAATTGAATTTTTATATAAGTTTTGTGTAAAATTTAAATTACAATTTTCTATGAAAAAACGTAAACTTTGTTTCTAAATTAATGCCCCTATCACGGTTTTCAACTTTTAAAATAGTTTGGTTGGGATTGATAAATTTGCATTGCCATTCTCCACTAAATTAACAGTTGACTTTTCAATTGTGTTTTAGTATCGTCATTTACAACTCAGTGTAAGTTTAGTTGAGAAAAACGTTGAGTATACACAACTGCTTTTTAGTAGTTGGGTCTGTGGTTGTGATTTTCTAATTATAAGTTGGTAAGAAATAAAAAGCAGAAAAAATGGATAATTTTCAACTAGAAATATTTATTATGTTTAATAACAAATTTTTTTAACAGTATCAGTATCGGTATACCGGGTAGATACAAACATTTCTTTCAATGTGATGTTAGGTGATCCAACATATAACGAAACGTTTCTTTATTCTGTCAGAAATAACTAAAAAACCTTCCAAAATATTTTTTAAGGAATTCGTTCCCTATTTTGATTATTCCTTACCTTGCAGTTCAAGAGGGTTGGAATCACCACGAATTTTTCTTTTGATACGTAGCACATCTATATATGCGACTTCGTTTTTCGTAAATAAATGTACACATATTTTTATCTATTTGGCTTGATTTCTTTCAAAAAATATATTTTCTAAAACCTTGTGTTTTTGAATTTACACAAATTATTAATTATTTTCTGTCAAATTTGATATTTTAAGTTGGCAATACGATGATAATTTCAACTAAAAGACAGTTGTGATTCATGATACTAAAACACAGTTTGGTCGTGTGTAAGTTTGGTCTACTATTAGACAACCAAACTGAATTTAGTTGAGAACCGTGATAGGGGCATAAATTTTAGTTTTTCATCAACGAAAATATCATTTTAAATTGGCCTTGAAATCACTTAAAAATTGTATGGTATTATTGATGTCTAAACATCTATACGCTAGGGGGTTAAAATCTTTTTTACAATCCCTTTGTGTTACCTGTTAATTGAAGAGAAGATAGTGAGAGAGGGTGATAGGGAAATGATAGTGATAGAGAAGATATGTAGTGAAGGAAGAGATAGAGGATAGAGTAAGGCTTCATTCTTTCACAAATCTGCTCTTTGCACATTTTTAATAATGCAGTGTTGCAGCGCCATCTGGTGTCAAATGAGGCGTATTAAATTTTGAAGCTGTGTTTAGTAGCCATTTTATTGATTTTACTTCGCCAATTATTCTGCTACACAACGAAGGAGGGCGCTCTGATGTACATTAGGATTATTATCTGATGAAGTCGGTATAGTTTTTAGTGACCAGTGCCTTATGCCTGCATCACTAGAAGTTTTCCCACAACAACTGATACAAAGGACACTAATGCACATCAGAAAAATGCGTGGTATTGTTATTTTTTTTTTGTAATGACTGTCGGAGACCGGGCTCGAACCCAGGCTGCAGGTTTTTTGTAGTCAACGTGCTAACTAATTCAGCCAACGCCACCCTCATCTGTGAAGTATGAGTGTATTAGTGTTTGAAAGAAGCAACACACCAATGTGTACACAACAACAAGTACACCAACAACTAAACAATGAACAACAGGAATTAAAAATTAAAAAGTAAAAGTAAAGGCATTTACCATAGATGGGCACTTTGCAGTACTACTAAACTTTCGGTAAAAATAATTTTGTAATGTAATAATGTAAATACATAAGAATTTGCTGGTTTTGGTTCGTTTTATTTAACTTGATAATTGCTTTATTAGGGTTCCGTACACCAAAGGTGAAAAGGAATATGTTACTGTCCGTGGCTCTCCATTCGCTACAGGCGACTGGAAAGAGAATAGGCCGCAGGTGATAATTGGCCATAGCATCTACTCGGCTGGATGGGTTCTTTCTCTTCCGGACAATAAACAAAAAAAAAATTGTTATTTTTGTATTCATCAGATGTTACTCTACTTTTACCAGTTTCCGTCTATACCTGCCATCAAAACAAGAATCAAAAGAAATTGATTGATCCTCTGGTCTACCCTCCCCTTATACGCGGTGAACGTATCCATGGTTATTGCCTGACCACTTTTTGCAATAACCCCTAGTCTAAAGTTTTCTTATTGCTTACACTACATAGGTATTACTATGCAACCCACCACTTTTAATAATAAAACTTTTTTTACTTCATTATTAATTCACATTTAATTTAATGTTCTTCATTATTAGTTAATGTATTACTAGACTTACTAGTAGGAAATCCTATAGAGAATACCATTTACCAATTCCACTACAAAGCAAAAAGAAAAGATATCTGAAACTTACGTGATTCGATCCAATCAAAGGATGTTTAGCAAAAGTTACTATTTGGGTGGGATTTTATCGATGTTGAGCGCTCAAAATCGTTGTCACCGGAATCACCTTTTCGTGGTTGAACTGGGGGTTTCTCTATACAATTGTAAAAAAAAATTTATCAGTATTTTGTTACAATTATGTTTCTTAAATTACTGTACAATTCAAAGCATATATTACAATAAGTACTAAATCTAGCCAATATTCAGTATTAAATTTTTCTTTTCTTCGTTTTGTTTTTCTTTTCTTACAAAATCGGTACTTTAAAATATTTCATTAATATAAATCAAATCCGAGTTAAAAAAAAACAATTTTGATTTCATTACTTATTTACCACAGTAGTATTTCTTCATTTTATATTATAATATGGCATACAAACATACATACATTTATATATCCACACACATACATATTGTAGTCGTTCGGCTATGCTGCTTCTTTCCTTGGCTTCAAGTCTACAAAATTTTCTTCACTTTACGAATCGGTTGATTATTCGGCCGTACCGCAATATGGCGCCATTATCGACTTTGGGGTTAGTCGAGACACGTGTCTTTGGCTTACCTTACCCTCTTCGTTTATCCTCGGTTTCGTCAAACAATATGGTGGCAAAATGGGTATCAGCAACAAGGTTGGGGCTCCAAGCTGGTCAAAGAGTTTCCAGGTGCTGTGGCAAATACGGTCGGGAGCAAGTTGGTTGCAGTTGGTTCTCTAGGACGATTGAGGTTACTCTACCACTCTTGCACAACAAAACTGCGATAGCCACACAAGTGACGACGACGTAGTTGGCAAGACAACTTTTATTGGATTGCCCTGGCTGCCTTAAAGAAAGTTACCACCTCGGGTTCAATGGTGCTTGAGCACACCGACCTGTCCACACCTTCCCAATACTCCTACTGACCACTTTTTATCCTCTGCCTTATTTCTTTTCTTTTTCTCTCCTCACCAGGCCACTTACACTCCTCACACTCCAATTTTCCTTTTTCCTTTTTTTTTTTTTTTTTACCACCACACAAACAACTCCAAGTCTCTTTATATTTTCGTCATTACTATCACTGCTTAAATTTTACTTTTTCTTTTTTACGGGTCTACTCTGTACAACTTCCATTCAGCCAATCTCCGCCAATCTCGCCCAAAATCTTCAACAAAACTTCAAAACTTTTTCCCACGAAAGAAAAAAAAAGATGGATGCCGCCATGAGCCTAAAAAAGGGTTGCCAGATTGGCCGTCTTTAGTTTGACGTATAATTCATCACTCTCGTTCCCCTACCCAACTAACCAAACCGTAACAAAACCAAAAGCTTTTCAGACCCTGGGATAGAAAAGATTTTGGGAAGGCATATATAACTCTTTCCAGTCAACGTTGTGAACGTGGGGCTCGACCCACCATCGATTTTCACTAGCCGGGCTCATGGTCGTAGGTCCTTCGCGTGGAACACCCCAATGAGCTTCCCTTGCAAATTCTCCAACTTATACAAGTTTTTCCCCACACTCGAATGTATTCGAGCCTTGACATACTTCGGTGCCAACTTTGCGTTAAACGCATTGCCAAGATCACTAAGTTGGAAATTGCGACGATATATTTCTTGTCCCGGGAAGAATGATATTTCCCTCGCACGCAGATTATACGTTTTAGCGCCCTTTTCGTATGCCTTCGTTAAATTCCTACGGACTGCCTCGTCGATAATCTTCATGGTGTCTGACTTTATTAGTACCTCTAGTTTGACATCATCTACTGCCTTTAATCTTCGTAAAAGCGGATAGGCGGATCCATGGACAATCATCTGCCTTCCAAACAATGCAAAATAAGGGGACATGTTAATAGCCGAGTGTACAGAACTGCGCAAGGATAAGGTTATCGAGTGTAAATGTTCATCCCAAGTGGAGTGGTTATCACCTACATAGGATCTAATGGCCGCCAATATTGAGCGGTTAACTCGCTCCGACGCGTTGCTCTGTGGAGCATAAGCACCGGTAAAGATTTGTTTCACGGCATATTGTTTGCAGAACTCTGCAAACTCTTTACCCGTAAACTGACGTCCATTGTCGCTGTGTATGTACTCGGGTACTCCAAAGGTAGAGAAGACCTGCTTATCCATGAATTTAATAATTTCAGTAGCAGTGGCTCTTTTCAGTGGCTGTGTGAAAACAAATTTTGAAAAACTATCTAGACATACTAAAATATAAGCATTTCCCATTCTCGAACGAGGGTATGGTCCAAGCAGGTCTACGAAAAGCTTTTGAAAAGGTCTCGCTATGTCACTGGGGCTACCCATAAGAGGTCTAGTCACAAAATTGGGCGACTTAGTAGTCTTGCAAACTGAGCAATTCGTCACGAATGCCTTTACTTGTGTCGCCATCTGAGGCCAGTAATATTTTTGACGCAACCTACACAGAGTCTTGGAAATACCCCCATGGGCAGCCTGAGGAGGATTATGAGCCGACTCAATTAAGGGTTCTGTCAAGCCATTAGGTACCCATAGTTTCCACGCTAGTGTATTGGCCATATCGCCCCCCTGAGCAAAATCCATTTTTCTAAACACATATTTTCCTTCTACCTTTACTCCTGGTAAGCTCTTGCTATTGGTGCTTATGTTTGTGCGAAGGTCAGCATAATCCGTCTCCTCAAATTCAGGAGCTTCCAGGTCCACTTCCAATATGCAACTCTTAGCTAGACTCAACTCATCCGCAAATGCCCGAGAAAGAGCGTCCGGTACCACATGCTCGCTCCCCTTGCGATGCTCAATTTCAAAATCATACGCAGCGAGCGACAAACTCCACCTTGCTAGGCGTCCTGAGAGATCTTTCTGTTGCATCAACCACCTCAGGCTGGAATGGTCTGTTATGATTTTGAACGGGAGCATCTCAATATACGGTCTGAATTTCTTAACCGCGCTTACAGCGGCCAGACACTCTAACTCGGTCACCGAGTAGTTCCTCTGCGCTTTGTTGAGTTTTTGAGAATGGAAATATATGGGCCTCTCTACTCCGTCATCATCTACCTGACATAAGACCGCGCCGATTCCTGTACTTGAGGCGTCACACTGGATTATGAAGGGCTTCTGGTAATTTGGGTGCACCAATACAGGTGCAGTACACAAGGCATTTTTCAACTGGTCCATAGCCTCTAAGGCACTAGCAGTCATCTCGAACTTTTTATTCTTTTTCAACAAATCCGACAGTGGCGCACTTATAGTCGAAAAATCTTTGACAAACTTCCGATAATAATTCGTCAGTCCTAGAAATCGTCGCACCTCCCTCACATTCCTAGGGACCTGAAAATTTCTTATCGAGCTCACCTTCTCGTCCGTCGTTTGGATCGACCCGTTCCCTATTAAAAACCCTAAGTAATTCACCTGCCGCATACAAAATCGAGACTTCTCCAAATTTATTGTAAGACCACTTTTATGAATATTTCTAGCAACTTGCTCCAGCAATGCCATATGCTCATCAAACGTTTGGGAAAAGACCAGAAGGTCGTCAAGATATACGAAAACTCGTAGCTTTAATTGGGCGGGAATCACCTGATCCATTAATCGCATCATGGTCTGGGGCGAATTACATAAACCAAACGGCATTACAGTGTATTGATAGAGAGGCCTACCCGCCACTGTAAATGCTGTCTTTTCCTTGCTAGATTCCGACAACGGCACTTGCCAAAAGGCGTCCTTTAAATCTATGGCCGAAATAAAAAACGTATCCGCTAGTCGCATAAGGAGACCCTCAATATGGGGAATTGGATAGGCATCTTTACGGGTCACTTTATTCAGACTGCGGCTATCCAAACATACGCGTGTTTTACCGGGCTTAACCACCGTCGCTACTGGAGACGACCAAGGGCTCTTACTCTCTTCGATAACACCCAATTTAAGCATCCTATCCAATTCTCCGTACAGAAGAGCCTCCTTTGCAGGCGATATCGGATAATGCCTTTGTTTGATAGGAATAGCGTCGCCGGTATCTATATGGTGTTCTATCAGGTGCGTTCGTCCAAGTCCTAATTTCGAAAACGATGGAAACATCTGCTTCACGCGTTCTACTGCTTTGCTCTGATCAGGTGACAATGCATGGGCATTGGTGTCAGGGTTGGATTCCGAAGTTGAAATTTCCGACAGTAAAAATTTGTTCAAGCCAAAAAGAATCCAAAAGTCAAAACCAAGATATAAGGACTGAGTCAGTTCAGGTGCTACGTACAAGGTTACCCTCTTGGTCTCGCCTCGATAGGTTATATCGGTCTCAATTTTTCCAATTACTGGTACTGTCGACCCACTCGCAACTTTTAACGATGACTTTAAGGGCTTAAGTGTCAAATTATTTTCCTGAATCAAATCCCCTGACCCAGCGCCTAGGACACTGATACTAGCACCACTGTCCAGCAAGCCCTTTAAGGAGCTATTGCCTAGCATAACTTGGGCGTACGGCCTAGAGTCCAAATTGTCTTGTCCAATCATAGTGCTTACAATCTTTTTATATTCACTTCTCAGTTCTTTATGACGACGTCGGGTCTTTAAAATTCGCTCTGAAATTGCTTTTTCCTGCTTGGAGGTGTGAGGTTCGTCAAATATTCTATGTCGTACTTGTTGGTAATTGTTCCATTTTTCTAAAAATGAATTTCTAAACTTTGAGGGTATATTGAGGCAACCAGATTCATCTGGGTACGTGGGAATGTCAGATACGTCAATCCTATTCGTGGTAGTAGTAGTTTGGTCATTAGAGGACATTTGAAATAATTTAACTACATTGTTGCCGGGATTTAGAATTACGAGTTTGGAGTCCCGGTCCTCCAACTCTTTACCTGGTTTTTTCCTTTACAGTCAGGACAATTATAGACCACGTAGTCATCTTTTCCACAATGATAACAAAAAATCCGGTTAGACTTCTCCTTACAATTGATTGCAATATGACCGATTTTTTTACAGTCAAAGCAGGTCAATTTAGAGTGGTCAACATTTTCGCGCCTTGCATCAGGATATATGGCATCCACTTGGGCCGAGCTATCTGAACATGCCGCTATTACCTCCTCTACCATATTAAGTTCACTAACCCTGGATCTATTCTTATTCAAACTGCCTTCTACCTTCGCAATCTCCCTTTCTGCCCTCCGACATTCCTTTAAAAATTCTGACAAATTCCTAGTCCTGGACCCATGAATAAATACTGTCATCCTAGGATGCACATTCCGCTTCAATATTTCTATTAAATCTCCATCCGATCTCATATTCTCCATTCTTGCATTCAATTCGGTCATGACGTGGTAGAATTGGTCGAAAGTCTCGGTTGAGCGTTGAGTGCGATTCATCATTGTGTGTTCGATGTCACAATCTGTCTCAGCTGTTCTAAAATGCACCTCTAATTGGGCCCTTAATTGTTCCCATGAAGCATTCGGGTTGCGTGGAAGCCAACGAAAATACCAAGATGCCGCCAAGCCCCTCAACAAAATGTAGATGTTCCGACCCACTTCGTCCATGGTATACCCTTGAGACGTAGCAATATGCTCTACACGAATTATAAACTCATCCACCCTCAGGCCACTATTGTCCCCGGAAAAGGACAAATTCCATCTGTGCATTTCAAGTCGCCGAAAATTTTCATGGCCAGACTCACGGGGTCTTACTGTCCTTTCGGTCGTAAAATTGTGCGCACCATCGTTGCCAGCTGTTGCTTCACTATCGCTCGTGGTAGTGGTATATGGCTCAGATCCTCGAACTCTAAAGCTCTCGTTGACCGGAAGACGCAAGGTATTTCTATCTTCTCTCACTCGGCTACTCCCTGGCAAATAATTCTGTGAAACAGTATTATTCAATCCCCCTGAGACCATCATAGAGGAAAATTTTCCTATGAGCCTATCCTCGAATAATTTCAGCTCGCTCTGAATTTGTCGAGAAATTGCTGTCTCGATTTCCGCTGAAACATTCATGGCGCTAGCCTGCTCCTGATCTTCCATGTTTTCGGGCTCTCCCGGTGTATCGACAATGGTACTGTTCCCAGAACAATTACTGTCACTTCCGCTTTGTGAAGAGTCCACGCCTCTAAATCCCTCTAAAGGAGTTTGGTCCGCCCAAGACTCGTCCACCCGTATGTCCCTACTTTCTTCCTCACCTAACTGTTCCTTTGCTGATGCGCGCGTTAACCGTTTCATTCAAATCTACGATAAGGTGCCAACTACTAGTTCGCAAAGTTAAAGATTACCGAAAGAATGCCGAAGTGATAAATGTTATGGATATAAGATATACTTACTATATAACTATTTTGTATATATATATATATATATATATAGTAAGTATGTATGTATGTCAATATGTCACTCGGGTATAAAAAAAAATTTCATTCAAATTCTGAAGTAACCAATACAAAATGTGTGCCTATAAGCGGGCACAGGTATCAAGACCACAAGCAAAAAGAAAATTATTTGATAAGCATACGTATGTATATGTTTGTATTACGTGCTTGCTGTAGTACTTTTACAATTATTTCTATGTAAATATCACTTGGTTTTATGTATATATGTACATAAAAGCTTCGTAAAAAAAAACGTATGGAAAACAAACAAAAGAAAAAATTTAAAAGTTTAATTTTAAATATATAAATATTATTTATTATTATATAGTGGATTTACGGATGCATTGGTTCTACCTCATATAGACATTCAGCAAACAAAACAAAAAGTATTTTCCTGAGAACCTGCTAATACGTATGCCATACCCATGGCAGAACCTATTTCACTAACATATAACACCTACTTAATATCGCCGTGCAATTATTAGTGCTGTCAATATATAGTTCAAGTTAACAAATTCCCCGGACCGATGGTCTATAGATCGAACATGATTGCTATCGATTACCATAGTTTAACTTCTGCGCTATTGACAACGAGGTCTGGCCTCAGTATTATCAAGACGATGGTTTAAACCATAGTAAGTATAGAACCAAATCATTTATATCAGGCTGTCCTGTAGGCTACATTACTGTACAAGTCTTTACTATAGAACACTACATCAATACAAATGTCATATTAAAGTAGATCGAGCAGAATTTCCCTTTTTAACGCAATATATAATCACTCAAGGAAACCCTGTTATCATGCGTTGGGCGCCATTTGTTACTGTCCGTGGCTCTCCATTCGCTACAGGCGACTGGAAAGAGAATAGGCCGCAGGTGATAATTGGCCATAGCATCTACTCGGCTGGATGGGTTCTTTCTCTTCCGGACAATAAACAAAAAAAAAAATTGTTATTTTTGTATTCATCAGATGTTACTCTACTTTTACCAGTTTCCGTCTATACCTGCCATCAAAACAAGAATCAAAAGAAATTGATTGATCCTCTGGTCTACCCTCCCCTTATACGCGGTGAACGTATCCATGGTTATTGCCTGACCACTTTTTGCAATAACCCCTAGTCTAAAGTTTTCTTATTGCTTACACTACATAGGTATTACTATGCACCCCACCACTTTTAATAATAAAACTTTTTTTACTTCATTATTAATTCACATTTAATTTAATGTTCTTCATTATTAGTTAATGTATTACTAGACTTACTAGTAGGAAATCCTATAGAGAATACCATTTACCAATTCCACTACAAAGCAAAAAGAAAAGATATCTGAAACTTACGTGATTCGATCCAATCAAAGGATGTTTAGCAAAAGTTACTATTTGGGTGGGATTTTATCGATGTTGAGCGCTCAAAATCGTTGTCACCGGAATCACCTTTTCGTGGTTGAACTGGGGGTTTCTCTATACAATTGTAAAAAAAAATTTATCAGTATTTTGTTACAATTATGTTTCTTAAATTACTGTACAATTCAAAGCATATATTACAATAAGTACTAAATCTAGCCAATATTCAGTATTAAATTTTTCTTTTCTTCGTTTTGTTTTTCTTTTCTTACAAAATCGGTACTTTAAAATATTTCATTAATATAAATCAAATCCGAGTTAAAAAAAAACAATTTTGATTTCATTACTTATTTACCACAGTAGTATTTCTTCATTTTATATTATAATATGGCATACAAACATACATACATTTATATATCCACACACATACATATTGTAGTCGTTCGGCTATGCTGCTTCTTTCCTTGGCTTCAAGTCTACAAAATTTTCTTCACTTTACGAATCGGTTGATTATTCGGCCGTACCGCAATATGGCGCCATTATCGACTTTGGGGTTAGTCGAGACACGTGTCTTTGGCTTACCTTACCCTCTTCGTTTATCCTCGGTTTCGTCAAACAATATGGTGGCAAAATGGGTATCAGCAACAAGGTTGGGGCTCCAAGCTGGTCAAAGAGTTTCCAGGTGCTGTGGCAAATACGGTCGGGAGCAAGTTGGTTGCAGTTGGTTCTCTAGGACGATTGAGGTTACTCTACCACTCTTGCACAACAAAACTGCGATAGCCACACAAGTGACGACGACGTAGTTGGCAAGACAACTTTTATTGGATTGCCCTGGCTGCCTTAAAGAAAGTTACCACCTCGGGTTCAATGGTGCTTGAGCACACCGACCTGTCCACACCTTCCCAATACTCCTACTGACCACTTTTTATCCTCTGCCTTATTTCTTTTCTTTTTCTCTCCTCACCAGGCCACTTACACTCCTCACACTCCAATTTTCCTTTTTCCTTTTTTTTTTTTTTTTTACCACCACACAAACAACTCCAAGTCTCTTTATATTTTCGTCATTACTATCACTGCTTAAATTTTACTTTTTCTTTTTTACGGGTCTACTCTGTACAACTTCCATTCAGCCAATCTCCGCCAATCTCGCCCAAAATCTTCAACAAAACTTCAAAACTTTTTCCCACGAAAGAAAAAAAAAGATGGATGCCGCCATGAGCCTAAAAAAGGGTTGCCAGATTGGCCGTCTTTAGTTTGACGTATAATTCATCACTCTCGTTCCCCTACCCAACTAACCAAACCGTAACAAATACTTTTGTTTTCAATACGTCGTCCGTCTGTCACGGTATTTTCTCGGGAACTGTAGGAGTTACGGACCTGAAATTTGGACGCTACAACAACAAATATATGAGAGTTAAAAATTAAAGGGTGTTCCAAAACGAGCAACGAATAATTTTAAAATCGCAATCGGACGTAACTACCCAAAAATTCGAAATCGAGTTTCTTATTGATTATGATTCATTTTATCAAACTACATTTTGACGCAAATATTTAGACCTCTGCAAACAAAAATGACGACTTAATGAAAGAAATTCAAAATTCAAGGAACGTAGCTAACATAAAAGCTTAAATATATATAAAAAGGAAATAAATAGTTAAAAACTTTCAAGTATCCTTGCTACAAGTAAATTTCGAAGAAAAATTTCAAGAACACTTTATTATTATTTATTTTTAAACGTTTTTTGTTTCTCCTGTAATAAATATAAAAGTGTAGTTACGTCCGTTTGCATTTAAAGTGACGATATGTATATGCATGTAAATGAGAGGTAAGATAAATTTATAACAAAAATAAATTTTTAATAAACCTATTGAACTAGAAAACTGCAAGTTACCAATTTCTTAATTTGTTAAAAAACCATAAAAAATTGAGCCTATAAAACCACTTACATTTCTAAAGGAATATTTTTTTCGCTAGCATTAACAATTTAAAGAAGCCATAATTTACTTAGAAACAATGAATGTATTGTATGGTAATAGAGTCCATAAGAGTACATGACTGCAGTACAAATAATATAACATCAATTTGATCGAAAACATTGGTCAAACAGATAGTGAAAAGACGACGGAAGCAGCCATCCTCAGAAAAATCACTGCAAAGATGTATCGATAGTCAGAAGTGGAAAGTCCTTAACTCTTATTTTTACGAAATTTATTTTTTCAGTGATTTCAATTTCACACAAATACACCTCATCACAAAAATTTATTGCAATAGTGTAAAAAATAACGCATTTACATGCAGTTTTGCAAAGCAGTTGTACATGCATTGGTACTATTTATTATTGTGTTTTTTAAAATAACAGTTATTTAAGTTCGGGTCTTTCTACTTGTGACCAACGATATGTATGTATGTCAAATTAAAGTAAGTTTATCTTCTTTGACATTTATAAAAAATTTATTGTACTCATACATATGTAAGTATATATAATATAAAATATTAATTTATACAAATATACTTTTTATATGGTACTCTCAAGAATATATCTGAATAACACAATATTAAATCGTTTGAAATTCTTTACACACCAAGGTCCTATTTCTCAAAACCTGTAAGTGTTTTTATACAAGTAAAATATTCGTGAGAATATATTTTTTTCACACGTATATGTATGTACGTAATTTATATGGTTTCACAATTATTTCACTTTCATTACAATACTTGCAAATTTTGAGAAACAGGTCCCTGATCTAAAAAAAAGTTCTTTTAAAAATATTGTTTACTTTACTCTTTATTACTACTTATAAAACTCTCTAAATAACATTTAAAATTTTTGCATATGTATGTATGTACATTTAGAAGATATCACATCTCTTCTAGGTATATTTCGTTGTGTCTGACCCCATAGGTCCCAAACGGCTAGAGTGATTCTAATTTTGTCTTTTTTCCTTTGAAAGGTGCCTTTGTCTAATATCTATCTTTAACTTTATAACTCAAGATATTAGAAATTGGTATTGCCATTTGGAAGTTATCCTATGTACAGCGTCAACAGCGTCGGGGGTTGCTAAAATGTTTGCCATGGGATGCTAGAAATAAGTTAATATAAGTACATATTAATAGACACACATCTGTATGCACATACGTGTTTGTATGTAAGTATTTCTGCATGTATTAGTTAGCAAAACAAGAAGAAAAATAGCTTTTACCTATTAAATAAAATGTAGATTGCATTGCATGTCATGTAAAGTTTATTAGGGACCTGGTGTGTCTGTAAAAGAGAGACACGAGACACGAGTCGTATTATTTTAAATTAATATACTTATAAACAACTTACGCTGATTTGAAAATAATAAGGGTTCTCATGAAAACGTCAAACTCTTGCAAACTGTGCATTCTTACTCACGTAAATAGACTTAGAAATTGTATGTAAATGTATTTACACTTTTCTACCCAATTGCACAAATGGTAATTTTAAGACTTTTCATGAGAACCCTTAACATTTTGATTTTGTTAAAAATTTGATAATTCAGTCGAAAATGTTGGCTTTTCAGCACACAATGCTTCGTTATCCGATGATGTATGTATGCCTAACAAAAAACTTCATGCCAGGTACCATAAGTGGAAAAATTGAACTTCACCTCAACGAATTTTTCCACACATCCAATTTTACATGTCTGGGTTAAAACTACATTATTCGCAGATTTTTAATGTTAAATTGTATTGAGGAACTCGTTAAAGCCATGTTCACTTTTTCCACTTGTGCTACCTGGCACGAAGTTTTTATTTATGTTTAGGGCTACTAGAAGCAATAACGGCTTAAATCTAGTTTAGGGACACCTCCCAAAAATGAAAAAAAAGTATCCTATACTATAGTAAATTGAAATATAATAAATAAAAATTAAATAAAAATATTGGCGGCGACGCTTAGTTTCCGAGTTATAGGCCTCTGAAATTCTAGTACAATATTATGATTATACGGTGTTTTTCAACAAATATGACCAATATTGGTATTTCAAAAATTAAAAAAAGGTATGCTATCCTATAGAAAATTCAAAAAACAACTTTGCAATCCAGAAAATCATTACTAGGCTGCGCCGTCTCGGGAAACACCATGGTGGAGAAAATCCTTAAGCCCGGCCGAAGGCCGGCAATGCAGAAAAATGTTATTAAGCAGGAAAACTTTGCAATCCAGAAAATCATTACTAGGCTGAGCCTTCTCGGGAAACACCATGGTGGAGAAAATCGTTAAGTCCGGCCAAAGGCCGGCAGTGCAGGAAGACCTTATTAAGCAAGAAAACTTTGCAAGGCAGAAAATCATTACTAGACTGCGCCGTCTCGGGAAACACCATGGTGGAGAAAATCCTTAAGCCCGGCCGAAGGCCGGCAATGCAGAAAAATGTTATTAAGAAAACTTTGCAATCCAGAAAATCATTACTAGGCTGCGCCGTCTCGGGAAACACCATGGTGGAGAAAATCGTTAAGCCCGGCCGAATGCCGGCAGTGCAGAAACACATTATTGGCAAGAAAACTTTGCAAGGCAGAAAATCATTACTAGGCTACGCCGTCTTTGCAGCGCAGAAATAAGCTATTAGGCATGAAAACTTTGCATTATAGGGTAGCAATATTTTTTTAATTTTTGAAATACCAATATTGGTCATATTCGTTGAAAAACACCGTAATATCAAAATATTGTACTAGAATTTCAGAGGCCCATAACTCGGAAACTAAGCCTCGCCGCCAATATTTTTATTTAATTTTTTTTTCTTATTTTTCAATTTACTATAGGATGGGATACTTTTTTTTTAATTTTGGGGAGGTGTCTCTAAACTAGATTTGTTCCGCAATAACTTCTACAAAGCAAACTTGCTATAACTATTGACCACTTTGTAACGTTTTCCAAACTGGATGTCTTATTTTTCCAATAGTTCTAAACATGTGTTCACTAAAACACACACACATTATCCAACTCTTGATTTCGTGATATACATTTTCCAACAAAGCTACTGCAGAGGAGTCATTTAACGTTCAATCACTTTGTTGTACAGATAATTATTTATACATTAACATGATTATAAATATTATAACAATTATTCACTTACGTACACAATCATTTTTAAATTCAAATGAAGATTGAACATTCCAAGAAAATATAAAGTTGTAAATTTCAAAGCCTTCTAAGTACCTTTTTTTGCCGGCGTCAGTATGGGGGAAATTTTCTTTTAAATCCCCTAAAACTCTATCCCCCTTATGCAAAAAAATATTTTACTTGAGCCTTAAAGTTCATAGTAGTTACCAAGCACTTTAAGGCTAACATTGCTTTGTTAAGAAATTGTATGCAAAAGGCAACTTTAATTATTTTGTGATTTAATAATAAATACTGGTAACACCATTATGTTCAACAACCATTTCACAGCTTATGAATAATAATAAATGAATAATTTGGTGATATTTTCCATAACATGACAGAAATAATAGATTTAATATAAAAGCTAATACTTCAAGCTTCATTTTCAGATGTAACATGTATCAATACGTGTTACATTAACAAAAATATTTGAGGTACAAAATACACATTTTGGAAATAATAACTTAAAGTAGCCTTAACAAACGTAGGTGCCTACTTTAGAATTTTGATTTTTTTTTTATTACATGATATTTTATTTATTGTATCTTCATATATGAACTAACAATAAGTATTCAAATCTTAAATATAAAAATATAATTAGGCCCGACCAGTGTCGGACATAAGCTTAGTAGTAGTTATATATAATACATAAGTACCCAGTAAAAAAAATTGGAAGTCATTCTAAAGGAACTACATTTTCATTGCTTCCAAAAAATCGATATTTTTAATTTGCCGATAGTTAGTAGAAAACCAAGTAGAAGTTTATTTTAGTCATAGAAAACCTTGTAATTCCTCTATAGTTTTAGGAAATACTCACCAGAATTTCAAAAAAATCGATTTTTTTGAAGAAACTTATGAACTAATTTTGGTCTAAAATTTTGAAGTTATTTGCTTAAATTTACATGAAAATACTCTTTCGCGTTTAAATTTCTATAAAAAGAAACTAATTGTTAAAATAGGTAACTATTAACCATTTTTCATAGATGAAAATATTATCATAGAACACAAAAAAGGAAATTTTTCTTAAAATCGCTTCCAATTCGGTGACCAGGCATCGAAAAAGAGAACTTCTTGCAACGACAACCCTATGTAAAAATCATTAGATCGGATCGAAATTTGCACTACTTCCAGATCGCAAACTCTACATTTTCATGACTTTTTTGGAGTGTTTTTTTTACTGGGTATTGATAATCAAAAAGAAAAAATATAAAAAATAAAAGAATTTTCAGGAAGTCCCATCTGGAGTGCTGTGAATAAGAGCCCTTGCTTCCCTCTTTTTTAGGGAATGTGTCCAGTAAAGTTCAAAATATTACGAGCAAGCGGATTAGGATGTGATTCGAGTTTTGTTAGATATTTGCCTGCGTATTTTGCAATTTCTTCAGTCACTAGAGGCATATTCAAATCACGATGTATATTTGAATTTTTGATGTACCATGGAACCGATGTTATCATGCGTAAAATTTTGTTTTGCCTGCGTTGAATTTTCTCTACATTTGAAGCTGAAGCAGTGCCCCATAGTTGAATTCCGTAGCACCAAGAGATTTGTAGAAATCCTCATATTGATTCGCAGTGATTGAAAATCTGGGAGGGGAGTAAATTGATGATATAACGAAATTTGAACAAAAACTTTCAATGCCAATATTTGTTGCTTGTAGGTTTTCTTCACAAATGTTATCAAGAACATAGTGCTTGAGTCTTGACTTTATTAGAATTGCTGATCCACCGCAAGCCTTTCCTCTAGGGTCCTTTGTATCATATATAGTGTAGCCATAAGTTTTAAAAATACTTCTCGAAGTCAAATGAGTCTCAGATACTAACATTATATCAATATTTTTCTCCGTGAGGAAGTGCTCAAGTTCATTTTTATGTTGGCGAATGCCGTTTGCGTTCCAGAAACATATTGTTAACGTGTTCATGGCTTATTAAGTATTGCTTGAAGCAGAGTATTCTGCATTCGCAACATTTCTTGCATCATGCTAGTTATATTTGTTGTAAAATTGTTTATAGTTTGCACAAGATTTTCAATAGTGGCTTCAAGGCGATTAAAATTAAAGTTTGAGTTTGTATTTGTTGAATTATTTTGCGGTGAAACATTTTGTGTCGGAATAGAACTAGCCTTAGCAGCATCTGCATACGATACACGGGAAGTAACTGGTTGGCTCATTTGCAGAAAAGTGGTTACTATATCAGAAGAAATAAGGAACTTACCAAGCATTGCAGTAAGAATTTCTGACTGCATTATAAATGTCACATTTGATTTACAATTGACTATGATAGATGGAAAAGTTGCCAATGCCCTAACGGATACCAAGTCGTACTGGAAATGCAATATATGTGGGAAAAAAAGCTCTGAGTTTAAAGATAAATCTGATGAAACTATAAAAGAGGAAGCCCTTAAATTTGGAATTTCCCCACTTCATGCTCGCATTAGATTTATGGAGTATTGCTTGCATCTATCATATGATATAAAATATAGAAATATCAAAGGTAATGAAACTGTCTCTTCACGAAACAACAAAGATTTAGCAGAGACACGAAGAATTGAGAAGAAAAGGATACAAAATGAATTTAGAAAGCATGGGCTTATAATTGATAACCCAATTAACGGTTATGGTAACTCGAATAATGGAAACACTGCTAGACGCTTTTTTGAGGATCCTGAGACCACATCCTTGATAACCGGCATGGATAAAAAACTAATAAGGAACTTCAAATTAATACTGGCAACTATTAACAGTAAAAAGCAAATCAATGCAGAAAAATTTGATGTTTTTGCTAATGAAACAAAAGTACTGATAAAAAATGTATATCCGTGGAGATTGATGACGCCAACTGTACATAAGGCATTATCTAATGGAAAAGAAATCATTGAAACCAACATCCTACCTCTGGGAGAAGTTACAGAAGAAGCTCAAGAAGCAAGGAACATAGATGTAAAGCAGTACATATTATTTAATAGTCGAAAGTGTTCAAAATTAGCAGAAAATTATGATTTAATGCTTCACTTATTGTTATCCTCAGATCTAGTTTTACAAGCAATACGATTGAAATTGTTACCAAAGATAACTAAAGAAATAGAGAAAACGACAGTGAAGCAGTTCAAATAAATAACCTCTTAAGCTTCGATATTTCGGATTCTTTTCTTAAAAATAATTGAAATAAATAAATTGTAAAATTATGGTAATTAACATAGCTAAAACATGTAATTTAAAAATAAATAAATTATTTAGTGTTAAAAAATTTTTCTTAGTTATAGCCTAATATTAAATAGATTATCTATCTATTGGTAAATAATAATAAAAAACCAATGCACACAAATAAAACTTTTCCAATTTTTTATACAATACAGCTAATTTTGTCTAATTACCTAGTACTGTGAAGTGTTATTAAGTAGTAGTAGCATAATCAGGTAGCACCTTCCGATGTTGCTGTAATAAAATGCACGAAAACGTTTTCTTAATCCATTAAAAATGTGTGTTGTTATTCGTTCAATGCTTACCTGTTATTAACGTTAACTACACTTACATGGAACAACATATGGTATAATTACCATAAATATTTTTTATTGCGAAAAATATACATAGACTTATTTGATAACATTCCAAATTTATTTTTATTTTTCTATTTAGGTTGAATTTCAGAATTCATAAAAGTTTTAAACAGCTGATGTGTGAATAAAGGGAAAAAAGTTAAGCGCATTCTACATATTTTTTGAATTGCACCCTACAATCGGAATATCTCGAGATCAGTTAATTATATTGGAATAATTTTTTCAGGCAAAGTAAAAAGACTCATATGAAAGCTAAAAATGCCAACATAAGAAAAGAAAATTATTTTTATATATATTTTTTATGGTACAAAACAAAATTTTTCCAAAATTTTGACTTTTTTCAGAAAATTTGCGCGCATGTTCGCATTTATGAAAAGGCTGTTAAAAATTTATATTTAACATGTTGCAAACTATCTTAACAATTAAATGATATAGTTAAAACTTTCAAAATATACTGTCACAACTTTTTATAAGCGCATAAGCACAAAAAAAAATTTTGAAATTGGCAATTTTCGGACACTGCTGAGTGTAGGGTGCATGCCCAAAATACAAAATAATTGGCTATTAGCATATTCTGAATAGATTGTTTTTAGCGCGATGTGGTTTAAAAGTGTATGTGTTAAACAAAGTTTTTCACAAAATTGAAAATAATGAAGATACTTTTTCTTAAAAAAACGTGCCTTTTTCAAAAAAATTTTAAAACTTTGAATTCTTTGCCTTTTCCCGATTTCACGACTGCAAATATTCATAAGTTTTTTACTTATTTTTATCTAGAATTTTATCGGAAATTTAATGCTGTCTTTTAATTTAAAATCCAACAATTGACTAAAAAGTTGAAGGTGAAATAGTAAAAAAAGTCAAGACAAAAAAAAAATTTTTTTTTGTTAAAAGTCAAATATCTTCTAAGTTATGAGAGATACGAAAACACATCTAAGGACATTATTTATTAAAAATGTTGAGCTTAGATTAAAACTCTTTATCTCATAAGAATCGGGTAATTTTTCTAAAGTTACAAGCCTCAGAATTTTTTTGGAGTCCCATGTAGTCAACTTAGGCCCACTGTAACTCCTGTCCAGCTTAAGCCAGACGGCTGCCAAGACATTTGTTATAAAGCCTGAGTCCTCCTCTACGGATTTTCGATGTTTCATATAAATCCAATCAGTAGTTTAGAAGTTCCAGATTTATTACCATTTATTTTGCAAAAGTCCCCACTGTGCGATGTTATTAACCGTAAAATTTTATTTTACCGTCGTTGGAATCTATCCACATTTGAAGCTGAAGCAGTGCCCCATAGCTGAATTCCGTAGCACCGTATTGGCTTCAAAAGCGACTTGTATATCAAAAGTTTGCAGTCTAGACTGAGTGTTGAATTTCGACCAATCAGCCAATGTACCTGAGTTAATTTAATTTTCATTTGAATTAGTTTAGCGTCAATATAATGTTGCCATGTAAGCCTTCAATAAAGGTGTATGCCAAGGTATTTCACTTGAGAATATTGAGGAATATTTTGATTATTGATTCGAATGGGGGAACAAGTATCTCTTCGTAATGTATATGTTACTTGAACACACTTTTGTTCGTTTACCTTAATTCTCCATAATTTTAACCATAGTTCCAGCTGGGTAATGTGTTCTTGAAGATATCGGGATGCCTCGTAAGGATTTTCATGCATACTAAGGCAGGCTGTATCATCAGCAAATGTGGAAGTGTGGATATTGCTGCTCAGATTCATATCACACGTATAAATCAAATACAAAACTGGCCCAGTATACTCCCCTGTGGCACACCGGATGAGATAGTTTCAGGCATGATCATAAGGTCTCCTTCCACAACAGTGAACTTCCGGGCAGTAATGTAACTTTTCAAAAGACTTACAACGTTTATTGGCAGGTATGTTTTTAATTTTAAAATTAGGCCTTCATGCCACACTTTATCAAATGCCTGAGAAACGTCGATAAACAGCGCAGAACAATACTTCTTTTCTTCAAATGTTCTTCTTATAAATTGGGCCAATCTATGAGTTTGTTCAATGGTGCTATGCTGACTTCTAACACCAAATTGATGGTCCGGTATGCACCCACTACTAACTAGAATTGGGGACAATTTTGTCATGAGCAGTTTTTCGAAAATCTTTGACATTGTTGACAGGAGACTAATTGGCCTATGTGACTCAGCCTTGGTAAGATCTTTGCCCAGCTTTGGAATCATTTTAACTTTGGCAAGTTTCCAGCTGTGTGGATAATGCTCCAGTCGTAAAATGGCATTAAAAATAAATAACAGTATTCTAATTGCAATACTAGGCAACTTCATCAGCATCTGGTTACTAATTCCATCAAAACCCGGAGCTTTCTTCGGGTTGAGTTCAGCAATTAGTTTTTGCACATCACGCGTCTTAAACTTTATTTGATTGATGAAAAAATTGAGATTATTAATAAGACACTTCAAGATATGATATCTCGAAGAGAAATTTTTTTTATTACGATAAAAGCAGATACAGAGCAGATAAAAAGCATATAAAAGCAGATAAAAAGCATATACAGAGCAGATAAAAGCAAAAAAATAAAGCAGATACAGAGCAGATAAAAAGCAGGTACAAAGCAGATACAAAGCAGATGCAGAGCAGATACAAAGCAGATACATAGAATTTCACAACCAGATACAAACCAGATTAATATCAAATACAAAGAATTTCACAACCAGATACGAACCAGTTCGAAATAAATAATAACAACTTATTAAAAGATATTGTTAATGTACCAGCTACATTGGTTTTCATCTGAAATGGTTTCAACAGCTGAATTACAGGAACTATTACATAGTTATAGTTGTCATATTGATAAGGACCACAAGAAATTACTTCTGAGAATTATTAACGAATTAAGAATTTATAGCAATGTCTACACTTCTTTCATATATTATCGTAATAACTTGCATAAATATGATTGTCATATATTAACAAAGGATTATATTCAAGATCTTAACATATGTGCATATAAATTACATTATAATGAATATTTATTAACTCAAAAACTTTTTAATTTATATAAAAGAATTTTTTACTATAAACCAATATCTCAAAAGTAAAAGAACTATAAAAGATTTTTAAATAAAATGTATGTTATAATTATAAATGCATAATTTGTTCTTATTTATTTGATCAAAAACATATGTAAGTATATTTGTTCTTTCCACAACAATATAACTGACCAACCCTGCAATCTGACGATTGGTGATATACTGGAATACTATTTATATACGGGTGGAAAGTACTGGTAGAGTAGTCGCAAATGCTGAACTCATTTTTTAATTTGGCAACACTATCAACAAATGTTTAGGTTGGCAGTGCTGCTAAAAGCTGTCAACAATTAAATGTTAGCCGCAAATAACGTTTCAAGTGACAAAATAATAATTTTTCAGGAGAGCCAAAAAACGTATTTTAAAGCAAGAATGGTTTTTTCGTTTAAATTTTTTTAGCTTATCGAAAATAATTATAACTAGCATTAACTTTTCTTTTTGTATCTCTGCTACATTTATCAATTATTTTCGACAATTTCGTTTGCATGATTTTATTAGTTACTTACAAAGTTTTCCACCGACTGATTGGATTGTAATTGTATTTTGACGGCGATAAGATGTATAATTTTGGATGGTTTGATGTTTGAACAACGCAAGAGAGTTATGTTAATGTTAATCTGTGAAAAAACTGGTTTTTTAAAAAATGTCTTTTACAACGTTATTCGCGACTGTGCTTCAATTGTTGGTTCGTAAAATTAAAGTTTGATCAGTCTTTGGGAGGAATATTCCTGTGTCTTACAAATAAAAAACAAAAAAAGTAAATATATTTTGTTATAAGAAAATAAAAATGAATAAACGCACTTTCCAACGAAGAGTAGCAAAACAAAAAGTTGCTTATAAAGAAAGAATGTTTGAAAAGTGTAGTGAAGAAATACAATGTGAAAACATAGAAGCAAAATTCTTTGAAAGCACTAGCACATGTGAAAATGACAGTCTGCCGGGAAATGATTCGCAAATTTTGTTAAACTCTAAGTTTTCGGAAAAACTTAGAACGTGGTACATAGAAACCAAACCCACAAAAATTTGTGTAGAAGAATTGTTGGCAATTTTGAAAGAAGAAGGTCTTGAAGTACGTTTATGTGTAGAAAAGCTATTGGGAAGGCAAAAACTTGCTGTAACAAAACATATCTCCAGGTGTTTACTGCCATTTCGGCATAAAAACCAGATTTTAAAAATTGAAACATTACTGCAGAGCTATGCTGAAATCGTGATCGATATTAATATCGATGGTATTCCACTATTCAAAAGTTCATCAGTGCATCTTTGGCTCATTTTGCTTAAAATAGTTAATTCCAAACAAAAGTTGGAACCGTTTCCAATAATCGAAATATACCTATTATGTTTAGATGCTTAGTCTGCGATACACCGGCAAGGTCTTTTGTATGTGGTGTTCCTGGACATACTTCAAGTCATGGATGTATGAAATGCACTCAGAAAGCTAAAAAAGTAAAAAATGTGTTAACATACAGCATTGCATCTGGTTATCCCATAACAGATGATGAATTTTATGCACGCAAGTATCCAGAACATCACTTACCATGTTTCCAAGTAACAAAGAGTCCCTTAGAATGCATTGATTTCAAAATGATTTCTCAAACTCCTCTGGACAGCATGAATTTAATTGAGCTTGGGGTCATGAGAAAAATGCTTGTACGTCTTGTAAATCGACGAACTCGCCCTAAATTACCAAAAGAAAACGTTGAAAAGATATCAAGACAGTTACAAGACCTTAATAAATTTGTCCCGAAAGAATTTCCTAGAAAACCGAGATCGTTAAATGAACTATCAAATTGGAAAGCCACTGAATTTCGACTCCTTCTGGCTTATACTGGTCCGTTAATTTTGCAAGAAATAGTTGATAATGACTTTTATTACGAATTTCTGCTATTGCACTGTGCGTACAGAATGTTAAGCTGTCCCCGACATGTCAAAAGTTTTTTTTTTTTTTTCTTATTACATGATATTTTATTTATTGTATCTTCATATATGAACTAACAATAAGTATTCAAATCTTAAATATAAAAATATAATTAGGCCCGACCAGTGTCGGACATAAGCTTAGTAGTAGTTATATATGATACATAAGTATTGATAATCAAAAGGAAAAAATATAAAAAATAAAAGAATTTTCAGGAAGTCCCATCTGGAGTGCTGTGAATAAGATCCCATGTATCCCTCTTTTTTAGGCGAATGTGTCCAGTAAAGTTCAAAATATTACGAGCAAGCGGATTAGGATGTGATTCGAGTTTTGTTAGATATTTGCCTGCGTATTTTGGAATTTTTTCAGTCACTAGAGGCATATTCAAATCACGATGTATATTTGAATTTTTGATGTACCATGGAGCCGATGTTATCATGCGTAAAATTTTGTTTTGCCTGCGTTGAATTTTCTCTACATTTGAAGCTGAAGCAGTGCCCCATAGTTGAATTCCGTAGCACCATATTGGCTTTAAAAGCGACTTGTATATTAAAAGTTTACAGTCTAGGCTAAGTGTTGAATTTCGACCAATCAGCCAATGTACCTGAGTTAATTTAAGTTTCATTTGAGTTAACTTAGAGTCAATGTGGTGTATCCATGTAAGTCGTCGATCAAGGTGTATACCAATATATTTCACATGTGAATGTTGAGAAACAACTTGATTGTTAATCCGAATGGGGGAACAAGTATCTCTTCGTAAAGTA
The DNA here is from genome assembly GCA_944452675.1 of Tachina lurida. Lineage (NCBI taxonomy): Eukaryota > Metazoa > Arthropoda > Insecta > Diptera > Tachinidae > Tachina > Tachina lurida. The sequence continues at coordinate 73,104,275 of OX101754.1, forward strand.
AATGTTACTTGAACACACTTTTGTTCATTTACCTTGATTCTCCATAAGTTTAACCAAAGCTCCATCTGGCTAATGTGTTCCTGGAGTTTGCGGGATACCTCATCAGGGTTTTCATGCATACTAAGGCAGCCTGTATCGTCGGCAAATGTGGAAGTATGGATACTACTGCTCACAGGCATATCACAAGTATAAATTAAATATAAAACTGGTCCCAGTATACTCCCCTGTGGCACACCAGATGAAATTGTTTCAGGCCTACTTGTAAAGTCTCCTTCCGCAACAGTGAACTTACGGGAAATAATGTAACTTTCCAAAAGATTTAAAATGTTTATTGGTAAGTAAGTCTTCAATTTTAATATTAGGCCTTCATGCCACACTTTATCAAATGCCTGGGAAATGTCTATAAACAGCGCAGGACAATACTTTTTTTCCTCAAAAGTTCTTCTTATAAATTTAACCAATCTGTGAGTTTGTTCAATGGTGCTATGCTGACTTCTAAAACCAAATTGATGGTCTGGTATGCACCCACTACTAATTAGAATTGGGGACAATTTTGTTTTGAGCAGTTTTTCGAAAAGCTTTGACATTGTAGATAGTAGACTTATTGGCCTATATGACTCAGCCTTTGTTATATCTTTGCCCGGCTTTGGAATTATTTTAACCTTGGCAAGTTTCCAGTTGTGTGGATAATACTCCAGTCGTAAAATAGCATTAAATATGAATAACAGGATTCTCATTGCAATATGAGGCAAGTTCATCAGCATCTGATTACTAATTCCATCAATACCCGGAGCTTTCTTCGGGTTGAGTTCGGCAATTAATTTTTGTAAATCATGCGTCTTAAACTTTATGTGTTGAGGGGGTAGAGCGACTATATTTGGCAAATCAGCAACACATGAACATATATTTGGCGTAAAAACGGATTTTAAGTGCTCAGCAAATATTTTACCTTTTTCAGTATCGCTTCTTGCCCAACCTCCGGTAGATGTGCGTAGAGATGCAATTTTTTCAGATGCAAGCAACTCTTGGAGTCGTTTAGTGCACTCTTTAAATCTGATTTTATTTTGTGGTGATCTGTGCTGTTGCCATTCCCTTCTAGCCCTTCTTTTTTCACGTACGAGACGTTCAATGTCTGTAGAATAAATTTTATTAAACCCAATCTGCGGATGGGAGATAGTGGCATGTTCAGCAGCCTGTTTAATATTCTCGCTGAGATTGGCAATGTTCGATTCAATATTATCGGGTGTTCTAAGCGTAATGTTTTCCATACAATGACTGCTGAGATATTTTTTGAACCCCAGCCAATTAACACGATTGATCATCTTCACATATGGGTCAGGTAAGTTACTTCTTAATGGGCTACAAATTGTAATGATCGTCGGGGAGTGATCGGACGAGAGATCAAGAGAAGCTTGAACTTGAATTAAATCCCTAGAGATATTTTTTATGACTCCAAAATCTATAACATCCGGAATTTTTTGTATGTCAGTGGGCTCCCCACTCGAAATGACATCCAAGCCCATTTTTGAAATAGTGTTGAACAATGCTCGACCTCTGGGTGTAACAAGGCGCGAACCCCAGAACGTATGTTTCGCATTGTAGTCTCCAGCTGCTACAAAACAAGGTCCAAGAGATTTGTAGAAATCCTCATATTGATTCGCAGTGATTGAAAATCTGGGAGGGGAGTAAATTGATGATATAACGAAATTTGAACAAAAACTTTCAATGCCAATATTTGCTTGTAGGTATTCTTCACAAATGTTATCAAGAACATAGTGCTTGAGTCTTGACTTTATTATAATTGCTGATCCACCGCAAGCCTTTCCTCTAGGGTCCTTTGTATCATATATAGTGTAGCCATAAATTTTAAAAATACTTCTCGAAGTCAAATGAGTCTCAGATACTAACATTATATCAATATTTTTCTCCGTGAGGAAGTGCTCAAGTTCATTTTTATGTTGGCGAATGCCGTTTGCGTTCCAGAAACATATTGTTAACGTGTTCATGGCTTATTAAGTATTGCTTGAAGCAGAGTATTCTGCATTCGCAACATTTCTTGCATCATGCTAGTTATATTTGTTGTAAAATTGTTTATAGTTTGCACAAGATTTTCAATAGTGGCTTCAAGGCGATTAAAATTAAAGTTTGAGTTTGTATTTGTTGAATTATTTTGCGGTGAAACATTTTGTGTCGGAATAGAACTAGCCTTAGCAGCATCTGCATACGATACACGGGAAGTAACTGGTTGGCTCATTTGCAGAAAAGTGGCAGAGTAAGCGTTTGCTGATTGAGCTGGAGCTAATTTATGTTTTTGCACCATAGTCTTCTTTACAAAAGAGTACACAGGACAACCTCTGTAGTTAGCGGTGTGATTACGTCCACAATTACAGCATTTCTTATCACTTTGATCTTTTGGTTTGTTGCAGCTAGCGGTGCCGTGTAATTCGTCGCACACAACACAAACAGAGGGTAAATTGCAGTATGTTTTTGTATGGCCATATTCTTGGCAATTATGGCACTGTACAGGACCTGAACGCTTATGTGGCTCTTCAACTGTGATTTTTCGGTACAAGAGGTATTTTAAATTATAAATTGGATGCGTCTCATTTTTTTCAATTTTATATCATTAGGCTCAAGTTCAACACGAAATTGGGGTTGGGGAATCTTTTCTCTATTTATTATATTGGACACATTTTTTACCTTGAACCCCTGGAGGAAGAGTGTATCTTTTATTTCTTCGGGGACAACATGAGAATCTATGCCCTTCAATACGATCTGCATGCCTTTAGCGCTCTTAAGCTGGTATGTGTAGAAGCTTGTTTTACTTTTTTCAAATTCAGCAACCATTTTGCGGAAATCTTTTTCGTCATAAATTTGGATTTTAGTTTCATCGATGCTGCCACGTTTTATTGGAACAATGTGAAGTTTATTCTCACCAATGTCCGAGATTAATTTTTTAATAAGGGCATTTGAATTTTTTGTATCAAATAGATTGGTGGCGGCTAGGATGTTTTGTTCGAGGATTTCTCGGGTTTGTCGTTGTCATCTTGAAGAATTTTAAAGCGGTTTTGGCGATTAGTTGCGGGTGCGCTGTTATCCCTAGACATCTTTGGAGCAGATGCAATTTTAGTAGAATTTGGGCTCGCCCGCGCCTTAAAATTGTTATGTATCTGTCCATTCCGACTTTGACCTTGAGTTTTGGGCTACTCTTTTTTTCAGTGACAACTTGGTTAAGTGGTGACCGCGAGCCCGAGGCGGGTGATATCGCTGAGTTAAATGTGGAAGTACTAAGAAATATTGTCAACGATTCACTAGTTGGCATTGGACAAAGCGAAGTTGATCGCTGACGAAACTGTGGTTTTGCCCTTAGAAAAAGTCTATTATCAGATTTTTGATTTTTATTAAGAGCTTCAGAACTCACAGCAAGTCTATTATCAGATATTTTAATTTATATTGATATCATTATGAGCATCAAAACTCACAGTAAAATAGGCATTTCTGCCGTTAGAACTCACTTCACTATTTTTTTCCTTTGGGGTACTCATATAGAGTATTCCTCAAGGGTATGTTTGTATGTTTCTTTGTTTACGGTTTTTTTTTTTTTGTTATTTCAATATGTAAAAATATTAGCAAAGCAAAAAAAAGGCTTATTTATCAAAGTTAATATGTACTACGAATATTTTTTGTATAATTTTTTTTTTTGTTTAGTTTGTATGTAAGAAAAATTCCGCTATTACGTCTGTTCACTATGAAGGTACAACGAGAACTGAATTTAGAATTTTGATATAATAATTTTTTTAAAATACAACTTTAGTTAACATTGCTTGGCAAAGCTTTGTTAAGTTTTTTTGCATACGACCCTATATCTTTTAAGTAAAGTAAGGTAGCACTGGCAACAATATTTTACAATTATTTATCAAATTCCTTGCTTTAGTGAGCATATATAAGTAAATGGACATAGTTATAGTAATTAATTTGAAATTTATTTGCTGGTGGTTCAGCGATGTCTATATGCATTTCATTGTTGCAGTAACAAATCGTCAGTAGACTTCAACCACACATCTTGAACAGTCACAAACCTCTTATCTAGTAATTAATTGTAACTGTGGATTCGATTAACAGTGAAATAAAAAAAAACAATAAAAAAGTGAATCTAAGTAAGGTGTCCTAAAAATATACGAAATACTTATGAAAAATTTCAGCCCTGACCTCTAACTATCCCCAATGACCTAAAAAAATACCGTAGAACGAGAAAATGACCTCAAAGTTATCCAAATATATACATACATTTATATATATTTATATATATAACCAGTTTAATTTTTTGCGGGCCTATAATATCTATATACCTGCATAGATTTTACATTTGAAAAATAGTTTATTTGTAATTCTTGGAATTGAAGGTTGGAATAATTATGAAAAGAAAAACATAATTTGAGGAGAATTATTACAGCCTGTGTATTCCTCATACATCACATACATACATACATATTTTGCACTGCAACTCACGAATCAAATTGGGAACACAACTGGGACGTCATGGAAAATAAAACACATATGTTCATATAAAAATTAAAACAACACCACCGTCGAACGAAATCCGTCGTTCAAGACGAAATCTGCGATAGATTTATATCTATTCCTTACGCCGATGAACGACTAAAAAACAATTTATCTCTATCTTTGCACAAACAATAACTAATTATCAATTATAAGATCTGTAATTTATTCTTTGTTGGTGTGCCGTGGACGAGATTTATCGTACTTCCCAGTTATGTTCCTATCCTAAGCCGAAAACAAATTTTTTATTACAATAATTTTTTATTTTAATAAAAATTTGTTGAATAATTTATTATAGAATATATACAATGACAACAAAATATTAAAAAGAAAACAAAACAGTTTTTATTTTTATATTTCAAAGTTTTTTTTCGTAAAATTCCAGAAACTTGTGTAAATTTAAGAATAATTTTGCCCTGTAAACAAAATGATAACAAAACAAAATTTGTTTGTTATGCATTAAACACATTCACCACAGCAGGCTACACGAACACACGACTTCCAATGCCGCCAGCAGCATTTGTCGCCTCGTAGCCAGCTACTTAATTACTTTGGAGACGACAGCAGCACCATCTACACCTGATATTCAAGTACAAATACATAGTTCAGTATTGCGACTTTCATATATTTTGCATTTATAAAAATTAATTTTTCTTTCAAAATGTACTTATTTCACGTAAAAGTACAAAAATTAATCAATTTGTTCTTTATATCCATTTTTGGATATTGTTTATGGTAAATAATATGAAATAATTGTACGATATCATTCATTCAACATTTTGTATTACACTGGCAACACTGCATTTGCTCATTGTAGCCAAAGAAATAGAAATTATTTTAATTTGACTACAACGACAAAATCAGCATAGACAACAACCTGTAGCCCGTTGCCTTGTTACCGTCAAAATAATCATTCTCATATAAACATGTGTATTCTATTTTTGACATTTTGTAGTCGGTAGCTTGCTGTGGTGAATGTGTTTAATGCTTTATACGAAATTTCAAATTTTATAAAAATGTTTTCTTTTATACTAAATTCAATAAAATAAACGAAAAATATGGTACTATATACGAAAATAATTGTACGAAATAATTTTTGTAACTTAACGAAATTCGTAAAATTACAAAATCTGTTTTCCTGCACAAGCCATAAATATTTTCGTAAAATGTACAAAATTTTCGTTTATTGCACAAAAATTAAATTACGAAATAATATTTCGTATATTTAAGCATGTAATATTTTGAGTGTAAAATCAGTTAATGGGGTTTGTTTTGGATAAAACAATTCATCGGTTGGTTATTGGTTTGCTGCAACCATCATGTATTTTGAATATACTGTGCCGAAAACCAATAACCAACCAACCGACGATTTACTTGCAAATACTGTCGTCTGTCAGGGTAAATTTTTAATTCGCATTAGTGAGCTTTTAATGCAAATTAACGCTATCGTCTGTCTACGCTACAATCATTTTTAAATTCAAATGAAGATTGAACATTGCAAGAAAATATAAAGTTGTAAATTTCAAAGCCTTCTAAGTAATTTTTTTTGCCGGCGTCAGTATGGGGGAAATTTTCTTTTAAATCCCCTAAAACTCTATCCCCCTTATGCAAAAATATATTTTACTTGAGCCTTAAGGTTCATAGTAGCTACCAAGCACTTTAAGGCTAACATTGCTTTGTTAAGAAATTGTATGCACAAGACAACTTTAATTATTTTGTGATTTAATAGTAAATACTGGTAACACCATTGTGTTCAACAACCATTTCACAGCTTATGATGTACAACATCGAATACAATTTCATTCGAGTATTCAAATAATTTTTTATTTTATTTAATAAATTGTTATTATCTTGAAGTAAAGAAACTTAACTTAAAAAACATGAGCTTCTGACATGGAAAGAAAACAGATAAAGATTTCTATGAAGTAAAAGTAAAAATAATATGATGAACAAAAAAAAATTATAACAATTTATTTTATTCGAATGAAATGAGTATTTGAATATCCAGCTTTTTCCAATTCTTTTGACTGTATGTACATCACTAAAACATTTTTGTATGATTGAATTTATTTTAATATTTTTTATGGATTTTTTCGTAAAATTCCAGAAACTTGTGTAAATTTAAGAATAATTTTGTCCTGTAAACAAAATGATAACAAAACAAAATTTGTTTGTTATACGAAATTTCAAATTTTATAAAAATGTTTTCTTTTATACTAAATTCAATAAAATAAACGAAAAATATGGTACTATATACGAAAATAATTGTACGAAATAATTTTTGTAACTTAACGAAATTCGTAAAATTACAAAATCTGTTTTCCTGCACAAGCCATAAATATTTTCGTAAAATGTACAAAATTTTCGTTTATTGCACAAAAATTAAATTACGAAATAATATTTCGTATATTTAAGCATGGAATATTTTGAGTGTAAAATCAGTTAATGGGGTTTTTTTTGGATAAAACAAACCATCGGTTGGTTATTGGTTTGCTGCAATCATAATGTAGTTTGAATATACTGTGCCGCAAACCAATAACCAACCAACCGACGATTTACTTAATGCAAATACTGTCGTCTGTCAGGGTAAATTTTTAATTTGCATTAGTGAGCTTTTAATGCAAATTAACACTGTCGTCTGTCTACGCTATTACGTACACAATCATTTTTAAATTCAAATGAAGATTGAACATTCCAAGAAAATATAAAGTTGTAAATTTCAAAGCCTTCTAAGTAACTTTTTTTGCCGGCGTCAGTATGGGGGAAATTTTCTTTTAAATCCCCTAAAACTCTATCCCTCTTATGCAAAAAAATATTTTACTTGAGCCTTAAAGTTCATAGTAGTTACCAAGCACTTTAAGGCTAACATTGCTTTGTTAAGAAATTGTATGCAAAAGACAACTTTAATTATTTTGTGATTCAATAATAAATACTGGTAACACCATTATGTTCAACAACCATTTCACAGCTTATGAATAATAATAAATGAATAATTTGGTGATATTTTCCATAACATGACAGAAATAATAGATTTAATATAAAAGCTAATACTTCAAGCTTCATTTTCAGATGTAACATGTATCAATACGTGTTACATTAACAAAAATATTTGAGGTACAAAATACACATTTTGGAAATAACAACTTAAAGTAGCCTTAACAAACGTAGGTGCCTACTTTAGAATTTTGATATAATAATTTTTTTAAAATACAACTTTAGTTAACATTGCTTGGCAAAGCTTTGTTAAGTTTTTTTGCATACGACCCTATATCTTTTAAGTAAAGTAAGGTAGCACTGGCAACAATATTTTACAATTATTTATCAAATTCCTTGCTTTAGTGAGCATATGTATATAAGTAAATGGACATAGTTATAGTAATTAATTTGAAATTTATTTGCTGGTGGTTCAGCGATGTCTATATTCATTTCATTGTTGCTGTAACAAATCGTCAGTAGACTTCAGCCACACATCTTGAACAGTCACAAACCTCTTATCTAGTAATTAATTGTAACTGTGGATTCGATTAACAGTGAAATAAAAAAAAACAATAAAAAAGTAAATCTAAGTAAGGTGTCCTAAAAATATACGAAATACTTATGAAAAATTTCAGCCCTGACCTCTAACTATCCCCAATGACCTGAAAAACTACCATAGAAATTTTCGAGAAAATCACCTCAAAGTTATCCAAATATATACATATATTTATATATATTTATTTATATAACCAGTTTAATTTTTTGCGGGCCTATAATATCTATATACCTGCATTTCATTGGCGCTTGACCAAATCATCAACAGCCTTCAACCATACTTTTAAAAAGTTTCAAAACTCTTTTATTATGCACATACACACTTTCAAAAATCATTGGAGAAATTACGCACGACTTTTCAATGTCACAATATAATAAACGAGAAACTTATACAAAACACAAGTATTAATTTAAATTCTATATGCATCTATTTTATTTTCCTATATACACTACAAGCATATTGCCCGCTACTTTGTCAGCGGATATTTTATATGTACTAACCAAGTTCTTTCATTTTAGACACAAATAGATACTGTTCAAATATAAAAGGTCGCGAAACTCAGACCTTCTTCATATTGATTCCTTAAACCTACTCACACAGCCCTTTTATTTGGGACTTACATTTATAAGTGTGTTTCTTATCAAAAAGAAATATATTTTGATAGGCAATTTTGTTCTAGTCATTAGAGAAATTCTTTATATTATTTTTTATAATGTACCAAACAAGTCCTTTTTTTTAAATCCATATTGAAAGAGTTTACTTCTAGGATGTTAGTTCCTTTATTTCAGACTAGGATTGTTAGGCTAGTTTTTTGCCGAAACATATCAAGTTTCTCTCTTCATTTTCTTGTTGGGTTAATCTCAGAATTTTTTATACTATTTTTAATGATTCACTAACCATGTCAGTTCTCGTTGTACCTTCATAGTGAACAGACGTATTAGCGGAATTTTTTTTACATACATAAGTACATGCTAAACAAAAAAAAAACCATACAAAAAAATATTTGTAGTACATAATATTCGTTGTAGAATAACTTTGATAAACAAGCTTTTTTTTGCTTTGCTAATATTAATTTACATAGACAGTAATAACTAAAACAAAAAAACAACCGTAAACAAAATAACTCAAAGTGCCCTTGAGGAATACACTAACAAAGTGCCCTTGAGGAATACTCTATATGAGTACCTCAAAAACAAATAATTGTGAAGTGAGTGATAACGGCAGAAATGCCTATCTTACTGTGAGCTCTGATGATCTTAATGATAACAATAAAAATAAAAAATCTGATGATAGACTTACAGTGAGTTCTGATGCTCTTAATATAAACAAAATAAATAAAAAACCTGATGACAGACTTTTTTTAACGGCTAAGCCAATTTTTCGTCAGCGATCAACTTCGCTTTGTCCAATGCCAACTAGTGATTTGTTAACATTACAGTTGCCTACTACTTCATAATTTAAATCAGCGATATCATCCGATTCATCACTTACCCAATCTGTCACTATAAATAAGAGTAGCCCAAGGTCCAAGTCGGAATGGACCGATATATAATTGTTGGAAAGCGCGGGCGAAGCCCAAATTCTACTAAAATTGCATCTGCTTCAAAGGTAGGTATCTAGGGATAACAGCGCATCCTCCACTAATCGTTTTCAAATATTGCAAGATGACAACGACATACCTGATATATCCGCGAACAAAACCTCCAAGCCGCCACCAATATATTTGAGGGAAAAAAATTCAAGCGCTCTTATTAAGAAATTAATTTCGGTCATGGGTGAGAATAAATTTCACATTGTTCCAATAAAACGTGGCAATATCGATGAAACGAAAATTCAAATTTATGACGAAACAGATTTCCGCAAAATGGTTTCTGAATTTGAAAAAAATAAAACAAGTTTCTACACATACCAGCTTAAGAGTGCTAAAGGCCTGCAGATCGTATTGAAGGTCATAGATTCTTATGTTGTTCCCGAAGAAATTAAAGATGCACTCGTCCTCCAGGGATTCAAGGCAAAAAATGTTTCCAATATAATAAATAGGGAGAAGATTCCCCAGCCTCTATTTCGCGTTGAACGTGGGCCGAATGATATAAAATTGAGAAAAAATGAGACGCACCCAATTTATAATTTAAAATATCTTTTATACCGAAAAATAACAGTTGAAGAACCACACAAGCGTTCTGGACCCGTACAGTGCCATAATTGTCAAAAATATGGCCACACAAAAACTTACTGCAAATTACCTATAGTTTGTGTTATTTGCGGTGAATTGCACGGTACTGCTAGTTGTACTAAACCAAAAGATCAAGCAGAAAAAAATGCAGTAATTGTGGAGGTAATCACACCGCTAATTATAGAGGATGTCCTGTATATTCTTTCGTTAAAAAGACTATGGGGCAAAAACCTAAAGTAGCTCCAGCACAAACAGCAAACACTTACTCCGCCACTCTTGCGCAAGTGAGCCAACCAGTTAATTCACGTGTATCGTATGCCGATGCTGCTAAGGCAAGCTCTATTCCCACACAAAATGTTCCACGGCCAAATACTTCAACAAATACAAACTCAGGCTTTAATTTTGATCGCCTTGAAGCTACTATTGAAAATCTGGTGCAAACTATAAACAATTTTACAACAAGTATGACTAGCATGATGCAAGAAATGCTGAGAATGCAAAATACTCTGCTTCAAGCATTAGTTAAAAAACCATGAACACGTTAAAAATATGTTTCTGGAACGCAAACGGCATTCGCCAACACAAAAACGAACTTGAGCACTTCTTCACGGAAAAAAATATTGATATAATGTTGGTCTCTGAGACTCATTTGACTTCGAGCAGTCTTTTTAAAATTTATGGCTACACTTTATATGATTCAAAGGACCCGAGAGGATAAGCATGCGGTGGATCAGCAATTCTGATAAAGTCAAGACTCAAGCACTATATTCTGGACAACATTTGTGAAGAACATCTACCAGCAACAAATATTTGTGTCGAAAATTTCTGCTCAAATTTTGTCATATCATTAATTTACTCCCCTTCTAGGTTCGCAATTACTGAGGATCAATAAGAGGAGTTCTATAAATGCCTTGGCCCTTGCTTCGTAGCAGCTGGCGACTACAATGCAAAACATACGTTCTGGGGTTCGCGTCTTATTACACCTAGAGGTCGGGCATTGTTCAACACAATTTCAAAAATGGGCTTGGACGTCATTTCGAGTGGGGAGCCCACTTACTGGCCTACGGACATACAAAAAATTCCGGATGTTATATATTTTGGAGTCATGAAAAATATTTCTAGGGAATTAGTTCATGTTGAAGCGTCTCAAGATCTCTCCTCCGATCACTCTCCCACGATCGTTACAATTTGTAGCCCACTAAGAAGTGACTTACCTCACCCGTATGTGAAGACGATCAACCGTGTTAATTGGCTGGGGTTTAGAAAATATCTCAGTAGTCATTGTACGGAAAACATTACGCTAAGAACATCCGAAGATATTGAATTTAACATTGGCAATCTTATCAATATCTACGGATACTGAACGTCTCGTACGTGAAAAAAGAAGAGCTAGAAGGGAATGGCAACAGCACAGATCGCCCCAACACAAAATCAGATTTAAAGAGTGTACTAAACGACTCCAAGACTTGCTTGCATTTGAAAAAACTGCATCTTTTAAAAACTATCTGGAAGGTATTGATGCCACACCAGCATCTAATTACTCTTTGTGGCGCGCTCCTAGAAAGCTTAAAACACCTGTTGCGTTTAACCCACCTCTGCGTACATCTACCGGTAGTTGGGCAAGAAGCGATACTGAAAAAGGTAAAATATTTGCTGAGCATTTAAAATCAGTATTTACCCCTATCACATGTACTGGTGTTATTGATTTGCCGAATGTAGTTGCGCTACCCCCTCGACCCATAAAATTTAGAACGCGTGATGTACAAAAATTAATTGCTGAACTTAACCCGAAGAAAGCTCCGGGTATTGATGGAATTAGTAACCAGCTGCTAATAAAGTTGCCTCGTATTGCAATTCGAATCCTGTTATTTATTTTTAACGCCATTTTACGACTGGAGTATTATCCAAATAGCTGGAAGCTTGCCAAAGTTAAAATGATTCCAAAGCCGGGCAAAGACCTTACCAAGGCTGAGTCATACAGGCCAATAAGTCTGCTATCAACAATGTCAAAACTTTTCGAAAAACTGTTCATGACAAAATTGTCCCCAATTCTAGTTAGTAGTGGGTGCATACCGGACCATCAATTTGGTTTTAGAAGTCAGCATAGCACCATTGCACAAACTCATAGATTGGTTCAATTTATAAGAAAAACTTTTGAAGAAAAAAAGTATTGCTCTGCGCTGTTCATTGACGTTTCTCAGGCATTTGATAAAGTGTGGCATGAAGGCCTAATTTTAAAATTAAAAACATACCTGCCAATAAACGTTGTAAGTCTTTTGGAAAGTTACATTACTGCCCGGAAGTTCACTGTTGTGGAAGGAGACTTAATGAGCATGCCTGAAACTATCTCATCCGGTGTGCCACAGATGAGTATACTGTTAAGTTAAGAGATGCCATATCATTAAGGGCTACTTTATTACCTTATTATTTACAATTACTTAGAGATGCCATATCAAGCAGGGCTGGCACTATACCTCCTTTTTTTTTGCAAAAACTAATTAAAACTAAGACTTATATTATAAACAATATTTGTATACATTTAAAAATTTTTTTTTTTATTTATTTTTTTTATAACATTATTTTCGTTTGTTTTTGTTATGAAAGTTCGGCATGATAGGTATTGGCCGTACCTATGTACCTCCCTTTTTTACTAAAGAGAAATGTTGAATCAAGCAAGGTGATCAGTCTTGTTTGCTTCAATATTTCTCTGATTCTATTTATAATGTTTACAAAAGTTTTAAAAAAAAAAAATTTTTTTTTTTTTATTACTGAAAAGATATTACATACTTACAAAGTGTTTGAACACATAATGTTCTGAAATTGTTTTATTTATGAACAATTATTGATTTAATTTTTGTTTTAGTGTACAGAAAATTTATTATAAAATACATAAAACTTTTATTTAATATAGATAATATTTATAGCCAATGTTTCAATTTTTTCTTACTCTGTTTTTATGAACAGTTTTTGTTTTTTTTTGTTATTTTGTTTTGAATGGTTACATTTGTACCATCTAGTTTTGTTACACTAAACGGACCTTCATAAATGCTTTGGTATTTGTTATAAGGTTCTTTCTGTAACAAAACTGTATCATTAACTTTTAACATTATTGGTTTGGAAAATTTGTCATAATAGATTTTGTTTCTTGCTTTTCTATGAATTGTTTTGCGAGTATATTCGTCTTTTGCAATCTATACTTTAGCTCTTTACTATAATTGTCTAGATTGTAAACTGGGTCTAAAGTTCTATGTGTTTCGTTTGGCATGTTTGCACTTTTGCCAAATACGAGTTCAAAAGGTGTATACTTGTTGTCGAAAACAGCGCTAGCAGTAGTGTTATGATAGAACGTAAAATATTTGAGATATGTATTCCACTCCGACATATTTTCATCTAAATATGCTCTAATAAATTCATTGAAGACGCGGTGGTTACGTTCCACTGTTCCTAACGTTTGGTGGTGATATCCCGTTGAAAGGTTTATGGTAATTTTCAGAAATTTACAAAGTTCGGTAAAAATTTCATTTTTGAATTCAGTTCCTAAATCGGACTTTATGGTGTTCATTTTACCATATACTAATATAAAATTTTCAAAAATTGCACGAGCGACTGTATGTGCTGACTTATCAGGTATGGATATCGTAACCAGGTATTTGGAGAGATCACACATTAACGTTAGTGCATACTTATTCCCGTATGTGGATTGAGGCAATGGACCTATCGTGTCTAAAACAACTACATCGAAGGCTTTGGTTGGTGTCGGTGTAAAAACAAGTTCTTCAATATTCTTTTGTCTGACCTTGTTCATAGTACATTTAGAGCAATTCCTAACAAATTTAGCAATGTCTTTCGTCATTCGTTTCCAGTAAAATTTCGTGCGAATCTTGGCATACAGTTTCTTTTGCCCGCAGTGTCCACCTATTAAAGGATCGTTGTGATAAATCTCCATTAACTTTAGTTTTTCATCGTCTTGCATTATAGTCTGAATTGGTTCTGTTAAAATGATTTCAAAAGTTTTCAATATCCTGGTGCCATATACATTGTAAAAAATAAGTCATCTTTTGGCCATTCTGCCCTGTAAATTTTGTGATTATTGGCCAAAATTTGTAGCCTCGAAAGCAAATAGTCTAACCTAAATGTTTCGTTAATAATCTCAAATTCAACGGTTAGCAATAGTTTAAATTTTTTATAGAAATTTATGCGCATTATTTTGGTATTTTCTTCAATATTAATTATTCTTGTTCTAATCTTTGGTACATTTTTGCTGAAATCATGGGAAAATTTATCATAAATTTTCAATGTTGGATTGTCACTGTGTATGTCCCTGGACTTTGAACGTGTTGTTATAGCGAGTACTTGAGTATCTGTGTTCCTTAGCTCATCGATTGAAACTCTCGATAGCGCATCCGCTCCTACATTGTCCTTTCCTTTTATGTACTCTACTATAAAGTTATACTGTGAAAGTTCGAGACGTATTTTTGTTAGCTTGGATGATGGATCCCTGATATTAAAAAGATAGACCAACGGTCTGTGATCAGATCTTACCACGAAACTAGTACCAAAGACATAAGGACGGAATTGAGTAACTGCAAAATGGATTGCTAAGAGTTCAAGTTCAATAATTGGCTTTTTCTGTTCGGATTTAGTAAATGATTTGGACGCGAAGTATATTGGCAGATCACTGCCATCAAAATCTTGGCTCAATATTGCACCGCAACCAAGTTTAGACGCATCTACCGTAATTAAAAAAGGTTTCGAAAAATTTGGATATTGTAGTATTGTAGGTGAAATTATGGCAGATCTTAACTTTTCAAATGAATTTTGACATTTTTTATCCCAAATGAACTGAGAATTTTTCCTCGTCAAATAATTTAGAGGAGCTGCAATAATTGCGAAATTCGGAATAAATCTCCTGTAATAGTTGGCGAATGCCACAAAACGTCTTACAGAATCTTTATCAGCTGGTGTTGAATAATTTTTAACGGACTTGATTTTACTCTCGTCGGGAAGCAGACCCTTTGCTGTACACCGATGACCTAGAAATGTAACTTCTGAACGGAAAAAATTGCATTTATACGGATTTATTTTGAGGTTGTGTTTCCTGAGGATCTCGAATACCTCCCTTAAATTGCTTAAGTGATGTCGCTTGTTACATCCAATAATAATTATGTCGTCGACATATAAAAAAGCTTTATTGGGTGTCAGACCCGCAAATGCGATTGTCATCATCCTTGTGAAAGAGTTTGGAGCTACGTTTAGTCCAAATGGTAGAACTTTCCATCGGAAAGAACCTTTGTCAGTGCTGAAGGCAGTGATATCTCGAGATTCTGGGTGCAATGGAATTTGATGAAATCCCGAAAATAAGTCTATTATAGAAAAGTGTTTTGCACGACCTAAATTATCCAATATGTCATCAATACGAGGCAATGGGAATTTGTCGGCTACCAGCTTTTTATTTACAGCCCGATAATCTACGCACATACGGTACGATTTATGATTGTTTGCACTTTTCTTTGGGACTAGGATCAGAGGACTGTTAAAATTTGAGCTACTGGGTTCTATTAAATTATTCTTAAGTAAATTTGTAACTTGTCTGTCTATTTCTTCTCTTTGACTATACGGTAGTCTGTAATTCTTGATGTAAGAGGGAGATGAATCTGTTAATCTTAGCTTTTGTTGGTAAAAATTGTTTATGGTCATTTTATCATTGTCCAAAGAAAATATATCCGCATACTGTTCGCAAATTGGCATGAGACTGTTTTTAATATCATCAGGCATTTGATTTTGCAATATGTTTCTTAATTCTGTTATACGTTCATCATTTACCTTATTCTCATTTATTGAATATACATAAAAATTTTGCAATTTATCTGCTCTGACTCGGTCATTTTTGATACATTTATATTCATCTGAAGTATTAAGTATTCGTAGCACAGGGTTGTCTGAATCTATGATTTCTTTGCCTATAAAAACGTCTTTACAAATTTCCTGACAGTCAATGAACATTGGTTCGGTTATATTACGCAAATTAAAGATACGGTATACCTCACTTCTAGGAGGAATTATACAAGTATAGTTCCCTGTTCCGTGTAGGATCGGTATTTTCGCTGTTGTATTTCTAATATTAACTGTTATTATAAACTTTTCATAATCAATTTTGCACTGATTGTCTTTGAGGAAGTCTTTACCCAATATTCCGCTTGCCGGTATATTAAAATCATCTCTAACTATATGAAAAACTTGAGAAACGAATTGATTCGAAATGACTAAATGTGTACATATTGTTCCCAAAGTAACAATGGGATCTGAAGTAATACCAGTAATGGTAACAATATCGTTCGTGTTAAGAAAAAGGTCTGGATTGATACATGAAATTTTAAGCAATGAAATGTCAGCTTGTGTATCCACAAGGAATGTACAAGGTTTATTTGTGTCGGTGCAGTTTAATTTGATAAAGTCGGCATAATTGAGATTTAAGGTATAAATAGATTTTTGTAGATGGGATTTTTCTTGATTCGAACTTATTGTTCCTCTACTATCTCCCTCAACGTCGATTGTTGAGGGACTTCTGCGTTTAAAGCCCGGACAGAAGCCCTCGGGTGTACATTTTGTGTAAAACGATTTTGTGAAAAATTATTTCTATAGTTACCACGATAACTATTTCGAGACCGATTATTGTTATTAAAAGTTTGACTATTTCCCCTGGGATAATAGTTACCACGAAAGTTTCTATGATTATTACCACGAAATGAATTATTAGAGAAACGATTTGAGTTATTAGAAAAACGATTGGAGTTATTTGTCTGATACGAGCTATTGTTTCGCAGCGCTAAAACTTGACGTTCCTTAGTCTTATTAGTCTGTTCCACTATTAGCTTCGCTACCACTTCTTTCGGATTTGCAAAAGCAGACAAGGCTAATATTGACTTCACTAAATCGGATTTGGCATTTAAACGGCATACTGTAACCGTTTGCTCTATAGCCATTTCGTGCGCTTTGCTTGAGGTAATACCTTCGATAACCAGAGAACGTTTCAATGCATCCGCAAGTTCCTCTGCTTCTCTTGCAAATTTAGAATAATTGTTAGTTCGGACGTTGAGTGCCGCAATTTTTCCTGTAATAATTTTCGAATTATCTGGCTTAATACCGGTTTTTAAAGCTGTTTTATCTGTTCCACTGTGGTTACATTCTCAGGAAGTGATTCTCGCGCTTTCACCTCAAGTTTGGATTTAATGAAGGTTAAAAACGTACTATTCAAATTTGCATCTGTAAGTTCCTCAACTAGGTCAATCTTATCTAAAAAAGAATTCAGGGTTAAAGGGTTGCCGTCATAGTTCTCCCTGATAATTGAAGCACACATGCTAACGTAAGTTTTCCTCTGTTCTAATGTAGCCATTTTAATTCCAATGTCCTTATCGACCTCTATATCTGAAATGTTCTTATTGTCTTCAACAGTAATATCCATGATACAATAATATAAAGGTACAACCACATTTGACGTATAAAATTAATTTTGACTTTTACCAAAATTGTTTGATTGCTGTTTTTTTGTAAAGAGAGAGGAAAACGTTGCCACACGAAATTACGGGGAACTTTTTTTTAGGAATGTTTTTGGAAATGTGTAATTTTAAGTTTAGAAATTATGGTTTAATACACATTTTTTTAAATGTTGTATTAATTGGATACGCGGATAACGAAATATGCATGTGTATAATATGATGTAGAATGGATGAGCGTGTTTCATGCATATAATACACATTTACATACACTTCGTGTGCAAATTTATTGCAGCTTACAGTACGAATTAATGCTTTTTTGATGGGCTACATCTGAATAATCTGAACAAAAAAAGACATGCAAGAGAAATAGTTAATGCATGGGTTCTATTGCTAATGAATTGGTTCAATTTAGGTGCAGAACGCATGATTTTAACACAGGCGTGTCATTGACGAGCATGGGCGAACATTTAGCAAAACTGCTCATCATTCCAATGAGTGCTTAGAACCCATGATACGTTTATTCGTTTATATATACATACATATGTATGTTTAAAACAGAGCATAACGAAGTGCCCGCGGGTGGCCTTTTGCTTATAATTTTAGGCTCTAGGCAGGCATACTCTGATGATTGTATTTGAGGCAAACAGCTTTGAAAGCTGTTAAGTGTGCTGTTGTTTCCTTGCAAATTAAGAAGCATGGTTCTCGCGGAGATCTGATTGGCAATTTGCGCTCTCGTCGGTGTGAAAGCTCAATAGCTCTTTTAAAAAAGTTTGCACATTGTGCATATGACTTGTACGCACCTGATGTAAAGCAATAAGCCAGAGTAGTACGAAGAGAAAGTCCCACCCTTGATTCAGAGGCTTTTCCGTTGGTAATTTCCCTTGAATTGTTTATGCTGATGTAAATTTTTTTATAACTAGTGTTCGCCCAGTGGTTGAAAATCAACCATTAACGCACAGAGGTGGAGAAGAGAATGAAAATATTTAAAGTTTGATAAATTTAAAACACAATTTAAAAACTATATTCAAATATACATATGTATAGACTCCAGGGTAAACCACTCTCTTAAACCACTTTCATAAGTACTAAATACGAATTTAAAATTTCATTTATCGGCATAAATAAGAGTAGATTTTAAGCAAAATATTTGAAAAAAGTTGTTCACTTTTTGAACTAAATGTAATTAGATATTTGCTCCTAGTGCTTTCACTTCATATTCATTATTATTGCCCAAAACAAAAATATTCGTTTATTTTTTCATTGAACGCTTTTTCTCTAAAGTTTTAGACTCCCCATTAAAACGTTTGTTACAAATAATGTTTCTATTCCCTATTCTATGCGAAAGACCCCATATGTATGTACGAATATGCTAGCCTAATAATGGTGGATATTCTGGAATACGCGTCGACTTGGTGAAATTTACATGTAGAACAAAAACGAAACTTCATAAATGCTAAAAATTTGTTTTTGTTTATCATACAAAATTTACCGTTTTTAAAAAAGAGAGCAACGCGTTGAAATTCTCACGTTTATTTCATTTTAGAATTGTATGGGAAACAAAAACAATTTATGAAACTTTGTTTTTGCTTTAATGTAAAGTTTCACTTCTTCGACGCGTTTTCCCGAATAGCCACCAATATAAACATTCCATCATATTCCAACATTCCAGTATGTTCAGTAATTTAAAGCACAGAAAAATAATGAAAACAATGAACAAAAACAAAACGCACACAAAATAAACCAAAAATAAAAAACTTACTTTGTGCTGTAGGTGAATTTAACTTTAATCAAAGTTATTAATAATTAAAAAAATATATTATTTTTAAGCATCTAAAGAAAAATAATACAGTACCACTCGTTATTTAAATATCCAAATTTTATTAGTTTCAGCAATAATGGTTTAAGTACATAGAAAGATAGAAATAAGAATAGAATGAACAAATAAAATACGTTTTTCCTTCTGAGTGTTTATGGAGTTGCCAAGCCAAATTGTTGTAATTTTTTTTTTAGCAAATTAAGAGAGAAAGAGAAATCATGGCTTTATGATTGGCTAATATTCTTAACTGTTTTTAACTATCTTAGACACAAAAATGTAGAAGAAAAAATACATTCTGCACTGCTCTTATTGTCAATCTATCTAACAAAAAAAAAATCAAGCGAATACGTTGAGTTTAAGTCAGTTAAAATGGTTCTTAACTTTTTTCACTTGCCTATTTATATATAGATTATAATTTAAATACACATTCTTCAATATTTTTCAATAAATAAAAAAGAACGTCAAAAAATTAATCAAAAACTCGGATTTCATAAATTAATAAGGTAGCATTAATTTTGAGAGTAAAAAATTGTCGGCACAAACGTCAGAAGGTTAATATGGCGACGAAAAGAGAGAACGGTTGTACCTTTATATTATTGTATCATGGTAATATCGGTGTTTTCTATCATAACCTCTTTTCTAACACGTTTCAACAAGCTTACATCCGCTGGAACTTTTACTGTACAGTCTAATTTTATGAAGCATTCCACTAGTAAATCCCGACAATTGCGGATCTTGTCAAAAATTTTGGTTTTACCACTGATGGATAAATTTCCAATATTAATTTCCGTGTATTCTAATATTGTATTATAATTTGCAATCAAAATAGAAATATACTCGTTAATTTTATCCAAGTTCTTAGTTAAAGGGCGATTTTGTAAAACTCTTTTCTTTACCTTATAGAATTCCGAAATCAATTTGTCAAATTCTTGTTTATCAAACTCTATCATTTGTTACAATCATTTTGTTCAAGTTTATTATTGTATTCCAGAATATTAATGTATTGTAAGAAAAAATGTTCAATACTAATGTATTGTAAAAATGTATTCTAAAATTGTTTTATAATATATTATAAAATTATTAAAAATTCTGATATGAAAGAAAGAGAAAAAAAAATTTTATTAAAGTATTATTTACCTTTTTTTCATATCTGGTTTGTTCGTTTTTTTTTTTGAAGTTCCAAAAATTCTTCGAAATTAATTAAAGTGAAGAAAAGAATTTAAAAAAATCAAGCTTTTGTAATTTGTTAAAAAATAATAAGTATTAAATTTAAGGTTTTTGTTTCATTGTAAATTGTTGTTTTTTTTTTGTTTTGTTCGTTTTCAAATTTTTTTAATTTTATTTCTTTTATGTTTATTTTGTAAAAAAAATTATTAATGTAGTGTACGAGTATATCTTTTATATTAGTAAAGTATAGAGTACGTACAATTTAAATAATTATCTAAATATTTATGATTTTGTAATAATTGAGAATAATAATATGTAATAATAAGTTGGTATATCGTGTAATAATAAAGATTTACCTATATGTTGATATAATAATATATGTGGTATTTTATAAGTATTAATAATATTATATATCTATCCATTTTATAATAAGCTACATATATAATATTTAAAAATAATTCTTATATAATTTTAGTGAATTATATAATACATATATAAAAACAAAAATCAATAATACATATCATTATATTTATTCTTATTATTGTGCTTGATGTCATCTTTATAGCATTTTGCGTCGACCCTCGTTTTTGGATTTTTATCGTTGAATTGTGTGTTGATGTTTTGTTGTTGCTTTCTGTTGTTTCTCTAGCATGTTGCTTTCTGTTGTCTGCAGAGTCTTGACGTTTGCTTTGTTTTATGTACCTACTTATGTACTTGCTTTTTTTTTAAATTTGTAACTGTTTTTTTTTTCTTGTAGTGTATTTATCCAATTTTTTTGGTTTTCTTTCGTTCATATTGTTATACTTTTGTATTTTTCCAATTCAATTTTTAACGGGTTTTCTTTTTTTTTTTTTTGTTAGTTCCTCTATTTTTGAGAATTTATTTTAACTGTTTCTTATTTCTTGATTTTTTTTTGCTCTTTTGGTAAAACTTTACCTTTGAGTACTTTTAAGTATCACTTTTGGTGAAACTGTACTTAAAAAATTTTAAATTTTTGTATTTTATATAAGTAAATAGTTTTTTTTTCGCATAATTCGAAATCAATATCATCCGTTAAAATGACATTTGCTTTATTTCACATTCAATTTTAGTTTTTTTCAATTAAATTTAAATTTAAGAAAAGTCTCTTGACATTTTCTTACTGATAATCCGATAATTAATTTTGTTAATAAGCATGCGCTTAGTTCTTGTTTAACGAAAATCACAATTTTTTCACATTTCTTTTTTTTCAATATCAAAAAAAAGGTTATAAACTTTCTTCACAAACCACTTTTCAATTTAAAACTAATTTTGTAAAACCATGTAATTAATTTCATTTCACTGTCATTGTTTGTGTAGGCAAAAGAAAGAGTTTGTTCTTTATATGTCCTTGTAAATACCCACAAATGTAGCTGCATGGCTAAACGTAGCAGTGGTCTTGGTACAGCGACAGTTCAGAGTTGACGTTGTAAATTTTTCGTGTACTAATTTCCACAAGATTCTCTTTTTTTTAATTACTTTTTACGATTTAGAGATACTAACGTTTTTTATTTTGTTTTTATTTTTGTTCAATCACACTTTTATTCATTTGCGTATTTTTCACTTTTAGAATTTTGGTAATAATTTTTATAACAAAAGCATTCCACGTTTTGGAGGAGGAATTACAGTAAGTGTTTTTCAATTCAATTTATTTTATCCGAATGTGATCAATTTACCGCTGTCACGGTCGCCATGTAAAGCTAAATATTGGCTTTATAAATAAAAAGTACACGTTCTGTTAATCTTAGTTGTCAGACAATGAATGCCCGCATGATTTATTTCAGTTCATTTTATACCTTGTTCTTACAATTAGTTAAGAGATGCCATATTATTAAGGGCTACTTTATTACCTTATTATTTACAATTACTTAGAGATGCCATATCAATGAGGGCTGGCACTATAGTGTCCAGAAAAGTTCAAAATATTACGATCAAGAGGATTAGGATGTGACTCAAGTTTTTTTAAATATTTGCCTGCGTATTTCGTAATTACTTCAGTTACTAGTGGCATATTTAAATCACGATGAATTTTTTATGTACCTTGGAGCCGATGTTATCAAACGTAAAATTTTGTTTTTACTTCGTTGGATTCTTTAAAAAATTTAAGGTGAAGCAGTGCCCCATAACTGAATTATATAGCATCATATTGGCTTCTAAAGCGACTTGTATATCAAAAGTTTGCAGTCTAGGCTGAGTGTAAAATTTCTGCAAACTAACCAATATTTTTTTTTTTTTTTTTTTTTTGAATGCATGATTTTTTATTTATTGTATCTTCATATATGAACTAACAATAAGTATTCAAATCTTAAATCTAAAAATATAATTAGGCCCGACCAGTGTCGGACATAAGCTTAGTAATAGTTATATATAATACATAAGTAGTGATAGTCAAAAGGAAAAAAATAAAGTATTTTCAAGAAGTCCCATCTGGAGTGCTATGAATAAGAGCCCATGTGTCCCTCTTTTTTAGGCGGATGTGTCCAGTAAAGTTCAAAATATTACGGGCAAGCGGATTAGGATGTGACTCGAGTTTTGTTAAATATTTGCCAGCGTATTTTGCAATTTCTTCAGTCACTAGTGGCATATTTAAATCACGATGTATATTTGAATTTTTTATATACCATGGAGCCAATGTTATTAAGCGTAAAATTTTGTTTTGCCTTCGTTGGATTCTCTCGACATTAGAAGCTGAAGCAGTGCCCCATAACTGTATTCCGTAGCACCATATTGGTTTCAAAATCATCTTGTATATTAAAAGTTTACAATCTAGACTGAGTGAAGAATTTCTACCAATCAGCCAATGTAGCTGAGTTAATTTCAGTTTCATTTGTGTTAGCTTTGAGTCAATATGGGGCTTCCATGTAAGCCGTCGATCAAGGTGTATACCAAGGTATTTTACGTGTGAATGTTGAAGAACAACTTGATTGTTGATTCGAATAGGGGAACAAGTATCTCTTCGCAGGGTAAATGTTACCTGGACACACTTTTGCTCGTTTACTTTGATTCTCCACAAATTTAACCATAGTTCCAGTTGTGTAATATGTTCTTGTAGATATCGGGAAGCCTCGTGAGGGTTTTCGTGCATACTAAGGCAGGCTGTATCATCGGCAAACGTAGATGTTTGAATATTGCTGCTCAAAGGCATATCACAAGTGTAAATCAAATACAAAACTGGCCCCAGTATGCTCCCCTGTGGCACACCGGATGATATAGATTCGGGCACACTCATGAAGTCTCCTTCCACAACCGTAAACTTCCGGGTAGTAATATAACTTTCTAATAGCTTCAGAAAATTTATTGGTAAATATGATTTCAATTTTAAAATAAGACCTTCATGCCACACTTTATCAAATGCCTGAGAAACGTCGATAAACAGCGCAGAACAATACTTCTTTTCTTCAAATGTTCTTCTTATAAATTGAACCAATCTATGAGTTTGTTCGATGGTGCTATGCTGACTTCTAAAACCAAATTGATGGTCCGGTATGCACCCATTACTAATTAGAATTGGGGACAATTTTGTCATGAGCAGTTTTTCGAAAAGTTTTGACATTGTTGATAGCAGACTTATTGGCCTGTATGACTCAGCCTTGGTAAGGTCTTTGCCCGGCTTTGGAATCATTTTAACTTTGGCAAGCTTCCAGCTATTTGGAAAATACTCCAGTCGTAAAATGGCGTTAAAAATAAATAATAGGATTCTAATTGCAATACGAGGCAACTTTATTAGCATCTGGTTACTAATTCCATCAATACCCGGAGCTTTCTTCGGGTTAAGTTCAGCAATTACTTTTTGTACATCACACGTTCTAAATTTTATGGGTCGAGGGGGTAGCGCCACTACATTCGGCAAATCAATAACACCAGTACACGAGTTAGGGGTAAATACTGATTTTAAATGCTCAGCAAATAGTTTACCTTTTTCAGTATCGCTTCTTGCCCAACCCCCTGTAGATGTACGCAGAGGTGGTTTAAACGCAACAGGTGTTTTAAGCTTTCTAGCAGCGCGCCACAAGGAGTAATTAGATGCTGGTGTGGCATCAAGACCTTCCAGATAGTTTTTAAAAGATGCAGTTTTTTCAAATGCAAGCAAGTCTTGGAGTCGTTTAGTGCACTCTTTAAATCTGATTTTATGTTGTGGTGATCTGTGCTGTTGCCATTCCCTTCTAGCTCTTCTTTTTTCACTTACAAGACGTTCAATATCCGTAGAATAAATTCTATTAAATCCAGTCTGCGGGTAGGAGGTAGTCGCATGTTCAGCAGCCTGTTTTATATTTTTGATAAGATTGCCAATGTTAAATTCAATATCTTCGGATGTTCTTAGTATAATGTTTTCCGTACAATGAGTACTTAACTAACCAATATATTTTAGTTAATTTAGGTTTTGTCTTCGTTGGATTCTTTCAACATTTTAAACTAAAGTAGTGCCCCATAACTGAAATCCATAGCACCATATTGGCTTCAAAAGCTACTTAAATATCAAAAGTTTGCAGTCTAGCCTAAGTTTAGAATTTTTGCCAATTAACCAATATATTTGAGTTAATTTAAGTTTTATTTCAGTTAATTTAGAGTAAATATAATGTTTTCATGTAATCCTTCGTTCAAGGCGTATATCAAGGTATTTCACTTGAGAATGCATACTTTTATTGTTGATTCGAATGGGGAAACAAGTATCTCTTCTTAGGGTAAACGTTATGTAGACACACTTCTGTTCCGTTACTTTAATTCTCCATAAGTTTAACCATTTTTCAAGCTAGGCAATATGTTCGTGGAGATTGCGGGATGCATCGTAATGGAGTCTTTTGTGCCCCTGAATACTACCTTGCGGCACACCGGAAGATATAGATTCGGGCACACTCTGGAAGTCTCCTTCCACAACAGTGAACTTCCTATCAATAATATAACTTTCCAAAAGCTTATATATGACTCAGCTTTGGTGCGATCTTTGCCCTGCCTTGGAATCATTTTGATCTTGGAAAATACTGCACTCGTAAAATGGCATTAAAAATAAATAGCAAGATTCTTATTGCAATATGAGGCAAGTTCATCAGCATCTTGTTACTAATGCCATCAATACCTGGAGCTTTCTTCGGGTCGAGTTCAGCAATTATTTTTTGTAGTTCACGCAACTTGAACCTTAAGGAACGAGGGGGTAGAGAAACTACACTCGGTAAATCGGCAGCACCCATACATGAATTGGGAGGGAATACAGATTTTAAATGCTCAGAAAATAAGTTACATTTCTCACTATCGCTTCTTGCCCAGCCTCCGGTCGAAGTACGCAGTGGTGATTTAAGTTCAGCGAGTCTTTTAAGATTTCTAGTAGCGCGTAAAGAGTAATTAGATGCTAACGTAATATAAATACCTTCTAAATACTTTTCCAGTCATGCAGTTTTTTCCGACGATAGCAGCTCTTTGAGTCATTTAGTACATTTTTTCAGTCTGATTGTATTTAGGGGTGATCTGTGTTGCTGCCATTCTCTTTTAGCTCTCCTTTTTTCACATACCAGATCTTCAATTTACGTAGAATAATTTCTATTAAAGTCATTCTGCATATAGGAGGCAGTGGCATTCTTAGCAGCCTGTTTAATATTTTCGTTAAGATTGGCAATGTTAAATTCAATATCATGAGATGATCTTAGCTGGATGTTTTCTACGCAGTGAATTTTAACATATGAGTTAGTTAAATCACTCCATGTGGGTTGAAAATTGTAACTATTGTGGGAGAGTGATCGGAGCACAGATCTAAAGAGGCCTCCACGTGAATTAAGTCCCTATGGATATTTTTCATGACGCCAAAATCTATAACATCTGGAATTTTTCGTAAGTCAATAGGCCAGTAAGTAGGCTCCCCACTCGAAATGACATCTAAGCCCATTTTTGAAATTGTATTAAATAACGCTCTACCTCTAGGTGTAACGAGACGCGAGCCCCAGTACGTATGTTTTGCATTGTAGTCACCAGCTGCCACAAAACAAGATCCAAGCGATTTGTAGGACCTCTCATACTGATCTTCGGTAACTGAAAATCTGTGAGGCGAGTAAATCGATGATATCACAAAATTCGCAAAAAAATTTTCTAAGAAAATATTCATTGCTTGTAGATGTTCTTCACAAATGCTGTCAATAATAAAATGCTTCAGTCTTGACTTAATTAGAATTGCTGATCCACCACAAGCTCTCCTTCTCGGGTTCTTTGTATCATATAGGGTGTAACCATTTATTTAAAGCTTCTCGAAGTTAAATGAGTCTCAGAAACCAACATTATATCCATGAGGTATTGCTCAAAATAATTTTTGTGTTGGCGTTTACTGTTTTCCTTCCAGAAACATATTTTTAACGTGTTCATGGCTTCTTAACTAATGCCTGAAGCAGTGTATTCTGCATTCGCAGGATTTCTTGCATCATGGTAGTCATATTTGTTGTAAAGTTGTTTATAGTTAGCACCAGATTCTCAATAGTATCTTCAAGGCGACTAAAGCTTGAATTTGCATTCGTTGAATTATTTGGCGGTGGAACATTTTGTATGGGAATAGAACTAGTCTTAGCAGCATCGGCATACGATACACGTGAAGTGACTGATTGGCTAGTTTGAGGAAAAGTGGCGGAGTAAGCGTTTGCTGTTTGCGGTGGAGCTAATTTAAGTTTTTGACCCATAGTCTTTTTAACGAAAGAATATACAGGGCATCCTGTGCAGTTAGCGGTGTGATTACCTCCATAACTGCTGCATTTTTTTCTGCTTTATCTTTTGGCTTAGTGCAGCTAGCAGTATTCACCACAGAAAACACAAACTGTAGGTAAATTGCAGTAAGTTTTTGTATAGCAATTATCTTGGCAGTTATGGCACTGTACGGGACCTGAACGCTTACGTGGCTCTTCAACTGTGATTTTTCGGTATAAGAGGTATCTTAGACTATAAATTGGGTGTGTATCTTTTTTATATCAATTGTATATCAGTCGGCTTCAGTTCAACACGAAATAGAGACTGGGGGTCCTTTTCTCTGTTAATTATATTAGTAACACTTTTTACCTTAAATCCTTGTATAATGATTTCATCTTTAACTTCTTCGGGATAAATAAGGTTTTTTTGCTCTGCTAATATTGTTTTAGTCAGACATAACAAAAACAAAAAAACCGAAAATAAAATACACAGACAATGTGCCCTTGAGGAGTACTCTATATCTGTACCTCAAAAACAAAAAATTTTGAAGTGAGTTATAACGGCAGAAATGCCTATTTTACTATGAGTTCTGATGCTCTTAATAATAAGAATAAAAACAAAAATCTGATGATATACTTTTTCTAACGACAAAGCCACTTTTTCGTCACGGATCATTTTCACTTTGTAAAATGTCAACTAGTGATTCGTTAACATTATAGTTGCCTAGTACTTCGTCATTTAAGTCAGCCACATCATCCGCTTCGGGCTCGTGTTCATCACTTAAGGAAGTTTCACTGAAGATAACAGTAGCTCAAAACCCAAGGTACAAGTTGGAATGGACAGATATATAACTGTGGTAAAGCGTGTGTGAAGCCCAAATCCTTCTAAAATTGCATCTGCTCCAATATTTACTTTGTGATAAAATTTATAGTTTTTTGCTATAGTGCAATTTTTAGTAAGTGACCGCATGGTTTTTTTCGACTAAAGAATTTGCTTGAGTCAAGATCTTTCTAAAACATGAAAAAATAATTTTGGTTATGTTTTTACCCAATTTTTTTTTTAATTTGCAACCCTGGAACCATAATTTAAATTTTTCTGGTTTTAATACGAGTACTAATTTATTTCTTTCTAAGATATAGAATATATTTAATTACCAAAGAAATAACTAGATTTGTTTAATTAATTTTATATATAAAAAGTGTACATTTCCCAACCCTGGAATCATCCTTTTAGATTTTTTTTGTTCCTTATACCAATCTTGTTCCTCAAAAAATATGTAAAATATTTTAAGTGAACAAAAAAATATAAGGGAAATACTAGTTTTATTTAGTTACTTTAATAACAAAAAGAGTTTATATTTTCCAGCTGTAGAGCTGTGGTTTTTATTTTTCTAATTATCTATCCCAACTTTTCTTTCCAAAATATAAAATGTATATATAAATGAAAATATAAAAAAAATATTAGACATAGTTACTTTTATATATCACAAAAATTGAAAGTTTGCCAACCCTGGAATCATAATTTAAAATTTTTCTGATTTCTTACACCAATCTCTTTCTTTTAAGAATATAAGATATGTTTAATTTATAGTAAAAAAGGAAAAATTAGTTTTAGTAGGTTGTTTTTATTTAAAAAAAAAAGTTAAAGTTCCCAACCCTTTCTGTTTTATTTTTATTACAAAATATTTATTTATTGTATCTTCAAAAATAAATGAACTTACAATAAGTAATCAAATCTTAGGTCTATATATAATTATCGGGTTCGACCAATGCCGAACACAAATTTAGTGATAGTAAATAGTAAAAGTTTCATCTGCGGTATTGCGAATTAGAGCCTTAGTGTCCTTCTTTTTTAAGCGGATATGTCCAGTAAAGTTCAAAATATTACGAGCAAGCGGATTAGGATGTGACTCGAGTTTAGTTAAATATTTGCCTGCTTATTTTGCAATTTCTTCAGACACTAGTGGCATATTTAAATCACGATGTATATTTGAATTTTTGATGTACCATGGAGCCGATGTTATTAACAAGTTCCCAACCCTGGAAATGCCTTTTTTATTTTATTTTTAATACAAAATTTATTCGTACCGAAACATAAAATAAGTTTATTTATTTATATGGCAAAATCAAGTTTAAGTTGTCGAGCTCTGATTCCCTGATTTTCAGTACCATTTCGAATACACCAGTTGAATACCGAAGTCGCTAGCTTTTCTGGGAGCTTCGGAAAACTAATTTCACATACACCAGACGGACTTACTCTTATATATCACAAAAGGTGTAAATTTCCCAACCCTGGAATCATTTATTTTTAATTTTTCTGATCTCTTACACCAATCTCTTTCTTTTAAGAATATAATATATGTTTAATTTATAGTAAAACAGGAAAAATTAGTTTTAGTAGGTCATTTTTATTTAGCAAAAAAGTTAAAGTTCCCAACCCTGGAAACGCATTTTTAGCTTTATTTTAATTTTTAATACAAAATTAATTCGTACTGAAATACCAAATAAGTTTATTAGTAGTAGTGAAATGCCGGTCCGGGCGCCGATTAAAATTGTGAAATTTGGGTAATTAAAATTTGAAATTTGAGAATTTCAGTACAAAATTTTAAAATTTGGGTAATTAAAATTTTAAAATTTTAAAATTCTTGGAAATTTGTGAAATTTGATACCTTACGAGGGTGGATCAATAAGTCCGTCCAACTTTTTGTTTACATAAGGAATTTTTTGTTTACATAAGGAGTTTTGTTTACATTAACTTTGTGTGAACGGGTGATTTTTTTTTTTAGGTTACCTTAATATAGAAAGGGCCTAACTCATTATTTTTTTTGTGGGGTGGATTAAGGGGTTTCATAAGATTAAGATTTCATAAGTATATATGCCGACGGGAAAATCATGAAATGATTTTTCCTAATACTAATGGGGGGGTGAAATTGTGAAAATTAATTTTTCCTAATGCCTACGGCAATATATGAATATTTTTCCTAATGCCTACGGCAATACATGATTATTTTTCCTAATGCCTACGGCAATATATGAATATTTTTCCTAATGCCTACGGCAATACATGATTATTTTTCCTAATGCCTACGGCAATATATGAATATTTTTTCCTAATGCCTACGGCAATATATGAATATTTTTTCCTAATGCCTACGGCAATATATGAATATTTTTCCTAATGCCTACGGCAATACATGATTATTATTTTTTTCAAATGCCGACGGCAAAACATAATTATTTTTTTCTAATACCAAAGGGAAAATTGCCAGTGTTGCCAGACTGTAGAAATTTGTTATCGTAATAATATATCAGTAATATCAGTGAAAATATTTATTTATGTGTTCACATGTATGTGAACACCCATACTTGTGTTCACATGTATGTGAACACCCATACTTGTGTGTGGGGGGTCCAGCTTGATAGTCGCGGGTAATTTAATATTTTGTGTATTTGTTTAAAAAATATGTATGTATGTGTATGTATGTATGTGTATGTATGTATGTGTATGTATGTATGTGTGCATGTATGTGTGCATGTATGAATGTGTGATCGTGGGTACTTGTGTGTGGAATATTTTGTAGAATACATATATATTTTGCAAGGTAATCATTTTCTTTGTCTACGATTATTTTAAAGCAGCAAAGTAAGTACAGTCAGCAGCAGAGAAACAAAAACCAAGCATTTGCAAGTAAGCAAAAAAGTTAACTTCTCCTCCTCCCCACTTCCTTCTCTTTCCTTTATGTAGTTTGTATTTGAAATAAGAAAACACTTGTATATTATTTTATTTTTGATACATTTATTGTTTAAAATTTTATTTAAAATTTTATAATGATACACACATACATATTTTAAAAAGTGAAAAAGTTTAATTAAAGCAAGACATTTCTTTTGTTAGTAAAATAGCATTTTTTAGTGCGCAAGCACCAAATTTATGATAATTACAATAAAAATATTCGGGATACTTGATTTCCATTTGTTTAAAGTTGATGCAGCCTATATCCTCAACGTTAAAAATTTTTCGACATAAAATTTTTTCCAACCAGCATCTTTTTTCTTCACCTTTTACATAAATTTTAGAACATCTTGCGTTGGCTTTTATAAAATTGCAAACGCTTTGAAATGAAACTGATCCAGCAGTCCAGCTTAGGTGATGATAGTTTTTTGTTAGCCACTTTGCTTTTCTATTGATAAGCATTTGATATCAAATGGGGGTTTTATAATGAAATTGTTATATTCATAATTGTTGAAAACAATTGCTACTTCTTTTGCGATGAAATCATTTGAATTATTTTTGAAACCTTGTACGTCTATGAAAATTATGTTGTTTTCCATATTAGTCAATTCATAAGACTTTTCGCACTTGTCCTTTGATGGGTACATATTCTATTATACGATCATGAATAAGAATGCAGTAAGCTGATGTTTTTGCTCCAATATTAGTTGCTGTTTCAAATTCTATTTTTATATCAATCGGTCCATTATTGAGTGATTCATTCTGATGACTGACATCTACTACAATAATAGGAGCTTTTGTCTTAAACTCTGGTGCAGTTAGAAGTGGTTGAGATTCTT
The DNA here is from genome assembly GCA_944452675.1 of Tachina lurida. Classification (NCBI taxonomy): domain Eukaryota; kingdom Metazoa; phylum Arthropoda; class Insecta; order Diptera; family Tachinidae; genus Tachina; species Tachina lurida. The sequence continues at coordinate 73,136,265 of OX101754.1, forward strand.
TCATATAGTAGCTTTGTTGAAATCTTAGATACATATCATATAGAATTGCATATCGTTCATTTTTGAGCTTTATGTTAAGATCATCATATGGATATGAGACTGAATTTAAATGTACTTTTAAATTAGTCAAATCACAATGAACAAACTTATTTTCTTGTTGAAAAGCAATCAATACAAAACGAGGGCGTTCTCTATTTGCAGCTAGTTTAACATTCCAAATATGGCTAGTTCCTATGTTTAATTGTGGATTGACATGACAATCCCAACTACGAAATGCCATAGGTATAGAAGCAGCATTGTTAATAATTTTAATCATATTCAATTTGCTAAAGTCGGATAATTGTACATGTGGGATTCTCCATGAGATTAGTGAAATTGTAAGTTTAGCTTTTTTAGTAGAAACACTCGAGCGTACAAGATCTTCGTCGTTCTTATTGCGCAAGAGTATCAATTCATGTTTTCCATTTAGTATAACTTTGTTGTAGTCTTCAGCGAATCCTAGGAGCATTTTTAGAGGTACATAGAAATTGAAAAATCCATTTACAAGGGTGACATCGTCAATTTTGTTCCATCCAGCATTTTGCATCACGTTGCTTTCTGTTGGTGACATAGAAACCAAATTTTTTATGGTGCTTGTGGCTCCTAAATATCTTGTATGATCAATTTCAATTCCATTGAGCTCATAGCGAATTTCATCAAATAGATATGCCACAAAGTTGTTTTTTAATATAAAGTTGTCCGATGATGAAGAAGATTTAGAGTTATTATCATCAGCAACAAAACCTTCTACATAAATGTAGCTTTCACTGGGTAGCACGTACAAATCTTGATTTTGTATTGAAATTCTAATTTCATCATTATTGTTGTAAGATTGTAAGTATGGTACATATGTATGATAGTCCTTTTTGATTATATTCTCATCAGACAAGGGCTTATCTAAGACATCTATTATTGAACTCATTTTGTCTTCAATTTAAAATTCAAGGACTTTAGAAAATTTTTATTTGATGTTGTTAATGCTTTCTGTTGTACTGATCGCTTTAATGTTGATGTTGTTCTTGTTGCTATATTTTTTAAGGTATTTGTGTTGTATATTAGCATTATTTAGTTGGCCTTAAATGTATTCGTATTGTAATTTCCTCTCCTCGGAAATTAATTAAATCACCGTGTTGATCAACTACGCGCAGCGCTAGTGAACTTATCTCTCTGGTGTTCACAGGTAAATAGATAAGATTTCTTGGAACCTCATCTATTTTATAGCCTGGAGGCACATTAATCGGAAATTCATGAAGTGTATGCGACTTGGAGCTATTCATATATGTGTTAATAGCGATACTACTTTCAACTCGCAAGAGATTTACTTTAAAAATATTAACTGGAAGATCTGAATAATAATATTGGTTTGGTGTTAGGATTTTGCTATTGAATCCTAAAAGTTTTCCAATTGTATTGTCTTTATTAAAATATACAGTATCCTTGGAACTATTAACTTTAACTTGCATTGTATTGTTATTAGCTTCAATAAAAATCTTATTTGCTGGACAGAGTAGTTTGTATTGCTCTTCTATAAAATCAACTATATCATTTAGTTCGTAAGATCCAATTGGTATTTCTATTGTATATTCTCCTATATGAAACATATTGTTGTAGGTGTCTACATTTGGAATACTGTTGTATGAATGAAAATCAGTTAGAGCACACTCATATGCATCATGTAATTCAATAGGAGGAAAGTAACTAGCAGATAATTCTGATGAGTTAGAGCTCAGAGTAAGTGTTATTGACATTATAACAGACTGATTACAATTAAATAAAGTTTAGTAGACAGTATGGTTTATAAGCATAATTTACATATTTATTTCATTTTCTTATTTTAAAATTAACATTTGTTTCTTAATATTAATGCTATTATTGTTTTGCTATGATGTTGTTGTTGATTTAGTTTTTCTTTCATCTATAATATTTCATCTTTACTTATCCAAGAATTGTGTTGATTAGAAAATCCCAGCCATTTAACATATACCTCCTTCCCTTTAATTTTAAGCACCTTTTCAACTAGATATGTATTTGGAAATCTGGTTTTTGAAAGTTCGTCAGTATAGAATCCACCTTTAATAGGATTACCAAGATAGTCTTCTAATATGTATGTTGCAGGATTTGTATTTTGAACTCTTGTAATTGTGAAAATTTCTGTAGTCCAATTTGGAGTATAACCTTTTTCAAATGTATGCTTATATTTGCTTATGCGTACATGATCTCCTACATTAAATTTTGACATTTTATACATTTTCATATGACTGTATACTGTATTTAGCAGCTTTTCCTCATTTGTTGAGTTGACTTTAATTAGAGGCATTTTAATGGTACGATGAACTTTTCTATTGTAGGTATTAAGTAAATCTTTGTATATATCAATCCACTTATAAGAACCATTATAGCTAAATTCTTTCCACATCATTCCTTTCAGTGTTCTATTAAATCGTTCTACTATTGATGCTTTCATAATGCTATATGTTGAGTAGTGGTTAATGTTGTATTTATGCATTAATTTTTCAAAGTGTTTGTTGAAAAATTCTTTACCATCATCTGTTTGTATGTTTTTTGGTATTCGCCCCAATTCAAAAATATTTTCCATTGCGTTAGTTGTTTCAAGTGCAGTTTTTGTTTTTAGCGGTACTGCCCATGCAAATTTTGAGAATGTGTCAATTATAGTCAGCAAAAATCGATAATTTCTATTTTCTTTAGAATAGTTCCCCATTTCAACTAAATCAGCTTGCCAAAGATCATCTATTCCTTTCATTATAACTCTGCGACGCACAAAATGTTTTCGTGCTTGCTTATGGAGTTCGTTTACTAAATTTCTTTTTGAAGACATTAAGTTGTTTTTAGAGATTTTTTGGAGAGTGTTGTGATCTAGTTGAAGCACTTTCAGCTATTGATACAAACATGTAATTTTCTAATCTATAAATTTTCTCATTAAGCTGTTCAATTTGTTCTTCAAAGGATGTTTTAATTTTTAGAATATCTTTTTCAATTTTATAATTTTCTTCTATATCTAATTTTGTTTCGCGATGTAGATCCTCAATTTGCATTTGAATATTTTCTTGAATTATAGTACTGTCTCTCTTAAAGTATGCTAATAATTTCTCTTCTAGTTTTCCTTTAGAAAAAAATAATACAAATCAAGGAATATTTTTATAATTCAATTTTATTTTATTATTTATACAATTTTATTTCATTTTTATTTAATTTATTTATAATGATGGAAACATTTCGTAATAGCCAATTATTAGATGTTCTAGTATATTTTTTCTTAAAAAATATATGGTACATCTGCAAGTATCAGGTCCCTCCTCACACTCAGGATGATACCAAGGACAGCTGGGGAAGTGTCCTTCAGTGTTGTCTTCATCTTCCATGACACCATATTCTTCGTTCTCATCCAGCATATTTTGGAAACATTTTATCATCTCCCAATGATCAAAAAGCCTGAAGGTTTCAAAATCTCTTATAAATTGATTAAGAGTACGTCTAATTTGACTCATTTTATTTGCTGATGAATGAATGATGATGAATGTTGGAAGGTTCACGTGTATCGTATGTCGATGATGCTAAGACTAGTTCTATTCCCACACAAAATGTTCCACTCTTGGAGTCGTTTAGTGCACTCTTTAAATCTAATTTTATTCTGGGGTGATCTGTGCTGTTGCCATTCCCTTCTAGCTCTTCTCTTTTCACACACAACTCGTTCAATATCTGTAGAATAAATTCTATTAATCCTAGTCTGCGGATGGGAGGTTCAGCAGCCTGTTTAATATTTTCATTAAGGTTGGCAATTTTAGATTCAATATCATCGGGTATTCTTAGCGTAATATTTTCCGTGCAATGACTACTAAGATATTTTTTGAATCGCAGCCTGGTAGTATTCTGGGGCCAGTCTTTTATTTAATATATACTTGTGATATGCCTGTGAGCAATAATATCCACACATCTACATTTACCGATGATACAGCCTGTAATGCCTTATGAGACATTCCGCAATCTCCAGGAACATATTACTCAGCTGGTAACATGGTTGAACTTATGGAGAATTGAAGTAAATTAACAAAAGTGTGTTCATATAACGTTTACGCTAAGGAAGAATACCTGTTCCCACACTCTAATCTACAATCAAAATATTGCTCAACATTCGCAAGTGAAATACCTTGGCATACACCTGGATCGAAGGCTTTTGGGAAACATCATATTGACTCTAAGCTAACTGAAATAAAACTTAAATTAACTCAAATATATTGGTTAATTGGTAGAAATTCTACACTCAGCCTAGTCTGCAAACTTTTGATATACAAGTAGCTTTTGAAGCCAATATGGTGCTATGGAATTCAGTTATGGGGCACTGCTTCAGCTTCAAATATAAATTGAATCCAACGACGGCAAAATAAAAATTTTACGTTTGATAACATCGGCTCCATGGTACATAAAAAAATCAAATATACATCATGATTTAAATATGCCACTAGTGAGTGAAGAAATTACAAAATACGCAGGCAAATACTAAACAAAGTTTGAGTCACATCCTAATCCGCTTGCTCGTAATATCTTAAACTTAACTGGACACATCCACTTACAACATAGGGACACAAGGGCTCTAATACTTAGCACCCCAAATGATACTTCTGGAAAATAATTATTGTGCTTAATGCGAAATTTATTATTAATTACTATCACTAAGTTTATGTCCGATACTGGTCGGACCTTATAATTATATTTAGATTTAAGATTAGAATACTTATTGTTGGTTCATATTTGAAGTTACAATAAATAATTATATGTATGTATGCATAAAAAAAATTCATTTGAGGATTTGAATTCATATACATATCTATTTTATGAAACGGGATTCGTATAGGAAAGGTTTTAGAAAATGGTACTCTTATTTGTGTGAATTTCCATGCAGCACTAAAACATTTGAGACTTTTACAAAATATGATCAGGTACTATTTCTTTTGATTTTATTTCGGAAGATAATTACTAACCTACTCCCCTTTTTATACCTTTTACCAAAAATTGAAAAGGTTATATATAGGTTTGTCATTCCATGTCTAATTTCCGTAATATTCATATGCGACCCATAAAATATTGTTACGTTTTTATTCTCCGCTTTTCCGTAGATTCGTAGATTTGCAATAAATAAAAGACCCCAGTGTACTAATTAGGGTTAAGAATGATACATTCTTTATTAATCAATAAATACTGCTAATCTAAATTCAATTCAAGAGCTTAAATACAAACACAAAGATTATTCAAATATTTTCAACTGGTTACCACTACTCCTTCCTCATTGTTGTATACGCACGTCTTAGACCACTGGCTGCGCTAGTGTTGGCACAATTCTGCTTTCTCTGTTGCTCGTCACATACAAGACTCACTCTGCCGTCACTTCCAGTTGATACACCAATAACAACTCTATGGCAGACTCTCACAGTTGATACACTAATCAGGACTCGCTGGCTTCACTTACACACGTTTATCAGCTTCCACTGCTCCCTTACTCTTTACTCAAGGGACTCCACAATAAACTCAAATCACGACAGACTCTAACTGTCACTATAGACTGTACTATAGTCTCTTCAATTTCCAACTCACGTATTGTAAAGCACAGACTCAAATATCAACTCACTGTTGTATCACAAATCACGGACTGCGCACAACTTAATTGTCAACTCACTTGATTAACAACAGAATTCTTATTAGCAACTGAGCTTCTTCGCAACTGACTTATTCCCAACTAACCTTTGATTGCGACTGAACTGCTGTTGGATGCGTCAACCCCTTTTTATACTTCGCACAACAACCACTAGAATTTTCATGCAAAGTCTAGACCGAATCATCATTATCTTCAATGTTGTTTACAAAGCGCGTAATTAAGTTCATGTGTTAACTATGCACATACGTGTGCATATGCATACATCATTAAGTGGTTGTTTACTTTAATTTCTGCCTTTAGTTGGAATTGTCAGGCATGTATGTCTGTATGCATGTAGCTATGTATACCTTCATAATAAGCAGATGCTTGTAGTTGTTGCTGGTTGTTTACGTTTAATCACGTATGTATGTGCTACGCATGTGCATATAGCTATAGTGCTTGTATGTATGTGAATACGTGTGTACGTTTAGTTCTTCTGGATATTTCTGTGCTATTATTCCAGATAATTCTTTAATTGACCCTGTAGGAATATTTTCGCACAAAACTTATATTAACCCTGTTGGAATTTATTTGCATAATGATGCATTAATCTTGTCGACGGCCATTTCCGTAACAATATGTATATTTTGGGTCCTTATGAATAGGGAACACCAATAATCGTATCGTCTGGTGTACGTGAAATCGGTTTTCCGAAGCTCCCAGAAAAACTATAAGCTTCGGTCCTGGACTGGTGTATCAGAAATGGTCCAAAATAGATTGGTATTGAAAATAAGCGAAATGGGGCAGACGATTTCAGAGCTGGAAAGCTTAAACTTGATTTTGCCATATAAAAGTAATTAGATAACACAAATTTTTTGCTTTTTTGTTAAATAAACTTATTTTATATTTCAGTACAATTTAATTTTGTATTAAAAATATTAAAAAGGCGTTTCCAGGGTTGGGAACTTTAACTTTTTTTTTTAAATAAAAACAACCTACTAAAACTAATTTTTCCTTTTTTACTATAAATTAAACATATCTTATATTCTTAAAAGAAAGAGATTGGTGTAAAAGATCAGAAAAATTTTAAATAAATGATTCCAGGGTTGGGAAACTTACACTTTTTGTGATATATAAAAGTAACTATGTCTAATTTTTTTTAATTTATACAGATGTGTTATGTTTTGGAAAGAAAAGTTGGGTATAAAAAATTAGAAAAATAAAAACCACAGCTCCACAGCTAGAAAATTTAAACTCTTTTTGATATTAAAGTAACTAAATAAAACTAGTATTTTCCTTATTTCTTTTTGTTGACTTAACATATTTTACATATTTTTTTAGGAACAAGATTGGTATAAGGAACCAAAAAAAATTTAAAAGGATGATTCCAGGGTTGGGAAAAGTACAATTTTTTACATATAAAACTAATTAAGTAAATCTAGTCATTTCTTTGGTAATTAAATATATTCTATATCTTAAGCCTGGTATTCTGTTCAACATTTCACGCGAAATATTGCTAAAGTACATATAAAAAAAGTGGCACGAATTGTGCATGAAAATATGTTGCAGAAATAGTACTTGTTTATCTTGTGTGAAACATTTGAAATGTATCTTCAACATTTTAATTTTTCATGTGAAATAAGTAGAGTGCCACTTGTTTCGTGTGGAATTTACAACAAACACACGGGGTGTTTCTACAAACATAAGAAATTGTAGCATAGTTTCAGGCCTAGTTAATATTGTTTACATGTCAAATTTTTCGTATGAAATAATCAATGTTGATAAACATTTTTCGCAAATTTGAACAGAGTACCAGGCTTTAGAGAGAAATAAATTAGTACTCGTATTAAAACCAGAAAAATTTAAATTATGGTTCCAGGGTTGCAAATCAAAAAAAACTTGGGTAAAAAAATAACCAAAATTATTTTTTCATGTTTTAGGAAGATCTTGACTCAAGCAAATTCTTTAGTCGAAAAAAAACCATGAAGTCACTTACTAAAAATTGCACTATAGAAAAAAATTATAAATTTTATCACAAAACAAATATGTACATATGTATGTATGTATCTGTATACTACATATATATATGTTGATAAAGGGTATATGAGATTCGGCACAGCCGAATATAGCACTCTTACTTGTTTTTATTCAAATTTTAATCAGTTTGAATTGTTATTCTATATTAATATTGCGTTACTCGTGTTTTTTAAATTTTTAGACCTTCCAAAAATCAAAGTTTAAAAAGTAGTTAATCATAAAATTTACTTACTAATGTAATAAAAATTGAGCTTCATAGGAAAAGTCCAGAAAAGTCGTAAAAATTTTACCAATTATTTGCTTAAATTAAATAAAAAGTGCAAACACAAATTCGAAATTTTTTCAAGGAAAGTTTAACATATATAAACTTTTCTTTTTATGTTCAGTAATTCAAAAGATATATGAATTGCAAAATAAAAGTATCAAAATCAGTTATCTCGTTTTTGTCATCTAAAACTACTATCTTCAAAAAAGTAATAAGCAACTGTCGGTGCTGAAGATATTCACCCCTATCGTGAATAAAATGTTAAATTTTTGTGCTCATGAAATTTTCATTCCCCATGAAGGGAAATTTTCAATCGTGAATTTCATGGGAACATTTGTTCCCGCTATCAATGCGTAGAGATTGTAAAAAGCCATAAGAAGACTTCTAAAGCTTAAAAATTAATTGAAAATCAAACAAATTAAATTTAGTAATAAGAAATACACAAATTTGGGTTTCAAATTAACTGTTATTATGTGTAAAGTTGTGTCACAGAATACGCAGATATGAAGTGAATATCTTAGGTGCCATGCAAAAAATTCTTTAGTATACCACAGGCATAAAATGTACTGCATGTGAACCAAAGAGATTCATGTTTAATGACAAAAGGTCTTGTAATTAATTATTGTTATTAATCGTGGATATTATTTATATATCTTGTCCTAAAAATAATTATTTATAACTTTTTATATATAATTGCAAGTCTAGTATTGAAATTACGCAGTGTATTAATTCAGTTCGCCTACAAAAAATAAAGTGAACAAAACCAAGGGAAAAATAACAAAATATCCATCTGAAAAATATTATTCACAATAAGGGGAATTAAGGGAACGCATTTCAGTGGAAAAATTGTTTGTATTGTAGGAAAGGGAAAATCTTTCGAGGGAAAAAATTGTGTTACACAGTAGCACATTTTTCAACTTCAAAATCTTGAATCAATTGACACTCCCAAAATCAGAAAGCTTATGATAGTAGAAGAAAACCCCTAGGTGGGTCTTGAATTATTAGCTAAGGTTTTTTTTTAAATTCGTTTTTGAAGTTTTCGACTAGGAGAAAGATTTTAGTACATGAACCATGGAAACACCGTCAGAAAGCGATGACTATATTAAAAAAAATTTAAGTGTCATTATTATTCATTCCTTATGTTCAAAATCATAAATTTTTCTAAGTATCTATTTTAAAATATTTGAAGTCTCCTTATATTTTCCACATCATCAATAAATATCTATAACGACATTTTTTGATAGATGTTGTTGTTGTTTTGATTTTATCTCCAGGTAAACTTTTTAGATTTTATTAAAAGCTAAAAAGTTCCCGAAGAAAGACAAGCAATATTTCGAATAGTTCACAAGATATAGACTTAAGAATCAGTACATGATTTTTGAAAATTGTACTAAAATCCACCCCCAGTCGAAAACTTCAAAAATGAATTAAAAGAAAACCTTAACTAATAATTCAAAACCCAGCTAGGGTTTTTCTTCTACCATCAGAAGCTTTCAGATTTTGGGGTCTCCATTGGTTAAAAATTTTAGTGTTTCCAAAAAACAATCCCTTCCTTGTAAATCTAAACGTCAGAAAATCAGGGTAATAATGAAATTTATTTACTAATTTAATAAAGCTAAATTACTTCACATACGTAATGTGTTGAAATTTGGTGGATTACAATAGGTGCGATTGTGCTTATATTATATTTGTTAACCAATTCTACTTTATAGTTTTTAGTATTATTCTTAAAATCTTATATTGATAAAGTATATAGAAAGCAGTCATCCGCCATTTTAGGGCGTCCAGCTTAATGTGTTTGGACATTTTAACATATTTTTTATTGTATTTGCTTGATATATTGGGCCGCGATTTCGGAGCTTCGGTCATATTGTGTTTAGACTGATTTTTATCTTCTCAAAATTATCTCTCATTTGACACCTACATTGATCATTGAAGTTAACAAAAATAACTTAAAACTTAGATACATGTGGAGGCATTCAGTTAAAGATACCAAAAGCCGGTAAAATTTTAAGCCTTATATGCTCGGATTATGGAAAAGTAAAAAAACCCATCCCACATGTTTTCTCGGAGAAAAATATAAAGGAAACGCTTTCCGAAAACCCGTTCTACATACGCTTTACATCTACTGTTTTGGCCTAGGCGAAGATCACCCAGTCAGTCACGTTTAGGGTTGCCAGACGGGCTGGACTTGGCTGGATTGTCCAGCTTTTTCAATGCTTGTCCAGTGTCCAGGTAAAATAAAATTTGTCCAGCTAAACAGAAAATTTTCGAGAAAAAAAATATTAAACAAAATAGTTTTAATCTATAAATGTCTTTATTGGTACATTTAACAGAATTACTTTTGAAAAAGTGTCGTTATATTAAATTTGTCTACATTACCATCTCTTTTGCATACAGCCAACACAGGCGGTACATTTTTTACAATACAATTTCAAAATGTATCATCTCTAATAGTTTCCCTATTGTATCATCACTAATAATAATCACCAGCACTTAAACAGCTGATCCCATAATACATTTTGTTGGAAGAAGTAAAATGTACTGAGTGTTCTTTTATTTACTTTTTAAATAAGATTTAAATTGTTTAGAGCAACTTATTAAAATGGATAGCGATGAAGAAGCTGGTCCATCAAAAAGAAGACTTACAACATTCTGCGAAGTATGGAAAGTAATCCCAGAATATGCAAAGTGGATACGAAAAAAAGATAATTACACGGTAGAGTGTAAATTGTGTCAAACTGATATTTTAATAAAATATGAAGGAAGCCGGTCGCTAAATAAACATATAAAAACCAAAAAGCATATCAAAATGGAGATGTCGCAGAAAATCTCTCAAACAATTTCCAAGTTTGTAGTTCCAGTAGAGACGAAAATTGAAACACAAATCGCCAGGGCAGAGTTAGTATGTGTTTACCATAACGTTTTGCACGGACTAAGCTACAATAGTCTCGATTGTCAAATTAAGTTGAGTTCTGTTTTATATTGTGATAGCAAAATCGCCAACAAGATAACCTGTGGAAGAACAAAAGCAGCAGCAATTGCCAGAAATGTTTTGGCTCCATTCTCACAACAAGTAACTGTAGATGCTTTAAAAAAGAACTATTATTTTTCTGTAAGTAGCGATGCTTCCAATATTGGTAATGTTAAGATTTACCCATACGCTGTTCAATTCTTTGATCCCGAATACGGAATCCGCAAACTAGTTTTAGACTTTTATAACGATCCCTATGAAACTTCTAAGGATATTTTTTCAAATATAATAAGAATAACTAATGAATGTGATTTAGAAATACAGCAAATATCATCATATAGTGCAGATAATGCTGCAGTGAACTACGGTATTCACAAATCGGTTTACCAAAAACTGAAAGATACTTCTGATCAAATCGTAAAAGCAAATTGTAATTGTCATATTCTTAACAATTGCGTTAAAAGAGCACTAAATGCTTTATCTGTTGATGTAGAGAGCATTATTATAAAAATATTCAATGAGTTCAGTTCATCGGCAATGACCACTGAGAAATTAAAAGAATGTTTTGCGTTTGCTGGTATAGAATATAAGGAACTTTTGAGGCATATTGCAACTAGGTGGCTCTCCCTACTGCCAGCTGTAGATCGTCTTATTTTTTGCTGGCCTGCTGTAAAAATTTATTTTTTAGAAAAAGGACAAAATAAGTGCCAAAAAGTTTTATGGGAATTTATTTCATATGGAACTTCTGCAAATGATATCAATGATGAAGATGAATGCAAAACTGAAGGCTTATCGGAAGCATATTTATATTTTATACACAACATAATGCAGGAATTCCATACCACAATTTTGGCTCTTGAAAGTGACTCTTGCACAGTTTTAGAGATGCACGATATAATGAGCCGACTCATGAATAATCTTCAATGTAGATTAAATGACAAATTTTTTGGCAGCAAGGTAATTACTATTTTAAAAAATCTTTCTAATAATGAACAACAAATGTTTATTAAAGAAGCTGAAGATTTTTTAAAAACAGCTATCAGTTATTTAGAAAATCGTTACGATTTTGGAGATTACTCTTTTTTTAAAAAAGTTGCATTCTTAAATTAAAAAAAAAAACTATTTTCTTGGGAAGATTTGCAAGATCTCCCAAAAGTTCTAAAAATAGATAAAGCGATAGATAAATATAAATTATACTCGGACTTTTGCAGTTTACGTAAAGTATATGAACAATTGCCAAAAGATTTGTCAAACGACAAAATATGGGCCAACTTTTTTTATAAAAGTGATGAAAATGAGTTCGAAAACTTAAGGAAAGTAGTATGCTTCGTATTTTCTATACCCGTAAGCAACGCCTTTTGTGAAAGGGTTTTTAGTATACTAAATAATCTCTACACAAAAGAAAGAAACCGAATGGCATTCGACATAATTAAAGCGGAAATATTAATTCGCTTAAATTTAGAGAAATCTTGTAAAGATTTTCAACAATTTTTACAGACACCCAAAGGTACAGAATTGGCGAATTCTGTAAGTTCAAATTCGAAATACATGTGGCAGAAAAAGTGATTTTTTAATTTATGATACAAAATAATTTGCAGTTTTGGTATACTTTAGTAACTTAAACTAGATTAAGTTGTTATTTGTTCTGTTAATTTTTGTTCGTTTTTGTTTTTTTTTTAAGGAGTTAGTGAAGTCAGAAACATTTTTGCAGGCAGGTTTACTGCAGAAAAATCGTTAATATGAGCAAAGAAAAATATAAAATTTAACAGCGAACCCTGCAAAAAATGTAGCCGACTTTAGTTACTTTTTAGTGTATTAAGATTTTTGTTATTTTGTTTTGTTTTTAGTATTAAATTTTAATTCCAACAGATTTAAAAGACTGAATTTAATAATTTTAAATTTTATTTATTTATTTTTTAATAAACGATTTTAAATCTCATATATTTAAAAGATTGAATTGATTTTTTTTAAGTTTAACTTAATTTAATAATTTATGTTCCTAACAATGTGCAAAACTATTACCTTAAATAAAAGTTTTTTAAACAAAATATGGCAACGTTGTTTCCTTTAAAAAAAATTTAAATGTCCAGCTTTTTTTGGAAAATCCAGCTTTTTTGAACCTGATGTCCAGCTTTCAGCTATTTTGGACCTGGCAACCCTAGTCACGTTACTGTTTTATAAATAATAGTAGTAATAATATCAATTTGGTTTAGTTTTTATATACATTTTTTTTTTTTTTATGCATGAATTTTTATTTATTGTATCTTCATATATGAACTAACAATAAGTATTCAAATCTTAAATCTAAAAAATATAATTAGGCCCGACCAATGTCGGACATAAGCTTAGTAGTAGTTATATATAATACATATGTAAGTAGTGATAATCAAAAGGAAAAAAATAAAAGTATTTTCAAGAAGTCCCATCTGGAGTGCTGTGAATAAGAGCCATTGTGTCCCTCTTTTTTAGGCGGATGTGTCCAGTAAAGTTCAAAATATTACGGGAAAGCGGATTAGGATGTGACTCGAGTTTTGTTAAATATTTGCCAGCGTATTTTGCAATTTCTTCAGTCACTAGTGGCATATTCAAATCACGATGTATATTTGAATTTTTGATGTACCATGGAGCCGATGTTATCATGCGTAAAATTTTATTTTGCCTGCGTTGAATTTTCTCTACATTTGAAGCTGAAGCAGTGCCCCATAGTTGAATTCCGTAGCACCATATTGGCTTTAAAAGCGACTTGTATATTAAAAGTTTACAGTCTAGGCTAAGTGTTGAATTTCGACCAATCAGCCAATGTACCTGAGTTAGTTTAAGTTTCATTTGAGTTAACTTAGAATCAATGTGGTGTTTCCATGTAAGTCGTCGATCAAGGTGTATACCAAGATATTTCACATGTGAATGTTGAGAAACAACTTGATTGTTAATCCGAATGGGGGAACAAGTATCTCTTCGTAAAGTAAATGTTACTTGAACACACTTTTGTTCATTTACCTTGATTCTCCATAAGTTTAACCAAAGCTCCATCTAGCTAATGTGTTCCTGGAGTTTGCGGGATGCCTCATCAGGGTTTTCATGCATACTAAGGCAGGCTGTATCGTCGGCAAATGTGGAAGTATGGATACTACTGCTCACAAGCATATCACAAGTATAAATTAAATATAAAACTGGTCCCAGTATACTCCCCTGTGGCACACCAGATGAAATTGTTTCAGGCCTACTTGTAAAGTCTCCTTCCGCAACAGTGAACTTACGGGAAATAATGTAACTTTCCAAAAGATTTAAAATGTTTATTGGTAAGTAAGTCTTCAATTTTAAAATAAGGCCTTCATGCCACACTTTATCAAATGCCTGGGAAACGTCAATAAACAGCGCAGAACAATAGTTTTTTCCCTCAAAAGTTCTTCTTATAAATTGAACTAATCTGTGAGTTTGTTCAATGGTGCTATGCTGACTTCTAAAACCAAATTGATGGTCTGGTATGCACCCACTACTAATTAGAATTGGGGACAATTTTGTTTTGAGCAGTTTTTCGAAAAGCTTTGACATTGTAGATAGTAGACTTATTGGCCTATATGACTCAGCCTTTGTTATATCTTTGCCCGGCTTTGGAATCATTTTAACCTTGGCAAGTTTCCAGTTGTGTGGATAATACTCCAGTCGTAAAATAGCATTAAATATGAATAACAGGATTCTCATTGCAATACGAGGCAAGTTCATCAGCATCTGATTACTAATTCCATCAATACCCGGAGCTTTCTTCGGGTTGAGTTCGGCAATTAATTTTTGTAAATCACGCGTCTTAAACTTTATGTGTTGAGGGGGTAGAGCGACTATATTCGGCAAATCAGCAACACCAGTACATATATTTGGCGTAAAAACGGATTTTAAGTGCTCAGCAAATATTTTACCTTTTTCAGTATCGCTTCTTGCCCAACCTCCGGTAGATGTGCGTAGAGGTGGCTTATACTCAACGGGTGTTTTTGAAGCTTTCTGGCAGCGCGCCACAAGGAGTAATTAGACGCCGGTGTAACATCGAGACCCTCCAGATAATTTTTAAGAGATGCAATTTTTTCAGATGCAAGCAACTCTTGGAGTCGTTTAGTGCACTCTTTAAATCTGATTTTATTTTGTGGTGATCTGTGCTGTTGCCATTCCCTTCTAGCCCTTCTTTTTTCACGTACGAGACGTTCAATGTCTGTAGAATAAATTTTATTAAACCCAATCTGCGGATGGGAGATAGTGGCATGTTCAGCAGCCTGTTTAATATTCTCGCTGAGATTGGCAATGTTCGATTCAATATCATCGGGTGTTCTAAGCGTAATGTTTTCCGTACAATGACTGCTGAGATATTTTTTGAACCCCAGCCAATTTACACGATTGATCATCTTCACATATGGGTCAGGTAAGTTACTTCTTAATGGGCTACAAATTGTGATGATCGTCGGGGAGTGATCGGACGAGAGATCAAGAGAAGCTTGAACTTGAATTAAATCCCTAGAGATATTTTTTATGACGCCAAAATCTATAACATCCGGAATTTTTTGTATGTCAGTAGGACAATAAGTGGGCTCCCCACTCGAAATGACATCCAAGCCCATTTTTGAAATAGTGTTGAACAATGCTCGACCTCTGGGTGTAACAAGGCGCGAACCCCAGAACGTATGTTTCGCATTGTAGTCTCCAGCTGCTACAAAACAAGGTCCAAGAGATTTGTAGAAATCCTCATATTGATTCTCAGTGATTGAAAATCTGGGAGGGGAGTAAATTGATGATATAACGAAATTTGAACAAAAACTTTCAATGCCAATATTTGTTGCTTGTAGGTATTCTTCACAAATGTTATCAAGAACATAGTGCTTGAGTCTTGACTTTATTAGAATTGCTGATCCACCGCAAGCCCTTCCTCTAGGGTCCTTTGTATCATATAAGGTGTAGCCATAAATTTTAAAAAGACTTCTCGAAGTCAAATGAGTCTCAGAGACCAACATTATATCAATATTTTTTTATTACATTTAATAATTTATTAATTCAAAAAGTCTTTTTCCAAAAAGTACCTTTTTCAAAAAGTACGTTTTTCAAAAAATACTCTTTCCAACAAGTACCTTTTGCAAAAGAAATACCTTTTTCAATAAAGAATTTTTCCAAAAAGTACTTGTTCCAAAAACTACATTTACTGAACTATCAAATAGCAGCATTCGTGTCTCCTTGGAATTTTTAGTCTATATAGTGCAGTTTCCGAGATAGGAAGATACCGATTTTACCGTTTTTACCCCCTTAGCATTCGAGTTTTCAAAAATCTCTTCTTAGTGGAGTAATGTGTTTATGTTGGTCGGGGGAAACAATGTGCCATAAGGATCAATGTAAAATTGCACATCATGCTAGGTATGACCGTTGTGTTATTTTCCTTCATCAATATTATTTTTAAGGGAAGATAATTTGAAATGAAAATTGTGTTGAGGGGAATTTTTTAAATATTTCGTATCTTTATTTAATTTTTTCTATTTTATTCACTTAGGTTAGGTTAGGTTAGGTTAGCAGGCTGCTGGTAAGGAAGGGTGAAATTTTAGAGTCCAGCTCACTTGGGTCCAATACAATGATCCCTTTGTGTTACCTGTTAATTGAAGAGAAGATAGTGAGAGAGGGTGATAGGGAAATGATAGTGATAGAGAAAACTGGTAGTGAAGGAAGAGATAGAGGATATAGTAAGGCTTCATTCTTTTACAAATCTGCTCTTTGCACATTTTTAATAATGCAGTGTTGCAGTGCCATCTGGTGTCAAATGAGGCGTATTAAATTTTGAAGCTGTGTTTAGTAGCCATTTTATTGATTATTTTACTTCGGCAATTATTCTGCTACACAACGAAGGAGGGCACTCTGATGTACATTAGGATTATTATCTGATGAAGTCGGTATAGTTTTTAGTGACCAGTGCCTTATGCCTGCATCACTAGAAGTTTTCCCACAACAACTGATACACAGGACACTAATGCACATCAGAAAAATGCGTGGTGTTGTTATTTTTTTGTAATGACTGTCGGAGACCGGGCTCGAACACAGGCTGCAGGTTTTTTGTAGTCAACGTGCTAACTAGTTCAGCCAACGCCACCCTCATTTTATTCACTTACAAATAATACATTTATATTGGTTATTGTGCTTGCATGCGTTAAGAAATTGTATTATATTACGATGAAAATTTTGTGGAGGGGAATTTTTTAAATATTTCGTATCTTTATTTTATCTTTTTCTATTTTATGCACTTACAAATGATACATTTCTATTGGTTATTGTGTTTGCTTGCGTTAGGATATTTCATCATGTTATGTATGGCTGTGCGGGTTGTGTTTGCATTGAATAATTTTCTAACTGTGTTTTTATATCACATATGTATCTTGTTCTTGTCTCTTTTTATTACAAATGTGTATGTTTGTATGGTCAGTTCTATTGTTATGGATAGAACTGTATATAAATTATCTAGCAGCATGTTTGAGACAGTTCTGTCATATAAGGAGAAATCTTATGGAAAGAACAAATATACTTTCATATGTTTTTTATGAAATAAATAAAAACAAATTATAATATAAACTTTATTTATGTTTTCTTTTACTTTTAAGATATTGGTTTATAGTAAAAAATTCAGTTTCATGATGATACGGTGTGGATATTTTATGTTATATTTTTATCTACATATCTTTCATTAATCCATTTACAAAGTCCGTACTTCTGTCCGATTTCAGTTTTTTAAATATTCCATATTTCAATATTAAATTTTTTTGCCAAATACTTTGCGATTGATTTGGCTTCCTTTGTTTCCATTGGTGCAGCTATTATAATGTATTTATGTAGTTAGCGCACATTGCATTATTAATATATATCGAAAGTTTTCAGAAGGTCGTAAAGGGCCAACTGTATCTATAACTATAGTGGAAAAATAATAAAACGGTTCCTTAGTGTGTCTTACTTGTTTGTTTCTCGCACATAGATCACACTTTAAAACGTACTTTTTTTTATCATTTTGTACATATTTTTCCATATGTATTTTTTTTATGCATGATTTTTATTTATTGTATCTTCATATATGAACTAACAATAAGTATTCAAATCTTAAATCTAAAACTATAATTAGGCCCGACCAGTGTCGGACATAAGCTTAGTAATAGTTATATATAATACATATGTAAGTAGTGATAATCAAAAGGAAAAAAATAAAAGTATTTTCAAGAAGACCCATTTGGAGTGCTGTGAATAAGAGCCATTGTGTCCCTCTTTTTTAGGCGAATGTATCCAGTAAAATTCAAAATATTACGGGCAAGCGGATTAGGATGTGACTCGAGTTTTGTTAAATATTTGCCTGCGTATTTTGCAAATTACTTAAGTCACTAGTGGCATATTTAAATCACGATGTATATTTGAATTTTTTATATACCATGGAGCCGATGTTATTAACCGTAAAATTTTGTTTTGCCTTCGTTGGATTCTCTCGACATTAGAAGCTGAAGCAGTACCCCAAAGCTGAATTCCGTAGCACCATATAGGTTTTAAGAGCGACTTGTATATTAAAATTTACAATCTAGGGTGAGGGTTGAATTTCTACCAACCAGCCAATGTATCTGAGTTAGTTTAAGTTTCATTTGTGTTAGCTTAGAGTCAATGTGGTATATCCATGTGAGCCTTCGATCAAGATGTATACCAAGGTATTTCACATGTAAGTTTTGAGGAACAAGTTGATTATTGATTGTAATGGGAGAATAAGTGTCCTTTCTTAAGGTAAATGTTACCTGAGCACACTTACGTTCATTTACCTTTATTCTCCACATGTTTAACCATAGTTCTAGCTGAGTAATATGTAGCAGTCGTAAAATAGCATTAAATATGAATAACAGGATTCTCATTGCAATACGAGGCAAGTTCATCAGCATCTGATTACTAATTCCATCAATACCCGGAGCTTTCTTCGGGTTGAGTTCGGCAATTAATTTTTGTAAATCACGCGTCTTAAACTTTATGTGTTGAGGGGGTAGAGCGACTATATTCGGCAAATCAGCAACACCAGTACATATATTTGGCGTAAAAACGGATTTTAAGTGCTCAGCAAATATTTTACCTTTTTCAGTATCGCTTCTTGCCCAACCTCCGGTAGATGTGCGTAGAGGTGGCTTATACTCAACGGGTGTTTTTGAAGCTTTCTGGCAGCGCGCCACAAGGAGTAATTAGACGCCGGTGTAACATCGAGACCCTCCAGATAATTTTTAAGAGATGCAATTTTTTCAGATGCAAGCAACTCTTGGAGTCGTTTAGTGCACTCTTTAAATCTGATTTTATTTTGTGGTGATCTGTGCTGTTGCCATTCCCTTCTAGCCCTTCTTTTTTCACGTACGAGACGTTCAATGTCTGTAGAATAAATTTTATTAAACCCAATCTGCGGATGGGAGATAGTGGCATGTTCAGCAGCCTGTTTAATATTCTCGCTGAGATTGGCAATGTTCGATTCAATATCATCGGGTGTTCTAAGCGTAATGTTTTCCGTACAATGACTGCTGAGATATTTTTTGAACCCCAGCCAATTTACACGATTGATCATCTTCACATATGGGTCAGGTAAGTTACTTCTTAATGGGCTACAAATTGTGATGATCGTCGGGGAGTGATCGGACGAGAGATCAAGAGAAGCTTGAACTTGAATTAAATCCCTAGAGATATTTTTTATGACGCCAAAATCTATAACATCCGGAATTTTTTGTATGTCAGTAGGACAATAAGTGGGCTCCCCACTCGAAATGACATCCAAGCCCATTTTTGAAATAGTGTTGAACAATGCTCGACCTCTGGGTGTAACAAGGCGCGAACCCCAGAACGTATGTTTCGCATTGTAGTCTCCAGCTGCTACAAAACAAGGTCCAAGAGATTTGTAGAAATCCTCATATTGATTCTCAGTGATTGAAAATCTGGGAGGGGAGTAAATTGATGATATAACGAAATTTGAACAAAAACTTTCAATGCCAATATTTGTTGCTTGTAGGTATTCTTCACAAATGTTATCAAGAACATAGTGCTTGAGTCTTGACTTTATTAGAATTGCTGATCCACCGCAAGCCCTTCCTCTAGGGTCCTTTGTATCATATAAGGTGTAGCCATAAATTTTAAAAAGACTTCTCGAAGTCAAATGAGTCTCAGAGACCAACATTATATCAATATTTTTTTATTACATTTAATAATTTATTAATTCAAAAAGTCTTTTTCCAAAAAGTACCTTTTTCAAAAAGTACGTTTTTCAAAAAATACTCTTTCCAACAAGTACCTTTTGCAAAAGAAATACCTTTTTCAATAAAGAATTTTTCCAAAAAGTACTTGTTCCAAAAACTACATTTACTGAACTATCAAATAGCAGCATTCGTGTCTCCTTGGAATTTTTAGTCTATATAGTGCAGTTTCCGAGATAGGAAGATACCGATTTTACCGTTTTTACCCCCTTAGCATTCGAGTTTTCAAAAATCTCTTCTTAGTGGAGTAATGTGTTTATGTTGGTCGGGGGAAACAATGTGCCATAAGGATCAATGTAAAATTGCACATCATGCTAGGTATGACCGTTGTGTTATTTTCCTTCATCAATATTATTTTTAAGGGAAGATAATTTGAAATGAAAATTGTGTTGAGGGGAATTTTTTAAATATTTCGTATCTTTATTTAATTTTTTCTATTTTATTCACTTAGGTTAGGTTAGGTTAGGTTAGCAGGCTGCTGGTAAGGAAGGGTGAAATTTTAGAGTCCAGCTCACTTGGGTCCAATACAATGATCCCTTTGTGTTACCTGTTAATTGAAGAGAAGATAGTGAGAGAGGGTGATAGGGAAATGATAGTGATAGAGAAAACTGGTAGTGAAGGAAGAGATAGAGGATATAGTAAGGCTTCATTCTTTTACAAATCTGCTCTTTGCACATTTTTAATAATGCAGTGTTGCAGTGCCATCTGGTGTCAAATGAGGCGTATTAAATTTTGAAGCTGTGTTTAGTAGCCATTTTATTGATTATTTTACTTCGGCAATTATTCTGCTACACAACGAAGGAGGGCACTCTGATGTACATTAGGATTATTATCTGATGAAGTCGGTATAGTTTTTAGTGACCAGTGCCTTATGCCTGCATCACTAGAAGTTTTCCCACAACAACTGATACACAGGACACTAATGCACATCAGAAAAATGCGTGGTGTTGTTATTTTTTTGTAATGACTGTCGGAGACCGGGCTCGAACACAGGCTGCAGGTTTTTTGTAGTCAACGTGCTAACTAGTTCAGCCAACGCCACCCTCATTTTATTCACTTACAAATAATACATTTATATTGGTTATTGTGCTTGCATGCGTTAAGAAATTGTATTATATTACGATGAAAATTTTGTGGAGGGGAATTTTTTAAATATTTCGTATCTTTATTTTATCTTTTTCTATTTTATGCACTTACAAATGATACATTTCTATTGGTTATTGTGTTTGCTTGCGTTAGGATATTTCATCATGTTATGTATGGCTGTGCGGGTTGTGTTTGCATTGAATAATTTTCTAACTGTGTTTTTATATCACATATGTATCTTGTTCTTGTCTCTTTTTATTACAAATGTGTATGTTTGTATGGTCAGTTCTATTGTTATGGATAGAACTGTATATAAATTATCTAGCAGCATGTTTGAGACAGTTCTGTCATATAAGGAGAAATCTTATGGAAAGAACAAATATACTTTCATATGTTTTTTATGAAATAAATAAAAACAAATTATAATATAAACTTTATTTATGTTTTCTTTTACTTTTAAGATATTGGTTTATAGTAAAAAATTCAGTTTCATGATGATACGGTGTGGATATTTTATGTTATATTTTTATCTACATATCTTTCATTAATCCATTTACAAAGTCCGTACTTCTGTCCGATTTCAGTTTTTTAAATATTCCATATTTCAATATTAAATTTTTTTGCCAAATACTTTGCGATTGATTTGGCTTCCTTTGTTTCCATTGGTGCAGCTATTATAATGTATTTATGTAGTTAGCGCACATTGCATTATTAATATATATCGAAAGTTTTCAGAAGGTCGTAAAGGGCCAACTGTATCTATAACTATAGTGGAAAAATAATAAAACGGTTCCTTAGTGTGTCTTACTTGTTTGTTTCTCGCACATAGATCACACTTTAAAACGTACTTTTTTTTATCATTTTGTACATATTTTTCCATATGTATTTTTTTTATGCATGATTTTTATTTATTGTATCTTCATATATGAACTAACAATAAGTATTCAAATCTTAAATCTAAAACTATAATTAGGCCCGACCAGTGTCGGACATAAGCTTAGTAATAGTTATATATAATACATATGTAAGTAGTGATAATCAAAAGGAAAAAAATAAAAGTATTTTCAAGAAGACCCATTTGGAGTGCTGTGAATAAGAGCCATTGTGTCCCTCTTTTTTAGGCGAATGTATCCAGTAAAATTCAAAATATTACGGGCAAGCGGATTAGGATGTGACTCGAGTTTTGTTAAATATTTGCCTGCGTATTTTGCAAATTACTTAAGTCACTAGTGGCATATTTAAATCACGATGTATATTTGAATTTTTTATATACCATGGAGCCGATGTTATTAACCGTAAAATTTTGTTTTGCCTTCGTTGGATTCTCTCGACATTAGAAGCTGAAGCAGTACCCCAAAGCTGAATTCCGTAGCACCATATAGGTTTTAAGAGCGACTTGTATATTAAAATTTACAATCTAGGGTGAGGGTTGAATTTCTACCAACCAGCCAATGTATCTGAGTTAGTTTAAGTTTCATTTGTGTTAGCTTAGAGTCAATGTGGTATATCCATGTGAGCCTTCGATCAAGATGTATACCAAGGTATTTCACATGTAAGTTTTGAGGAACAAGTTGATTATTGATTGTAATGGGAGAATAAGTGTCCTTTCTTAAGGTAAATGTTACCTGAGCACACTTACGTTCATTTACCTTTATTCTCCACATGTTTAACCATAGTTCTAGCTGAGTAATATGTAATGACTATTCGTGAGATATTTCTTATAAATTAAAAATAACTGCAAAATAAATAAACTACTTTCTTACGGTTATTTTCATCAAAGGTGCTAGAATACATGTACATTTTAGAATTATATTGAAAACAGAAGACACATATTAGCTTTGGAATCACAAATCATCATTTATATTCTTCACAATTTATATTCTTTGATACAAGGCAAGTGAAAACTTTTTGTTGTCGGGTTGACGGAAAAGCGAGAAATATTTACAGAATAATGCGGAGTATTTTGTCTAAAAAACTGCTCGAGTGTGTGTGTATGTTTTTTACATTACAGTTCAAAATTATTTTCTTTTTTACTTAGACCATTTAGGTAGTTTTTGACACAAACCTAAGATCAAACCCATTTAAATGACATGGGTTTGATAAATAGTTTTAGTCAAAAACGACCAACTGAATGATTTCGACTCAATTATAGTTTTATTCGAGTTGCAGAGTAAAAGGCCAGGACACTAATAAACCATACTTCTTCTTGGCGAACATATGTATCTGTTGAACTTGTAGAAAACAACGTACATATGTATGTATGAATTTAAAATTTTTCAGTAGTGCAAAAATACTGTTTAAGTGCTCAGGCAAACTTTTAATGTATCTGCCTATAAAAATGTGATCGTTAGACGTAATTAATCGAATTTGATTAGAATAGTGTATACATTTCTTTTAATTTTTCGACATGTTCAGCTTTATTATCGTTGTCATAGTCGTAACGAAATCGATAAAAAAATTATATAATGCTTGGTATACATACATACATATGTATGTAACAAAAATGAAAGTGAATCTAAAAATGTTCGTAAGTCAACTTAAGCGGTAGTGCTAAAAGTCCACAGATACATTCGTTTTGGTTTAGATTATAGTAAAACATTTATATTGAAAACAATATAATTAACAATATATTAAGTTATTGTTTTCACTATAAATTCTCTAACATCAAATGTGAATAATCAACATAAAAATAGATGAGAAAAATTCTTTTGATTTTTATTTCGAACTCGTATTAGAAAATTGTTCACTTTAAAGACAATTGTGGAATGATAAATTTTAAAATGCATTAAATTGTTATTAAAGTAATATTTATTTGAAAATATAATTTATTTTACGAAAAAAATTCGATCCCGAAATCTCGAAATCCCGTGATCCCGAAAAAACCCGGGATCCCGAAAATTCCGAGATCCCGAAAATCCCGGGATTTTCGGGATCGGGATTACAAAATCCCGAATCCCGGGATTTCCAAAAATCGATCCCGATTGGCATCCCTAGTGTGACATCAAGACTTTCCAAATAATTTTTAAGAGATGCAGTTTTTTCAAACGCAAGCAACTCTTGGAGTCGTTTAGTACACTCTTTAAATCTGATTTTAAGTTGGGGTGATCTGTGCTGATGCCATTCTATTCAAGCTCTTCTTTTTTCACTTAAGAGACGTTCAATATCCGTAGAATAAATTCTATTAATCCTAGTCTGCGGATGGGCGGTAGTGGCATGTTCAGCAGCCTATTTAATATTTTCATTAAGGTTAGCAATGTTAGAATCAATATCATCATGTGTTCTTAGTTTAATATTTTCCGTGCAGTGACTACTAAGATATTTTTTAAATCCCAGCCAATTAACACGATTGTCACTTCTTAATGGGCTACAAATTGTAACGATCATGGGAGAGTGATCGGACGAGAGATCTAGAGAAGCTTCAATTTGAATTAAATCCCTAGAGATATTTTTCATAAAGACAAAATCTATTACATCCGGAATTTTATGTATGTCAGTAGCCCAATAAGTGGGCTCCCCACTCGAAATGACATCCAAGCCCATTTTGGAAATGGTATTGAACAACGCTCGACCTCTGGGTGTAATAAGACGCGAACCCCAAAACGTGTGTTTAGCATTATAGTCGCCCGCTGCTACGAAACAAGGGCACAGAGATTTGTAAAAATCCTCGTATTGATCCTCAGTAATTGCGAATCTAGGAGGGGAGTAAATTGATGATATGACAAAATTAGTGCAAAAATTTTCGACACAAATATTCGTTGCTTGTAAATGTTCTTCACAAATGTTGTCAATAACATAATGCTTGACTCTTGATTTTATTAAAATTGCTGATCCACCGCATGCTCTTCCTCTCGCGTCCTTTTAATCATATAAGGTGTAGCCATAAATTTTAAAAAGTCTTCTCGAAGTCAAATGAGTCTCAGAGACCAACATTATATCAATATTTTTTTCCGTGAGGAAGTGCTCAAGTTCTTTTTTATGTTGGCGAATGCCGTTTGCGTTCCAGAAACATATTTTAACGTGTTTATGGTTTGTTAACTAAGGCTTGAAGCAATGTATTCTGCATTCGCAGCATTTCTTGCATCATGCTAGTCATATTTGTTGTAAAATTATTTATAGTTTGCACCAGATTTTCAATAGTAGCTTCAAGGCAATTAAAATTAGGGCCTGAGTTTGTATTTGTTGAAGTATTTGGCCGTGAAACATTTTGTGTGGGAATAGCGCTTGTCTTAGCAGCATCGGCATACGATACACGTGAATTAACTGGTTGGCTCACTTGGACAAGAGTGGCGGAGTAAGTGTTTGCTGTTTGTGCTGGAGCTACTTTAGGTTTTTGCCCCATAGTCTTTTTAACGAAAGAATATACAGGACATCCTCTATAGTTAGCAGTGTGATTACCTCCACAATTACTGAATTTTTTTCTGCTTGTTCTTTTGGTTTAGTACAACTAGCAATACCGTGCAATTCACCGCAAATAACACAAACTGTAAGTTATTTGCAGTAAGTTTTTGTGTGGCCATATTCTTGAAAATTATAGCACTGTACAGGTCCAGAATGCTTGTGTGGTTCTTCAAAAGTTTTTCCTATAAATTGAACCAATCTATGAGTTTGTTCTATGGTGCTATGCTGACTTCTAAAACCAAATTGATGGTCCGGTATGCATCCACTACTAACTAGAATTGGGGACAATTTTGTCATGAGCAGTTTTTCGAAAAGCTTTGACATTGTTGACAGTAAACTTATTGGCCTATATGACTCAGCTTTGGTAAGATCTTTGCCCGGCTTTGGAATCATTTTAACCTTGGCAAGCTTCCAGCTGTTTGGATAATACTCCAATCGTAAAACGTCATTAAAAATGAATAGCAGTGTAGAGTGTTCTAACTATCACTACGACTAACATTGCGTAGTAAACATTTAAAGTCAACTTGACCGCAATATACATAACATCCAATTGCATTGAAATTATTTTTGCGCTGGACATTTGACACTCATGCAAATGCATTAGACAGACTGCAACGTAAATATGTATTTTGTACAAATGATATTTGACACTTACCAGTCTGATCGAAGGCCGCAGCAAAATGCACTTGAATGAATCAAAGTTAATGGTTAATAAATATAAACAATACAAAATCCATGTTTTTCAAATTTCTTATGAGACACACGCCGCACGCCTACCGTGGGAAACTAAAAGGAACAATTTGCTTATTAAGCATACACCTTTTCTTTTCCCTCTTATGTTAAGATAGGTTAAGCTTTATTCTCATAACTAGTATATAAGACAATGTATTTTTATTTTTAAATCAATGAATAAACAACTTTCTTGTGAGCTCCTTGCTGAGCTCTAATAATAAAAGAATTAGTTTACTTCATTCAGGCATTCATCTGCCTTCAACTATTTTGAGCCAGTGGCGTTTATTAGCGCCGGCACGCTCGGGCAGGTAGAAATTAGGGAATTTTTAAATTAATAAAATCTAGTTATTTACATGGCGATCCTGCCAGTTCTTATGAACAAAATTTTTTTAATTGTCCTGACGGATTAGCCTATAAACAATCCGTCAGAAGAGAAGGAAGACGCTGCCTGGCCAAAAGGCAGACAGCTATGACTGGTAATAAACCCGCACCACAAAAAGAGGGACCAAAAGCCTTGACCATAGAAGAATACCGCCGAAGACAGGCCAAGACGATTGAAGAAAAACTAACACAAATTCCTAACATACAAAGACCACGACATAAAAGAGGTGGCAAACTGGTACAAATTAGAAAAAAACTGGCTGCGATGAAAAGGATTGTGGAATCCGATCCACCACCATCTTGGGAAAGAGCCACAGAGATCTGGCTACAAATTGAAGCTTTGGAGGTGTTAATACAGCAACGCAGACATTAAAATTTAATGTATAATTATTTATTTAATGTATAATTATTAAAAAAAAAATTGATTTAAAATTAATTGAAATAATTCTAATTATTATTTGTATGTTATCGATTTTTAACTTTGTTTTGAAAATGTATAAGATACACCACAAAATTTTAAAGAAAACTATTCTTGAAGAGCAAATTACCTAGACAAAATATAACTTTAATAAGTTATAAAAAAATTTTTTTTGATATTCACTAATGGAATGGAAAGAAATAATTACTAAAGCCAGAATTATAAAAGAAGATTTTGAACGTTCATACAAGTGTCTCAATATAGATAGACCAATTAAAAGCGAAACAATTAACCACCATTTCCAGAACATTTTAAAAAGATTAGAAGAAATAAGAGTTTTATTTAACGTTTATTACAATAGACTTACAGTAGCTCACCAAAGAGCAGCAGACGCATTTTTCCTTGATTTAACAAGCAGAATTTCAAAATTAGCTGATAAAAAATCGATTCAAATCGAACTACCAAATTCAATACACGAAAGTGTAACATTTAATATTTCTATGCCTATAACTGAATCCACAATGACTCAAACTGTAGTGGACTTTTTGAACACAGCATCAAAGCTGATTATAGACTTTGATGGAAAATCAGAAAATTTACGATCCTTTATTGACTCCCTGTCCCTAGTAGATTCAATAAAAGGTACTCACAAAGCGGTGGCAGTATCACTAATAAAAACAAAATTAAAGGGAACTGCAAGAAATCTAATCAGCAATGAATCAACTATATCAGAAATAATAAGCAAACTAAAAATTAGCGTGAAGGGAGAGTCTGTGGAAGTGTTAACAGCAAAAATTTTAAATATAAAACAAAACAATAAAACAGCCAACACTTATTGCAGCGAAATAGAAAATTTAACTAAAGCGTTAGAAACTGCATACATTTCAGATGGACTGTCATGCGACTTAGCTACAAAATATTCCACACAAACTGCAGTAAAAGCATTAACTAAAAACTGCACCATTGATAAAGTTAAGTTTATCATGGAGGCAGGACAATTTAATAGCATGAACGATGCTATAAGTAAATTTGTAAATAGTTGTACAGACGCCACAGGTCAACAAAATACCATTTTGTACTATGGACAAAAGTACAAATCTGGAAACAGTTACGGTGGTAATAACACACGATCACGTGGAAGAAATAATTACCCACGTGGAAATAATAACAACAACTACAACAATAACAATAATAATAACAATTATTACAGAAACCGACAGAGACTTAATAATAATCGTAGGAACAATAACTACGTAAGAGCAACAGAATCAAATGATAATGGTTCGGAAAACTCCGAACTTCCACTAGGATTAAATCAGTAAAAATTTACAATATAAATCTAAACTTGAGCTTCTTTATACATATTCAATTAGGCAATACTAGCAATTCACTCACACTCTTAGTAGACACAGGAGCAGACATTTCATTAATAAAATCAAAATTCTTTAAATTAAACCAAATTAACACTAATAAAACAACAACTTTAAGTTGAATAGGACAAGGTAACATCAAATCGATTGGAAAAACATTTTGTGATTTAAAATTTAAAAAATTTTTAATACCACATTACTTCCAAGTAGTAGATAATAATTTTCCAATACCATGCGATGGAATCATTGGCATGGATTTTATCAAAAAATATAACTGTATATTGGATTTCAACCAAGATAATGATTACCTTATCCTTAGACCATTTAATATACCACATACAATAGATATACCGATTACGAATAACTGCAATAAAATTAATATACCTCCAAGATGTGAAGTAATACGTCAAGTAAATTTTAACAATTCAAATAATGAATTATTAATTCCAAATCAAGAAATTGAACCAGGTGTTTTTATACCAAATACATTAGTTAAATCTGACAAAGCTTTTATTCGTATTCTAAACACAAATTTTTCTTTTTTTTTTTTTTTAATGCATGATTTTTATTTATTGTATCTTCATATATGAACTAACAATAAGTATTCAAATCTTAAATCTAAAAAATATAATTAGGCCCGACCAATGTCGGACATAAGCTTAGTAGTAGTTATATATAATACATATGTAAGTAGTGATAATCAAAAGGAAAAAAATAAAAGTATTTTCAAGAAGTCCCATTTGGAGTGCTGTGAATAAGAGCCATTGTGTCCCTCTTTTTTAGGCGGATGTGTCCAGTAAAGTTCAAAATATTACGGGAAAGCGGATTAGGATGTGACTCGAGTTTTGTTAAATATTTGCCAGCGTATTTTGCAATTTCTTCAGTCACTAGTGGCATATTCAAATCACGATGTATATTTGAATTTTTGATGTACCATGGAGCCGATGTTATCATGCGTAAAATTTTATTTTGCCTGCGTTGAATTTTCTCTACATTTGAAGCTGAAGCAGTGCCCCATAGTTGAATTCCGTAGCACCATATTGGCTTTAAAAGCGACTTGTATATTAAAAGTTTACAGTCTAGGCTAAGTGTTGAATTTCGACCAATCAGCCAATGTACCTGAGTTAGTTTAAGTTTCATTTGAGTTAACTTAGAATCAATGTGGTGTTTCCATGTAAGTCGTCGATCAAGGTGTATACCAAGATATTTCACATGTGAATGTTGAGAAACAACTTGATTGTTAATCCGAATGGGGGAACAAGTATCTCTTCGTAAAGTAAATGTTACTTGAACACACTTTTGTTCATTTACCTTGATTCTCCATAAGTTTAACCAAAGCTCCATCTAGCTAATGTGTTCCTGGAGTTTGCGGGATGCCTCATCAGGGTTTTCATGCATACTAAGGCAGGCTGTATCGTCGGCAAATGTGGAAGTATGGATACTACTGCTCACAAGCATATCACAAGTATAAATTAAATATAAAACTGGTCCCAGTATACTCCCCTGTGGCACACCAGATGAAATTGTTTCAGGCCTACTTGTAAAGTCTCCTTCCGCAACAGTGAACTTACGGGAAATAATGTAACTTTCCAAAAGATTTAAAATGTTTATTGGTAAGTAAGTCTTCAATTTTAAAATAAGGCCTTCATGCCACACTTTATCAAATGCCTGGGAAACGTCAATAAACAGCGCAGAACAATACTTTTTTTCCTCAAAAGTTTTTCTTATAACTTGAACCAATCTGTGAGTTTGTTCAATGGTGCTATGGTGACTTCTAAAACCAAATTGATGATCTGGTATGCACCCACTACTAATTAGAATTGGGGACAATTTTGTTTTGAGCAGTTTTTCGAAAAGCTTTGACATTGTAGATAGTAGACTTATTGGCCTATATGACTCAGCCTTGGTTATATCTTTGCCCGGCTTTGGAATCATTTTAACCTTGGCAAGTTTCCAGTTGTGTGGATAATACTCCAGTCGTAAAATAGCATTAAATATGAATAACAGGATTCTCATTGCAATACGAGGCAAGTTCATCAGCATCTGATTACTAATTCCATCAATACCCGGAGCTTTCTTCGGGTTGAGTTCGGCAATTAATTTTTGTAAATCACGCATCTTAAACTTTATGTGTTGAGGGGGTAGAGCGACTATATTCGGCAAATCAGCAACACCAGTACATATATTTGGCGTAAAAACGGATTTTAAGTGCTCAGCAAATATTTTACCTTTCTCAGTATCTCTTCTTGCCCAACCTCCGGTAGATGTGCGTAGAGGTGGCTTATACTCAACGGGTGTTTTAAGCTTTCTGGCAGCGCGCCACAAAGAGTAATTAGACGCCGGTGTGACATCAAGACCCTCCAGATAATTTTTAAGAGATGCAATTTTTCCAGATTCAAGCAACTCTTGGAGTCGTTTAGTGCACTCTTTAAATCTGATTTTATTTTGTGGTGATCTGTGCTGTTGCCATTCCCTTCTAGCCCTTCTTTTTTCACGTACGAGACGTTCAATGTCTATAGAATAAATTTTATTAAACCCAATCTGCGGATGGGAGATAGTGGCATGTTCAGCAGCCTGCTTAATATTCTCGCTGAGATTGACAATGTTCGATTCAATATCATCGGGTGTTCTAAGCGTAATGTTTTCCGTACAATGACTGCTGAGATATTTTTTGAACCCCAGCCAATTTACACGATTGATCATCTTCACATATGGGTCAGGTAAGTTACTTCTTAATGGGCTACAAATTGTAATGATCGTCGGGGAGTGATCGGACGAGAGATCAAGAGAAGCTTGAACTTGAATTAAATCCCTAGAGATATTTTTTATGACGCCAAAATCTATAACATCCGGAATTTTTTGTATGTCAGTAGGCCAATAAGTGGGCTTCCCACTCGAAATGACATCCAAGCCCATTTTTGAAATAGTGTTGAACAATGCTCGACCTCTGGGTGTAACAAGGCGCGAACCCCAGAACGTATGTTTCGCATTGTAGTCTCCAGCTGCTACAAAACAAGGTCCAAATGATTTGTAGAAATCCTCATATTGATTCTCAGTGATTGAAAATCTGGGAGGGGAGTAAATTGATGATATAACGAAATTTGAACAAAAACTTTCAATGCCAATATTTGTTGCTTGTATGTATTCTTCACAAATGTTATCAAGAACATAGTGCTTGAGTCTTGACTTTATTAGAATTGCTGATCCACCGCAAGCCCTTCCTCTAGGGTCCTTTGTATCATATATAGTGTACCCATAAATTTTAAAATGACTTCTCGAAGTCAAATGAGTCTCAGATGCTAACATTATATCAATATTTTTCTCCGTGAGGAAGTGCTCAAGTTCATTTTTATGTTGGCGAATGCCGTTTGCGTTCCAGAAACATATTGTTAACGTGTTCATGGCTTATTAAGTATTGCTTGAAGCAGAGTATTCTGCATTCGCAACATTTATTGCATCATGCTAGTCATATTTGTTGTAAAATTGTTTATAGTTTGCACAAGATTTTCAATAGTGGCTTCAAGGCGATTAAAGTTAAAGTTTGAGTTTGTATTTGTTGAATTATTTTGCGGTGAAACATTTTGTGTCGGAATAGAACTAGCCTTAGCAGCATCTGCATACGATACACGGGAAGTAACTGGTTGGTTCGTTTGCTGAAAAGTGGCAGAGAAAGCGTTAGCTGATTGAGCTGGAGCTAATTTAGGTTTTTGCACCATAGTCTTCTTTACAAAAGAGTACACAGGACAACCTCTGTAGTTAGCGGTGTGATTACGTCCACAATTACTGCATTTTTTATCACTTTGATCTTTTGGTTTGTTGCAGCTAGCGGTGCCGTGTAATTCGCCGCACACAACACAAACAGAGGGTAAATTGCAGTATGTTTTTGTATGGCCCTATTTTTGGCAATTATGGCACTGTGCAGGACCTGAACGCTTATGTGGCTCTTCAACTGTGATTTTTCGGTACAAGAGGTATTTTAAATTATAAATTGGATGCGTCTCATTTTTTTTCAATTTTATATCATTAGGTTCTAGTTCAACACGAAATAGGGGTTGGGGAATCTTTTCTCTATTTATTATATTGGACACATTTTTTACCTTGAACCCCTGGAGGACGAGTGCATCTTTTATTTCTTCGGGGACAACATAAGAATCTATGCCCTTCAATACGATCTGCATGCCTTTAGCGCTCTTAAGCTGGTATGTGTAGAAGCTTGTTTTACTTTTTTCAAATTCAGCAACCATTTTGCGGAAATCATTTTCGTCATAAATTTGGATTTTAGTTTCATCGATGTTGCCTCGTTTTATTGGAACAATGTGAAATTTATTCTCACCAATGGCCGAAATTAATTTTTTAATAAGGGCATTTGAATTTTTTTGTCTCAAATAGATTGGTGGCGGCTTGGGTGTTTTGTTCGAGGATACCTCGGGTTTGTCGTTGTCATCTTGAAGAATTTTAAAGCGGTTGTGGCGATTAGTTGAGGCTGCGCTGTTATCCCTATACACTTTTGGAGCAGATGAGATTTTTGAAGAATTCGGGCTTCGCCCACGCTTTACTATGGTTATATATCTGTCCATTCCAACTTGTACCTTGAGTTTCGAGCCGCTGTTATCTGTAGTGATAACTTTGTTAAGTGATAAACACGAGCCTGAAGGGGATGATATTACTGACTTATATGAAGAAGTACTGGGCAACTGTAATGTTAATGCATCATTACTATTTGGCATTGGACAAAGCGAAGTTAATCGCTGACGAAAAATTGGCATTGCCGTTAACAAAAGATTTTCATCAGATTTATTTTTATATTTTTTTCATTCAGAGTTTCAGAACTCACAGTAAAATAAGCATTTCTGCCGTTAGAACTCACTTCAAGTTTTTCTGTATTTGAGCAATTCATACAAAGAATTCCTCAAGGGTTATTCGTTTATGTTTTTTTTTATTTTCGGTATTTTTTTTTTGTTATTTATGATTGTTTGTTTGACTTTGAGGTATTCCTCAATATCACTTGTTTAAGTTTTTTTTTGCGGTTTTTTTGTTTTTGTTATTTTTACTATGTAAAAAATATTAGCAAAGCATAAAGCTTATTTATTAAAGACAGTATGTATGTACCTATTACGAATAATATGTACCAAAACACTAAAACACTAAACACTAATAACACCATTACTAAAATCAAACAAAGTAACATAAGAACCGAAAAATCTCTGATTATGAAATTATCAAAGAAATGCCCCTATCACGGTTTTCAACTTTTAAAAAAGTTTGGTTGGGATTGATAAATTTGCATTGCCATTCTCCACTAAATTAACAGTTGGCTTTTCAGTTGTGTTTTGGTATCGTCATTTACAACTCAGTGTAAGTTTGGTTGAGAAAAAACGTCTAGTATACACAACTGCTTTTTAGTACTTGGGTCTGTGGTTGTGATTTTCTAATTATAAGTTGGTGCGATATAAAAAACAGAAAAAATGGAAAATTTTCAACTAGAAATATTTATTATTCTTAATATTTTTTTTTAACAGTTTCAGTATCGGTATACCGGGTACATACAAACATTTCCTTAAATGTGATGTTAGGTGATCCAAAATATAACAAAACGTTTCTTTGTTCTGTCAGAAATAACTAAAAAAACCTTCCAAAACATTTTTTAAGGAATTAGTTCCCTATTTTGATTATTCCTTACCTTGCATTAGGTAGTTCAAGAGGGTTGGAATCACCACGAATTTTTCTTTTGATACGTAGCACATTGTCTTCCTCATAAAATTAATTTACCCATATTTTTATCTATTTGGGATGATTTCTTTGAACTAAAACATTAAAAAAATATATTTTTTAAAACTTTGTGTTTTTTTAAATTTACACACAAATTAATTGTTTTCTGTCAGACTTGGTATTTTAAGTTGGCAACACGATGACAATTTCAACTAAAAGACAGTTGTGGTTCATGATACTAAAACACAGTTTGGTCGTGTGTAAATTTGGTCTACTCTTAGACGACCAAACTGAATTTGGTTGAGAACCGTGATAGGGGCCAAAATTTAAGTCAAAATACGCAAAGAAAATCAGATATATTAAAAATTTTAAAGAAAAATTTTCCACAACAATTTAAACCTACATTAACTGAACTATGTTCAACATATAGTGATATTTTCGGTTTAGAAACAGAAACAATAACAACTAATAATTTTTATGAACAAAAGTTAAGAGTAAAAGATAAAGAACCAGTATATATTAAAAATTATCGTATACCACATACACATAAGGAAGAAATTGATAGACAGGTGAAAAAATTAATAGACGATAAGATTATTGAACCTTCCTATTCTGAATATAATAGTCCAGTCTTGTTAGTACCAAAGAAGTCACTTCCTAACTCTGACCAGAAAAGATGGAGACTTGTCATAGATTTCAGACAAATAAATAAAAAACTAATTGCAGATAAATTCCCATTACCTAGAATTGATGATATATTAGACCAACTAGGTAGAGCAAAGTATTTTTCCTGTTTAGACTTAATGTCAGGCTTTCACCAGATCAGTTTAGAGAAAAACTCTAGAGACTTAACAGCTTTTTCAACCAACAATGGTTCATACAGATTTACTAGATTACCTTATGGTTTAAAGATAGCACCCAATTCCTTTCAACAAATGATGACACTTGCTTTCAGTGGTTTAAAACCAGACCAAGCCTTTCTATATATGGATGACTTAGTCATACTGGGATGCTCCGAAAAGCACATGCTTTCGAATTTGAAAAACGTTTGCGATCTATGCCGAAAGTACAATCTTAAATTACATCCTGAAAAATGTTCATTCTTCATGAGAGAAGTAACATACCTTGGTCACAAATGTACAGATAAAGGAATATTACCAGACGATAGTAAATATTCAATCATTGAAAACTATCCAACACCAACTAACGCAGATAGTGCAAAAGATTCGTAGCTTTTTGTAACTACTATCGAAGATTTATTAAAAATTTGTCTGAATATTCCAGACATTTAACAAAATTATCCAAGAAAAATACACCCTTTGAATGGACGAAAGATTGTGATTTTGCATTTAAATATCTCAAAAAGGCATTAATGAGTCCAACCTTACTACAATATCCTGATTTTGCCAAGGAATTTTGTATAACAACAAATGCAAGTAAACACGCTTGTGGTGCTGTTTTAACACATCAACACGAAGATAAACATTTACCTATTGCTTATGCATCCAAAACATTCACAAAAGGAGAAAGTAATAAATCAACAATTGAGCAAGAATTGACTGCAATTCATTGGGCAATTACCCACTTCAGACCATATATATATGGAAAACATTTTCTTGTCCGTACTGATCATAGACCACTTTTTTATTTATTTTCAATGAAAAACCCAAGCTCCAAGTTAACAAGAATTAGACTAGATTTAGAAGAATATGACTTTGCAGTAGAATATCTTAGGGGAAAAGATAACTATATTGCCGACGCTTTATCGCGAATTACAATAAATGACCTAAAAGACATGAATAATAAAATTTGTTCTATATTAAAAGTCACGACTAGATCGAACACCAATACAAAAGACAAGAATAGTAATACACTAAATAAACAGCATAAATTTGATAAAAATAAAAATAATGATAAGCCCAGTATATATGTACCTTTAACAAACACTGACGTCAGAAAATACTATAAACTAAAGATTTCCCCCACAAGATGTTATATCAAACGTGGAAAATCTATAGTAACATATATACATATTAATGATTTGTTTACTAAAGAGAATTTTGACTTAGGACAATTTTTCTCTAGGCTCGAAAAAGTGGCCGGTAAACACAATATATATAATTTACAAGTGGCACCTAGTGAGAAAATTTTCGAATTTATCTCTTTTAATGAATTTAAACTTATGGGCAATAAAATATTAAATAAAATTAAAGTAGCGCTACTAAATGAGGTGACCCAAATTGATAATAAGAATGCCAAGGCAATTCTTGAAATTATGCTGAAATATCACGATAATCCCATAGAAGGAGGACGTTGTGGACTATATAGAACAATAGAAAAGATTAAGAGATATTATTATTGGAAAAATATGTCAAAAGACATATCCAAATATGTAAAATCATGTCATAAATGCCAAACTTCCAAAACAACAAAGCACATAAAAAGTCCAATAATTATCACACAGACACCTAATAAGGCCTTTGATACGGTTTATGTGGATACTATTGGACCATTTCCAAAATCAATGAACGGAAACGAATATGCGATCACACTAATATGTGACTTAACCAAGTACTTGGTAACAATACCGATTAGAGACAAAAATGCAAAAACAATTGCTAAAGCAATTTTTGAAAATTTCATACTCACCTATGGTCCGATGAAGACATTCATTTCGGACATGGGAACAGAGTATAAGAATTCTATTTTAACAGAAATTTGTAACTTGATGAAAATTGAAAAACTAAACTCAACAGCTTACCACCATCAAACGTTAGGAATAATAGAAAGAAGCCATAGAATTTTTAACGATTACGTACGCTCTTACATTTCGGTAGACAAAACTGACTGGGACGAATGGTTAAAATACTTTACATATTGCTTTAACACAATACCTTCAACAGTTCATAATTACTGTCCTTATGAATTAGTTTTTTCAAAACTCCCGAATAAATTTCATCAATTCACTGAAGTAGATAGAATTTCTCCTTTATATAATGTAGATGATTACGCCAAAGAGGCAAAATTTAGATTAGAAGTAGCATATAAGAGGGCCCAACAGTTATTAGATAAAAATAAACTTAGGCAAAAACTAAACTATGATAAGGATATAATTGATTATAACTTTAAAATAGGAGATCTAGTTTTACTGAAAATTGAAGCAGGTCATAAGTTAGAAATACAATATAGAGGACCTTACAAGGTTAAGAAAATAGACTTAAGAAATAATGTAACCATAGTTGATAAGAAAACTAATAAAACACAAGTAGTGCATAAAAATAGGCTAAAGTTATATAAAAGTAAAATTAAAATTAAAATTAATGTACACGTATGTCCGGACTACGACTATATATACATATACATATTCATATACATATATAATAATAATAATAAATATTTCTTTACAATTTAAAACACAAAAATTATTTACATAAGAAAAACAAAATTTGTAAAAGAATGTCCATAAATTTAACGTTATACGAACATTCTTATAAAAGGTGGAGGTGTAGCGTGTTCTAACTATCACTACGACTAACATTGCGTAGTAAACATTTAAAGTCAACTTGACCGCAATATACATAACATCCAATGGCATTGAAATTATTTTTGCGCTGGACATTTGACACTCATGCAAATGCATTAGACAGACTGCAACGTAAATATGTATTTTGTACAAATGATATTTGACACTTACCAGTCTGATCGAAGGCCGCAGCAAAATGCACTTGAATGAATCAAAATTAATAACCACATGTGTTTATATAATAAATATAAACAATACAAAATCCATGTTTTCCAAATTTCTTATGAGACACACGCCGCACGCCTACCGTGGGAAACTAAAAGGAACAATTTGCTTATTAAGCATACACCTTTTCTTTTCCCTCTTATGTTAAGATAGGTTAAGCTTTATTCTCATAACTAGTATATAAGACAATGTATTTTTATTTTTAAATCAATGAATAAACAACTTTCTTGTGAGCTCCTTGCTGAGCTCTAATAATAAAAGAATTAGTTTACTTCATTCAGGCATTCATCTGCCTTCAACTATTTTGAGCCAGTGGCGTTTATTAGCGCCGGCACGCTCGGGCAGGTAGAAATTAGGGAATTTTTAAATTAATAAAATCTAATTATTTACATGGCGATCCTGCCAGTTCTTATGAACAAAATTTTTTTAATTGTCCTGACGGATTAGCCTATAAAGAATCCGTCAGAAGAGAAGGAAGACGCTGCCTGGCCAAAAGGCAGACAGCTATGACTGGTAATAAACCCGCACCACAAAAAGAGGGACCAAAAGCCTTGACCATAGAAGAATACCGCCGAAGACAGGCCAAGACAATTGAAGAAAAACTAACACAAATTCCTAACATACAAAGACCACGACATAAAAGAGGTGGCAAACTGGTACAAATTAGAAAAAAACTGGCTGCGATGAAAAGGATTGTGGAATCCGATCCACCACCATCTTGGGAAAGAGAGTAGTGTACTAATGGCGGAGGACGACATGTTTTGGGAATTAAAAACCGGGAAAAAATAAAAACGATGGCAACCCTGTTACAAATTAGGGGATTTTGGGAATTTTTTTTTATGCTGAGATTTTCTTGGCTATATGTGTGTGTGTGTGAGTTTGATGCTTTGTGTATGTGTATGTGTGTATACTTGTGTATACAGCTTTTGTTGTTATTGTAGAGAAGCGTTGTGCTTACAGTGTATGGATGTATGTATGTATATGTGGGTGTGTGTGAGTGTGTGTATGTGTGTGACTTTGATTCTCTGTTTATGTGTATGTATGTATAGTTGTGTGTACAGCTTTTTGTTGTTATTGTAGAGAAGCGTTGTGCTTACAGTGTATGTATGTATGTGTGTGTGTTTGTGTGTGTCTGTGTGTATGAATTTCATAATATTATAAAATTTCATTATGTATGTTTGTGTTTGTGTATTACGTCATCACCTCTTTGTGTGTCATGCCAAACATTTGGTAGTATAAAATATTAGCAATAGGTATCAGAACTTTTTTTTTTTTAATCGTAGTATGTTTTTATACTCAAGATTGCTGGGTATTTTGTCATGCTTAAAATTGTCCAGCTTTAAAGTATGCCTGCGAGAAATTTGTTTACATTACAGATTTTGTTTATTTAACTACGTCCGGCTTCTTTGGCTGAACTTCTTTTCATACGATCATGGGAATTTATAGTTTCTATGTCGATAATAAGTTCGTTTAGCTTTGACACGTTCTTTAAATGTAAGTGTGATTGTTAAGATCTAATAAATACTTGAGTATTGATAAGAAATTTGATATTATGTGTACATACATATCTACAAATTGATTTTAAGTATGTATGTACACATGTACATAGAAATATGTGTTTGACTCTGTGCTTGAATATATTTTTTTTGTTTTTGTTGTTGTTTGTTTTTTATGTATAGATGTGAAATATTTTCATAGTTTTTTTATTTGAAATTAAAAAACGTTGTTTTAATTTTTATCTGTATTTACTTAATAGTTTGTGAGGATTTTCTGTTTTAAGTAAAACTGAATTCCTTAAGATACATACTTTAGAGTAATAGTAACTATAATAGAAATATTTCCTTTATTTAATTTACATTTGCTTAAAGTTGATGCAGCCTAATAGTCATTCTTAGAAATATTTTGATATTAAATTTTTTCCAGCCGTAGGCTTTTTGCACCACCTTTTACATTTATTTTAGAACGTCTTGCATTGCCTTTTATACATTTATAAACATTTTTAAATGAAACTGATCCAGCAGTCCAGCTTATGTAACGATAGTTTTTTGTTAGTCAGCTTGCTTCTTTTTTTTTTATTTTATTTTTTTGCTGATAAACATTTAAAATCAAAAGGGAGTTTTATATTGAAATTATTATATTCTTAATTGTTGAAAACAATCGCTTCTTCTTTTCCGAAGAAATTATTTGAATTACTTTTCAAACCTTACACGACTATACAAATTATGTTATTTTTCATATTGCTTAATTTATAAGACTTTTAGAATTTGACCTTTGATAGGTATATACATACATATTGTAGTATATGATCATGAATAAGAATACAGTAAGCTGATTTCTTTGCTTACTATTTCAAATTAAAATTTTATTCAATTGTCCCACTATTGAATAAAAGGAACTTTTATCTTAAACTCTGGTACAGTTAGAAGCAGTTTTGATTCTTTCATATAGTAGCTTTGTTGGAATCTTAGATACATATAATATATAGAATTACATAACGTTTATTTATAAATTTTATTTTAAGATCAGAACATATGGATATGAGACTGAACTTAAATGTACTTTTAAATTAGTTAATTCATAATGAACAATTTT
The DNA here is from genome assembly GCA_944452675.1 of Tachina lurida. Taxonomy (NCBI): domain Eukaryota; kingdom Metazoa; phylum Arthropoda; class Insecta; order Diptera; family Tachinidae; genus Tachina; species Tachina lurida. The sequence goes on from OX101754.1 coordinate 73,176,924, forward strand.
ATTTTCTTTTTGACTAGCGATCAACAGAAAACGAAGTCGTTTTCTTACAATTTAGGTCTGACCTCTCAACTGCTCCTCTAGTATACAATATAACTTTGTATGTCAGCATTTCTGTCTACTCTTTGTGAGCGTTAGGAATAATTAAATTTTAAACTTTTTATTCTTCAAATTGTGTTACTTCATACTGATAATATCTTTAAGTACATTAATAATGTACGAGTATATGTTTATTTTATGACGGGTGAGCGCCTATGGCTTTTATTCGATGTTCTGGATGAAGTGTTTTTTTTTCATTTTATTAAAGTTTAGCGTATTGCATATATATTTCTAATATATTTAAGTGAGCTTTTTGTACCTGTCAGACAGAGTGTACGTATCTGTTGGTCAGTCAGTCTCTCTTTTTATTATTAATTTTTTCTTCTAATGTGTCACTACTATTTTTCAGATTTTGCTAGTTGAAATAGAGAATATTTGTATAATTGTTAAATGTGTTAATATATAGGTGAATATATGTATGTACGTAGAAATTAGTTCATATACAAAGAAATTCTTGTTTAATAAATAACACAGTTACCTCCATTATCAATTCACCATCAGTGTTTTCATTAAGTATCAGAAACATTAGAATATCTATGTTTGGGAGAATTTTTACCTCATGTGCTTTTACAAGAGGTTTGCTGGTTTACCCCGTAAAGTTATTGTTGTTAACGTAGGCTGGGTTGTATCGCATTCAGATCTAATGATTTCTCACTTACAAAAAGTCCTCATTACCATCAATCATACCTGTATACAATACATGCATGAGTTGAGTTGATCCAGATACAATTGCTGTCTACAAATTAATGATTACAAAATAGCTTTCTCATCACATTCTAACAAGTTTAGTATTTTGCTAGCATGCATGCTTTAGCATGCTTCTATCGATAGCGACGCGAGAGTCCGACATTTAGTGGTGTTTCAATTAAAAATCTATGCTATTAGAATTACGAATTCACTCTTTTGAATTTTTAACAAAGTAGATACATATGTATGTATTTCATTTTCCACAAAGTCTTAAAATTTCTTTGCTTATAAAAGTATGACGTGAGGAATTTTTTTAAATTATACATGCTTCGGCATGCTTGCAATATTTTTTTCGGTAAATTTATTTCCTACCCATACAGATACAAATATAAAGTAAGATCTGTTTATATTACATTTTACAATTTATGCATGCTTCAGCATGATTCAGTTGAAGTCTGCATATATTTAATAAGTTTGTTTGATACCCATTCATACACATGTACATTCGTAAAGATTGGATATCAAAGTCCAATTTTCTTAGTTTATCTAGAAATGAACATAGTGAATAGCTATTATAATAACCCCATACTCATAATTTACAACTGGGGCTCCTGCGTAGATTAAAGTTTTAAAGTTTAATTATCCATACCTCCGACAAAGGACCCCCACAAATTATTACAAACCCCCAATTCCCTGACAGACTCGAATTCCCACAGACAGACTGACATCAACAAATTTTTCGTCGGCTTTAGAAACAATTTATTTTCACGTTTTACCCGTCGGCATTATTAAAAATATTTTTTTTATTTCACGTTTTTCAGTCCACATTATGAAAAATATTTTTTATTTAACATTTTTCCTGTCCACATTATGAAAAATCAATTTCATGATTTTCCGTCGGCATTACAAAAATATTTATTTTCACGTTTTTCCCGTCAGATTTACATAAATATTTATTTTCACGTTTTCACCGTCAACCTTACGAAAAATAATTTTACATAAAACAGACTTATTGATCCACCCTCGTATGTAGTAAACAAACAAAAAACAAAAAAAAAAAAACAAAATAAAAAAATTCCTTATGTAAACAAAAAGTTGGACGGACTTATTGATCCACCCTCGTAGGTATCAAATTTCACAAATTTCCAAGAATTTTAAAATTTGGGTAATTAAAATTTTAAAATTTCAAAAGTTTAATTGCCGCAGGATGAACAGTTCCCTACTACTATCTCAGGTTTAAAAACATATATTTATACTAAAATTACCTATATCAAGTCAAATATGATTATCTGAAGAAGTTAATTTCATAATTAAAAGAATAGTATATTATACATTTATTTTCTTTTTTCGTAATGAAGCTTAAAGAATTTCAAGTATGATATTTGCTGATGCTGCATGTGAAAAGCAGAATAATATACATACATACATATGTACGTGTATATTTTTGTATGGGGCGACTGAAGAATGATGACTCATTCTACTTGTGCCCAACTTATAACATAATTCTTTGTAACATTAAATACATACATACATACATACATGCATACATACATACATACATATAGACAAAGTTAAAAATGCAAATAAACATGAAGCAAAATTACAACAATGTCAACTCAAAATTATTTTAAGTATGGATGCAGTTAATTTTTAAGATTTGGTGATTTACACAAGGTTTAAATAAAAAACCGTTTTTTAAGCTAAAATTCTATTATGAATACAATTTTAGTGAATTTTGGTTAAACAACATTGAAAATGCTGTTTAAAATTTTTATGAATACGGCTGTAAGCATTTAACAAGAGACAATGCAAATGTTATTATAATGTTTGCGCAAGATTAGACAAATATTAAGCTTGTCTATAGGGATAATGTTGTCAGTAATATGAATTTTGAAAAGTTTCAAGAAATTTTGTAGTGTTGGAAGGATAAATATGGATTTTTGATGATAAATTAAATGATGTTCGTTATAGAAAACAATTTTATAACTATATAAATTACTGCTCATAAGAGATTGACTTTACTTATTTCATCTGACCTGAAACTTTATTCATATAAATGTTATAAATGACTAACTACTTGTAAACTGATAACTCAATCTGAATCAGATAACCTGATCTGAAAACCAGATGAGGTCCTGATAAGCTGATCTGAAAACCAGACCAGGTCCTGATAAGCTGATCTGAAAACCAGACCAGCTCCTAATAAGCTGATCTGAAAACCAGACCAGGTCCTGAAAAGCTGATCTGAAAACCAGACCAGGTCCTAATAAGCTGATCTGAAAACCAGACCAGGTCCTGAAAAGCTGATCTGAAAACCAGACCAGGTCCTGATAAGCTGATCTGAAAACCAGACCAGCTGCTGATAAGCTGATCTGAAAACCAGACCAGCTGCTGATAGGCTGATCTGAAAACCAGACCAGCTCCTGATAAGCTGATCTGATAGCTGATACCTAATCTAATAGCTGATACCTCTTATTTGCTGTTATTAAACATGGATGAGAAAATTTTAAAACAGTTGGTGTTGACAAGAAATGTCTTGAAGAAAAAGCATTGTAGTATAAAAACTGGTGAGATAAATACACGTGAACAACTAAGAAATACATTTAAACCACTCAAATTCATAAATAGTTCTAAAAAAATTTAAAGAATTCCCATTAAAGAAGAAAATAAAATGAAGACAGAAGTTGAAAATAATACAAGTTTAAGACCTGAAAAACCATTAGTCAAGATAGAGACAAGTATACCAAAGAACCTAGCATAAGGAACAATATTTGATAATACCATCTTATTTAATGATGTTAATACTGAAAATGTTGGTGACTATTATGAAGATGATTTTTACTCACAGACTTCCAATTCCGAAGACACTTATATTGACTTATTAGTCTTGGAAAGAAGAAATGAATTAGATACAAACTATGGGTCACCTAAAGATTTCAATAATGAATGGAAATTTGATGATAGAAATCTAAAACTGTATGAAGATAAAATACAAGTTGATGGTCAAATAAGGGGGTTAAAAGTGGGTTTATTTTCTTTAATGATTAATAAAACGTGTAAATACTATGACAAATTTGATTTTGAAAGCTAAATAAAATATATAATTTCTACCAATGCATACATAGAGAATCATCATCATTTACTGACGGAGAATAATGTTATCAGTAAATTGTTTCTGGAAACTCAAATCGAGAAACTAAAGGATGAATTAATAATAAAGCTTAAGGCATTAATATAATTCAGGGATATATTCAAATGCAAATCGATGGAGTGGAGTGTGAAATAAAATTATCGATAGAAGATAGGTATAAAATTGAAAAAGACATTCTAAAAATTAAATCATCTTTTGACAAACAAATTGAACAGCTGAGCGATAAAATTTATAGACTGGAAAATTAACTACATTTTAGTATAAATAGCTGAAAATACATCAAGTGGATTACAACACTCTCCAAAAAACTGTAAAACAACTCAATGTCTTTAAAAACAAATTATGTAAACGAACTCCAGAATAAATTTCGAAAATTGTTTGTGCCTTATAGCGATGTTCTGAAAGGAATAGATGATATTTTATGGAGCTGATTTAGGTGAAGTGGGTAACTATTCTACAGAAAATATAAATTATTGAATTTTGTAGACTGTAATATACACATTCCCAAAATTTATATGGTCAGTGCCGCTGAAAATAAAAATTGCTCTCGGGAAAACCTAGCCAATGGAAAATATTTTTGAAATGGTACGAGTACCAAATAAAAATACGAACAGATGATGGTAAAGGATTTTTCAACAAACACTTTGGAGAATTAATGCATAAATACACCATTAATCACTACTCAACATATATCATTATGAAAGCATCAATAGTAGAACGATTTAATAGAACACTGAAAGGAATGATGTGGAAAGAATTTAGCTATAATGGTTCATATAAGTGGATTGATATACACAAAGATTTATTTAATGCCTACAATAGAAAAGTTCATCGTACCATTAACATGTTTGCGATTAAAGTTAACTCAACAACTGAGAAAAAGGTGCAAAATACAGTATACAGTAAGTTGAAGATGTACAAAATGTTGAAATTTAATGAAAATATAAATAGAATTAAAAAGGAAAAATCTAGTTTGTATTGGTTTTTTTTTTTTTTTTTTTTGAAGGACTGTCTGACAGGTACAAAAAGCTCACTTAAATATATTAGAAATATATATGCAATACGCTAAACTTTAATAAAATGAAAAAAAAACACTTCATCCAGAACATCAAATAAAAGCCATAGGCGCTCACCCGTCATAAAATAAACATATACTCGTACATTATTAATGTACTTAAAGATATTATCAGTATGAAGTAACACAATTTGAAGAATAAAAAGTTTAAAATTTAATTATCCCTAACGCTCACAAAGAGTAGACAGAAATGCTGACATACAAAGTTATATTGTATACTAGAGGAGCAGTTGAGAGGTCAGACCTAAATTGTAAGAAAACGACTTCGTTTTCTGTTGATCGCTAGTCAAAAAGAAAATAAAATTGTTCATTATGAATTAACTAATTTAAAAGTACATTTAAGTTCAGTCTCATATCCATATGTTCTGATCTTAAAATAAAATTTATAAATAAACGTTATGTAATTCTATATATTATATGTATCTAAGATTCCAACAAAGCTACTATATGAAAGAATCAAAACTGCTTCTAACTGTACCAGAGTTTAAGATAAAAGTTCCTTTTATTCAATAGCGGGACAATTGAATAAAATTTTAATTTGAAATAGTAAGCAAAGAAATCAGCTTACTGTATTCTTATTCATGATCATATACTACAATATGTATGTATATACCTATCAAAGGTCAAATTCTAAAAGTCTTATAAATTAAGCAATATGAAAAATAACATAATTTGTATAGTCGTGTAAGGTTTGAAAAGTAATTCAAATAATTTCTTCGGAAAAGAAGAAGCGATTGTTTTTAACAATTAAGAATATAATAATTTCAATATAAAACTCCCTTTTGATTTTAAATGTTTATCAGCAAAAAAATAAAATAAAAAAAAAGAAGCAAGCTGACTAACAAAAAACTATCGTTACATAAGCTGGACTGCTGGATCAGTTTCATTTAAAAATGTTTATAAATGTATAAAAGGCAATGCAAGATGTTCTAAAATAAATGTAAAAGGTGGTGCAAAAAGCCTAATATCAAAATATTTCTAAGAATGACTATTAGGCTGCATCAACTTTAAGCAAATGTAAATTAAATAAAGGAAATATTTCTATTATAGTTACTATTACTCTAAAGTATGTATCTTAAGGAATTCAGTTTTACTTAAAACAGAAAATCCTCACAAACTATTAAGTAAATACAGATAAAAATTAAAACAACGTTTTTTAATTTCAAATAAAAAAACTATGAAAATATTTCACGTCTATACATAAAAAACAAACAACAACAAAAACAAAAAAAATATATTCAAGCACAGAGTCAAACACATATTTCTATGTACATATGTACATACATACACTGCCTGCCACTTGAATAAGGAATCAAATTTTTTAACTTTAATTAAGTATATCTCCTAAACTTAAGTTCAGAAATAAATAATTTTTTGCGCAACCAAATTTCAAAGTGTTGGCTTTAGTTTCCTGAAGAAAAAAAAATATAGATATTTTGTTATACTAAAATTATGCATTTATTTAAAGACATGTATTTCTGTTGTACTATTTCGTGTGTCACTTGAATAAGGAATTCTTTTAATATTAATCAGGTAGGCTATGATTTGGATTTTGTTTCAATATGAACGGCTAGAGAATTTTTAGTTTGATAGTTTTAAATAGTTTTTATTCAAAATGGGACGTGGTAAGGCTCTTAATAACTCTGAAAAAGAAAAAATTCTGATTTTGAAATCTCAGGGTCATAATCCGGTCCAAATAGCCAAAAACATTAACAGAGGAAAGACAGTTGTGTACAACTATTTAAATAACGTGGAAAAATATGGAAAAAACATGAAAGGGCGGAAGAAAATGGCAACAACTCCAAAAGAAAGACGAAAAATTCTTAGAATTGCATCAAATTCTGCCATGTCGGTATCAAAAATACGTGAAAAAAGTGGAGTCAGTGCCAGTCTAAGAACAGTGCACCGTATTGTAAAGTCGTGCCCATACATAGTCCGACGAAAACTGCAAAAAAAACCACCACTTAATGAAAAACGTAAATCACAACGTCTACAGTTTGCCAAAAATACAATGACATGGTCCGACAAATGGTTTAAAGTTGTAGTAGTTGTAGTAGTAGTAGTATAACTACTACTTCCATGACCTAAATAAGGAGGAATTATTTTTGACCCGCAGACACAGCCGAGAGGGCGGAATAATGGTATGGGGTGCCATTTCGTATTATGGTACAATAGAATTGGTTTTTGTATCCCACAAAATGACTGCAAGGACTTACCAAAACATTCTGGAGGAAGCATTTCCAAAATTTAATGATTTCTTTGGACCCATACCTTGGACGTACCAACACGACAACGCTCCGATTCATACCGCCAAAGCAGTAAAAAAATGGATTAATCAACAAGGTGTTCAACTTTTGGATTGGCCCCCCTATTCACCAGACCTGAATCCAATGGAAAATGTCTGGGGTTGGCTTGCATGACAAAATACCCAGCAATCTTGAGTATAAAAACATACTACGATTAAAAAAAAAAAAGTTCTGATACCTATTGCTAATATTTTATACTACCAAATGTTTGGCATGACACACAAAGAGGTGATGACGTAATACACAAACACAAACATACATAATGAAATTTTATAATATTATGAAATTCATACACACAGACACACACACACACACACATACATACATACTCACATACACACACACATACAAATTCCCATAATTCATATGATAATCGTGTAGTAGTCGGCAAATCTAATTTATCTGATGGTATTACGATATATAATGAAATTCATATACACAGCAACACCCAGATCAAAATCGCTAGCATCAGTTTGTAATACAAAGGCACGAGAAAAATTGGGACACGTAAAAGTAGATGCTTCTATAAGTTTTGGTGTATGTCTCCAAAAGCTATTTCCTATAATTGTTACATTAAAGTAAAATCTACTGAAATAAAAATATCATTACCCCTATTCAAAAAATCTGCTTATCAACCTGATTTGATTCAAAATATTTAACATCTGAAATTCACTTGTTCATATAAAACCTATGCCAACACAATATTTTCTATCTACATAAGAATAGCAACGTCAATAGCCTAGAAAACATATACACATTCATTTGTAAATTTGTATGAAAAACTCTCGCAGGCCAAACAATACACATAAGCAATGATATTCTTCAAAGTAAAAATAGATACAATCACATACATTAATACAATAACATATACATACATTACCAAATACATTCCCTACCCACTTCCATTCACAACATGGTTGCCACTCTCTGTAGCTATTAGATTATTTCCCCAGAGATCGCAACCATAAATGCAATACAATAACCCTACATTAGCATACCAACGATAACTCAAAACAGCTACCCAAAGACTATCAAATATCAATCACTACATACACACAAATACACAGATCCTTTGTAACTACCCTGCAGTCAGACTGGGAGCAAGTGTCTTTGTGTCAACACTAAAATTCTAGTTACAACTTTGGTATAATAAATTTTCTACTATCCGCCAGTATAAAAGAAGGAGAGAGGTGGAATTGACAATAACTTGTCAATATACACACATTTGTATGTACGTAAATTATAGAAATGTACCAGTAACTAACTGTCTGGTTAGTGCGTCTCATGAACCCAATAAGAACTATGTAGTCACTACTTAGTGAATTGTATTTTTATTAGTAGGGTTTAAAAGTATTGTACTCGTATGGGGAATAATTATAGAATAGTACTGGTGACTAGTCAAAAGCTAGTCAACACATTTTCACCATCGACATTTCCTACTGGGTATAATGATTGTCTGCCACTACAACAAAAGGATCGGACACCATCAACCATACAAGTACATACAAAAACACATACTCATAAACATATACACATACACACACACACACACACACACACACACGCACATACATACATCCATACACTGTAAGCACAACGCTTCTCTACAATAACAACAAAAAGCTGTACACACAACTATACATACATACACATAAACAGAGAATCAAAGTCACACACATACACACACTCACACACACCCACATATACATACATTCATCCATACACTGTAAGCACAACGCTTCTCTACAATAACAACAAAAGCTGTATACACAAGTATACACACATACATAGATAGACCAATTAAAAGCGAAACAATTAACCACCATTTCCAGAACATTTTAAAAAGATTAGAAGAAATAAGAGTTTTATTTAACGTTTATTACAATAGACTTACAGTAGCTCACCAAAGAGCAGCAGACGCATTTTTCCTTGATTTAACAAGCAGAATTTCAAAATTAGCTGATAAAAAATCGATTCAAATCGAACTACCAAATTCAATACACGAAAGTGTAACATTTAATATTTCTATGCCTATAACTGAATCCACAATGACTCAAACTGTAGTGGACTTTTTGAACACAGCATCAAAGCTGATTATAACCTTGGATGGAAAATCAGAAAATTTACGATCCTTTATTGACTCCCTGTCCCTAGTAGATTCAATAAAAGGTACTCACGAAGCGGTGGCAGTATCACTAATAAAAACAAAATTAAAGGGAACTGCAAGAAATCTAATCAGCAATGAATCAACTATATCAGAAATAATAAGCAAACTAAAAATTAGCGTGAAGGGAGAGTCTGTGGAAGTGTTAACAGCAAAAATTTTAAATATAAAACAAAACAATAAAACAGCCAACACTTATTGCAGCGAAATAGAAAATTTAACTAAAGCGTTAGAAACTGCATACATTTCAGATGGACTGTCATGCGACTTAGCTACAAAATATTCCACACAAACTGCAGTAAAAGCATTAACTAAAACTGCACCATTGATAAAGTTAAGTTTATCATGGAGGCAGGACAATTTAATAGCATGAACGATGCTATAAGTAAATTTGTAAATAGTTGTACAGACGCCACAGGTCAACAAAATACCATTTTGTACTATGGACAAAAGTACAAATCTGGAAACAGTTACGGTGGTAATAACACACGATCACGTGGAAGAAATAATTACCCACGTGGAAATAATAACAACAACTACAACAATAACAATAATAACAATAATAATAACAATAATAATAACAGAAACCGACAGAGACTTAATAATAATCGTAGGAACAATAACTACGTAAGAGCAACAGAATCAAATGATAATGGTTCGGAAAACTCCGAACTTCCACTAGGATCAGTAAAAATTTACAATATAAATCTAAACTTGAGCTTCTTTATACATATTCAATTAGGCAATACTAGCAATTCACTCACACTCTTAGTAGACACAGGAGCAGACATTTCATTAATAAAATCAAAATTCTTTAAATTAAACCAAATTAACACTAATAAAACAACAACTTTAAGTTGAATAGGACAAGGTAACATCAAATCGATTGGAAAAACATTTTGTGATTTAAAATTTAAAAAATTTTTAATACCACATTACTTCCAAGTAGTAGATAATAATTTTCCAATACCATGCGATGGAATCATTGGCATGGATTTTATCAAAAAATATAACTGTATATTGGATTTCAACCAAGATAATGATTACCTTATCCTTAGACCATTTAATATACCACATACAATAGATATACCGATTACGAATAACTGCAATAAAATTAATATACCTCCAAGATGTGAAGTAATACGTCAAGTAAATTTTAACAATTCAAATAATGAATTATTAATTCCAAATCAAGAAATTGAACCAGGTGTTTTTATACCAAATACATTAGTTAAATCTGACAAAGCTTTTATTCGTATTCTAAACACAAATTTTTCTTTTTTTTTTTTTTAATGCATGATTTTTATTTATTGTATCTTCATATATGAACTAACAATAAGTATTCAAATCTTAAATCTAAAAAATATAATTAGGCCCGACCAATGTCGGACATAAGCTTAGTAGTAGTTATATATAATACATATGTAAGTAGTGATAATCAAAAGGAAAAAAATAAAAGTATTTTCAAGAAGTCCCATTTGGAGTGCTGTGAATAAGAGCCATTGTGTCCCTCTTTTTTAGGCGGATGTGTCCAGTAAAGTTCAAAATATTACGAACAAGCGGATTAGGATGTGACTCGAGTTTTGTTAAATATTTGCCAGCGTATTTTGCAATTTCTTCAGTCACTAGTGGCATATTCAAATCACGATGTATATTTGAATTTTTGATGTACCATGGAGCCGATGTTATCATGCGTAAAATTTTATTTTGCCTGCGTTGAATTTTCTCTACATTTGAAGCTGAAGCAGTGCCCCATAGTTGAATTCCGTAGCACCATATTGGCTTTAAAAGCGACTTGTATATTAAAAGTTTACAGTCTAGGCTAAGTGTTGAATTTCGACCAATCAGCCAATGTACCTGAGTTAGTTTAAGTTTCATTTGAGTTAACTTAGAATCAATGTGGTGTTTCCATGTAAGTCGTCGATCAAGGTGTATACCAAGATATTTCACATGTGAATGTTGAGAAACAACTTGATTGTTAATCCGAATGGGGGAACAAGTATCTCTTCGTAAAGTAAATGTTACTTAAACACACTTTTGTTCATTTACCTTGATTCTCCATAAGTTTAACCAAAGCTCCATCTGGCTAATGTGTTCCTGGAGTTTGCGGGATGCCTCATCAGGGTTTTCATGCATACTAAGGCAGGCTGTATCGTCGGCAAATGTGGAAGTATGGATACTACTGCTCACAGGCATATCACAAGTATAAATTAAATATAAAACTGGTCCCAGTATACTCCCCTGTGGCACACTAGATGAAATTGTTTCAGGCCTACTTGTAAAGTCTCCTTCCGCAACAGTGAACTTACGGGAAATAATGTAACTTTCGAAAAGATTTAAAATGTTTATTGGTAAGTAAGTCTTCAATTTTAAAATAAGGCCTTCATGCCACACTTTATCAAATGCCTGGGAAACGTCAATAAACAGCGCAGAACAATACTTTTTTTCCTCAAAAGTTCTTCTTATAAATTGAACCAATCTGTGAGTTTGTTCAATGGTGCTATGCTGACTTCTAAAACCAAATTGATGGTCTGGTATGCACCCACTACTAATTAGAATTGGGGACAATTTTGTTTTGAGCAGTTTTTCGAAAAGCTTTGACATTGTAGATAGTAGACTTATTGGCCTATATGACTCAGCCTTGGTTATATCTTTGCCCGGCTTTGGAATCATTTTAACCTTGGCAAGTTTCCAGTTGTGTGGATAATACTCCAGTCGTAAAATAGCATTAAATATGAATAACAGGATTCTCATTGCAATACGAGGCAAGTTCATCAGTATCTGATTACTAATTCCATCAATACCCGGAGCTTTCTTCGGGTTGAGTTCGGCAATTAATTTTTGTAAATCACGCATCTTAAACTTTATGTGTTGAGGGGGTAGAGCGACTATATTCGGCAAATCAGCAACACCAGTACATATATTTGGCGTAAAAACGGATTTTAAGTGCTCAGCAAATATTTTACCTTTCTCAGTATCTCTTCTTGCCCAACCTCCGGTAGATGTGCGTAGAGGTGGCTTATACTCAACGGGTGTTTTAAGCTTTCTAGCAGTGCGCCACAAAGACTAATTAGACGCCGGTGTGACATCAAGACCCTCCAGATAATTTTTAAGAGATGCAATTTTTCCAGATTCAAGCAACTCTTGCAGTCGTTTAGTGCACTCTTTAAATCTGATTTTATTTTGTGGTGATCTGTGCTGTTGCCATTCCCTTCTAGCCCTTCTTTTTTCATGTACGAGATGTTCAATGTCTGTAGAATAAATTTTATTAAACCCAATCTGCGGATGGGAGATAGTGGCATGTTCAGCAGCCTGCTTAATATTCTCGCTGAGATTGACAATGTTCGATTCAATATCATCGGGTGTTCTAAGCGTAATGTTTTCCGTACAATGACTGCTGAGATATTTTTTAAATCCCAGCCAATTAACACGATTGTCACTTCTTAATGGGCTACAAATTGTAACGATCGTGGGAGAGTGATCGGACGAGAGATCTAGAGAAGCTTCAATTTGAATTAAATCCCTAGAGATACTTTTCATAACGCCAAAATCTATTACATCCGGAATTTTATGCATGTCAGCAGGCCAATAAGTGGGCTCCCCACTCGAAATGACATTCAAGCCCATTTTGAAAATTGTATTGAACAACGCTCGACCTCTGGGTGTAATAAGACGCGAAACCCAGAACGTGTGCTTAGCATTATAGTCGCCAGCTGCTACGAAACAAGGGCCAAGAGATCTATAGAAATCCTCGTATTGATCCTCAGTAATTGCGAATCTAGGAGGAGAGTAAATTGATGATATGACAAAATTAGTGCAAAAATTTTCGACACAAATATTCGTTGCTTGTAAATGTTCTTCACAAATGTTGTCAATAATATAATGCTTGAGTCTTGACTTTATTAAAATTGCTGATCCACCGCATGCTCTTCATCTCGGGTCCTTTGAATCATATAAGGTGTAGCCATAAATTTTAAAAAGGCTTTTCGAAGTCAAATGAGTCTCAGAGACCAACATTATATCAATATTTTTTTCCGTGAGGAAGTGCTCAAGTTCATTTTTATGTTGGCGAATGCCGTTTGCGTTCCAGAAACATATTTTTAACGTGTTCATGGTTTGTTGACTAATGCTTGAAGCAGAGTATTCTGCATTCGCAGCATTTCTTGCATCATGCTAGTCATACTTGTTGTAAAATTGTTTATAGTTTGCACCAGATTTTCAATAGTAGCTTCAAGGCGATTAAAATTAAAGCCTGAGTTTGTATTTGTTGAAGTATTTGGCCGTGAAAAATTTTATGTGGGAATAGAGCTTGTCTTAGCAGCATCGGCATACGATACACGTGAATTAACTGGTTGGCTCACTTGGGCAAGAGTGGCGGAGTAAGTGTTTGCTGTTTGTGCTGGAGCTACTTTAGGTTTTTGCCCCATAGTATTTTTAACGAAGGAATATACAGGACATCCTCTATAGTTAGCGGTGTGATTACCTCCACAATTACTGCATTTTTTTCTGCTCGATCTGTTGGTTTAGTACAACTAGCAGTACCGTGCAATTCACCGCAAATAACACAAGCTGTAGGTAATTTGCAGTAAGTTTTTGTGTGGCCATATTCTTGACAATTATGGCACTGTACGGGTCCAGAACGCTTGTGTGGTTCTTCAACTGTTATTTTTCGGTATAAAAGATATTTTAAATTATAAATTGGGTGCGTCTCATTTTTTCTCAATTTTATATCATTCGGCTCAAGTTCAATGCGAAATAGAGGCTGGGGGATCTTCTCCCTACTTATTTTATTGGAAACATTTTTTACCTTGAATCCCTGGAGGACGAGTGCATATTTTATTTCTTCGGGAACAACATAAGAATCTATGCCCTTCAATACGATCTGCAGTCCTTTAGCACTCTTAAGCTGGTATGTGTAGAAACTTGTTTTATTTTTTTCAAATTCAGAAACCATTTTGCGGAAATCTGTTTCGTCATAAATTTGAATTTTCGTTTCATCGATATTATATATATGTATATATATGTATTTTTGTTTCAATTTTATTAAAGGTTTTCTAACTCCGAAATGTCCTCCGCATGGTGCGCTGTGATACAATTTAAATAATTTATTTTTCCTGTTTTCATTTGTTATTCTTTGAGGATTACCTATATAAGCTTTTCTATACTTATTTTCTTAAATATTTGGGTACTTTTTTCTATTAAGAATCGTACATAATTCGTTCTGCCTAAAATATAACATCTAGATAATAAGGATTATCGCTACATCTGATGCGCATTTCATTTAGAAAAGAATCGTTTTCAGCTTTTACTTTCTTCTTTCTTTATTTTCTTCTTTTTTTTCTTGCAAGTTTTATATCAGCCTAATTAAGATTTGTACTACCATTTTTATTTTTCTTAAGTGTACTTTTATTCTATTAAATTTTTCTGTATTTACCTAAGTTTTTGGTTTAATCATTTTGTATCTTCTTTTTATTCATGTTTCTTATTATCACCAGCGATTTTTTCACACTTTCATAATTTTATTAGGATTCATTTCTTTTAATATATCTGAGTCCAATTGTATCATCGACAATGCATCTGATTTACGTTCGTCTTTGGAACGTATTCTTGTTAATTTAGAACTTGGATTTTTATGTGAAGGTCTAAAAAATTTTGTCCTAGTATAACTATTTATTTATTTATTTATTTCATTTAGCTAGGACTTTAAGAATCGAAGTCTTTTACAGTCCATAAAAAACGACACACATTAACAATTTCAACTAAAACAAGTTTACAAATTATAAAAAGAAAACAATTTAAAAATTAAATAATATTGAAAATAGTATACATACAATAACAACCAATCCTACATTTACAGTAAAAACTCAATATACAAAATACAAATTCAATACAACAAAATATAAAAATAAAATGAGTAAAAAAAATATATATAATATATATATATTGCAAAGAATATGATAAATAAAAATTTGAATAAGAAAAAGATAATAATAATAATATGAGCAATTGGGTCGAAGAAAGTAACAAAGAGAAAAAGAGAATTAGAGGCTAGATATTTTGCGTAACATATTCTCTAAGGGCTTGCTTAAAATTCTATCTTTCTGTAATTAGCTTTATATTTGTAGGCAATGAGGCAAAGCTTTATGGCATTGACGAAGAAAAACCTGCTTGTGTTTAAATAGTTGTGCCTTGGTAACAAGTGGAGTATCACCCAGACTAACAGCTGTAAGCTGATTGAAATGAAGCTTGTTCTTGCTAATGGATAATAAAACCGATTTAGCGGGATTGAGCATAAGATTGTTCATATTAGCCCACATACTAACATTTTTTAGGTCTTCAGTAAGCTTATAGCACATATCATCAACAAGGCCAATACGGCTGGATATATACAGCTGGATATTATCAGCATATGCATGAATATTGACAAAACTGACGACATTAAATATATCATTGATATAAATGCTGAAGAGCAAAGGTCCCAGAACTGAGCCTTGAGGGACGCCAGAATTCACACACATAAACGCTGATTCCCTTGAACCAACAACTACTTTTTGTAAGCGTTCAGAAAGGTAGTCACTTATTAGCAACACTGCTATCAGCGTTATTGCTTTTTCGTTTAATTTGTTCAATTTCTTCTGTAAAATTTCCAAAATATTTTAACCAATTTGAATAAATCATTTAATGTTATAATATTCTATGCATTCTATCTACGAAATATTAGTTGTTATTTTTATTCTTACTTAAATTCTATTAACCGTTTAAAGATTATTTTTAATACAACTCCATAGTTTTTATTTATCGTTACATGAATTTAATTTGTTTTCATTTTTTCAAATTAAGGATTTTTCTTTTTTTATACAATTTACTTAATATTGGGTGTTTTTTATTGAGGTATAGAACTTTAAGTTGGCATCACTTTTTTAACTGGCGGCCATTTTGTCAGCTGTCAAGTGATTAATATTTAGTTTGGTTTGCCATTTCATCATGAACAGGTTGACAAAAGAACAACGCTTGCAAATCGTGCAAATTTATTTCGAAAATAATGGTTCAGTTCGCGAAGTTTACCGCAAGCTCCGTCCATTTTATGGTCGACATAATCGTCCATCAGAGCAATTAATTCGGTTAACCATGGATCGTTTTCGCACTACGTTTACTCTATGTGATAATACGCATCCGCAGAGACGTCGAACAGTGCGCACCGAAGAAACAATTGCCGCTGTAGAGCAAAGTGTTGAAGAGGACCCGAATGAATCGATTCGCCACCGTGCACAGCAATTGGAGCTTTGTCCATCAACTTTATGGAAGATTTTGCGCAAAGATCTTGGCTTGCGACCTTACAAGATCCAACTTGTGCAAGAATTAAAGCCGCGAGACCATGCAATGCGTCGTGATTTTGGTGTATGGGCCGAAAATGAGATTGATCTCGATGCTGATTTTCATCGCAAAATGTCAATTGGCCACCAAGATCGTGTGATTTGACACCATTGGATTATTTTCTTTGGGGATATGTGAAGTCGCACGTCTACGACAATAAACCAGAAACGTTAGGGGACTTGGAAGCCAACATTCGTGGCGTTATTGCCAACATACGTCCCCATATGCTCGAAAAAGGGGTTGAAAATTGGACCTGTAGAATTGGCTTTATTCGAGCCACCCGCGGCGGCCACATGCCCAAAATCATATTTAAACATTAATGGCATGAAATTATCCTTCCAATAAAGCCAAATTGATGGACATTAAAACGATTTTCTTGTGTTTTATTTCAATTCGAAGTTCTATACCTCTAATTCTATATTCTGTATTAATACAGAATAAAAATTTTTTTATATTTTTTTTAGCTTTTTTTCTGAAAAATATTTTGATATTTCTTAAATCATCTTTATTATTACTTTTTTATTTCTATTTTTGCAATTCGACATTATTATATTTTTGTAATTCAGTCTGTACTTTAAATTTTTATAAGTGAATATTTCTTAAGTGTGGCATTGTTAAGTAAAATAGACTTGTAAAATATTCTGTATAACATTTTTAAGTTAAGCATTTTTTACATATGAAGTTTTTTAAACAT
Organism: Tachina lurida; assembly: GCA_944452675.1. Classification (NCBI taxonomy): domain Eukaryota; kingdom Metazoa; phylum Arthropoda; class Insecta; order Diptera; family Tachinidae; genus Tachina; species Tachina lurida. The sequence continues at coordinate 73,194,471 of OX101754.1, forward strand.
TAAAATTTTGTTTTGTTAAAAAAAATTTGTTGTAGGTAAATTTTAAAAAAAATTTGGGTTAGGAAATGATTATTTTGTTGTTACAGGTGTAAAAAGGTGTAAAGCTGTAAATTTTAAATTTTCTCAACAGTCGCATGGTTTACTCCTCTATTCTTGGGGCGTATAAGATATCGTTCTCGGTACGAGTTCCTTGCATACCTATCATCTTCCATATACCTGCTGACCAGTGCATTTCTTCTTCCATAGTGAATTCTTTACATTCCGAACCTTTTGAATCTTTAGCTCTTTTTTTTTGGCTTTTGTTATACATTGGCTTCTGGTTCTGCGAGGCACCGTCCTTTAGTAATTGCTTCCAGTGTTCTTCTGCTTCTTCTATGTTCTCAAGAAGTTCCTCCCATGGTTTGTCCATTAATGAAAGGATTTAAATAAAAAATAATAAAAAAAATTGTATAGTATATAGATGATCCCTGCTAAGCATAAGCTCTCTATGCGGGGGTCTATATTTAGGTCCTTTTCACTTAAAAGGATAAGCAATAGTGCTGTCTATTCTTTATAAATGAAAGGGCAGGATCGCCATGTAATGTATTTACAATAAAATACACAAGCGTTTGTTCAGTAAGAATTTCTTCAGCTTATATACCAACAATGAGAAGTTCGCTTTTTCTTATTTTTACTTATTCTAATATAAATACATTCATACATTTCGATTACATTGTATTAAATATACATTGTACCAGGCTGTGTATGTGTTTTCATACATTTGAAGTTCAGCGGCATTTCGCTTTAGTCATAGTAACAATTTATTCAAGTAAGCATAATTCAAACTATTTTGCAATGGCGAGCGTTGACCGAAAATTATAAGAACATTATGTTACCGAAATTCCAGCGCTTATGACTAAGTGTGTTTGCAATTAAAAAACGTTACTGACCTATCTCAAGAAGACGTTGACTTTAAGTTAGTTCAATTCGCTTACATACTTTTTAATATTATTGTTTTTTATGAATATCATGTTGCTGTGACTGTTTGCTGAGGTTCATACATATGTTATATGTATATTATGTATACACTACAAATATATGCCGTATATGGACAAATCTTTATTTAATATTTCGCACAGTTGACATTTAAATATTTTCTTATTATACGTTTTGGGTATGAACTGTTTTTCTTTTAAATGAAATTTTTATGATCGTCAGTCTCCTCTGTCTATTTGACTATTTTTATTTCACATATTTTATAATTTTTCTAAGAAAAAGGATCAGTAATTAAAGAAAGGATGAAAGAAAATAAACGTGCATTTGCAGCACGTATATGTCCAAGAAAAAGGATCAGTAATTAAAAAAAAGGATGAAAGAAAACAAACGTGCATTTGCAGCACGTAAATGTAAGTCGTATATGGAGAAATCTTAACACATGTTAAACATATGTCTAGTATTTAGCACACTTGATATTTAACTATTTTCTTATTGCACATTTTGGGTTTGAATTGTTATTTTTTTTTTAATTTTGTTAGTGCTGAAAGACATAAAAAAGGAGATGAATTCTTAGATTTGTGTGTGCATCTATGGTTGGGAAGAATCGTTCAATTAGGGTTGTGAAACGCAGAGCCTGTTGTGTAGAAATTGAGTTGTTGTTTTCTTTTTAGTGTCTTGAGTCGTTTATGTTATTGTATTGAATTGTTTAGTGCATATAGAAAAGGTGCACTTGCGAGATGTAATAGTTGTAGGATGTGTTTAAGTATGGCCCTATGCAGGTAGGATGTATCTAAGTGTGGCCCTGTAGTCCCTTGTTTTGTTTATACAGCTGTAAGGGAGACCAGCTTATCAGTAGGCGCTCAAAAGAGGTGCCAAAAGATTTTGAGAATTCAATTGAAACAAGGCAAGTTGTTGCCAGTTTATGTTCACAAATTAAAGTCTGATTTATTGAATGTTTAACTCTACTTATATACTATTTTACATTTTATTATTTTTATGTTTCTTTATGTCTTTACTTTTGCTGACCATCTATAAAAGAATAATTTTGTAATGAAAACAAAAGTGTGTCATTTAAATTTAATAAAGTAAGCGTTTTGTTAATTAATACAATAAGCTGTGTTGCAATGCAATTATATTATGATTAACCTGACCAGACATCCCGCTTTAGGCGGGATTATCCCGCTTTTCTGAGGTTGATCCCGCCTTGAATTTTTATCCCGCTTTATCCCGCTTTTTAGAGTTTTGAAATTTCTTATCTCTTAATATATTTTTATTAATATGTAACTGATAAAAATTTATTCCAAATATTTTTTAGTGTAGTTATTGTTTATTTCACTATCTTTACAATTGTGTCAAAGTAAATTCATATTAAAAGTGTGAATTTATTAGTGAAAAAACCAAAAACCATCACTTAAAATATAAAAAAAATCATCAATCGGCGGCTAATCTTAGCCGATTTTGAGCCGAGAAAAAATCGGCGGCGGCGGCTGATGCAAAGCCCTCGGCGGCTCGGCTCAGCCGGCTGTCAGCCGGTCGGCGCAGGTCTCTGGTGCAGACATTCTGCTGCTTTAGGAATTTATTACCAAGAGGGCTTATTAGGAGAATAACAACTGACATTCACCAAACTGTCAATAATAAAATAAAAAGTTCTTGCTTATTTTTTATAAAGAGTTTGACACATTGGTGTAGTCAGTTGATGATAATATGTACTAACAAGGCCACTTGCTATCATTCGCCTTAAGTTTTTGTACATTGCTTTGTATAAAAATCGTATTTTGTTTTGTAAATGAATTCAAAAAATCTTTAATTTTATTTATTTTACGTTACTAAATAAAAAATTTTGTTAATAAAAACTTTTGTTTATTTAAAATCGATTCTTTTGAGTTAAAAACTGTGTTTCTTAAGTACATACGAAACTTTTCATGTGCGTATTACTCATCCCGCTTTCAAATAGTTGTTTATTTAAAAATCCCGCTTTTTGGCCGTATTTTCGTCAAAATCCCGCTTTTTGAACGATCGTGTCCCGCTTTTTGTAAAAAGCTTCTGGTCACGTTAATTATGATACAGTTTATTACTAACGTGACCAGAAGCTTTTTACAAAAAGCTCGTGTCCCGCTTTTTGTAAAAAGCTTCTGGTCAAAAAGCGGGATTTTGACGAAAATACGGCCAAAAAGCGGGATTTTTAAATAAACAACTATTTGAAAGCGGGATGAGTAATACGCACATAAAAAGTTTCGTATGTACTTAGGAAACACAGTTTTTAACTCAAAAGAATCGATTTTAAATAAACAAAAGTTTTTATTAACAAAATTTTTTATTTAGTAACGTAAAATAAATAAAATTAAAGATTTTTTGACTTCATTTACAAAACAAAATACGATTTTTATACAAAGCAATGTACAAAAACTTAAGGCGAATGATAGCAAGTGGCCTTGTTAGTACATATTATCATCAACTGACTACACCAATGTGTCAAACTCTTTATAAAAAAATAAGCAAGAACTTTTTATTTTATTATTGACAGTTTGGTGAATGTCAATTGTTATTCTCCTAATAAGCCCTCTTGGTAATAAATTCCTAAAGCAGCAGAATGTCTGCACCAGAGACCTGCGCCGACCGGCTGACAGCCGGCTGAGCCGAGCCGCCGAAGGCTTTGCATCAGCCGCCGCCGCCGATTTTTTCTCGGCTCAAAATCGGCTAGGATTAGCCGCCGATTGATGATTTTTTTATATTTTAAGTGATGGTTTTTGGTTTTTTCACTAATAAATTCACACTTTTAATATGAATTTACTTTGACACAATTGTAAGAGAAAAATTATGTAAGTAATTTTTCTTACCATTCTCATAGTAAAGTTACAATATTAAAAAAAATGATTTTAATGTATATGATTTTCTTGAAATAATAATGTTTTTAGTGTATATAAAAAAATATAAAATATAAATAAATTTATTTTGGTATATAATGTTTTCTTAAAGTGTAATAAAATTTTAAAATGTTATAAAATATGTTTGATTATTTTTGAGTCTAAGTTATAATTTTTTTTTATTTGCTTTCTTTATATTATTTGCTTACAGATAAAATTTTGTTTAGTATTTATTATTTTCTTACAGTATTCTTATGAATTTTATGTTTATTTACATATATAATTATCCTAGAATTTATATTTATAAATTTTTGTAGGGTTTCAAATTATTGTTGTGTATTTCTTTTGGTTTTCCTTCATATTCTATTGTAGTGTTTACACCGTTTCTACTTAATATTTTATAAGGTCCCTTGTATGGGCTTTGATTTTTCTTTCTATTTGCTACTTTAACTAGTACTAAATCTCCTATCTTTAAATTAAGTCTATTTTCATATTTATTGTTTATTACTCTATTTTCTTTTGCTTTTGCTGATAAGTCTCTAGCTCTTTTTAGTGTAAATTGCAATTTAAGTCGTAGTTCTTGTGCGTAGTCATCATAGTTATAAAATTTTGTATTGTTGTCTACCATGTCAGATGGTAGGGATGGTAATTTTCCGTATACTAATTCATATGGCGAGTAGCCTGTGTCAATGTGTGTTGCCGTGTTATAGGCAAAAGTAAAATTGGAATCCACTTATCCCACTCATAATCATTTGCGGTTGTTAATAGAAATTCGTTAAGTACCCTGTGATTTCTTTCAATTGATCCTAGTGTTTCATGATGATAAGGTGTTGAAAAATTTTGTTTTATTCCTAGTAATGAACATATGTTACTCATTATTTCATTTTTAAATTCTGTTCCTCTATCTGACTTAAGTACTTTAAATTGTCCGTATTTTAAAATAAATTGTTCAACAAGTGTTTTGGCTGTTGTAAGTGCATCTTTTGTCGGCATTGGGTGAGCAACGACAAATTTTGTCAGTTCGCACTGCATGGTTAAAATGTATCGGTAATCATTTGAAATACGAAGAGGTCCTACGGTGTCAATTGAAATTACTTCAAAACTATTGTTTGATATGTCTGTTAGTGTAAGGGGTTCCTTAATGTATTTTGTTTGTTTATTTTTCCTAAATTTGTCACAATATTTTTTTTTTTTTTCACACATATATTTATTTATTGTATCTTCAAAATATGAACTAACAATAAGTATTCAAATCTTAAATCTATATATAATTATTAGGCCCGACCAGTATCGGACATAAACTTAGTGATAGTAACTAATAATACATAAATTTCGTATTAAGTACAATAAATATTTTCAAGAAGTATCATTTGGGGTGCTGACTATTAGAGCCCTTGTGTCCCTCTTTTTTAGGCGGATATGTCCAGTAAAGTTCAAGATATTACGAGCAAGCGGATTAGGATGTGACTCGAGTTTTGTTAAATATTTACCTGCGTATTTTGCGATTTCTTCAGTCACTAGTGGCATATTTAAATCACGATGTATATTTGAATTTTTGATGTACCATGGAGCCGATGTTATTAACCGTAAAATTTTGTTTTGCTGTCGTTGGACTCTATCCACATTTGAAGCTGGAGCAGTGCCCCATAGCTGAATTCCGTAGCACCATATTGGCTTCAAAAGCGACTTGTATATCAAAAGTTTGCAGTCTAGACTGAGTGTTGAATTTCTGCCAATCAACCAATGTATTTGAGTTAACTTAAGTTTCATTTGAATTAGTTAACGTCAATATGATGTTTCCATGTAAGCCTTCGATCAAGGTGTATGCCAAGGTATTTTACTTGAGAATGTTGAGGAATATTTTGATTATTGATTCGAATGGGGGAACAGGTATCTTTTCTTAGGGTAAACGTTATATGAACACACTTTTGTTCATTTACTTTAATTCTCCATAAGTTCAACCATCTTTCAAGCTGGGTAATGTGTGCTTGGAGATTGCGGGATGCCTCATCAGGGTTTTTGTGCATACTCATACAGGCTGTATCATCGGCAAATGTAGAAGTGTGCATGTTATTGCTCACAGGCATATCACAGGTATATATTAAATACAAGACTGGCCCCAAAATACTACCCTGTGGCACACCAGAAGATATAGATTCGGGCACACTCATGAAGTCTCCTTCCACAACAGTAAACTTCCTATCAACAATGTAACTTTCCAAAAGTTGTTCTATATTTATTGGAAAATATGTCTTCAATTTTAAAAATAGGCCTTTGTGCCATACTTTGTCAAATGCCTGAGAAACATCAATAAAAAGGGCAGAACAATACTTCTTTTCTTCAAAGTCCTCCTTATAACTTGAACCAATCTATGCGTTTGCTCAATAGTGCTATGCTGACTTCTAAAGCCAAATTGATGGTCCGGGATGCACCCATTATCAGCTAAAATTGTGGACAATTAAGTGATGAGCAGCTTTTCGAAAAGTTTTGAGACTGTTGATAGTAAGCTTATAGGCCTATATGACTCAGCCTTGGTAAGATTTTTGCCCGGCTTCGGAATCATTTTAATCTTGGCAAGTTTCCAGTTATGTGGAAAATACTGCATTCGTAAAATGGCATTAAAAATAAATAGCAGGATTCTTATTGCAATATGAGGCAAGTTCATCAGCATCTTGTTGCTAATTCCATCAATACCTGGAGCTTTCTTCGGATTAAGTTCAGCAATTAGTTTATGTACATCGCGCATCTTAAACTTTATGGGTCGCGGGGGTACAGCAACTACACTCGGCAAATCTTCAACACCAGTACATGTGTTTGGGGTAAATACGTATTTTAAATGATTTGCAAATATGTTAGCTTTTACAGTATCACTTCTTGCCCAACCTCCGGTAGATGTGCGCAGAGGTGCTTTAAACTCAACGGGGGTTTTCAGCTTTCTAGCCACAAAGAGTAATTAGATGCTGGAGTGACATCAAGACCTTCCAGATAATTTTTAAGAGATGCAGTTTTTTCAATTGCAAGTAACTCTTGGAGTCGTTTATTGCACTCTTTAAATCTGATTTTAAGTTGTGGTGATCTGTGCTGTTTCCATTCCCTTCTAGCTCTTCTTTTTTCACACACGACACGTTCAATATCGGTGGAATAAATTTTATTAAGTCCAGTCTGCGGATGGGAGGTAGTAGCATGTTCAGCAGCCTGTGCAATCATTTCGTTAAGGTTGGCGAAGTTAGCTTCAATATCCTCGGGTGTTCTTAGCGTAATGTTTTCCGTGCAATGACTACTAAGATATTTTTTGAATCGCAGCCAATTTACATGATTGATCATCTCCACATACGAGTGAGGTAAATCACTTCTCTGTGGGCTACAGATTGTAACGATCGTGGGAGAGTGATCGGACGAGAGATCTAAAGAAGCTTCAATTTGAATTAAATCCCTAGAGATATTTTTCATAACGCCAAAATCTATTACATCCGGAATTTTATTTATGTCAGTTGGCCAGTAAGTAGGCTCCCCACTCGAAATGACGTCCAAGCCCATTTTTGAAATTGTGTTGAACAATGCTCGACCTCTGGGTGTAATATGACGCGAACCCCAGAACGTATGTTTAGCATTATAGTCGCCAGCTGCCACCCACGAAACAAGGGCCAAGAGATCTATAGAAATCCTCGTATTGATTCTCAGTAATTCCGAATCTGGGAGGGGATTAAATTGATGATATCACTAAATTTGTGCAAAAATTTTCAACACAAATATTCGTTGCTTGTAGATGTTCCTCACAAATGTTGTCAATAATATAATGTTTGAGTCTAGACTTTATAAGAATTGCTGATCCACCACACGCTCTTCCTCTCGGGTCCTTTGAATCATATAAGGTGCAGCCAGAAATTTTAAAAAGGCTTCTCGAAGTCAAATGAATCTCTGAGACCAACATTATATCAATATTTTTTTCCGTAAGGAAGTGCTCAAGTTCATTTTTATGTTGGCGAATGCCGTTTGCGTTCCAGAAACATATTTTTAACGTGTTCATGGTTTGTTAACTAAAGCTTGAAGCAATGTATTCTGCATTCGCAGCATCTTGCATCATGCTAGTCATATTTGTTGTAAAACTATTAATAGTTAGCACCAAATTCTCAATAGTAGCTTCAAGGCGACTAAAGTTAAAGCTTGAGTTTGCATTCGTTGAATGATTTGGCGGTGGAATATTTTGTATGGGAATAGAACTAGTCTTAGCAGCATCGGCATACGATACACGTGAACTAACTGGTTGGCTTGTTTAAAGAAGAGTGGCGGAGTAAGTGTTTGCTGTTTGTGCTGGAGCTAGTTTAGGTTTTTGACCCATAGCCTGTTTAACAAAAGAATATACAGGGCATCCTCTGTAGTTAGCGGTGTGGTTACCTCCACAATTACTGCATTTTTTTTCTGCTTGATCTTTTGTCTTCATGCAGCTAGCAGTATCGTGCAATTCACCGCAGATAACACAAACTGTAGGTAAATTGCAGTAAGTTTTTGTATGACCATATTCTTGGCAATTGTGGCACTGTACGGGACCTGAACGCTTATGTGGCTCTTCAACTGTAATTTTTCGCTATAAAAGGTATTTTAGGCTATAAATTGGATGTGTCTCGTTTTTTTTCAACTGTATATCATTTGGCTCCAGTTAAACACGAAATAGAGGCTGGGGGATCTTCTCTCTATTGATTATATTAGTAACACTTTTTACTTTAAATCCTTGTATGATGAGTGTATCTTTTATTTCGTCGGGATTAACGTAAGCATCAATGCCCTTCAATACGATCTGCATACTTTTAGCACTTTTAAGCTGATAAGTATAAAAATTAGTTTTATTTTTTTCGAAATCAGTAATAATTTTGCGGAAATTTTTTCTTCGTATATTTGAATTTTTATTTCATCAATTTTACCACGTTTTATTGGAATAACGTGAAATGCGTTCTCACCAACTGCCGAGACTAATTTTTTAATAAGGGCGTTCGAATTTTTTTCTCTCAGGTATATTGGTGGTGGCTTGGAAGTTTTTTTTGGATGAAACAGCGGGTTGGTAGTTATTTGCTTGCAATATTGCAAAACGATTTTGACGGTTAACTGCTGCGACGTCGTTATCCCTGGATATCTTGGGAACCGATGAAATTTTTGATGAATTTGGGCTTCGCCCGCGCTTTAAAATTGTGATATATCTGTCCATTCCGACTTGGACCTTGGGTTTTGGGCTACTCTTATATTCAGTGACAACTTGTTTAAGTGATGACCCCGAGCCCGAAGCGGGTGATATCGCTGAGTTAAATGTGAAGTACTAGGCAATAATGTCAACGATTCACTAGTTGGCATTGGACAAAGCGAAGTTGATCGCTGACGAAACTGTGGTTTTGCCGTTAGAAAAAGTCTATTATCAGATTTTTGATTTTTATTAAGAGCTTCAGAACTCACAGCAAGTCTATTATCAGATTTTTTTATTTTTATAGTTATCATTATGAGCATCAGTTCTCGTTGTACCTTAATAGTGAACAGACGTAATAGCAGAATTTTTCTTACATACAAACTAAACAAAAAAAAACAATCATACAAAAAATATTCGTAGTACATATTAACTTTGATAAATAAGCATTTTTTTGCTTTGATAATATTTTTACATATAGAAATAACAAAAACAAAATAAAACCGTAAACAAAAAAACATACAAAGTACCCTTGAGGAATACTCTTTATGAGTACCCCAAAGGAAAAAAATAGTGAAGTGAGTTCTAACGGCAGAAATGCCTATTTTACTGTGAGTTTTTATGCTCATAATGATAACAATAAAAATAAAAAATCTGATAATAGACTTGCTGTGATTTCTGAAGCTCTTAATAAAAATCAAAAATCTGATAGACTTTTTCTAACGGCAAAACCACAGTTTCGTCAGCGATCAACTTCGCTTTGTCCAATGCCAACTAGTGAATCGTTGACATTATTGCCTAGTACTTCTACATTTAACTCAGCGATATCATCCGCTTCGGGCTCGTGGTCATCACTTAAACAAGTTGTCACTGAAGATAACAGTAGTTCAAAACCAAAGGTACAAGTAGGAATGGACAGATATATAACTATTTTAAAGCGCGGGCGAGGCCCAAATTCTACTAAAATTGGATCCGCCCCAAAGATGTCTAGGGATAACAGCACATCTTCTATCAATCCTCAAAATCGTTTTTCATTATTGCAAGACAAAAACGACAAGCCAGCTGCATCATCGCAAAAGTCTTTTAAGCCACCACCTATTTATCTGAGAGAAAAAAATTCTAACGCGCTTCTAAAAAATCTACTGTCGACCATTGGTGAAAATACTTTTCACATCATTCCAATTAAACGAGGTAATATTGATGAAACTAAAATCCAAATATATGATGAAAAATATTTCCGAAAAATTGTTAGTGAGTTTGAAAAAAATAAAACAAATTTTTACACATATCAACTTAAGAGTGCTAAAGGCCTACAAATAGTATTAAAGGGCATAGATTCATATGTTGAGCCCGAAGAAGTAAAATGTGCACTTATCGAACAAGGATTTAAGGTAAAAAATGTTACCAATATAATCAATAGAGAGAAGATTCCCCAGCCTCTATTTCGTGTTGAACTTGAGGCGAATGATATACAGTTAAAAAAAAACGAGACGCACCCAATTTATAGTCTAAAATACCTTTTACACCGAAAAATCACAGTTGAAGAGCCACGTAAGCGCTCAGGTCCCGTACAGTGCCATAATTGCCAAGAATATGGCCACACAAAAACTTACTGCAAATTACCTACAGTTTGTGTTATATGCGGTGAATTGCATGGTACTGCTAACTGTACGAAGCCAAAAGTACAAGCAGAAAAAAAATGCAGTAATTGTGGAGGTAATCACACCGCTAACTACAGAGGATGCCCTGTATATTCTTTCGTTAAACAGCCTATGGGTGAAAAACCTAAATTAGCTCCAGTTCAATCAGCAAATGCTTACTCCGCCACTCTTCCGCAAACTAGCCAACTAGTTAATTCACGTGTATCGTATGCCGATGCTGCTAAGACTAGTTCTATTCCCACACAAAATGTTCCACTGCCAAGTAATTCAACAAATGCAAACTCTAGCTTTAACTTTAGTCGTCTTGAAGCTACTATTGAGAATCTGGTGCTAACTATAAACAACTTTACAACAAATATGACTAGCATGATGCAAGAAATGCTGAGAATGCAGAATACTCTGCTTCAAGCATTAGTCAACAAACCATGAACACGTTAAAACTATGTTTCTGGAACGCAAACGGCATTCGCCAACATAAAAATGAACTTGAGCACTTCCTCATGGAAAAAAATATTGATATAATGTTGGCCTCTGAGACTCACTTGACTTCGAGAAGCTGCTTTAAAATAAATGGTTACACTCTATATGATTCAAAGGACACGAGAGGGAGAGCATGCGGTGGATCAGCAATTCTAATTGAGTCAAGACTCAAGCACTATATCCTTGAGAACGTTAGTGAAGAATATTTGCAAGCTACGAATATTTTCGTAGAAAATTTTTGTGCGAATTTCGTGATATCTTCAATTTACTCACCTCCCAGATTTTCAGTTACCGAAGATCAGTATGAGAAGTTCTACAAATCGCTTGGATCTTGTTTCGTGGCAGCTGGTGACTACAATGCAAAACATACGTACTGGGGCTCGCGTCTTGTTACACCTAGAGGTAGAGCGTTGTTTAATACAATTTCAAAAATGGGCTTAGATGTCATTTCGAGTGGGGAGCCTACTTATTGGCCTACTGACGTAAGAAAAATGCCAGATGTTATAGATTTTGGTGTCACGAAAAATATTCATAGGTGACTTAATTCACGTACAGGGCTCTCTAGATCTGTCCTCCGACCACTCTCCCACAATAGTTACAATTTTCAACCCACTAAGGAGTGATTTAACTAACTCATATGTGAAAAGGATTAATAGGGTCAACTGGCTAGGATTCAAAAAATATGTTAGTAGTCACTGCGTAGAAAACATTCAGCTAAGATCTGATGATATTGAATTTAATATTGCCAATCTTAACGAAAATATTAAACAGGCTGCTGACCATGCCACTACCTCCTATCCGCAGACTGGCTTTAATAGAATTTATTCTACGGAAATTTAACGTCTTGTATGTGAAAAAAGGAGAGCTAGAAGAGAATGGCAACAACACCGATCACCCCTAAATAAAATCAGACTTAAAGAATGTACTAAACGACTCAAAGAGCTGCTATCGTTGGAAAAGACTGCATTACTGGAAAAGTATTTAGAAGGTCTTGATGTAACGTCAACATCTAATTACTCTTTATGGCGCGCTACTAGAAATCTTAAAAGACCCGTTGATGTCAAATCACCACTGCGTACTTCGACCGGAGGCTGGGCAAGAAGCGATAGTGAGAAAGGTAACTTATTTTCTGAGCATTTAAAATCTGTATTCACTCCCAATCCATGTACGGGTGCTGCCGGATTACCGAGTGTAGTATCTCTACCCCCTCGTCCCTTAAGGTTTAAGATGCGTGAACTACAAAAAATAGTTGCTGAACTCGACCCGAAGAAAGCTCCAGGTATTGCTGGCATTAGTAACAAGATGCTGATGAACTTGCCTCATATTGCAATAAGAATCTTGCTATTTATTTTTAATGCAATTTTACGAATGCAGTATTTTCCACATAACTGGAAACTTGCCAAGATTAAAATTATTCCGAAGCCAGCCAAAGATCTTACCAAGGCTGAGTCATATAGGCCTATAAGCTTACTTTCAACAATTTCAAAGCTTTTCGAAAAGCTGCTCATGACTAAATTGTCCACAATTTTAGCTGATAGGGGGTGCATCCCGGACAATCAATTTGGCTTTAGAAGTCAGCATAGCACTATTGAGCAAACGCATAGATTGGTTCAAGTTGTAAGGAGGACATTTGAAGAAAAAAAGTATTGTTCTGCCCTTTTTATTGATGTTTCTCAGGCATTTGATAAAGTATGGCACGAAGGCCTAGTTTTAAAATTGAAGACATATTTGCCAATAAACATACAAAAGCTTTTGGAAAGTTATATTGTTGATAGGACATTTACCGTTGTGGAAGGAGACTTCATGAGTGTACTCGAGTCTATATCTTCTGGTGTGCCACAGGGTAGTATTCTGGGGCCAGTCTTGTATCTAATATATACTTGTGATATGCCTGTGAGCAATAACATACACACTTCTACATTTGCCGATGATATAGCCTGTTTGAGTATACACAAAAACCCTGATGAGGCATCCCGCAATCTCCAAGCACACATTACCCAGCTTGAAATATGGTTGAATTTATGGAAAATAAAAGTAAATGAACAAAAGTGTGTTCATATAACGTTTACCCTAAGAAAAGATACCTTTTCCCCCATTCGAATCAACAATCAAAATATTCCTCAACATTCTCAAGTGAAATACCTTGGAATACACCTTGATCGAAGGCTTACATGGAAATATCATATTGACTCTAAGTTACCCCAAATGAAACTTAAATTAACTCAAATATATTGGTTAATTGGCAGAAATTCAACACTCAGCCTAGACTGCAAACTTTTAATATACAAGTCGCTTTTGAAGCCAATATGGTGCTATGGAATTCAGCTATGGGGCACTGCTTCAGCTTCAAATATTGAGAAAATCCAACGAAGGCAAAACAAAATTTTACATTTGATAACATCTGGTCCATGGTACATTAAAAATTCAAATATTCATCGTGATTTAAATATGCCACTAGTGAGTGAAGAAATTGAAAAATACGCAGGCAAATATTTAACAAAACTCGAGTCACATCCTAATCCGCTTGCCCGTAATATTTTGAGCTTTACTGGACACATCCGCTTAAAAAAGAAGGACACAAGGGCTCTTATACTCAACACTCCAGATGGGACTGCTTAATACTTATTTTTTTTCCTTTTTGATTATCACTACTTATGTATTATTTATAACTATCACTAAGTTTATGTCCGATACTGGTCGGGCCTAATAATTATATTTAGATTTAAGATTTGATTACTTATTGTTAGTTCATTTTTGAAGATACAATAAATAAATATATATATGAAAAAAAAAAATTATGAGCATCAAAACTCAAAGTAAAATAGGCATTTCTGCCGGTATTATTTTTTTCCTTTGAGGTACTCATATACAGTATTCCTCAAGGGCACTTTGTTTGCTTTTTTTGTTTACGGTTTTTTTTTTGTTTTTGTTGTTTCTATATGTAAAAAATATTTGCCAAGCAAATAAAGCTTATTTATTAAAGTCAATATGTACTACTTGTCACAATATGACACAAATTTCTTTACAATTTTTGACATGTTTTTCCAAATATATTTTTGTTTTAATTTGATGATAGTTTTTCTAATTCCTAAGTGGTCTGCGTGTGTGGCATTATGGTATTCGTCAATTATTTTGTATTGTAATATTGCATCTGTTATTTTTGTTGGGGCATTGTATATTAATATTTTTAGTTGAGGACTTTTGTTATTTATCTTTATCTTGGCATATGCTTCTTTTATTTCTTCTTTTGTATATATTTTAAATATTTCATCATTATTTGATAGCGCTAATTCTTTTATATTTTCTTTCTTCATTTTAGATATCAGTTTCCTCAGAATCGAATCTAGTTTCGCTGAGTTATCGCTGAATCTTGCTAGCTTATTAATTTCATTATTAATTTCATTATTCATATTTTGGGTATGTAACTTCTTCATAGTCGAATCTGGTTTCGATGAATTATTATTACATCCTATATTCATATTTTTGGTACGCAATTTCTTCATGTTCGAATCTGGTTTCGATGAATTATCATTACGTCCTATGTGCACAATATTATCTTCAATAATTATATCTTTTTCTTCTATATTTTCGCTTTTATTAAATTGCAATTTTTTCATATTTTTGACGTCATTAATGGATATGCATTCCCATATTTGAAGTTGATCAGACTTCTGAGAATTACATTTTTCCATATTTCTTTCTGTTGCGCGCGCATTATTTTCATTTATATTATTGTTAGTTGCCGCATTGTTTTCTTTTATATTTGCCTCATTAGTTTTATTTTTCATTGCCCTTGTAGTTACTAATAATTTTTTTTCTTTTTCATCGTTTTCTAATGGTATCATTTGTCTTAATATGTCAGAGTCAATTTTTATTCTTGAAAGTGCATCAGCATTAGTGTTCATTTTTCCTTTCTTATAAATAATTGTCAAATCATAATCATTTAAATGTAGTCTAATTCTTGTCGTTTTAGATGAAGGGTGAAAAGAGCGAAATTAAAGGTCTGTGGTCTGTTACTACTATGAATTGTCTTCCATATAGATAAGGTTTAAAATAATTTATTCCCCAGTGTATTGCTAATAGTTATTTTTCAATGACTGGTTTATTCATGTCATGTTTTTGTAATGCTTTACTTGCATATGAAATTGGTAAATCTTGTCCTATTTCTCCTTGTGATAGTACAGCACCTAACGCGTAGTTTGAAGTGTCAGTTGTCAGTATAAAAGGTTTTTCAAAATTTGGGTATTGTAATACAGGTGCGTTGATTAGTTTTTCTTTTAGTGTTTCGAAGGAATGTTGGCATTGTTCTGTCCATTTGAATTCTGTCGATTTCTTTAAAAGTGCGTTTAGATCTTTAGCGATGTCAGCAAAATTAGGTATGCATTTTTTTTTTTTTTTTTTTTTTTTTAAAGAGAAGTAACACTCAGGCAATTAATGCCTACTACTATTACTAGGTGTTACCTTCTTTAGGAAAGGGATAGTGATAGAGAAGACAGGTGGTGAAGGGAGAGATAGAGGAAAGCTTCATTCTTTTACAACTCTGCTTTTTTTGCACGTTTTTGATAATGCAGTGTTGCTGCGCCATCTGGTGTCAAATAAGGCGTATTAAATTTTTTAAGCTGTGTTTTTGTAGCTATTTTATTGATTATTTTACTTCGCTTATGATTTTGTAATAATTGCAAAATGCAATGAATCGTCTTACTTCGTCTGTGTTTTTAGGTATTGGATAATTTTTTATTGTTTCATATTTAGATGGGTCTGTCTTTACACCGTCTTTTGTTATTAAATGTCCCAAGTAAATCACTTCTGGTCTTAAAAAACAACATTTCTTTGGATTAAGTTTTAGATTGTACTTTTGAAGTCCGTCCATTACTTTTATTAAATTTTGGTTGTGATGGTTTAAGCTACATCCATATACTATTATGTCATCTACATAAAGAAATGCTTCGGATTATAGTCCGGAAAGTGCTATTGTTAGCATTCGTTGAAAGCTGTTTGAAGAAATTTTTAGTCCGAAAGGGAGTCTTTTGAATTGATAGTGGCCTTGAGGCGTACAAAATGTTGTAAGTGGTCTAGATTCGTCATTTAATTCAATCTGGTGAAATGAGCTTGTGTAGTGAATCTATAATTAACATAAGCACTATAAGAATTTTATTTACTCTAAGACATTGAACTTGAATTCATTTTTTTTATTTACGCTAAATATTTTTTGTTAGTCAGCAGTAATGAATATTACGTTTTTTTTGTTTGTATTAAATAATTTGTATCAAGCGAAATTGTAACATGAATACTGTGTGAAGCAAACTGTTGGCATACAACAATTTATAATGTGAAATTAAATTTAAATTTTTGGTATTGATTTGTTGCTGGGTTTGATAACCAAAAATTTGTCAAGATTGCAAAGTTCCGTGGGAACAGTAAATCTACAATTGGTTTGTTGTATTGCCACATTAATGCTGATCCTTAGAATAAGTTAGTATATAAGTTAGTGATTTTTGTAAATAAAATTTAGAAATAATTGATCAAGCAATCAAGTGAGATCTTTCATTTCTCTATCAAGATCGGCACTTCTGGTGCTGAAGAAAAACGGCTGCAGAGCTCAGTAATACTGAAAAATTAATAGACAATTTAAACACACCATTTCCAATAAACCATTTAAATACACTATATGGCGATCCTGCCAATCTATTTCTGGAGAATATAAAGAAACAGGATAAATTTTTGAAATCCTGCATGTTTACCTTTTTAAGATTTTGAAATTTTTTTTCTCCCCTTGCTGAAGAATTCTACAAAATTTAACATTTAAACTAATTTTTTCAAATGACTCAAGAGGAAGTCAACGAAATTTTCAAAACGCTGGCAAAAATTTATACAAGAGGGTACGTTCCAGAAGGAACACCAATTGAAGAACCACCAACCTATACACCGACTCCAAAGTCTGCTGGCCCTAAGCCAATCGCAATAGAGCAGTATCAGGCTAGACAGAAAAATTACCAACAACAATTACAAAACTTCAGGAACCAATCAAAAATTAAAAAAAAAGAAGAAAGGAGGAAAAAAGTTAAAATTTCAAAAAACCTGCAAGGACCTTCAGCGCATAATAGGCATTAGTCAGGGAAAACAAAAACAAACATTGATACAGCAACTGATAGAACTCAGAAGAACCGGTTGGAGAAACTAGACATTAACCAACATACTCAATAAATAAAAATATTTTTTTCCTTAATCCAGTTTAATTAAAAATTTTTCATTAAATTTTATATTATGCTAAGATTTTACAAATTTTAAATAAATTAATATAAATAAATATAACATTAAGTTATACTTTAAAGATTTGGAAATAAGAATAAGAATATTTAGCTTCAATGTTAGATTTTAAGAGAGGTTATGAATCTAGGACTACACACTTTTCAGTTAACCGAGGAAGATAGAATAGAATATACATTAGAACAACTCAAAATAGGCATCGCAGATGCAAAAGTAGAGGGCCATGCAAATGCCAATGCTATAAACACAAATAAAATAACAATAGATCAAGAAATTATAATAATTTTGTTGATAATTTTCACACTAGTAGTCATATTTAAATTCTTACAGCATTATATAAAGAAACAGGTTGTAAGAAACTCTGTACAAAATGTATAAATAACAAAACAAAATTTAAATAAAGAAAATCTAAATAAAAAATTTTTTTTTCTTATCAAATGCTGTAGAAATAAATATAATTAATGGAACAGATTTTTGAAGAATTAGAAAAGTTACGAATGCTAGAAAATCGATAGCAAAGAAATACACAAAAGAAACAATACAGGAAAAATTAAAGTCAATACAACAGTTGAGTGAAAAATTCGAAAAACTTGTACTCAATTCAGAGATTTGAGAGAAAAAGCAATTCAGCTGTTGACAGAACATAAAGGAGAAAAATAAGAAATAGAGCAAGAAGTTGAAAATCCTAAAATTATGTCGAACTTTGACAGCAAAAAGGCCTCGGATATAATTCCAGTCTTCGACGGAAAGCCAAAACATGTTAATATTTTCCTTTCAATGATAGAAATGGTTAATTCTGAACTAAATGAGCAAGGAAAAAATTACCTATTAAAATATGTAGTGGCGATAAAATTAGTAGACAGAGTCAGGGATATTTTGAGTATAGAAAACACACCTGAAACTTTCGAAGAACTTAAAACAATTCTAACAAAACATTTCAAATCCACAAGAACGGCAAGCAGCCAGCATACATTTTGATTTAAAGAATACCAAGCAAAAAGGAAATGTACTTAATTACAAAGAACGAATTAACACTTTAATAGCGGACTTGACATTGGTACAAATTTCAGAACTAGAGTACAGTTCAAATCAAGTAGCTCGCTCTACGATTAAGACTATGAACGAAAAACTGGCTCTAGAAATTTTTCAAGAAGATTTATATAAAGACATAAGAACCGCTGTGATAGCTGCACAACCCAAGACTTTGGCACAAGCCTATGACATTGCAAGTACACCGGAAAGATCATTACAACTATCAGATACATTTACAACTTTACAAATAAACAATAATAAACGAAATTATTACAATAACACAAATAGAAATAACTCAGGAATTAGAAATAACAGAAACAGACGGATAGACATTTTAACATAAATAGGAACAACAGAAACTATAACAATATCAACAGAAATTTTAACAATAACAACAGAAACCATAACAGAAATAATAACAATAACAGACACAATAACAACTACAACAATAATTACAATGGCTATAACAACAATACATCCAACAGAGGTAATAGATACAATAATAACACAAGAGGAAGAAGCTACTCCAATGTTCATGCAGTACAACAACAGGGAAACGTACAAACTCTGGAGACTCATTACGAATCTCCGAACAGGGAAAATTAAGGGTTTATACACTGCATATTGGGACATCGAATTTTCTTTTCTTAACGGTAAAAAGCATTAATTATAAATTAACATTTTTAATAGACATAGGTTCAGAGATATCACTCTGTAAAGAAAATGTAATATACAACTATTACAAAAATACTGACAATATTTGCCGATTGAGTGGCATTACAAATGAATGCAAAGAAACAGTAGGTTCTGCTGATTTGAAGATAATATTAGAAGAATAAACACTAACACACAGATTTCAATTAGTGGACAAAGCATTTCCAATCATTACTGATGGAATTTTGGGAATTGATTTTTTCTGTAAATACAACTGTCAGATTGACTATGAAACACTGACTTTAAATACTTGCATAGAGGGAGAGAAAATAACAATCCCAATCAGGGCTGCCGTTTTTGGTTATTTCTAACCAAAAGTGGTTACTTTTTTCTTTAATGTGGAGATGTGAATATTTTTCTCATTTTGGTTAATTTTTTGCCAAAATAATGATACACATGTACATATTTTTTATGTTATACTTTTTAAGGTTTTATGTTCTTCAATTTTTATTATTCCTACTAAGGCAACTGAAAATAAAACAGCTGTGACTAAAATTGCTAGTGCATCCACCTGTTATGAATTCGCCTTTATTGCTACCCACTTGTTTACAATACTTTTACAACACTGTCAACAGCTTTTAACTTTACTAACACTGGGTCTTCACGTAGCAATATCGATTGAGGCAATTGTCAAATTTGATTGCGTCCATGAAATTTCCTACGTGTAGACAGCGATTGCCATAAGTGTCAATCCATTGAGCAATGATTGCTATGCTGATTGCTCGAGCAATTATTGCCAAGCAATATGCTGTCACTTTTGTTGTATTTTTCATTAATTTTTGGAGTGAAATGGAGGAAAATATAAAAGTACATCATCCGAAAACATAATATAAGAAAAACTAAACATAAATTTTTCGTATTTCTATATTGGAAATATATATTTAAGGCAATACCTGCCCTAAGAATGTGTATGAATTGTGGAAAAAATTGCAGTACGTGTCCGCCGCTTCAAGCAAGAAGCAAAAGAAAATTTAATTATTCTGCCGAGCTTATTGCTTGTTCTCAGCAATGAAATTGCTACGTGAAGACCCAGTGTAAATGATCGCAACTCTGTACTACAGAAATGACATGTTTTTTGTAACATTCAATTAAAAGATTTTACAAAGTAAATTTATATAAAGAATATGCACGCAAGTTGTTGTTTGTGTAAAAATACTGTTCGGTTGTCAAATACAAAAACTAAACGTGTGAAGAAAAACAAAATTGAACAATAAAACGGAAAACTAAACGAGAAAAAATTAATCAGCTGCCGACTGGCATATACCTTACAAATGAGCATTGAACTATTGCTTGCAACTCAGCTTCATGTACCTTGATTTCTTGTTGTAGTGCGGCACAAAGTGCATGCATTTTAAATGTTATTTAATAAAAAATACTACATATTGAAATTTGGTTATTTTTTTTCTCATTTGATAACTTTTAAAGCGAATTTTGGTTGTAAAATTTTTTTGGTTGTGGCAGCACTGATCCCAATAGAGCTTAACACAAAAAGAATACATAATATAACTATACCTCCAAAAACAGAGAAGATAGTACCTATAAATATTGACATAAAAGAAGATAGTGTCACATGTAGTAAGGAAATAATGAATGGAGTATTTTTAGGAAACACTATAATACCCAAAGATGGCCAACGCTATGTTAAAATTTTGAACACTTTAGAGGAACCAGTGCGCCTAGAGAAATTGGGAATCACAACAATACCATTAAAAAATTATACAATTTGTAAAACTAACATGCGCAATAACAATAAACATTCAGAGCAAAGATTTAATGAATTACTAGAAAAACTAGATTTCAAGAACATTGAAGAAAAAATAAAAGGGTCATATGTGATATTCTAAGACAATATCAAGAAGTATTTCATCTTGAAGATGAACCATTAACGGTAAACAATTTTTATAAACAAAGTATTGAATTAAATGATAACACGCCCACTTACATTAAAAACTATAGACTGCCACAAACTCAACTAGACGATATAAGTAAACAAGTACAAGAGTTATTAGAAAAAGACATAGTAGAACCATCTATTAGTCCATATAATTCTCCATTATTATTAGTACCAAAAAAAGGACAGAACGACACGGAAAAATGGTGTTTAGTTGCAGATTTCAGACGTTTAAATGACAAGATAGTAAACGACAAATTCCCTTTAACCAGACTTGAAGATGTATTGGACAGATTAGGTAGAGCTAAATATTTTTCCACTTTAGACATGACAAGCTCATTTCACCAAATAGAACTCGAACCACAATCACGACCACTAACAGCATTTTCTACACCAAACGGTCACTTTCAATATACAAGACTACCATTCGGTTTAAAAATATCATCTAACAGTTTCCAAAGAATGTTGACCATAGCATTATCTGGGTTAGAATCAGAAGCATTTTTGTATGTTGACGACGTCATTATTTTCGGATGCAGTTTGAAGCACCACAATGAGAACCTCAGACTCTTATCTTAGAAAGACTAAAACAATACAATTTGAAGCTGAATCCATCAAAATGTTGTTTCTTAAAACCAGAAGTTTTGTATTTAGGACATTTGATTACAAAAAATGGTATAAAAACAGACCCGACGAAATACAAAGTAATTGAACAATATCCTGTTCCAAAAAACCCAGACGACGTTAGACGGTTTATAGCCTTCTGCAATTATTACAGAAGATTCATTCCAGACTTCGCCAAAACGGCAAGTTGTCTTAATAATTTATTAAAAAAAAAAGTAATTTTCAATTGGACAGAAGATTGCCAAATAGCATTTGAGACACTAAGAGACAAATTAAAAAACCCGCCCATATCACGGTTGATAAATGTGGCACGATCGTGCCATTTTTGGCACAATTCAATGATTAATGGCACGATGGCACGCTCACCCAAATTTTGGCACTAATGCAACATCCAAAATTTTTGAAAAAAGTTTTTAATACCTATTGTATAAAATACTTCAGCAAAATTTGTAAAATCTGTTGTAAAAATGTGTACTTCTAGAAGCTGCAACAATGAAAGTATTAGTTTCAAGTAAATGACATCTTACATGTTGTTTTTTGTTCGCTTCTATTTTGTTCTCCTTGCCTAAATGGCGCACCGAGTCGCCTGCCTTTTTGTCATACATAGATTAGCCGCCGTCGAAACTATCGGTTTTTTTATATTTTGGCCAGTTTTATATCATTCGTTATATTCGTTCGTATATGTGAATTGTTCAAGATTCAACACAACTGACTCAAAAAACAAACAAATTCTATAAGGTCGCGTCCTTGCTAGCTTTAAAAAATCTAAAGTGGACGAAAATTTATTGTTGAAGACTGAAAGTTTTTTTTCTACTTGAATTGTTGAATTAAATAAATAAATAAAACAAACAAAAATGAATTGAATTCCTATTAATCATTTAAAATACAAACTCAATAAAATTTACAATTAATACAATATATTTCACCGTTTTCATGAGCCCAGCTGTGTATGTATGTACATTTATTTTTTTTTTGCACTTTTTAAGTTATTTTGGCACTTTTTGGCTAACATTTTGGCACGAAACTAAAATTCTCAAATACCATCACTGGCCCATATTACGATTTCCCAACTTTGACGAACCATTCATTTTAACGACAGATGATTCAAATGTAGCTTTGGGAGCAGTTCTTTCACAGGGTGAAATCGGAAACGATTTACCCATATCATATGCAAGTAGAACATTGAATAAACATGAGAAAAATAAATCAGTAATTGAAAAACAATTATTAGGTATTCATTGGGGAATACAATTTTTTAGACCATATCTATATGGTAGAAAATTTACCGTAGTCACAGACCATAGACCGCTTATTGCTTTGTTTACCCATAAAAATCCGTCTTCAAAATTAACCAGAATTAGACTTGAATTATCGGATTATGACTTTGATATAAAATATAAAAAGGGAGCGAATAATACGAACGCAGACGCTCTATCGCGTGTAGAAATAAACTCACAAATATTAAGAGACATGATTCCAATCTGTATTGATGAAAAAGAAAAGAAAACCTTGGCTATTGCCAAGGTTTGTTATTACAAGAAATATGTTTAACAACGAACTGAAAAATAAATATGATGAAGATGAAAATAAAAAGAACGACTGCATATCTCGAAAGGAGACTGATCACCTCCATATGTGGGAATGCACGTCAATAAATAACATTAAGGGTACCCAAAAGATTGAATTTATATATGATAATAAGCTGCAGCAACAATTAAAGAATAAACTAAAGGAAAATAATGATAAAATAACGCGCATAATATGCAATAAAAGCGAAAATCCTATGTTTTCAGGAACATTTATGGAGAAACTTTTATTAAGATTGAAGAAATTTAAATTTAAAAAGTACGTACTATATGATAATGATGAAATATTTAAATATATAACGGCCGAAGAATTGAAGGAAAAGTATAACAATATAAACAAAAATGATATAGAAATAATTATATACAGAATGCCAAGAGAAATAAAAGATAATATAACACAATACAGATTGATAGAAGAATTTCATGACTCACCACATGGAGGACATTTTGGAATTAGGAAAACACTTTCCAAATTAAAACAAAGATATATATGGAAAAATATGAACAAAATGGTAAAAAAATACATAACAACATGTGATTCATGCCAAAAACATAAACAGATAAAAAATACAAAAGAACCCTTTACTATAACAGATACACCATCACACTGTTTTGATACTGTTGTAATGGACACAGTTGGACCATTAAGACCATCCGAACAATTTAGATACATACTTACAATGCAGTGCGAACTGACAAAATATGTTGTTGCTTGTCCGATCGAAGCCAAAGATGTCAAAACAGTCACGAAGGCTTTAATAGAACATATTGTATTAAAATACGGTATATTTAACATTCTCAAAACAGATAGAGGAACTGAATTTACCAATGAACTAATGAGAGATTTGTGTATTATTAAAAATAAAACAAAATTTCTCAACGCCTTACCATCATGAAACTTTAGGTACAATAGAACGAAATCATCGCGTTTTAAATGAATATTTTCTAAATTTTGTAGATGACAATAATTGGCATGAGTGGATACCATATTATACTTTTGCTTTTAATACGACACCAAATGTCGATACAGACTATTTACCATTTGAACTAATTTTTGGTAGACTTCCTAGACTGCCAAACGACACTTTAAGTGATACTAGAAAGATTTATAATATTGACAACTATTTAAATGAACTAAAGATTAGACTTCATAACTCATTACAAAGAGCAAGAGAAATAATCCTCGAAGTAAAACGAAAAAGGAAATTAGAATCTGAAAAGAAACAAAATAGAATAGATCTTAGAATAGGAGATGAAGTTTTGGTTAAAGTTTTGAATAGAAAAAAGAATGAACCTCCATACAAAGGCCCATACAAAGTATTAGACTTAGATGATTTAAATGTACTCATAGAAATTGATAAAACAAAAACAAAACTAGTACATAAGAATTTGCTAAAAAAAAAAAATAAGAAATATAAATAATATAAGGACATAAAATCTATATGTAACAATATGAATAAGAAATATACAGAGTAAATACTTAAAATTCACTTTATAAATATTAATACATAATCATACTTATATATGTACATATGTTTAATTTTTAATAATACCCAAACCTAGAAGGGTAAGGGTGTAGTGAATCTATAATTAACATAAGCACTGTAAGAATTTTATTTACTCTAAGACATTGAACTTGAATTCATTTTTTTTATTTACGCTAAATATTTTTTGTTAGTCAGCAGTAATGGATATTACGTTTTTTTTGTTTGTATTAAATAATTTGTATCAAGCGAAATTGTAACATGAATACTGTGTGAAGCAAACTGTTGGCATAAAACAATTTATAATGTGAAATTAAATTTAAATTTTTGGTATTGATTTGTTGCTGGGTTTGATAACCAAAAATTTGTCAAGATTGCAAAGTTCCGTGGGAACAGTAAATCTACCATTGGTTTGTTGTATTGCCACATTAATGCTGACCCTTAGAATAAGTTAGTATATAAGTTAGTGATTTTTGTAAATAAAATTTAGAAATAATTGATCAAGCAATCAAGTGAGATCTTTCATTTCTCTATCAAGATCGGCACTTCTGGTGCTGAAGAAAAGCGGCTGCAGAGCTCAGTAATACTGAAAAATTAATAGACAATTTAAACACACCATTTCCAATAAACCATTTAAATACACTATACTTGTCATGTCTAGTGTAGAAAACCATTTGGCTCTACCAAGTTTGTCTAAAATATCTTCTAATCTAGTTAGTGGAAATTTGTCGCTTACAATTTTGTCGTTCAGTTTTCTAAAGTCTACTACTAGTCTCCATTTCTTTTTGTCTTCGGTGTTCTTTTTGGGTACCAAGAGGAGTGGAGCATTATATGGGCTAATTGATGGTTCTATTATATCATAATCAAGCATTGTTTGTACTTGTTCGTTTATTATTTCAGTATGTGCATGAGGTAATCTGTAGTTTTTATGTACACTGGTGTATTGTCTGACGTCATGATGTTCTGTGTGTAAAAATTGTTGACGCTTAATTTTTCGTCTTCGATATTTCCTAAAAAATTTTATTAATTCTGTCTTTGCATAATTGTCATTATTATTTATTTGCAAGTCATTTAGTATTTGTTCAAAACGTTTGGGGTTATTAACATTATTGTAATTCAATATTTCATAGTTTTTAAGTGGGTCAGTTTGGAGTTTAATGCGTTTTAAAATTATTTCATCATTTATTGTATTTAATATTTTTAAATGAGTCATGCCGTTTTTCGGTGCTATTGAATTACTTAAAAATACGCCTGATTTTAATTCATTATTAAAAATTACGCTATCTTCAGTTAAGTTTAATTTTAATGCTTGTATTATTTCTGTTCTTGGTGGTGTTTTTATTTGTAGTGACGTAAATGATTTTGTATGCATTGGAGGTGTTATAGTTGTATTATTTGTAAATATGGAAATTGAGAATGTTTCGTTATCTATTTTGCAAAGGTATTTCTTGAGAAAGTCTCTACCTATTATTCCGTCTGTTTCTATGGGAAAGTCTGAATATACTATATGAAATGGGTGTAAGCATATTTCATTTGCTAAATTTAGTTCTATTTCTATTGTACCTAGTGAATGGATTTCTTCTGTAGTAATGCCTGTTAATTTGCATCTTTCTTCTTCGTTTAAAAATTCATATTGGAATTCATTTTGCATTCGACAAAGTGATATGTCAGCTCCTGTGTCAATAAGAAATGTGAAAGTTTTATTTTTGTACTTAGTGATTATGAAATTTGTGTTATTATCAGATACTTTGTGTATTTTTAAATTTGGCTGTCTGGAATATCTCTGTATTCCGAGCCTAATGCGTTTCCCGAATCTTGTATTGTGTGAATATATCTGTTGCTGTTATTTCTGTATGTGTTTTTTTGTCTATCTCTTTTAAAATTATTACTGTTTCCATTCCTATTATTGAAGGTGTTATTTCTAGTATTTGGATTATTGTTTCTATTAAAATTTTTATTGTTTCAATTGTTATTAAAATTGTTTCCTCTTTTAAAATTGTTATTTCTGGAGTTAAAAAATTTATTGTTTCTGTTATTATTGTGGTTATTACTGCGATTTGTGTTGTTAAAATTACTATTATTTCTATTCTGATTTATATTATTAAATATAATTCTCTGATGCATAATATGTGCTTGGGCATTTGAATTGTTGGATTCTTCTGCAATTTCTAAAGCTTCTGCAAATATTTTTACTCTGCTTGCTTCTATTGTTTTGACTATTTCTTTATTGGCTAATCCATTTTTAAATGCGTTAAATGCAATGATACCATTTGATTCTATTATTGTATTTCTTCTTTCTTCACATGTGCTTGATATTTGTAATTCGATTAATTCTGAAATTAAACTTTCAATTTGTCTGCAAATTTTCGTATGTCGCCTTGTTGTTTTATTTTATTTAATTCATTTAGGATGCTATTTGGTGTTAGTTTTGTCTTATAATTTTTCTTTAGTTCTTTTATTAATTCTTCTAAATTGTTTGGTATACTAGTTTGCTTTATTCTGCTTTGTACTTTTTGATCTAATCTGGTTTTAAAAATGAATTGAAAGAAATTGTGTTTCTTTGTATCATCTAGGGTCTCTTGCATCAATTCCAAATTGGCTATGAATGGGTTAAGTTCTTCCTTTCTACCAGAGTAGATGGGAATTAATTTTGCAATTGATGCAAGCTCTGAAGCGTTCATTGTCATTGTTGCAGTTGATTGTGTCATGTCTGAGTTTTTCGAAATTTTTTTAATTAATTGTTGATGTAGAGAGCTAGGTATTTCTAATTCTAATCCTTTTCTTGTTGATATTTTTGAAAGTTTATTTCTTATATCTAAGAAAAATGCGTCGGCTGCGACTTTGTGTGAAGTTGTCAGTTGATTATAGTTTACGTTTAATATTACTCTTATTTCTTTAAATTTGGTTATTAAATTCTGTATGTGTTTTTCAATTGTCTCATCTTTTGTTGCTCTATCAGTGTTTAAACATTTATAGGACTTATCAAAATTTTCTTTTATCAATCTAATTTTACTAACAATATTTTGCCATTCCATTGATTTAAAAATGTATGTTTATTTAATTTTGTTTTCTTTTAAAATTAAATTTTATCTAAATTGTCACTACGGCTAGCATACTTTTTTCTCAGGGATCTTTTGTGTAAGATATATAATTTAATTAATATATTTAATGCACTTAATATAACTTATATTAACTTAAGTATAAATACTGAATCTATTTGTTTGGTGTGGTCTACAATTTCAACATTATTTATAACATTAGCGTTTGGGTTTGCTATTTTTGATGATTTTCCTCCCATTTTTACTAATTTGTATTGATTTAAAAAATATTTCTTCTAAATATTACATTTTCGTAATAATAAAATTGTCTCTAATTCAGTTTTTGTTGGGTTCAATACCTTCTCTTTATCGGGAGTTCCTTCAATTCCTAAATCTTTCCACAGTCGAGTCAACCATTGAATAGAATATTGAATTTGTTCTTCAGTGTTTTCTTCTTGTAAGACCTGATTTTCTTTTAACATAGGCAAAGAGTTCTGTTTATGTTTCGGTTTTAACATTTTTCTATGTGTCCTTAATAATATTTAAATTTTATATAAGTTTTCAAAATTTATTTAACAAAAGTATAATTTTCTTTTTTTAGTAATTTAATTTGATTTTTATGTTGATTTTTTCTTTTTGGTGAGTAGCTAAATTTAACTTATTATAGAGTACTGCTATTTCTTTACGTTTTTGGAATTTTTTTTCTCCTCGCTTCTTCTTTTGTACTTCTGGTTTTTCTTCCTTTGGTTTCTTATGGGTTTGTTGTCTTCTCCTGTATTCTTCTATGCTGATGGGCTTTGGGCCAGCATTAAGAAGTGTTGGTGTGTATATTGGTGCAGCTATTGCTGGTGGTGAAGGTTTGTATTCTGTTGATTTGTATTTTTCTTCTAGGTATTTTTCTCAGCGTGAAAAAATTTCGTCTTTTTCTTCTGACATGGATGTAATGTTGTTTTTAGGAGTTGGTTTTGATCTGGGTTGTCAGTGGATTGATTTTGTTATGTAGTAGTAGTACTAGTCGCAGGGTAGTGATTACAGAGGTTTCAGCTTTTATTTTTTCACAAGGTTTTTGTCAGCAGGATCGCCATGTAATAGTTTAACGGTGTGTAAAGGTTGAACGCAGGATCGTCATGTAATGTTGAGAGTAGGATGTGTAACTAGCATGTAGTAGTGTGTTTGTGAAGTCCTATAGCCAAATTATTATTTTTATCCATCTGTACAGGGGGTCCAGCTTATAACTAGGCGTTCAAAGGAACTGGCAGAAAAAGTGAGAAGTCAATTTATAAACTAGGCAAGTTGTTGCCGGATTGCGTTTTTAAATCAAAGTCTGATTTATTGAACAAATTTCCCTGCTTATATACTAGTTTTACAAATCTTTATTAGCCTTTCTAACCTACGTTTAATATTTACAATTATATTTTGTTTCTTTCTTCACTATGACAATGGTAAGCATTATTTTAAACGACCAATCAAAAAAAAAGGGAATTTGGTAATTATCAATTTATATTGTGACTCAAAAGTATGTCACTCAATTTCTTGCATTCAGCATTCTTATTCTTATATTTATAAGTTTTTATAAATATGGCAGTTAGGATTTAATGTATGTATGTATGTATGTCCATAAATATTAGAAATATTTGCTTGTTTTATTGGTTAGACACCGTCTATATGCATTTCGTTCCTGCTCAAGTAGACTTCAACTCAAAATTTTTTAAGTAACCAGAAAAACTTAATTTGTTTATAGTAATGCCCTAATTCAGTAAGAAGATTTAGGACGTATTTGTTTGAAAATGCTTCTGAGTTCTTGTCTTTGAAGTCTCTAAATTATTTTCTTCAAAAATGGTTTTTGTCCTTGATAATGAAAAATAAAAATATTATTGCCATGTTTTCAAAACATAAAAATTAAATTAAAATATTATACAATAGTTTGAAAAATACATGAAAAAATATGTGTTGGATATAATGTTTAGAACAAAATCATAAAGCAAATACACGAACCTTCTAGCACAGACAATAAATTATATTTGTTTTAAAGAATCAAAACTGCTTCTTTTTTTCGTCCATAGACAAGACGATACATTCGTCGAACAGAATTAGGGCATAAGACTCTAAATATGCTATTGAGAATCACATATACAAACATAATAAGTTGAAAATCCTCAAACAAAGATTTTTCCAAAACAATATCATTATTAAATTTTGCATCAATTTTTTTTAAAGCTAATTTTTGTAAACCCACATAATGGCTTAAATAAAATCTTTTTGTAGGTTTAAATTTCATCTTTATTTAATATTTTTGGCTACTTATATTGAAAACCATATAAAAAAAGTTGCGTTATTAATGAATGGTATTGCGATTTATTTATTTTGCACAACACACTTGCATGCCTTTCCAACCCTTAAAAATAAATATTTTAGGATGTTCGAATTAAGTTTTTAAAAATTTAATAATTGTGGTTTTACCACAATAAATAAATGCAATAAAATGCACGTGTGTACTGCTGTGTACACATCCAAAGTTTTGTGATTAAAAAACATATATTTTTGATAGGCAGGTATATTAGAAAGGCCCACATACTTTAAAAAAATATCTGTGGTAAGCATTTTTTAATTTTATTACCTGAATTTTGTACTAAAAGACACTTTTTACTTTATTTTTCCTGATTAATTCATTAAAATTTTTTTGACATGTTCAATTAGTAAAGGAAACATTTGCATATGACAACAAACATTTGCATATGAAGGTGTTATTTCTAGTATTTGGATTATTGTTTCTATTAAAATTTTTATTGTTTATATTGTTATTAAAATTGTTTCCTCTATTAAAATTGTTATTTCTGGAGTTAAAAAATTTATTGTTTCTGTTATTATTGTGGTTATTACTGCGATTTGTGTTGTTAAAATTACTATTATTTCTATTCTGATTTATATTATTAAATATAATTCTCTGATGCATAATATGTGCTTGGGCATTTGAATTGTTGGATTCTTCTGCAATTTCTAAAGCTTCTGCAAATATTTTTACTCTGCTTGCTTCTATTGTTTTGACTATTTCTTTATTGGCTAATCCATTTTTAAATGCGTTAAATGCAATGATACCATTTGATTGTATTATTGTATTTCTGCTTTCTTCACCTATGCTTGATATTTGTAATTCGATTAATTCTGAAATTAAACTTTCAATTTTGTCTGCAAACTTTCGTATGTCGCCTTGTTTTATTTTATTTAAGTCATTTAGGATGCTATTTGGTGTTAGTTTTGTCTTATAATTTTTGTTTAGTTCTTTTATAAGACAAAACTAAGTTTTGTCTTATAAAAAATTTTTTTTTTTTTTAGTTCTTTTATTCAGTTCTCGTTGTACCTTCATAGTGAACAGAAGTATTAGCGGAATTTCTTTTTACATACTAAACCAAAAAAAAAAAAACCATAAAAAAAATATTTGTGGTACATAATATTTGTTGTACATTAACTTTGATAAACAAGCTATTTTTGCTTTGCTAATATTTTTTTTACATAGACAGTAATAACTAAAACAAAAAAAAAAACAAAAACAACCGTAAACAAAATAACTTAAAGTGCCCTTGAGGAATACACTTACAAAGTGCCCTTGAGGAATACTCTATATGAGTACCTCGAAAACAAATAATTGCGAAGTGAGTGATAACAGCAGAAATGCCTATCTTACTGTGAGCTCTGATGATCTTAATGATAACAATAAAAATAACAAATTTGATGATAGACTTACTGTGAGTTCTGATGATCTTAATTTAAAAAAAGTAAATAAAAAACTTGATGACAGACTTTTTTAACGGCTAAGCCAATTTTTCGTCAGCGATCAACTTCGCTTTGTCCACTGTCAACTGATTCGTTAACATTACAGTTGCCTACTACTTCGTCATTTAAATCAGCGATATCATCCGATTCATCACTTACCCAATTAGTCACTGAAAATAAAAAAAGCCCAAAACCCAAGGTCCAAATTGGAATGGACCGATATATTATTGTGGGAAAGCGCGGGCGAAGCCCTAATTCTACTAAAATTGCATCTGCTTCAAAGGTATCTAGGGATAACAGCGCATCATCTACTAATCGTTTTCAAATATTGCAAGATGACAACGACACACCTGATATATCCGCGAAAAAAACCTCCAAGCCGCCACCAATATATTTGAGAGAAAAAAATTCAAATTAATTTCGGTAATTGGTGAGAATAAATTTCACATTGTTCCAATAAAACATGGCAATATCGATGAAACGAAAATTCAAATCTATGACGAAACTGATTTCCGCAAAATGGTTGCTGAATTTGAAAAAAGTAAAACAAGCTTCTACACATACCAGCTTAAGAGCGCTAAAGGCATGCAGATCGTATTGAAGGGCATAGATTCTTATGTTGCCCCCGAAGAAATAAAAGATGCACTCGTCCTCCAGGGGTTCAAGGTAAAAAATGTGTCCAATATAATAAATAGAGAAAAGATTCCCCAACCCCTATTTCGTGTTGAACTTGAGCCTAATGATATAAAATTGAAAAAAAATGAGACGCATCCAATTTATAATTTAAAATACCTCTTGTACCGAAAAATCACAGTTGAAGAGCCACATAAGCGTTCAGGTCCTGTACAGTGCCATAATTGCCAAGAATATGGCCATACAAAAACATACTGCAATTTACCCTCTGTTTGTGTTGTGTGCGGCGAATTACACGGCACCGCTAGCTGCAACAAACCAAAAGATCAAAGTGATAAAAAATGCAGTAATTGTGGAGGTAATCACACCGCTAACTACAGAGGTTGTCGTGTGTACTCTTTGGTAAAGAAGACTATGGTGCAAAAACCTAAATTAGCTCCAGCTCAATCAGCAAACGTTTACTCTGCCACTTTTCAGCAAATGAGCCAACCAGTTACTTCCCGTGTATCGTATGCAGATGCTGCTAAGGCTAGTTCTATTCCGACACAAAATGTTTCACCGCAAAATAATTCTACAAATACACACTCAAACTTTAATTATAATCGCCTTGAAGCCACTATTGAAAATCTTGTGCAAACTATAAACAATTTTACAACAAATATGACTAGCATGATGCAAGAAATGTTGCGAATGCAGAATACTCTGCTTCAAGCAATACTTAATAAGCCATGAACACGTTAACAATATGTTTCTGGAACGCAAACGGCATTCGCCAACATAAAAATGAACTTGAGCACTTCCTCACGGAAAAAAATATTGATATAATGTTGGTCTCTGAGACTCATTTGACTTCGAGAAGCCTTTTTAAAATTTATGGCTACACCTTATATGATTCAAAGGACCCGAGAGGAAGAGCATGCGGTGGATCAGCAATTTTAATAAAGTCAAGACTCAAGCATTATATTATTGATAACATTTGTGAAGAACATTTACAAGCAACGAATATTTGTATTGAAAATTTTTCCAATAATTTTGTCATATCATCAATTTACTCTCCTCCTAGATTCGCAATTACTGAGCATCAATACGAGGATTTTTACAAATCTCTGGGTCCTTGTTTCGTAGCAGCTGGCGACTATAATGCTAAACACACGTTCTGGGGTTCGCGTCTTATTACATCCAGAGGTCGAGCGTTGTTCAATACAATTTCCAAAATGGGCTTGGATGTCATTTCAAGTGGGGAGCCCACTTATTGGCCTACTGACATACATAAAATTCCGGATGTAATAGACTTTGGCGTTATGAAAAATATCTCTAGGGATTTAATTCAAATTGAAGCTTCTCTAGATCTCTCGTCCGATCACTCTCCCACGATCGTTACAATTTGTAGCCCATTAAGAAGTGATTTACCTCACCCATATGCCAATTTGATAAATCGTGGAAATTGGCTGCGATTCAAAAAATATCTTAGTAGTCATTGCACGGAAAACATTACACTAAGAACACCTGATGATGTTGAATCTTTGCCAATCTTAACGAAAATATTAAGCAGGCTGCTAAACATGCCACTACCTCCTATCCGCAGACTGGGTTTAATAGACTATATTCTACAGATATTGAACGTCTCGTATGTGAAAAAAGAAGAGCTAGAAGGGAATGGCAACAGCATAGATCACCCCAGAATAAAATTTGATTTAAAGAGTGCACTAAACGACTCCAAGAGCTGCCTGCACATGAAAAAACTGCATCTCTTAAAAACTATCTGGAAAATCTTGATGTCACACCAGCATCTGATTACTCTTTATAGCGTGCTGCTAGAAAGCTTAAAACACCCGTTGAGTTTAAACCACCTCTGCGCACATCTACCGGAGGTTGGGCAAGAAGCGATACTGAAAAAGGTAACATATTTGCTGCCCATTTAAAATACGTATTTACCCCAAACACATGTACTGGTGTAATTGATTTGCCAAATGTAGTCGCTCTACCCCCTCAACAAATAAAGTTTAAGACGCGTGATGTGCAAAAACTAATTTCTGAACTCAACCCAAAGAAAGCTCCGGGTTTTGATGGAATTAGTAACCAGATGCTAATAAAGTTGCCTCGTATTGCAATTAGAATCCTGTTATTTATTTTTAACGCCATTTTACGACTGGAGTATTATCCAAATAGCTGGAAGCTTGCCAAAGTTAAAATGATTCCAAAGCCGGGCAAAGACCTTACCAAGGCTGAGTCATACAGGCCAATAAGTCTCCTATCAACAATGTCAAAGCTTTTCGAAAAACTGCTCATGACAAAATTGTCCCCAATTCTAGTTAATAGTGGGTGCATACCGGACCATCAATTTGGTTTTAGAAGTCAGCATAGCACCATTAAACAAACTCATAGATTGGTCCAATTTATAAGAAGAACATTTGAAGAAAAGAAGTATTGTTCTGCGCTGTTTATCGACGTTTCTGAGGCATTTGATAAAGTGTGGCATGAAGGCCTAATTTTAAAATTAAAAACATACCTGCCAATAAACGTTGTAAGTCTTTTGAAAAGTTACATTACTGCCCGGAAGTTCACTGTTGTGGAAGGAGACTTTATGAGCATGCCTGAAACTATCTCATCCGGTGTGCCACAGGGGAGTATACTGGGGCCAGTTTTGTATTTGATTTATACTTGTGATATGCCTCTGAGCAGCAATATCCACACTTCTACATTTGCTGATGATACAGCCTGCCTTAGTATGCATGAAAATCCTTACGAGGCATCCCGATATCTTCAAGAACACATTACCCAGCTGGAACTATGGAGAATTAAGGTAAACGAACAAAAGTGTGTTCAAGCAACATATACATTACGAAGAGATACGTGTTTACCCATTCGGATTAACATTCAATCCCTCAACATACTCATGTGAAATATCTTGGTATACACCTTGATCGACGGCTTACTTGGAAACACCACATTGACTCTAAGTTAACCCAAATGAAATTAAAATTAACTCAGGTACATTGGCTGATTGGTAGAAATTCAACCCTCAGTCTAGATTGCAAACTTTTGATATACAAGTCACTTTTGAAACCGATATGGTGCTACGGAATTCAACTATGGGGCACTGCTTCAGCTTCCAATGTCGAGAGAATCCAACGAAGGCAAAATAAAATTTTGCGATTAATAACATCGTCACTTAAATATGCCACTAGTGACTGAAGAAATTGCAAAAAACGCTGGCAAATATTTAACAAAACTCGAGTCACATCCTAATCCGCTTGCTCGTAATATTTTGAACTTTACTGGACACATCCGCCTAAAAAAGAGGGATACAAGGGCTCTTATACTCAACACTCCAGATGGGACTAACTGAAAATAATTTTTATTTTTTATTTATTTTTTCTTCCTTTTGTTTATCACTACTTAAATATGTATTATTTATAACTATCTCTAAATTTATGTCCGACAGTGGTCGGGCCTAATAATTATATTTTAGATTTAAGATTTGATTACTTATTGTTAGTTCATATAGGAAGATACATTAAATAAATATTATATTATATATAAATATTATTAATTCTTCTAAATTGTTTGGTATACTAGCTTGCTTTATTCTGTTTTGTACTTTTTGATCTAATCTGGTTTTAAAAATGGATTGAAAGAAATTGTGTTTCCTTGTATCATCTAGGGTCTCTTGCATCAATTCCAAGTTGGCTATGAATGGGTTAAGTTCTTCCTTTCTACCAGAGTAGATGGGAATTAATTTTGCAATTGATGCAAGCTCTGAAGCGTTCATTGTCATTGTTGCAGTTGATTGTGTCATGTCTGAGTTTTTCGAAATTTTTTTAATTAATTGTTGATGTAGAGAGCTAGGTATTTCTAATTCTAATCCTTTTCTTGTTGATATTTTTGAAAGTTTATCTCTTATATCTAAGAAAAATGCGTCGGCTGCGACTTTGTGTGAAGTTGTGAGTCGATTATAGTTTACGTTTAATATTACTCTTATTTCTTCAAATTTGGTTATTAAATTCTGTTTTTCAATTGTCTCGTCTTTTGTTGCTCTATCAGTGTTTAAACATTTTAATAATAGGATTGTCTCTAATTCTGTCTTTGTTGGGTTCAATACCTCCTCTTTATCGGGAGTTCCTTCAATTCCTAAATCTTTCCACAGTTGAGTCAACCATTGAATAGAATACTGAATTTGTTTTTCAGTGTTTTCTTCTGTTAAGACCTGATTTTCTTTTAATATAGGTAAAGAGTTCTGTTTATGTTTCGGTTTTACCATTTTTCTTTTTGTCTTTAATAATAATTAGATTTTATATAACTATTAAAAATTTATTTAATAAAAGTATAATAATTTTTTTTTATTTTGTTTTTCTTTCAATGCTAATATTTTTTTTTTATTTCTTTTTTTCTTTAGTTGTACCAGCTAAAGTCAACTGCGTGTACAGTTGTGCCAGTTTTTTCCGTTGCTGGAATTTTTTACCGCCACGTCTTCTTTTATATGCTTTTGGATGTTTTGTTGGTTGAGTTATTTTTGGACGCCTGTCGTCTTCTATATTCGTCTATGGTGATGGCCTTTGGGCCGGCATTCAGTGGTGTTCCCTTGTAGATTGGAGCGGATGTGGGTATGGGGTCTACTCCATACTTTTCCAATAAGTATTTTTCCCATCTCGCGAAACTCTCGTTGATCTCTTCAGTCATCTGTTGTTTCTATTGTATTCTCAAATGTAGTTAATGGTGTGTATTTTTAATGTTTTGTTGGTTTGTTTTTTGTTTGCAGGATTGTAGTTAGGATGTATGTAGAAATGTAAAATAATGTTTTCAATGTTTGCTGATTGAAGAATCGGGGTTTTTTTTGGTCTGCAGGATTGTAGTTGTAATTTTTAATTTATTGTAGGAAGGTTCTTTTTGTCCGCAGGATCGCCGTGTAAAGTTATTTGTAGGATGTGTTTAAGTATGGCCCTATGCAGGTAGGATGTATCCAAGTGTGGCCCTGTAGTCCCTTGTTTTGTTTATACAGCTGTCAGGGAGACCAGCTTATCAGTAGGCGCTCAAAAGATGTGCCAAAAGATTTTGAGAATTTAATTGAAACAAGGCAAGTTGTTGCCAGTTTATGTTCATAAATTAAAGTCTGATTTATTGAATGTTTAACTCTACTTACATATATACTATATTACATTTTATTATTTTTATGTTTCTTTATGCCTTTACTTTTGCTGACCATCTATAATAGAATAATTTTGTAATGAAAGCAAAAGTGTGTCATTTAAATTTAATAAAGTTTTGTTAATTAATACAATAAGCTGTGTTGCAATGCAATTATATTATGATACAGTGTATTACAGTAAGTGAGGTACACTACATTGTTATATTTTTTTTTTAACATTGAATTATTTATGATCGTTATTTAAAAAGGGAAAAATATGCATTC
Source organism: Tachina lurida (assembly GCA_944452675.1). Classification (NCBI taxonomy): domain Eukaryota; kingdom Metazoa; phylum Arthropoda; class Insecta; order Diptera; family Tachinidae; genus Tachina; species Tachina lurida. Next base: position 73,232,071 of record OX101754.1, read on the forward strand.
AACAAAAAAGGGTACAAGAAAACAAGAAAAAAATCTTAGTTAGTTTGAGTCTGTGCGTTGGGATATTTCATCATGTTCTGTCTGTGTGAGTTGCGTTTGCATTAGCTAATTTACCCACCTGAAATTGTGTGTGTTGGTTTGTGTTCATTCCTTTCAGAAGAAAGTAGTAGTGCAGAAGTACTCTTGGACTAGCCGCAAAGCGATACCGAGTAGTCGCTCTTGATATCCCCATTAATACTTTCAAGTGACGATTTTAACATTGGGCTGTCATACGAAAACTACTACTCGCTTTTGTGTCGCTTTCGGAGTGATGCACCACTGGTCACTTTGGGAGTGGTGCACGACTGCAGAGTAATTTTTCAGCAGTCGCCTTTGAACTCATGCACGAGTTATTTATGGATAAATTGGTATTGAGAAATATTTAAAAAATGTACACAAAGATTTTTTTTAAATACGTTTGTTTTAATTACATATTCATTAAAAGTGGTAAAAAAAAACTTCAATTACATAAAAAATATAAAAACTAAAATTTGTACAAGGCATTTCATTGGCTTTTTTACCATAAGAAAAGCTTAAGTTATAAATTTGAATTTGCACTCAAATTCCTCAATGGCTTCAATATGACTTTATTTGAAACGTTAAAATATTAAAAAAAATTAAAAATAAGGCCTTTCATTGGCTTTGTTATCACAAGAAAAATTAAATTATATATGTATGTATGTATGTAATTAGTCTGAACTTTCAAGCAGTTCGTGGTTGTTTTGGTTGTTGTTTCAGTTTACTGTAGTGAACTCGTCTCGTCATGGTTATCCACACTTAGGTGAGCGCGATTTCGTTTTGTGTTCTGCTTGCTGTTGATTTTGTGGTATTTCTTCTTCTCGTGATGGAGAGCTGCTCTGAATTTCTCTTCTGGACGATCATCAGAAATTGCATCTAAAAAATCAATATGAAATATTGAAAAAATCAATATGATATTATTAACTGTGACCGCAAAATTGCAAGTTTTTTAAATGTAGGCGTACCAATGATAGCATCGTAGATATTTTTAAAATCTTTCAACCTCTTTTTGCCTTGCACTCCTTCAGCGTTAAATGATATAACAATTTCTCGGCCAAGAATTTGGCCAAGATTTTTGCATATGTCTCCTTTAATAAGAGATTTTATGTAGCGAACCTGCAACGTTGTAGTTTATATTAATGTCCTGAAGTGTGTTATAAAAATTGTATTTTATATGTGATAATTACTTACATACAAATCATTTTGGGTTTCAAGTAGTCTTTCAAGCTCATGGAGTTGGATCATTTTTTTATTTTTTTTATTTTCACAGATTTTACAGGGAAAATCTTCATAACATTGTCTAAAGCCTTGTTTTTGTCGAGAAGCTGATTTAGCAGCACTTTATGTTCCGTAAGAATATCGCATATTTTCATGTTTTGTTGCTTTTGCTGCTCAAGCGTATCTGTTAAAGATTTTAAATAGAATATAATTTGAGGTTTAAACTCCTGTAAAAATAAACTAACTTACCTTTCATGTCGTCAGTTTTTTATGAACTTCTACGCAGCCATCGCACTTTGACCCACCTAAAATTCAAATTTATACAAAAATTGTTAGTATTAGCTTTAAAGAAAATGTTCACAGTCGAATTAACTCACCTTTTGTCGAGAAGTGTTTTATTTTTGAAGCCATTATGATGGACATTTTTGCGTAATGCGATTACAAACAGCTGTGCAAAATTGGAATGAGTGCAAATTCAGATTTAAAAGGAAAACAAAAGTATTTGTATTTTATAGATTTTAAGGGAAATTGTTCTTTTTCCCCTAAAACTAAGCTTGAAATAAAAATTCCAAGTTTTAAGGAATCAGTGGGTTCTTTATAACAACTTTTAAGGTCTAGAATTCTGCTACCTTCAACAAAATTATTTTCTCCTTCTATAAAGCGAACTATTTTAATAGGAGTATCTAGGTCAACTGCGCAAAAATTGTTTGGGCTACTGGACGAAAAGTAACAAAGATTGAAATAAACGCCTTTGATACCCTCTTTACAACGTATACATCCACTTTTTTCTTATTTTTTAAATGTTTCATGTCTTTTGTTTGTTTAAGATTTGTTGAATTATTTGAGTAGGCTTTCTGACGTGCTTTTTTAGCTTCTGAAGTCTGTTTTCAAAATCATATGCAGAAAATTCTGCAAGTGTTCCATATTTTGCTGCATCTTCAGCTATGTGGAGCAAGCTGTGCACATTAAATGAAACACTTTCTTCCCCAAATATGATTGGAAAATTTTCTACAAAAAGTTGCAAGATAGCTTGAGCTTGTTGAATATTACTTTTCTTAAAAATTATCTGGAGGGTCTTGATGTTACACCGGCGTCTAATTACTCCTTGTGGCGCGCTGCCAGAAAGCTTAAAACACCCGTTGAGTATAAGCCACCTCTACGCACATCTACCGGAGGTTGGGCAAGAAGCGATACTGAAAAAGGTAAATATATGTACTGGTGTTGCTGATTTGCCGAATATAGTCGCTCTACCCCCTCAACACATAAAGTTTAAGACGCGTGATTTACAAAAATTAATTGCCGAACTCAACCCGAAGAAAGCTCCGGGTATTGATGGAATTAGTAATCAGATGCTGATGAACTTGCCTCGTATTGCAATGAGAATCCTGTTATTCATATTTAATGCTATTTTACGACTGGAGTATTATCCACACAACTGGAAACTTGCCAAGGTTAAAATGATTCCAAAGCCGGGCAAAGATATAACAAAGGCTGAGTCCTATAGGCCAATAAGTCTACTATCTACAATGTCAAAGCTTTTCGAAAAACTACTCAAAACAAAATTGTCCCCAATTCTAATTAGTAGTGGGTGCATACCAGACCATCAATTTGGTTTTAGAAGTCAGCATAGCACCATTGAACAAACTCACAGATTGGTTAAATTTATAAGAAGAACTTTTGAGGAAAAAAAGTATTGTTCTGTACTGTTTATAGACATTTCCCAGGCATTTGATAAAGTGTGGCATGAAGGCCTAATATTAAAATTGAAGACTTACTTACCAATAAACATTTTAAATCTTTTGGAAAGTTACATTATTTCCCGTAAATTCACTGTTGAGGAAGGAGACTTTACAAGTAAGCCTGAAACAATTTCATCTGGTGTGCCACAGGGGAGTATACTGGGACCAGTTTTATATTTAATTTATACTTGTGATATGCCTGTGAGCAGTAGTATCCATACTTCCACATTTGCCGACGATACAGCCTGCCTTAGTATGCATGAAAACCCTGATGAGGCATCCCGCAAACTCCAGGAACACATTAGCCAGATGGAGCTTTGGTTAAACTTATGGAGAATCAAGGTAAATGAACAAAAGTGTGTTCAAGTAACATTTACTTTACGAAGAGATACTTGTTCCCCCATTCGGATTAACAATCAAGTTGTTTCTCAACATTCACATGTGAAATATCTTGGTATACACCTTGATCGACGACTTACATGGATACACCACATTGACTCTAAGTTAACTCAAATGAAACTTAAATTAACTCAGGTACATTGGCTGATTGGTCGAAATTCAACACTTAGCCTAGACTGTAAACTTTTAATATACAAGTCGCTTTTAAAGCCAATATGGTGCTACGGAATTCAACTATGGGGCGCTGCTTCAGCTTCAAATGTAGAGAAAATTCAACGCAGGCAAAACAAAATTTTACGCATTATAACATCGGCTCCATGGTACATAAAAAATTCAAATATACATCGTGACTTGAATATGCCTATAAGTACTGAAAAAATTCCAAAATACGCAGGCAAATATCTAACAAAACTCGAATCACATCCTAATCCGCTTGTTCGTAATATTTTGAACTTTACTGGACACATTCGCCTAAAAAAGAGGGATACAAGGGCTCTTATTCACAGCACTCCAGATGGGACTTCCTGAAAATTCTTTTATTTTTTATATTTTTTCCTTTTGATTATTAATACTTATGTATCATATATAACTACTACTAAGCTTATGTCCGACACTGGTCGGGCCTAATTATATTTTTATATTTAAGATTTGACTACTTATTGTTAGTTCATATATGAAGATACAATAAATAAAATATCATGTAATAAGAAAAAAAAAAAAAACTTTTGACATGTCGGGGACAGCTTAACATTCTGTACGCACAGTGCAATAGCAGAAATTCGTAATAAAAGTCATTATCAACTATTTCTTGCAAAATAAACGGACCAGTATAAGCCAGAAGGAGTCGAAATTCAGTGGCCTTCCAATTTGATAGTTCATTTAACGATCTCGGTTTTCTAGGAAATTCTTTCGGGACAAATTTTTTAAGGTCTTGTAACTGTCTTGATATCTTTTCAACGTTTTCTTTTGGTAATTTAGGGCGAGTTCGTCGATTTACAAGACGTACAAGCATTTTTCTCATGACCCCAAGCTCAATTAAATTCATGCTGTCCAGAGGAGTTTGAGAAATCATTTTGAAATCAATGCATTCTAAGGGACTCTTTGTTACTTGGAAACATGGTAAGTGATGTTCTGGATACTTGCGTGCATAAAATTCATCATCAGTTATGGGAAACCAGATGCAATCCTGTATGTTAACACATTTTTTACTTTTTTAGCTTTCTGAGTGCATTTCATACATCCATGACTTGAAGTATGTCCAGGAACACCACATACAAAAGACCTTGCCGGTGTATCGCAGACTAAGCATCTAAACATAATAGGTATATTTCGATTATTTATGTTAAGATACCCATCTAAATGCTTTACTTCTTCCACAAAATCTCTCAAAAATTTATGAACACAGTGTGGCTTACTCCTTCCAATAAAAACACCTATTGGAAACGGTTCCAACTTTTGTTTGGAATTAACTATTTTAAGCAAAATGAGCCAAAGCTGCACTGATGAACTTTTGAATAGCGGAATACCATCGATATTAATATCGATCACGATTTCAGCATAGCTCTGCAGTAATGTTTCAATTTTTAAAATCTGGTTTTTATGCCGAAATGGCAGTAAACACCTGGAGATATGTTTTGTTACAGCAAGTTTTTGCCTTCCCTATAGCTTTTCTACACATAAAGGTACTTCAAGACCTTCTTCTTTCAAAATTGCCAACAATTTCTCTACACAAATTTTTGTGGGTTTGGTTTCTATGTACCACGTTCTAAGTTTTTCCGAAAACTTAGAGTTTAACAAAATTTGCGAATCATTTCCCGGCAGACTGTCATTTTCACATGTGCTAGTGCTTTCAAAGAATTTTGCTTCTATGTTTTCACATTGTATTTCTTCACTACACTTTTCAAACATTCTTTCTTTATAAGCAACTTTTTGTTTTGCTACTCTTCGTTGGAAAGTGCGTTTATTCATTTTTATTTTCTTATAACAAAATATATTTACTTTTTTTGTTTTTTATTTGTAAGGCACAGGAATATTCCTCCCAAAGACTGATCAAACTTTAATTTTACGAACCAACAATTGAAGCACAGCCGCAAATAACGTTGTAAAAGACATTTTTTAAAAAACCAGTTTTTTCACAGATTAACATTAACATAACTCTCTTGCGTTGTTCAAACATCAAACCATCCAAAATTATACATCTTATCGCCGTCAAAATACAATTACAATCCAATCAGTCGGTGGAAAACTTTGTAAGTAACTAATAAAATCATGCAAACGAAATTGTCGAAAATAATTGATAAATGTAGCAGAGATACAAAAAGAAAAGTTAATGCTAGTTATAATTATTTTCGATAAGCTAAAAAAATTTAAACGAAAAAACCATTCTTGCTTTAAAATACGTTTTTTGGCTCTCCTGAAAAATTATTATTTTGTCACTTGAAACGTTATTCGCGGCTAACATTTCATTGTTGACAGTTTTTAGCAGCACTGCCAACCTAAACATTTGTTGATAGTGTTGCCAAATTAAAAAATGAGTTAAGCATTTGCGACTACTCTACCAGTACTTTCCACCCGTATATAAATAGTATTCCAGTATATCACCAATCGTCAGATTGCAGGGTTGGTCAGTTATATTGTTGTGGAAAGAACAAATATACTTACATATGTTTTTGATCAAATAAATAAGAACAAATTATGCATTTATAATTATAACATACATTTTATTTAAAAATCTTTTATAGTTCTTTTACTTTTGAGATATTGGTTTATAGTAAAAAATTCTTTTATATAAATTAAAAAGTTTTTGAGTTAATAAATATTCATTATAATGTAATTTAAATGCACATATCGCTAATTTACTTCAATAGTGGCATAACTCAAAAAATGGGTTTTTTGAGTTAATAATGCAGAAAGATTCGGCATTTTGTATTTTGTCTTGTGTAAAAATTTCATACAAATAGCTTGTACCATCACCTCCTGAGAGAAGATTTTTTTTTTCATAGCTACATTGAGTTGTATGCAAATTGAAAACTTAAAACGCGTTTTCTGCAAAACTAGTTTTTTCGAGTTGTGCCACTATATGACAATCATATTTATGCAAGTTATTACGATAATATATGAAAGAAGTGTAGACATTGCTATAAATTCTTAATTCGTTAATAATTCTCAGAAGTAATTTCTTGTGGTCCTTATCAATATGACAACTGTAACTATGTAATAGTTCCTGTAATTCAGCTGTTGAAACCATTTCAGATGAAAACCAATGTAGCTGGTACATTAACAATATCTTTTAATAAGTTGTTATTATTTATTTCGAACTGGTTCGTATCTGGTTGTGAAATTCCTTGTATTTGATATTAATCTGGTTTGTATCTGGTTGTGAAATTCTATGTATCTGCTTTGTATCTGCTCTGCATCTGCTTTGTATCTGCTTTGTACCTGCTTTTTATCTGCTCTGTATCTGCTTTATTTTTTTGCTTTTATCTGCTCTCTATATGCTTTTTATCTGCTTTTATATGCTTTTTATCTGCTCTGTATCTGCTTTTATCGTAATAAAAAAAACTTCTCTTCGAGATATCATATCTTGAAGTGTCTTATTAATAATCTCAATTTTTTCATCAATCAAATAAAGTTTAAGACGCGTGATGTGCAAAAACTAATTGCTGAACTCAACCCGACGAAAGCTCCGGGTTTTGATGGAATTAGTAAGCAGATGCTGATGAAGTTGCCTAGTATTGCAATTAGAATACTGTTATTTATTTTTAATGCCATTTTACGACTGGAGCATTATCCACACAGCTGGAAACTTGCCAAAGTTAAAATGATTCCAAAGCTGGGCAAAGATCTTACCAAGGCTGAGTCACATAGGCCAATAAGTCTCCTGTCAACAATGTCAAAGCTTTTCGAAAAACTGGTCATGACAAAATTGTCCCCAATTCTAGTTAGTAGTGGGTGCATACCGGACCATCAATTTGGTTTTAGAAGTCAGCATAGCACCATTGAACAAACTCATAGATTGGCCCAATTTATAAGAAGAACATTTGAAGAAAAGAAGTATTGTTCTGCGCTGTTTATCGACGTTTCTCAGGCATTTGATAAAGTGTGGCATGAAGGCCTAATTTTAAAATTAAAAACATACCTGCCAATAAACGTTGTAAGTCTTTTGAAAAGTTACATTACTGCCCGGAAGTTCACTGTTGTGGAAGGAGACCTTATGATCATGCCTGAAACTATCTCATCCGGTGTGCCACAGGGGAGTATACTGGGCCAGTTTTGTATTTGATTTATGCGTGTGATATGCATCTGAGCAGCAATATCCACACTTCCACATTTGCTGATGATACAGCCTGCCTTAGTATGCATGAAAATCCTTACGAGGCATCCCGATATCTTCAAGAACACATTACCCAGCTGGAACTATGGTTAAAATTATGGAGAATTAAGGTAAACGAACAAAAGTGTGTTCAAGTAACATATACATTACGAAGAGATACTTGTTCCCCCATTCGAATCAATAATCAAAATATTCCTCAACATTCTCAAGTGAAATACCTTGGCATACACCTTTATTGAAGGCTTACATGGCAACATTATATTGACGCTAAACTAATTCAAATGAAAATTAAATTAACTCAGGTACATTGGCTGATTGGTCGAAATTCAACACTCAGTCTAGACTGCAAACTTTTGATATACAAGTCGCTTTTGAAGCCAATACGGTGCTACGGAATTCAGCTATGGGGCACTGCTTCAGCTTCAAATGTGGATAGATTCCAACGACGGTAAAATAAAATTTTACGGTTAATAACATCGCACAGTGGGGACTTTTGCAAAATAAATGGTAATAAATCTGGAACTTCTAAACTACTGATTGGATTTATATGAAACATCGAAAATCCGTAGAGGAGGACTCAGGCTTTATAACAAATGTCTTGGCAGCCGTCTGGCTTAAGCTGGACAGGAGTTACAGTGGGCCTAAGTTGACTACATGGGACTCCAAAAAAATTCTGAGGCTTGTAACTTTAGAAAAATTACCCGATTCTTATGAGATAAAGAGTTTTAATCTAAGCTCAACATTTTTAATAAATAATGTCCTTAGATGTGTTTTCGTATCTCTCATAACTTAGAAGATATTTGACTTTTAACAAAAAAAAATTTTTTTTTTGTCTTGACTTTTTTTACTATTTCACCTTCAACTTTTTAGTCAATTGTTGGATTTTAAATTAAAAGACAGCATTAAATTTCCGATAAAATTCTAGATAAAAATAAGTAAAAAACTTATGCATATCTGCAGTCGTGAAATCGGCAAAAGGCAAAGAATTCAAAGTTTTAAAATTTTTTTGAAAAAGGCACGTTTTTTTAAGAAAAAGTATCTTCATTATTTTCAATTTTGTGAAAAACTTTGTTTAACACATACACTTTTAAACCACATCGCGCTAAAAACAATCTATTCAGAATATGCTAATAGCCAATTATTTTGTATTTTGGGCATGCACCCTACACTCAGCAGTGTCCGAAAATTGCCAATTTCAAAATTTTTTTTTGTGCTTATGCGCTTATAAAAAGTTGTGACAGTATATTTTGAAAGTTTTAACTATATCATTTAATTGTTAAGATAGTTTGCAACATGTTAAATATAAATTTTTAACAGCCTTTTCATAAATGCGAACATGCGCGCAAATTTTCTGAAAAAAGTCAAAATTTTGGAAAAATTTTGTTTTGTACCATAAAAAATATATATAAAAATAATTTTCTTTTCTTATAATGTTTTCTTTTCTTAGCTTTCATATGAGTATTTTTACTTTGCCTGAAAAAATTATTCCAATATAATTAACTGATCTCGAGATATTCCGATTGTAGGGTACAATTAAAAAAATATGTAGAATGCGCTTAACTTTTTTCCCTTTATTCACACATCAGCTGTTTAAAACTTTTATGAATTCTGAAATTCAACCTAAATAGAAAAATAAAAATAAATTTGGAATGTTATCAAATAAGTCTATGTATATTTTTCGCAATAAAAAATATTTATGGTAATTATACCATATGATGTTCCATGTAAGTGTAGTTAACGTTAATAACAGGTAAGCATTGAACGAATAACAACACACATTTTTAATGGATTAAGAAAACGTTTTCGTGCATTTTATTACAGCAACATCGGAAGGTGCTACCTCATTATGCTACTACTACTTAATAACACTTCACAGTACTAGGTAATTAGACAAAATTAGCAAAGTTGCTTATAAGTTATGCTGTATTGTATAAAAAATTGGAAAAGTTTTATTTGTGTGCATTGGTTTTTTATTATTATTTACCAATAGATAATCTATTTAATATTAGGCTATAACTAAGAAAATTTTTTTAACACTAAATAATTTATTTATTTTTAAATTACATGTTTAAGCTATGTTAATTACCATAATTTTACAATTTATTTATTTCAATTATTTTTAAGAAAAGAATCCGAAATATCGAAGCTTAAGAGGTTATTTATTTGAACTGCTTCACTGTCGTCTTTCTCTATTTCTTTAGTTATCTTTGGTAACAATTTCAATCGTATTGCTTGTAAAACTAGATCTGAGGATAACAATAAGTGAAGCATTAAATCATAATTTTCTGCTAATTTTGAACACTTTCGACTATTAAATAATATGTACTGCTTTACATCTATGTTCCTTGCTTCTTGAGCTTCTTCTGTAAGTTCTCCCAGAGGTAGGATGTTGGTTTCAATGATTTCTTTTCCATAAGATAATACCTTATGTACAGTTGGCGTCATCAATCTCCACGGATATACATTTTTTATCAGTACTTTTGTTTCATTAGCAAAAACATCAAATTTTTCTGCATTGATTTGCTTTTTACTGTTAATAGTTGCCAGTATTAATTTGAAGTTCCTTATTAGTTTTTTATCCATGCCGGTTATCAAGGATGTGGTCTCAGGATCCTCAAAAAAGCGTCTAGCAGTGTTTCCATTATTCGAGTTACCATAACCGTTAATTGGGTTATCAATTATAAGCCCATGCTTTCTAAATTCATTTTGTATCCTTTTCTTCTCAATTCTTCGTGTCTCTGCTAAATCTTTGTTGTTTCGTGAAGAGACAGTTTCATTACCTTTGATATTTCTATATTTTATATCATATGATAGATGCAAGCAATACTCCATAAATCTAATGCGAGCATGAAGTGGGGAAATTCCAAATTTAAGGGCTTCCTCTTTTATAGTTTCATCAGATTTATCTTTAAACTCAGAGCTTTTTTTCCCACATATATTGCATTTCCAGTACGACTTGGTATCCGTTAGGGCATTGGCAACTTTTCCATCTATCATAGTCAATTGTAAATCAAATGTGACATTTATAATGCAGTCAGAAATTCTTACTGCAATGCTTGGTAAGTTCCTTATTTCTTCTGATATAGTAACCACAATATTTTAAGTTTCATCTCTATTTTCTTTCATATATTCAAATTTTATTGGTCGACATAATAACGTTGATGTAGGCGTCCTATTTATCCATACGTCTTCAAATGCAGGTACAGTGGATGATGATGATGAATTTGTATATAAACGCATTCTAAGAGGTACCAACCTAGACATAAATATCGATGAAAAATATATATTATCTTCGCTTTGATGTCTATATTTAGAAAATCCAGTAGTCCCATCACAACCCCATTTACAAATTAATATTAGCTCAGACTTGTGGCATTTACTTATGTCTTCTTTGCTAAAGGTTGAAATTATCCTAGAAGCAGTATTTTCGAGGAGATGGCATAATTTCCCCATTTCTTTTCAGTCGCAGCTTTTCTTAATATTTCATATTTATTCCTTGTTGGACCCAAGTTTAGAATAAGGGCTAATGCATCTTCATTAGTAAAATCTGTTTTAGATTTAGGCGTTGGTATGTTTTCCACGATACGTTGTATTCTCTTTGGAGATGCTTTTGGAAGAGCATCTACAATTTGGCCAACTTCCTTCGGTTTGTTTTTGGAAGGCACTTCTAAAGGCATCCTTTATAAGGCCAAAAGAGTGGTTTTCAATGAGGTCTTCTTGCTTTCTTTTCTGGCTTCTTGGTTGAAGTTCCTCGTATAATTTATTAGGCCTTCCCAATCGTTTCATACCAATCTGTGTAACTATCTCGGTTTTTGGCCATTGTTCATTTTGTTTTTGGAACTTAGTTTTGTTATAATTAAATTCTTTCATTTTTCATTCGTACGCTACCAAAAAGTTCTCTATTTTTTTAGTAGCATCTACATTTAGTTTTAATCCAAATTAGTTGTCAATTATATCTATGATTTTAGAACATTTTTCTTGGCGCAATAAACTAACAAGAACGTATTCCCATAGAAGTTTACATACCGCGTTATATTTAATACTAATCTCCATAACAGTTCAATATAGAGTGATTATTCTTATAAAAGAACCCTGCGTTTTTATGCAATACAGCATAATTTATAAGCATCTTTGCTAATTTTGTCTAATTACCTAGTACTGTGAAGTGTTATTAAGTAGTAGTAGCATAATCAGGTAGCAACTCCCGGTGTTGCTGTAATAAAATCCGCGAAAACCTTTTTTTAATCCATTAAAAATGTGTGTTGTTGTTCGTTAAATGCTTACCTGTTATTAACATTAACTACACTTACATGGAAAAACATATGGTATAATTACCATAAATATTTTTTATTGCGAAAAATATACATAGACTTATTTGATAACATTCCAAATTTATTTTTGTTTTTCTATTTAGGTTGAATTTCAGAATTCATAAAAGTTTTAAACAGCTGATGTGTGAATAAAGGGAAAAAAGTTAAGCGCATTCTGCATATTTTTTGAATTGCACCCTACAATCGGAATATCTCGAGTTCAGTTAATTATATTGGAATAATTTTTTCAGGCAAAGTAAAAAGACTCACATGAAAGCTGAAAATGCCAACATAAGAAAGGAAAATTATATTTATATATATTTTTTATGGTACAAAACAAAATTTTTCCAAAATTTTGACTTTTTTCAGAAAATTTGCGCGCATGTTCGCATTTATGAAAAGGCTGTTAAAAATTAAAGTTTAACATGTTGCCAACTATCCTAGCAATTAAGTGATATAGCTAAAACTTTCAAAATATACCGTCACAACTTTTTATAAGCGCATAAGCACAAAAAAAAATTTTGAAATTGACAATTTCGGACACTGCTGAGTGTAGGGTGCATGCCCAAAATACAAAATAATTGGCTCTTAGCATATTCTGAATAGATTTTTTTTAGCGCTATGTGGTTTAAAAGTGCATGTGTTAAACAAAGTTTTTCACAAAATTGAAAATAATGAAAATACTTTTTCTTAAAGAAACGTGCCTTTTTCAGAAAAATTTTAAAACTTTGAATTCTTTGCCTTTTACCGTTTTCACGACTGCAGATATTAATAAGTTTTTTACTTTTTTTATTTAAAATTTGGTCAGAAATTTAATGCTGTCTTTTAATTTAAAATCCAACAATTGACTAAAAAGTTGAAGGTGAAATACTAAAAAAAGTCAAGACAAAAAAAAATTTTTTTTGTTAAAAGTCAAATATCTTCTAAGTTATGAGAGATACGAAAACACATCTAAGAACATTATTTATTAAAAATGTTGAGCTTAGATTAAAACTCTTTATCTCATCAGAATCGGGTAATTTTTCTAAAGTTACAAGCCTCAGAATTTTTTTGGAGTCCCATGTAGTCAATTTAGGCCCACTGTAACTCCTGTCCAGCTTAAGCCAGACGGCTGCCAAGACATTTGTTATAAAGCCTGAGTCCTCTTCTACGGATGTTCGATGTTTCATATAAATCCAATCAGTAGTTTAGAAGTTCCAGATTTATTACCATTTATTTTGCAAAAGTCCCCACTGTGCATCGGCTCCATGGTACATCAAAAATTCAAATATACATCGTGATTTAAATATGCTACTAGTGACTGAAGAAATCGCAAAATACGCAAGTAAATATTTAATAAAACTCGAGTCACATCCTAATCCGCTTGCTCGTAATATCTTGACCTTTACTGGACACATCCGCTTAAAAAAGAGGGACACAAGGGCCCTAATACTCAGCACCTTAAATGATTCTAATAGCTACACGATGCAACTTCATCAGCATCTGGTTACTAATTTCATCAATACTCGGAGCTTTTTTGGGGCTGCGTTCTGCAATTAGTTTTTGTACATAACGCGTCTTAAATTATATGGGTTGCGGGGGTAACGCAACTACATTTGGCAAATTAACAGCACCAGAACATGTGTTTGGGGTAAATACGGATTTTAAATGCTCACCAAATATTTTACCTTTTTCAGTATCGCTTCATGCCCAACCTCCTTTAGATGTGCGCAGAGGTGGTTTAAACTAAACGGGTGTTTTAAGCACAGAGGATACCAGAGTTGAAGAAACTGACTTATGAAAAAAGCTAAAATCATCTGATTTGATCACTGTTAAAAAGGGACAAATAGTGTGTATTTGTTATGAAAATTGCTTAGCAAAATAATCAAAACAAACAACAGAAAATATAATATGGAAATTTTAAGTTTTACAATATTAAAATAATTTTAATTAAAAGTATTTATTTACTTCTAATTGGAAAACTATAATGCGGGAAAGATCATTTGTATTAAAATGTGTACATATTGTATTTGTTTTTCAATGGCATCGGTGTGTGCGTGTGTGTATAAAAAATTAAAATGCCACAATCAAGTCCCTGCATACAAGAAAACTGTGGTTAATATAAAAAAATATGAAATTGATAAAAAATAAAAGTGCAAATGAGGAGCGAATGGATGAATTCAATCTTTGAAGGACGAATTTTTGCTCCGGCTTGCGTCATGTGCCTTATTTGGGGTTGGGGTTGATGGCTGCCAGACATGCATCAGATGATGATAATACAAGAAAACTGTGGCCAATATATAAAAAAACATGAAATTGATAAAAAATAAAAGTGAAAATGAAGATCAAATGGATGCCTTCAATCTTTGAAGGACGAATATTTACTTCGGCGTGCGTCATGTGTCTTCTTTGGGGTTGGGGTTGTTGGCTGCCTGACATGCATCTGATGATTATAATACGATACCTATTGCGAAGGTAATGAACCAGTATTTTATTTATTTAAAGAAAATAATAATTGATTTCTTTTCCTCATTCAGTGCGCTTGAAACATGGCAATCTAAACATCCGGATGTTATGTCCACTGTGGTTATATACTTACTTGATCTAACTTTTTCAACTTTGGAAACATAATGAAATTGATGTATGAAATGTTATTTATATTATGTTGTAGTTATTATTCGCCTTTATCAGGAATTAAAGTTCGTGTGGAATGTGTTCCCTTTCCCTAAAACTGTGATCGGCGTTGTTGTTGTGTCGGTATTTTATTTTCCATTTTGTCCACAATTTAATTTAAATAATGCTTTATGCTTTTTATTTACTTTATTTTGCAAATAAATTTATACATTTTATTTTTCTATTTTGTCTTGAAATTTTAATTATAAGCATGTAGTGTATTGAATTCAATTTATATTAATACTTAATTTAATTTATTATTGTGTTGTCAAAATGTTTATTTAAAAAATTTAAAACTAGTAATAGTGTACAATTGCAGTTATATACATGCACAAAAAAAAGAGTTAAATATTGTTTTAAACACAAATAAAAACTTATAAAAGTAAATAATTAAATTTTAGTGTTTTTAGTTCAAAGAAAAGCATTTATATTACAACTGCGGTAAGATTTGAAAACGATAAAAGCTATATATGTATAAAACTACATCATTATATTTTTGAAATCGAGTTTTTTGTACATTTTGATAGATCTAATGCATCGAAAAATGCCAAATTATCGATTTCAAAAACAAAATAACAAGGTAGGGCCTTTCTATATTAAGGTAGCGATATATAAATGACGAACATTCAATTTTTAAAGTACATAGGTTGAAATTTATAGCCCAACTTTTTCTCAAACTCATCATACCCCACCAGCAATGCATCTAAATCTATTCCAGAGTGATTTGCATAGGGCAAAAGTGGGGATTTCGGTGGACGCCATGAACCAAAAACATGTACCTTTCCATCACTGTCAAATTTTCATCTTCGAAATCATCTTGTTATTAAAATTCAATACAAACTTTTAAATATCATGTATTCTATAATAAAAATTATTTCAATACCAAAAAATTTAGTCCCCATTCGTCAGCTTTCTTACGAACCAATTCACAAATTTCCACATTTGTTAGTTTTTTAATATTAACTAATATTTTAATATTAACTAAATCAACAAAGCTCCAATAATGCGGTGGTATTTCGGCTTTTATTGATGCTTTTTCTAGTTCTTTGGGCACATAATAACATGGTGGCAACCAGTTATCCCTTGGTTCGAATTTCGTAGCAATCATATATTCGCCCAATCGTTTCCTCCGGCCCAAACGATACAAATTTAAATTAGCTACTCTTAACACTTTTTCCCAAACGGCACGTACGCGGGTTTTATGTTCTGGATGTTGTGGAACGCATTTCTTGGTTTCAGCTTTGTACACATAAACACAACGTTTGCCAACGTAAAACTGGCCGTGTTCTTTTCTGCCAGCATCCTCAATCTTCAAGATTACTTGGTTTCAGTGTTGATTCCTCAAACCACGCTTGTAACCAGTGAACACAGCCTTGGCGAACAAACGGCCATGGCGTTTGTATTTAGGTGCAGACTTTTCGGTTTTGGTAACCTTTAGGGATATAGCGGCCTTAGGAGCTTTGAATGCTTTGGCAGGAGCAGATTGTGTGTCACCCATAGTTAACGGAAACTTGTCAAATGGCGAAAGAGGAATGCTCGGAATGCTGTGCAGCTTCTCTCCAGACGGGCAGCCTCTTATGCATTTGTTGCTCCTAAGAAATTAAAACAATTTAAATTAATATACATAAACTAGACAAGATTATAGATTTTTACTCACATAAGTATTTTTCAGTTTTGCAAAAAATGTGCTTCTGAAAATATAGAGAAAAAAATTAGCTATTATGAGAACATACACACATAAATTATCAATTGCAGAAACTACTCACCTTTAATTTCAACCAAGATTATGTTTCTCTTATAGAAATATGCAAATAAATTAAATTTAAAACATATTTTTCAAGAAATAAAAATTTTTCACCTATTACTTACCAAAATCACACAGCGAATAAGGCAGCAAAACACAACACGAAAATATTTTACAAAAATGGCATACGAAAATCATTAAAGAGGATTTGATGACTGTGTGAGCGAGACGTAAAGAAAACGCAATTTTCTTCCGTCTCGTGTCACCTCTGGTATCCTTTGTGGTTTTAAGCTTTCTAGCAGCGCGACACAAAGCGTAATTAGATGCTGTTGTGACATCAAGAACTTCCATATAATTTTTAAGAGATGCAGTTTTTTCAAATCCAAGCAACTCTTGGAGTCGTTTAGTACACTCTTTAAATCTGATTTTAAGTTGGGGTGATCTGTGCTGTTATCATTCTCTTCTAGCTCTTCTTTTTTTCACTTACTAGACGTTCAATATCCGTAGAATAAATTCTAATTACCCTAGTCTGCGGATGGGAGGTTGTGGCATGTTCAGCAGCCTGTTTATTATTTTCATTAAGGTTAGCAATGTTAGATTCAATATCATCAGGTGTTCTTAGCGTAATATTTTCCGTGCAATGACTACTAAGATATTTTTTAAATCCCAGCCAATTAACATGATTTATCAAATTCGCATATGGGTGAGGTAAGTCACTTCTTAATGGGCTACAAATTGTAGCGATCGTGGGAGAGCGATCGGATGAGAGATTTAGGGAAGCTTCAATTTGAATTAAATCCCTAGAGATATTTTTCATGACGCCAAAATCTATAACATCCGGAATTTTTTGTATGTCAGTAGGCCAATAAGTAGGCTCCCCACTCGAAATGTCATCCAAGCCCATTTCGGAAATTGTATTGAACAACGCTGGACCTCTGGGTGTAATAAGACGCGAACCCCAAAACGTATATTTTGCATTGTAGTCGCCAGCTGCTACAAAACAAGGTCCAAGAGATTTGTAGAAATTTTCGTATTGATCCTCAGTGATTGAAAATCTGGGTAAATTGATGATATCACGAAATTCGCACAAAAATGTTCAATGCCAATATTTGTTGCTTGTAGATGCTCTTCACAAATGATGTCAAGAATGTAGTGCTTGAGTCTTGACTTAATTAAAATTGCTGAACCACCGCATGCTCTTCCTCTCGGGTCCTTTGAATCATATAAGGTGTAGCTATAAATTTTAAAAAGGCTTCTCGAAGTCAAATGAGTGTCAGAGACCAATATTATATCAACATTTTTTCCGCGAGGAAATGCTCAAGTTCATTTTTATGTTAGCGAATGCCGTTTGCGTTCCAGAAACATATTTTTAACGTGTTCAGGTTTTGTGGACTAACGCTTGAAGCAATGTATTCTGCATTCGCAGCATTTCTTCCATCATGCTAGTCATATTTGTTGTAAAACTATTTATAGTTAGCACCAGATTCTCAATAGTAGCTTCAAGGCGACTAAAGTTAAAGCTTGAGCTTGCATTTGTGGAATTATTTTTAGGTGGAACATTTTGCGTGAGGATACACGTGCACTGACTGGTTGGCTCATTTGAGCAGAAGTGGCAGAGTAAGCGTTTGCTGTTTGCTAATTTAGGTTTTTGCCCCATAGTCTGTTTAACGAAAGAATATACAGGACAACCACTGTAGTTATCGGTGTGATTAAATCCACAATTACTGCATTTTTTTCTGCTTGATCTTATGGCTTAGTACAGCTAGCAGTACCATGCTATTCACCGCAAATAACACAAACTGCAGGTAATTTGCAGGAAGTTCTTGTGTGGCCATATTCTTGACAATTATGGCCTGAACGCTTGTGTGGTTCTTCAACGGTTATTTTTCGATATAAGAGATATTTTAAATTATATATTGGATGGGTCTCATTTTTTTTTCAATTTTATATCATTTGGCTCAAGATCAACGCTAAATAGAGGTTGGGGGATCTTTTCCCTATTTATTATGTTCGATACATTCTTTACTTTAAAACCCTGGAGGACGAGATCATCTTTTACTTTTTCGGGAGCAACATAAGAATCTATGTTCTTCAATACGATCTGCAGACCTTTAGCACTCATGAGCTGATATGTGTAGAAATTTGCTTTATTTTTTTCAAATTCAGAAGCCATTTTGCGAAAATCTTTTTCTTCATAAATTTGAATTTTCGTTTCATCAATATTACCAGGTTTTATTGGAACAATGTGAAATTTATTCTCACCAATGACCGAAATTAATTTTTTAATAAGAGCGTTTGAGTTTTTTTCTCTTAAATAGATTGGTGGCGGTTTGGAGGTTTTGTTCGCAGATTCAGCGGGTTTGTCATTGTCATCTTGAAATATAATCGCTTTTGCCGATTAGTAGAGGATGCGATATTATCCCTAGACATATTTGGAGCAGATGCAATTTTAGTAGAATTTGGGCTTCGCCCGCGCTTTAAAATTGTAATGTATCTGTCCATTCCGACTGAGACCTTGGGTTTTGGGCTACTCTTATCTTCAGTGACAACTTGGTTAAGCGGATGATATCGCTCAGTTAAATGTAGAAGTACTAGGCAACGGTAATTTAGACGATTCACTAGTTGGCATTGGACAAAGCGAATTTGATCGCTGACGAAACTGTAGTTTTGGGTTAGAAAAAGTCTCTCATCAGATTTTATATTGTTATCATTAGGAGCTTCAGAACTCACAGGCATTTCTGCCGTTAGAACTCACTTTACAATTTTTTTCCTTTGGTGTACTTATGTTATTTCTATATGTAAAAATATTAGCAAAGCAAAAAAAAAAGCTTATTTATCAAAGTTAATATCGCGCACTAAAGCATAAAGAGTCACAACTCAAAATTATAAAAGTGCTTTTGCTTTTTTAAAAACCAGTTAATTGAAGAAATCTATAACGACCTCAACAATTTGTTTTGCACTACAGTCTTCTTGAAGAATATAAAATACCGTTATGCTTGTTTTTATGTCACATACTTACGTCATTTGTACGGTATCAACAGTTCTTTCCAACTACTCAGCATTTGAAATTTTTTGAGTTGTGACTCTTTATGATTTAGTGTGCGATATGTACTAGGAATATTTTTTTGTATGATTTTTTTTTGTTTAGTTTGTATGTAAGAAAAATTCCGCTATTACAACGAGAACTCTCTTTGCACGTGTCTAATTTTTCTTTAAACTTTTCTATACTTATTTTTGTAAATATTTTAGCACCTTTTTCTATTAAGAATCTTACATAATTCGTTCTGCCTAAAATATATTATCTAGATAATAAGGATTATCGCTACATCTGATGCGCATTTCATTTAGAACAGAATCGTTTTCAGCTTTTATTTTCTTCTTTTTTTTTCTTGCAAGTTTTATATCAGCCTCATTAGGATTTGTACTACCATTTTTATTTTTCTTAAGTGTACTTTTATTCTATTAAATTTTTCTGTATTTACCTAAGTTTTTGGTTTAATCATTTTGTATCTTCTTTTTATTCATGTTTCTTATTATCACCAGCGATTTTTTCACACTTTCATAATTTTATTAGGATTCATTTCTTTTAATATATCTGAGTCCAATTGTATCATCGACAATGCATCTGGGTTACGTTCCTCTTTTATTTAGAACTTGGATTTTTATGTGAATGTAATGACAATAAATTTTCTACCATATATGTAAGGTATGCTTTTTATCTGCTCTGTAGCTGCTTTATTTTTTTGCTTTTATCTGCTCTGTATATGCTTTTTATCTGCTTTTATATGCTTTTTATCTGCTCTGTATCTGCTTTTATCGTAATAAAAAAAATTTCTCTTCGACATATCATATCTTGAAGTGTCTTATTAATAATCTTAATTTTTTCATCAATCAAATAAAGTTTAAGACGCGTGATGTGCAAAAACTAATTGCTGAACTCAACCCGACGAAAGCTCCGGGTTTTGATGGAATTAGTAACCAGATGCTGATGAAGTTGCCTAGTATTTATTTTTAATGCCATTTTACGACTGGAGCATTATCCACACAGCTGGAAACTTGCCAAAGTTAAAATGATTCCAAAGCTGGGCAAAGATCTTACCAAGGCTGAGTCATATAGGCCAATAAGTCTCCTGTCAACAATGCCAAGGCTTTTCGAAAAACTGGTCATGACAGAATTGTCCCCAATTCTAGTTAGTAGTGGGTGCATACCGGACCATCAATTTGGTTTTAGAAGTCAGCATAGCACTATCGAACAAACTCATAGATTGGTTCAATTTATAAGAAAAACATTTGCAGAAAAGAAGTATTGTTTTGCGCTGTTTATCGACGTTTCTCAGGCATTTGATAAAGTGTGGCATGAAGGTCTTATTTTAAAATTGAAATCATATTTACCAATAAATTTTCTGAAACTATTAGAAAGTTATATTACTACCCGGAAGTTTACGGTTGTGGAAGGAGACTTCATGAGTGTGCCTGAATCTATATCATCCGGTGTGCCACAGGCGAGCATACTGGGGCCAGTTTTATATTTGATTTACACTTGTGATATGCCTTTGAGCAGCAATATCCATACATCTACGTTTGCCGGTGATACAGCTTGCCTAAGTATGCACGAAAACCCTCACGAGGCTTCTCAATATCTACAAGAACATATTACACAACTGGAACTATGGTTAAATTTATGGAGAATCAAAGTAAACGAGCAGAAGTGTGTACAGGTAACATTTACCTTGCGAAGAGATACTTGTTCGCCAATTCGAATCAACAATCAAGTTGTTCTTCAACATTCACACGTAAAATACCTTGGTATACACCTTGATCGACGGCTTACATGGAAGCCCCATATTGACTCAAAGCTAACACAAATGAAACTGAAATTAACTCAGATACATTGGCTGATTGGTAGAAATTCAACACTCAGTCTAGATTGTAAACTTTTAATATACAAGTCGATTTTGAAACCAATATGGTGCTACGGAATACAGTTATGGGGCACTGCTTCAGCTTCTAATGTCGAGAGAATCCAACGAAGGCAAAACAAAATTTTACGGTTAATAACATTGGCTCCATGGTATATCAAAAATTCAAATATACATCGTGATTTAAATATGCCACTAGTGACTGAAGAAATTGCAAAATACGCTGGCAAATATTTAACAAAACTCGAGTCACATCCTAATCCGCTTGCCCGTAATATTTTGAACTTTACTGGACACATCCGCCTAAAAAAGAGGGACACAAGCAGTGTTGCCAGAATTTCTAAGGATAAAATCTGCAAAATTCAACAATTTTTCACGAAAAAATCTGCAAAATTTGCATTTTATTTTTAAAATCTTCAAAAAAATCTTCAGAGCAATTTTAAAAACAATGTCTGTTATATTTTATTAAAAAGAATTACATAAATATGATGTACATGCGTGACATAAATATTTTTTTCTAACCCATATTCATAAAACTTAAACTCGGTTTAAAATGTATTTTATTTAATTTTTTTTAGAAAAAGATTTCTTAAAATGACTTTCAAGCATATTTTATTTCTTTATGAATATAAGCCTATAATGTATGAAGAATGTGCATTTCATTTCTTCTTATGAAACTCATCAGTAAAAACTTCATATATGTTTTTAACAATTACGTCCGCAATCATAATAGATAATATTTATAAAATGAGTTTGAGTTACAAAACGTTTAACAAACAAATTTCCACACAAAATTTGTTTTGTAAACCTTTTGTAAACTAAAACTATTTTTTATGAATACGGCAGAATAAGCTCAAAAGTTTCAAGCAAAAATCTTCGATTTTGAATCCGTTTTTAATTTCTCATTACATTTTTACAATTAGCTGCCACCTTTGTTAAAGTCTACTAATGATTAGCTTGAATAAAATCAAGATTTATTGCTGGATTTTCACGTTTTATAGCTTGTTTTATTCCTAGGATATGTGGTTTTAAGAAAAATGTAAAAAATATGAAACTTTTGAGTTTCTGATTTTTTTATTGCAATTTTCATGTAAAAAATTACGCGATTTTTGCATAAAAAAAACTTTTTTCTCTTTTAAATTCTGAATAACTCCGAAACCATAAAAGATAGGTAAAAATTATTATAAATTTTTTGTAACAAAATTTTGTAACAAAATTTTGGTTTATTATCTATTAAAATCGAAATAGCGGTTTTCGAGTTATAGTAAAATATATTAGTATGGCCGACTAATTTAGGGACCAAAATTAGCCACGCCCATAAAAAAAATCTCTACGTGATAGAAAAAAACTGACAGCAGATTTGAATTGAACGCATCGAAATCCATATAGTCCGCGTAATTTTATCTAAAGGAGAGCCAAAAAATTTTATTTTGTTGTACAGTGTTATTTTCAAGAAGTATCATTTGGGGTGCTGAGTATTAGGGCCCTTGTGTCCCTCTTTTTTAAGCGGATGTGTCCAGTAAAGTTCAAGATATTACGAGCAAGCGAATTAGGATGTGACT
This sequence comes from Tachina lurida, assembly GCA_944452675.1. Classification (NCBI taxonomy): domain Eukaryota; kingdom Metazoa; phylum Arthropoda; class Insecta; order Diptera; family Tachinidae; genus Tachina; species Tachina lurida. The sequence goes on from OX101754.1 coordinate 73,255,004, forward strand.
CGAGTATGTATTTGAGTTAACTTAAGTTTCATTTGAATTAGTTTAGCGTCAATATGATGTTTCCATGTAAGCCTTCGATCAAGGTGTATGCCAAGGTATTTTACTTGAGAATGTTGAGGAATGTTTTGATTATTGATTCGAATGGGGGAACAGGTATCTTTTCTTAGGGTAAACGTTATATGAACACACTTTTGTTCATTTACTTTAATTCTCCATAAGTTCAACCATCTTTCAAGCTGGGTAATGTGAGCTTGGAGATTGCGGGATGCCTCATCAGGGTTTTTGTGCATACTCATACAGGCTGTATCATCGGCAAATGTACAAGTGTGGATGTTATTGCTCACAGGCATATCACAAGTATATATTAAATACAAGACTGGCCCCAGAATACTACCCTGTGGCACACCAGAAGATATAGATTCGGGCACACTTATGAAGTCTCCTTCCACAACAGTAAGTTTCCTATCAACAATATAACTTTCCAAAAGTTTTTCTATATTTATTGGCAAATATGTCTTCAATTTTAAAAATAGGCCTTCGTGCCATTCTTTGTCAAATGCCTGAGAAACATCAATAAAAAGGGCAGAACAATACTTATTTTCTTCAAAAGTCCTCCTTATAACTTGAACCAATCTATGCGTTTGCTCAATAGTGCTATGCTGACTTCTAAAGCCAAATTGATGGTCCGGGATGCACCCATTATCAGCTAAAATTGTGGACAATTAAGTGATGAGCAGCTTTTCGAAAAGTTTTGAGACTGTTGATAGTAAGCTTATAGGCCTATATGACTCAGCCTTGGTAAGATCTTTGCCCGGCTTCGGAATCATTTTAATCTTGGCAAGTTTCCAGTTATGTGGAAAATACTGCATTCGCAAAATGGCATTAAAAATAAATAGCAGGATTCTTATTGCAATATGAGGCAAGTTCGTCAGCATCTTGTTACTAATTCCGTCAATACCTGGAGCTTTCTTCGGATTAAGTTCAGCAATTAGTTTTTGTACATCGCGCATCTTAAACTTTATGGGTCGCGGGGGTAGAGCAACTACACTTGGCAAATCAGCAACACCAGTACATGTGTTTGGGGTAAATACGTATTTTAAATGATTAGCAAATATGTTACCTTTTTCAGTGTCGCTTCTTGCCCAACCTCCGGTAGACGTGCGCAGAGGTAGTTTAAGCTCAAGGGGGGTTTTCAGCTTTCTAGAAGCGCGCCACAAAGAGTAATTAGATGCTGGTGTGACATCAAGACCTTCCAGATAATTTTCAAGAGATGCAGTGTTTTCTTTAAATCTGATTTTAAGTTGTGGTGATCTGTGCTGTTTCCATTCCCTTCTAGCTCTTCTTTTTTCACACACGACACGTTCAATATCGGTAGAATAAATTTTATTAAATCCAGTCTGCGGATGGGAGGTAGTAGCATGTTCAGCAGCCTGTGCAATCATTTCGTTAAGGTTGGCGAAGTTAGCTTCAATATCCTCGGGTGTTCTTAGCGTAATGTTTTCCGTGCAATGACTACTAAGATATTTTTTGAATCGCAGCCAATTTACACGATTGATCATCTCCACATACGAGTGAGGTAAGTCACTTCTCTGTGGGCTACAGATTGTAACGATCGTGGGAGAGTGATCGGACGAGAGATCTAAAGAAGCTTCAATTTGAATTAAATCCCTAGAGATATTTTTCATAACGCCAAAATCTATTACATCCGGAATTTTATTTATGTCAGTTGGCCAGTAAGTAGGCTCCACACTCGAAATGACGTCCAAGCCCATTTTTTAAATTGTGTTGAACAATGCTCGACCTCTGGGTGTAATATGACGAGAACCCCAGCACGTATGTTTTGCATTATAGTCGCCACCTGCTACGAAACAAGGCCCAAGAGATTTATAGAAATCCTCGTATTGATTCTCAGTAATTGCGAATCTGGGAGGGGAGTAAATTGATGATATCACAAAATTTGTGCAAAAATTTTCAACACAAATATTCGTTGCTTGTAGATATTCCTCACAAATGTTGTCAATAATATAATGTTTAAGTTTAGATTTTATTAGAATTGCTGATAGGGTTTCTAATTTCCCGGACTTTTCCAGTTCCCGGGAATCGAGAAAAAATATGTTCTATTCCCGGGAATTCCCGGGAATTTCAAATACATATGAATTTAATTAAATGGGTTCAATAAAAAATATAATTTTATAAAAAAATATAAAAGTTTAAATTAAAAACAAAACAACTTCATTCGTTTGAACGAAGAACAACAATATTTCAAAAACAAAACAAAAACAAATAAATTCATACCGCCGTATTCATAAAAATTATTTTAGGTTTACGAAAGTCTTATTTGACATATTCCTATGGGAAATTTGTCATATAAGCCTGTAAGAAACCTGGGAGCAAATCACGGCATTCGATATGAGTCGTAATTTAAAAATATTTCCATATAAACTCTATTGAAATATTTTTAAATTACGACTCGTATCAAATGCCGTGATTTGTCTCCTGAAATATTTTTTATGAATACGGCAGATATGCTTTGAGTTATAGCATGGATGGAAATTCCACCGGCATTTGCCAATATAGATACTATTGCATATAAAGAGTTTTTAGGTTGAAAATATTTCGTAACGCTTGAAGTTGGTGGAGTCTTATATTATGCATCGTTACAAAATTGTATTTTTAAGTAATAAAACAACGAACAGCAATGTAAAAAAAGCAAATTCCAAAAATGTAAATATTAAATTCCCGAAAATTCCCGTTGAAAATTTCCCGGGATTTGTAAAAATATAATACCCGGGAATTCCCGGGATTTTTTTCCCGCGTAGAAACTCTAATTGCTGATCCACCGCATGCTCTTCCTCTCGGGTCCTTTGAATCATATAAGGTGTAGCCAGAAATTTTAAAAAGGCTTCTCGAAGTCAAATGAGTCTCTGAGACCAACATTATATCAATATTTTTTTCCGTGAGGAAGTGCTCAAGTTCATTTTTATGTTGGCGAATGCCGTTTGCGTTCCAGAAACATATTTTTAACGTGTTCATGGCTTCTTAACTAATGCTTGAAGCAGTGTATTCTGCATTCGCAGCATTTCTTGCATCATGCTAGTCATATTTGTTGTAAAGCTATTAATAGTTAGCACCAGATTCTCAATAGTAGCTTCAAGGCGACTAAAGTTAAAGCTTGAGTTTGCATTCGTTGAGTTATTTGGCGGTGGAACATTTTGTGTGGGAATAGAACTAGTCTTAGCAGCATCGGCATACGATACACGTGAACTAACTGGTTGGCTTGTTTGAGGAAGAGTGGCGGAGTAAGCGTTTGCTGCTTGAGGTGGAGCTAGTTTAGGTTTTTGACCCATAGCCTGTTTAACAAAAGAATATACAGGGCATCCTCTGTAGTTAGCGGTGTGATTACCTCCACAATTACTACATTTTTTTTCTGCTTGATCTTTTGGCTTCGTGCAGCTATCAGTACCATGCAATTCACCGCAGATAACACAAACTGTAGGTAAATTGCAGTAAGTTTTTGTATGACCATATTCTTGGCAATTGTGGCACTGTACGGGACCTGAACGCTTATGTGGCTCTTCAACTGTAATTTTTCGGTATAAAAGGTATTTTAGGCTATAAATTGGATGTGTCTCGTTTTTTTTCAACTGTATATCATTTGGCTCCAGTTCAACACGAAATAGAGGCTGGGGATCTTCTCTCTATTGATTATATTAGTAACACTTTTTACCTTAAATCCTTGTATGTTAAGTGCATCTTTTATTTCGTCGGGATTAACATAAGCATCAATGCCCTTTAATACGATATGCATACCTTTAGCACTTTTAAGCTGATAAGTATAAAAATTTGTTTAATTTTTTTTCGAAATCAGTAATAATTTTGCGGAAATTTTTTCTTCGTATATTTGAATTTTTGTTTCATCAATTTTACCACGTTTTATTGGAATAACGTGAAATGCGTTCTCACCAACTGCCGAGACTAATTTTTTAATAAGGGCATTCGAATTTTTTTCTCTCAGGTATATTGGTGGTGGCTTGGAAGTTTTTTTTTATGAAACAGCATCTTGGTCGTTATTTGCTTGCAATATTGAAAAACGATTTTGACGGTTAATTGCTGCGGCGTCGTTATCCCTGGATATCTTGGGAACCCATGAAATTTTTGATGAATTTGGGCTTCGCCCGCGCTTTAAAATTGTGATATTTTTGTCCATTCCGACTTGGACTTTGAGTTTTGGGCTAATCTTATCTTCAGTGACAACTTGGTTAAGTGATGACCTCGAGCCCGAAGCGGGTGATATCGCTGAGTTAAATGTGGAAGTACTAGGCAATAATATCAACGATTCACTAGTTGGCATTGGACAAAGTGAAGTTGATCGCTGACGAAACTGTGGTTTTGCCGTTAGGAAAAGTCTATTATCATATTTTTGATTTTTATTAAGAGCTTCATGAAATGCAAAAATGTATGAAAAAAATATAAAAAATAAATCTGATGAAAATCTTTTGTTAACGGCAACGCCAATTTTTCGTCAGCGATCAACTTCGCTTTGTCCAATGCCAAATAGTAATGATGCATTAACATTACAGTTGCCCAGTACTTCATCATATAAGTCAGTAATATCATCCCCTTCAGGCTCGTGTTCATCACTTAACAAAGTTATCACTACAGATAACAGCGGCTCGAAACTCAAGGTACAGGTTGGACAGATATATAACCATAGTAAAGCGTGGGCGAAGCCCGAATTCTTCAAAAATCTCATCTGCTCCAAAAGTGTCTAGGGATAACAGCGCAGCCTCAACTAATCGCCAAAAACGCTTTAAAATTTTTCAAGATGACAACGACAAACCCGAGGTATCCTCGAACAAAACATCCAAGCCGCCACCAATCTATTTGAGACAAAAAAATTCAAATGCCCTTATTAAAAAATTAATTTCGGTCATTGGTGAGAATAAATTTCACATTGTTCCAATAAAACGTGGCAACATCGATGAAACTAAAATCCAAATTTATGACGAAAAAGATTTCCGCAAAATGGTTGCTGAATTTGAAAAAAGCTTCTACACATACCAGCTTAAGAGCGCTAAAGGCATGCAGATCGTATTGAAGGGCATAGATTCTTATGTTGTCCCCGAAGAAATAAAAGATGCTCTCGTCCTCCAGGGGTTCAAGGTAAAAAATGTGTCCAATATAATAAATAGAGAAAAGATTCCCCAACCCCTATTTCGTGTTGAACTTGAGCCTAATGATATAAAATTGAAAAAAAATGAGACGCATCCGATTTATAATTTAAAAGACCTCTTGTACCGAAAAATCACAGTTGAAGAGCCACATAAGCGTTCAGGTCCTGTACAGTGCCATAATTACCAAGAATATGGCCATACAAAAACATACTGCAATTTACGGCACCGCTAGCTGCAACAAACCAAAAGATCAAAGTGATAAAAAATGCAGTAATTGTGGAGGTAATCACACCGCTAACTACAGAGGTTGTCCTGTGTACTCTTTTGTCAAACAGACTAAAAGGCAAAAACCTAAATTAGCCCCAGCCCAATCAGCAAACGCTTTATCCGCCACTATTGCGCAAGTGAGCCAAAGAGTTACTTCCCGTGTATCGTATGCAGATGCTGCTAAGGCTAGTTCTATTCCGACACAAAATGTTTTACCGCAAAATAATTCAACAAATACAAACTCAAACTTTAATTTTAATCGCCATGAAGCCACTATTGAAAATCTTGTGCAAACTTTAAACAATTTTACAACAAATACGACTAGCATGCTGCAAGAAATGTTCCAAATGCAGAATACTCTGCTTCAAGCAATACTTAATAAGCCATGAACACGTTAACAATATGTTTCTGGAACGCAAACGGCATTCGCCAACATAAAAATGAACTTGAGCACTTCCTCACGGAGAAAAATATTGATATAATGTTAGTATCTGAGACTCATTTGACTTCGAGAAGTCTTTTTAAAATTTATGGCTACACTATATGTGATACAAAGGACCCTAGAGGAAGGGCTTGCGGTGGATCAGCAATTCTAATAAACTCAAGACTCAAGCACTATGTTCTTGATAACATTTGTGAAGAATACCTACAAGCAACAAATATTGGCATTGAAAGTTTTTGTTCAAATTTCGTTATATCATCAATTTACTCCCCTCCCAGATTTTCAATCACTGAGAATCAATATGAGGATTTCTACAAATCTCTTGGACCTTGTTTTGTAGCAGCTGGAGACTACAATGCGAAACATACGTTCTGGGGTTCGCGCCTTGTTACACCCAGAGGTCGAGCATTGTTCAACACTATTTCAAAAATGGGCTTGGATGTCATTTCGAGTGGGGAGCCCACTTATTGGCCTACTGACATACAAAAAATTCCGGATGTTATAGATTTTGGAGTCATAAAAAATATCTCTAGGGATTTAATTCAAGTTCAAGCTTCTCTTGATCTCTCGTCCGATCACTCCCCGACGATCGTTACAATTTGTAGCCCATTAAGAAGTAACTTACATGACCCATATGTAAAGATGATCAATGCTTGATCTTTTGGCTTCGTGCAGCTATCAGTACCATGCAATTCACCGCAGATAACACAAACTGTAGGTAAATTGCAGTAAGTTTTTGTATGACCATATTCTTGGCAATTGTGGCACTGTACGGGACCTGAACGCTTATGTGGCTCTTCAACTGTAATTTTTCGGTATAAAAGGTATTTTAGGCTATAAATTGGATGTGTCTCGTTTTTTTTCAACTGTATATCATTTGGCTCCAGTTCAACACGAAATAGAGGCTGGGGATCTTCTCTCTATTGATTATATTAGTAACACTTTTTACCTTAAATCCTTGTATGTTAAGTGCATCTTTTATTTCGTCGGGATTAACATAAGCATCAATGCCCTTTAATACGATATGCATACCTTTAGCACTTTTAAGCTGATAAGTATAAAAATTTGTTTAATTTTTTTTCGAAATCAGTAATAATTTTGCGGAAATTTTTTCTTCGTATATTTGAATTTTTGTTTCATCAATTTTACCACGTTTTATTGGAATAACGTGAAATGCGTTCTCACCAACTGCCGAGACTAATTTTTTAATAAGGGCATTCGAATTTTTTTCTCTCAGGTATATTGGTGGTGGCTTGGAAGTTTTTTTTTATGAAACAGCATCTTGGTCGTTATTTGCTTGCAATATTGAAAAACGATTTTGACGGTTAATTGCTGCGGCGTCGTTATCCCTGGATATCTTGGGAACCCATGAAATTTTTGATGAATTTGGGCTTCGCCCGCGCTTTAAAATTGTGATATTTTTGTCCATTCCGACTTGGACTTTGAGTTTTGGGCTAATCTTATCTTCAGTGACAACTTGGTTAAGTGATGACCTCGAGCCCGAAGCGGGTGATATCGCTGAGTTAAATGTGGAAGTACTAGGCAATAATATCAACGATTCACTAGTTGGCATTGGACAAAGTGAAGTTGATCGCTGACGAAACTGTGGTTTTGCCGTTAGGAAAAGTCTATTATCATATTTTTGATTTTTATTAAGAGCTTCATGAAATGCAAAAATGTATGAAAAAAATATAAAAAATAAATCTGATGAAAATCTTTTGTTAACGGCAACGCCAATTTTTCGTCAGCGATCAACTTCGCTTTGTCCAATGCCAAATAGTAATGATGCATTAACATTACAGTTGCCCAGTACTTCATCATATAAGTCAGTAATATCATCCCCTTCAGGCTCGTGTTCATCACTTAACAAAGTTATCACTACAGATAACAGCGGCTCGAAACTCAAGGTACAGGTTGGACAGATATATAACCATAGTAAAGCGTGGGCGAAGCCCGAATTCTTCAAAAATCTCATCTGCTCCAAAAGTGTCTAGGGATAACAGCGCAGCCTCAACTAATCGCCAAAAACGCTTTAAAATTTTTCAAGATGACAACGACAAACCCGAGGTATCCTCGAACAAAACATCCAAGCCGCCACCAATCTATTTGAGACAAAAAAATTCAAATGCCCTTATTAAAAAATTAATTTCGGTCATTGGTGAGAATAAATTTCACATTGTTCCAATAAAACGTGGCAACATCGATGAAACTAAAATCCAAATTTATGACGAAAAAGATTTCCGCAAAATGGTTGCTGAATTTGAAAAAAGCTTCTACACATACCAGCTTAAGAGCGCTAAAGGCATGCAGATCGTATTGAAGGGCATAGATTCTTATGTTGTCCCCGAAGAAATAAAAGATGCTCTCGTCCTCCAGGGGTTCAAGGTAAAAAATGTGTCCAATATAATAAATAGAGAAAAGATTCCCCAACCCCTATTTCGTGTTGAACTTGAGCCTAATGATATAAAATTGAAAAAAAATGAGACGCATCCGATTTATAATTTAAAAGACCTCTTGTACCGAAAAATCACAGTTGAAGAGCCACATAAGCGTTCAGGTCCTGTACAGTGCCATAATTACCAAGAATATGGCCATACAAAAACATACTGCAATTTACGGCACCGCTAGCTGCAACAAACCAAAAGATCAAAGTGATAAAAAATGCAGTAATTGTGGAGGTAATCACACCGCTAACTACAGAGGTTGTCCTGTGTACTCTTTTGTCAAACAGACTAAAAGGCAAAAACCTAAATTAGCCCCAGCCCAATCAGCAAACGCTTTATCCGCCACTATTGCGCAAGTGAGCCAAAGAGTTACTTCCCGTGTATCGTATGCAGATGCTGCTAAGGCTAGTTCTATTCCGACACAAAATGTTTTACCGCAAAATAATTCAACAAATACAAACTCAAACTTTAATTTTAATCGCCATGAAGCCACTATTGAAAATCTTGTGCAAACTTTAAACAATTTTACAACAAATACGACTAGCATGCTGCAAGAAATGTTCCAAATGCAGAATACTCTGCTTCAAGCAATACTTAATAAGCCATGAACACGTTAACAATATGTTTCTGGAACGCAAACGGCATTCGCCAACATAAAAATGAACTTGAGCACTTCCTCACGGAGAAAAATATTGATATAATGTTAGTATCTGAGACTCATTTGACTTCGAGAAGTCTTTTTAAAATTTATGGCTACACTATATGTGATACAAAGGACCCTAGAGGAAGGGCTTGCGGTGGATCAGCAATTCTAATAAACTCAAGACTCAAGCACTATGTTCTTGATAACATTTGTGAAGAATACCTACAAGCAACAAATATTGGCATTGAAAGTTTTTGTTCAAATTTCGTTATATCATCAATTTACTCCCCTCCCAGATTTTCAATCACTGAGAATCAATATGAGGATTTCTACAAATCTCTTGGACCTTGTTTTGTAGCAGCTGGAGACTACAATGCGAAACATACGTTCTGGGGTTCGCGCCTTGTTACACCCAGAGGTCGAGCATTGTTCAACACTATTTCAAAAATGGGCTTGGATGTCATTTCGAGTGGGGAGCCCACTTATTGGCCTACTGACATACAAAAAATTCCGGATGTTATAGATTTTGGAGTCATAAAAAATATCTCTAGGGATTTAATTCAAGTTCAAGCTTCTCTTGATCTCTCGTCCGATCACTCCCCGACGATCGTTACAATTTGTAGCCCATTAAGAAGTAACTTACATGACCCATATGTAAAGATGATCAATGCTTGATCTTTTGGCTTCGTGCAGCTATCAGTACCATGCAATTCACCGCAGATAACACAAACTGTAGGTAAATTGCAGTAAGTTTTTGTATGACCATATTCTTGGCAATTGTGGCACTGTACGGGACCTGAACGCTTATGTGGCTCTTCAACTGTAATTTTTCGGTATAAAAGGTATTTTAGGCTATAAATTGGATGTGTCTCGTTTTTTTTCAACTGTATATCATTTGGCTCCAGTTCAACACGAAATAGAGGCTGGGGATCTTCTCTCTATTGATTATATTAGTAACACTTTTTACCTTAAATCCTTGTATGTTAAGTGCATCTTTTATTTCGTCGGGATTAACATAAGCATCAATGCCCTTTAATACGATATGCATACCTTTAGCACTTTTAAGCTGATAAGTATAAAAATTTGTTTAATTTTTTTTCGAAATCAGTAATAATTTTGCGGAAATTTTTTCTTCGTATATTTGAATTTTTGTTTCATCAATTTTACCACGTTTTATTGGAATAACGTGAAATGCGTTCTCACCAACTGCCGAGACTAATTTTTTAATAAGGGCATTCGAATTTTTTTCTCTCAGGTATATTGGTGGTGGCTTGGAAGTTTTTTTTTATGAAACAGCATCTTGGTCGTTATTTGCTTGCAATATTGAAAAACGATTTTGACGGTTAATTGCTGCGGCGTCGTTATCCCTGGATATCTTGGGAACCCATGAAATTTTTGATGAATTTGGGCTTCGCCCGCGCTTTAAAATTGTGATATTTTTGTCCATTCCGACTTGGACTTTGAGTTTTGGGCTAATCTTATCTTCAGTGACAACTTGGTTAAGTGATGACCTCGAGCCCGAAGCGGGTGATATCGCTGAGTTAAATGTGGAAGTACTAGGCAATAATATCAACGATTCACTAGTTGGCATTGGACAAAGTGAAGTTGATCGCTGACGAAACTGTGGTTTTGCCGTTAGGAAAAGTCTATTATCATATTTTTGATTTTTATTAAGAGCTTCATGAAATGCAAAAATGTATGAAAAAAATATAAAAAATAAATCTGATGAAAATCTTTTGTTAACGGCAACGCCAATTTTTCGTCAGCGATCAACTTCGCTTTGTCCAATGCCAAATAGTAATGATGCATTAACATTACAGTTGCCCAGTACTTCATCATATAAGTCAGTAATATCATCCCCTTCAGGCTCGTGTTCATCACTTAACAAAGTTATCACTACAGATAACAGCGGCTCGAAACTCAAGGTACAGGTTGGACAGATATATAACCATAGTAAAGCGTGGGCGAAGCCCGAATTCTTCAAAAATCTCATCTGCTCCAAAAGTGTCTAGGGATAACAGCGCAGCCTCAACTAATCGCCAAAAACGCTTTAAAATTTTTCAAGATGACAACGACAAACCCGAGGTATCCTCGAACAAAACATCCAAGCCGCCACCAATCTATTTGAGACAAAAAAATTCAAATGCCCTTATTAAAAAATTAATTTCGGTCATTGGTGAGAATAAATTTCACATTGTTCCAATAAAACGTGGCAACATCGATGAAACTAAAATCCAAATTTATGACGAAAAAGATTTCCGCAAAATGGTTGCTGAATTTGAAAAAAGCTTCTACACATACCAGCTTAAGAGCGCTAAAGGCATGCAGATCGTATTGAAGGGCATAGATTCTTATGTTGTCCCCGAAGAAATAAAAGATGCTCTCGTCCTCCAGGGGTTCAAGGTAAAAAATGTGTCCAATATAATAAATAGAGAAAAGATTCCCCAACCCCTATTTCGTGTTGAACTTGAGCCTAATGATATAAAATTGAAAAAAAATGAGACGCATCCGATTTATAATTTAAAAGACCTCTTGTACCGAAAAATCACAGTTGAAGAGCCACATAAGCGTTCAGGTCCTGTACAGTGCCATAATTACCAAGAATATGGCCATACAAAAACATACTGCAATTTACGGCACCGCTAGCTGCAACAAACCAAAAGATCAAAGTGATAAAAAATGCAGTAATTGTGGAGGTAATCACACCGCTAACTACAGAGGTTGTCCTGTGTACTCTTTTGTCAAACAGACTAAAAGGCAAAAACCTAAATTAGCCCCAGCCCAATCAGCAAACGCTTTATCCGCCACTATTGCGCAAGTGAGCCAAAGAGTTACTTCCCGTGTATCGTATGCAGATGCTGCTAAGGCTAGTTCTATTCCGACACAAAATGTTTTACCGCAAAATAATTCAACAAATACAAACTCAAACTTTAATTTTAATCGCCATGAAGCCACTATTGAAAATCTTGTGCAAACTGTAAACAATTTTACAACAAATATGACTAGCATGCTGCAAGAAATGTTCCAAATGCAGAATACTCTGCTTCAAGCAATACTTAATAAGCCATGAACACGTTAACAATATGTTTCTGGAACGCAAACGGCATTCGCCAACATAAAAATGAACTTGAGCACTTCCTCACGGAGAAAAATATTGATATAATGTTAGTATCTGAGACTCATTTGACTTCGAGAAGTCTTTTTAAAATTTATGGCTACACTATATGTGATACAAAGGACCCTAGAGGAAGGGCTTGCGGTGGATCAGCAATTCTAATAAACTCAAGACTCAAGCACTATGTTCTTGATAACATTTGTGAAGAATACCTACAAGCAACAAATATTGGCATTGAAAGTTTTTGTTCAAATTTCGTTATATCATCAATTTACTCCCCTCCCAGATTTTCAATCACTGAGAATCAATATGAGGATTTCTACAAATCTCTTGGACCTTGTTTTGTAGCAGCTGGAGACTACAATGCGAAACATACGTTCTGGGGTTCGCGCCTTGTTACACCCAGAGGTCGAGCATTGTTCAACACTATTTCAAAAATGGGCTTGGATGTCATTTCGAGTGGGGAGCCCACTTATTGGCCTACTGACATACAAAAAATTCCGGATGTTATAGATTTTGGAGTCATAAAAAATATCTCTAGGGATTTAATTCAAGTTCAAGCTTCTCTTGATCTCTCGTCCGATCACTCCCCGACGATCGTTACAATTTGTAGCCCATTAAGAAGTAACTTACATGACCCATATGTAAAGATGATCAATCGTGTTAATTGGCTGGGGTTCAAAAAATATCTCAGCAGTCATTGTACGGAAAACATTCCGCTTAGAACACCCGATGATATTGAATTGAACATTGCCAATCTCATTGCCTTATAATTACTTTTATTGTTATCCAAAGGATTTCTAATTGTATAAAGGTGTAGAAAAATAGAATAGATTCATATCGAATATAAATTATTTGCTGGGTTTTGTATAGGTTTCCAAGCCTACTATGCTTATTGTTCTTTTGTGATTTTCAAAAATATTATTATTTGTGAATTCTCAAATAGTTTTTGAAAGTCTGTACATAAGATAAGAGGTTTGTGACTGTTCAAAATGTGTGGTTGAAGTCTACTGACGATTTGTTACAGCAACAATGAAATGCATATGGACATCGCTGAGCCACCAGCAAATGAATTTCAAATTAAAATAAACTTGTGACAATAGGTCGAATAATAAATTTCTTAAATGTTAAACTTAGATCTTATTTTTCATTTTGCCTTATAATTACTTTTATTGTTATCCAAAGGATTTCTAATTGTATAAAGGTGTAGAAAAATAGAATAGATTCATATCGAATATAAATTATTTGTTGGGTTTTGTATAAGTTTCTAAGCCTACTATGCTTATTTTTCTTTTGTGAATTTCAAAAATATTATTATTTGTGAATTCTCAAATAGTTTTTGAAAGTCTGTAACTGTGACTGTTCAAAATGTGTGGTTGAAGTCTACTGACGATTTGTTACAGCAACAATGAAATGCATATGGACATCGCTGAGCCACCAGCAAATAAATTTCAAATTAAAATTTACAATTTAAGTTATTCATTTTTAATCCCGAGAGGAAGAGCATGCGGTGGATCAGCAATTCTGATAAAGTCAAGACTCAAGCACTATATTCTGGACAACATTTGTGAAGAACATCTACAAGCAACAAATATTTGTGTCGAAAATTTTTGCTCAAATTTTGTCATATCATCAATTTACTCCCCTCCTAGGTTCGCAATTACTGAGGATCAATACGAGGATTTCTACAAATGCCTTGGCCCTTGCTTCGTAGCAGCTGGCGACTACAATGCAAAACATACGTTCTGGGGTTCGCGTCTTATTACACCTAGAGGTCGGGCATTGTTCAACACAATTTCAAAAATGGGCTTGGACGTCATTTCGAGTGGGGAGCCCACTTACTGGCCTACGGACATACAAAAAATTCCGGATGTTATAGATTTTGGAGTCGTGAAAAATATTTCTAGGGAATTAGTTCATGTTGAAGCGTCTCAAGATCCTTCCTCCGATCACTCTCCCACGATCGTTACAATTTGTAGCCCACTAAGTAGTGACTTACCTCACCCGTATGTGAAGACGATCAACCGTGTTAATTGGCTGGGGTTCAGAAAATATCTCAGTAGTTATTGTACGGAAAACATTACGCTAAGAACATCCGAAGATATTGAATTTAACATTGGCAATCTTATGAAAAATATAAAACAGGCTGCTGAACATGCGACTACCTCCTACCCGCAGACTGGATTTAATAGAATTTATTCTACGGATATTGAACGTCTCGTAAATGAAAAAAGAAAAGCTAGAAGGGAATGGCAACAGCACAGAGCACCCCAACTTAAAATCAGATTTAAAGAGTGCACTAAACGACTCCAAGACTTGCTTGCATTTGAAAAAACTGCATCTTTTAAAAACTATCTGGAAGGTCTTGATGCCACACCAGCATCTAATTACTCTTTGTGGCGCGCTGCTAGAAAGCTTAAAACACCTGTTGCGTTTAAACTAACTTTGCGTACATCTACCGGGGGTTGGGCAAGAAGCGATACTGAAAAAGGTAAAATATTTGCTGAGCATTTAAAATCAGTATTTACCCCTAACACATGTACTGGTGTTATTGATTTGCCGAATGTAGTGGCGCTACCCCCTCGACCCATAAAATTTAGAACGTGTGATGTACAAAAACTAATTGCTGAACTTAACCCGAAGAAAGCTCCGGGTATTGAAGGAATTAGTAATCAGATGCTAATAAAGTTGCCTCGTACTGCAATTAGAATCCTGTTATTTATTTTTAACGCCATTTTACGACTGGAGTATTATCCAAATAGCTGGAAGCTTGCCAAAGTTAAAATGATTCCAAAGCCGGGCAAAGACCTTACCAAGGCTGAGTCATACAGGCCAATAAGTTTGCTATCAACAATGTCAAAACTTTTCGAAAAACTGCTCATGACAAAATTGTCCCCAATTCTAGTTAGTAGTGGGTGCATACCGGACCATCAATTTGGTTTTAGAAGTCAGCATAATACTATCGAACAAACTCATAGATTGGTTCAATTTATAAGAAGAACATTTGAAGAAAAGAAGTATTGTTCTGCGCTGTTTATCGATGTTTCTCAGGCATTTGATAAAGTGTGGCATGAAGGCCTAATTTTAAAATTAAAAACATACCTGCCAATTAACGTTGTAAGTCTTTTGGAAAGTTACATTACTGCCCGGAAGTTCACTGTTGTGGAAGGAGACTTTATGAGCATGCCTGAAACTATCTCATCCGGTGTGCCACAGGGGAGCATACTGGGGCCAGTTTTGTATTTGATTTACACTTGTGATATGCCTTTGAGCAGCAATATCCATACATCTACGTTTGCAGATGATACAGCCTGCCTTAGTAGGCACGAAAACCCTCACGAGGCTTCCCGATATCTACAAGAACATATTACACAACTGGAACTATGGTTAAATTTATGGAGAATCAAAGTAAACGAGCAAAAGTATGTCCAGGTAACATTTACCCTGCGAAGAGATACTTGTTCGCCATTTCGAATCAACAATCAAGTTGTTCTTCAACATTCACACGTAAAATACCTTGGTATACACCTTGATCGACGGCTTACATGGAAGCCCCATATTGACTCAAAGCTAATACAAATGAAACTGAAATTAACTCAGATGCATTGGCTGATTGGTAGAAATTCAACACTCAGTCTAGATTGTAAACTTTTAATATACAAGTCGATTTTGAAACCAATATGGTGCTACGGAATACAGTTATGGGGCACTGCTTCAGCTTCTAATGTCGAGAGAATCCAACGAAGGCAAAACAAAATTTTACGCTGGCAAATATTTAACAAAACTCGAGTCACATCCTAATCCGCTTGCCCGTAATATTTTGAATTTTACTGGACACATCCGCCTGAAAAAGAGGGATACAAGGGCTCTTATTCATAGCACTCCAGATGGGACTTCTTGAAAATACTTTTATTTTTTTCCCTTTTGACTATCACTACTTATGTATTATATATAACTATTACTAAGCTTATGTCCGACACTGGTCGGGCCTAATTATATTTTTAGATTTAAGATTTGAATACTTATTGTTAGTTCATAAATGAAGATACAATAAATAAAAATCATGCATCAAAAAAAAAAAAAAATTTTAATCACTGGCGATTTCAACTCCCATAGCCCAATTTACTCGAATAACCGTGGAGCAACAATTGAAAATGTTGTCCTCAACGAAGACCTCATCGTTTTAAATAATGGATCTCCCACCCATTTTTCTACGCGCAACACTTTTTCTCCTCCCAATTGGCACCTCTTTGCTCCTGGAAAAGTTTGTCGAATCTCTACAGCAGTGACCACTATCATATCTTAATAACAGTAATAAAAGCGTAGATCATACAAAAACAAATTTTCCACCCAAATTTTAAACCGATTCCGCCAACTGGCCATTATTTACACAAAATTGCAAAGAAAATCTCTCTAAAGCCAAAATCAGCGATAACATCAATCAACAAGCTGCACTTTTAATCAAATGCATTAGATCTGCAGCCAATGTCAGTATTCCCCAAACACGGCAAAAATCTTTAAACGCCAAGTAATTTGGTGGAACTCAAATCTTGAAACATTACGCAAAGAAAAACAAACACTTTGGCACAAATTTAAACACATTAGAAACGATTATAATCTTCTGCAGTACAAAAAATATAATGCTGTTAAAGAAAGCAAAGCAGCGTGTTTACAAAAGCTATCTCCAACATTACGCCCAACTCTTCATTTGGAGTGATATTAAACGTTTATCAGGTGCAAAAAATACAAATATAATTAACACCATACAATCTGGATCAGCTTGCAGCACAGATTCAGCTGAAATTTCAAACTGTTTTGCAAAACATTGGTCTGCACAATCAGATGACAGAAGTTTTTCGTCAGTTTTTCGTGATAACAAAGCAAGTTATTCATATCAATCTTACAACCAACAGAACTACAATAAATATGCCAAAAGTATTGAAAATCCAATCAACATCGTTGAATTAGAACATCGTTGAATTAGCATTCAGAAAAAGGTACAACACCTGGTGAAGATCGTATCTCATATGCAATTTTAAAAAACCTATGTCTTTCATCGAAAAGACATATGCTTTTGGTATACAATAATAATTCAAATTCAGTATTTTTCCGCAAGCATGGAAAACTGCTGTAGTTATCCCCATCCCAAAACCTAATAAAGACCACCTTACGGTTTCTGGATACAGACCAATTTCCCTCTTAAAGTGACGAATTGTGCATTCGACATTAATGCAGCAAAAAACATCGATATATCGAAATATCGATGTTTTAAAAAAATATATATCGATACTGTTGAAAAATATCGATACCTATGTATCGATATATTTTTTTCATTTGCCCATCCCTAGTACACGGCATGTAAAATAACACATATGCATGTGGCTCTGGCGTGATAAAATAGAAGTCGCTACATGCTGTAAAATTTTGTTAGTACATGAAATGTGTTTTTGTCCCAAAATACAAATGTGACATATGTAGCCAAACCTGCCACATTTGCAAAGGTAGCACATGTGTAAGCATGTGACTGTTTACATGTATGTTGCTAGTACACGGCATGCAGCATATGTAGGCGTTTTACGTATCAGCATGTGCTAAAACCACGCATATGTGTTTGTGCGGCTTTCTAGTCATACGATTTTTCGGTTAATTACAAATTATTAATGCTATTGTTATTTTGGCTATTTATGTATGTATGTATATTTTATATTATGAAATGAAGACGTCGAATATCATAAAAAAAAAACCAGAAGCGATTACGTAGAGCGTGAATGAGAAATTGGTTAAAAAAGGCGATGCGGAAAGACATTCTGCAAAATTGATGCACGAATTGCGTGCTGCAGAGCATACATACATACATATGTACATTAGGGTGGCACCGAAATTTCAACTTTCGATTTTCGCAAATGCTCAGGCAGAATATTATGCCTATTGGTCTAAAATATAACTGGTAAAAATTTCAGCAAAATCGGACAACTTTAAGTGCTGCCCCAAAGAGATCAAACGTCAAATTTAAGTAAATTCTATATTTTTATTAGGAATTTTCTTGGTTGTTCTTGGATTGGCACGAAAATTTTTCATCAATTTTATGAAGGGTCGTTAGAATATTTTGTGAATATTTTTTGGAGAAATTAACCCTTCTGAGCTTAGAAGTGGCAAAATGGCCCGATTTTTTAATCGCATACAAAACTTTATATTCAGCCAGTTTTCTTTCTGAAATATAAGTTCTTTAAATAAATTTAAGAATATTAGCCATTTTTATAATGGGTTAAAATATAGTTCTAATTGCGATGTTTTTATATATAATTGAACTGTAGTCAATTTTAATCAGAAATAATTTCTCAAATAAATTTCAAATTAAAATAAACTTGACAATATGTCGAATAATAAATTTCTTAAATATCTAGGTTTCTCTTATGATTTTTCATTTCAAATGACTATTTAGGATATTTAATGGTTAAAATTTCGTCACAGTCGGGGTTTTTGATTTTTTTTTATAAATAAAGCAAAACATTACTTATTCTTAATAATGGGAAAATTACATTTATCATTTATTTATTATTCCATAATACCAACTGCTCCAGATCTGGAACATATAATTAATACATAGCTGTTATGTAATGATTAGTAATCGTACTGATTACTAATTTTATTACTTTTTTTTGAAAGGTAAAGTAATGATTAAATTACGATTATATTCAGTTTCGCACGATTACTAATTGATTACGATTACTAATAATGGAAAAGTAGTCTGAATTACTTGAAATTACAACAAAATAATCAAAAGTAATCAAAAAATAATTAGATTACTTTTAATTATTTATTAAGTTTATTGCATTTCACATATATTAAAACTTAATATATTTAATAATTTGACAAATAGCAAAATTTTGAGGAAAATTTAAAAGATACATTTTTATAGTTATTCAAAAAATTGGCGTGTGTTATTCAAAAAATGCTCAAAGTACTCATAAAACAGACTAAGCTTTTTTAAACGACATTGAATTCTTGAGAAATTTGGAAAATTACAAATTAACCAAAATATAGCATACATTTGAATGAAGAATGGTAGGTTTTTCGTTATTCGATGATGAATAGATTTTGAAACTAAAGCCAAGTTTGTTACGAAGATGGAAGGTAATGTCTCAGAAGATAATATGGATGAAGATGAAAAAATTCCGAAAAGACTTACGCTTAAACATCAAAATCTCGAATGCTTCATGAGCAGAGCCAAGTTTATGGAATGATTTATCTGAATATCGAAGGGCAAAAAATATAATTGGGAACTTAAAAATAGTAAACGACTGCGCCGCAAGAGGAATTAAGCTTATCCAAAATTACCATGAAAAAATCACCAAAGATGAGCAATAAAAATTTTGTTGTATATCTTACTAAAGTTTAAGATTTAACACACACTTGTTTTTTTATTTTAGGTCGTACAAAATTATGGAAATCAATTTCCAAAAGAAGCTAATTTACGATATTTAAGAAGCGATTATTACTAAAGCATCCTTATAATTATATAATTTATTAATTTAGCAAAATACATGCTTATAATATTTGCGTTAACAAACAATGCTTTATGAAAACACTTTTTCATTCATAGCTAGTTCAATATGCAATATGTGTTATTTTTGTCTTCAACTAGAGTGAAGGGTTAATGCTTTTTTCACAAAAGGTTTATTAATATATTGCAGATTATTTAAAACAAACTGTGTAAAATAATAAGTTTGTAACATATATAAAACAGTGGTCTGTTTGATCCCCAGGACGTGGGAACGCTAATTTTTTCAAAAGTTTTTCTGAGACTGGATCCACACGAAAGAAGAAATTTTACAAATTTCACGCCGGTCCAGGAAGAAACAGCCAAATTTTTTTTATAAATACTTAACAGTTCTCGTTGTACCTTCATAGTGAACAGACGTAATAGCGGAATTTTTCTTACATACAAACTAAAAAAAAAAAAAATCATACAAAAAATATTCGTAGTACATATTAACTTTGATAAATAAGCATTTTTTTTTGCTTTGATAATATTTTTACATATAGAAATAACAAAAACAAAAAAAAACGTAAACAAAAAAACATACAAAGTACCCTTGAGGAATACTCTTTATGAGTACCCCAAAGGAAAAAAATAGTGAAGTGAGTTCTAACGGCAGAAATGCCTATTTTACTGTGAGTTTTGATGCTCATAATGATAACAATAAAAATAAAAAATCTGATAATAGACTTGTTGTTAGTTCTGAAGCTCTTAATAAAAATCAAAAATCTGATAGACTTTTTCTAACGGCAAAACCACAGTTTCGTCAGCGATCAACTTCGCTTTGTCCAATGCCAACTAGTGAATCGTTGACATTATTGCCTAGTACTTCTACATTTAACTCAGCGATATCATCCGCTTCGGGATCGTGGTCATCACTTAAACAAGTTGTCACTGAAGATAACAGTAGTACAAAACCAAAGGTAAAAGTAGGAATGGACAGATATATAACTATTTTAAAGCGCGGGCGAAGCCCAAATTCTACTAAAATTGGATCCGCCCCAAAGATGTCTAGGGATAACAGCACATCTTCTATCAATCGTCAAAATCGTTTTTCATTATTGCAAGATAAAAACGACAAGCCAGCTGCATCATCGCAAAAAGGTCTGGCAACGCTATGCCTGAATAAACGTGTTAATTACTCGGCTGTCATATCAATTTTTTAACTTACTGCTTTTAAAGTTTATATATAATATGTTTTAATGTGTTTACTGCTTCAAATTAAAACTACAAGAAGCGAAATGTTTTGAGTTTTGAAAACTTGGAAATTATCATAAACAGTGCACAATTATTATTAACTGGCTGGAGATTCTTTTCGTTGCTGTTGTTGCTGCTTGCGGTTGTCGATGTACATAAGTGAGCCATTTTAGTTCCTGCATGTACATACTTCGTCTGTCGGTGTACATAAGTGAGCCATTTTAGTTCCATGTACTTAATTCGTCTGCATACATACATTCATACATACTTTTTTATTGTTGGACTAATTGTGATAGTGTGAAATTGAAATAGTTTACTGAAACGAGTCTTGTTACTAAAAAGCTTTGTTGAGTTCTTTTTTCTTATAACTTCCGCTGCGTGCCAGCTTAAAAAGTCCATTATGCCAGCTGCACAAACTTACAAATCTGGATCCTGCAATGATCCGATCAACAAATCTAAAGAAAGTATTCAGTGCAGTGTTTGCAAGCTATGGTTACACCTTTCATGTGCTAATGTTGCTGAGAAGCACCTTGCGTTATTTATCGAGAAACAAGCTTGCTTTTCATTCACTTGTGCTGCTTGCTCTGATTCCTCTCCGGAAGGTGGCTCGCTTCGTGATGAAGTTCGGGACATTAAGAAAACTTTGGATGCATTTATAAGAAGTAATCAAGAAGATCGTGAAGAATATAGAAGATCTCTTGCTGAAATTCTCTCTGATTTTAAAAACGAAATGTTATCCGCCAACAATACGATTAAAGAAGATGTTGCTACGTGCCGAACCATGATAAATAACTTGGATTCTTCCCACACAAAGAGAATCAATAAGTTTGCAGTGGAAGACCATATTCTCTATCGCAGACAATATAGAAATGATATTGTGTTGAGTGGATTGCCTTCTGGCCTGACTGAATTTGCAACAATAGTAAATACTCTTGGTTCCCTTTTTGGCATAAATATATCTGAACGTGACATCAACTGTGCCTGTTATATAAATAATGGTAAGGCTATTCTGATAAAATTCAACTGTGTTCTTATGCGGGATAAGATTATGAAAGAGTACTTCAAGAGCAAAAATTTAAGCATTAAGGATATTCTTGCTGGTGATATAAATAGCCGAGTGTACTTTAACGTTCACTACTCCCCTGCGGCCTCAAGACTAAATGCTTTATGCATAAAATTAAAGCTACTGAAAGTGATATTAAAGTTTAAAATTTTAAACTCTGATAGAGTGCAAGCCAGGCTTACGTTAGCAGATGGTAGTGAAGTTGTCAACTCGTATGAACAATGCTCGTTATTGTATAATCAAAATCAGAATTCAAATCCACATAATTGAACTCATTTGCTTACTTTTTATATTTAAACAATGTAATTCTTCAGTAATGTGATATCAAATATCAATATGATCTCAAACATTGTACATACACACGAGATTGTAATTTTAATTTTTAAGCTTCCGAACTGTGAATTAATTAACTAAATTGTTAACTTGTACATGCACATTATATAATTATTTAATTGTTATTTTTAACTGGTCTTCTTTACTTTAAATTGTGTATACATATTGGTTGTCTTCTGTATTTCTATAAACCATATTTTTCTGATTTTGAAATTTAAACTATTGTATTTCTAATTCTTCAGACAACGTTTATACATATGTATGCATTGTTGGGGTAACTAGTGAAAAACTGTTGACTAGTTCCACTTAGCATGTAATGTGTATTTGCAAAACTTCGTAAGCTTTATATATTTCTACATTTCTTTTTTTTCAAAATTGTTTATGATGGCTGAGCATATCTTATAATATCTTATACATAACGCTTAAATTTGAATCTATTAATGCATTTATACAACATACTGTTGCACAGTTGGCTCCCTGTCTTAACTTGTTTTTATGACTACAGGTAATGAAAACATTGGTCCCGTGGTGAATGGTGGGTCTTCTTGTAATCTTCCTATTAGAAGAGTATCTTCACAGTTAAGAACTGGTCACATAAACTGTCAAAGTATAAGACCAAATGGTAGCTCTGTCAAATTTGATGAGCTAAAAGTCATTATAAGTAGAAATTTTGACATCTTTGCATTATCAGAGACCTGGTTAAAGCCTCATGTTTTAAATCTATCTCTTAAAATATCTGGTTTTACTCTGGTAAGGAATGATATATTATCTAGACGTGGTGGTGGTGTTGCCTTGTTTGTGTCAGATAAATTACATTATAAAGTAGTTCAGGTGGTGTCTGACCCTGATGGAGTTGAATCGCTTTTTATTAAATTGGATATTGCTAATAACAGTGTTCTGTTTGGTGTTGTAGACTTATCTAGTCGTACCTATCGGGGAGGCGACAGTTTGTTGAAATTAATAATGTCCGCTCGGGTGATCTTTCATTGAACTCGGGTGTGCCCCAAGGATCAGTTTTGGGACCACTTCTCTTTATTTTATACGTTAATGACCTTTCCAATTACATTGATAGCAGGATATGCTCGTTGTTTATGTTTGCCGATGATGTTTTTCTTTTGTTTAATGCTGGATTTGATACTATTGAAACATTTGTGATGGGTATAAACCGTTCTCTTGAATTTTTTTTCACGTTGGGCATCCTTAAATTGTTTAACTATAAATCCTTCAAAGTCGAAGGCTATGTCGTTTGGAGCTTCTTTGAGTATTTCTCCACTACTTGATATTTATATCGGTAGAAACAAGATTTCTTTCGTTGATTGCATGAAATGTCTAGGCATCTATATTGATGAGGGGCTGATGTTTGAGACTCATGTAAATCATGTTTATCGTAGAGTTTTTGGGACACTTCGTAGGATCTATTGTAACAATATCTTTCTTCCATCCTTTGTAAAAGCTAGGATAGCTCATGCATTATTAATACCGCATTTATGCTATGGTTTAGAGGTTGTATCTGGGTGTTTTGGGTACACACTTGATAGGTTAAAACGTTTGGTAAATTCTATAGCTCGCTTCGTATATAATGTAGGTAGAAGGATGCATATATCTGGGTATGTGATATTGCTTCTTGGTTGCTCTTTCCATAATTACATAAGTTATCGGATTTTATTTCAGCTTTTTAGAGTTGTTAAGAGTAGACAGCCCGTTCAACTCTGCTCGAGGTTTGTTTTTTCTCGTTCTACTAGAAATCCTCAATTAATTATTCCTAGAATACGTTGTGGGTTATTTGAGCGTTCGTTTCTGATTAGGGTCGCTAGATGTTGGAACTACTTGCCTATTGACCTTCGTTTATTCTCTTGCTCTAATAATGCTTTTCGTGTGAAAATATTTAAACATTTTTCAGATTACCTCCATCGTGACTTGACATTCCCTTGAACTTGTCTAGCTACCTACATTGATTGATCGAGAGATTTTAGGGATAGATTTCATTGATTCGTCTTACTTTATTTTATCTATTCTTTATTCTTTTTCTTGTTTCTTGTTACTGATTCACCTTTTTGGGATTCAAATTTTTCAAATTATTTCTAAGTTAATCTTTTCTGGCTGGGGAGCCACTGTTGCAACTTTTTTCTTTTTCGAACTATTCTCATGATTTTTTTTTTCTTTCGCATTTTTGTTTGATTTTTTATTACTGAATTAAATAGTTATTTTAGTTATTTTTTTATTATTAAGTATACCTTAATTATATTTCATTTAAATTCAGGAATTATCTTTGTAATATACTTTAATTGGCCGATAGGCTTCCATATTACTTTCTTGAGAAATAAATAAATAAAAATAAAAAAAGTCTTTTAAGCCACCACCTATTTATCTGAGAGAAAAACAAAACAAAAATCTACTGTCGACCATTGGTGAAAATACTTTTCACATCATTCCAATTAAACGAGGTAATATTGATGAAACTAAAATCCAAATATATGATGAAAAAGATTTCCGAAAAATTGTTAGTGAATTTGAAAAAAATAAAACAAATTTTTATACATATCAACTTAAGAGTGCTAAAGGCCTACAAATAGTATTAAAGGGCATAGATTCATTTGTTGAGCCCGAAGAAGTAAAATGTGCACTTATCGAACAAGGATTTAAGGTAAAAAATGTTACCAATATAATCAATAGAGAGAAGATTCCCCAGCCTCTATTTCTTGTTGAACTGGAGCCGAATGATATACAGTTAAAAAAAAATGAGACGCACCCAATTTATAGTCAAAATACCTTTTACACCGAAAAATCACAGTTGAAGAGCCACGTAAGCGTTCAGGTCCCGTACAGTGCCATAATTGCCAAGAATATGGCCACACAAAAACCTACTGCAAATTACCTACAGTTTGTGTTATCTGCGGTGAATTGCATGGTACTGCTAACTGTACCAAGCCAAAAGTACAATCAGAAAAGAAATGCAGTAATTGTGGACGTAATCACACTGCTAACTACAGAGGATGCCCTGTATATTCTTTCGTTAAACAGGCTATGGGTCAAAAGTCTAAATTAGCTCCAGTTCAATCAGCAAATGCTTACTCCGGCACTCTTCCTCAAACTAGCCAACTAGTCACACAAAATGTTCCACCGCCAAGTAATTCAACGAATGCAAACTCTACTTTTAACTGTAGTCGTCTTGAAGCTACTATTGAGAATCTGGTGCTAACTATAAACAACTTTACAACAATTATGACTAGCATGATGCAAGAAATGCTGAGAATGCAGAATACTCTGCTTCAAGCATTAGTCAACAAACCATGAACACGTTAAAACTATGTTTTTGGAACGCAAACGGCATTCGCCAACATGAAAATGAAGTTGAGCACTTCCTCACGGAAAAAAATATTGATATAATGATGGTCTCTGAGACTCACTTGACTTCGAGAAGCTGCTTTAAAATAAATGGTTACACTCTATATGATTCAAAGGACCCGAGAGGGAGAGCATGCGGTGGATCAGCAATTCTAATTAAGTCAAGACTCAAGCACTATATCCTTGAGAACGTTAGTGAAGAATATATGCAAGCTACGAATATTTTCGTAGAAAATTTTTGTGCGAACTTCGTGATATCATCAATTTACTCACCTCCCAGATTTTCAGTTACCGAAGATCAGTATGAGAAGTTCTATAAATCGCTTGGATCTTGTTTCGTGGCAGCTGGTGACTACAATGCAAAACATACGTGCTGGGGCTCGCGTCTTGTTACACCTAGAGGTAGATCGTTGTTTAATACAATTTCAAAAATGGGCTTAGATGTCATTTCGAGTGGGGAGCCTACTTACTGGGCTACTGACGTAAGAAAAATTCCAGATGTTATAGATTTTGGCGTCACGAAAAATATCCATAGGGACTTAATTCACGTAGAGGGCTCTGTATATCTGTCCTCCGATCACTCTCCCACAATAGTTACAATTTTCAACCCACTAAGGAGTGATTTAACTAACTCATATGCGAAAACGATTAACAGGGTCAACTGGCTAGGATTCAAAAAATATATTAGTAGTCACTGCGTAGAAAACATTCAGCTAAGATCACCTGATGATATTGAATTTAATATTGCCAATCTTAACGAAAATATTAAACAGGCTGCTGACCATGCCACTACCTCCTATCCGCAGACTGGTTTTAATAGAATTTATTCTACGGAAATTTAACGTCTTGTATGTGAAAAAAGGAGAGCTAGAAGAGAATGGCAACAACACCGATCACCCCTAAATAAAATCAGACTTAAAGAATGTACTAAACGACTCAAAGAGCTGCTATCGTCGGAAAAGACTGCATTACTGGAAAAGTATTTAGAAGGTCTTGATATAACGTCAACATATAATTACTCTTTATAGCGCGCTACTAGAAATCTTTAAAAGACCCGTTGATCTCAAATCACCACTGCGTACTTCAACCGGAGGCTGGGCAAGAAGCGATAGTGAGAAAGGTAACTTATTTTCTGAGCATTTAAAATCTGTATTCACTCCCAATTTATGTACGGGTGCTGCCGGATTACAGAATGTAGTATCTCTACCCCCTCGTCCCTTAAGGTTTTAGAGGCGTGAACTTCAAAAAATAGTTGCTGAATCCGACCCGAAGAATGCTCCAGGTATTGATGGCATTAGTAACAAGATGCTGATGAACTTGCCTCATATTGCAATAAGAATCTTGCTATTTATTTTTAATGCAATTTTACGAATGCAGTATTTTCCACATAACTGGAAACTTGCCAAGATTAAAATGATTCCAAAGCCAGGCAAAGATCTTACCAAGGCTGAGTCATATAGGCCTATAAGCTTTTCAAATTTCAAAGCTTTTCGAAAAGCTCCACAATTTTAGCTGATAGTGGGTGCATCCCGGACCATCAATTTGGCTTTAGAAGTCAGCATAGCACTATTGAGCAAACGCATAGATTGGTTCAACTTGTAAGGAGGACATTTGAAGAAAAAAGTATTGTTCTGCCCTTTTTATTGATGTTTCTCAGGCATTTTATAAAGTATGGCACCAAGGCCTAGTTTTAAAATTGAAGACATACCTACCAATAAACATACAAAAGCTTTTGGAAAGTTATATTGTTGATAGGAAATTTACCGTTGTGGAAGGAGACTTCATGAGTGTACCCGAGTCTATATCTTCTGGTGTGCCACAGGGTAGTATTCTGGGGCCAGTCTTGTATAAACGACTATACATTGAGAGCTGAAATTGGATGTGTAGGTTCCCCTTCCAATGCATAGATCCACTAAGAAGGGATTTTTGGAATCTCGAAAATCAGTGTCTTTAAATCTCGGAAACTGCATTAGATAGACTTAAAATTCTAAAAACACACAAATGCTGCTTAAAAATAAGCCGACATGTGTTTAGTACTTTTTCGATGTGTGTACTTTTAGGGATTAAAAGGGGTTAAAAACTGAATTTTGGAATCGACATATCTTCTAAATTATTGAACGTAGCAAAAAGGCTTTTAGCGCATTCTTTTCTTCTCGACATAATCTCGAATGCGATAAGTATTTTTTGAAAATTCGCTTTTTTAAGGTTTAAAATCGTACCCGTTTTTGTCAATTATTAATGATAAGGTACATATTGTTACGTTTTTTATTCTCTTTAAAAACGCTTTTCCGTAGATTCGAAGATTTGCAATAAATAAAAGACCCCAGTGTACTAATTAGGGTTAAGAATGATACACTCTTTATTATTCAATAAATACCACTTATACTAATCCAATTCAAGAGCTTAAATACAAACACAAAGATTATTCAAATATTCTCAACTGGTTACCACTACTCCTTCCTCGCTGTTGTATACGCACGTCTTAGACCACTGGCTGCGCTAGTGTTGACACAATTCTGCTTTCTCTGTTGCTCGTCACACACAAGACTCACTCTGCCGACACTTCCCGTTGATACACTAATCAGGACTCGCTGGCTTCATTTACACGTCTATCAGCTTCCACTGCTCCCTTACTCTTTACTAAAGGGACTCCACAATATCCCCGAATCACGACAGACTCTAACTGTCACTATAGACTGTACTATAGTCTCTTCAATTTCCAACTCACGTATTGTAAAGCACAGACTCAACTATCAACTCACTGCTGTATCACAAATCACGGACTGCGCACAACTTAATTGTCAATAACTCAATTGATTAACAACAGACTTCTTATTAGCAACTGCACTTATTCGCAACTGAGCTTCTTCGCAACTGAGCTTCTTCGCAATTGACTTATTCACAACTAACTTTTGATCGCAACTGAACTGCTGTTGGATGCGTCACCCCTTTTTATACTTCGCACAACAACCACTAGAATTTTCATGGAAAGTCTAGACCGAATCATCATTATCTTCAATGTTGTTTACAAAGCGCGTAATTAAGTTCATGTGGTAACTATGTACATACGTGTGTATATGCATACATCATTAAGTGGTTGTTTACTTTTATTTCTGCCTTTCGCTAGAATTGCCAGGCATGTATATGTATGCATGTAGCTATGTCTATCTTCATAACCCTGCAGTCAGACTGGGGCCAAATGTCTCTATGTCAACACTAAATTTCTAGTAGTAGGTACATTGTCTATTCGTCAGTAGAAAAGAAAGAGAGACAACAAATGTGGTCTATTTCTGGTGGCTTTTGCAACAACTTGTCAATATTCATATAATTGTATGTACGTAAGGTATAGAAATATACCACTAAATGTCTGGTTGGTATGTCTCCATGTTCCCATAAGAACTATGTATTCACTACCTAGTCAATTGTTTTAGTGTTACTAGTAGATTTTCAATGACAAGCACATGCTAAATGTATATAGCACACAGTATTGTATGGGGATTAATTAGAGAGTAGTACTGGTGACAAAGTCAAAAGCGACTCAGTACATTTTCACCATCGACATTTACTTCAGGGAACAATCAGAAGCTTGTAGTTGTTGTTGGTTGTTTACGTTTAATCACGTATGTATGTGCTACGCATGTGTATATATGTAGTTGTTTGCTATAGTGCTTGTATGTGAATACGAGTGTACGTTTAGTTATCTATTTAAATACTTTTGGATGTTTCTTTATATTGGCCCAGTTCGAATATTCTTGCGTAACACTTATATTAACCCTGTTGGAATTTATTTGCATAATGATGCATTAATCTTGTCGACGGCCATTTCCGTAACAATATGATATATGTACATGTAAAAATAAGCTAGAGAGCTGATCTTTGGTGTGTAGGTTTCCTTTCCAATTTATAGAACCACTAAGTAGTGTGTTTATGTCGGTCGGGGGAAACAATGTGCCATAAGTAACCTGACCAGACATCCCGCTTTAGGCGGGATTATCCCGCTTTTCTGAGGTTGATCCCGCCTTGAATTTTTATCCCGCTTTTTAGAGTTTTGAAATTTCTTATCTCTTAATATATTTTTATTAATATGTAACTGATAAAAATTTATTCCAAATATTTTTTAGTGTAGTTATTGTTTATTTTTTTTGGATCTGGCAGCTCCTCAAATGAAAAAAAATAAAAATACAAACGTACACACTCAAAGATCCTTTTGTTACAGTGCTTTATATATGCAGACATTCTGCTGCTTTAGGAATTTATTACCAAGAGGGCTTATTAGGAGAATAACAACTGACATTCACCAAACTGTCAATAATAAAATAAAAAGTTCTTGCTTATTTTTTTATAAAGAGTTTGACACATTGGTGTAGTCAGTTGATGATAATATGGACTAACAAGGCCACTTGCTATCATTCGCCTTAAGTTTTTGTACATTGTTTTGTATAAAAATCGTATTTTGTTTTGTAAATGAAGTCAAAAAATCTTTAATTTTATTTATTTTACGTTACTAAATAAAAATTTTTGTTAATAAAAACTTTTGTTTATTTAAAATTGATTCTTTTGAGTTAAAAACTGTGTTTCCTAAGTACATACGAAACTTTTTATGTGCGTATTACACATCCCGCTTTCAAATAGTTGTTTATTTAAAAATCCCGCTTTTTGGCCGTATTTTCGTCAAAATCCCGCTTTTTGAACGATCGTGTCCCGCTTTTTGTAAAAAGCTTCTGGTCACGTTAGCCATAAGGATCAATGTAAAATTGCACATCATGCTAGGTGTGACCGTAGTGCTATTTTTCTTCATGCTATTTTATGTGTGTATCAAAGTGCAATGTAAAAGTGCACATCATGCTAGGTATGACCGTTGTATTATTTTCCGTCATCACTATTATTTTTAAGGGAAGATAATTTGAAATGAAAATTGTGTTGAGGGGAATTTTTTAAATATTTCGTATCTTTATTTAATTTTTTTTCTTTTTTATTCACTTACAAGTAATACATTTATATTGGTTATTGTGTTTGCATGCGTTAGGAAATTGTATTATATTACGATGAAAATTTTGTTGAGGGGAATTTTTTAAATATTTCGTATCTTTATTTTATCTTTTTCTATTTTATGTACTATTGTTATGGATAGAACTGTATATAAATTATCTAGCAGCATGTTTGAAACAGTTCTGTCTATTTTTATTACACATATTTTATAGCATTTTCCAAGAAAAAGGAAAAACATTTTTTTTAAGGATGAAAGAAAACAAACGTGCATTTGCAGCACGCAAATGTGTGTCATATATGGAGAAATCTTAACACATGTTCACATACATATGTGTTGTATTTAGCACACTTGATATGTAAAATCCTTTCTTATTGCACATTTTGGGTTTGAATTGTTATTTTTTTTTGCATAAAATGAAATTGTATGATCGTCTGTCTTTGTGTCCATTTGGCTAAATTTTATTACACATCTTTTATAGCCTTTTCCTAGAACAAGGAAAAACAAATTTTAAAAAAGGATGAAAGAAAACGAACGTGCATTTTCAGCACGCATATGTATGTATGTCATATATGGAGAAATCTTAACAAATGTTCACATATGTGTTGTATTTAGCACACTTGATATGTAAAATCTTTTCTTATTGGACATTTTGGGTTTAAATTGTTACTTTTTTTTTGTTTAATTTTGTTAGTGCGGAAAGACATAAAAATGAGATGAATTATTAGATTTGTGTGTGCATCTATGGTTGGGAAAAATCGTTAAATTAGGGTTGTGAAACGCTGTGCATGTTGTGTAGAAATTGAGTTGTTCTTTTCTTGTTATGCTATGTTTAGACGACGAGTTGAATCACCTGCTTCGCTCTCTGAATCATGTTTATGAATCATGCTGTTTAGACTATGCATTCGTGCTTCGTGTGCAGCGTGCCAATTTAGTGCTTTGCGTACTATATTTAGAGTTTTTTAATTCATAACAGTGCGGAATTTTTCAAATTGCTGCTTAAGAAAAGGCACTAAATTGGTACTTTTCACCTTTGATTTTAGTGCGTTTTACATATCTACTAAATATTAATTTGTGAAAGTGTGGTGGTTTATAAGAAACACCAAATAAGAAATTTTCACTTTTCAAAAACTATCTGCTTTCACCCCTTTTAGACATGCAAAGTTTCCTTTGCAGAATGTTAATTCAGCAAAGGAAGAAAACTTTATCTTTCATAGTAAGAAAAAAGAATATATATCTAGAAATTACAGTTATAAAATAACTTAATTACAACAATAATCTAATTACTAACCACTGAGGGAAGGAATGTATTACTTTCTTGATAACGAAAGCTTTTAAAAATGCTTCTGAAAAGCACTAACGTAAGGCTCTCTAACAAAGTGGACAAAAGTAAAAAAATGTAAACCAGTAACTTTTGCATCTGAGTACACATTATTACTTCTGTAAAATGAATTAGTAAAGCAAAAAATGAATGGCTTTTTGGAAACTGAATGCATTGCTTCTAGCTGGCGGTAAGCGGTAATTTTTGCTGGGATGGTGAAATTGAAGAAATAGAACGAAGTATCAGAAATTTAAGGATACATAAATGGACAAATTTGCTCAGAACTGATTAATTTTGGATTGAAGTTTATAATTATAGAAATTCAAATAATCATAATCCATTTCTAATACTGCCAAAATTTTATCTAAGACTATTAACATTACCATGTTCAAATGTTGAAGTAGAAATAACTTTTAGCGCTTATAACTTTTTTAAAAGTAAGTTAAAAATACAATAATGATTTTATAAATCAAATTGTTTCATTCATATAAAATACGGTCTAAAAGGAAAAGGCTTATGTTGTTCAGTAACTCGTTTCTGTAATTCTCGCATCGTAAAATTTCTCACATGAAGTATGAAACACAAAATTCCATCGTTTCTCGATTTGTGAAAAAAGTGTTTCTGTATTTGAATGTGAAAACAGACAACACTGAATCTGTTTTTACTGGAATATTTCCAGTAATCGAGTGTCAAATGAAAACAAAAGTCACAAAAAAATATTATTTCAATAACAAAAAAAATAATAATTTTCAAAAAAATAAAATTGAATAACATGAATATAAAGTGAATGTAAAATGCTTGAAATAAGTTTTTTCTAGCAACTGTCTCTATTATAGAAAATTCCAAATAAAACTTCTAAATAAATATAATCATATCGAATCGTTAATAATAATTTTAGTTCAACAATTCGTTGCATATCTTTTCAACTAGTTTATTTTTCATATTTTCACACACAAATTCAAAAATTCACATGTTTTTGTACAATTTAAAATCCGAGAATTGCGAGAAACTATTCACAAAATATTGTTACAGAAACACTTTTTCTCACATCGTTCCAATAATTGCTGGAAATTTGTTTAAATGACAGATAGTTCTCGCAAAGTAACGATACAGAAACACTTATGTGAGAAAAGCCATTATGTGTTTCAATTTACACTGTTTCCACGATTCCCTTGTTTCATGCGGGAAATTTTACGATGCGAGAAATACAGAAACGAGCTACAGAATGTAACATACTGAACTATGTTCATATAAAAATTAATTCAGATGAAACACCTAAAATCTAATTGTTTTTTTTAATACACCATAATTGCAGTGTCTTGCGAAATGAACTTCAATTATTTTTCTACTCATGTTCTACTTATACGCAAAATCGAAATATGGCTCGATATAATTGAAATTATTACAAAAACCTATGAAATGTAGTAAATTTAAAATTGTAGTTAACTTAAATTTTTAATTTCTACTCATTCAATACATATATAATTAGCCATGTGGGCTTTCTCTGTATTGAAAATAAATAGATAAATATAAAAATATAAATAAATGATTTTTGTTCTGAAAAAGTTGGCATCATTGTTCGCGTGGCATTTTTTTATGTATATTCACACATTCATACGTATCATACGCACGTGTATACATGCATACATACTTACATAAATTCGATTCAAGCAAAATCTTGTTTTTGAAGGCATCTCTATATTTTCTTCTTATTTTTCCTTTTTATATTATTCATAACTTAATTAAATTTATTTATCAGAAATAATTTCTTAATCAGGCTTGAGTTCAGTAATTTCAATTCTTATGAATGAAATATTTTTATTAATTAATGTGAGTATCTAAAGAAGAGAAGAAAAATTAAACTAGACACTATTAGCTGGGGGAAATACCGATATTTTTCTGTGCAGCCACGCACTTCATCAGCACCCATGTCTATCTAGTGGGGTAGAGATTATTATTAACATCAGCTATTAAACTTAAATTTCTATGAAATGGAATATGAGAATTGATTGTGTATACAATCATTGATTTGCCTTTGGCAAACACATTTGTAAGTATCTCTATTCATTTTCTGTTTTTCCATTTTCTATTTAGGTTAGCACGAAGTTATATCACTCTACCTATGTATGTTTAACTATTCTTACTTATCTTTTACGATCATCACATTAATTATTTTTACTTATTCGATGCACCATCGGTACATACATATAAGTATTATTGTAGTGGCTTTATGTTCCTTTGTTTTTGCTTTCTACAGTTGACTTAGCTTTCCAGCATTCTGAAGCAGTTCTGGCCAAGTGAACAGTGATCGCCAAGTGAACATATTTTTGTCACGTGCCCATGATGAATTAAATGAGACATTATTAGATTTAATTGAACTATAGTGAATTTTAATCAGAAATAATTTCTTAATCAGGCTTGAGTTCAGTAATTTCAATTCTTATGAATGAAATATTTTTATTAATTAATGTGAGTATCTAAAGAAGAGAAGAAAAATTAAACTAGACACTATTAGCTGGGGGAAATACCGATATTTTTCTGTGCAGCCACGCACTTCATCAGCACCCATGTCTATCTACTGGGGTAGAGATTATTATTAACATCAGCTATTAAACTTAAATTTCTAAAAATAGTTAAACGTAGGGTACGTTCGTAAAAGCATTTATAATGCATGTCTGCAGCATCACGAACACATAACGTTCAAAAATGCACAACTTGGCAGCACTGTTTAGAGTCAAACGTTTTTTAATGTATTTAATCAGCATACCTGCCGCAAATCTGTGCAAATGGCGCAGTAAATTATTTTAAGATGCAAGAACTTGCAGTGAAACAATAAGTTGAATATATCTATGTATTTTGATGTTTAAATTACATGTTTCGAATCTTACCAAAAAGGAGATTGATAAACTCGAGAATAACCTTGAAACACATAATCTTGGTAGTTTTTTATTATTTCAAAGGAGTTTTTTTATTTTAGTTGTATTCTTTTTAAGGCCAATGCTGTTCTCATAAGAAATTTTCGCTTTGATTTTCTTTTCAATTTTTTGCTTATTATAATTTAAAAGGAAATTGTCACTATTTTCTTAAATAAAATTACTTGCCAATTTTAAAATTTCTTGCAGTTTGTTCAAAAATGTCAACTGAGCACAGATGTTGAGCAGTTGCAAAACATATGCAGCACATAATCACGCATACGCAGTAAAACCTGGCAGAACTGCCGCATTGATGCATAAATTTGCAGCATTTACGAACGTACCCATACATAGGTAGAGTGATATAACTTCGTGCTAACCTAAATAGAAAATGAAAAAACAGAAAATGAATAGTGATACTTACAAATGTGTTTGCCAAAGGCAAATCAATAATTGTATACACAATCAATTCTCATATTCCATTTCATAGAAATTTAAGTTTAATAGCTGATGTTAATAATAACCTCTACTCCAGTAGATAGACATGGGTGCTGATGAAGTGCGTGGCTGCACAGGAAAATATCGGTATTTCCCCCAGCTAATAGTGTCTAGTTTAATTTTTCTTCTATTCTTTAGATACTCACATTAATTAATAAAAATATTTCATTCATAAGAATTGAAATTACTGAACTCAAGCCTGATTAAGAAATTATTTCTGATTAAAAATTCACTATAGTTCAATTAAATCTAATAATGTCTCATTTAATTCATCATGGGCACGTGACAAAAATATGTTCACTTGGCGATCACTGTTCACTTGGCCAGAACTGCTTCAGAATGCTGGAAAGCTAAGTCAACTGTAGAAAGCAAAAACAAAGGAACATAAAGCCACTACAATAATACTTATATGTATGTACCGATGGTGCATCGAATAAGTAAAAATAATTAATGTGATGATCGTAAAAGATAAGTAAAAATAGTTAAACGTAGGGTACGTTCGTAAAAGCATTTATAATGCATGTCTGCAGCATCACGAACACATAACGTTCAAAAATGCACAACTTGGCAGCACTGTTTAGAGTCAAACGTTTTTTAATGTATTTAATCAGCATACCTGCCGCAAATCTGTGCAAATGGCGCAGTAAATTATTTTAAGATGCAAGAACTTGCAGTGAAACAATAAGTTGAATATATCTATGTATTTTGATGTTTAAATTACATGTTTCGAATCTTACCAAAAAGGAGATTGATAAACTCGAGAATAACCTTGAAACACATAATCTTGGTAGTTTTTTATTATTTCAAAGGAGTTTTTTTATTTTAGTTGTATTCTTTTTAAGGCCAATGCTGTTCTCATAAGAAATTTTCGCTTTGATTTTCTTTTAAATTTTTTGCTTATTATAATTTAAAAGGAAATTGTCACTATTTTCTTAAATAAAATTACTTGCCAATTTTAAAATTTC
This sequence comes from Tachina lurida, assembly GCA_944452675.1. NCBI lineage: Eukaryota > Metazoa > Arthropoda > Insecta > Diptera > Tachinidae > Tachina > Tachina lurida. The sequence goes on from OX101754.1 coordinate 73,291,250, forward strand.
TTGCAGTTTGTTCAAAAATGTCAACTGAGCACAGATGTTGAGCAGTTGCAAAACATATGCAGCACATAATCACGCATACGCAGTAAAACCTGGCAGAACTGCCGCATTGATGCATAAATTTGCAGCATTTACGAACGTACCCATACATAGGTAGAGTGATATAACTTCGTGCTAACCTAAATAGAAAATGAAAAAACAGAAAATGAATAGTGATACTTACAAATGTGTTTGCCAAAGGCGAATCAATGATTGTATACACAATCAATTCTCATATTTCATTTCATAGAAATTTAAGTTTAATAGCTGATGTTAATAATAATCTCTACCCCAGTAGATAGACATGGGTGCTGATGAAGTGCGTGGCTGCACAGAAAAATATCGGTATTTCCCCCAGCTAATAGTGTCTAGTTTAATTTTTCTTCTCTTCTTTAGATACTCACATTAATTAATAAAAATATTTCATTCATAAGAATTGAAATTACTGAACTCAAACCTGATTAAGAAGTTATTTCTGATTAAAATTCACTATAGTTCAATTAAATCTAATAATGTCTCATTTAAATTTATTTATATTAAACTCACATCTATGTTTTTTTGGCTTGTTTTCATTTGTTTACAAACACACACATACACATATACCTATTTTGTTTTGATAGCTAGTTCAGATAAAGTGGCGATTAACTGCGATAAAAGTTAGAGAAGATACCAATTTTACGTGCTTCGCAAGTAGATTCATATTGAATCTACTTGATTCGCTCTCATAATTTTGTATGGCGAAGCAAGTGGATTCGGTCATGATTGGGGCGTGAAGAATGAATAGAGAGCGAAGCACGTACCGTCTAAACATAGTACATATTAGTGTCTTGAGTCTTGTATGTTATTGTATTGAATTGTTTAGTGCATATAGAAAAGGTGCACGTGCGAGATGAAATAGTTTATGAGGGTTTGAATTGTTATATTTTTTGTTTAAAATTTAATTTTTATGATCGTCTGACTCTTCTATCGTCTACCTTTTCTATTGGTTATTTAAAAAGGGAAAAATATGCATTCAACAAAAAAGGGTACAAGAAAACAAGAAAAAAAATCTTACTTAGTTTGAGTCTGTACGTTGGGATATTTCATCATGTTCTGTGTGTGTGAGTTGTGTTTGCATTAGATAATTTACCTACTTGAAATTGTGTGGGTTTGTGTTCACTGAACAGTTATATTGTTATGGAAAGAACAAATATACTTACATATGTTTTTTATCAAAAAAATAAAAACAAATTATAATATAAATTTTATTTAAGTCTCTATTTTTCTTTTACTTTTAAGATATTGGTTTATAGTAAAAAATTCAGTTTCATGGTGATACGGTGTGGATATTTTATGTTATATTTTTATCAGGGTAGGAAGAGTGCTCGAATTAATTTCTTTCGCAAACGAATTTTATTTTCCATATTGTAAAGAATTATTCTTTTTAATTCGCAAATTTCATTTATAAAATTTGCGAACGAAAAGAAAAACCAAGCATGCAAAATAAAATTCCTCTCGCAAATTTAAAAATAAAATTCGCAAACGAATAGAAAATAGAATTCGCGATTAAATTAAAAATACAAATACATACAAACATATGTACATAATCCAAAGTAAAGACTTAAAATTTTTTGAGGAGATTTTGTTATTAACAACTATAGCTAGAGAGCTAAAAATTGGTGTAGGTTCCCGTTCCGATGTATCGAGCCATTAGAACGGATTTTTTGAAATTCGACCGCTAAAAGGGGGTAATAAGGAGCACTTTTTGGATATGTGTACTTTTAGGGGTTATAGCACTCGAAATATCTATCTTCAGAATTATTGAACGTAGCAAAAAGCGTTTTGGAGCGTTGTTTTCTTCTGGACAGAATCTTGAAAATTTACACTTACAAGAGGTAAAATTAAAAAGTGGACACATGTCCATTCATCACTTTCATGATATGGGTGTCAAATGAAAAGGATTTTCGAGGAGATAACAAAAATGCGTTGGAAAAATGGCGGAGGCGGCAATAAGTGGACAATTATGTCCATTTATCACTTTCATGATATGGGTATCAAATGAAAGGTTTTTGAGGGGATGACAAAAATGTGTTGGAAAAATAACGAAGGCGCCAAAAGTGGACACTTACATACATATGTAAGTCCATTTATCACTTTCATGATATGGGTATCAAATAGCAAATATCACTATAGCAAACAACTATATACACATGCGTAGCACATACATACGTGATTAACCTTCGCTTTCATAGTATCTACCGGGGTAGATATTTTGATTTTCAGTTGTTAATAACTTACACAGTTTTGATCAAATTTCAAATCGCTTTCAGCTCAGTTATCAAAATTTGCTGAATTTTCAGGAAATAGATAAATAAAACAATTTTTAGTAAGATTGCGGAAGTTGTTTAATATTTTGTGTTTTTGTATATACGGGTTCATAAATATATACCGTGGTAGATACATTAACTTTTATGTTAACTGATATTGGTTTTGTAACTTAACTAGCGCATTTATCTCACACAATAAAAGGGGAAAGCATTTTCCTTCCAAAGCTCACTTAACTTTTCCTTCGATGATTTGTGGGTGCCCATTACATGCAAAATTCCCAGGAATGCTGTGAACTCATTGTCAGTAATTTTAGTACATGACAAAGGGTGTTTTTCAGGAATGTTAGCATTTCATTGACTACAGAAGTACACAGATTTGTTTTCAGAAAATCTGCTAATTTGGTCTCTTACCGCTGAGCTCATAATGCAAAAAAAATGTATCCACTAGAGGCAAGTTTTTTGTAATTTGTTGCCCCATGACAGATGGGTCACGAATAATATTATGGGCTCGTTGGCGGGTTATTATTTGTATTTAAAACTGTTCCTTCATTATGTTGTAATTTTCCTCCCCATTTTTAGCATTTGAATTTAAATTTTCTTCAGGAGGTAAGTATTCGACATTGATAAGATCTGGATAGTCTTCAATTTCAGATCCACTTTCGTCAGAATATATTTCAGCCAATATATTTTGAAAATATTCTTGTGTTTCTACATAAGTTAGTCTACAATTAATCGTATTTTATTCAAAGTCACTAAATAAAGCTGTTTTTTACATAAGTTCATGTAAATCAAACCTTGAAACAGCTAAAACAAAAGAATTTCAATATTACTTCTTTTGCTCATTTTAAAACTTTTGTATATATCACGACACAAATAATTACAATTGTAAATCATAATTATATATTATAATTATAAATTATTTTTTATTTGAGTTGAAGACTATTTCCTTTAGCTAATTAGGCCTAACGTGTTTCTATGACAATAAAAAAGCAATTTTTTATTTCATATTTCCCGACGTTTCGTGAATGTTTTGTTCACTTTTTCCAGGGATTCGTCTATTTATTCCATAAATCAAAAACATCAAAAATTATAAGAAGTTTAACAATTTATAACAATATATAACAAAAGCATAATGTTTACTTACAAATAAAAATTATTAATTTATATATAAGAAAACTTTTATATACATGCTTAAAACTTTTTAAACAAATTCCAAGTTACATACATCCATATATATGTACGTATGTATGTTATTTTAAATAAATAAAGTAAAACAAAATTATCTAACACAAACGATTAAAAGTTTTTTCCAAACTGATCAGCTGTTCTCTATTATAATTTTGTAGTTAGCGCTTAAATTGTCGGTATCTTCTTTTTTGTTCATTGTTCTGTTAATTTTTTGTTGTATTCTTAAGCTTTCAGTTATAAATCTCTTTCTCACATTGTTTTCTTTATTAAGTATTTTTACATTTTCGAAGTCAGGTTTATGATTAGTTTGTAATATGTGTTGTGATAACGCTGTGCTCTCTTTATTTTTATTAATATCACCTTTATGCTCATTTAATCTTGTTTCTAAACTCCTTTTTGTGGTTCCAATGTAAACTAAATTTCAGTTGTTGTTGTCATTCCCTTTACAAGGAATTTCGTAAACAAGGTTGTTTTGTTGTAACTTTGGTATGGCTGTTTTAGTATTAGTAAATATTTCGCTCAATGTTTTGTTGGGTTTATATGCAAAGCTTATGTTATTTTTATTTATTATTTTTCTCATATTCTTCGAATCAGTGAGACCAGGTATGTACTTTACACTGTAAAAACATTTGTCATCTTCCTTAGGGTTGCCACGCACTCCGTAATTTTTCTTTTTGTATGCTTTTACTAGGAATTCTATTAGATTAATAGGGAAACTGTTGGCTGTTAATATATTAGTGATTTTTTTTAAATTCTGTGTGTGGAATCGATGGTCACTAATGTCAAGTACTCTTTGGATAAAATTTTTTGCTGTATTTATTATTTGGCTTTTGGGTTGAGTAGCGTTGAAGTTGATAATTCTTCCCGATGAAATATTTTTTGAATACCAGTCGAATTCTATTGTATTAATATTAATGTATAATTTTGTGTCAAGATAAGCGATTTCACCCCTTGTTTCAACTTCTATGGTAAATTTGATTTTCGGATGATATCCGTTGAGAGAACGTAATATCTCATCCTTGTCGTCTATGTTGATTATTGCTAAAATATCATCTACATATTTGGCTATGTATTTTATATTAACGTTTTTGTTCAATAGTTCAGTCAGTGCTACGTCAAGTAAGTTATCCAAAACAATATCGGCAATTGTTGGGGGAGGGGATTTCCCATGGGCATGCCAAAGACTTGTTTGTAAACTTTTTTATTGTAAATAAAATAATTGTTTTCGTACAGACAGAACTTTAATATATCTAAGAATTGTGTGCGTGGGATAGTGGTGTTGCTTTTTATTATATTCCATTTGTCCATTATCGTATTAACCGCTGTGCGAACCGGAATGTTGGTGAACAAAGAAACCACATCAAAAGACACTAATAAGTCGTTGTTATCAAGTTTTATGTTTTTAATTTTTTCCTTCAATTCTAATGAATTCTTTACATTATATTTTTCCGAAACTATATTTTTAAGAATATTACCCACAAATTTACTTAATTGGTAACATGGAACTTGGAAAGATGACACTATAGGTCGTAATGGCATGCCTTCCTTATGTACCTTAGGTAATCCATAAAATCTGGGAGCAGTTGCTGCAGAACAAAAAAGCTTCAATTTTTGCCTACTATCTATATGTTCTTTTTTATACAGGTCCAAAATTATTGCGTTGTTAGTTTTTATCAATTTTAAAGTAGGGTCTGCTGTAATAATACGATACGTGTTTTTATCTTCCAATATCATTTCCATTTTATTCTCGTATTCATGTTTGTTTATGGCAACTGTTTTGTTGCCTTTATCCGATTGTGTTATAATTATGTCTCTGTGTCTTCTCAAAAACTTTTTTGTATTTTCAAAAATCGTGAGAATAAGCTTCTCCTTAGGCGAGTTCCTTATGCTTCTCTTAAATTGCGCAATACCGTATGCCAATTTATTTCTAGTTGTCTCTTTTTCTTCATTGCTGTCGTCGTCGATCCTCTGGATGCATTGCTCTGCATCTGCAATAACTTGTAAAGGTGAAAAACTTTGTCTGTTGACGGGTAAAGCAAACTTTTTCCCCAGTGATAATAACCATTTGCTTTCTGGTGGTATCTCTACTTTAGTTTTGTTTTCAAACCAGTGTTCGTTATTAAAAATGCCTAATTTTGTAAAAAGTATTTCTTTCAGTGTATCTATTTTCTTTATTTGTTTTACTTTTGCATTTGCACCTATGTGTTTTGCTCTTTCAGTTTGATTTTTGAGGAACGATTCAAAATCACCTACGGTCAAAAAACTATGTAAGCCTGTCTTGAGTTGATAAAGTTTTCTTTTTATTAATTTTATATCGGTGTTGGTTTGCGAAATTTCCAGATTTAAAATCTTTTTGTGAAAATTATTTTCTATACGTTCCAATTGGTTTTTAATACTTTGACATAAAAAAAGTGTTCTAACTTGTGTTGTTGTATTTTGTGTGTGTTTAGGAATTATGCCATACCTTCTACATGACAATAAAAACTTTAGCCTTTGTTGTTTAAGAGCCAATCTCTTTACCTCATTACAGTATTCCTTCATGCTCCTGCAAGTTTCCCCATCATATTTAAGGACGATGTGTTGAAAAAATCCTTTCATGTTTGTGTTTATTTTGCTAGTGTGTATGTATGTAATTTTTGATGTTTCCAATTCTAAATAAATATGTGTAGTAGTGTTTCGGCAAGCTGTCCGATATTTGGTTGTGCTATATATTTTTTCTTTGGCCAAGTTTTAAGTTTTTTATTTGAGTTGAAGACTATTTCCTTTAGCTAATTAGGCCTAACGTGTTTCTATGACAATAAAAAAGCAATTTTTTATTTCATATTTCCCGACGTTTCGTGAATGTTTTGTTCACTTTTTCCAGGGATTCGTCTATTTATTCCATAAATCAAAAACATCAAAAATTATAAGTAAGTTTAACAATTTATAACAATATATAACAAAAGCATAATGTTTACTTACAAATAAAAATTATTAATTTATATATAAGAAAACTTTTATATACATGCTTAAAACTTTTTAAACAAATTCCAAGTTACATACATCCATATATATGTACGTATGTATGTTATTTTAAATAAATAAAGTAAAACAAAAGTATCTAACACAAACGATTAAAAGTTTTTTCCAAACTGATCAGCTGTTCTCTATTATAATTTTGTAGTTAGCGCTTAAATTGTCGGTATCTTCTTTTTTGTTCATTGTTCTGTTAATTTTTTGTTGTATTCTTAAGCTTTCAGTTATAAATCTCTTTCTCACATTGTTTTCTTTATTAAGTATTTTTACATTTTCGAAGTCAGGTTTATGATTAGTTTGTAATATGTGTTGTGATAACGCTGTGCTCTCTTTATTTTTATTAATATCACCTTTATGCTCATTTAATCTTGTTTCTAAACTCCTTTTTGTGGTTCCAATGTAAACTAAATTGCAGTTGTTGTTGTCATTCCCTTTACAAGGAATTTCGTAAACAAGGTTGTTTTGTTGTAACTTTGGTATGGCTGTTTTAGTATTAGTAAATATTTCGCTCAATGTTTTGTTGGGTTTATATGCAAAGCTTATGTTATTTTTATTTATTATTTTTCTCATATTCTTCGAATCAGTGAGACCAGGAATGTACTTTACACTGTAAAAACATTTGTCATCTTCCTTAGGGTTGAGACGCTCTCCGTAATTTTTCTTTTTGTATGCTTTTATTAGGAATTCTATTAGATTAATAGGGAAACTGTTGGCTGTTAATATATTAGTGATTTTTTTAAAATTCTGTGTGTGGAATCGATGGTCACTAATGTCAAGTACTCTTTGGATAAAATTTTTTGCTGTATTTATTATTTGGCTTTTGGGTTGAGTAGCGTTGAAGTTGATAATTCTTCCCGATGAAATATTTTTTGAATACCAGTCGAATTCTATTGTATTAATATTCCTGTATAATTTTGTGTCAAGATAAGTGATTTCACCCCTGGTTTCAACTTCTATGGTAAATTTGATTTTCGGATGATATCCGTTGAGAGAACGTAATATCTCATCCTTGTCGTCTATGTTGATTATTGCTAAAATATCATCTACATATTTGGCTATGTATTTTATATTAACGTTTTTGTTCAATAGTTCAGTCAGTGCTACGTCAAGTAAGTTATCCAAAACAATATCGGCAATTGTTGGGGAGAGGGGATTTCCCATGGGCATGCCAAAGACTTGTTTGTAAACTTTTTTATTGTAAATAAAATAATTGTTTTCGTACAGACAGAACTTTAATATATCTAAGAATTGTGTGCGTGGGATAGTGGTGTTGCTTTTTATTATATTCCATTTGTCCATTATCGTATTAACCGCTGTGCGAACCGGAATGTTGGTGAACAAAGAAACCACATCAAAAGACACTAATAAGTCGTTGTTATCAAGTTTTATGTTTTTAATTTTTTCCTTCAATTCTAATGAATTCTTTACATTATATTTTTCCGAAACTATATTTTTAAGAATATTACCCACAAATTTACTTAATTGGTAACATGGAACTTGGAAAGATGACACTATAGGTCGTAATGGCATGCCTTCCTTATGTACCTTAGGTAATCCATAAAATCTGGGAGCAGTTGCTGCAGAACAAAAAAGCTTCAATTTTTGCCTACTATCTATATGTTCTTTTTTATACAGGTCCAAAATTATTGCGTTGTTAGTTTTTATCAATTTTAAAGTAGGGTCTGCTGTAATAATACGATACGTGTTTTTATCTTCCAATATCATTTCCATTTTATTCTCGTATTCATGTTTGTTTATGGCAACTGTTTTGTTGCCTTTATCCGATTGTGTTATAATTATGTCTCTGTGTCTTCTCAAAAACTTTTTTGTATTTTCAAAAATCGTGAGAATAAGCTTCTCCTTAGGCGAGTTCCTTATGTTTCTCTTAAATTGCGCAATACCGTATGCCAATTTATTTCTAGTTGTCTCTTTTTCTTCATTGCTGTCGTCGTCGATCCTCTGGATGCATTGCTCTGCATCTGCAATAACTTGTAAAGGTGAAAAACTTTGTCTGTTGACGGGTAAAGCAAACTTTTTCCCCAGTGATAATAACCATTTGCTTTCTGGTGGTATCTCTACTTTAGTTTTGTTTTCAAACCAGTGTTCGTTATTAAAAATGCCTAATTTTGTAAAAAGTATTTCTTTCAGTGTATCTATTTTCTTTATTTGTTTTACTTTTGCATTTGCACCTATGTGTTTTGCTCTTTCAGTTTGATTTTTGAGGAACGATTCAAAATCACCTACGGTCAAAAAACTATGTAAGCCTGTCTTGAGTTGATAAAGTTTTCTTTTTATTAATTTTATATCGGTGTTGGTTTGCGAAATTTCCAGATTTAAAATCTTTTTGTGAAAATTATTTTCTATACGTTCCAATTGGTTTTTAATACTTTGACATAAAAAAAGTGTTCTAACTTGTGTTGTTGTATTTTGTGTGTGTTTAGGAATTATGCCATACCTTCTACATGACAATAAAAACTTTAGCCTTTGTTGTTTAAGAGCCAATCTCTTTACCTCATTACAGTATTCCTTCATGCTCCTGCAAGTTTCCCCATCATATTTAAGGACGATGTGTTGAAAAAATCGTTTCATGTTTGTGTTTATTTTGCTAGTGTGTATGTATGTAATTTTTGATGTTTCCAATTCTAAATAAATATGTGTAGTAGTGTTTCGGCAAGCTGTCCGATATTTGGTTGTGCTATATATTTTTTCTTTGGCCAAGTTTTAAGTTTTTTATTTGAGTTGAAGACTATTTCCTTTAGCTAATTAGGCCTAACGTGTTTCTATGACAATAAAAAAGCAATTTTTTATTTCATATTTCCCGACGTTTCGTGAATGTTTTGTTCACTTTTTCCAGGGATTCGTATATTTATTCCATAAATCAAAAACATCAAAAATTATAAGTAAGTTTAACAATTTATAACAATATATAACAAAAGCATAATGTTTACTTACAAATAAAAATTATTAATTTATATATAAGAAAACTTTTATATACATGCTTAAAACTTTTTAAACAAATTCCAAGTTACATACATCCATATATATGTACGTATGTATGTTATTTTAAATAAATAAAGTAAAACAAAAGTATCTAACACAAACGATTAAAAGTTTTTTCCAAACTGATCAGCTGTTCTCTATTATAATTTTGTAGTTAGCGCTTAAATTGTCGGTATCTTCTTTTTTGTTCATTGTTCTGTTAATTTTTTGTTGTATTCTTAAGCTTTCAGTTATAAATCTCTTTCTCACATTGTTTTCTTTATTAAGTATTTTTACATTTTCGAAGTCAGGTTTATGATTAGTTTGTAATATGTGTTGTGATAACGCTGTGCTCTCTTTATTTTTATTAATATCACCTTTATGCTCATTTAATCTTGTTTCTAAACTCCTTTTTGTGGTTCCAATGTAAACTAAATTGCAGTTGTTGTTGTCATTCCCTTTACAAGGAATTTCGTAAACAAGGTTGTTTTGTTGTAACTTTGGTATGGCTGTTTTAGTATTAGTAAATATTTCGCTCAATGTTTTGTTGGGTTTATATGCAAAGCTTATGTTATTTTTATTTATTATTTTTCTCATATTCTTCGAATCAGTGAGACCAGGTATGTACTTTACACTGTAAAAACATTTGTCATCTTCCTTAGGGTTGCCACGCTCTCCGTAATTTTTCTTTTTGTATGCTTTTATTAGGAATTCTATTAGATTAATAGGGAAACTGTTGGCTGTTAATATATTAGTGATTTTTTTAAAATTCTGTGTGTGGAATCGATGGTCACTAATGTCAAGTACTCTTTGGATAAAATTTTTTGCTGTATTTATTATTTGGCTTTTGGGTTGAGTAGCGTTGAAGTTGATAATTCTTCCCGATGAAATATTTTTTTGAATACCAGTCGAATTCTATTATATTAATATTCCTGTATAATTTTGTGTCAAGATAAGCGATTTCACCCCTGGTTTCAACTTCTATGGTAAATTTGATTTTCGGATGATATCCGTTGAGAGAACGTAATATCTCATCCTTGTCGTCTATGTTGATTATTGCTAAAATATCATCTACATATTTGGCTATGTATTTTATATTAACGTTTTTGTTCAATAGTTCAGTCAGTGCTACGTCAAGTAAGTTATCCAAAACAATATCGGCAATTGTTGGGGAGAGGGGATTTCCCATGGGCATGCCAAAGACTTGTTTGTAAACTTTTTTATTGTAAATAAAATAATTGTTTTCGTACAGACAGAACTTTAATATATCTAAGAATTGTGTGCGTGGGATAGTGGTGTTGCTTTTTATTATATTCCATTTGTCCATTATCGTATTAACCGCTGTGCGAACCGGAATGTTGGTGAACAAAGAAACCACATCAAAAGACACTAATAAGTCGTTGTTATCAAGTTTTATGTTTTTAATTTTTTCCTTCAATTCTAATGAATTCTTTACATTATATTTTTCCGAAACTATATTTTTAAGAATATTACCCACAAATTTACTTAATTGGTAACATGGAACTTGGAAAGATGACACTATAGGTCGTAATGGCATGCCTTCCTTATGTACCTTAGGTAATCCATAAAATCTGGGAGCAGTTGCTGCAGAACAAAAAAGCTTCAATTTTTGCCTACTATCTATATGTTCTTTTTTATACAGGTCCAAAATTATTGCGTTGTTAGTTTTTATCAATTTTAAAGTAGGGTCTGCTGTAATAATACGATACGTGTTTTTATCTTCCAATATCATTTCCATTTTATTCTCGTATTCATGTTTGTTTATGGCAACTGTTTTGTTGCCTTTATCCGATTGTGTTATAATTATGTCTCTGTGTCTTCTCAAAAAGTTTTTTGTATTTTCAAAAATCGTGAGAATAAGCTTCTCCTTAGGCGAGTTCCTTATGTTTCTCTTAAATTGCGCAATACCGTATGCCAATTTATTTCTAGTTGTCTCTTTTTCTTCATTGCTGTCGTCGTCGATCCTCTGGATGCATTGCTCTGCATCTGCAATAACTTGTAAAGGTGAAAAACTTTGTCTGTTGACGGGTAAAGCAAACTTTTTCCCCAGTGATAATAACCATTTGCTTTCTGGTGGTATCTCTACTTTAGTTTTGTTTTCAAACCAGTGTTCGTTATTAAAAATGCCTAATTTTGTAAAAAGTATTTCTTTCAGTGTATCTATTTTCTTTATTTGTTTTACTTTTGCATTTGCACCTATGTGTTTTGCTCTTTCAGTTTGATTTTTGAGGAACGATTCAAAATCACCTACGGTCAAAAAACTATGTAAGCCTGTCTTGAGTTGATAAAGTTTTCTTTTTATTAATTTTATATCGGTGTTGGTTTGCGAAATTTCCAGATTTAAAATCTTTTTGTGAAAATTATTTTCTATACGTTCCAATTGGTTTTTAATACTTTGACATAAAAAAAGTGTTCTAACTTGTGTAGTTGTATTTTGTGTGTGTTTAGGAATTATGCCATACCTTCTACATGACAATAAAAACTTTAGCCTTTGTTGTTTAAGAGCCAATCTCTTTACCTCATTACAGTATTCCTTCATGCTCCTGCAAGTTTCCCCATCATATTTAAGGACGATGTGTTGAAAAAATCCTTTCATGTTTGTGTTTATTTTGCTAGTGTGTATGTATGTAATTTTTGATGTTTCCAATTCTAAATAAATATGTGTAGTAGTGTTTCGGCAAGCTGTCCGATATTTGGTTGTGCTATATATTTTTTCTTTGGCCAAGTTTTAAGTTTTTTATTTGAGTTGAAGACTATTTCCTTTAGCTAATTAGGCCTAACGTGTTTCTATGACAATAAAAAAGCAATGTTTTATTTCATATTTCCCGACGTTTCGTGAATGTTTTGTTCACTTTTTCCAGGGATTCGTCTATTTATTCCATAAATCAAAAACATCAAAAATTATAAGTAAGTTTAACAATTTATAACAATATATAACAAAAGCATAATGTTTACTTACAAATAAAAATTATTAATTTATATATAAGAAAACTTTTATATACATGCTTAAAACTTTTTAAACAAATTCCAAGTTACATACATCCATATATATGTACGTATGTATGTTATTTTAAATAAATAAAGTAAAACAAAAGTATCTAACACAAACGATTAAAAGTTTTTTCCAAACTGATCAGCTGTTCTCTATTATAATTTTGTAGTTAGCGCTTAAATTGTCGGTATCTTCTTTTTTGTTCATTGTTCTGTTAATTTTTTGTTGTATTCTTAAGCTTTCAGTTATAAATCTCTTTCTCACATTGTTTTCTTTATTAAGTATTTTTACATTTTCGAAGTCAGGTTTATGATTAGTTTGTAATATGTGTTGTGATAACGCTGTGCTCTCTTTATTTTTATTAATATCACCTTTATGCTCATTTAATCTTGTTTCTAAACTCCTTTTTGTGGTTCCAATGTAAACTAAATTGCAGTTGTTGTTGTCATTCCCTTTACAAGGAATTTCGTAAACAAGGTTGTTTTGTTGTAACTTTGGTATGGCTGTTTTAGTATTAGTAAATATTTCGCTCAATGTTTTGTTGGGTTTATATGCAAAGCTTATGTTATTTTTATTTATTATTTTTCTCATATTCTTCGAATCAGTGAGACCAGGAATGTACTTTACACTGTAAAAACATTTGTCATCTTCCTTAGGGTTGCCACGCTCTCCGTAATTTTTCTTTTTGTATGCTTTTATTAGGAATTCTATTAGATTAATAGGGAAACTGTTGGCTGTTAATATATTAGTGATTTTTTTAAAATTCTGTGTGTGGAATCGATGGTCACTAATGTCAAGTACTCTTTGGATAAAATTTTTTGCTGTATTTATTATTTGGCTTTTGGGTTGAGTAGCGTTGAAGTTGATAATTCTTCCCGATGAAATATTTTTTTAATACCAGTCGAATTCTATTGTATTAATATTCCTGTATAATTTTGTGTCAAGATAAGCGATTTCACCCCTGGTTTCAACTTCTATGGTAAATTTGATTTTCGGATGATATCCGTTGAGAGAACGTAATATCTCATCCTTGTCGTCTATGTTGATTATTGCTAAAATATCATCTACATATTTGGCTATGTATTTTATATTAACGTTTTTGTTCAATAGTTCAGTCAGTGCTACGTCAAGTAAGTTATCCAAAACAATATCGGCAATTGTTGGGGAGAGGGGATTTCCCATGGGCATGCCAAAGACTTGTTTGTAAACTTTTTTATTGTAAATAAAATAATTGTTTTCGTACAGACAGAACTTTAATATATCTAAGAATTGTGTGCGTGGGATAGTGGTGTTGCTTTTTATTATATTCCATTTGTCCATTATCGTATTAACCGCTGTGCGAACCGGAATGTTGGTGAACAAAGAAACCACATCAAAAGATGTGTAAAGAATTCATTAGAATTGAAGGAAAAAATTAAAAACATAAAACTTGATAACAACGACTTATTAGTGTCTTTTGATGTGGTTTCTTTGTTCACCAACATTCCGGTTCGCACAGCGGTTAATACGATAATGGACAAATGGAATATAATAAAAAGCAACACCACTATCCCACGCACACAATTCTTAGATATATTAAAGTTCTGTCTGTACGAAAACAATTATTTTATTTACAATAAAAAAGTTTACAAACAAGTCTTTGGCATGCCCATGGGAAATCCCCTCTCCCCAACAATTGCCGATATTGTTTTGGATAACTTACTTGACGTAGCACTGACTGAACTATTGAACAAAAACGTTAATATAAAATACATAGCCAAATATGTAGATGATATTTTAGCAATAATCAACATAGACGACAAGGATGAGATATTACGTTCTCTCAACGGATATCATCCGAAAATCAAATTTACCATAGAAGTTGAAACCAGGGGTGAAATCGCTTATCTTGACACAAAATTATACAGGAATATTAATACAATAGAATTCGACTGGTATTAAAAAAATATTTCATCGGGAAGAATTATCAACTTCAACGCTACTCAACCCAAAAGCCAAATAATAAATACAGCAAAAAATTTTATCCAAAGAGTACTTGACATTAGTGACCATCGATTCCACACACAGAATTTTAAAAAAATCACTAATATATTAACAGCCAACAGTTTCCCTATTAATCTAATAGAATTCCTAATAAAAGCATACAAAAAGAAAAATTACGGAGAGCGTGGCAACCCTAAGGAAGATGACAAATGTTTTTACAGTGTAAAGTACATTCCTGGTCTCACTGATTCGAAGAATATGAGAAAAATAATAAATAAAAATAACATAAGCTTTGCATATAAACCCAACAAAACATTGAGCGAAATATTTACTAATACTAAAACAGCCATACCAAAGTTACAACAAAACAACCTTGTTTACGAAATTCCTTGTAAAGGGAATGACAACAACAACTGCAATTTAGTTTACATTGGAACCACAAAAAGGAGTTTAGAAACAAGATTAAATGAGCATAAAGGTGATATTAATAAAAATAAAGAGAGCACAGCGTTATCACAACACATATTACAAACTAATCATAAACCTGACTTCGAAAATGTAAAAATACTTAATAAAGAAAACAATGTGAGAAAGAGATTTATAACTGAAAGCTTAAGAATACAACAAAAAATTAACAGAACAATGAACAAAAAAGAAGATACCGACAATTTAAGCGCTAACTACAAAATTATAATAGAGAACAGCTGATCAGTTTGGAAAAAACTTTTAATCGTTTGTGTTAGATACTTTTGTTTTACTTTATTTATTTAAAATAACATACATACGTACATATATATGGATGTATGTAACTTGGAATTTGTTTAAAAAGTTTTAAGCATGTATATAAAAGTTTTCTTATATATAAATTAATAATTTTTATTTGTAAGTAAACATTATGCTTTTGTTATATATTGTTATAAATTGTTAAACTTACTTATAATTTTTGATGTTTTTGATTTATGGAATAAATAGACGAATCCCTGGAAAAAGTGAACAAAACATTCACGAAACGTCGGGAAATATGAAATAAAAAATTGCTTTTTTATTGTCATAGAAACACGTTAGGCCTAATTAGCTAAAGGAAAAAGTCTTCAACTCAAATAAAAAACTTAAAACTTGGCCAAAGAAAAAATATATAGCACAACCAAATATCGGACAGCTTGCCGAAACACTACTACACATATTTATTTAGAATTGGAAACATCAAAAATTACATACATACACACTAGCAAAATAAACACAAACATGAAACGATTTTTTCAACACATCGTCCTT
This sequence comes from Tachina lurida, assembly GCA_944452675.1. NCBI lineage: Eukaryota > Metazoa > Arthropoda > Insecta > Diptera > Tachinidae > Tachina > Tachina lurida. The sequence continues at coordinate 73,307,045 of OX101754.1, forward strand.
AAATATGATGGGGAAACTTGCAGGAGCATGAAGGAATACTGTAATGAGGTAAAGAGATTGGCTCTTAAACAACAAAGGCTAAAGTTTTTATTGTCATGTAGAAGGTATGGCATAATTCCTAAACACACACAAAATACAACAACACAAGTTAGAACACTTTTTTTATGTCAAAGTATTAAAAACCAATTGGAACGTATAGAAAATAATTTTCACAAAAAGATTTTAAATCTGGAAATTTCGCAAACCAACACCGATATAAAATTAATAAAAAGAAAACTTTATCAACTCAAGACAGGCTTACATAGTTTTTTGACCGTAGGTGATTTTGAATCGTTCCTCAAAAATCAAACTGAAAGAGCAAAACACATAGGTGCAAATGCAAAAGTAAAACAAATAAAGAAAATAGATACACTGAAAGAAATACTTTTTACAAAATTAGGCATTTTTAATAACGAACACTGGTTTGAAAACAAAACTAAAGTAGAGATACCACCAGAAAGCAAATGGTTATTATCACTGGGGAAAAAGTTTGCTTTACCCGTCAACAGACAAAGTTTTTCACCTTTACAAGTTATTGCAGATGCAGAGCAATGCATCCAGAGGATCGACGACGACAGCAATGAAGAAAAAGAGACAACTAGAAATAAATTGGCATACGGTATTGCGCAATTTAAGAGAAACATAAGGAACTCGCCTAAGGAGAAGCTTATTCTCACGATTTTTGAAAATACAAAAAAGTTTTTGAGAAGACACAGAGACATAATTATAACACAATCGGATAAAGGCAACAAAACAGTTGCCATAAACAAACATGAATACGAGAATAAAATGGAAATGATATTGGAAGATAAAAACACGTATCGTATTATTACAGCAGACCCTACTTTAAAATTGATAAAAACTAACAACGCAATAATTTTGGACCTGTATAAAAAAGAACATATAGATAGTAGGCAAAAATTGAAGCTTTTTTGTTCTGCAGCAACTGCTCCCAGATTTTATGGATTACCTAAGGTACATAAGGAAGGCATGCCATTACGACCTATAGTGTCATCTTTCCAAGTTCCATGTTACCAATTAAGTAAATTTGTGGGTAATATTCTTAAAAATATAGTTTCGGAAAAATATAATGTAAAGAATTCATTAGAATTGAAGGAAAAAATTAAAAACATAAAACTTGATAACAACGACTTATTAGTGTCTTTTGATGTGGTTTCTTTGTTCACCAACATTCCGGTTCGCACAGCGGTTAATACGATAATGGACAAATGGAATATAATAAAAAGCAACACCACTATCCCACGCACACAATTCTTAGATATATTAAAGTTCTGTCTGTACGAAAACAATTATTTTATTTACAATAAAAAAGTTTACAAACAAGTCTTTGGCATGCCCATGGGAAATCCCCTCTCCCCAACAATTGCCGATATTGTTTTGGATAACTTACTTGACGTAGCACTGACTGAACTATTGAACAAAAACGTTAATATAAAATACATAGCCAAATATGTAGATGATATTTTAGCAATAATCAACATAGACGACAAGGATGAGATATTACGTTCTCTCAACGGATATCATCCGAAAATCAAATTTACCATAGAAGTTGAAACCAGGGGTGAAATCGCTTATCTTGACACAAAATTATACAGGAATATTAATACAATAGAAGTCGACTGGTATTCAAAAAAATATTTCATCGGGAAGAATTATCAACTTCAACGCTACTCACCCCAAAAGCCAAATAATAAATACAGCAAAAAATTTTATCCAAAGAGTACTTGACATTAGTGACCATCGATTCCACACACAGAATTTAAAAAAAATCACTAATATATTAACAGCCAACAGTTTCCCTATTAATCTAATAGAATTCCTAATAAAAGCATACAAAAAGAAAAATTACGGAGAGCGTGGCAACCCTAAGGAAGATGACAAATGTTTTTACAGTGTAAAGTACATACCTGGTCTCACTGATTCGAAGAATATGAGAAAAATAATAAATAAAAATAACATAAGCTTTGCATATAAACCCAACAAAACATTGAGCGAAATATTTACTAATACTAAAACAGTCATACCAAAGTTACAACAAAACAACCTTGTTTACGAAATTCCTTGTAAAGGGAATGACAACAACAACTGCAATTTAGTTTACATTGGAACCACAAAAAGGAGTTTAGAAACAAGATTAAATGAGCATAAAGGTGATATTAATAAAAATAAAGAGAGCACAGCGTTATCACAACACATATTACAAACTAATCATAAACCTGACTTCGAAAATGTAAAAATACTTAATAAAGAAAACAATGTGAGAAAGAGATTTATAACTGAAAGCTTAAGAATACAACAAAAAATTAACAGAACAATGAACAAAAAAGAAGATACCGACAATTTAAGCGCTAACTACAAAATTATAATAGAGAACAGCTGATCAGTTTGGAAAAAACTTTTAATCGTTTGTGTTAGATACTTTTGTTTTACTTTATTTATTTAAAATAACATACATACGTACATATATATGGATGTATGTAACTTGGAATTTGTTTAAAAAGTTTTAAGCATGTATATAAAAGTTTTCTTATATATAAATTAATAATTTTTATTTGTAAGTAAACATTATGCTTTTGTTATATATTGTTATAAATTGTTAAACTTACTTATAATTTTTGATGTTTTTGATTTATGGAATAAATATACGAATCCCTGGAAAAAGTGAACAAAACATTCACGAAACGTCGGGAAATATGAAATAAAAAATTGCTTTTTTATTGTCATAGAAACACGTTAGGCCTAATTAGCTAAAGGAAATAGTCTTCAACTCAAATAAAAAACTTAAAACTTGGCCAAAGAAAAAATATATAGCACAACCAAATATCGGACAGCTTGCCGAAACACTACTACACATATTTATTTAGAATTGGAAACATCAAAAATTACATACATACACACTAGCAAAATAAACACAAACATGAAACGATTTTTTCAACACATCGTCCTTAAATATGATGGGGAAACTTGCAGGAGCATGAAGGAATACTGTAATGAGGTAAAGAGATTGGCTCTTAAACAACAAAGGCTAAAGTTTTTATTGTCATGCAGAAGGTATGGCATAATTCCTAAACACACACAAAATACAACAACACAAGTTAGAACACTTTTTTTATGTCAAAGTATTAAAAACCAATTGGAACGTATAGAAAATAATTTTCACAAAAAGATTTTAAATCTGGAAATTTCGCAAACCAACACCGATATAAAATTAATAAAAAGAAAACTTTATCAACTCAAGACAGGCTTACATAGTTTTTTTACCGTAGGTGATTTTGAATCGTTCCTCAAAAATCAAACTGAAAGAGCAAAACACATAGGTGCAAATGCAAAAGTAAAACAAATAAAGAAAATAGATACACTGAAAGAAATACTTTTTACAAAATTAGGCATTTTTAATAACGAACACTGGTTTGAAAACAAAACTAAAGTAGAGATACCACCAGAAAGCAAATGGTTATTATCACTGGGGAAAAAGTTTGCTTTACCCGTCAACAGACAAAGTTTTTCACCTTTACAAGTTATTGCAGATGCAGAGCAATGCATCCAGAGGATCGACGACGACAGCAATGAAGAAAAAGAGACAACTAGAAATAAATTGGCATACGGTATTGCGCAATTTAAGAGAAACATAAGGAACTCGCCTAAGGAGAAGCTTATTCTCACGATTTTTGAAAATACAAAAAAGTTTTTGAGAAGACACAGAGACATAATTATAACACAATCGGATAAAGGCAACAAAACAGTTGCCATAAACAAACATGAATACGAGAATAAAATGGAAATGATATTGGAAGATAAAAACACGTATCGTATTATTACAGCAGACCCTACTTTAAAATTGATAAAAACTAACAACGCAATAATTTTGGACCTGTATAAAAAAGAACATATAGATAGTAGGCAAAAATTGAAGCTTTTTTGTTCTGCAGCAACTGCTCCCAGATTTTATGGATTACCTAAGGTACATAAGGAAGGCATGCCATTACGACCTATAGTGTCATCTTTCCAAGTTCCATGTTACCAATTAAGTAAATTTGTGGGTAATATTCTTAAAAATATAGTTTCGGAAAAATATAATGTAAAGAATTCATTAGAATTGAAGGAAAAAATTAAAAACATAAAACTTGATAACAACGACTTATTAGTGTCTTTTGATGTGGTTTCTTTGTTCACCAACATTCCGGTTCGCACAGCGGTTAATACGATAATGGACAAATGGAATATAATAAAAAGCAACACCACTATCCCACGCACACAATTCTTAGATATATTAAAGTTCTGTCTGTACGAAAACAATTATTTTATTTACAATAAAAAAGTTTACAAACAAGTCTTTGGCATGCCCATGGGAAATCCCCTCTCCCCAACAATTGCCGATATTGTTTTGGATAACTTACTTGACGTAGCACTGACTGAACTATTGAACAAAAACGTTAATATAAAATACATAGCCAAATATGTAGATGATATTTTAGCAATAATCAACATAGACGACAAGGATGAGATATTACGTTCTCTCAACGGATATCATCCGAAAATCAAATTTACCATAGAAGTTGAAACCAGGGGTGAAATCGCTTATCTTGACACAAAATTATACAGGAATATTAATACAATAGAAGTCGACTGGTATTCAAAAAAATATTTCATCGGGAAGAATTATCAACTTCAACGCTACTCAACCCAAAAGCCAAATAATAAATACAGCAAAAAATTTTATCCAAAGAGTACTTGACATTAGTGACCATCGATTCCACACACAGAATTTAAAAAAAATCACTAATATATTAACAGCCAACAGTTTCCCTATTAATCTAATAGAATTCCTAATAAAAGCATACAAAAAGAAAAATTACGGAGAGCGTGGCAACCCTAAGGAAGATGACAAATGTTTTTACAGTGTAAAGTACATACCTGGTCTCACTGATTCGAAGAATATGAGAAAAATAATAAATAAAAATAACATAAGCTTTGCATATAAACCCAACAAAACATTGAGCGAAATATTTACTAATACTAAAACAGTCATACCAAAGTTACAACAAAACAACCTTGTTTACGAAATTCCTTGTAAAGGGAATGACAACAACAACTGCAATTTAGTTTACATTGGAACCACAAAAAGGAGTTTAGAAACAAGATTAAATGAGCATAAAGGTGATATTAATAAAAATAAAGAGAGCACAGCGTTATCACAACACATATTACAAACTAATCATAAACCTGACTTCGAAAATGTAAAAATACTTAATAAAGAAAACAATGTGAGAAAGAGATTTATAACTGAAAGCTTAAGAATACAACAAAAAATTAACAGAACAATGAACAAAAAAGAAGATACCGACAATTTAAGCGCTAACTACAAAATTATAATAGAGAACAGCTGATCAGTTTGGAAAAAACTTTTAATCGTTTGTGTTAGATACTTTTGTTTTACTTTATTTATTTAAAATAACATACATACGTACATATATATGGATGTATGTAACTTGGAATTTGTTTAAAAAGTTTTAAGCATGTATATAAAAGTTTTCTTATATATAAATTAATAATTTTTATTTGTAAGTAAACATTATGCTTTTGTTATATATTGTTATAAATTGTTAAACTTACTTATAATTTTTGATGTTTTTGATTTATGGAATAAATAGACGAATCCCTGGAAAAAGTGAACAAAACATTCACGAAACGTCGGGAAATATGAAATAAAAAATTGCTTTTTTATTGTCATAGAAACACGTTAGGCCTAATTAGCTAAAGGAAATAGTCTTCAACTCAAATAAAAAACTTAAAACTTGGCCAAAGAAAAAATATATAGCACAATTATAAATTATATTATAATAATGCAATGAAAATAAACTACAAGCAATTATATTATTCACAGATAAGAATATTAAAAAAAGGACCGCTTTAGTTTGCAACCAAACTCTATAGTGATGTACATCTTTCGATATTTCTAGCTTCTATTATTGAAGAATAAGATTTTTTTGTTTAATTACAGATAATCTTGAAACTGCATTAAGTATTCTTATTTTTTGATAAAAATCATACTACATATGTACATAAAAAGCATTACACAAATTGAATGGGTAAAGTCATTATCTACCCAGGTAGATACCATGAGTTCACATACAAAAATATCTTCATGAAAGCGAAGGTTAAATGTAAACAACCAACAACAACTACAAGCTTCTGCTTGTTATGAAGATAGACATAGCTACATGCATACATACATACATGCCTGGCAATTCTAGCGAAAGGCAGAAATAAAAGTAAACAACCACTTAATGATGTATGCATATACACACGTATGTACATAGTTACCACATGAACTTAATTACGTGCTTTGTAAACAACATTGAAGATAATGATGATTCGGTCTAGACTTTGCATGAAAATTCTAGTGGTTGTTGTGCGAAGTATAAAAAGGGGTGACGCATCCAACAGCAGTTCAGTTGCGATCAAAAGTTAGTTGTGAATAAGTCAGTTGCGAAGAAGCTCAGTTGCGAAGAAGCTCAGTTGCGAATAAGTGCAGTTGCTAATAAGAAGTCTGTTGTTAATCAAGTGAGTTATTGACAATTAAGTTGTGCGCAGTCCGTGATTTGTGAGACAGCAGTGAGTTGAGTCTGTGCTTTACAATACGTGAGCTGGAAATTGAAGAGACTATAGTACAGTCTATAGTGACAGTTAGAGTCTGTCGTGATTCGGGGTTATTGTGGAGTCCCTTGAGTAAAGAGTAAGGGAGCAGTGGAATGTAGTGTGTGCTTATCTACTTTTGGTCACTATGTCCACACACTTGTGTGTTTGACTGTAAAAGTTATTATCTGTTCACACACTTTTGTGTTTTACTAAATTGCTGCATGCCATCTGCATTCAGCATGTGTCACACGACACCATCGTTATTTTTTACAAACTATTTGTACACACATGCACTGAACTTGTGTGTGGGAATATGCAACGTTTGCATATTCCCACCGCAATAAAATGTATTAGCTTAAGTTAGAATTAAGATATTTTAATATAACAATTACAGATAATAAAGAATAATCAAGAGGGACAGTTGCTCCGGCCACTGTCCTCTTGGATAAAAATATAAAATAAAATATAAAGAATTAATTTAATAAACCAAAAATATAAAAACCTATTACATTGCGATCCTGCCAAAGAAACAAACAAAATAATTATCAAAATTGTTTTTAAATTATTACATGACAATAAATCAAATAAGTTAAACTTTCTTATATGAAAAAAAAAACTCCAATACCAATCACAAAGAAAATGAATAAACAAATTTAAATGTTTTAATATTTCTTAACTATAAAATAAATAATACTACAAAATATAAAAAGAAAATAAAGAAAACGCCAATAAAGAACAACGTAAAGATTTATTAAACAGAAATTATAAAGTGTAATCAATTAAAAAGAAAACCAGAAATCAACAAAGAATAAAAATTAAACAAATCAGTTAATTTTGAATGAAAAACAATGTGGTAGTGGAAAGAAGTCGAATTAATTTAAGAAAAATATTAAAGGATTAACTTTACATACTGTGAAAATAAGAAACAAAACAGCACCTTTGAAGGTTGTGCAAGTGCTCTAAGTCTATACAACGACAACAATCCACACAATTTTAGTTCACACAGGTTTTGGCAGAGAACTCGTTTTGCGTTGGGGATAGCAGTTATTGCATTGCAAGCAGTTGGACAGCCACTATTTCAGTTATAATTATCATCGAGAACTTACACAAAAAAAAAAAAAAACATTTAATTTAATTGATTTACAACTAATTCATTTATTTTCAAAATTTCTTTTATAAAAGTTAAACTAATTACAAAAATGCTTAATCTACATAAAATTTATTGTTGTTCAATTAAATGTTTCAATTTCCTGTTATTAACAATTGCTTAATATGTATACATATACTTAAATATTTCATTTTTATCAGTACAATTATTTAATGCTTAAATAGCAATTGAATGTTTGGTGACAATTTTTAAGAAATTTATATATCTTGTCCTCGTGTTTTAGTTAATTGCTATGTTATTATTGATGATGTTAACGTTATGTGTGTTTCCATGTAAGTAAAACATTGTTTTTATTAAAAGATAAAATTATTACTACATGTTACAGATTACAATTATTATTTTTTATACTTGAACAATAAAATTGAAATTAGTACATTCTAATTAACTTACATGTTCTTAAAATTAAAATAAAAAATAAATAAAATCAAAAAAAAAAGTATATAAAAAAAATATATATATATAAAAATTTATCTCAATTAATTTAATATTAACTACTAAAATCAGCATCACTGCGATACTTACGAGTCCCTGCAGTGATGCCTGATCCTTAATTGAAAGAAAAGTAAAGAGAAAGTTTTAAGATTAATGACGAAAGTGACTACCTAACATAAGAGTATAATTTTTCTTACTTGCAATATGAAATACGAATGTGACATTTCTGATTGGATTTCATAATCACTCGTAATCAAATTTTGTCGGAATTGTCGCAGTTAATTTCCTCGATGAGTATAATTTTTTTTCTTGTATCTATATGAGTATAGAAAGATCTGATTTCTTCTTTCTGAAACCACGCACCTCAAAATATAAAATATATAGTTATTTTGTTATTTGATTTTTTTTTTGAATATTAAAGTCAACCCTGGGTGGATTTATATATACCGAACCCTTAGCCTTTTGTTTGTTTCACATTAATGGCAACAAAGTGAAACTAATCTATTCATACACTGGTAATAGATTCAGACCTTCGATAACGTGACACAGAAGTTACATTGAGAAATTGTATTTGATGTTACTGAAAAACATTTCTAATGTCAACATTCCTTGAATCGTAACCCAGTCTACATTTCAATTATATATATGTTGTACAGAATATATAATATCCTTAAATAAACCAAACACGTTTCTGATGTATTAACCACTTTGATTTTTGTATACGTTGTGCAGAATATATAATATCCTTAAATAAACCAAACACGTTTCTGATGTATTAACCACTTTGATTTTTGTATACGTTGTGCAGAATATATAATATCCTTAAATAAACCAAACACGTTTCTGATGTATTAACCACTTTGATTTTTGTATACGTTGTGCAGAATATATAATATCCTTAAATAAACCAAACACGTTTCTGATGTATTAACCACTTTGATTTTTTCCATCAAGAAATCGGTTACTTTGGACAGTTATTCACCATGGGTGGTCATGAATCAAAGATTGAAAACCCGAATGCCAATGTCATAAATGAGATAATGATAAAGGTTGAGTATCCCATTGTATATTTAGGCATTATAATTGCTCTCCTGGTAGTGCAAATCCTTATAACCCTATATCAGTTACACAAAAGATCGTTGAAGAAGAATTATGCACGAAATGTTTCAGTTGCAAGAGGTTTGGATGCAGTCTAAGCAAAGCTCAATGTTCATGGTCTTGAACTGTTACAATTTCTTCAGTGATCTTCATTTCATGTACATGTGTAGGATTACTATTTGTATTCCTTTTATTGTTATATGTATAAACTATATATGTATGTACTCCTGTTTGTTATGCGTTAGAGCATGATATTACATTTTTGGCTCTTAGAAGCGGTTCTTCTGAACCAATTAAAGAAAATTTTTTTGTGTTTCCTTGTACAAAGCAATAAAGTCAAGGATAAAACACTTATAATCAAATAATTAAACCACAATATTAACCATCATCAATAACACAAGACTGAATCCCAGTTAAAATTTTATGGATTGGGATGAAATTGTATTAAAAGCTCGATTAATTAAAGAAGAGTTCCTTAAATCTTATAAATGCTTAAATCAAAATAGGGACACAAGAAACGAAACGGTGAATAAACACATTAAGAATCTTGTGGATCGTTTCGAACAGATACGCGTACTACTTAACGTCAATTATAATAGACTTACTCCAGCACACAAAGCCGCTGCTGAATCATTCTTCCTTGACATACGTGCAAAACTTATATCAGTGACACAAAAAAGGGGTATCCTTATAGAAATACCTACATCCCTTCATGAATCAATTAAATTTGTTTCCTTAATCAACACTGATCATAACGGAAAAATGCCACAAACAAACATTGAATTTATAGGTACGGCCTCGAAAATCCTACCGGATTTCGATGGAGGGCCAACAAACCTGCAGAGTTTTATAGATGCTCTAGAATTACTAAACTCTATAAGAGATTACCATATGGTCTTAAAATAGCACCGAATTCATTTCAAAGAATGATGTCCTTAGCATTCTCTGGCTTATCACCAGCTAAAGCTTTCCTTTATATGGATGACTTAGTAGTAATTGGTTGCTCAACTTCACATATGTTACAAAATTTAAAAGATGTATTTAGTCTTTGCAGACAGCATAATCTAAAGCTACACCCTGAAAAATGCTCATTTTTTCGTAGTGAAGTAACATTTTTGGGCCACAAATGCACAGATAAAGGCATTCTGCCTGATGACAGCAAATATTCCGTAATTAAAAACTACCCTACACCTAAAAATGGTGACGAAGCAAAACGCTTCGTGGCATTTTGTAACTACTACAGAAGATTCATTCCGAATTTTGCTGAGTCATCGCGCCATATCACTCGACTATCTAAGAAAAATGTACAGTTTGAATGGACCGATGAGTGTGAAAAATCATTTCAATACCTCAAAAGCCAATTATTAAGTCCAAGACTGCTACAATACCCAGATTTCACAAAGCAATTCTGTATTACAACAGACGCTAGTAAACACGCCTGTGGAGCTGTCCTTAGCCAAGAGAAAAACGGTGTACAAATGCCTATTTCCTACGCATCCAGATCATTCACAAAAGGTGAATGTAATAAATCCACCATTGAGCAGGAGTTAACTGCAATACACTGGGCAATACAACACTTCAGACCATACTTATATGGTACAAAATTTTTAATTAAAACTGATCATAGACCACTGACATATCTGTTCTCAATGAAAAACCCATCCTCAAAACTAACACGTATGAGGTTAGATCTAGAAGAGTATGACTTTGTAATAGAGTATATTAGGGGCCAAGAAAATAATGTGCAGACGCACTGTCACGCATTGACCTTGAAGATATTAAAAATATCAACATAAATCATATACTGAAGGTAACAACAAGACTTCAGGGAAAAACAAGAAACAGTGACTCGGATGAAAGGACACTGGAAAAAGAATTGGTCAGTTTAAAAGTATACGAAACCATAAATGCCTATAAATATTTAAAAATGCCTCAGTTGCATTTCACAAAGGATACTTTAAATATCCTCGCCGGAAAGAAAAAACTTTTCGTGTATAAGCTGAATGACTTAGTTATTAATGGAAAGGTCGATTTAGATCACCTCTTTCCAAAGCTTGCAAAAATAGCTGATAACATAGGTTTTTCAACATTTAAATTATCACTAGATGATAACCAGTTAAAAATCCTAGGAACAAATGTAGAAACATTTAAAGAAACAGGTAACCACATTTTAAAGGATTATGAGCTAACCATTGTACTCATACCTAACATAACAAAAGTAACAACTGATCAAGAAAAACTAGATATAATGAAAAAGTGTCATGAAAACCCCATTAGTGGAGGACATCCAGGAATCACTCGTATGATAAAAATAAATTCAGTAAAGTGCGACTTTGACTCGCGCACGAAGGGTTCCGTACGTTGGGCTTTGAGCGTTTTTTAATACAGTGTTTTTTACGTTTTTTCAGCTGAAATAGTGTTTTTTTTTTATTATTTTTCTCTTTTTTTCTCGTTTTAACGATTTTTTAAATTTTGGCGATTTTTTTTAATTTTGGCGATTTTTTTTTTAATTTTGAAAATTTTTTTCATTTTGGCGATTTTTTTTCATTTTGGCGGTTTTTTTCATTTTGGCGATTTTTTTTCATTTTGGCGATTTTTTCATTTAGGCGATTTTTTTTTCATTTTGGCGATTTTTTCATTTTGGCGATTTTTTCGGTTTTTCGCGATTTATTTTCGATTTAGAAATTTTTTTTTAATTTGGTGCTTTTTTCGTTTTGGCGATTTTTTTTTTTATTTTGGCGATTTTTTTTCGGTTTGGCGATTTTATAATTTTGAGATTTTTTTGTTTTACCGTTTTTGAAAATTTCAGGAAGTTTGCTCTTACGGTTTCCAAGATACAGCAAGTTTTCAAAATTACATAGTCGAAATTACATTAACTGATGGTACACCCTTTAATTAAATTTTTTTAAATTTTAGTGTTAGTTGTTGTAGTCTGTATAAAAATACACGAACTTTACAAATTTCAAGTGCATATACATACAATTGTATGTATATTACATAGGATTTTAACATTTATCGTTGCTCTCTCATGTATTTGTTGTTGTAGCGGCCAAGGGTCCCATGTAATATACATACATACATACAATTGTATGTATATAACATGGGATTTTAAAATTTTTCGTTGCTCGTTTTGGCACACCCTTTAATTTCCAACTCTCATGTATTTGTTGTTGTAGCGGCCAAGGGTCCCATGTAATATACATACATACAATTGTATGTATATTACATGGGATTTTAAAATTTTTCGTTGCTCGTTTTGACACAACCTTTAATTTCCAACTCTCATGTATTTGTTGTTGTAGCGGCCAAGGGTCCCATGTAATATACATACATACATACAATTGTATGTATATTACATGGGATTTTAAAATTTTTCGTTGCTCGTTTTGGCACACCCATTAATTTCCAACTCTCATGTATTTGTTGTTGTAGCGGCCAAGGGTCCCATGTAATATACATACATACAATTGTATGTATATTACATGGGATTTTAACATTTTTCGTTGCTCGTTTTGGCACACCCTTTAATTTCCAACTCTCATGTATTTGTTGTTGTAGCGGCCAAGGGTCTACATACTCTGTCCAAATTTCAGGTCCGTAGCTCTTACGGTTCTCGAGAAAATACCCTGTGACGGACAGACGGACAGACGGCCAGACGGACAGACGGACAGACGGCCAGACGGACAGACGGACAGACGGACAGCGTAGCGAAAACAATAGGGTTCCTTTTTCACCTTTGGTGTACGGAACCCTAAAAATTAGGCTTTATTATTATTGGGAAGGTATGACGAGAGATATTACCCGTTATGTGAAGAATTGCAAACAATGTCATTTAAATAAAGCAACAACAAAAATAAAACAACCATTTGTTGTAACACCAACCCCTATTAAACCATTCGATGTGGTCATTATTGACTGGGACACAATACAACACCTTCAACTGCACATGATTACTGTCCCTTTGAACTTATTTATGGGAAAATCCCTCCTTTAATGGATTGCACCAGAGACAATATTATAGATCCATTGTACAATGTAGACTCATACGAAAAAGAAGTTAAATTCAGACTGCAAGTAGCTTGGCGCAGAGCCGCTAACCTCATCAATAATACTAAGTTACAAAGGCATTTGATTTCCCGAGAGAACGCAAATTCGCCAAATATTGCGATAAACGATCTTGTACTGGTTCAAAATGAAGCTGGTCACAAACTGGATCCTTTGTACAGGGGACCATATAGGGTCGTGGCCATTCACGAAAACAACAACGTTGACTTAATGGACACAAATAATAAACCTTTTACTGTTCACAAAAACAGAATAAAGAAGATCAACTCTTGAATATCATTTTTTGTGTTTTGTTTTTTTTTCTCTACTTCATTTTTCAAGTAAGGGAACCTACGACGACTTTGATTACTTTGTGATTGTCGGATTGAAGAACTATCCGTCTAATGATGAAGCCTGGTAATAATGTCACTGGACAATTCTTGAAATTGGGTCAGATGGTTTCAGCCAACTGTAAGCTACCCAATATAATTGCAATTTTCTCTTTATCTTAAATCTTTCAATCTCAAATAATAATACATAATAAGATTATTCCTTCTGTTAAGGGTCTAAAAAAAAAAAGTTTTTAAATAATTTTTGTATTCAAATAATAAATTTTGGAATAATCTATCTAAGATTATTCCTTCTGTTAAAGGGTGAAGGACCCAAATAAAAAAAAATATATATAAAAAATTTATATCAATTATATAAAAAAATTTAAATTTTGTAATAGTGTTAGAAACCCCAAAATTTTATTGTAACTTAAGAATGATCAACTTAAATATATTGATCATTCTTTCTGAAAAAGGGAGGTTAGTGTGTGCTTATCTACTTTTGGTCACTATGTCCACACACTTGTGTGTTTGACTGTAAAAGTTATTATCTGTTCACACACTTTTGTGTTTTACTAAATTGCTGCATGCCATCTGCATTCAGCATGTGTCACACGACACCATCGTTATTTTTTACAAACTATTTATACACACATGCACTGAACTTGTGTGTGGGAATATGCAACGTTTGCATATTCCCACCGCAATAAAATGTATTAGCTTAAGTTAGAATTAAGATATTTTAATATAACAATTACAGATAATAAAGAATAATCAAGAGGGACAGTTGCTCCGGCCACTGTCCTCTTGGATAAAAATATAAAATAAAATATAAAGAATTAATTTAATAAACCAAAAATATAAAAACCTATTACAGGAAGCTGATAGACGTGAAGCCAGCGAGTCCTGATTAGTGTATCAACTGTGAGAGTCTGCCATAAAGTTGTTATTGGTGTATCAACGGGAAGTGTCGGCAGAGTGAGTCTTGTGTGTGACGAGCAACAGAGAAAGCAGAATTGTGTCAACACTAGCACAGCCAGTGGTCTAAGACGTGCGTATACAATAGCGAGGAAGGAGTAGTGGTAACCAGTTGAGAATATTTGAATAATCTTTGTGTTTGTATTTAAGCTCTTGAATTGGATTAGTATAAGTGGTATTTATTGATTAATAAAGAGTGTATCATTCTTAACCCTAATTAGTACACTGGGGTCTTTTATTTATTGCAAATCTTCGAATCTACGGAAAAGCGTTTTTAAAGAGAATAAAAAACGTAACAATATGTACCTTATCATTAATAATTGACAAAAACGGGTACGATTTTAAACCTTAAAAAAGCGAATTTTCAAAAAATACTTATCGCATTCGAGATTATGTCGAGAAGAAAAGAATGCGCTAAAAGCCTTTTTGCTACGTGCAATAATTTATAAGATATGTCGATTGTAAAAAAGGTACCAAAATTCAGTTTTTACCCCCTTTTAATCCCTAAAAGTACACACATCGAAAAAGTACCAAACACATGTCGGCTTATTTTTAAGCAGCATTTGTGTGTTTTTTTAGAATTTTAAGTCTATCTAATGCAGTTTCCGAGATTTAAAGATACTGATTTTCGAGATTCCAAAAATCCCTTCTTAGTGGATCTATGTATTGGAAGGGGAACCTACACATCCAATTTCAGCTCTCAATGTATAGTCGTTTGGGCTGTGCGTTGATACATCAGTCAGTCAGTAACGTTACTCTGTTATATATACATATATACTAGCTACACCCGGTGTGCTTCGCTACCCCAATCGACTTTAAAATTTACCCCCATAGTCTTTTAAATTTTATTTACTCCGATTTGAAAGTGTCCTAGGGGGAGAAATTACGTACCTAGACTATGCCTTATTCTATGCTTTAAATTTTATTAAAATCGATTTCAACATTTCGGAGGAACTGGACAAATCCCTTGGTCCTTTGCACGTCTAACTTGCGAGAAGGCACATAGATTATGTCTCTTTCCAAACGAAGGAGTATCTATATTTTATATTTCAATAATATCGAGTTGGGACTCAGAAATTGTTCCCCTACCTTTAGATAATGTCTAATGTCATTTTGTGACTTTTTAGACGCAGATTTATGTTCTGAGATCTCTCCCCTGGTCCTAGTTTTAAAAACTTACATAGCTTATTTGGCCTTCTTTTTCATTAAAATTGGTTCAAACGTTTCGTGGTAGCAGACATTTCCCAGTATCGCCTTTCTGGTGCTAGTTTTAAAAATTTATATGGCCTTTGTGACTTTTAAAATACAGATTTATATATCGCACACTAGATCATAAAGAGTCACAACTCAAAATTATCAAAGCGGCTTTGCTTTTTTAAAAACCAGTTAATTGAAGAAATCTATAACGACCTCAACAATTTCTTTTGCAATACAGTCTTCTTGAAGAATATAAAATACCGTTATGCTTGTTTTTCTCCCTATCGCCCTCCTGGTCCTAGGTTTGAAAAAAGTAATACCCCTAAACACTCCCGGAGTTGCACAGACTAAGCCCACTAAATTTCATTGCGATCGTTTGTATGAAGTTTATAGGGAATCTGTAAACAAAATAAAAATATGTAAAATCCCATAGAAAAACACAATTTTATTTTTTGCGGAATTTTTCAATTTTCCAAGCAAATTTTCCAATGTTTATTTCAATAAAAACCTTTTTCAGACTATTACATATATTTCGAATAAAAAATTTGCGAATTAGGTCAAGCCATTTTCAAGTGATGCGCTTAGCATCGGACAACATTTCATTTTTATATACATATATAGATATAGATTATACAATTAAAAGTATTATGTTTTATAAATTAAAAATCAAATGGTAGTTAAGCACTTCTTAAATTTATAAACTTTATTTCAAAAACGTCGCAATATCTCAAAAATTGCATTACGATTGAACAATTCGGTATCTTGAGCTGTCTGGAGCTTGGGACTAGTGAGCACTGTTTCCTCTTGTTGTGCCAATATAGGAGTAGTCTTGGGGTTGTTTGCTTGCGGCATAAAATGCAGTAATGTATTTATACTTTATTAAATCAAAACATGCGTCTACCAGCAGATTATTTTCTCTATACCCTTTACCAAAAATTGAAAAGGGTATATCGTCGGTTGATAACTTAATTGTCGTATGTGGATTTTGATAGTTTCGAGTAACTTGAGCTTTAATTTGAAAATTGCATCAGCAAGTGCCACATACGACAAACTCAACACTCCATATCTCGAAAACCGCATGAGGTATCGAAAAACTGATTACGCCAAATGAAAGATCAGGTCGGAAACCCTAAGGAATCGATCTTAACTCAAAACCGCAGAAAATCTACATACGACATTTAAATTATCAACCGACGATATATAGGTTTGTCATTCCTTGTGTAATTTCCATAATATTCATATGCGATCCATAAAATATATATATATTTTGGATCCTTATGAATAGGAACACGAATAAGCGATGTCCGTCTGTCCATCTGGTGTACGTGAAATCGGTTTTCCGAAGCTCCCAGAAAAGCTAGAGACTTCGGTCTTCAACTGGTGTATTAGAAATGGTTGAAAACAGATTGGTACTGAAAATTAGCAAAATCAAGCATCGAAAACTTAAACTTGATTTTGCCATATATAAGTAACTAGATAACACACATTTGTTGCTTTTTTTTTAAATTAACTTATTTTATGTTTCGGTACGAATAAATTTTGTATTAAAAATAAAAAAGGCGTTGTTATATAAAAACAAGTAAGAGTGCTATATTCTGCTGTGCCGAATCTTATATACCCTCTACCAACGTACGTACATATACATATGTATATAGTATACACAGTAGTAGTAGTAGACACATACATACATATTTGTTTTGTAAAAAATTTATAATTTTTTCTGTAAAGGAATTATTTTTCTGATTTAAAAAATTAATAAAGTGTGTTAAGTGAACAAAGAAATAAAAATAATAATTTTATACTTTAATATCAAAAAAAAATTCAAAGTTTCCATCGTTTTAGCTATAATTTACATTTTTCAAATTTTATACGCCAAACTTTTCTTTCAGAAGCATAAAATATATTCAACTTATAAAGGAAATGGAATCATAATTTAGGATTTTCTAATTCCTTATACCAATCTAGTTCTTTAAAAAATACATAACATATGTTAAGTGAACAAAGAAAAAATTTAGTTTCATTTAATTCCTTTAATAATAAAAAATTCAGTAAAGTGCGATTTTGACTCGCGCACGAAGGGTTGCGTACATTCGGTTTTGAGCATTTTTTTAATGTGGCTTTTTTGCTTTTTTGAAGTTGTTTTCAGTTTAAACGATTTTTTCAGTTTGGCGCTTTTTTCTCGTTCTGGCGATTTTTTTCTGTTTTTGGAGGTTTTTTTTATTTTGGCGATTTTTTTTCAGTTTTTGGCGATTTTTTTTATTATGGCGATTTTTTTTTTCATTTTGGCGATTTTTTCCTGTTTTGGGGTTTTTTTCATTTTGGCGATTTTTTCTGTTTTTTTTTCATTTTGGCGATTTTTTCCTGTTTTGGGGTTTTTTTTCATTTTGGCGATTTTTTTCTGATTTTAGGGTTTTTTTCTTTTTGGCGATTTTTTTTCACTTTGGCGATTTTCTTTCATTTTGGCGATTCTTTTTATTTTGGGGATTTTTTTCATTTTGCCGTTTTTTTCCTGTTTTGGGTTTTTTTTCATTTTGGCGATTTTTTTTCATTTTGTCGATTTTTTTTTTCATTTTAGAAATTTTTTCGGTTTTTCGCGATTTATTTTAGTCTTAGAAATTTTCTTTTGTAATTTGGTGCTTTTTTTCGTTTTGGCGATTTTTCCTTTGTTTTTGGCGATTTTTTCGGTTTGACGATTTTATAATTTTTTTATTTTTAGTTTTACCGTTTTTGAAAATTTCAAGAGTTTTGCTCTTAAAGTTTCCAAGATACAGCAAGTTGTCAATATTGCATAGTCAAAATTGCATTAACTGATGGAACACCCTTTAATTTAAATTTTTGGAAATTTTAGTGTTAATTTTTGTAGTCTGTATAAAAATAAACTAACCATACAAATTTCAAGTGTATATACATACATACATACAATTGTATGTATATTACATGGGATTTTAACATTTTTCGTTGCTCGTTTTGGAACAACCTTTAATTTCCAATTCTCATGTATTTATTGTTGTAGCGGCCAAAGGTCTTCACACTGTGTCCAAATTTCAGGTCTGTAGCTCTTACGGTTCTCGAGAAAATACCCTGTGACAGACATAGTTTTAGACACATGTATTTAATTTTACATAACATAAAAAGTTAAAGTTTTCCAACCCTGGAAACGTCTTTTTAATTTTTTTTATATTTTTTTAATTTAAAATTCCAATATTAGTCGTACTGAAGTGTAAAATAAGTTTATTTATTAAAAATAAATAAAAATTTGTTTTCGGTAGTTACTTTTATATGGCAAAATTAAGTTTAAGTTTTCCAGCTCTGCAATCGTCTGCTCGATTTTGCTGAATTTCAATACCAATCTATTTTGGAAAATTTCTGACACAACAGTCCAAGAACGAAGTCTCTACCTTTTCTGGGAGCTTCGGAAAACCGATTTCACGTACAGACAGACGAACAGACGGACATCGCTTATTCGTCTTCCCTATGCATAAGGATCCAGAATATATATATTTTATTGGTCGCTTATTGATATTATAGAAATTACATTCAGCTTTTTTGCTTTGCTAATATTTTTTACATAGACAGTAATAACTAAAACAACAAAAAAAAAACAAAAACAACCGTAAACAAAATAACTCAAAGTGCCCTTGAGGAATACACTAACAAAGTGCACTTGAGGAACCTGATACCTCAAAAACAAATAATTGTGAAGTGATTTATAACGGTAGAAATGCATATCTTACTGTGAGCTCTGATGATCTTAATGATAACAATAAAAATAAAAAATCTGATAATAGACTTACTGTGAGTTCTGATGATCTTAATTTAAATAAAATAAATAAAAAACCTAATGATAGACTTTTTTTAACGGCTAAGCCAATTTTTCGTCAGCGATCAACTTCGCTTTGTCCAATGCCAACTAGTGATTCGATAACATTACAGTTGCCTACTACTTCGTCATTTAAATCAGCGATATCATCCGATTCATCACTTACCCAATTAGTCACTGTAAATAAGAGTAGCCCAAAACCAAAGGTCCAAGTCGGAATGGAGCGTTATATTATTGTGGGAAAGAGCGGGCGAAGCCCAAATTCTACTAAAATTGCATCTGCTTCAAAGGTATCTAGGGATAACAGCGCACCCTCCACTAATCGTTGTCAAATATTGCAAGATGACAACGACACACCTGATATATCCGCGAACAAAACCTCCAAGCCGCCACCAATCTATTTGAGAGAAAAAAATTCAAACGCTCTTATTAAGAAATTAATTTCGGTCATTGGTGAGAATAAATTTTACATTGTTCCAATAAAACGTGGCAATATCGATGAAACGAAAATTCAAATTTATGACGAAACAGATTTCCGCAAAATGGTTTCTGAATTTGAAAAAAATAAAACAAGTTTCTACACATACCAGCTCAAGAGTGCTAAAGGCCTGAAGATCGTATTGAAGGGCATAGATTCTTATGTTGTTCCCGAAGAAATAAAAGACGCACTCGTCCTCCAGGGATTCAAGGTAAAAAATGTTTCAAATATAATAAATAGGGAGAAGATCCCCCAGCCTCTATTTCGCGTTGAACTGGAGCCGAATGATATAGAATTGAGAGAAATGAGACGCACCCAATTTATAATTTAAAATATCTTTTATACCTAAAAATAACAGTTGAAGAACCACACAAGCGTTCTGGACCCGTACAGTGCCATAATTGTCAAGAATATGGCCACACAAAAACTTACTACAAATTACCTACAGTTTGTGTTATTTGCGGTGAATTGCGCGGTACTTCTAGTTGTACTAAACCAAAAGATCAAGCAGAAAAAAATGCAGTAAATGTGGAGGTAATCACACCGCTAACTATAGAGGATGTCCTGTATATTCCTTCGTTAAAAAGACTATGGGGCAAAAACCTAAAGTAGCTCCAGCACAAACAGCAAACACTTAGTCCGCCACTCTTGCCCAAGTGAGCCAACCAGTTAATTCACGTGTATCGTATGACGATGCTGCTAAGACAAGCGCTATTCCCACACAAAATGTTTCACAGCCAAATACTTCAACAAATACAAACGCAGGCTTTAATTTTAATCGCCTTGAAGCTACTATTGAAAATCTGGTGCAAACTATAAACAATTTTACAACAAATATGACTAGCATGATGCAAGAAATGCTGCGAATGCAGAATACATTGCTTCAAGCTTTAGTTAACAAAGCATGAACACGTTAAAAATATGTTTCTGGAACGCAAACGGCATTCGCCAACATAGCAATGAACTTGAGCACTTCCTCACGGAAAAAAATATTGATATAATGTTGGTCTCAGAGACTCATTTGACTTCGAGAAGCCTCTTTAAAATTTATGGCTACACCTTATATGATTCAAAAGACCCGAGAGGAAGAGCATGCGGTGGATCAGCAATTTTAATAAAGTCAAGACTCAAGCATTATATTATTGACAACATTTGCGAAGAACATTTACAAGCAACGAATATTTGTGTCGAAAATTTTTGCACTAATTTTGTCATTTCATCAATTTACTCCCCTCCTAGATTCGCAATTACTGAGGACCAATATGAGGATTTCTACAAATCCCTTGGCCCTTGTTTCGTAGCAGCTGGCGACTACAATGCAAAACATACGTTCTGGGGTTCGCGTCTTATTACACCTAGAGATCGGGCATTGTTCAACACAATTTAAAAAATGGGCTTGGACGTCATTTCGAGTGGGGAGCCCACTTAATGGCCTACAGACTGTAACGAAGTTTCTTGACTGGGGTAAAACTCAGCGATGTCCAGGATTCGTCTACAAAAATTTATTGATTTTTGAGACCATGAGAGAGTAAAACACGAAGTCAATTCTATGCCGAATATTTATTTACTTTTAAATTACAAAATTAAATTTATCATTTTAAATGACAACTCAAATGACTACTGAGCGCGGTCAGAAAGAAAGATCTCGTGGAGAGCGCATTCACTGACACACAGCTGCAGGCGGGATGTGCAACACCACACAACCTGTGGGCTGCGCGTGTGAGAACGCGAGAAACAAATGCTCAGAGGGAGCTGTATTACGCATGCTCGTGGAGAGCGCATTCACTGACACACAGCTTCAGGCGGGATGTGTAACACCACACAACCTGTGGGCTGCGCGTGTGAGAACGCGAGAAACAAATGCTCAGAGGGAGCGGTATTACGCATGCTCGTGGAGAGCGCATTCACTGACACACAGCTGCAGGCGGGATGTGTAACACCACACAACCTACAGCTGCGACAAATATTCTACACTAGTTGTGCTATTATAAGTCTGTCCACTAGATGTGTTTAGAGGCAAGTACAATGCTGATGGATGTGTAACACCACGTTCAACTTTGTGTTCTTACCTTGCTGACAGCTAGCAGCAGACTCCCCATTTGATAATAAGATTCTTCCTTATATACCCAAAAATATCAGCAATTACTTAGTTGTCATAAAGCGTAACTTACTAAATAATGGTTGTTTAAAAATGTCAACTTATTTGCAATAGTACAATAATTTACATATAGATGGCGACTCCATCTAAAAAAATGCGTTAGTTTTAAATTGATGTTTCAATAACAAATGAATATGTTTGCTCATCTGAATACATCTAAATTATTGACTAACTAAATAATATAATGTTATTATTATAACAAAAATAATATGTGGGATAATATTAATGATATTATGCAATTGTAATAATTAATACAAATTACTTTGATTTAAAGAAAAATAAATTGGTTTCGGATGATTGGCCCATAAAAGTGGTGACATTCTCTAGGTTGTACGGCTAAAACGAGGGTCACCCGACTTTCGTCATTACAAGACATAAAAAAAATTCCGGATGTTATAGATTTTGGAGTCATGTAAAATATTTCTAGGGAATTAGTTCATGTTGAAGCGTCTCAAGATCTTTCCTCCGATCACTCTCCCACGATCGTTACAATTTGTAGCCCACTAAGTAGTGACTTACCTCACCCGTATGTGAAGACGATCCACCGTGTTAATTGGCTGGGGTTCAGAAAATATCTTGGTACTCATTGTACGGAAAACATTATGATAAGAACATCCGAAGATATTGAATTTAACATTGGCAATCTTATCAAAAATATAAAACAGGCTGCTGAAAATGCGACTACCTCCTACCCGCAGACTGGATTTAATAGAATTTATTCTACGGATATTGAACGTCTCGTAAGTGAAAAAAGAAGAGCTAGAAGGGAATGGCAACAGCACAGATCGCCCCAACATAAAATCTGATTTAAAGAGTGCACTGAACGACTCCAAGACTTGCTTGCATTTGAAAAAACTGCATCTTTTAAAAACTATCTGGAAGGTCTTGATGCCACACCAGCATCTAATTACTCTTTGTGGCGCGCTGCTAGAAAGCTTAAAACACCTGTTGCGTTTAAACCACCTTTGCGTACATCTACCGGGGGTTGGGCAAGAAGCGATACTGAAAAAGGTAAAATATTTGCTGCGCATTTAAAATCAGTATTTACCAGAAATAATTTCTTAATCAGGCTTGAGTTCAGTAATTTCAATTCTTATGAATGAAATATTTTTATTAATTAATGTGAGTATCTAAAGAATAGAAGAAAAATTAAACTAGACACTATTAGCTGGGGGAAATACCGATATTTTTCTGTGCAGCCACGCACTTCATCAGCACCCATGTCTATCTACTGGAGTAGAGGTTATTATTAACATCAGCTATTAAACTTAAATTTCTATGAAATGGAATATGAGAATTGATTGTGTATACAATTATTGATTTGCCTTTGGCAAACACATTTGTAAGTATCACTATTCATTTTCTGTTTTTCCATTTTCTATTTTAGGTTAGCACGAAGTTATATCACTCTACCTATGTATGTTTAACTATTTTTACTTATCTTTTACGATCATCACATTAATTATTTTTACTTATTCGATGCACCATCGGTACATACATATAAGTATTATTGTAGTGGCTTTATGTTACTTTGTTTTTGCTTTCTACAGTTGACTTAGCTTTCCAGCATTCTGAAGCAGTTCTGGCCAAGTGAACAGTGATCGCCAAGTGAACATATTTTTGTCACGTGCCCATGATGAATTAAATGAGACATTATTAGATTTAATTGAACTATAGTGAATTTTTAATCAGAAATAATTTCTTAATCAGGCTTGAGTTCAGTAATTTCAATTCTTATGAATGAAATATTTTTATTAATTAATGTGAGTATCTAAAGAATAGAAGAAAAATTAAACTAGACACTATTAGCTGGGGGAAATACCGATATTTTCCTGTGCAGCCATGCACTTCATCAGCACCCATGTCTATCTACTGGGGTAGAGGTTATTATTAACATCAGCTATTAAACTTAAATTTCTATGAAATGGAATATGAGAATTGATTGTGTATACAATTATTGATTTGCCTTTGGCAAACACATTTGTAAGTATCATTATTCATTTTCTGTTTTTCCATTTTCTATTTTAGGTTAGCACGAAGTTATATCATTCTACCTATGTATGTTTAACTATTCTTACTTATCTTTTACGATCATCACATTAATTATTTTTACTTATTCGATGCACCATCGGTACATACATATAAGTATTATTGTAGTGCCTTTATGTTACTTTGTTTTTGCTTTCTACAGTTGACTTAGCTTTCCAGCATTCTGAAGCAGTTCTGGCCAAGTGAACAGTGATCGCCAAGTGAACATATTTTTGTCACGTGCCCATGATGAATTAAATGAGACATTATTAGATTTAATTGAACTATAGTGAATTTTTAATCAGAAATAATTTCTTAATCAGGCTTGAGTTCAGTAATTTCAATTCTTATGAATGAAATATTTTTATTAATTAATGTGAGTATCTAAAGAATAGAAGAAAAATTAAACTAGACACTATTAGCTGGGGGAAATACCGATATTTTTCTGTGCAGCCACGCACTTCATCAGCACCCATGTCTATCTACTGGGGTAGAGGTTATTATTAACATCAGCTATTAAACTTAAATTTCTATGAAATGGAATATGAGAATTGATTGTGTATACAATTATTGATTTGCCTTTGGCAAACACATTTGTAAGTATCACTATTCATTTTCTGTTTTTCCATTTTCTATTTTAGGTTAGCACGAAGTTATATCACTCTACCTATGTATGTTTAACTATTCTTATTTATCTTTTACGATCATCACATTAATTATTTTTACTTATTCGATGCACCATCGGTACATACATATAAGTATTATTGTAGTGGCTTTATGTTACTTTGTTTTTGCTTTCTACAGTTGACTTAGCTTTCCAGCATTCTGAAGCAGTTCTGGCCAAGTGAACAGTGATCGCCAAGTGAACATATTTTTGTCACGTGCCCATGATGAATTAAATGAGACATTATTAGATTTAATTTAACTATAGTGAATTTTTAATCCGAAATAATTTCTTAATCAGGCTTGAGTTCAGTAATTTCAATTCTTATGAATGAAATATTTTTATTAATTAATGTGAGTATCTAAAGAATAGAAGAAAAATTAAACTAGACACTATTAGCTTGGGGAAATACCGATATTTTTCTGTGCAGCCACGCACTTCATCAGCACCCATGTCTATCTACTGGGGTAGAGGTTATTATTAACATCAGCTATTAAACTTAAATTTCTATGAAATCAACAATCAAGTTGTTCTTCAACATTGATTGACGGCTTACATGGAAGCCCCATATTGACTCAAAGCTAACACAAATGAAACTTAAACTAACTCAGATACATTGGCTGGTTGGTAGAAATTCAACATTCAGTCTAGATTGTAAACTTTTAATATACAAGTCGATTTTGAAACCAATATGGTGCTACGGAATACAGTTATGGGGCACAGCTTCAGCTTCTAATGTCGAGAGAATCCAACGAAGGCAAAACAAAATTTTACGGTTAATAACATTGGCTCTATGGTATATAAAAAATTCAAATATACATCGTGATTTAAATATGCCACTAGTGACTGAAGATATTGCAAAATACGCTGGCAAATATTTAACAAAACTCGAGTCACATCCTAATCCACTTGCCCGTAATATTTTGAACTTTACTGGACATATCCGCCTAAAAAAGAGGGACACAAGGGCTCTTATTCATAGCACTCCAGATGGGACTTCTTGAAAATACTTTTATTTTTTTCCTTTTGACTATCACTACTTATGTATTATATATAACTATTACTAAGCTTATGTCCGACACTGGTCGGGCCTAATTATATTTTTAGATTTAAGATTTGAATACTTATTGTTAGTTCATATATGAAGATACAATAAATAAAAATCATGCATTAAAAAAACAAAAAAAAATATTATATAGTTTTTCCAAGAAAAAGGATCAGTAATTAAAGAAAGGATGAAAGAAAACAAACGTGCATTTGCAGCACGTAAATGTCCAAGAAAAAGGATCAGTAATTAAAAAAAAGGATGAAAGAAAACAAACGTGCATTTGCAGCACGTAAATGTAAGTCGTATATGGAGAAATCTTAACACATGTTAAACATATGTCTGGTATTTAGCACACTTGATATGTAACTATTTTTTTATTGCACATTTTGGGTTTGAATTGTTATTAATTTTTTGTTTAATTTTGTTAGTGCGGAAAGACATAAAAAGGAGATGACTTCTTAGATTTGTGTGTGCATCTATGGTTGGGAAGAATCGTTCAATTACGGTTGTGAAACGCAGTGCCTGTTGTGTAGAAATTGATTTGTTGTTTTCTTGTTAGTATCTTGAGTCTTGTATGTTATTGTATTGAATTCTTTAGTGCATATAGAAAAGGTGCACGTGCGAGATGAAATAGTTTATGAGGGTTTGAATTGTTATATTTTTTGTTTAAAATTTAATTTTCATGATCGTCTGACTCCTTTATCGTCTACCTTTTCTATTGGTTATTTAAAAAGGGAAAAATATGCATTCAACAAAAAAGGGTACAAGAAAACAAGAAAAAAAATCTTAGTTAGTTTGAGTCTGTGCGTTGGGATATTTCATCATGTTCTGTGTGTGTGAGTTGTGTTTGCATTATAGTGTTTTCACACTGACTTGATTTTAATAAAAGTTGGTTTTAATGTCAAAACCAACTGTTAAAACCTGGTTTTACCATACAAATTGTTTTTGTTAAATCCAACTTAAAACTATTTCTGAATTGGTTTTATTTTGGTTTTATGTAATGAAACCCTGTTTTCGCTGTGGTAAATTCAGTGCTGCCAAGTTAAAATGACCGATAGCAGCTGATAATGTTTATGCCAGTGAATAACAAGAGATGTCGCTTAAAAGATTTTTCACTTGAAAATGGATGCAGTAACAACAATAAGTAAACAATTATGGAAAAATAAAAGTTTTTTTGGAAGGAAAACAACAAAAATATTTTCATTGACCTCTGGAAAGTGAAAATAAACGATATGACATATTGATCCACCACTAAAAGAGTTGTATTTTGCGATTTATTTGTGCATTTTTTATATACAATAACTTTATTTCCAAGCACTTCTTCACTTTGTATTACTAGTTCCATAATTTTAAAATATTAATTTACAAAATATGAAATAATTTCCATTTTAGAGCGCATTGTAAAGTTTCTTAGTTTTTCATACAAACAAAAACAGTTGTACAGTGTGTCAAATAAGTGTTATAAAAAGCAGAAAAAAATACAACAACAAACACACGCATTTCTGCAGGAGATTTATTTTATTTTGAGCAAAGTTGTTAGACAGTCTTTGAGTTAAAACCTGAATTTAATAAACTGGGAGTGTGAATGCAAAATCAGCTGTTTATGGTTTTAACGTTAAAACCAGGTTTTAACTTGCAGTATGAAAACACTATTCGATAATTTACCTACCTGAAATTGTGTGTGTGTGGGTTTTTGTTCATTGATTAGTTATATTGGAAAGAACAAATATACTTACATATGTTTTTTATCAAATAAATAAAAACAAATTATAATATAAATTTTATTTAAGTCTTTTTTTTCTTTTACTTTTAAGATATTGGTTTATATTAGAAAATTCAGTTTCATGATGATACCTTGTGGATATTTTATGTTAAATCTTTAGCAAAGCACATATACCTATCTTTCATTATCCATTTACAAACTCCGTACCTCTGTCCGATTTTAGTTTTTTAAATATGCCATATGGACATTTCCTCAGAAGGGTCAACCAGGATGGAAAAATTAAATGTTGATAATCATCGTGTTTTATTGTTTATAATTATAAAAAAGAACCTATATGTTTATAATAGGATAGTTTCATAGCATAGCTATTTTACTTGAAGAAATTGGGCTGGAAACCTGAAAATTTGATATTTTCTTTTTAAGCTACTTCTAAAAACATTTTTATATTTAATTGTTTTACATGAAAAAAGATATGTTATGGTTGCACTATTTCTTCAAAACGACTTTATTACAATTAATTAACAAGTGGAAAGTGTAAGGTGAACAAAAAAAGTTCGATTAACGATTAATTTTTACTTTGTTTCTTATCTATGTTCGGTGTGACTAATTTGCAAATAAAAAAAATTCTGTGTTACAACTAAATAAAGTTTTTTTTTAGTTGCAAAACTTCGTACGTTCGCGACCGTAAGTAAATTTTTTCATAAACAATGCATTTATTTACTAGAAAAATTTAATGATATACCCAATATTCCAGGTATCAGAATGATGCATTCGGTTTTCTGCGATGAGGACTTTCAAGTAAGCACCAGTGTTGCCAGTTTATTTGTAGAGCTTATCCCAATTTTTGATTATTCATCCCCAAAAATCCCCAAATTAAGTTTTTTTGGTTCAAATTTTTTCTTTTGTGAAAAAATTAAATTTTTTTAATTTTATTTAAAAAAAAGTCATAGTGAACAGACTTATTAGCGGAATTTTTTTTTACATACATACATGCTAAACAAAAAAAAACCATACAAAAAAATATTTGTAGTACATAATATTCGTTGTGCATTATCTTTGATAAACAAGCTTTTTTTTGCTTTGCTAATATTTTTTACATAGAATTTAATAACTAAAACAAAAAAAACAAAAACAATCGTAAACAAAATAACTCAAAGTGCCCTTTAGGAATACACTAACAAAGTGCCCTTGAGGAATACTCTATATGAGTACCTCAAAAACAAATAATTGTGAAGTGAGTTATAACGACAAAAAGCCTATCTTACTGTGAGCTCTGATGATCTTAATGATAACAATAAAAATAAAAAATCTGATGATAGACTTACTGTGAGTTCTGATGATCTTAATTTAAACAAAATAAATAAAAAACCTAATGATAGACTTTTTTTAACGGTTAAGCCAATTTTACGTCAGCGATCAACTTCGCTTTGTCCAATGCCAACTAGTGATTCGTTAACATTACAGTTGCCTACTACTTCGTCATTTAAATCAGCGGTATCATCCGATTCATCACTTACCCAATTAGTCACTATAAATAAGAGTAGCCCAAAACCCAAGGTCCAAGTCGGAATGGACCGATATATAATTGTGGGAAATCGCGGGAGTTAAATACAATGAAATGTATCGTCTTAAAAAAAACCAAAACTTTAGTTTTGAGTTTTTTTTTCAACTTTATTTATTCAATTATTATTATCTACTGATCAATCATTTACAAAAGTGTTTTAATATAAATTGATTCTTACAATTAAAATGCTTATTCTATACTTTGTTTTTGTACAATTAAAAATGCTTAATCTATTTTATTATATTTGTTTTTGTTCATATTGCTTAAAACTAAAGAGGTGTTAAATTACTTTTCATAATCATGTTATTGACAGTGGCTTTTGTTAATAATTAAAAATGCTGAATTTGTACAAGTGTGTCAATTGCACAATTTTAGTTGGGCGATTGACCTCTTATTATTTTTCCCAGTTAACATTTATTTTGGATGAAGTCGAAGCTGTCGCTGACGTAACTCCTTCCCCCTTTGTATAAAAATTCTCCTGAATTTTTGGTTCAAGTTTTCTTCGTATTCTTATTGTGTACACTCCGATCGTTGTCAATAACATGATTAAAAGGAAACTTAATACAAATTGTGCAGGGCACACGGGGGTTGGTTAAAATATGAGTATTGGAAATTGTGACTTACCGGGAGATGGTTGGTTCTGGTACAATAGTAATTGTTTCTGGGACTTTTGGCAATAGTAATTCCGGGTGTAGTAAGCGGAGCTTTGGTACTTGTTGAGTTTGACTTGTTCAGTTTGACCACCAATTTCTACAACAAATTCTGTCAATGATGATGCAATACTACCTTGAAAATAAGCGGGAGTGATAACAGCAGACTGTTCCCGTATATTCAATTCCACATCGAAGTAGCAAAATTACTTATAATTTAGTTGCTTTACGGCAACTTGTTTTCCATTTATTTAAAAAGAAACAAAAGCGAAATAGGTATGTTCACGTAGTTTTATTTATCTTTTGTTTATTATGTTTGTTTTACCACTTTTCAATGCACTGTATTGATCGTGTCTAATAAGGACTTAAAATATGTTAATACAACCTTTAAATGCACGGTATTATCTAATAAGACTTATTCGCACGAACTTTTTGTTTCAATCTTCAAAAATTATATACTTTATTTCAATATACCGGCTTAAAAACGCTATGAATATTTTTCAACACTTCATGAAAAATTAGAAAAAAATGTATTAGAACACACGAATCAGTAATACATATAATCAATTATATTTAATAATAACTCCAACTAATTTGCCAAAAACACTTCACTTGTTTTCAAATTGATGTCCCAAATATGACTTATTTCTTTTCTCCTTGCTCGAAGCAAAGAAGCCAAAAGCAAAAGTAGACAACAAAAGAAAACAGTGTGACCGTGTATAAACATTCTGCCCCCTTGCTATATTATAATATAGCAACGAGGGACGTTCTACAATGATATAAAAAAAGATGTAATTATCATACAATAATGTTATAATTCTAGGATGCAAAGAAAATGATATAATTCAAATATGATTTTTTATAAAGATACGTAGAAGGTATTATGTATATAATATGTATATAAATTGTATAAATGTTAAGATAAAAAATATAATGATTTTTAAACGGCAAATTTTCCGATGATGATTCATCCCAGCACAATGTCTTGCGCCAATGGGGACCCAATAGAGGCAGTTTGTATATCACTCCGGATTAACCTGGGATACACGTCCGCACCCAAAACAAAATTGATGGTGTGGCTTTCGAAAAAATCGGGATCAGCCAGGCGCAAATTGCGATAAGCGTCAGTGACGCTACGATCCTGGCGTTTTGCTGGGGGCCTTTCAGGTAGTTCGTCTGCAACACGGGCATTTTTGTTAAATTTTGCGCATTTACGCAACGGATGATCTTTCCGACATAAACTCCAGTCGGGAGCCTTAGCCTTTAGGTGGACGGTGAGCTTGTGCTCTTCAATGGGGGAGTCGTGACTGCGGCGACGATTATGCATATTTGCTATAACGGGGAAGAAATAAAGGGGGAAAGTTATAAATGGGTTGAACGATAGAAGCGAACTTTTGCGGGACAGAGGTTTTTGTTCCAATAATTGTGAATACTCGTCACTGAAATGTGATTTTTGACAGGCGATTATCAAACGATTTTTAACGACAATTATTTCTTTAGCTGAGAGCTCGTTGTTGATGTTATCACCCCTTTTGGTTTGTAAGGAAACGAATTTCACTCGCGCAACTTTCGTTTTAGCTGCTAGCAGATGACTGGCGACATATCCTTGGAACTCAGAGCGAAGGTAAATGGCTGCTGCATATGCTTTTTCCGACGCATCACAAAAGCCGTGTATTTCGACTCTATAGGCGGGATCAAAATCAACGAAACGGGGAATTTTAATTTGTTCAATGTTTATGTAGTCGTCAAGGAATTCATGCCACTTTTGCATCGTTGGGGGGTTCAAATCTTCGTCCCAGTCGGTACCATCTTTCCAGATTTGCTGCATAATGATTTTTGCTACGATGATTTTGGGTCACAGCCAACCTGCTGGGTCAAATAATTTTGCTATTTCAGATAGCACACATGTCTTTGTCGTGAAATTGCGATTGGGCGTAGTTTTAAGTTTAAAATAAAAATAATCGCCTCCAGCGTTCCATCTGAGGCCTAAGGTTTTGGTTATACTGGAGTCTGACAATTTTAGAAACTCTTCATCCAGCAAGTGTGTCGACGGTAGTCCTTGTAGTAACATTTCATTGTTTGCCGTCCATTTTCGAAGCGAAAAGCCTGCTTGTAGAACTGGGCCAGTATAAAGCAAATCTTTGAGGCTGACGCCATTTGCTGAGGGGCGTGATGCATTAAACACCACACGTAATTTGGTTGTGGTGCTATCGGGTTTTATAACAGCGTGGTGGGGCAAATAATATGTGCCGCTGTCACCACTTATGGGGGTTACCTTGGCCATTTGGCCAAGAGCAGAATATTCGGTAATAACTCGATCATATTCAGCTTTGAGTTGGGGGTTTTTGATCAAGCGCGCTTCATTTCGTAGAAATTGTGATAACGCGATTTTTCGAGATTGACCAATATTTAATTTTTCGGGGTGTTCTTGTTTAAAAGGAAGTGATACAACGTATCGGCCATCTTGATTGCGGAAGGTTGTCGAGGTGTACAGATTCTCGCAGTATGTGTCCTCTGGTGATGATTTTGCTTTCTTCGGGAGATCTTCAAGCTCCCAGAAACGTCGAAGTTGATTATCCAACGCGACGGTGTTATAAAATGATAAAATTGCCTTTTTACACGGATTTGCGGTTACCTTGCCGGTAATTAGCCATCCGAAAGCAGTTTTCTGCGCAACCAAAGACTGTTGTCTATCCCAGTGCAGCCCATCTCGAATTATTTTTGGGTAAACATCTCCACCGAGAAGTAGGTCAATTTCAGACCCACCGCTGCGGTAAGTATCGGCTAACTGTAAATGTGAAAAATTGCTATATGCCGGCGATGGTGGGGGGTAATATGCTAGCTGACCTGTCAGCTTGTTTATGACTAATGCCTCTGCAAACAGTTCAAACGATGGATCGATAGGAGATTTTAATGGGGCAGGTCTGCGCTGAGGTAGCAGTTAGTGAATCACATAAGCCATGTATTTGAGCTTGTGAAGATCGCGTGCTAAGGCCCAGATAGTTTTGTAGTTTTCGTGAAATGAAAGTCGCCTCAGATGCAGAACCAATTAACGCGCGAACTGTATATTTGCATTCGCCCTGATATAGGTCAACAAGAGCTGTGCCTAGGATGACAAATTGTGTCGTTGAGGGTAGATGTGTTGAGAACGATTGCAGCATTCTGTCAGCGGCTTGTGCTGACGTTGAGGGGCTCATATCTAAAAGAGGTTGATTATTGTTTAAGTTGGTCTTAAAAGGGGGAGAAATGGCTTGGGTGGTATTGGAAGATCGTTGTGCCGTTGATGTGCGATAAAGCAACGTATGATGTTTTCCTTTGCACGTGTGACAGGCATATTTGCTTTTGCATGTTTGAGAGCCATGAGATGTTCCCAGACAATTGGTACATCGATTTTGGTGTTTAACCGTAGCATAGCGTTCTTCGATTGGCATTGCTAGGAAAACGGAACAAAATCTGAGGGGATGAAATTGTGGACAAAGAGCACATTTTCCTTTCTTTTCTTTGGAAATATTAGTGTGGTAACTTTGAAGCTTTTGCTTGGAAGACGAATTAGATTTATTCAGATTAGTCGGCTGTGCGGGTCTTGAACCATGCGAGCTCGCAAAAGTTGATCGAATATCAGCAACCGACTCTAAAGTGTGACAACGAGATGTTAGAAATACCTCAAGCTGCGTCCAAGTGGGCAAATCGGTAGTTTGGCGCACAGATTGTTCCCATAAATTAAGGGTAACTTCAGGCAAGCAGGTCGAGCAGATATACACGAATATTGAATCCCAGTTCTCTGTTTCAATTTGCAGCAAACGAAGATTTGTAATACAATTGCTAATTGTACGCTGCAGACGCCTTAAATCAGAACCAGTTTCCCGCGACATCGGTTTTATATTGAAAAGTGATTTCAATTGTGCGTTGACTAGGACCCTCTTGTTTTCATAACGATGCATGAGGTTCTGCCATGCCATGTCAAAACCTTCGTTGGTCATGGGACAAGTTTTTAGAAGCTCACGTGCTTCGCCTTGCGTCTTCTTCATTAAGTGGCACATTTTTTCTACAGGTGATAGACGATTGTTATTGCGGTACAAAGCAGTGAACATATCTCGGAATGTAGGCCAAGATTTGTAGTCACCATGGAAGACTTCAGTATCGCAGGGGGGTAAAGAGATATGTGGCGTCATATTGACTTGTTTTGTCGCTGATGGGGTAGCTGCTGCGGCCTGGGTACGAATATTATCGGTATATTTGTGAATAGACGCGATTATCTCTGTATAGGCTTCAAAAGTAGAATAAAAACGGCCTTTTAATGCTGCCATTTCGATTTCTTCTTTTATTGTTTCATATTTCTCCAGTGCTATGTCGTAGAGACTCTCGAAACTAGTCCATAGCTTCTCAAGCTGTCGTTCTTGAGCCACCAAGGTATGAAGAGTGTGACCCTCTTCTTTCAAGCCTTTAAAATAGGTTTGAAAATCTATTACGCGATCAGAAGCGCGTATTAAATTTTTTAACGTTGCCATTCCAATGAGAAAAAACGGCAGGAGTTACTGATAAAAAGTTTTTATGGGGGTTTGAGAAATCGTCACCGTTATCGGTATAACGATCAATGTATCAAGGTTAAAAAATCCGCAAGCTAGACGTTCACTGGTACTTAGTATAAGTGACAAGTGTTATGGCTGTAAAAATCGTAAATTTCTACAGATGCTTCGTATAAGCGGCCTGGATGTATGAGGGTTAATAAAAAATTTGAAATTATTAAATAAATTTTCAAATTATTTGTTGATGTAGAAAATTTCAAAAAATTTTCAATGGTGCTTCGTATAAGCGACCAATATATGGGGGTTAATAAAAAATTTGAAATTATTAAATAAATTTTCAAATTATTTGTTGATGTAGAAAATTTCAAAAAATGTTCAATTACCGACCAATATATGGGGGTTAATAAAAAATTTGAAATTATTAAATAAATTGTCAAATTATTTGTTGATGTAGAAAATTTCTAAAAATTTTCAATGGTGCTTCGTATAAGCGACCAATATATGGGGGTTAACAAAAATTTGAAATTATTAAATAAATTTTCAAATTATTTGTTGATGTAGAAAATTTCAAAAATTTTCAATGGTGCTTCGTATAAGCGACCAATATATGGGGGTTAATAAAAATTTGAAATTATTAAATAAATTTTCAAATTATTTGTTGATGTAGAAAATTTCTAAAAATTTTCAATGGTGCTTCGTATAAGCGACCAATATATGGGGGTTAATAAAAATTTGAAATTATTAAATAAATTTTCAAATTATTTGTTGATGTAGAAAATTTCTAAAAATTTTCAATGGTGCTTCGTATAAGCGACCAATATATGGGGGTTAATAAAAATTTGAAATTATTAAATAAATTTTCAAATTATTTGTTGATTTAGAAAATTTCTAAAATTTTCAATGGTGCTTCGTATAAGCGACCAATATGTATATGGGGGTTAATAAAATTTGAAATTATTAAATAAATTTTCAAATTATTTGTTGATGTAGAAAATTTCTAAAAATTTTCAATGGTGCTTCGTATAAGCGACCAATATATGGGGGTTGATAAAAATTTGAAATTATTAAATAAATTTTCAAATTATTTGTTGATGTAGAAAATTTCTAAAAATTTTCAATGGTGCTTCGTATAAGCGACCAATATATGGGGGTTAATAAAAATTTTAAATTATTAAATAAATTTTCAAATTATTTGTTGATGTAGAAAATTTCTAAAATTTTCAATGGTGCTTCGTATAAGCGACCAATATATGGGGGTTAATAAAATTTGAAATTACTAAATAAATTTTCAAATTATTTGTTTCAATATTTCATATAGCGAAAGTATGTGTATGATGATCTGACATATGGGTACACCGGGGGTTAATTACGGCAAAAATTTATATTCATTAATACAAATATCTTAAGTTTTCATCGATTTATTAAAAAAAAAATAAAAACATAACCATTTATTTTTGTCTTGTTACTTTTCTCGCTACCCTCGTAACCATTAGTTACTAATGTTCTTATGTATCAGCTGCTTCGTTTGATTTACTGACCTATATATTTTGTCAGAAGTAAATATATACATATGTACATAGAAATGATTTTGCTGCTTTTATTTGTTCGTTGATCGTTGACTCGCAGCAAGAGTGAAAAAAAAAACACAACTTCTTTAATACATAAAGAGTATCAATGTATGTATGTATGTATGTATGTATGTATTTATTGCAGAAGAAACAGTAGAATAGAAAACATGAGATGTTTTTTCAAGGGCAAAATTCCAACCAAATTACAATAGCAACAACTTCTTTTGTCGATTATTGTAGTCTCCTTTTAGTTGTGCAATTATTTGTCTCAACTTTTGGTTGCGGGGAACAAAGTATGGGGGATACATACATATGTATGCGGTTAACAGGTAAATTTTTAACGACACTTTTTCCTTTTGCTTTTTTCTCTTGATTTAAGTATTAAAGAAAAAATTGTATTTGTTACCTGTTAAGTATAAATGCACGTATGTATATTTATTTTTTGGACCGTTAGAGTTTTTTATAAAAATACAAAAAAGAACACTAATTTTTGACGAAATGAAAGTTTTGTAAAAACTAACGTTTTCTGTCGAAACTGTACCTATGTATATCAGATCATAAATGGGGGTTTAGTGCAAAAATGGCATATCTCACAAATGGAGATTATACCATTTTTGTGTGAAAAAATGGGTTTTTATGAAACAAATGGGGTTTTTTAGATAGCAAAGGGGGTGTGCCGGGTTTTGGATGACCCGGATCCGGCTCGAAGGACCAAAATGTGCAGGGCACACGGGGGTTGGTTAAAATATGAGTATTGGAAATTGTGACTTACCGGGAGATGGTTGGTTCTGGTACAATAGTAATTGTTTCTGGGACTTTTGGCAATAGTAATTCCGGGTGTAGTAAGCGGAGCTTTGGTACTTGTTGAGTTTGACTTGTTCAGTTTGACCACCAATTTCTACAACAAATTCTGTCAATGATGATGCAATACTACCTTGAAAATAAGCGGGAGTGATAACAGCAGACTGTTCCCGTATATTCAATTCCACATCGAAGTAGCAAAATTACTTATAATTTAGTTGCTTTACGGCAACTTGTTTTCCATTTATTTAAAAAGAAACAAAAGCGAAATAGGTATGTTCACGTAGTTTTATTTATCTTTTGTTTATTATGTTTGTTTTACCACTTTTCAATGCACTGTATTGATCGTGTCTAATAAGGACTTAAAATATGTTAATACAACCTTTAAATGCACGGTATTATCTAATAAGACTTATTCGCACGAACTTTTTGTTTCAATCTTCAAAAATTATATACTTTATTTCAATATACCGGCTTAAAAATGCTATGAATATTTTTCAACACTTCATGAAAAATTAGAAAAAAATGTATTAGAACACACGAATCAGTAATACATATAATCAATTATATTTAATAATAACTCCAACTAATTTGCCAAAAACACTTCACTTGTTTTCAAATTGATGTCCCAAATATGACTTATTTCTTTTCTCCTTGCTCGAAGCAAAGAAGCCAAAATCAAAAGTAGACAACAAAAGAAAACAGTGTGACCGTGTATAAACACAAATATTGTTATGATTGATGTACTACTATATTTTTTATGATATTTTAATTCTTTAATTTCTTTGACAGTTCTCGTTGTACCTTCATAGTGAACAGACGTAATAGCGGAATTTTTCTTACATACAAACTAAACAACAAAAAAAATCATACAAAAAATATTCGTAGTACATATTAACTTTGATAAATAAGCATTTTTTGCTTTGATAATATTTTTACATATAGAAATAACAAAAACAAAAAAAAAACCGTAAACAAAAAAACATACAAAGTACCCTTGAAGAATACTCTTTATGAGTACCCCAAAGGAAAAAAATAGTGAAGTGAGTTCTAACGGCAGAAATGCCTATTTTACTGTGAGTTTTGATGCTCATAATGATAACAATAGAAATAAAAAAATCTGATAATAGACTTGCTGTGAGTTCAGAAGCTCTTAATAAAAATAAAAAATCTGATAGACTTTTTCTAACGGCAAAACCACAGTTTCGTCAGCGATCAACTTCGCTTTGTCCAATGCCAACTAGTGAATCGTTGACATTATTGCCTAGTACTTCTACATTTAACTCAGCGATATCATCCGCTTCGGGCTCGTGGTCATCACTTAAACAAGTTGTCACTGAAGATAACAGTAGTTCAAAACCAAAGGTACAAGTAGGAATGGACAGATATATAACTATTTTAAAGCGCGGGCGAAGCCCAAATTCTACTAAAATTGGATCCGCCCCAAAGATGTCTAGGGATAACAGCACATCTTCTATCAATCGTCAAAATCGTTTTTCATTATTGCAAGACAAAAACGAAAAGCCAGCTGCATCATCGCAAAAGTCTTTTAAGCCACCACCTATTTATCTGAGAGAAAAAAATTCTAACGCGCTTCTAAAAAATCTACTGTCGACCATTGGTGAAAATACTTTTCACATCATTCCAATTAAACGAGGTAATATTGATGAAACTAAAATCCAAATATATGATGAAAAAGATTTCCGAAAAATTGTTAGTGAGTTTGAAAAAAATAAAACAGATTTTTACACATATCAACTTAAGAGTGCCAAAGGCCTACAGATAGTATTAAAGGGCATAGATTCATATGTTGAGCCCGAAGAAGTGAAATGTGCACTTATCGAACAAGGATTTAAGTAAAAAATGTTGCCAATATAATCAATAGAGAGAAGATTCCCCAGCCTCTATTTCGTGTTGAACTGGAGCCAAATGATATACAGTTAGCAAAAAACGAGGCGCACCCAATTTATAATCTAAAATACCTTTTACACCGAAAAATCACAGTTGAAGAGCCACGTAAGCGTTCAGGTCCCGTACAGTGCCATAATTGCCAAGAATATGGCCACACAAAAACTTACTGCAAATTACCTACAGTTTGTGTTATCTGCGGTGAATTGCATGGTACTGCTAACTGTACGAAGCCAAAAGTACAAGCAGAAAAAAAATGCAGTAATTGTGGACGTAATCACACTGCTAACTACAGAGGATGCCCTGTATATTCTTTCATTAAACAGGCTATGGGTCAAAAATCTAAATTAGCTCCAGTTCAATCAGCAAATGCTTACTCCGCCACTCTTCCTCAAACTAGCCAACTAGTAACTTCACGTGTATCGTATGCCGATGCTGCTAAGACTAGTTCTATTCCCACACAAAATGTTCCACCGCCAAGTAATTCAACGAATGCAAACTCTAGCTTTAACTTTAGTCGTCTTGAAGCTACTATTGAGAATCTGGTGCTAACTATAAACAACTTTACAACAAATATGACTAGCATGATGCAAGAAATGCTGAAAATGCAGAATGAACTTGAGCACTTCCTCACGGAAAAAAATATTGATATAATGTTGGTATCTGAGACTCACTTGACTTCGAGGAGCTGCTTTAAAATAAATGGTTACACTCTATATGATTGAAAGGACCCGAGAGGTAGAGCATGCGGTGGATCAGCAATTCTAATTAAGTCAAGACTCAAGCACTATATCCTTGAGAACGTTAGTGAAGAATATATGCAAGCTACGAATATTTTCGTAGAAAATTTTTGTGCGAATTTCGTGATATCATCAATTTACTCACCTCCCAGATTTTCAGTTACCGAAGATCAGTATGAGAAGTTCTACAAATCGCTTGGATCTTGTTTCGTGGCAGCTGGTGACTACAATGCAAAACATACGTACTGGGGCTCGCGTCTTGTTACACCTAGAGGTAGAGCGTTGTTTAATACAATTTCAAAAATGGGCTTAGATGTCATTTCGAGTGGGGAGCCTACTTACTGGCCTACTGACGTAAGAAAAATTCCAGATCTTATAGATTTTGGCGTCACGAAAAATATCCATAGGGACTTAATTCACGTAGAGGGCTCTCCAGATCTGTCCTCCGATCACTCTCCCACAATAGTTAAAATTTTCAACCCACTAAGGAGTGATTTAACTAACTCAAATGCGAAAACGATTAATAGGGTCAACTGGCTAGGATTCAAAAAATATATTAGTAGTCACTGCGTAGAAAACATTCAGCTTAGATCACCTGATGATATTGAATTTAATATTGCCAATCTTAACGAATATATTAAACAGGCTGCTAAACATACCACTACTTCCTATCCGCAGACTGGCTTTAATAGAATTTATTCTACGGAAATTGAACGTCTTGTATGTGAAAAAAGGAGAGCTAGAAGAGAATGGCAACAACACCGATCACCCCTAAATAAAATCAGACATAAAGAATGTACTAAACGACTCAAAGAGCTGCTATCGTCGGAAAAGACTGCATTACTGGAAAAGTATTTAGAAGGTCTGGATGTAACGTCAACATCTAATTACTCTTTATGGCGCGCTACTAGAAATCTTAAAAGACCCGTTGATCTCAAATCACCACTGCGTACTTCGACCGGAGGCTGGGCAAGAAGCGATAGTGAGAAAGGTAACTTATTTTCTGAGCATTTAAAATCTGTATTCACTCCCAATTCATGTATGGGTGCTGCCAGATTACCGAGTGTAGTATGTCTACCCCCTCGTCCCTTAAGGTTTAAGATGCGTGAACTACAAAAAATAGTTGCTGAACTCGACCCGAAGAAAGCTCCAGGTATTGATGGCATTAGTAACAAGATGCTGATTAACTTGCCTCATATTGCAATAAGAATCTTGCTATTTATTTTTAATGCAATTTTACGAATGCAGTATTTTCCACATAACTGGAAACTTGCCAAGATTAAAATGATTCCAAAGCCAGGCAAAGATCTTACCAAGGCTGAGTAATATAGGCCTATAAGCTTACTATCAACAATTTCAAAGCTTTTCGAAAAGCTGCTCATGACTAAATTGTCCACAATTTTAGCTGATACTGGGTGCATCCCCGACCATCAATTTGGCTTTAGAAGTCAGCATAGCACTATTGAGCAAACGCATAGATTGGTTCAAATTATAAGGAGGACTTTTGAAGAAAAGAAGTATTGTTCTGCCCTTTTTATTGATGTTTCTCAGGCATTTGACAAAGTATGGCACAAAGGCCTAGTTTTAAAATTGAAGACATACCTACCAATAAATATACAAAAGCTTTTGGAAAGTTATATTGTTGATAGGACATTTACCGTTGTGGAAGGAGACTTCATGAGTTTACCCGAATCTATATCTTCTGGTGTGCCACAGGGTAGTATTCTGGGGCCAGTCTTGTATCTAATATATACTTGTGATATGCCTGTGAGCAATAACATCCACACTTCTACATTTGCCGATGATACAGCCTGTTTGAGTATTCACAAAAATCCTGATGAGGCATCCCGCAATCTCCAAGCACACATTACCCAGCTTGAAATATGGTTGAACTTATGGAGAATTAAAGTCAATGAACAAAAGTGTGTTCATATAACGTTTACCCTAAGAAAAGATACCTGTTCCCCCATTCGAATCAACAATCAAAATATTCCTCAACATTCTCAAATGAAATACCTTGGAATACACCTTGATCGAAGGCTTACATGGAAATATCATATTGACTCTAAGTTAACCCTACGATGCATACCCAACTTTTTCTACGAGAACACACACCCGGGATACGTTTGTACCTACTAGCTTATTTTGGCTTTTTCTAATGTTTAAATGCTATAATTTCAATATTTTTTTTTGTAAATGCGTTATGAATATTTTACAAATGTTTTAGTTTTTGTTTCATGCAAATATTCTACTTGGTTCAAAAGATAAAGGAAAAAAGGTCACGGGCATGGTATAGCCAAATGTTGTTTTTCATATTTCTGATGAATAAAAAACAAAAATTTCTACTTTTTGTTTGTTAAATGTGTAATATAACATGAAACAAGCATTTCAACGTTTAAAGCGTTCAAATATTCTACCTAGTTCAAAAGATATAAGCAAAATAGTGCATGCAGGTAACTATTATGCAGGTACCAAATTCAGTTAAAAAACAGTTTTTGTAGTAATTCGATTTTCCAAGGGTTATTTTTGCACTTGCTGTTGTTTCAGCTGCTGATTATTCATATTTTTATTATTAGTTTTGTGCTCTTATACCTTAGACGTGGAAATATAAAACTTAATAATTCGAAAAATAAAATTTAATAATTCAAAAATGGATTCAAGAAGAGATACTCGTAATTATCAATATTGCGATTTATTAGGTTTGACGACGCAAACACTCAGGCCGCACGTTCAGAAACTGATAAAGCAGCACCGTTCACTGAGTTGTGGCCCATAATGAATGCCAATCTTCATGCACACTACAAGCCCAGTGAAAACTTAACCATTGACGAACAATTATTTCCTTTCCGTGGACGCACACGGTTTACACAATGCATACCATCAAAATCTGCAAAATATGGTATCAAAGTTTGGTAGATTTGCGATGCCAAAAATGCATATCCACTGCATGGTCAAATTTATACTGGCCAAGCAGCGTCCGGAATGGAAACGAACCAAGGGGAACGAGTTGTGCAAGATTTAACTAGCGGATACCAAGGAAGTGGAAGAAATATTACAATGGACAGTTTTTTCACGACGTTGCCAGTTGCAGAACTTCTTCTCACGTGGAACCTCACAATCGTTGGAACTTTGCCCAAAAACAAAACGTATATTCCTGCGGAAATGAAGGCGCACAAGAACAGGCCAATTGGTTCATCCTTATTTGGCTTCAGAAGAAAATGTTGTGCTCTTATGTTCCACGAAAAAATAAATCAGTGACGCTGCTTTTGTCAATGCACTATGATGGTGAGATAGCTGAGGGTGGGAAGCCTGAAATCATAGAATTTTATAATATGACCAAGGGTGGCGTTGATAAAATGGACCAATTGTTCAGCGTAAGCAGTTCCTTCGCAGCTTGGCTGAAGCATTGTGTATGCCAATTATTGAAGAACGTGCACTAAATCGGCAAGTCACGTGAAACTTCTACACTAAAATAGCGATTGAGTCATATTTCAACAGACCACTGGAATCAATGTTGCACACGGAAACATCGACATCTGCCGCAGCCCGCACGCCAACATCTATCAGCGGTTGTTGCTATATATGTTATGCTCAAGAACCAAAACAGCGTAGAAAAACCAGAAAGGTGTACGGCAAATGTAAGAAGACAATGTGTCTGGAACATTCGATCACCAATACCGACTGCATAATATGTAACGATAATTCATATTTATAATATGTAATTTAATAATTTTCATTTTTCAAAATAAAATAATATAATTTAAACACACTATAAAATGGTTTGTTGCCTTTTATTTTGATATAAACTGGTGTGGTACAAACGTATCCCGGGTGTGCGTTTACGTAGGTGTCGACTTTTGCAGCTCGTACCTCCTGAACCACTGATCCGAATTGGATCAAATAACCTTTAAAAGATTAGAAACTACTTATATTTCCTAGATCCGAAATCTCTTTTCCCTAAATTAAGCCGTTCCTGAGTTACAGCACTCCAAAGTTTCAAGTGGATACATTTGTACCCGGGTGTGTGTTCTAGGGTTAACCCAAATGAAACTTAAATTAACTCAAATATATTGGTTAATTGGCAGAAATTCAACACTCACCCTAGACTGCAAACTTTTGATATACAAGTCGCTTTTGAAGCCAATATGGTGCTATGGAATTCAGCTATGGGGCACTGCTTCAGCTTCAAATATTGAGAAAATCCAACGAAGGCAAAACAAAATTTTACGTTTGATAACATCGGCTCCATGGTACATTAAAAATTCAAATATACATCGTTATTTAAATATGCCACTAGTGAGTGAAGAAATTGCAAAATACGCAGGCAAATATTTAACAAAACTCGAGTCACA
This sequence comes from Tachina lurida, assembly GCA_944452675.1. Lineage (NCBI taxonomy): Eukaryota > Metazoa > Arthropoda > Insecta > Diptera > Tachinidae > Tachina > Tachina lurida. Next base: position 73,351,018 of record OX101754.1, read on the forward strand.
TCCTAATCCGCTTGCCCGTAATATTTTGAGCTTTACTGGACACATCCGCTTAAAAAAGAGGGACACAAGGGCCCTAATACTCAACACTCCAGATGGGACTGCTTAATACTTCTTTTTTTTCCTTTTTGATTATCACTACTTATGTATTATTTATAACTATCACTAAGTTTATGTCCGATACTGGTCGGGCCTAATAATTAAATTTAGATTTAAGATTTGATTACTTATTGTTAGTTCATTTTTGAAGATACAATAAATAAATATACGAAAAAAAAACAAAAAAAAAAATTTCTTTGACATTTTCTATTTCATTTAAAACTATTTCATCAAATGTAGGTTCTATGATATTGAATTCAATTTGATTTTTTGAAGGGATAACAAAATTATCTCTGTATGTTTTTTCTGAATTTACAAAAGTTTCATTATCTATTATTATTTTACAATCATGAAATGAAAATAAATAGTGTTTGTTTATTGAAAGATTCCTTTCATCACAATTACTAGATACAATACTTCCATTTGAATTCTTTAGGAGTATTAAGCCGGATTCTATTTCTGTCATTTCTTTTTTGTATTCTCTTATTTTCTTACAATTATTTTTATATATACACAAATTAGATATTTTCATTTCTCTAAAATTGGGATTTTGTCTGTATTCATAAACTTGTCCGTTGTAGTGTAGAACTTCTTGTGGTTTAAAGTTTAATTGTGTGAAATTTGTGTCGGTAATGGGTGTGATAAGGGATCTTTTAACTGTCACTGTGTTTTTTGGGAATTTAATTACAAATATTAATGTGGTCGTCTTTGTATTTTGCGGCTCCTAGTTGCATATACTGAAGTTCGTAAAAATCAATCTTAAAATCAATAATTTCTTTGTCAGTTAGAATGTTGCTGGTCATTATATTGAATTTTGCGTATACTATATTATTTTGAATGTGTTCTACACTGTCCGATAGAATCTTTAATTTGAGCAAAGTATCTAAATAGTATATCTCGTTAATTATTTTATCATCATTTTTCTTTATCACGTTGAACTGGTTTGAGATACTTTTCCTGTCAGTGTCGATTGTTTCCTTGAGTTTGTTTAATGTCTGATTGAAATGGTTATTTACGTATATATTTTTATTAAGATTATCTATTGCTTTGTGATTATTTTCATCTATAATTTTTAAATGATCTTCAATGTCATTTCGGTCATCGTCGCTCATTGTTCCTGCTATCCACTTTAAGCCTGAGCCTATTGCGTTAAATAAACCTCTTTTGCGTCTGTTATGGTGTAAGGTTTGTGCCTTTACTTTGAGTTTTTCTAATTCGTGCTCAAGAAGTGTTTTATTTTTGATAGATTGAAATTGACTTATCTCCCTTTCTAGATTATTGATTACATCTGTTATTTGTTGAATATCAATTATATGAATGATTTTATTATATTCCAGTATTATTTTTACGTCATCTAATTTAATTTCGGCGAATCCGTCAGAATTATTGATTGGCTGGATTGTCAGGGATGCTATTGTCATTGGTATTAGCATCATCAACATAACGAGTAAGGTCCAATTCTCCTAAAAATTTATTTTTTCGTTTAATGTTTGAAGGATGTATGTTTTCTAATTTCAATTTATGGTACCTAGGCTCATATTTGTGTCTTAATGTTTTATAGTTTTTCACATAGCCCTCGTCATCTGTTCTTTCATAATCGTCTCTTTTTTCATTTCTCTTATTTATAATACGTTGCTTTGCTTCTTTAATTTTTTGTTCTACTTTAATTTTGTCAACTCTACCTTCTATGATATCTAATGGTTTTTCTTTAACTACAGAGTGAGTGGATTTGTTGTACCATTCTACACACTTAAATATTCGTTCTTGAGTTGAAAGGGGTGAATTTTCAGATTCTAGTGCTCTAAACTTTTCTGATATTGTGCTATGTAATCTTTCTATATCTGCATTTCCTGTATGGTTGTTAGGTTTAGTGAAATGTACCTCAATCCCTTCCTGTCTTAAAAATTCCTTTACATTTGTTGAATTGAATTCATTTTCAGTTATTATTTTGTTTGGCTTGCTTCTAATAGATAGAAATTGTCTTAACTTTTCAACCACCGTGGTACTATTCCTGTCTTCCAGGTATATTGCAACGGCATGCTTAGAGAATTTATCTATAAATGTGTTTCTTTATGGTATAAACATCCAAGTGTATAATTTCGTTAACGTCGGATGGAGTTTCAGTGATATGATATTTTGGTTTTAATGGTTTACGATCATATTTTGATTTGTTGCATATTTCACAGTTGTTTATATATTTATTAATTAAGGTTTTAAGATTCCTAAAATAAACTTTCTTTTTCAATCCTTCATAATTTTCCGTTATACCACCGTGTCCAGTTTCCATTTTGTGATATTTGGCTATTTGCTTATAAGTTTCGTCCTCACTACTCATGTCTTTTGCATGGTGACTACATCTGTAAAACTTTATGTTATTATCAAAAAGTTCAATCAGCTTAAGCTGAACTTGGTTATAAACTTCATCACTCAGTTCAGAAAATATTCCCACTCTTCCCTTTTTAAGAAATCTTCTAAAATGTCAGTCATAAAATTGGATTGGATGTCATCTCTACTAACAAAATCTTTCTCTTTCCATTGACTACCTCTATTTCTTTCACTTTGTGTTCAATTAAAATTAATTGAGTTTGAAATCTATTCACCACTGTATCTAGGATTGGAAAATGGTCAATTTGCTCTTCCTCTTGTGAATGAATCGTACCAGAGGTGCTAAAGTTGTCATTTACTACTTCATTCTCATCATTTATCGCATGAATTTCACCTGTATTTACATCGATCCTACTCAGAAAATCTACATTTTGTTCTCCTTGCCCTTTATATGATTCATTTCTATATTGTATTCTCCTAACTCCATAAGCCATCTCTGCAGCCTTGGGTTTATGTCCTTACCTTTGTGTTTTGTATAGAGCCAAACTAAAGGCTGATGGTCTGTTGCCAGATCAAAGTGTCTTCCGTATAGGTATGGTCTGTAATATTTGACAGCCCAAACAATGGCCAATAATTCTTTTTCAACAGTAGCATATTTCTTTTCGTGGTCATTGAGGGTTCTACTTGAATAACTGATAGGATGATCTCCTTGCATGAGAACAGCTCCTATGGCGTAATCACTTGCATCGGTAACTAATTTAAATTTCTTATTGTAATCTGGATATTTAAGTATAGGTGGGTTAATTAACTGTCTTTTTAGTTTTTGAAACGCATCAATATATTGTGGGTCATTTTTATTGACTTTAGTGTTTTTCCTAAGGTATTTTGTCATGTTATGTGCAATTTTTGCGTAATCTCGGATAAATTTTCTATAATACCCTGTGGCTCCGAGGAAGGATTTGATTTGTTTTTGTGTTTCAGGAAGCTTAAGCTTCTGTATGCTTTCAATTTTTGCGGGATTTGGTTTAACACCATTCGTTGTTAGTATGTGGCCTAAATATTCCGTCTCTTTTGCAAAGAATTTACATTTATCTACTGGGATTTTCAAATTATGCTCTCTTAGTCTGTCAAATACCTTTTGGATATTTTGGATGTGTTCTTCTAGACTTGTGCTGAAGATTAAAATATCATCCAAGTACACAACACATATTTTATTAATCAGATTTCTTAATACCGAGTTCATTAGCCGTTGAAATGTTGAGGGGGCATTCTTTAGCCCGAATGGCATACGAACAAATTCGTAGTGACCTAATAGGGTTGAGAATGCTGTCTTTTTCCTATCCTCGTTTTTTATTTTTATTTGGTGGAAGCCCTTGGCTAGGTCAAGGGTAGTGAAATACTGTGACCTTCCAAGTTTATCTAGTATGGCTTCAATAGTCGGCATAGGAAACTTATCGTCAACCGTGATTTCATTGAGTTTGCGGTAGTCAAGTACTATCCGCCACTTTTTCTTCCCGGAGTAGTCAGCTTTTTTGGGGACTATCCAAATGGGAGAATTATATGGAGAGTTACTCTCTTTAATAATATTTTTTGCAGCATTTCTTTCATCTGACGGTTTATTTCCTCCTCATGAATTTGAGGATATCTGTATATTTTAGAATATACAGGATTATTTGTCTTGGTGATGATTTCATGCTGTATTTCGTGAGTATGACTTAATGCCATGCCCTCGTGAAAAAATAGATCCTCATTTTTATCTAAGAGTCTTTTTAATTTTCTAAATTCGTCTTCGTTCATGTCATCTCTTAAGAGTTTATTCATTACATCATTGATTTCTGATCCCTCTAGGGTATGAATGTTGTCATATTCGTATGGACAAGAGTTACAAAATTTAATTTTATTATTATTAATTTCAATGTATTCCTCACCTATATTTATATTAGCCTTTAAAATTTTCAGAATATTTTGACCTATTAGGCCGTCAAATTGTTTGTTTTTGAAATCCGTCAGTTTCCAGCACATGAGATTGTTGTCTTTGAATTCTTTCGGTGTTTCTGTAATAATTTCATAATTTACTTCCATCAGTCCGTTTAATGTTTTGAAAAATAAAGGTTTGTCCAATTTAACTCGTTTGTATTGTGGAAGTGTTTCTTTGCTGATTAACGTCGTTGATGATCCTGTGTCTATTAAGCATTTTATTTTAGTGTTCCCTATTGTTAGTTCTACTAACGGTAAATTAGCTTTGCGGCTGGTGACCGAAAATTTTCTTCGTGGATATGATCGACTTCCATTGGCTCTACATGATTTTGTCTAAACTGATTTCGAACTTGTCCTGATGTCTGTCCATGTTGTTCATTTCTAGGAAAGTTTGAATGGCGGTATAGTCCCGTATTGTTGGACTGCCTAATTTGTCCGAAGTTATTTGTCTGCCTAAACCAGAATTGCTTGTCTGCCTAAATTGCTTTTGGTTGTAAGGTTGACCTGAATAACTGGGTTGTGTATGATGTCCGATGTGATTGGATTGACTGTATTGTTCCCTATTTGGTACTTGTTTGTTGTGTGAGTGATTATTGGTTTGTTTAATTATGCCTGTTTCTTCTAATGTATAAAAAGCTGCTCTTATACTAGTTATGTTTCTACTATATATGATGCTTGACATGTAAGGCTGTATGTTATTTAGAAATGTTTTTAAAATCATACTTTCATTATTCTTGGGATTAAACTCAACAGGCTTATTAGTATCCTGTTCGTATTTTTCATTTAATTTATTTAAAATAGAGCTTAAATTATAGTAATATTGACTTACATTGTAATTCTTTAGGGATAGAGCGTTGTGATATAGCTGATGGTAAGTTTCTCTCACTCCAAAGTTATAGATGAGTTCCTTTTTGATTTGCTCCCAATTTGCATTTGGTCCTAGTGTTCGGATAACATCTAAAGCTGCTCCCTGAATTTTATTGATTACGCATCTTTGGAAGACATATGCTTGTAGTCCCGTGTTTTCAAAAACTGGAAGAAAAAGTTCCACTTCCCTCAAAAATTACGATAAGGCATAGTCCCTGTTTCCTCGATACTGTTTTATTTTTGATGCCTCTTTAAGGATTTCAGTTACCGGGATAGGTGAATCCGTAGAAGGGTTGGCTGTTGTTGGTGTTTGTTGTTCGGTTTCAATTTTTAGTCAGTTTTTACTTCCTTCTTTGTTGTAATTGGGATGAATGTAACAAATATTTTATCACTAATACACTGTTTTTTGTTGATATTAATTATTAAAATTTAGTTGAAGTATCTCCTTTTTTATTTAAATATTTTTGTTTGTAAGGATTTCACAAATTTTTAAAGAGTTCACGATTGATTTTAATTCTTTTTTTTTTAAAGATTTCACAAAAATAGTTCCTTTTTCGAAAGGATTTTGTAGTTGGTTTTTTTCTTAAAAAAAGTTCCTTTTTCGAAAGGATTTTGTAGCTGGTCTAATCCTTCGGGATTAGATCCTACAGTCGACTGCGCCAGTTAAATACAATGAAATGTATCGTCTTTAAAAAAAAAACCAAAACTTTAGTTTTGAGTTTTTTTTTCAACTTTATTTATTAAATTATTATTATCTACTGATCAATCGTTTACAAAAGTGTTTTAATATAAATTGATTCTTACAATTAAAATGCTTATTCTATACTTTGTTTTTGTACAATTAAAAATGCTTAATATATTTTATTATATTTGTTTTTGTTCATATTGCTTAAAACTAAAGAGGTGTTAAATTACTTTTCATAATCATGTTATTGACAGTGGCTTTTGTTAATAAATAAAAATGCTGAATTTGTATAAGTGTGTCAATTGCACAATTTTAGTTGGGCGATTGACCTCTTATTATTTTCCCAGTTAACATTTATTTTGGGTGAAGTCGAAGCTGTTGCTGACATAACTCGGGCGAAGCCCAAATTCTACTAAAATTGCATCTGCTTCAAAGGTATCTAGGGATAACAGCGCATCCTCCACTAATCGTTTTCAAATATTGCAAGATGACAACGACACACCTGATATATCAGCGAACAAAACCTCCAAGCCGCCACCAATCTATTTGAGAGAAAAAAACTGAAACGCTCTTATTAAGAAATTAATTTCGGTCATTGGTGAGAATAAATTTCACATTGTTCCAATAAAACGTGGCAATATCGATGAAACGAAAATTCAAATTTATAACGAAACAGATTTCCGCAAAATTGTTTTTGAATTTGAAAAAAATAAAACAAGTTTCTACACATACCAGCTTAAGAGTGCTAAACGCCTGCAGATTGTATTGAAGGGCATAGATTCTTATGTTGTTCCCGAAGAAATAAAAGCTGCACTCGTCCTCAAGGACGATTCAAGGTAAAAAATGTTTCCAATATAATAAATAGGGAGAAGATCCCCCAGCCTCTATTTAGCGTTGAACTTGAGCCGAATGATATAGAATTGAGAGAAATGAGATGCACCCAATTTATAATTTAAAATATCTTTTATACCTAAAAATAACAGTTGAAGAACCACACAAGCATTCTGGACCCGTACAGTGCCATAATTGTCAAGAATATGGCCACACAAAAACTTACTGCAAATAACCTACAATTTGTGTTATTTGCGGTGAATTTCACGGTACTGCTAGTTGTACTAAACCAAAAGAACAAGCAGAAAAAAATTCAGTAATTGTGGAGGTAATCACACCGCTAACTATAGAGGATGTCCTGTATATTCTTTCGTTAAAAATACTATGGGGCAAAAACCTAAAGTAGCTCCAGCACAAACAGCAAACACTTACTCCGCCACTCTTGTCCAAGTGAGCCAACCAGTTAATTCACGTGTATCGTATGCCGATGCTGCTAAGACAAGCGCTATTCCCACACAAAATATTTCACGGCCAAATACTTCAACAAATACAAACTCAGACCTTAATTTTAATTGCCTTGAAGCTACTATTGAAAATCTGGTGCAAACTATAAATAATTTTACAACAAATATGACTAGCATGATGCAAAAAATGCTGCGAATGCAGAATACATTGCTTCAAGCCTTAGTTAACAAACCATAAACACGTTAAAATATGTTTCTGGAACGCAAACGGCATTCGCCAACATAAAAAAGAACTTGAGCACTTCCTCACGGAAAAAAATATTGATATAATGTTGGTCTCTGAGACTCATTTGACTTCGAGAAGACTTTTTAAAATTTATGGCTACACCTTATATGATTAAAAGGACCCGTGAGGAAGAGCATGCGGTGGATCAGCAATTTTAATAAAATCAAGAGTCAAGCATTATGTTATTGACAACATTTGTGAAGAACATTTACAAGCAACGAATATTTGTGTCGAAAATTTTTGCACTAATTTTGTCATATCATCCTAGATTCGCAATTACTGAGGATCAATACGAGGATTTTTACAAATCTCTGTGCCCTTGTTTCGTAGCAGCGGGCGACTATAATGCTAAACACACGTTCTAAGGTTCGCGTCTTATTACACCCAGAGGTCGAGCGTTGTTCAATACCATTTCCAAAATGGGCTTGGATGTCATTTCGAGTGGGGAGCCCACTTATTGGGCTACTGACATACATAAAATTCCGGATGTAATAGATTTTGTCGTTATGAAAAATCGAATTTTTTTCGTAAAATAAATTATATTTTCAAATAAATATTACTTTAATAACAATTTAATGCATTTTAAAAGGCTTTATGTTCATAATTTATCATTCCACAATTGTCTTTAAAGTGAACAATTTTCTAATACGAGTTCGAAATAAAAATCAAAAGAATTTTTCTCATCTATTTTTATGTTGATTATTCACATTTGATGTTAGAGAATTTATAGTGAAAACAACAACTTAATATATTGTTAATTATATTGTTTTCAATATAAATGTTTTACTATAATCTAAACCAAAACGAATGTATCTGTGGACTTTTAGCACTACCGCTTAAGTTGACTTACGAACATTTTTAGATTCACTTTCATTTTTGTTACATACATATGTATGTATGTATACCAAGCATTATATAATTTTTTTATCGATTTCGTTACGACTATGACAACGATAATAAAGCTGAACATGTCGAAAAATTAAAAGAAATGTATACACTATTCTAATCAAATTCGATTAATTACGTCTAACGATCACATTTTTATAGGCAGATACATTAAAAGTTTGCCTGAGCACTTAAACAGTATTTTTGCACTACTGAAAAATTTTAAATTCATACATACATATGTACGTTGTTTTCTACAAGTTCAACAGATACATATGTTCGCCAAGAAGTATGGTTTATTAGTGTCCTGGCCTTTTACTCTGCAACTCGAATAAAACTATAATTGAGTCGAAATCATTCAGTTGGTCGTTTTTGACTAAAACTATTTATCAAACCCATGTCATTTAAATGGGCTTGATCTTAGGTTTGTGTCAAAAACTACCTAAATGGTCTAAGTAAAAAAGAAAATAATTTTGAACTGTAATGTAAAAAACATACACACACACTCGAGCAGTTTTTTAGACATAATACTCCGCATTATTCTGTAAATATTTATCGCTTTTCCGTCAACCCGACAACAAAAAGTTTTCACTTGCCTTGTATCAAAGAATATAAATTGTGAAGAATATAAATGAACTTCTCGTTGTACCTTCATAGTGAACAGACGTAATAGCGGAATTTTTCTTATATACAAACTAAACAAAAAAAAAAGCATACAAAAAATATTCGTAGTACATATTAACTTTGATAAATAAGCATTTTTTTTGCTTTGATAATATTTTTACATATTGAAATAACAAAAACAAAAAAAAACCGTAAACAAAAACACATACAAACATACCCTTGAGGAATACTCTTTATGAGTACCCCAGAGGAAAAAAATAGTGAAGTGAGTTCTAACGGCAGAAATGCCTATTTTACTGTGAGTTTTGATGCTCATAATGATAACAATAAAAATAAAAAATCTGATAATAGACTTGCTGTGAGTTCTGAAGCTCTTAATAAAAATCAAAAATCTGAAAATAGACTTTTACTAACGGCAAAACCACAGTTTCGTCAGCGATCAACTTCGCTTTGTCCAATGCCAACTAGTGAATCGTTGACATTATTGCCTAGTACTTCTACATTTAACTCAGCGATATCATCCGCTTCGGGCTCGTGGTCAACAATTAAACAAGTTGTTACTGAAGACAACAGTAGTACAAAACCAAAGGTACAAGTAGGAATGGACAGATATATAACCATTTTAAAGCGCGGGCGAAGCCCAAATTCCACTAAAATTGGATCCGCCCCAAAGATGTCTAGGGATAACAGTGCATCTTCTATCAATCGTCAAAATCGTTTTTCATTATTGCAAGACAAAAACGACAAGCCCGCTGCATCATCGCAAAAGTCTTTTAAGCCACCACCTATTTATCTGAGAGAAAAAAAATTCAAACGCGCTTCTAAAAAATCTACTGTCGACCATTGGTGAAAATACTTTTCACATCATTCCAATTAAACGAGGTAATATTGATGAAACTAAAATCCAAATATATGATGAAAAAGATTTCCGAAAAATTGTTAGTGAGTTTGAAAAAAATAAAACAAATTTTTATACATATCAACTTAAGAGTGCTAAAGGCCTACAAATAGTATTAAAGGGCATAGATTCATATGTTGAGCCTGAAGAAGTAAAATGTGCACTTATCGAACAAGGATTTAAAGTAAAAATTGTTACCAATATAATCAATAGAGAGAAGATTCCCCAGCCTCTATTTCGGGTTGAACTGGAGCCGAATGATATACAGTTAAAGAAAAATGAGACGCACCCAATTTATAGTCTAAAATACCTTTTACACCGAAAAATCACAGTTGAAGAGCCACGTAAGCGTTCAGGTCCCGTACAGTGCCATAATTGCCAAGAATATGGCCACACAAAAACCTACTGCAAATTACCTACAGTTTGTGTTATCTGCGGTGAATTGCATGGTACTGCTAACTGTACCAAGCCAAAAGTACAAGCTGAAAAAAAATGCAGTAATTGTGGAGAAAATCACACCGCTAATTACAGAGGATGCCGTGTATATTCTTTCGTTAAACAGGCTATGGGTCAAAAATCTAAATTAGCTCCAGTTCAATCAGCAAATGCTTACTCCGCCACTCTGCCTCAAACTAGCCAACTAGTTAATTCACGTGTATCGTATGCCGATGCTGCTAAGACTAGTTCTATTCCCACACAAAATGTTCCACCGCCAAGTAATTCAACGAATGCAAACTCTAGCTTTAACTTTAGTCGTCTTGAAGCTACTATTGAGAATCTGGTGCTAACTATAAACAACTTTACAACAAATATGACTAGCATGATGCAAGAAATGCTGAGAATGCAGAATACTCTGCTTCAAGCATTAGTCAACAAACCATGAACACGTTAAAACTATGTTTCTGGAACGCAAACGGCATTCGCCAACATAAAAATGAACTTGAGCACTTCCTCACGGAAAAAAATATTGATATAATGATGGTCTCTGAGACTCACTTGACTTCGAGAAGCTGCTTTAAAATAAATGGTTACACTCTATATGATTCAAAGGACCCGAGAGGGAGAGCATGCGGTGGATCAGCAATTCTAATTAAGTCAAGACTCAATCACTATAACCTTGAGAACGTTAGTGAAGAATATATGCAAGCTACGAATATTTTCGTAGAAAATTTTTGTGCGAACTTCGTGATATCATCAATTTACTCACCTCCTAGATGTTCAGTTACCGAAGATCAGTATGAGAAGTTCTACAAATCGCTTGGATCTTGTTTCGTGGCAGCTGGTGACTACAATGCAAAACATACGTACTGGGGCTCGCGTCTTGTTACACCTAGAGGTAGATCGTTGTTTAATACAATTAAAAAAATGGGCTTAGATGTCATTTCGAGTGGGGAGCTTACTTACTGGCCTACTGACGTAAGAAAAATTCCAGATGTTATAGGATTTTGGCGTCACGAAAAATATCCATAGGGACTTAATTCACGTAGAGGGCTCTGTATATCTGTCCTCCGATCACTCTCCCACAATAGATACAATTTTCAACCCACTAAGGAGTGATTTAACTAACTCATATGCGAAAACGATTAACAGGGTCAACTGGCTAGGATTCAAAAAATATATTAGTAGTCACTGCGTAGAAAACATTCAGCTAAGATCACCTGATGATATTGAATTTAATATTGCCAATCTTAACGAATATATTAAACAGGCTGCTGAACATGCCACTACTTCTTATCCGCAGACTGGCTTTAATAGAATTTATTCTACGGAAATTGAACGTCTTGTATGTGAAAAAAGGAGAGCTAGAAGAGAATGGCAACAACACCGATCACCCCTAAATAAAATCAGACATAAAGAATGTACTAAACGACTCAAAGAGCTGCTATCGTCGGAAAAGACTGCATTACTGGAAAAGTATTTAGAAGGTCTTGATGTAACGTCAACATCTAATTACTCTTTATGGCGCGCTACTAGAAATCTTAAAAGACCCGTTGATCTCAAATCACCATTGCGTACTTCGACTGGAGGCTGGGCAAGAAGCGATAGTGAGAAAGGTAACTTATTTTCTCAGCATTTAAAATCTGTATTCACTCCCAATTCATGTACGGGTGCTGCCGATTTACCGAGTGTAGTCTCTCTACCCCCTCGTCCCTTAAGGTTTAAGATGCGTGAACTACAAAAAATAGTTGCTGAACTCGACCCTAAGAAAGCTCCAGGTATTGATGGCATTAGTAACAAGATGCTGATGAACTTGCCTCATATTGCAATAAGAATTTTGCTATTTATTTTTAATGCCATTTTACGAATGCAGTATTTTCCACATAACTGGAAACTTGCCAAGATTAAAATGATTCCAAAGCCAGGCAAAGATCTTACCAAGGCTGAGTCATATAGGCCTATAAGCTTACTTTCAACAATTTCAAAGCTTTTCGAAAAGCTGCTCATGACTAAATTGTCCACAATTTTAGCTGATACTGGGTGCATCCCCGACCATCAATTTGCCTTTAGAAGTCAGCATAGCACTATTGAGCAAACGCATAGATTGGTTCAAATTATAAGGAGGACTTTTGAAGAAAAGAAGTATTGTTCTGCCCTTTTTATTGATGTTTCTCAGGCATTTGACAAAGTATGGCACAAAGGCCTAGTTTTAAAATTGAAGACATACCTACCAATAAATATACAAAAGCTTTTGGAAAGTTATATTGTTGATAGGACATTTACCGTTGTGGAAGGAGACTTCATGAGTTTACCCGAATCTATATCTTCTGGTGTGCCACAGGGTAGTATTCTGGGGCCAGTCTTGTATCTAATATATACTTGTGATATGCCTGTGAGCAATAACATCCACACTTCTACATTTGCCGATGATACAGCCTGTTTGAGTATTCACAAAAATCCTGATGAGGCATCCCGCAATCTCCAAGCACACATTACCCAGCTTGAAATATGGTTGAACTTATGGAGAATTAAAGTCAATGAACAAAAGTGTGTTCATATAACGTTTACCCTAAGAAAAGATACCTGTTCCCCCATTCGAATCAACAATCAAAATATTCCTCAACATTCTCAAGTCAAATACCTTGGCATACACCTTGATCGAAGGATTACATGGAAATATCATATTGACTCTAAGTTAACCCAAATGAAACTTAAATTGACTCAAATATATTGGTTAATTGGCAGAAATTCAACACTCAGCCTAGACTGCAAACTTTTGATATACAAGTCGCTTTTGGACCCAATATGGTGCTATGGAATTCAGCTGTGGGGCACTGCTTCAGCTTCAAATGTCGAGAGAATCCAACGAAGGCAAAACAAAATTTTACGTTTGATAACATCTGCTCCATGTTACGTTAAAAATTCAAATATTCATCGTGATTTAAATATGCCACTAGTGAGTGAAGAAATTGCAAAATACGCAGGCAAATATTTAACTAAACTCGAGTCACATCCTAATCCGCTTGCCCGTAATATTTTGAGCTTTACTGGACACATCCGCTTAAAAAAAAGGGACACAAGGGCTCTTATACCCAACACTCCAGATGGGACTGCTTAAAAATACTTCTTTTTGATTATCACTACTTATGTATTATTTATAACTATCACTAAGCTTATGTCCGATATTGGTCGGGCCTAATAATTATATTTAGATTTAAGATTTGATAACTTATTGTTAGTTCATTTTTGAAGATACTATAAATAAATTTGTATATGAAAAAAAAAAAATAATTAAATGATGATTTGTGATTCCAAAGCTAATTTGTGTCTTCTGTTTTCAAAATAATTCTAAAATGTACATGTATTCTAGCACCTTTGATGAAAATAACCGTAAGAAAGTAGTTTATATATTTTGCAGTTATTTTTAATTTATAAGAAATATCTCACGAATAGTCATTAAATTGTTAAAACTGTACGTATAAAATTAATTGGGATATTTAAATATTATAAAAAATGCCATAAAATCAACGAAAATTTGAATTTATAAAATTTTTTATATAAAAATTGCTAAGAAATCCCGAAAATGAAATCCCGGGATTGAATTTTACAAGTCCCGGGATTCGGGATTTCCCGTTTGGCATCCCTATGTCACACCAGCATTAACCATTAATTACTCTTTGTGGCGCTGCTAGAAAGCTTAAAACACCAGTTGAGTTTAAATCACCTCTGCACACATCTACACGAGGTTGGGCAAGAAGCGATACTGAAAAAGGTAAAATATTTGGTGAGCATTTAAAATCCGTATTTACCCCAAACACATGTTCTGGTGCTGTTGATTTGCCAAATGTAGTTGCGCTACCCCCTCGACCAATAAAATTTAAGACGCGTGATGTACAAAAACTAATTGCTGAACTCAACCCGAAAAAAGCTCCGGGTATTGATGAAATTGCCAAGGTTAAAATGATTCCAAAGCCGGGCAAAGATCTTACCAAAGCTGAGTCATATAGGCCAATAGGTTTACTGTCAACAATGTCAAAGCTTTTCGAAAAACTGCTCATGACAAAATTGTCCCCAATTCTAGTTAGTAGTGGATGCATACCGGACCATCAATTTGGTTTTAGAAGTCAGCATAGCACCATTGAACAAACTCATAGATTGGTTTAATTTATAGGAAAAACTTTTGAAGAAAAAAAGTTTTGCTCTGTGCTGTTCATTGACGTTTCTCAGGCATTTGATAAAGTGTGGCATGAAGGCCTAATTTTAAAATTAAAGACTTACCTACCAATAAACATCCCAAATCTGCTGGAAAGTTACATTATTTCACGGAAGTTCACTGTTGTGGAAGGAGACTTTATGAGTACGCCTGAAATAATCTGATCCGGTGTGCCACAGGGGAGTATACTGGGGCCAGTTTTGTATTTGATTTATACTTGTGATATGCCATTGAGCAGTAATATTCACACATCTACATTTGCCGATGCCTCCTTTAGTATGCAGGAAAACCCTCACGAGGCTTCCCGATATCTTCAGCAACATATTACTCAGTTAGAACTGTGGTTAAACATGTGGAGAATAAAGGTAAATGAACAGAAGTGTGCTCAGGTAACATTTAAATTAAGAAAGGACACTTGTTCCCCCATTACAATCAATAATCAAATTGTTCCTCAAAACTTACATGTGAAATACCTTGGTATACATCTTGATCGAAGGCTCACATGGAAATACCACATTGACTCTAAGCTAACGCAAATTAAACTTAAACTAACTCTGATACATTGGCTGGTTGGTAGAAATTCAACCCTCACCCTAGATTGCAAACTTTTAATATACAAGTCGCTCTTAAAACCTATATGGTACTACGGAATTCAGCTTTGGGGTACTGCTTCAGCTTCTAATTTCGAGAGAATCCAACGAAGGCAAAACAAAATTTTACGGTTAATAACATCGGCTCCATGGTATATTAAAAATTCAAATATACATCGTGATTTAAATATGCCACTAGTGACGCAGGCAAATATTTAACAAAACTCGAGTCACATCCTAATCCGCTTGCCCGTAATATTTTGAACTTAACTGGACACATCCGCCTAAAAAAGAGGGACACAAGGGCTCTTATTCACAGCACTCCAGATGGGACTTCTTGAAAATACTTTAATTTTTTTCCTTTTGATTATCAGTACTTATGTATTATATATAACTATTACTAAACGTATGTCCGACACTGGTCGGGCCTAATGGAAAAAAAGTAGATCTATGTCCGAGAAACAAACAAGTAAGACACACTAAGGAACCTTTTTATTATTTTTCCACTATAGTTATAGATACAGTTGGCCCTTTACGACCTTCTGAAAACTTTCGATATATATTAACAATGCAATGTGAGCTAACTAAGTACATAATAACTGCACCAATGGAAACACAGGAAGCCAAATCAATCGCAAAATGTTTGACAAAAAAATTTAATATTGAAACATGGGCGTTTCCTGGGGTCACGAACGTATGTTCGTACGCTTTTCATGTGCAAGGAATATAGAAAACAAAACTTTTAGTGCAAAAAATTTAATTTCATCGAGTTTAAGTTTTCATATTAATAGTTATAAACATATGGTCACGAACGTACGCAAAATAGAGGTCAACTTTGGCTGACAGTAGTGAAATGTAAGAATCTGCGAAGTGGAACGGAATAATGAAAAGTGCTTAATTTATTTTAAAAGTGTATTAATGTAGATCTCTATCCAGTATTTACACAATAAAATACCTCTATTGGTTTTTGTTTAATTGGCTTAAGAACCGGTCGCGAACGTACGATTTTTCCATATGTTTTTTTTACTATTATCACCATGCATTTTCACATAAGTATCTAAAAATTTCGTCAACAAAAAATAATAATACTCAATTTATAGTGTGTAGTAACACTTATAACAAGAAATATACTATTTTTAACCCCCGACCAAAAAATGGGTGTTATAAGTTTGTATTGTGTGTCTGTGTCTCTCTGAGTCCACGTACAGACCAAACGGCTGGACCAATTTTGTTTTAGTTTTTTCTGTTTGAAAGGTGACTTGATCGAAAGGGTTCTTAGCTATGTTGTAAGACAGTCAATCTTGCCGCGTAGAAGATATCACATTTTCTCTTGATATATTCGGGCGTTTTTTTATATTTATGAAATGAAATGAAATTTTAACAAAATTTCTGATATTATTATGTTTTTATTGAATAGGCCGTTAGAGCTGTGCTTAACAGTGTTGCCAGCTTAGGGGATTTGTCCACAAATTGGGGATTAGTTTTCGCGAATGGGGATGAAAGTTTCGTATTGGGGATCTGTGGATTTTTTAGGGTGATAACCAAATTTTAGGGGATTTTTGGGGATTTATTTTTATAACTGATGGTAACAAGAAAGATTTTTTTTTTTTTTTTTTTTTTTTATGCATGAATTTTTATTTATTGTATCTTCATATATGAACTAACAATAAGTATTCAAATCTTAAATCTAAAAAATATAATTAGGCCCGACCAATGTCGGACATAAGCTTAGTAGTAGTTATATATAATACATATGTAAGTAGTGATAATCAAAAGGAAAAAAAAAATAAAAGTATTTTCAAGAAGTCCCATCTGGAGTGCTGTGAATAAGAGCCATTGTGTCCCTCTTTTTTAGGCGGATATGTCCAGTAAAGTTCAAAATATTACGGGCAAGCGGATTAGGATGTGACTCGAGTTTTGTTAAATATTTGCCAGCGTATTTTGCAATTTCTTCAGTCACTAGTGGCATATTCAAATCACGATGTATATTTGAATTTTTGATGTACCATGGAGCCGATGTTATCATGCGTAAAATTTTATTTTGCCTGCGTTGAATTTTCTCTACATTTGAAGCTGAAGCAGTGCCCCATAGTTGAATTCCGTAGCACCATATTGGCTTTAAAAGCGACTTGTATATTAAAAGTTTACAGTCTAGGCTAAGTGTTGAATTTCGACCAATCAGCCAATGTACCTGAGTTAGTTTAAGTTTCATTTGAGTTAACTTAGAATCAATGTGGTGTTTCCATGTAAGTCGTCGATCAAGGTGTATACCAAGATATTTCACATGTGAATGTTGAGAAACAACTTGATTGTTAATCCGAATGGGGGAACAAGTATCTCTTCGTAAAGTAAATGTTACTTGAACACACTTTTGTTCATTTACCTTGATTCTCCATAAGTTTAACCAAAGCTCCATCTGGCTAATGTGTTCCTGGAGTTTGCGGGATGCCTCATCAGGGTTTTCATGCATACTAAGGCAGGCTGTATCGTCGGCAAATGTGGAAGTATGGATACTACTGCTCACAGGCATATCACAAGTATAAATTAAATATAAAACTGGTCCCAGTATACTCCCCTGTGGCACACTAGATGAAATTGTTTCAGGCCTACTTGTAAAGTCTCCTTCCGCAACAGTGAACTTACGGGAAATAATGTAACTTTCCAAAAGATTTAAAATGTTTATTGGTAAGTAAGTCTTCAATTTTAAAATAAGGCCTTCATGCCACACTTTATCAAATGCCTGGGAAACGTCAATAAACAGCGCAGAACAATACTTTTTTCCCTCAAAAGTTCTTCTTATAAATTGAACTAATCTGTGAGTTTGTTCAATGGTGCTATGCTGACTTCTAAAACCGAATTGATGGTCTGGTATGCACCCACTACTAATTAGAATTGGGGACAATTTTGTTTTGAGCAGTTTTTCGAAAAGCTTTGACATTGTAGATAGTAGACTTATTGGCCTATATGACTCAGCCTTTGTTATATCTTTGCCGGACTTTGAAATCATTTTAACCTTGGCAAGTTTCCAGTTGTGTGGATAATACTCCAGTCGTAAAATAGCATTAAATATGAATAACAGGATTCTCATTGCAATACGAGGCAAGTTCATCAGCATCTGATTACTAATTCCATCAATACCCGGAGCTTTCTTCGGGTTGAGTTCGGCAATTAATTTTTGTAAATCACGCGTCTTAAACTTTATGTGTTGAGGGGGTAGAGCGACTATATTCGGCAAATCAGTAACACCAGTACATATATTTGGCGTAAAAACGGATTTTAAATGCTCAGCAAATATTTTACCTTTTTCAGTATCGCTTCTTGCCCAACCTCCGGTAGATGTGCGTAGAGGTGGCTTATACTCAACGGGTGTTTTAAGCTTTCTGGCAGCGCGCCACAAGGAGTAATTAGACGCCGGTGTAACATCAAGACCCTCCAGATAATTTTTAAGAGATGCAATTTTTTCAGATGCAAGCAACTCTTGGAGTCGTTTAGTGCACTCTTTAAATCTGATTTTATTTTGTGGTGATCTGTGCTGTTGCCATTCCCTTCTAGCCCTTCTTTTTTCACGTACGAGACGTTCAATGTCTGTAGAATAAATTTTATTAAACCCAATCTGCGGATGGGAGATAGTGGCATGTTCAGCAGCCTGTTTAATATTCTCGCTGAGATTGGCAATGTTCGATTCAATATCATCGGGTGTTCTAAGCGTAATGTTTTCCGCACAATGACTGCTGAGATATTTTTCGAACCCCAGCCAATTTACACGATTGATCATCTTCACATATGGGTCAGGTAAGTTACTTCTTAATGGGCTACAAATTGTGATGATCGTCGGGGAGTGATCGGACGAGAGATCAAGAGAAGCTTGAACTTGAATTAAATCCCTAGAGATATTTTTTATGACGCCAAAATCTATAACGTCCGGAATTTTTTGTATGTCAGTAGGCCAATAAGTGGGCTCCCCACTCGAAATGACATCCAAGCCCATTTTTGAAATAGTGTTGAACAATGCTCGACCTCTGGGTGTAACAAGGCGCGAACCCCAGAACGTATGTTTCGCATTGTAGTCTCCAGCTGCTACAAAACAAGGTCCAAGAGATTTGTAGAAATCCTCATATTGATTCTCAGTGATTGAAAATCTGGGAGGGGAGTAAATTGATGATATAACGAAATTTGAACAAAAACTTTCAATGCCAATATTTGTTGCTTGTAGGTATTCTTCACAAATGTTATCAAGAACATAGTGCTTGAGTCTTGACTTTATTAGAATTGCTGATCCACCGCAAGCCCTTCCTCTAGGGTCCTTTGTATCATATATAGTGTAGCCATAAATTTTAAAAAGACTTCTCGAAGTCAAATGAGTCTCAGATACTAACATTATATCAATATTTTTTTCCGTGAGGAAGTGCTCAAGTTCATTTTTATGTTGGCGAATGCCGTTTGCGTTCCAGAAACATATTGTTAACGTGTTCATGGCTTATTTAGTATTGCTTGAAGCAGAGTATTCTGCATTCGCAACATTTCTTGCATCATGGTAGTCATATTTGTTGTAAAATTGTTTATAGTTTGCACAAGATTTTCAATAGTGGCTTCAAGGCGATTATAATTAAAGTTTGAGTTTGTATTTGTAGAATTATTTTGCGGTGAAACATTTTGTGTCGGAATAGAACTAGTCTTAGCAGCATCTGCATACGATACACGGGAAGTAACTGGTTGGCTCAGTTGCTGAAAAGTGGCAGAGTAAACGTTTGCTGATTGAGCTGGAGCTAATTTAGGTTTTTGCACCATAGTCTTCTTTACCAAAGAGTACACACGACAACCTCTGTAGTTAGCGGTGTGATTTTCTCCACAATTACTGCATTTTTTGTTACTTTGATCTTTCGGTTTATTGCAACTAGCAGTGCCGTGCAACTCTTTGCACACGACACAAACAGTAGGTAATTTGCAGTAAGTTTTAGTATGGCCATATTCTTGACAATTATGGCACTGTACGGGTCCTGAACGCTTGTGTGGTTCTTCAACGGTCATTTTTCGATATAAGAGATATCTTAAATTATATATTGGATGGGTCTCACTCTTTTTCAATTTTATATCATTTGGCTCAAGTTCAACGCGAAATAGAGGTTGAGGGATCTTTTCCCTATTTATTATATTGGACACATTTTTTACCTTGAACCCCTGGAGGACGAGTGCATCTTTTATTTCTTCGGGGACAACATAAGAATCTATGCCCTTCAATACGATCTGCATGCCTTTAGCGCTCTTAAGCTGGTATGTGTAGAAGCTTGTTTTACTTTTTTCAAATTCATCAACCATTTTGCGGAAATCTTTTTCGTCATAAATTTGGATTTTAGTTTCATCGATGTTGCCACGTTTTATTGGAACAATGTGAAATTTATTCTCACCAATGACCGAAATTAATTTTTTAATAAGGGCATTTGAATTTTTTTGTCTCAAATAGATTGGTGGCGGCTTGGATGTTTTGTTCGAGGATACCTCGGGTTTGTCGTTGTCATCTTGAAAAATTTTAAAGCGGTTTTGGCGATTAGTTGAGGCTGCGCTGTTATCCCTAGACACTTTTGGAGCAGATGAGATTTTTGAAGAATTCGGGCTTCGCCCGCGCTTTAAAATTGTAATGTATCTGTCCATTCCAACTTGTACCTTGAGTTTCGAGCCGCTGTTATCTGTAGTGATAACTTTGTTAAGTGATAAACACGAGCCTGAAGGGGATGATATTACTGACTTAAATGAAGAAGTACTGGGCAACTGTAATGTTAATGCATCATTACTATTTGGCATTGGACAAAGCGAAGTTGATCGCTGACGAAAAATTGGCGTTGCCGTTAACAAAAGATTTTCATCAGATTTATTTTTTATATTTTTTTCATTCAGAGTTTCAGAACTCACAGTAAAATAAGCATTTCTGCCGTTAGAACTCACTTCAAGTTTTTCTGTATTTGAGGAATTCATACAAAGAATTCCTCAAGGGTTATTCGTTTATGTTTTTTTTTTATTTTTTATTTTCGGTATTTTTTGTTTTTGTTATTTATGATTGTTTGTTTGACTTTGAGGTATTCCTCAATATCACTTGTTTAAGTTTTTTTTGCGGTTTTTTGTTTTTGTTATTTTTACTATGTAAAAAATATTAGCAAAGCAGAAAGCTTATTTATTAAAGACAGTATGTATGTACCTATTACGAATAATATGTACTACTAATATTTTTTTTTTTTGTATATGTAATTTTTGTTTGTTTGGTAAGTAAGTAAAATTCCGCTATTCGACTGTTCGCTATGAAGGTACCACGAGAACTGTGTAGAAAGATTTTTGAACTAAGAAATATGCGACTGGTAAGTCTGAAAATATGTGTTGTTATTCATAGTGAATTGTTTCTAATAAAGAAGAAGTATCAAGGCAGATTCACCAATAATGAACACTAGCAAAACAAAAATACGTAACAAAATGTAATACGACTTGTTGGAATCACTTCTAAGAATAAACACACACTTTAAAAATAATTCAATTTGTAGTGACAAGTTTAATCCTTCTGCTGAAATGGTAAAAGAAATCTTTTAAATACAAGTACTATGTACAACAAAGTTTGAGGCTGACGAATCAGAACATTTGCAATCTAAAGTTTTGGAAATAGTTAACTTTGCTTAAAAAAATTTTTATACTTGTGTATATAAACTATGTGTATTTTTTTCTTAACAAGTTTTATAAGTACAAATTAAAGTAATATAAATGTAAATATATAGCTATCCATATAAATGCATTTTATTGAATAAATCTGTTATTTTTGTCATTATTTAAAAAAAATTTTTTTTAATACATGATTTTTATTTATTGTATCTTCATATTGAACTAACAATAAGTATTCAAATCTTAAATCTAAAAATATAATTAGGCCCGACCAGTGTCGGACATAAACTTAGTGAAAGTTATTAATAATACATAAGTCGTGATAAGCAAAAACAAAAGTATATTCAAGCAGTTTCTTCTGGAGTGTTGAGTATTAGAGCCCTTGTGTCCCTCTTTTTTAAGTGGATGTGTCCAGTAAAATTCAAGATATTACGAGCAAGGGGATTAGGATGGGTCTCGAGTTTTGTTATGTATTTGCTTGCGTATTTTGCGATTTCTTCAGTCACTAGTGGCATATTTAAATCACGATGTATATTTGAATTTTTAATGTACCATGGAGCCAATGTTATTAACCGTAAATTTTGTTTTGCCTTCGTTGGATTCTCTCGACATTAGAAGCTGAAGCTGTGCCCCATAACTGTATTCCGTAGCACCATATTGGTTTCAAAATCGACTTGTATATTAAAAGTTTACAATCTAGACTGAATGTTGAATTTCTACCAACCAGCCAATGTATCTCAGTTAGTTTAAGTTTCATTTGTGTTAGCTTTGAGTCAATATGGGGCTTCTATGTAAGCCGTCGATCAAGGTGTATACCAAGGTATTTTACGTGTGAATGTTGAAGAACAACTTGATTGTTGATTCGAATTGGGTATCTCTTCGCAGGGTAAATGTTACCTGGACACAATTTTGCGCGTTTACTTTGATTCTCCATAAATTTAACCATAGTTCCAGTTGTGTAATATGTTCTTGTAGATATCGGGAAGCCTCGTGAGGCTTTTCGTGCATACTAAGGCATGCTGTATCATCGGCAAACGTAGATGTATGGATATTGCTGCTCAAAGACATATCACAAGTGTAAATCAAATACAAAACTGGCCCCAGTATGCTCCCTTGTGGCACACCGAATGATATAGATTCGAGCACACTCATGAAGTCTCCTTCCACAACCATAAACTTCCGTGTAGTAATATAACTTTCTAATAGCTTCAGAAAATTTATTGGTAAATATGATTTCAATTTTAAAATAAGACCTTCATGCCACACTTTATCAAATGCCTGAGAAACGTCGATGGTGCTATGCTGACTTCGAAAACCAAATTGATGGTCCGGTATGCACCCACTACTAACTAGAATTGGGGACTGCTCATAGCAGTTTTTCGAAAAGTTTTCACATTGTTGATAGCAGACTTATTGGCCTGTATGACTCAACCTTGGTAAGGTCTTTGCCCGGCCTTGGAATCGTTTTGACCTTGGCAAGCTTCCAGCTGTGTGGATAATACTGCAGTCGTAAAATGGCGTTAAAAATAAATAACAGGATTCTAATTGCAATACGATGCAACTTTATTAGCATCTGGTTACTAATTCCATCAATACCCGGATTAAGTTCAGCAATTAGTTTTTGTACATTACGCGTTCTAAATTGTATGGGTCGAGGGGTAGTAATGAAACTGATAATTAAATTTAATTTGCATCACAAGTAAAATCATAGGGCCGTATTCATAATAAAATTGTAGCAAGTGGCATAGTTTTTTTCATTCAAATTTTGAAATTTTTGTATGAAAAAAATTTAGCAACTTGGTAGAATTTCATTATGAATACGGGAAATTCAATGCACCTCATCATATAATAAATCATTTAGGCACTTTATAAAAATTGTAGAAACAATTTTTAGTAATCAAAAAAATTTACTGCCCAGCTAAAAAAATTATGTATGGTCCATATATTTTTAATATATGAATGTATATAAATATATATGAATTCATGGATAGACATATATAGGATTATACATGGCAAAAGTATTTTATATGAATTGATATATGGACTAATATATGAAATGTATTATAATGTCATATATGGAAATTTAATTATGAAACTCTTCATATATATATAGATATAAGATGTAATATATGGAGCCATATAAAAATATATGCATACATGATTTCTCACATAAGATTGTAATCAAAAAAGCTTGCGATTTATTATCTCGAATTTTTTCTCTGGCGGTAGTCCATGCTCGATGCAAATGTTTTGCGTTAGGGCAAATGCAAAATATCGTAGCTTTTCTGTGTGTGTATTTTGTTGTTGGATTTTAAAGAAAAGCTACGATATTTTTCATTTGCACTAGCACAAGAACATTTGCAGCAAACATCGAATACAGCCTCTGTTTTTTATCACTTGTGAATTGCAAATCTATTAGAAAGTACAAACGGTTTGCAAAGAGTTTAAAAAATAACCCCAATTCTTGTAAAATTTTTTAGATTGCGGCCCTATTAAATAAATGAAATAATAATAAATTCAGTAAAGTGCTACTTTGACTCGCGCACGAAGGGTTCCGTACGTTGGGCTTTGAGCATTTTTTAATATAGTGTTTTTTACGTTTTTTCACCTGAAATAATTTTTTTTGTTTATTTTTCACATTTTTCTCGTTTTGGCGATTTTTTTCCATTTTAGTGATTTTTTTTCATTTTGGCGATTTTTTTCATTATGGCGATTTTTTCATTTTTGCGATTTTCCTGTTTTTCGCGATTTATTTTCGTTTTATAATGTTTTTTAATTTGGTGCTTTTTGGTTTTGGGGATCTATTTCATTTTGGCGACTTTTTTCATTTTGGGCGATTTTTTTTCATTTTGGCGACTTTTTTCATTTTGGCAATTTTTCCGGTTTTTAGTGATCGTTTTAGAATTTTTTTTAATTTGGCGATTTTTTTTCATTTTGGCGATTTTTTCGGTTTTTTGCAATTTATTTTCGATTTAGAAATTTTTTTAATTTTGTGCTTTTTTTCGTTTGGCGATTTTTTTTTTGATTTTGGCTATTTTTTTCGGTTTGGCGATTTTATAATTTTGGGAATTTTTTGTTTTACCGTCTTTGAAAATTTCAAGAAGTTTGCTCTTACGGTTTCCAAGATACAGCAAGTTATCAAAATTACATAGTCAAAATTACAAATTGCGGCCAAGGGTCTACACACTCTGTCCGTAGCTCTTACTGTTCTCGAGAAAATACCCTGTGACGGACAGACGGACAACGTAGCGAAAACAATTTTCACCTTTGGTGTATGGAACCCTAAAAATGATACTTCAGTCATTAATTTTATAGAAAATACTCTAGATATTGTTAAGAAACAAAGTTCATATTACTGCAAATAATTTTATTGAAAACTAGTGTTGGTATAAAAACGGATAATGTTTTTTAATGATTAATTACATTAGTTTTTAATCTAAATTCTTATTAAATTAAATTTTGTGTACGAAGATGAGTTTTGTTTTTTTAAATAATCGATGAATAAAATATTTTTTAGTTCCTTTTTAATTAATCATTTTTCGGATCCAAACCATATATGTGATATCATATATACTCCATACAAATTTTTTTTAACTGGCTGATTAAAAAATTATTTTTACTGAAATTTTAGTAGTACTGCAAAGTGCCCATCTATAGTAAATGCCTTTACTTTAATATTTAATTCCTGTTATTCATCGTTTAGTTATTGCTGTTGTTGTGTACGCATTGCAATTGAAATAAAGCAATTATCTAGTTAAATAAAACAAACAAAAACCAGCAAATTTCTATGTATTTACAAAATTATAAATAAGTTTGATATCTTTATTAAAATAAGCTAATGAGGCCTATCGTACTTTATGTTAATAAAAACGCATAGTTATTATTATTTATCAAGGGATTCGTCTATTTTATTAAAAAAGAAAACAACAATATTTTAACACCATTTAATAATAATTAACAAAACATTTTTTAAATTTTACTTACATCAGCCCGATTTTGACAACATAAAAATACTGGACAAAGTGAATAATACAAGAAAGAGATACATAACAGAAAGTTTAAGGATACAACAAAAAATCAACAAAACAATGAATATAAAAGAAGACACTGATAATTTAAGCGCAAATGATAAATTAGCAATAACCTAGAAGTATTAGCTGTGATATTAGTTATTTAGTTTGTGTGTGTTGTAAAACAAATTCGTTAACCATATACATATATATACATATATACATATATATATATTTTACATAATGGAAATATAATAATCAACATATATTGTAAGTAAAATTTAAAAAATGTTTTGTTAATTATTATTAAATGGTGTTAAAATATTGTTGTTTTCTTTTTTAATAAAATAGACGAATCCCTTGATAAAGTGAACAAAAAATTCACGAAACGTTGGGAAAATATGTAATAATAACTATGCGTTTTTATTAACATAAAGTACGATAGGCCTCATTAGCTTATTTTAATAAAGATATCTTCTTCACAAAAATTGACTTGGCCAAAAATATCAACAACATTACTGAATATCGGGTAGCTTGCCGAATTACAAAACAATATTTATTTAAATTGGAAGACTTCAACACCTTTTAATCTTATTAAGCATCATCACACACAAACATGAGAGGATTTTTTCAACATATAACACTTAAATATGATGGCGAAACATGCAGAACATTAAAAGAATATTGCAATGAAATAAAAAGATTGGTTCAAAAACAACAAAGAATAAAGTTTCTGCTATCGTGTAGGAGGTATGGTATAATACCTAATCACACAAAAAACACAACCACTTTTGTTAACAAACTTTTTGAATGTCGGGCATTAAAGGGGCAATTGAGTAAAATTGAATATAATTTTCACAAAAAGATTTTGAATCTAGAAATTTCCCAAGCAAATGCAGATTTGATAGCCATCAGAAGAAAACTTCACCACTTAAAGACAGGGTTACAACAGTTCATAACAATTGACGATTTTGATACTTTTACCAGATACCAAGCCGATAGAGCTAAACATATTGCAGAAACTACAAAGAAAAAACAGATAAAAAAACTAGATACACTTAAAGAAAAACTTTTTGTAAAACATGGACTATTTTTTAATGAACACTGGTTTGAAAACAAAACGGAGATAGAAATCCCTTGGGAGTGTAAATGGTTACTATCTTTAGGGAAAAAGTTTGCCTTGCCCATAAACAGAAAAAATTTTTCACCCCTCAAAATAATAGCGGATATTGAACAGTGTTTTCAGAAAATAGACAATAACAATATTAGAGAAAGACAAGTATATGGAACAACATTAGCAAATAGAGTATCACAGTTTAAAAGAAATATAAAAAACACTCAAAAAGAGAATCTCATATTAGCTGTATTTGAAAAAACAAAAAAATTTTTTAAAAGGCACAAAAACGTTATTATCACCCAATCGGATAAAGGCAATAAAACTGTGGTTATATATTTATTATTTTTATATATTTTATTTTTTCTTCCTTTTGATTATCACTACTTATGTATTATTTATAACTATCTCTAAATTTATGTCCGACAGTGGTCGGGCCTAATAATTATATTTTTGATTTAAGATTTGAATACTTATTGTTAGTTCATATTTGAAGATACAATAAATAAAAATATGTATAAAAAAAAAAAAAAAAAAAAATATACAAACAAGAATATGACAATAAAATGAAGAGCTTACTAGAAGACAAAAATACTTACCGCATAATGAGAACTGATCCCACTAACAAACTCATAAAAACAAACAACAATATCACCTCGGAGTTATGCAAAAAAGAATTCATAGAACACAGTCTTAAGCGCACACTTACTTGTCCAGCGGCTACTGCACCTAGAATCTATGGATTGCCTAAAATTCATAAAGAAGGTATACCATTGCGACCTATAGTGTCATCTTTTCAAGTTCCTTGCTATCATTTGAGCAAATATCTAGGAAATGTTCTCAAAAATATAATTTCCAACAAATATAACGTAAAAAACTCCCTAGATTTAAAAACACAACTGGAGGGCATACAACTAGATCGGAATGACTCTCTTGTAAGTTTTGATGTAATATCTCTATTTACAAACATACTTATTCACACCGCTATTAATAATATAATGGATAAATGGTCTTTACTACAAAATAATACAAAAATCCCTCGCTCTAAATTCCTAGATACTTTGAAATTCTGTTTACACGATAACAATTACTTCATCCACGAGAACACAGTTTACAACCAAATTTTCGGTATGCCAATGGGAAACCCACTTTCTCCAACTATTGCAGACATTGTATTGGATAACATACTTGACATAGCACTGTCTGAATTGACCAACAAAAACATTCATGTCAAATACGTAGCTAAATACGTAGATGACATTTTAGCCATAATTAACATTAAAGACAAGGATGAAATATTAAATACACTAAACAGTTACCACCCGAAAATACAATTTACTATTGAAATAGAAGAAGACAGAAAAATAACTTACCTTGACTATATAGAGGAGATGATAAAATCGTGCTCGATTGGTATGCTAAGGACACATCTTCAGGCAGAATCATTAATTTTAACTCAACGCAACCGAAATCGCAAATCATAAATACGGCCAAAAACTTTATTCATAGGGTGCTGGACATAAGTGACAAAAAATTTCGCACACAAAATATACAGAAAATAACAAAAATATTAACTAACAACAGCTTTCCTTTATCACTAATAAAATCCCTCATCATAGAATACAAATCATCAAATAATAATAAACATGGCAACACTGATAGAGAAGATAAATATTTTTACAGTGTACAATTTGTTCCTGGCCTTACGGACAATAGAAACATAAAAGCTGCAATAAACAAAAATGACATAAGCTTTGCTTATAAATCCAACAAAACAATTAGTGCAATATTTTCCAACACTAAAACACCTATACACAAATTACAACAAAACAACGTTGTTTACGAAATCCCATGTAAAGGGAACGACAACAACAGCTGCGATCTTATTTATATTGGTACTACGTAGAGAAATTTAGAGATAAGAGTTAATGAACATAAAACTGACATAAACAGAAACAAAGAAAGTACCGCCCTGTCACAACACATAATAAAAACTAAACATCAGCCCGATTTTGACAACATAAAAATACTGGACAAAGTGAATAATACAAGAAAGAGATACATAACAGAAAGTTTAAGGATACAACAAAAACTCAACAAAACAATGAATATAAAAGAAGACACTGATAATTTAAGCGCAAATTATAAATTAGCAATAACCTAGAAGTATTAGCTGTGATATTAGTTATTTAGTTTGTGTGTGTTGTAAAACAAATTCGTTAACCATATACATATATATACATATACATATATATATTTTACCTAATGGAAATATAATTTTTTTTTTTTTTTTTTCATATACAAATTTATTTATTGTATCTTCAAAAATGAACTAACAATAAGTAATCAAATCTTAAATCTAAATATAATTATTAGGCCCGACCAATATCGGACATAAGCTTAGTGATAGTTATAAATAATACATAAGTAGTGATAATCAAAAAGAAGTATTTTTAAGCAGTCCCATCTGGAGTGTTGGGTATAAGAGCCCTTGTGTCCCTTTTTTTTAAGCGGATGTGTCCAGTAAAGCTCAAAATATTACGGGCAAGCGGATTAGGATGTGACTCGAGTGAAGTTAAATATTTGCCTGCGTATTTTGCAATTTCTTCACTCACTAGTGGCATATTTAAGTCACGATGAATATTTGAATTTTTAACGTACCATGGAGCAGATGTTATCAAACGTAAAATTTTGTTTTGCCTTCGTTGGATTCTCTCGACATTTGAAGCTGAAGCAGTGCCCCACAGCTGAATTCCATAGCATCATATTGGCTTCAAAAGCGACTTGTATATCAAAAGTTTGCAGTCTAGGCTGAGTGTTGAATTTCTGCCAATTAACCAATATATTTGAGTCAATTTAAGTTTCATTTGGGTTAACTTAGAGTCAATATGATATTTCCATGTAAGCCTTCGATCAAGGTGTATGCCAAGGTATTTGACTTGAGAATGTTGAGGAATATTTTGATTGTTGATTCGAATGGGGGAACAGGTATCTTTTCTTAGGGTAAACGTTATATGAACACACTTTTGTTCATTGACTTTAATTCACCATAAGTTCAACCATATTTCAAGCTGGGTAATGTGTGCTTGGAGATTGCGGGATGCCTCATCAGGATTTTTGTGAATACTCAAACAGGCTGTATCATCGGCAAATGTAGAAGTGTGGATGTTATTGCTCACAGGCATATCACAAGTATATATTAGATACAAGACTGGCCCCAGAATACTACCCTGTGGCACACCAGAAGATATAGACTCGGGTAAACTCATGAAGTCTCCTTCCACAACGGTAAATGTCCTATCAACAATATAACTTTCCAAAAGCTTTTGTATATTTATTGGTAGGTATGTCTTCAATTTTAAAACTAGGCCTTTGTGCCATACTTTGTCAAATGCCTGAGAAACATCAATAAAAAGGGCAGAACAATACTTCTTTTCTTCAAAAGTCCTCCTTATAATTTGAACCAATCTATGCGTTTGCTCAATAGTGCTATGCTGACTTCTAAAGCCAAATTGATGGTCGGGGATGCACCCAGTATCAGCTAAAATTGTGGACAATTTAGTCATGAGCAGCTTTTCGAAAAGCTTTGAAATTGTTGATAGTAAGCTTATAGGCCTATATGACTCAGCCTTGGTAAGATCTTTGCCTGGCTTTGGAATCATTTTAATCTTGGCAAGTTTCCAGTTATGTGGAAAATACTGCATTCGTAAAATTGCATTAAAAATAAATAGCAAGATTCTTATTGCAATATGAGGCAAGTTAATCAGCATCTTGTTACTAATGCCATCAATACCTGGAGCTTTCTTCGGGTCGAGTTCAGCAACTATTTTTTGTAGTTCACGCATCTTAAACCTTAAGGGACGAGGGGGTAGACATACTACACTCGGTAATCTGGCAGCACCCATACATGAATTGGGAGTGAATACAGTACCCCATTTCTGTAACTTGTGAGAAGTTCTCGCATCGAGAAAAATTAAATAATTATATTGGTTGTCCTATTTTACACAGGGTTACTCACATAAAAATTTATATAAACTTACAAAAAATATCAACAAATACAGTTTTTTTCTTACTCACCCTGTTTTTCACAGGATGATAACAATTTTTTCGATTCGAAAAGTTCTCACATTCCTTACAGAAACGAGGCACAGATTTTAAATGCTCAGAAAATAAGTTACCTTTCTCACTATCGCTTCTTGCCCAGCCTCCGGTCGAAGTACGCAGTGGTGATTTGAGATCAACGGGTCTTTTAAGATTTCTAGTAGCGCGCCATAAAGAGTAATTAGATGTTGACGTTACATCCAGACCTTCTAAATACTTTTCCAGTAATGCAGTCTTTTCCGACGATAGCAGCTCTTTGAGTCGTTTAGTACATTCTTTAAGTCTGATTTTATTTAGGGGTGATCGGTGTTGTTGCCATTCTCTTCTAGCTCTCCTTTTTTCACATACAAGACGTTCAATTTCCGTAGAATAAATTCTATTAAAGCCAGTCTGCGGATAAGAAGTAGTGGCATGTTCAGCAGCCTGTTTAATATATTCGTTAAGATTGGCAATATTAAATTCAATATCATCAGGTGATCTTAGCTGAATGTT
Source organism: Tachina lurida (assembly GCA_944452675.1). Classification (NCBI taxonomy): domain Eukaryota; kingdom Metazoa; phylum Arthropoda; class Insecta; order Diptera; family Tachinidae; genus Tachina; species Tachina lurida. Next base: position 73,382,553 of record OX101754.1, read on the forward strand.
TTCTACGCAGTGACTACTAATATATTTTTTGAATCCTAGCCAGTTGATCCTGTTAATCGTTTTCGCATATGAGTTAGTTAAATCACTCCTTAGTGGGTTGAAAATTGTAACTATTGTGGGAGAGTGATCGGAGGACAGATATACAGAGCCCTCTACGTGAATTAAGTCCCTATGGATATTTTTCGTGACGCCAAAATCTATAACATCTGGAATTTTTCTTACGTCAGTAGGCCAGTAAGTAGGCTCCCCACTCGAAATGACATCTAAGCCCATTTTTGAAATTGTATTAAACAACGCTCTACCTCTAGGTGTAACAAGACGCGAGCCCCAGTACGTATGTTTTGCATTGTAGTCACCAGCTGCCACGAAACAAGATCCAAGCGATTTGTAGAACTTCTCATACTGATCTTCGGTAACTGAAAATCTGGGAGGTGAGTAAATTGATGATATCACGAAGTTCGCACAAAAATGTTCTACGAAAATATTCGTAGCTTGCATATATTCTTCACTAACGTTCTCAAGGATATAGTGCTTGAGTCTTGACTTAATTAGAATTGCTGATCCACCGCATGCTCTCCCTCTCGGGTCCTTTGAATCATATAGAGTGTAACCATTTATTTTAAAGCAGCTCCTCGAAGTCAAGTGAGTCTCAGAGACCATCATTATATCAATATTTTTTTCCGTGAGGAAGTGCTCAAGTTCATTTTTATGTTGGCGAATGCCGTTTGCGTTCCAGAAACATAGTTTTAACGTGTTCATGGTTTGTTGACTAATGCTTGAAGCAGAGTATTCTGCATTCTCAGCATTTCTTGCATCATGCTAGTCATATTTGTTGTAAAGTTGTTTATAGTTAGCACCAGATTCTCAAGACGACTAAAGTTAAACCTAGAGTTTGCATTCGTTGAATTACTTGGCGGTGGAACATTTTGTGTGGGAATAGAACTAGTCTTAGCAGCATCGGCATACGATACACGTGAATTAACTAGTTGGCTAGTTTGAGGCAGAGTGGCGGAGTAAGCATTTGCTGATTGAACTGGAGCTAATTTAGATTTTTGACCCATAGCCTGTTTAACGAAAGAATATACACGGCATCCTCTGTAATTAGCGGTGTGATTTTCTCCACAATTACTGCATTTTTTTCAGCTTGTACTTTTGGCTTGGTACAGTTAGCAGTACCATGCAATTCACCGCAGATAACACAAACTGTAGGTAATTTGCAGTAGGTTTTTGTGTGGCCATATTCTTGGCAATTATGGCACTGTACGGGACCTGAACGCTTACGTGGCTCTTCAACTGTGATTTTTCGGTGTAAAAGGTATTTTAGACTATAAATTGGGTGCGTCTCATTTTTCTTTAACTGTATATCATTCGGCTCCAGTTCAACACGAAATAGAGGCTGGGGAATCTTTTCTCTATTGATTATATTGGTAACAATTTTTACTTTAAATCCTTGTTCGATAAGTGCACATTTTACTTCTTCAGGCTCAACATATGAATCTATGCCCTTTAATACTATTTGTAGGCCTTTAGCACTCTTAAGTTGATATGTATAAAAATTTGTTTTATTTTTTTCAAACTCACTAACAATTTTTCGGAAATCTTTTTCATCATATATTTGGATTTTAGTTTCATCAATATTACCTCGTTTAATTGGAATGATGTGAAAAGTATTTTCACCAATGGTCGACAGTAGACTTTTTAGAAGCGCGTTTGAATTTTTTTCTCTCAGATAAATAGGTGGTGGCTTAAAAGACTTTTGCGATGATGCAGCGGGCTTGTCGTTTTTGTCTTGCAATAATGAAAAACGATTTTGACGATTGATAGAAGATGTACTGTTATCCCTAGACATCTTTGGGGCGGATCCAATTTTAGTAGAATTTGGGATTCGCCCGCGCTTTAAAATGGTTATATATCTGTCCATTCCTACTTGTACCTTTGGTTTTGTACTACTGTTGTCTTCAGTAACAACTTGTTTAATTGTTGACCACGAGCCCGAAGCGGATGATATCGCTGAGTTAAATGTAGAAGTACTAGGCAATAATGTCAACGATTCACTAGTTGACATTGGACAAAGCGAAGTTGATCGCTGACGAAACTGTGGTTTTGCCGTTAGTAAAAGTCTAATATCAGATTTTTGATTTTTATTAAGAGCTTCAGAACTCACAGCAAGTCTATTATCAGATTTTTTATTTTTATTGTTATCATTATGAGCATCAAAACTCACAGTAAAATAGGCATTTCTGCCGTTAGAACTCACTTCACTATTTTTTTCCTCTGGGGTACTCATAAAGAGTATTCCTCAAGGGTATGTTTGTATGTGTTTTTGTTTACGGTTTTTTTTTTGTTTTTGTTATTTCAATATGTAAAAATATTATCAAAGCAAAAAAATGCTTATTTATCAAAGATAATATGTACTACGAATATTTTTTTGTATGCTTTTTTTTTGTTTAGTTTGTATATAAGAAAAATTCCGCTATTACGTCTGTTCATTATGAAGGTACAACGAGAACTGAGAAATATAGTAATCAACATATATATATATATGTTGGAAATATAATAATCAACATATATTGTAAGTAAAATATAAAAAAATGTTTTGTTAATTATTATTAAATGGTGTTAAAATATTGTTGTTTTCTTTTTTTAATAAAATAGACGAATCCCTTGATAAAGTGAACAAAAAATTCACGAAACGTTGGGAAAATATGTAATAATAACTATGCCTTTTTATTAACATAAAGTACGATAGGCCTCATTAGCTTATTTTAATAAAGATATCTTCTTCACAAAAATTGACTTGGCCAAAAATATCAACAACATAAATAAGTTTGTATTGTTTCTTTCAAACATGAATACACTCATACTTAACTACATAAACAATTTTTTTTTTACTTTTTTTCTCCTTTGGTTACTTTTTCTTCATATTTTGGTTACAAAAATATTTTGGTTGTGCAACGCTGAACACAACACCACAGTACAACGAAATTCGTCGTGCGGGACGATTTCTGACAGATTTTTGCTAGGAACACAATTGGGACGAACGACGAATTTCGTTCACGTTGACAAATTGTCGATAAGAATTTGCTGAGTAAATTCGTCGTATGAAACACACATAGAACGAAATTCGTCGTATGTGACGAATTCTGAGATAGGTTTATTTCTATTTTGTACGCCGACGAACGAAGAAAAAACAATTTTCTCTCTCTCTTTGCCAATAACCAACTTTAGCAATTATGACAGCAGAATTCGGTTAGTAAATTCGTCATTATTGTGCTTCATACGACGAATTTACTCAGCGAATTCTTATCGACGAATTCAAACAACTCTTGGAGTTGTTTAGTACGCTCTTTAAATCTGAATTTAACTTAGGTGATCTGTGCTGTTGCCGTTCTCTTCTAGCGGATGGGAGGTAGTGGCATGATCGGCAGCCTGTTTAATATTTTCATTAAGGTTGCCAATCAGTTCTCGTTGTACCTTCATAGTGAACAGACGTAATAGCGGAATTTTTCTTACATACAAACTAAAAAAAAAATCTAAAAAAAATATTCGTAGTACATATTAAATTTGATAAATAAGCTTTTTCTGCTTTGCTAATATTTTTATATATAGAAATAACAAAATCAAAAAAGAACCGTAAACAAAAAAACATACAAAGTACCCTTGAGGAATACTCTTTATGAGTACCCCAAAGGAAAAAAATAGTGAAGTGAGTTCTAACGGCAGAAATGCCTATTTTAATGTGAGTTTTTTGATGCTCATAATGATAACAATAAAAATAAAAAAACTGATAATAGACTTGCTGTGAGTTCTGAAGCTCTTAATAAAAATCAAAAATCTGATAATAGACTTTTCCTAACGGCAAAACCACAGTTTCGTCAGCGATCAACTTCGCTTTGTCCAATGCCAACTAGTGAATCGTTGATATTATTGCCTAGTACTTCCACATTTAACTCAGCGATATCACCCGCTTTGGGCTCGAGGTCATCACTTAATCAAGTTGTCACTGATTAAGATTAAGATTAGCCCAAACCCAAAGTCCAAGTCGGAATGGACAGATATATTACAATTTTAAAGCGCGGGTGAAGCCCAAATTCATCAAGAATTTCATCGGTTCCCAAGATATCCAGGGATACTGACGCCGCAGCAGTTAACCGTCAAAATAGTTTTTCAATATTGCAAACAAATAACGACCAAGATGCTGTTTCATCAAAAAAAACCTCCAAGTCACCACCAATATACCTGAGAGAAAAAAATTCGAATGCCCTTATTAAAAAATTAGTCTCAGCAGTTGGTGAGAACGCATTTCACGTTATTTCAATAAAACGTGGTACAATTGATGAAACGAAAATTGAAATATATGAAGAAAAAGATTTCCGCAAAATTATTACTGATTTCGAAAAAAATAAAACAAATTTTTATACTTATCAGCTTAAAAGTGCTAAAGGTATGCAGATCGTATTGAAGGGCATTGATGCTTATGACGAAATAAAAGAAGCACTCAACATACAAGGATTTAAGGTAAAAAGTGTTACTAATATAATCAATAGAGAGAAGATCCCCCAGCCTCTATTTCGTGTTGAACTGGAGCCAAATGATATACAGTTGAAAAAGAACGAGACACATCCAATTTATAGCCTAAAATACCTTTTATACCGAAAAATTACAGTTGAAGAGCCACATAAGCGTTCAGGTCCCGTACAGTGCCACAATTGGCACGAATATGGTCATACAAAAACTTACTGCAATTTACCTACAGTTTGTGTTATCTGCGGTGAATTGCATGGTACTGATAGCTGCACGAAGCCAAAAGATCAAGCAGAAAAAAAATGTAGTAATTGTGGAGGTAATCACGCCGCTAACTACAGAGGATGCCCTGTATATTCTTTTGTTAAACAGGCTATGGGTCAAAAACCTAAACTAGCTCCACCTCAAGCAGCAAACGCTTACTCCGCCACTCTTCCTTAAACAAGCCAACCATGTGCATCGTATGCCGATGCTGCTAAGACTAGTTCTATTCCCACACAAAATGTTCCACCGCCAAACAACTCAACGAATGCAAACTCAAGCTTTAACTTTAGTCGCCTTGAAGCTACTATTGAGAATTTGGTGCTAACTATAAACAACTTTACAACAAATATGACTAGCATGATGCAAGAAATGCTAAGAATGCAGAATACTCTGCTTCAAGCATTAGTCAACAAACCATGAACACGTTAAAACTATGTTTCTGGAACGCAAACGGCATTCGCCAACATAAAAAGGAACTTGAGCACTTACTCACGGAAAAAAATATTGATATAATGTTGGTCTCAGAGACTCATTTGACTTCGAGAAGCCTTTTTAAAATTTCTGGCTACACCTTATATGATTCAAAGGACCCGAGAGGAAGAGCATGCGGTTGATCAGCAATTCTAATAAAGTCTAGACTTAAACATTATATTATTGACAACATTTGTGAGGAATATCTACAAGCAACGATTATTTGTGTTGGAAATTTTTGCACAAATTTTGTGATATCATCAATTTACTCCCCTCCCAGATTCGCAATTACTGAGAATCTATACGAGGATTTCTATAAATCTCTTGGTCCTTGTTTCGTAGCAGCTGGCGACTATAATGCCAAACATACGTTATGGGGTTCTCGTCTTATTACACCCAGAGGTCGAGCGTTGTTCAACACAATTTAAAAAATGGGCTTGGACGTCATTTCGAGTGGGGAGCCTACTTACTGGCCTACCGACATAAATAAAATTCCAGTTGTTATAGATTTTGGCGTCATGAAAAACATTTCTAGAGAATTAATAAACATTGAAGCTTCTTTAGATCTCTCGTGCGATTACTCTCCCACGATCGTTACAATATCTAGCCCACAGAGAAGTGATTTACTACACTCGTATGTGAATATGATCAGTCGTGTAAATTGACTGCGATTCAAAAAATATCTTAGTAGTCATTGTACGGAAAATATTACGCTAGGAACACATGATGAAATTGAATCTAACATTGCCAACCTTAATGAAAATATTAAACAGGCTGCTGAACATGCCACTACCACCCATCCTCAGACTAGGGTAAATAGAATTTATTCTACGGATATTGAACGTCTCGTAAGTGAAAAAAGAAGAGCTAGAAGAGAATGGCAACAGCACAGATCACCCCAACTTAAAATCAGATTTAAAGAGTGTACTAAACGACTCCAAGAGTTGCTTGCATTTGAAAAAACTGCATCTCTTAAAAATTATTTGGAAGGTCTTTGTATACGAAAATTAATGAGAATGCTCTTTTTTTTTGTGTGTATCAAATAAAGGTTATCGAAGCAATGAATGCAAAAATTTTTATTTGTATTCAACAAGTGAAATTTAGCGTACAAAGCAAAGTAAATGTTTACAGTTTTAAATTCAGCAATTCTTTCTTATGTATATATATGTAAGTATGTATAAAAACAGTTGATATGATGCTTAAAGGAATTAATTCACAAATATGATATGATGCTTAAAGGTATCAATTCACAAATATTATAAATATAAATAAAATAGAAATCAATTAAGAAAGGACGTACAATTGTGACTATACATATTGCCCCCATTGAAAGGGTACTTTCAATCAGTTTCGTCCATTGGAAGTGGAGCAATGTTGTGAATCGATCTTCTGTAAATGCCCTTGTTAGTTCTTAAGTCCACTACTCGAATTTTGCCGTCGCGACCAGGGATTGTTTTTACTATACGAGCTAAAAGCCAATGTTGAGGAGGTAAATTGTTGTCATGAACTATTACCAATCTTCCTTCACGAATGCTTTCATTAGATTTAAGCCATTTAGATTTTTGCTGTAGACTGAGTACGTAGTCACGCACCCACTGAGCCCAAAATTTATGCTTAAGAAACGTTACCAATTGCCACCGCTTCAAGTAATTAATATTTTTGCAATGTTCTAAGTTCTCGTCAGGTAACGCTAACAATAATGAACCCACCAATAAGTGCGCCGGAGTCAAAGCTTCGCCATCATTTGGATCATCCGACATTGGTGCGATGGGCCGTGAATTTAAAATGGCTTCAACTTCAATCAAAATAGTTTGAAATTCTTCGTACGTGGTATTTGATCGAGACATATTTTTAAGTAAAAGAGTCTTGGTTGATTTTACCGCCGACTCCCAAAGGCCTCCGAAGTGAGGTGATCGCGGTGGAATGAAAACAAACTTGAAGCCTATAACTTCGCTATAATGCATTAATGCCCTTGTATTTTCATTATCAAAAAACTTTTGTTTCAGCTCTTGAAGTTTGTACTTGGCACCAACGAAGTTTGTGGCGTTGTCACAATACAAGCGTTGTGGAATGCCCCGTCGGCCTATGAATCTTTTTAAACATAGGAGAAATGTATTAGTGGATAGGTCTGACACTACCTCAATCTGGCTGGCTTTAGAAGCAAAACAAACAAAAATGGCGACGTAGGTTTTATAAGGAGGCCTCCCTTTTATTCTATACGATGTATAAAATGGTCCACAAAAGTCTACGCCACTGACTAGAAAGGGTCTTTGGCCTGTCACACGATCAGCTGGAAGGTTGCCCATAATTTGTTGCATTAACTGGGGCTTATATTTGAAACAGTGAACACAGTTACGGACCACCTTTCTGACGACATCTCGAGCGTTAACGACCCACACTTGCTGGCGTAGAATTCCCAGGAGTGCCTTTGGTCCAGCATGTAAATGTTTTACGTGGAGATATTTGATGTATATTCTGGTAAAATTATGATTTTTCGGAAGCAAAGCCGGAAACTTAACGTCATAAGATAACGATGAATTCGCTAATCGACCTCCGACTCTAAGAATAAGTATTGATTTTTTGTAACTGGGCATTTCTTGCAAAAATGGTGATAATTTTTGCAAACTTGGTTGTAAAGTATCCCCTTTAAGAGAAGTTCAATTTCAGAGCTAAATGTTGATAATTGGACATCATTAACAACCTTCCAAAAAACGAGCTGCAATTCCTCAGGCGTAATGAACAAATTTCTTTTGTCCTTATGGCACAAGCGATGAACATAAGCGATGACGTGAAGTATACGCAGATACGATGAATGGATGCTGATAATTTCAGATATTATAGATGCCTTGACGATGAGGGTGTGGAAGCTTGTCTTTTTCATTTCTTCAGTTGGTAGGACAGATAAAGACGACTTGTCTGTTGGCCAATCCTCATCACCTTTCTTCAAAAAATCAGGGCCCGTGAACCATGCGGTAGAAGATATTTCCGTAGCCAGACAACCACGTGACACAATATCTGCTGGGTTTTGTTTTGATGGTACATGTCTCCACAATATACCGTGAGTAAGGTTTTGAATTTCCGAAACTCTATTGGCGACAAGGCATACAAACGATGATGAATGTTTAGTAAGCCAACTTAAAACAATTTTTGAATCTGACCAAAATACTGTACGTTGGTTATATGGTTTAAATTTATGATGGATTTTGTTCCATGTTCGGCTTAGCAATAATGCAGCGCATAGTTCAAGACGGGGTAATGATTGTTGAGCCACTGGGGCAACCTTTGATTTGGCAATCAGCAAAGTTGATTAAAACCCAGTTGGTGATGCTACTCCTACATATATACAACAGCCGTATGCTAGTTGAGAGACATCGGCAAATCCATGAATATCAAACTTCAAGTCTGGATATGTTAGAACGAATCTGGGCACCTCTATTTTATTAATAAACATCAAACTTTTTTCAATTTCGATCCACCGATTTCTTAAACAATCATTTAATGGCGTGTCCCAGTCAAATTGTAGTTTCCACATTTCTTGAATTAATATTTTGCAAATGACAACAATGGGACTTAGCAGGCCAAGAACATCAAAAATCCGTGCTACTACAGATAGTACAGATCTTTTTGTTGGAATTTCAATGGATGGCATTTCAAACCGAAAGCAAAATAGGTCTTGATTCGGTTTCCAAAACATTCCTAATGCCTTTGTGATCTGGTCATTCTTATTTTGTATTTCCATTTCTTGATTATCGTGTGCAAGCTCTTGTACATTAGAACTCCATTTCGATAGTTCCAAGCCAAAATATCAATAATTTCCGTCTTTATTGCAGATAATTCGAAAATAGTCGATGCTCCTGTGAGAAGGTCGTCTACATAAAAATCTTGCTGAATGATTGCTGATCCCATAGGGAATTCCATTTTGTAAGCATCGGCTATAAAAAAGAGGCTGCGTATTGCGAGGAAAGGTGCTGCAGAGATACCATACGTTACCGTATTAAGTTGGTAGATAGATATAGGATCGGTTAACTCGTTCCGCCACAAAATTAATTGGAAATTTCGATCTCTTTCATCTACGAGAAATTGTCTATACATTTTGCATATGTCTGCTGATAAAGCAAACTTGTGAAGGCGAAAAGATAAAATTGTTGTTATCAAGTCTTGCTGGATCGTTGGACCAGTCATTAACGTTTCGTTTAAGGACAATTGTGTTGATGTTCTCGCCGACGCATCAAAAACCACTCTTAATTCTGTTGTGGTACTTTGTGGGCGCAAAATTGGGTGGTGTGGGATGACATAATGTGGTCCATTCAACACTTCAAAACTTACTTGAGTCATGTGTCCAAGAGCGACGTATTCTTTCATAAAGTGTACATACATGTTTCGCAACGACTCGTCTTTGAGAAATCGTTTTTCCAAGTATAGTAGCCGTCTACGTGCAACTTCGAAAGAATTCCCTAGATGAGTTAGAAAAGATTTAAATGGTAAACGTACCTTTACTCTTCCAGCATTGTTAAAGAAAGTATTTTGTAAAAAATGTTGTTCACAATGGTTTTCTTCATCGGTTAAGATATGTGCCGTTTGATAAAATTCTTCGATTTCCCAAAATGATTTTAGCATAGAATCTAATTCTTGATACGTGGTAACATTACATATTGCAGGTTGGTTTTGTGGCAAACTTTCGATCTTTCCGCCTATGACCCATCCAAGAGAAGTATTTATCATATGAGGAAGACCATCACCCAATTCAATTTTTCCGTCGAGAAGTAGGTCGAAGAAGAACTCTGAATTTAATAACAGATCTATACGTTGAGGCAAGTAAAATTGCGGATCAGCAAGTTCAAGGAATATTCCAATTACTGATGTCACAGTGCTCTGCTGGTTGACTATGTGAAATCGATTTAATCACTGCGAATGTAGATGTACGTTCAATATCATGTATACGAGACCTCATTTTTGCTGAGACCTTAAATTTGAGTTGTGTTCGGAGATCCGACACCCCAGCAATTTCCTGATGCGAACTAAACTTTTGAAGACGGAGACGATGAACAGCTTCGTGGGTAATTAAGCTATTTTCTGAACATGAGTCTAAAAGAGCTCGTGCTGGCTGAAAAATTCCGAAACTGTCTTTGATGAGGACTACTGCCGTTGGTAATATACTACGATGAAGACTATGCATGATATTTGACGAATTTGTTGTTACGTGAATGGCTGCTCGACTTGTTGAAGGAGTTGATGATGAGCCACCTTGATAAGAATTTATTCGATTTGAAGACGATGAAGCTGGGAGAACGAACGAAGATTGTTGAGGTGATATTTGACTTGACGATAAATTCGGTGATGAATGTGGATGAAACGATGAATTTGTATTACACTCTGGTACGTTTTCATAACTTGAGTTATGCAGAGTTGTGTGGTGAGATATGCGACAATTACGGCAGCGAGATTTCGATGGACACTTTGAAACTAAATGTCCTTTGCGAAGACAATTTATGCATAATTTAGAACTTTTTACAAAGTCAAATCGACGAGAAACTGGCAGTGATAAATAGGAATTGCAGTTTCCAATAAAATGTTCCTTGCTTTGACAATATTCACACAATATGTGTGAAGTTACAAAGGTTGATGCAGAATGTTTAAGTTTTGCCTTTGGCACTTCACGGTCGTTTTCCTTGGTACGGATTTCTAAAAATTGGCAACGACGGCTGAGAATCTTGTAGCAGTCATCCCAAGAAGGCGATGTTGTAAATTCTTGTTTTTCGTCATATGTTGCCTTGGATGCTGAATCAATCTTTGACAATACCACATGTATAATAATAGCATTCATTACATCAAGTTCAGATCCCAACGATAGTAAAGAACTCCTTAAAGCAGCGACTTTGTCCAAAATCGATCTCAATTCTGCAGCGTGAGGCTTATTCATTGAAGAAATCGAAAATAGTGAATTCACGTGGTCAATAAATATTAACGATTTGTTGTCATAGCGTTCCTTTAGCCGGTCCAATGCTCGTTGATAATTTTCCTCACTAACTGAATACGGCTTTACAACGGCAAGAGCTTGTCCGCTGAGGCAGTTCAATAAATAATTAAATTTATCAATCGTAGGAATACCTAGTTCTTCATGAACTAATGTGGTAAAGGTGCTTATAAATCGTGAGTACTCTGAGTATTTGCCATCGAAATTTGGAAGTTTAAGTTGCGGCAAACGGTTTTGATACGAAAAGGATGAGGTTGTTATGTTTAGCGGATTTTGGTCATCTTGATTTGAACGGCGTTTTTTGTCCATTAAATTTACCATGAAGGCCTTTGCAGGTATAAAAATCTCTTCAAAGTCCGGACGACCTTCGTCTGACGGATCTAGCCTTCCAATTTGAGTTTGAATGTGACCTATATGTGTAAAATAAGACTCGAGGATCTGAAACCGACATTTTATAATAGTGTAGTCAGACGAATGACCTTCTCTTTCCATTTTAGTTTTGAGGTTGGAAATATTGCGCTTCATTACACTTCTCTGTGACTTTAGTGTAGGTAAACTCAAAGGTTTTGATGCAGTATCGCCAGGTTGTATATCATCAATTTTTTCGGTACTCATTTTGTTTTAAAGTTTGGTAAAGGTGATTAAAATTGTCTTAAAGTTCGTTGAAATTGGTATACGTAGAATTGATGTTAATTAATTAATTTGTTTTAAGTAAATTAATTGTTCAACATCAATAAATGTTAACGTATTTCGCTTATTCCAAAAGTCGCAAATGTGTTGAAAAGGGTACACAATCTTTGATTTAGTGCCACCACTGATTTTAATGCCAACACTGATGAATGGTTGAAATACCAATGTATGTAAATAAGTGTGTCGCGTCGTGCTAATAAAGAAATAACTCAACAAGTCCTATGAGTGAAGGTATGAGTAACTATTTCTCTTACTTACGTGATCAGCTACTCTTTGGTTATAAATTTGCAAACGGTCTTACTTTTGTTGTTGTTGACCTTGTTTCGATGAACATATATATACATATGTATATATGTATATATATATATATATATATATATATATATATATATATATATGATTATCACTACTTATGTATTATTTATAACTATCACTAAGCTTATGTCCGATATTGGTCGGGCCTAATAATTATATTTAGATTTAAGATTTGATTACTTATTGTTAGTTCATTTTTGAAGATACAATAAATAAAAATGTATATAAAAAAAAAAAAAAACATATGTATGTATATGTATGTATGTGCGAATGTGAAGAGTGCAAGTGTGTCTGCATATACAATTTTCTTCTGATATTAATGAATGTTGGTTTGTAATATAAACTTTGTATTATAAACTCTATGCGACATACATATAAATATATATTTAAATACTAATATGTGTCTATATGTATGTAGTTTCGATGACGATGATAATGAAGCTGCAGAATTCAGACGAAGATGGGCAGGCACTGATGTGATTCCTTGGAGTTCTGTACAATGATCACAGTACGTTTCCTAACAAATGCCTTCTTCAATTATTTCTTCAATCTGGTATAAAGATAGTTATCCTGTCACGGTCGCCAAAATTTTATGTATACGAAAATTAATGAGAATGCTCTTTCTTTTTTGTGTGTATCAAATGAAGGTTATCGAAGCAATGAATGCAAAAACTTTTATTTGTATTCAACAACTTAAATTTAGCGTACAAAGCAAAGTAAATGTTTACAGTTTAAAATTCAGCAATTCTTTCTTATGTATATATATGTAAGTATGTATAAAAACAGTTGATATGATGTTTAAAGGAATTAATTCACAAATATGATATGATGCTTAAAGGTATCAATTCACAAATATGATAAATATAAATAAAATAGAAATCAATTAAGAAAGGACGTACAATTGTGACTATACAGTCTTGATGTCACACCAGCATCTAATTACTCTTTGTGGCGCGCTGCTAGAAAGCTTAAAACACCAGTTGAGTTTAAACCACCTCTGCGCACATATACAGGAGGTTGGGCAAGAAGCGATCCTGAAAAAGGTAAAATATTTGGCGAGCATTTAAAATACGTATTTAATCCAAACACATGTACTGGTGTTGCTGATTTGCCAAGTGTAGTTGCTCTACCCCCGCGAACCATAAAGTTTAAGATGCGCGATGTACTAATTGCTGAACTTAATCCGAAGAAAGCTCCAGGTATTGACGGAATTAGTAACAAGATGCTGACGAACTTGCCTCATATTGCAATAAGAATCCTGCTATTTATTTTTAATGCCATTTTGCGAATGCAGTATTTTCTACATAACTGGAAACTTGCCAAGATTAAAATGATTCCGAAGCCGGGCAAAGATCTTACCAAGGCTGAGTCATATAGGCCTATATGCTTACTATCAACAGTCTCAAAACTTTTCAAAAAGCTGCTCATGACTAAATTGTCCACAATTTTAGCTGATAATAGGTGCATCCCGGATCATCAATTTGGCTTTAGAAGTCAGCATAGCACTATTGAGCAAACGCATAGATTGGTTCAAGTTATAAGGAGGACTTTTGAAGAAAAGAAGTATTGTTCTGCCCTTTTTATTTATGTTTCTCAGGCATTTGACAAAGTATGGCACGAAGGCCTATTTTTAAAATTGAAGACATATTTGCCAATAAATATAGAAAAACTTTTGGAAAGTTATATTGTTGATAGGAAGTTTACTGTTGTGGAAGGAGACTTCATGAGTGTGCCCGAATCTATATCTTCTGGTGTGCCACAGGGTAGTATTTTGGGGCCAGTCCTGTATTTAATATATACCTGTGATATGCCTGTGAGCAATAACATCCACACTTCTACATTTGCCGATGATACAGCCTGTATGAGTATGCACAAAAACCCTGATGAGGCATCCCGCAATCTCCAAGCACACATTACCCAGCTTGAAAGATGGTTGAACTTATGGAGAATTAAAGTAAATGAACAAAAGTGTGTTCATATAACGTTTACCCTAAGAAAAGATACCTGTTCCCCCATTCGAATCAATAATCAAAATATTCCTCAACATTCTCAAGTGAAATACCTTGGCATATAGCTTGATCGAAGGCTTACATGGAAATATCATATTGACTCTAAGTTAACCCAAATGAAACTCAAATATATTGGTTAATTGGCAGAAATTCAACACTCTGTCTAGATTGTAAACTTTTAATATACAAGTCGATTTTGAAGCCAATATGGTGCTACGGAATTCAGCTATGGGGCACTGCTTCAGCTTCAAATGTGGATAGATTCCAACGACAGTAAAATAAAATTTTACGGTTAATAACATCGGCTCCATGGTACATCAAAAATTCAAATATACATCGTGATTTAAATATGCCACTAGTGACTGAAGAAATCGCAAAATACGCAGGTAAATAATTAACAAAACTCGAGTCACATCCTATTCCGCTTGCTCGTAATATCTTGACCTTTACTGGACACATCCGCTTAAAAAAGAGGGACACAAGGGCCATAATACTCAGCACCCCAAATGATACTTCTTGAAAATAATTATTGTGCTTAATACGAAATTTATGTATTATTAATTACTATCACTAAGTTTATGTCCGATACTGGTCGGGCCTAATAATTATATTTAGATTTAAGATTTGAATACTTATTGTTAGTTCATATTTGAAGATACAATAAATAAATATATGTGTGTATAAAAAAAAAGGTTGCCAGTGTTAGATTCAATATCATCATGTGTTCTTAGCGTAATATTTTCCGTGCAATGACTACTAAGATATTTTATAAATTCCAGCCAATTAATCACTTCTTAATGGGCTACAAATTGTAGCGATCGTGGGAGAGTTATCGCACGAGAAATCTAGGGAAGCTTCAATTTGAATAAAATCCCTAGAGATATTTTTCATGACGCCAAAATCTATAACATCCGGAATTTTTTGTATGTCAGTAGGCCAATAAGTGGGCTCCCCACTCGAAATGTCATCCAAGCCCATTTTTGAAATGGTATTGAACAACGCTCGACCTCTGGGTGTATTAAGACGCGAACCCCAAAACGTATATTTTGCATTGTAGTCGCCAGCTGCTACAAAACAAGGTCCAAGAGATTTGTAGAAATTTTCGTATTGATCCTCATTGATTGAAAATCTGATGATATCACGAAATTCGCACAAAAATTTTCAATGGCAATATTTGTTGCTTGTAGACGCTCTCCACAAATGTTGTCAAGAATGTAGTTTTTGAGTCTTGACTTAATTAAAATTACTGAACCACCGCATGCTCTTCCTTTTGGGTCCCTTGAATCATATAAGGTGTAGCCATAAATTTTAAAAAGTTTTCTCGAAGTCAAATGAGTCTCAGATAACAACATTAATTTTTTTTAATACATGTATTTATTTATTGAATCTTCAAATATTCAAATCTTAAATCTAAATACAATTAATTAGGCCCGACCAGTGTCGGACATAAACTTAGTGAAAGTTATTAATAATACATAAGTCGTGATATTCCTCAACATTCTCAAGTGAAATACCTTGGTATACAGCTTGATCGAAGGCTTACATGGAAAGATCATATTGACTCTAAGTTAACCCAAATGAAACTCAAATATATTGGTTAATTAGCAGAAATTCAACACTCAGTCTAGATTGTAAACTTTTAATATACAAGTCGATTTTGAAGCCAATATGGCGCTACGGAATTCAGCTATGGGGCACTGCTTCAGCTTCAAATGTGGATAGATTCCAACGACAGTAAAATAAAATTTTACGGTTAATAACATCGGCTCCAAGGTACATCAAAAATTCAAATATACATCGTGATTTAAATATGCCACTACCCAGTAAAAAAAGACACTCCAAAAAAGTCATGAAAATGTAGAGTTTGCGATCTGGAAGTAGTGCAAATTTCGATCCGATCTAATGATTTTTACATAGGGTTGTCATTGCAAGAAGTTCTCTTTTTCGCTGCCTGGTCACCAAATTGGAAGCGATTTTAAGAAAAATGTCCTTTTTTGTGTTCTATGATAATATTTTCATCTAGGAAAAATGGCTAATAGTTACCTATTTTAACAATTAGTTTCTTTTTATAGGAATTTAAACACGAAACAGTAATTTAATGTAAATTTAAGCAAATAACTTTAAAATTTTAGACCAAAATTAGTTCATAAGTTTCTTCAAAAAAATCGATTTTTTAAAAATTCTGGTGAGTAATTTCTAAAACTAGAGAGGAATTACAAGGTTTTGTATGACTAAAATAAACTTCTACTTGGTTTTCTGCTAACTATCGGCAAATTAAAAATATCGATTTCTTGGAAGCAATGAAAATGTACTTCCTTTGGAATGACTTCCAATTTTTTTTACTGGGTAGTGACTGAAGAAATCGCAAAATACGCAGGTAAATAATTTACAAAACTCGAGTCACATCCCAATCCGCTTCCTCGTAATATATTGGCCTTTACTGGACACATCCGCTTAAAAAAGAGGGACACAAGGGCCATAATACTCAGCACCCCAAATGATACTTCTTGAAAATAATTATTGTGCTTAATACGAAATTTATGTATTATTAATTACTATCACTAAGTTTATGTCCGATACTGGTCGGGCCTAATAATTATATTTAGATTTAAGATTTTAATACTTATTGTTAGTTCAATAAAACTATTTCTTTAAGCTTTAGGTCCGTAAATTTTATATATTTTTCTTATATATTTTTATTTTTGATCGATATTTCGTAAACCTTTGGTTTACTTCTTCAGGATATAGTAAATTGTATTTTGATTTTTCTGTTTTTTTGTTTTTTCTTTTTCCTTTTTTTTCAATTATGTATACAATTTTCAAACAATAAAGTGTGTCATAAAAAATATTTTTTAAAAAAAATTTTTTAAATAACAAAGTGTGTCATAAAAATTATTTTTACAATTTTTTAATAGTTTTGGTAATAAAACAAAATAGGTGTAAGTCTACAATATTCGTTCATATAGACTTTTGGAATGGTTCTTAGAAATGATAATACATATTTTTTATACTTTTACATAACATTGTGTCTTTGAGTTTCTTAAAAATTTTTGAATAATGTTGTAATGAATATTTACAAAATATTATTTGAAAAAAGTTTATAACATACATGTATATTAAAAAATTGGTTGTTTTAACAAATGAGAATACATACTTTTTAATAATTTTTAATAATTAATAGAAGAAATACGTATCATGAATTTTATATACAAAAACATTAACATTAATTAATTAAACTTTTTTTTTAAATTATTTTATTTTTTTATAAAAAATGTTTATAACAGTAACATTAAAAAAATTCTGTTGTTGTATGTTTCTTTCTTAAAACGTATTCTTGTTTTTATGTAATAAATATCTATAAGTCTGCGCAACATTGGCCGTGTCTGTTCTGAAATTAATTCTCTGATTTGTTGGAACATCTATAATGTGTAACATTTCTAACATATACCTACGTTTATAATTAGATTCTGTATTCAAAATTGAAGTATTATCAAAATCTGGATAATGATCTAAATCAAAGCAATGTGAAGATAAAGCTGTCCTATGTGAATTAATATTCCTATACCTTTGATCTGTTTTATGTCCTGATATTCTTGTCCTTAATTTATTTTTAGTTGTGCCTACATACATCATGTCGCAATTTTCAAATTAAGGACAAGAATATCAGGACATAAAACAATAATTTTCCTCACTAACTGAATACGGCTTTACAACGGCAAGAGCTTGTCCGCTGAGGCAGTTCAATAAATAATTAAATTTATCAATCGTAGGAATACCTGGTTCTTCATGAACTAATGTGGTAAAGGTGCTTATAAATCGTGAGTACTCTGAGTATTTGCCATCGAAATTTGGAAGTTTAAGTTGCGGCAAACGGTTTTGATACGAAAAGGATGAGGTTGTTATGTTTAGCGGATTTTGGTCATCTTGATTTGAACGGCGTTTTTTGTCCATTAAATTTACCATGAAGGCCTTTGCAGGTATAAAAATCTCTTCAAAGTCCGGACGACCTTCGTCTGACGGATCTAGCCTTCCAATTTGAGTTTGAATGTGACCTATATGTGTAAAATAAGACTCGAGGATCTGAAACCGACATTTTATAATAGTGTAGTCAGACGAATGACCTTCTCTTTCCATTTTAGTTTTGAGGTTGGAAATATTGCGCTTCATTACACTTCTCTGTGACTTTAGTGTAGGTAAACTCAAAGGTTTTGATGCAGTATCGCCAGGTTGTATATCATCAATTTTTTCGGTACTCATTTTGTTTTAAAGTTTGGTAAAGGTGATTAAAATTGTCTTAAAGTTCGTTGAAATTGGTATACGTAGAATTGATGTTAATTAATTAATTTGTTTTAAGTAAATTAATTGTTCAACATCAATAAATGTTAACGTATTTCGCTTATTCCAAAAGTCGCAAATGTGTTGAAAAGGGTACACAATCTTTGATTTAGTGCCACCACTGATTTTAATGCCAACACTGATGAATGGTTGAAATACCAATGTATGTAAATAAGTATGTCGCGTCGTGCTAATAAAGAAATAACTCAACAAGTCCTATGAGTGAAGGTATGAGTAACTATTTCTCTTACTTACGTGATCAGCTACTCTTTGGTTATAAATTTGCAAACGGTCTTACTTTTGTTGTTGTTGACCTTGTTTCGATGAACATATATATACATATGTATATATGTATATATATATATATATATATATATATATATATATATATATATATATATATATATATGATTATCACTACTTATGTATTATTTATAACTATCACTAAGCTTATGTCCGATATTGGTCGGGCCTAATAATTATATTTAGATTTAAGATTTGATTACTTATTGTTAGTTCATTTTTGAAGATACAATAAATAAAAATGTATATGAAAAAAAAAAAAAACATATGTATGTATATGTATGTATGTGCGAATGTGAAGAGTGCAAGTGTGTCTGCATATACAATTTTCTTCTGATATTAATGAATGTTGGTTTGTAATATAAACTTTGTATTATAAACTCTATGCGACATACATATAAATATATATTTAAATACTAATATGTGTCTATATGTATGTAGTTTCGATGACGATGATAATGAAGCTGCAGAATTCAGACGAAGATGGGCAGGCACTGATGTGATTCCTTGGAGTTCTGTACAATGATCACAGTACGTTTCCTAACAAATGCCTTCTTCAATTATTTCTTCAATCTGGTATAAAGATAGTTATCCTGTCACGGTCGCCAAAATTTTATGTATACGAAAATTAATGAGAATGCTCTTTCTTTTTTGTGTGTATCAAATGAAGGTTATCGAAGCAATGAATGCAAAAACTTTTATTTGTATTCAACAACTTAAATTTAGCGTACAAAGCAAAGTAAATGTTTACAGTTTAAAATTCAGCAATTCTTTCTTATGTATATATATGTAAGTATGTATAAAAACAGTTGATATGATGTTTAAAGGAATTAATTCACAAATATGATATGATGCTTAAAGGTATCAATTCACAAATATGATAAATATAAATAAAATAGAAATCAATTAAGAAAGGACGTATAATTGTGACTATACAGTCTTGATGTCACACCAGCATCTAATTACTCTTTGTGGCGCGCTGCTAGAAAGCTTAAAACACCAGTTGAGTTTAAACCACCTCTGCGCACATCTACAGGAGGTTGGGCAAGAAGCGATCCTGAAAAAGGTAAAATATTTGGCGAGCATTTAAAATACGTATTTAATCCAAACACATGTACTGGTGTTGCTGATTTGCCAAGTGTAGTTGCTCTACCCCCGCGAACCATAAAGTTTAAGATGCGCGATGTACTAATTGCTGAGTTTAATCCGAAGAAAGCTCCAGGTATTGACGGAATTAGTAACAAGATGCTGACGAACTTGCCTCATATTGCAATAAGAATCCTGCTATTTATTTTTAATGCCATTTTGCGAATGCAGTATTTTCTACATAACTGGAAACTTGCCAAGATTAAAATGATTCCGAAGCCGGGCAAAGATCTTACCAAGGCTGAGTCATATAGGCCTATAAGCTTACTATCAACAGTCTCAAAACTTTTCGAAAAGCTGCTCATGACTAAATTGTCCACAATTTTAGCTGATAATAGGTGCATCCCGGACCATCAATTTGGCTTTAGAAGTCAGCATAGCACTATTGAGCAAACGCATAGATTGGTTCAAGTTATAAGGAGGACTTTTGAAGAAAAGAAGTATTGTTCTGCCCTTTTTATTGATGTTTCTCAGGCATTTGACAAAGTATGGCACGAAGGCCTATTTTTAAAATTGAAGACATATTTGCCAATAAATATAGAAAAACTTTTGGAAAGTTATATTGTTGATAGGAAGTTTACTGTTGTGGAAGGAGACTTCATGAGTGTGCCCGAATCTATATCTTCTGGTGTGCCACAGGGTAGTATTTTGGGGCCAGTCCTGTATTTAATATATACCTGTGATATGCCTGTGAGCAATAACATCCACACTTCTACATTTGCCGATGATACAGCCTGTATGAGTATGCACAAAAACCCTGATGAGGCATCCCGCAATCTCCAAGCACACATTACCCAGCTTGAAAGATGGTTGAACTTATGGAGAATTAAAGTAAATGAACAAAAGTGTGTTCATATAACGTTTACCCTAAGAAAAGATACCTGTTCCCCCATTCGAATCAATAATCAAAATATTACTCAACATTCTCAAGTGAAATACCTTGGCATATAGTTTGATCGAAGGCTTACATGGAAATATCATATTAACTCTAAGTTAACCCAAATGAAACTCAAATATATTGGTTAATTGGCAGAAATTCAACACTCTGTCTAGATTGTAAACTTTTAATATACAAGTCGATTTTGAAGCCAATATGGCGCTACGGAATTCAGCTATGGGGCACTGCTTCAGCTTCAAATGTGGATAGATTCCAACGACAGTAAAATAAAATTTTACGGTTAATAACATCGGCTCCAAGGTACATCAAAAATTCAAATATACATCGTGATTTAAATATGCCACTACCCAGTAAAAAAAGACACTCCAAAAAAGTCATGAAAATGTAGAGTTTGCGATCTGGAAGTAGTGCAAATTTCGATCCGATCTAATGATTTTTACATAGGGTTGTCATTGCAAGAAGTTCTCTTTTTCGCTGCCTGGTCACCAAATTGGAAGCGATTTTAAGAAAAATGTCCTTTTTTGTGTTCTATGATAATATTTTCATCTAGGAAAAATGGCTAATAGTTACCTATTTTAACAATTAGTTTCTTTTTATAGGAATTTAAACACGAAACAGTAATTTAATGTAAATTTAAGCAAATAACTTTAAAATTTTAGACCAAAATTAGTTCATAAGTTTCTTCAAAAAAATCGATTTTTTAAAAATTCTGGTGAGTAATTTCTAAAACTAGAGAGGAATTACAAGGTTTTGTATGACTAAAATAAACTTCTACTTGGTTTTCTGCTAACTATCGGCAAATTAAAAATATCGATTTCTTGGAAGCAATGAAAATGTACTTCCTTTGGAATGACTTCCAATTTTTTTTACTGGGTAGTGACTGAAGAAATCGCAAAATACGCAGGTAAATAATTTACAAAACTCGAGTCACATCCCAATCCGCTTCCTCGTAATATATTGGCCTTTACTGGACACATCCGCTTAAAAAAGAGGGACACAAGGGCCATAATACTCAGCACCCCAAATGATACTTCTTGAAAATAATTATTGTGCTTAATACGAAATTTATGTATTATTAATTACTATCACTAAGTTTATGTCCGATACTGGTCGGGCCTAATAATTATATTTAGATTTAAGATTTTAATACTTATTGTTAGTTCAATAAAACTATTTCTTTAAGCTTTAGGTTCGTAAATTTTATATATTTTTCTTATATATTTTTATTTTTGATCGATATTTCGTAAACCTTTGGTTTACTTCTTCAGGATATAGTAAATTGTATTTTGATTTTTCTGTTTTTTTGTTTTTTCTTTTTCCTTTTTTTTCAATTATGTATACAATTTTCAAACAATAAAGTGTGTCATAAAAAATATTTTTTAAAAAAAATTTTTTAAATAACAAAGTGTGTCATAAAAATTATTTTTAAAATTTTTTAATAGTTTTGGTAATAAAACAAAATAGGTGTAAGTCTACAATATTCGTTCATATAGACTTTTGGAATGGTTCTTAGAAATGATAATACATATTTTTTATACTTTTACATAACATTGTGTCTTTGAGTTTCTTAAAAATTTTTGAATAATGTTGTAATGAATATTTACAAAATATTATTTGAAAAAAGTTTATAACATACATGTATATTAAAAAATTGGTTGTTTTAACAAATGAGAATACATACTTTTTAATAATTTTTAATAATTAATAGAAGAAATACGTATCATGAATTTTATATACAAAAACATTAACATTAATTAATTAAACTTTTTTTTTAAATTATTTTATTTTTTAATAAAAAATGTTTATAACAGTAACATTAAAAAAATTCTGTTGTTGTATGTTTCTTTCTTAAAACGTATTCTTGTTTTTATGTAATAAATATCTATAAGTCTGCGCAACATTGGCCGTGTCTGTTCTGAAATTAATTCTCTGATTTGTTGGAACATCTATAATGTGTAACATTTCTAACATATACCTACGTTTATAACTAGATTCTGTATTCAAAATTGAAGTATTATCAAAATCTGGATAATGATCTAAATCAAAGCAATGTGAAGATAAAGCTGTCCTATGTGAATTAATATTCCTATACCTTTGATCTGTTTTATGTCCTGATATTCTTGTCCTTAATTTATTTTTAGTTGTGCCTACATACATCATGTCGCAATTTTCAAATTAAGGACAAGAATATCAGGACATAAAACAATAATTTTCCTCACTAACTGTATACGGCTTTACAACGGCAAGAGCTTGTCCGCTGAGGCAGTTCAATAAATAATTAAATTTATCAATATTAGGAATACCTGGTTCTTCATGAACTAATGTGGTAAAGGTGCTTATAAATCGTGAGTAATCTGAGTATTTGCCATCGAAATTTGGAAGTTTAAGTTGCGGCAAACGGTTTTGATACGAAAAGGATGAGGTTGTTATGTTTAGCGGATTTTGGTCATCTTGATTTGAACGGCGTTTTTTGTCCATTAAATTTACCATGAAGGCCTTTGCAGGTATAAAAATCTCTTCAAAGTCCGGACGACCTTCGTCTGACGGATCTAGCCTTCCAATTTGAGTTTGAATGTGACCTATATGTGTAAAATAAGACTCGAGGATCTGAAACCGACATTTTATAATAGTGTAGTCAGACGAATGACCTTCTCTTTCCATTTTAGTTTTGAGGTTGGAAATATTGCGCTTCATTACACTTCTCTGTGACTTTAGTGTAGGTAAACTCAAAGGTTTTGATGCAGTATCGCCAGGTTGTATATCATCAATTTTTTCGGTACTCATTTTGTTTTAAAGTTTGGTAAAGGTGATTAAAATTGTCTTAAAGTTCGTTGAAATTGGTATACGTAGAATTGATGTTAATTAATTAATTTGTTTTAAGTAAATTAATTGTTCAACATCAATAAATGTTAACGTATTTCGCTTATTCCAAAAGTCGCAAATGTGTTGAAAAGGGTACACAATCTTTGATTTAGTGCCACCACTGATTTTAATGCCAACACTGATGAATGGTTGAAATACCAATGTATGTAAATAAGTGTGTCGCGTCGTGCTAATAAAGAAATAACTCAACAAGTCCTATGAGTGAAGGTATGAGTAACTATTTCTCTTACTTACGTGATCAGCTACTCTTTGGTTATAAATTTGCAAACGGTCTTACTTTTGTTGTTGTTGACCTTGTTTCGATGAACATATGTATACATATGTATAAATGTATATATATATATATATATATATATATATATGATTATCACTACTTATGTATTATTTATAACTATCACTAAGCTTATGTCCGATATTGGTCGGGCCTAATAATTATATTTAGATTTAAGATTTGATTACTTATTGTTAGTTCATTTTTGAAGATACAATAAATAAAAATGTATATGAAAAAAAAAACATATGTATGTATATGTATGTATGTGCGAATGTGAAGAGTGCAAGTGTGTCTGCATATACAATTTTCTTCTGATATTAATGAATGTTGGTTTGTAATATAAACTTTGTATTATAAACTCTATGTGACATACATATAAATATATATTTAAATACTAATATGTGTCTAAATGTATGTAGTTTCGATGACGATGATAATGAAGCTGCAGAATTCAGACGAAGATGGGCAGGCACTGATGTGATTCCTTGGAGTTCTGTACAATGATCACAGTACGTTTCCTAACAAATGCCTTCTTCAATTATTTCTTCAATCTGGTATAAAGATAGTTATCCTGTCACGGTCGCCAAAATTTTATGTATACGAAAATTAATGAGAATGCTCTTTCTTTTTTGTGTGTATCAAATGAAGGTTATCGAAGCAATGAATGCAAAAACTTTTATTTGTATTCAACAACTTAAATTTAGCGTACAAAGCAAAGTAAATGTTTACAGTTTAAAATTCAGCAATTCTTTCTTATGTATATATATGTAAGTATGTATAAAAACAGTTGATATGATGTTTAAAGGAATTAATTCACAAATATGATATGATGCTTAAAGGTATCAATTCACAAATATGATAAATATAAATAAAATAGAAATCAATTAAGAAAGGACGTACAATTGTGACTATACAGTCTTGATGTCACACCAGCATCTAATTACTCTTTGTGGCGCGCTGCTAGAAAGCTTAAAACACCAGTTGAGTTTAAACCACCTCTGCGCACATCTACAGGAGGTTGGGCAAGAAGCGATCCTGAAAAAGGTAAAATATTTGGCGAGCATTTAAAATACGTATTTAATCCAAACACATGTACTGGTGTTGCTGATTTGTCAAGTGTAGTTGCTCTACCCCCGCGAACCATAAAGTTTAAGATGCGCGATGTACTAATTGCTGAACTTAATCCGAAGAAAGCTCCAGGTATTGACGGAATTAGTAACAAGATGCTGACGAACTTGCCTCATATTGCAATAAGAATCCTGCTATTTATTTTTAATGCCATTTTGCGAATGCAGTATTTTCTACATAACTGGAAACTTGCCAAGATTAAAATGATTCCGAAGCCGGGCAAAGATCTTACCAAGGCTGAGTCATATAGGCCTATAAGCTTACTATCAACAGTCTCAAAACTTTTCGAAAAGCTGCTCATGACTAAATTGTCCACAATTTTAGCTGATAATAGGTGCATCCCGGACCATCAATTTGGCTTTAGAAGTCAGCATAGCACTATTGAGCAAACGCATAGATTGGTTCAAGTTATAAGGAGGACTAAAGGTATTTCACATGTAAGTTTTGAGGAACAATTTGATTATTGATTGTAATGGGGGAACAAGTGTCCTTTCTTAATTTAAATGTTACCTGAGCACACTTCTGTTCATTTACCTTTATTCTCCACATGTTTAACCATAGTTCTAACTGAGTAATATGTTGCTGAAGATATCGGGAAGCCTCGTGAGGGTTTTCCTGCATACTAAAGCAGGCATCGGCAAATGTAGATGTGTGAATATTACTGCTCAATGGCATATCACAAGTATAAATCAAATACAAAACTGGCCCCAGTATACTCCCCTGTGGCACACCGGATCAGATTATTTCAGGCGTACTCATAAAGTCTCCTTCCACAACAGTGAACTTCCGTGAAATAATGTAACTTTCCAGCAGATTTGGGATGTTTATTGGTAGGTAAGTCTTTAATTTTAAAATTAGGCCTTCATACCACACTTTATCAAATGCCTGAGAAACGTCAATGAACAGCACAGAGCAAAACTTTTTTTCTTCAAAAGTTTTTCCTATAAATTGAACCAATCTATGAGTTTGTTCAATGGTGCTATGCTGACTTCTAAAACCAAATTGATGGTCCGGTATGCATCCACTACTAACTAGAATTGGGGACAATTTTGTCATGAGCAGTTTTTCGAAAAGCTTTGACATTGTTGACAGTAAACCTATTGGCCTATATGACTCAGCTTTGGTAAGATCTTTGCCCGGCTTTGGAATCATTTTAACCTTGGCAAGCTTCCAGCTGTTTGGATAATACTCCAGTCGTAAAATGGCATTAAAAATGAATAACAGGATTCTAATAGCTATACGAGGCAACATTATCAGCATCTGGTTACTAATTTCATCAATACCCGGAGCTTTTTTCGGGTTGAGTTCAGCAATTAGTTTTTGTACATCACGCGTCTTAAATTTTATTGGTCGAGGGGGTAGCGCAACTACATTTGGCAAATCAACAGCACCAGAACATGTGTTTGGGGTAAATACGGATTTTAAATGCTCACCAAATATTTTACCTTTTTCAGTATCGCTTCTTGCCCAACCTCGTGTAGATGTGTGCAGAGGTGATTTAAACTCAACTGGTGTTTTAAGCTTTCTAGCAGCGCCACAAAGAGTAATTAATGGTTAATGCTGGTGTGACATAGGGATGCCAAACGGGAAATCCCGAATCCCGAGACTTGTGAAATTCAATCCCGGGATTTCATTTTCGGGATTTCTTAGCAATTTTTATATAAAAAATTTTATAAATTCAAATTTTCGTTGATTTTATGGCATTTTTTATAATATTTAAATATCCCAATTAATTTTATACGTACAGTTTTAACAATTTAATGACTATTCGTGAGATATTTCTTATAAATTAAAAATAACTGCAAAATAAATAAACTACTTTCTTACGGTTATTTTCATCAAAGGTGCTAGAATACATGTACATTTTAGAATTATTTTGAAAACAGAAGACTCATATTAGCTTTGGAATCACAAATCATCATTTATTTATTTTTTTTTTTTATATACAAATTTATTTATTGTATCTTCAAAAATGAACTAACAATAAGTAATCAAATCTTAAATCTAAATATAATTATTAGGCCCGACCAATATCGGACATAAGCTTAGTGATAGTTATAAATAATACATAAGTAGTGATAATCAAAAAGAAGTATTTTTAAGCAATCCCATCTGGAGTGTTGGGTATAAGAGCCCTTGTGTCCCTTTTTTTTAAGCGGATGTGTCCAGTAAAGCTCAAAATATTACGGGCAAGCGGATTAGGATGTGACTCGAGTTTAGTTAAATATTTGCCTGCGTATTTTGCAATTTCTTCACTCACTAGTGGCATATTTAAATCACGATGAATATTTGAATTTTTAACGTACCATGGAGCAGATGTTATCAAACGTAAAATTTTGTTTTGCCTTCGTTGGATTCTCTCGACATTTGAAGCTGAAGCAGTGCCCCACAGCTGAATTCCATAGCACCATATTGGGTCCAAAAGCGACTTGTATATCAAAAGTTTGCAGTCTAGGCTGAGTGTTGAATTTCTGCCAATTAACCAATATATTTGAGTCAATTTAAGTTTCATTTGGGTTAACTTAGAGTCAATATGATATTTCCATGTAAGCCTTCGATCAAGGTGTATGCCAAGGTATTTGACTTGAGAATGTTGAGGAATATTTTGATTGTTGATTCGAATGGGGGAACAGGTATCTTTTCTTAGGGTAAACGTTATATGAACACACTTTTGTTCATTGACTTTAATTCTCCATAAGTTCAACCATATTTCAAGCTGGGTAATGTGTGCTTGGAGATTGCGGGATGCCTCATCAGGATTTTTGTGAATACTCAAACAGGCTGTATCATCGGCAAATGTAGAAGTGTGGATGTTATTGCTCACAGGCATATCACAAGTATATATTAGATACAAGACTGGCCCCAGAATACTACCCTGTGGCACACCAGAAGATATAGATTCGGGTAAACTCATGAAGTATCCTTCCACAACGCACAGTGGCGTGAATTAAAAAAAAAGTGGTAAAAAGTCCGCAACTTTTGAACTAGTTAACCGATTTCGATGAAACCAACTGTTTTGGAAAGTAGAAGTGTTGAAATTTTTAGAAAGCATATTTTGAGGCACCCTGTTGTAAGACAGGGTAGCTCCAAACAGCCTCAAAGTGGGAAAGTGCGGGTATCGAAATTCTTTCGGAGCTTGTAACTTTTGTAAATAGGGACCGATTTCAATAATTTTTTCAGCGGGACAATCTACGTTAAGAAATAAAAATAAAACATGCTGAGAGTACCATTTCATCTCTTTCAGTTTCCAAGTTATTTGACTTGAAAAATTTATTTTTTAATTTTTGGCCCTGACTTTTTTTATTCGTTAGTACATAACTTCTTTATTACTTGGCAAAAATCAGTATGTTTTAATGTTTTTGAAAGAAAACTTCATTACAATTCATATAAAAAAAAATTTTTTTTGATATCTCAAAAATTGTAGCAAGGAATAATTTTGCAATTTGGATTTTTAAAAATTATGAAAAAATTTGGTATATTTTGTGAAAAAAGTATTCTTAATTTTTTTTGAATATTTTAAAAAATTATTAAGTATTTGATAAAAACTTTGATTGTTTCTGAGAAAGGAGACATTGAGAAAGGCTGTGAAATAAATTTTGGAGATTGTTGTTGGTGCACCCTACATTCAGCATTGGTCGAAAACTAGCAATTTTTTTTCAAAAAATCCGATTTTCGGATGTGGCAAAAAAATTGCACGGTCGTTTTTGTAAATTTTTTGGTTTTTTATTATAAATAAATTTGTTGTTAGTAGCCTGTAAGAAACTTTCGACATCCTACACATAAATGTAGGCAGGAGAGGAGATTTTCTAAAAATTCTAAAATTTTTCTAACACAATTTTTCCCAATAAGAAAAAAGTATTATAAAATTATAAATTGGGAATCATTTTAATTTTTATCAATAGCATACATTCAGTTTTGCAAACTGAAAAAAAATTATTCTCCTACCTTCAATACTTTTTGAAATATTCGAAATCCAATTTTGATTAAAAATTTTAATTTTCTACATTTTTTATTTTTGTCTAAATTATTGATCTTATTTTCTTTACTGCAAATGTTTCTTAATTTTTTCTATGTTATTACAATAGTAGATATAATTATCTATTCAACGGTATATAATATGTATTCCTTTGCCATTATATCAGTTTTAAAATGTATACACAAATATAACACCTCAGGTAACAATTTACGTGTATATCTGATACTCAAACAAACCCACATTTTTTATGAACTCTTGAAGCTGTTATTAAATACTTTTTTTTACTTAAATATAATAAAATATAAGAATTTATATACATAAATATAAGTATATTTATATACCTACAAGGACAAATAGATTGAGTTATTTATTTATTTAAAAAAAATTAGTAGTTAATTTAACATTAGAACATTAAATTACGAAAAATTTTTTATGTAGCTCCTTTTTAAACGCATATAAATTGCCTAAGTTTTGAATATAATTTGACAGAGAATTCCAGAGACTTTTTGCCATGATATCAGATATTTGTTTGTATGAATATAAATACTTATGTATCAAGAGATATATGTACAATGTACATATGTATCTGAGACATCATGGCCTAGCAAGCTATTAATTTCCTCTGCTTCGGGATCGTCCTTCTCGATTTCAATACTTATTTTTGGCAACCATTTCATTCTTATGCCTTGTATGCAAATGATGCATTAGAGCATTTACGTGTATTGAAAAGTCGATATTGCTTAACATCTCTATTTCTAACTTCCTGTGCTTCTTCGGATAGTTCCCCCAGAGGAATAATGTTTTTTCTATTTGTTCTTTTGTATACGCTAGCACTTTATGTACGGTTGGAGTTATTGATTTTCATGGATATAATTCATTTATTAGAATCAGAGTGTCTTTTGAATATTTTTCAAACTTGTCCTTATTAATTAACTTTTTGCTATTTATGACGGCCAGTATTATTTTGAAACGTCTTATGAGATTAAAACTAAAACCAGTTATAGAAGATGTGGTTTCAGGGTCATCAAAAAATCGCCTAGCAGTGTTGCCATTATTGGAGTTTCCATAGCCATATAAAGGTTTGTCAATGATTAATCTACGTTTCATAAACTCATCTTGAATTCTTTTCTTTTCTTCCAACTGTATCTGCTTTAAAGCAGAATTATTCGCAACTGGAGCGTTCTGATGTTCTGGTACACTGCGATACTTGTTGTCGTAAAATGTACTCCATGAATCGAATCTGAGCATGAAGTGGTGATATTCCAAGCTTAAGGGCATCTTCATTAGTTGGAGTATAATACTCAATGTCCTTAAAATCAGAATCTTTCTTTCCGCATATATTACAAATCAAATAAGATTTTGTATCGGTTATAGCATTTGCAACTTTTCCATCTATCATTGTTAAATAAGGTCTAAAAGATATTGTTATTACTCGTCCTAATATATGAACGTCAATAGGTTCCATATTAGAAATTTCATGTTTTATACCATCAACCAGATTTTGAGTTGTTTCTTTGTTTTCCTTGATGTATTCAAAATGTATTGGTCGGCATAAAGACTTTGAGCCTGGAGTAGTATTTACCCACATATCTTTAAATGCATTTTTACTTGTTGAAGGCATTTCATTATGTAGTCGAAGCCTTAATGGTACTAACGATGCCATTAAAACTTTGGAAAAGTCATTATCGTATGCACTGGGCTGTCTATATTCTGAAAATCCAGATGATCCATCACATCACCATTTGTATATTAGTGTTAGTTCGGAATTATTACATGTATCTAAGTCTCTTTCGTCAAAAGTAGCGATCAGTCTTGATCCTGTATTATGAAGAAGGTCTGACAAACTAATATCAAGTCTTCTTGTTTAATCCTTTTGCTCCTGCGTCGAACGTTATCGTAATCTTTATTTGGCCGACCAAACTTCTTTGGGTATATTTTCGTAGATAGTCCCATATCTAACCAATCCTGATTTTTATTCTGAAATTTAGAAATTGATTTATTGCATTCACGTATCTTCTTTTCATATAATTAAAAAAAAAAATCAAGTTTTTTCCATAAACCGGTGTTTACAGATAAACCATATGTAGTAGATATTGTGTACATCATTTGGTCTACCTTGTCCAACCGAGTACTCCCATCAGTGAGGTTTTCCCACATTAATTTGCAGAGCGATTTATTTTTAATTGTTATCTCCATGATAGCTATAACTGAAATAATGACATTAAATGCATCGCAGCTTAAATATATAGCTATTTTACAAGCTACGAATACAAAACCGATACAAATATCAGGTAAAACCATATCCATATTAGAGATGTGCGCGCAGGAACCTTTGTCCTTGTAGGTATATAAATATACTTATATTTATGTATATAAATTCTTATATTTTATTGTATTTAAGTAAAAAAAAGTATTTAATAACAGCTTCAAGAGTTCATAAAAAATGTGGGTTTGTTTGAGTATCAGATATACACGTAAATTGTTACCTGAGGTGTTATATTTGTGTATACATTTTAAAACTGATATAATGGCAAAGGAATACATATTATATACCGTTGAATAGATAATTATATCTACTATTGTAATAACATAGAAAAAATTAAGAAACATTTGCAGTAAAGAAAATAAGATCAATAATTTAGACAAAAATAAAAAATGTAGAAAATTAAAATTTTTAATCAAAATTGGATTTCGAATATTTCAAAAAGTATTGAAGGTAGGAGAATAATTTTTTTTCAGTTTGCAAAACTAAATGTATGCTATTGATAAAAATTAAAATGATTCCCAATTTATAATTTTATAATACTTTTTTCTTATTGGGAAAAACTGTGTTAGAAAAATTTTAGAATTTTTAGAAAATCTCCTCTCCTGCCTACATTTATGTGTAGGATGTCGAAAGTTTCTTACAGGCTACTAACAACAAATTTATTTATAATAAAAAACCAAAAAATTTACAAAAACGACCGTGCAATTTTTTTGCCACATCCGAAAATCGGATTTTTTGAAAAAAAATTGCTAGTTTTCGACCAATGCTGAATGTAGGGTGCACCAACAACAATCTCCAAAATTTATTTCACAGCCTTTCTCAATGTCTCCTTTCTCAGAAACAATCAAAGTTTTTATCAAATACTTAATAATTTTTTAAAATATTCAAAAAAAATTAAGAATACTTTTTTCACAAAATATACCAAATTTTTTCATAATTTTTAAAAATCCAAATTGCAAAATTATTCCTTGCTACAATTTTTGAGATATCAAAAAAAATTTTTTTTTATATGAATTGTAATGAAGTTTTCTTTCAAAAACATTAAAACATACTGATTTTTGCCAAGTAATAAAGAAGTTATGTACTAACGAATAAAAAAAGTCAGGGCCAAAAATTAAAAAATAAATTTTTCAAGTCAAATAACTTGGAAACTGAAAGAGATGAAATGGTACTCTCAGCATGTTTTATTTTTATTTCTTAACGTAGATTGTCCCGCTGAAAAAATTATTGAAATCGGTCCCTATTTACAAAAGTTACAAGCTCCGAAAGAATTTCGATACCCGCACTTTCCCACTTTGAGGCTGTTTGGAGCTACCCTGTCTTACAACAGGGTGCCTCAAAATATGCTTTCTAAAAATTTCAACACTTCTACTTTCCAAAAGAGTTGGTTTCATCGAAATCGGTTAACTAGTTCAAAAGTTGCGGACTTTTTACCACTTTTTTTTTAATTCACGCCACTGTGCAACGGTAAATGTCCTATCAACAATATAACTTTCCAAAAGCTTTTGTATATTTATTGGTAGGTATGTCTTCAATTTTAAAACTAGGCCTTTGTGCCATACTTTGTCAAATGCCTGAGAAACATCAATAAAAAGGGCAGAACAATACTTCTTTTCTTCAAAAGTCCTCCTTATAATTTGAACCAATCTATGCGTTTGCTCAATAGTGCTATGCTGACTTCTAAAGCCAAATTGATGGTCGGGGATGCACCCAGTATCAGCTAAAATTGTGGACAATTTAGTCATGAGCAGCTTTTCGAAAAGCTTTGAAATTGTTGATAGTAAGCTTATAGGCCTATATGACTCAGCCTTGGTAAGATCTTTGCCTGGCTTTGGAATCATTTTAATCTTGGCAAGTTTCCAGTTATGTGGAAAATACTGCATTCGTAAAATTGCATTAAAAATAAATAGCAAGATTCTTATTGCAATATGAGGCAAGTTAATCAGCATCTTGTTACTAATGCCATCAATACCTGGAGCTTTCTTCGGGTCGAGTTCAGCAACTATTTTTTGTAGTTCACGCATCTTAAACCTTAAGGGACGAGGGGGTAGACATACTACACTCGGTAATCTGGCAGCACCCATACATGAATTGGGAGTGAATACAGATTTTAAATGCTGAGAAAATAAGTTACCTTTCTCACTATCGCTTTTTGCCCAGCCTCCGGTCGAAGTACGCAGTGGTGATTTGAGATCAACGGGTCTTTTAAGTTTTCTAGTAGCGCGCCATAAAGAGTAATTAGATGTTGACGTTACATCCAGACCTTCTAAATACTTTTCCAGTAATGCAGTCTTTTCCGACGATAGCAGCTCTTTGAGTCGTTTAGTACATTCTTTAAGTCTGATTTTATTTAGGGGTGATCGGTGTTGTTGCCATTCTCTTCTAGCTCTCCTTTTTTCACATACAAGACGTTCAATTTCCGTAGAATAAATTCTATTAAAGCCAGTCTGCGGATAGGAAGTAGTGGCATGTTCAGCAGCCTGTTTAATATATTCGTTAAGATTGGCAATATTAAATTCAATATCATCAGGTGATTTTAGCTGCATGTTTTCTACGCAGTGACTACTAATATATTTTTTGAATCCTAGCCAGTTTACCCTGTTAATCGTTTTCGCATATGAGTTAGTTAAATCACTCCTTAGTGGGTTGAAAATTGTAACTATTGTGGGAGAGTGATCGGAGGACAGATATACAGAGCCCTCTACGTGAATTAAGTCCCTATGGATATTTTTCGTGACGCCAAAATCTATAACATCTGGAATTTTTCTTACGTCAGTAGGCCAGTAAGTAGGCTCCCCACTCGAAATGACATCTAAGCCCATTTTTGAAATTGTATTAAACAACGCTCTACCTCTAGGTGTAACAAGACGCGAGCCCCAGTACGTATGTTTTCCATTGTAGTCACCAGCTGCCACGAAACAAGATCCAAGCGATTTGTAGAACTTCTCATACTGATCTTCGGTAACTGAAAATCTGGGAGGTGAGTAAATTGATGATATCACGAAGTTCGCACAAAAATGTTCTACGAAAATATTCGTAGCTTGCATATATTCTTCACTAACGTTCTCAAGGATATAGTGCTTGACTCTTGACTTAATTAGAATTGCTGATCCACCGCATGCTCTCCCTCTCGGGTCCTTTGAATCATATAGAGTGTAACCATTTATTTTAAAGCAGCTCCTCGAAGTCAAGTGAGTCTCAGAGACCATCATTATTTCAATATTTTTTTCCGTGAGGAAGTGCTCAAGTTCATTTTTATGTTGGCGAATGCCGTTTGCGTTCCAGAAACATAGTTTTAACGTGTTCATGGTTTGTTGACTAATGCTTGAAGCAGAGTATTCTGCATTCTCAGCATTTCTTGCATCATGCTAGTCATATTTGTTGTAAAGTTGTTTATAGTTAGCACCAGATTCTCAAGACGACTAAAGTTAAACCTAGAGTTTGCATTCGTTGAATTACTTGGCGGTGGAACATTTTGTGTGGGAATAGAACTAGTCTTAGCAGCATCGGCATACGATACACGTGAATTAACTAGTTGGCTAGTTTGAGGCAGAGTGGCGGAGTAAGCATTTGCTGATTGAACTGGAGCTAATTTAGATTTTTGACCCATAGCCTGTTTAACGAAAGAATATACACGGCATCCTCTGTAATTAGCGGTGTGATTTTCTCCACAATTACTGCATTTTTTTCAGCTTGTACTTTTGGCTTGGTACAGTTAGCAGTACCATGCAATTCACCGCAGATAACACAAACTGTAGGTAATTTGCAGTAGGTTTTTGTGTGGCCATATTCTTGGCAATTATGGCACTGTACGGGACCTGAACGCTTACGTGGCTCTTCAACTGTGATTTT
Source organism: Tachina lurida (assembly GCA_944452675.1). Taxonomy (NCBI): domain Eukaryota; kingdom Metazoa; phylum Arthropoda; class Insecta; order Diptera; family Tachinidae; genus Tachina; species Tachina lurida. Next base: position 73,417,861 of record OX101754.1, read on the forward strand.
TCGGTGTAAAAGGTATTTTAGACTATAAATTGGGTGCGTCTCATTTTTCTTTAACTGTATATCATTCGGCTCCAGTTCAACACGAAATAGAGGCTGGGGAATCTTTTCTCTATTGATTATATTGGTAACAATTTTTACTTTAAATCCTTGTTCGATAAGTGCACATTTTACTTCTTCAGGCTCAACATATGAATCTATGCCCTTTAATACTATTTGTAGGCCTTTAGCACTCTTAAGTTGATATGTATAAAAATTTGTTTTATTTTTTTCAAACTCACTAACAATTTTTCGGAAATCTTTTTCATCATATATTTGGATTTTAGTTTCATCAATATTACCTCGTTTAATTGGAATGATGTGAAAAGTATTTTCACCAATGGTCGACAGTAGACTTTTTAGAAGCGCGTTTGAATTTTTTTCTCTCAGATAAATAGGTGGTGGCTTAAAAGACTTTTGCGATGATGCAGCGGGCTTGTCGTTTTTGTCTTGCAATAATGAAAAACGATTTTGACGATTGATAGAAGATGTACTGTTATCCCTAGACATCTTTGGGGCGGATCCAATTTTAGTAGAATTTGGGATTCGCCCGCGCTTTAAAATGGTTATATATCTGTCCATTCCTACTTGTACCTTTGGTTTTGTACTACTGTTGTCTTCAGTAACAACTTGTTTAATTGTTGACCACGAGCCCGAAGCGGATGATATCGCTGAGTTAAATGTAGAAGTACTAGGCAATAATGTCAACGATTCACTAGTTGACATTGGACAAAGCGAAGTTGATCGCTGACGAAACTGTGGTTTTGCCGTTAGTAAAAGTCTAATATCAGATTTTTGATTTTTATTAAGAGCTTCAGAACTCACAGCAAGTCTATTATCAGATTTTTTATTTTTATTGTTATCATTATGAGCATCAAAACTCACAGTAAAATAGGCATTTCTGCCGTTAGAACTCACTTCACTATTTTTTTCCTCTGGGGTACTCATAAAGAGTATTCCTCAAGGGTATGTTTGTATGTGTTTTTGTTTACGGTTTTTTTTTTGTTTTTGTTATTTCAATATGTAAAAATATTATCAAAGCAAAAAAATGCTTATTTATCAAAGATAATATGTACTACGAATATTTTTTTGTATGCTTTTTTTTTGTTTAGTTTGTATATAAGAAAAATTCCGCTATTACGTCTGTTCATTATGAAGGTACAACGAGAACTGAGAAATATAGTAATCAACATATATATATATATGTTGGAAATATAATAATCAACATATATTGTAAGTAAAATTTAAAAAATGTTTTGTTAATTATTATTAAATGGTGTTAAAATATTGTTGTTTTCTTTTTTTAATAAAATAGACGAATCCCTTGATAAAGTGAACAAAAAATTCACGAAACGTTGGGAAAATATGTAATAATAACTATGCCTTTTTATTAACATAAAGTACGATAGGCCTCATTAGCTTATTTTAATAAAGATATCTTCTTCACAAAAATTGACTTGGCCAAAAATATCAACAACATAAATAAGTTTGTATTGTTTCTTTCAAACATGAATACACTCATACTTAACTACATAAACAATTTTTTTTTTACTTTTTTTCTCCTTTGGTTACTTTTTCTTCATATTTTGGTTACAAAAATATTTTGGTTGTGCAACGCTGAACACAACACCACAGTACAACGAAATTCGTCGTGCGGGACGATTTCTGACAGATTTTTGCTAGGAACACAATTGGGACGAACGACGAATTTCGTTCACGTTGACAAATTGTCGATAAGAATTTGCTGAGTAAATTCGTCGTATGAAACACACATAGAACGAAATTCGTCGTATGTGACGAATTCTGAGATAGGTTTATTTCTATTTTGTACGCCGACGAACGAAGAAAAAACAATTTTCTCTCTCTCTTTGCCAATAACCAACTTTAGCAATTATGACAGCAGAATTCGGTTAGTAAATTCGTCATTATTGTGCTTCATACGACGAATTTACTCAGCGAATTCTTATCGACGAATTCAAACAACTCTTGGAGTTGTTTAGTACGCTCTTTAAATCTGAATTTAACTTAGGTGATCTGTGCTGTTGCCGTTCTCTTCTAGCGGATGTGAGGTAGTGGCATGATCGGCAGCCTGTTTAATATTTTCATTAAGGTTGCCAATCAGTTCTCGTTGTACCTTCATAGTGAACAGACGTAATAGCGGAATTTTTCTTACATACAAACTAAAAAAAAAATCTAAAAAAAATATTCGTAGTACATATTAAATTTGATAAATAAGCTTTTTCTGCTTTGCTAATATTTTTATATATAGAAATAACAAAATCAAAAAAGAACCGTAAGCAAAAAAACATACAAAGTACCCTTGAGGAATACTCTTTATGAGTACCCCAAAGGAAAAAAATAGTGAAGTGAGTTCTAACGGCAGAAATGCCTATTTTAATGTGAGTTTTTTGATGCTCATAATGATAACAATAAAAATAAAAAAACTGATAATAGACTTGCTGTGAGTTCTGAAGCTCTTAATAAAAATCAAAAATCTGATAATAGACTTTTCCTAACAGCAAAACCACAGTTTCGTCAGCGATCAACTTCGCTTTGTCCAATGCCAACTAGTGAATCGTTGATATTATTGCCTAGTACTTCCACATTTAACTCAGCGATATCACCCGCTTTGGGCTCGAGGTCATCACTTAATCAAGTTGTCACTGATTAAGATTAAGATTACCCCAAACCCAAAGTCCAAGTCGGAATGGACAGATATATTACAATTTTAAAGTGCGGGTGAAGCCCAAATTCATCAAAAATTTCATCGGTTCCCAAGATATCCAGGGATAACGACGCCGCAGCAGTTAACCGTCAAAATCGTTTTTCAATATTGCAAACAAATAACGACCAAGATGCTGTTTCATCAAAAAAAACCTCCAAGTCACCACCAATATACCTGAGAGAAAAAAATTCGAATGCCCTTATTAAAAAATTAGTCTCAGCAGTTGGTGAGAACGCATTTCACGTTATTTCAATAAAACGTGGTACAATTGATGAAACGAAAATTGAAATATATGAAGAAAAAGATTTCCGCAAAATTATTACTGATTTCGAAAAAAATAAAACAAATTTTTATACTTATCAGCTTAAAAGTGCTAAAGGTATGCAGATCGTATTGAAGGGCATTGATGCTTATGACGAAATAAAAGAAGCACTCAACATACAAGGATTTAAGGTAAAAAGTGTTACTAATATAATCAATAGAGAGAAGATCCCCCAGCCTCTATTTCGTGTTGAACTGGAGCCAAATGATATACAGTTGAAAAAGAACGAGACACATCCAATTTATAGCCTAAAATACCTTTTATACCGAAAAATTACAGTTGAAGAGCCACATAAGCGTTCAGGTCCCGTACAGTGCCACAATTGCCACGAATATGGTCATACAAAAACTTACTGCAATTTACCTACAGTTTGTGTTATCTGCGGTGAATTGCATGGTACTGATAGCTGCACGAAGCCAAAAGATCAAGCAGAAAAAAAATGTAGTAATTGTGGAGGTAATCACGCCGCTAACTACAGAGGATGCCCTGTATATTCTTTTGTTAAACAGGCTATGGGTCAAAAACCTAAACTAGCTCCACCTCAAGCAGCAAACGCTTACTCCGCCACTCTTCCTCAAACAAGCCAACCACGTGCATCGTATGCCGATTCTGCTAAGACTAGTTCTATTCCCACACAAAATGTTCCACCGCCAAACAACTCAACGAATGCAAACTCAAGCTTTAACTTTAGTCGCCTTGAAGCTACTATTGAGAATTTGGTGCTAACTATACCCAACTTTACAACAAATATGACTAGCATGATGCAAGAAATGCTAAGAATGCAGAATACTCTGCTTCAAGCATTAGTCAACAAACCATGAACACGTTAAAACTATGTTTCTGGAACGCAAACGGCATTCGCCAACATAAAAAGGAACTTGAGCACTTACTCACGGAAAAAAATATTGATATAATGTTGGTCTCAGAGACTCATTTGACTTCGAGAAGCCTTTTTAAAATTTCTGGCTACACCTTATATGATTCAAAGGACCCGAGAGGAAGAGCATGCGGTTGATCAGCAATTCTAATAAAGTCTAGACTTAAACATTATATTATTGACAACATTTGTGAGGAATATCTACAAGCAACGAATATTTGTGTTGGAAATTTTTGCACAAATTTTGTGATATCATCAATTTACTCCCCTCCCAGATTCGCAATTACTGAGAATCAATACGAGGATTTCTATAAATCTCTTGGTCCTTGTTTCGTAGCAGCTGGCGACTATAATGCCAAACATACGTTATGGGGTTCTCGTCTTATTACACCCAGAGGTCGAGCGTTGTTCAACACAATTTAAAAAATGGGCTTGGACGTCATTTCGAGTGGGGAGCCTACTTACTGGCCTACCGACATAAATAAAATTCCAGTTGTTATAGATTTTGGCGTCATGAAAAACATTTCTAGAGAATTAATAAACATTGAAGCTTCTTTAGATCTCTCGTCCGATTACTCTCCCACGATCGTTACAATATCTAGCCCACAGAGAAGTGATTTACTACACTCGTATGTGAATATGATCAGTCGTGTAAATTGACTGCGATTCAAAAAATATCTTAGTAGTCATTGTACGGAAAATATTACGCTAGGAACACATGATGAAATTGAATCTAACATTGCCAACCTTAATGAAAATATTAAACAGGCTGCTGAACATGCCACTACCACCCATCCTCAGACTAGGGTAAATAGAATTTATTCTACGGATATTGAACGTCTCGTAAGTGAAAAAAGAAGAGCTAGAAGAGAATGGCAACAGCACAGATCACCCCAACTTAAAATCAGATTTAAAGAGTGTACTAAACGACTCCAAGAGTTGCTTGCATTTGAAAAAACTGCATCTCTTAAAAATTATTTGGAAGGTCTTTGTATACGAAAATTAATGAGAATGCTCTTTTTTTTTGTGTGTATCAAATAAAGGTTATCGAAGCAATGAATGCAAAAATTTTTATTTGTATTCAACAACTGAAATTTAGCGTACAAAGCAAAGTAAATGTTTACAGTTTTAAATTCAGCAATTCTTTCTTATGTATATATATGTAAGTATGTATAAAAACAGTTGATATGATGCTTAAAGGAATTAATTCACAAATATGATATGATGCTTAAAGGTATCAATTCACAAATATTATAAATATAAATAAAATAGAAATCAATTAAGAAAGGACGTACAATTGTGACTATACATATTGCCCCCATTGAAAGGGTACTTTCAATCAGTTTCGTCCATTGGAAGTGGAGCAATGTTGTGAATCGATCTTCTGTAAATGCCCTTGTTAGTTCTTAAGTCCACTACTCGAATTTTGCCGTCGCGACCAGGGATTGTTTTTACTATACGAGCTAAAAGCCAATGTTGAGGAGGTAAATTGTTGTCATGAACTATTACCAATCTTCCTTCACGAATGCTTTCATTAGATTTAAGCCATTTAGATTTTTGCTGTAGACTGAGTACGTAGTCACGCACCCACTGAGCCCAAAATTTATGCTTAAGAAACGTTACCAATTGCCACCGCTTCAAGTAATTAATATTTTTGCAATGTTCTAAGTTCTCGTCAGGTAACGCTAACAATAATGAACCCACCAATAAGTGCGCCGGAGTCAAAGCTTCGCCATCATTTGGATCATCCAACATTGGTGCGATGGGCCGTGAATTTAAAATGGCTTCAACTTCAATCAAAATAGTTTGAAATTCTTCGTACGTGGTATTTGATCGAGACATATTTTTAAGTAAAAGAGTCTTGGTTGATTTTACCGCCGACTCCCAAAGGCCTCCGAATTGAGGTGATCGCGGTGGAATGAAAACAAACTTGAAGCCTATAACTTCGCTATAATGCATTAATGCCCTTGTATTTTCATTATCAAAAAACTTTTGTTTCAGCTCTTGAAGTTTGTACTTGGCACCAACGAAGTTTGTGGCGTTGTCACAATACAAGCGTTGTGGAATGCCCCGTCGGCCTATGAATCTTTTTAAACATAGGAGAAATGTATTAGTGGATAGGTCTGACACTACCTCAATCTGGCTGGCTTTAGAAGCAAAACAAACAAAAATGGCGACGTAGGTTTTATAAGGAGGCCTCCCTTTTATTCTATACGATGTATTAAATGGTCCACAAAAGTCTACGCCACTGACTAGAAAGGGTCTTTGGCCTGTCACACGATCAGCTGGAAGGTTGCCCATAATTTGTTGCATTAACTGGGGCTTATATTTGAAACAGTGAACACAGTTACGGACCACCTTTCTGACGACATCTCGAGCGTTAACGACCCACACTTGCTGGCGTAGAATTCCCAGGAGTGCCTTTGGTCCAGCATGTAAATGTTTTACGTGGAGATATTTGATGTATATTCTGGTAAAATTATGATTTTTCGGAAGCAAAGCCGGAAACTTAACGTCATAAGATAACGATGAATTCGCTAATCGACCTCCGACTCTAAGAATAAGTATTGATTTTTTGTAACTGGGCATTTCTTGCAAAAATGGTGATAATTTTTGCAAACTTGGTTGTAAAGTATCCCCTTTAAGAGAAGTTCAATTTCAGAGCTAAATGTTGATAATTGGACATCATTAACAACCTTCCAAAAAACGAGCTGCAATTCCTCAGGCGTAATGAACAAATTTCTTTTGTCCTTATGGCACAAGCGATGAACATAAGCGATGACGTGAAGTATACGCAGATACGATGAATGGATGCTGATAATTTCAGATATTATAGATGCCTTGACGATGAGGGTGTGGAAGCTTGTCTTTTTCATTTCTTCAGTTGGTAGGACAGATAAAGACGACTTGTCTGTTGGCCAATCCTCATCACCTTTCTTCAAAAAATCAGGGGCCGTGAACCATGCGGTAGAAGATATTTCCGTAGCCAGACAACCACGTGACACAATATCTGCTGGGTTTTGTTTTGATGGTACATGTCTCCACAATATACCGTGAGTAAGGTTTTGAATTTCCGAAACTCTATTGGCGACAAGGCATACAAACGATGATGAATGTTTAGTAAGCCAACTTAAAACAATTTTTGAATCTGACCAAAATACTGTACGTTGGTTATATGGTTTAAATTTATGATGGATTTTGTTCCATGTTCGGCTTAGCAATAATGCAGCGCAAAGTTCAAGACGGGGTAATGATTGTTGAGCCACTGGGGCAACCTTTGATTTGGCAATCAGCAAAGTTGATTAAAACCCAGTTGGTGATGCTACTCTTACATATATACAACAGCCGTATGCTAGTTGAGAGACATCGGCAAATCCATGAATATCAAACTTCAAGTCTGGATATGTTAGAACGAATCTGGGCACCTCTATTTTATTAATAAACATCAAACTTTTTTCAATTTCGATCCACCGATTTCTTAAACAATCATTTAATGGCGTGTCCCAGTCAAATTGTAGTTTTCACATTTCTTGAATTAATATTTTGCAAATGACAACAATGGGACTTAGCAGGCCAAGAACATCAAAAATCCGTGCTACTACAGATAGTACAGATCTTTTTGTTGGAATTTCAATGGATGGCATTTCAAACCGAAAGCAAAATAGGTCTTGATTCGGTTTCCAAAACATTCCTAATGCCTTTGTGATCTGGTCATTCTTATTTTGTATTTCCATTTCTTGATTATCGTGTGCAAGCTCTTGTACATTGGAACTCCATTTCGATAGTTCCAAGCCAAAATATCAATAATTTCCGTCTTTATTGCAGATAATTCGAAAATAGTCGATGCTCCTGTGAGAAGGTCGTCTACATAAAAATCTTGCTGAATGATTGCTGATCCCATAGGGAATTCCATTTTGTAAGCATCGGCTATAAAAAAGAGGCTGCGTATTGCGAGGAAAGGTGCTGCAGAGGTACCATACGTTACCGTATTAAGTTGGTAGATAGATATAGGATCGGTTAACTCGTTCCGCCACAAAATTAATTGGAAATTTCGATCTCTTTCATCTACGAGAAATTGTCTATACATTTTGCATATGTCTGCTGATAAAGCAAACTTGTGAAGGCGAAAAGATAAAATTGTTGTTATCAAGTCTTGCTGGATCGTTGGACCAGTCATTAACGTTTCGTTTAAGGACAATTGTGTTGATGTTCTCGCCGACGCATCAAAAACCACTCTTAATTCTGTTGTGGTACTTTGTGGGCGCAAAATTGGGTGGTGTGGGATGACATAATGTGGTCCATTCAACACTTCAAAACTTACTTGAGTCATGTGTCCAAGAGCGACGTATTCTTTCATAAAGTGTACATACATGTTTCGCAACGACTCGTCTTTGAGAAATCGTTTTTCCAAGTATAGTAGCCGTCTACGTGCAACTTCGAAAGAATTCCCTAGATGAGTTTGAAAAGATTTAAATGGTAAACGTACCTTTACTCTTCCAGCATTGTTAAAGACAGTATTTTGTAAAAAATGTTGTTCACAATGGTTTTCTTCATCGGTTAAGATATGTGCCGTTTGAGAAAATTCTTCGATTTCCCAAAATGATTTTAGCATAGAATCTAATTCTTGATACGTGGTAACATTACATATTGCAGGTTGGTTTTGTGGCAAACTTTCGATCTTTCCGCCTATGACCCATCCAAGAGAAGTATTTATCATATGAGGAAGACCATCACCCAATTCAATTTTTCCGTCGAGAAGTAGGTCGAAGAAGAACTCTGAATTTAATAACAGATCTATACGTTGAGGCAAGTAAAATTGCGGATCAGCAAGTTCAATTCCTTCAGGAATATTCCAATTACTGATGTCACAGTGCTCTGCTGGTTGACTATGTGAAATCGATTTAATCACTGCGAATGTAGATGTACGTTCAATATCATGTATACGAGACCTCATTTTTGCTGAGACCTTAAATTTGAGTTGTGTTCGGAGATCCGACACCCCAGCAATTTCCTGATGCGAACTAAACTTTTGAAGACGGAGACGATGAACAGCTTCGTGGGTAATTAAGCTATTTTCTGAACATGAGTCTAAAAGAGCTCGTGCTGGCTGAAAAATTCCGAAACTGTCTTTGATGAGGACTACTGCCGTTGGTAATATACTACGATGAAGACTATGCATGATATTTGACGAATTTGTTGTTACGTGAATGGCTGCTCGACTTGTTGAAGGAGTTGATGATGAGCCACCTTGATAAGAATTTATTCGATTTGAAGACGATGAAGCTGGGAGAACGAACGAAGATTGTTGAGGTGATATTTGACTTGACGATAAATTCGGTGATGAATGTGGATGAAACGATGAATTTGTATTACACTCTGGTACGTTTTCATAACTTGAGTTATGCAGAGTTGTGTGGTGAGATATGCGACAATTACGGCAGCGAGATTTCGATGGACACTTTGAAACTAAATGTCCTTTGCGAAGACAATTTATGCATAATTTAGAACTTTTTACAAAGTCAAATCGACGAGAAACTGGCAGTGATAAATAGGAATTGCAGTTTCCAATAAAATGTTCCTTGCTTTGACAATATTCACACAATATGTGTGAAGTTACAAAGGTTGATGCAGAATGTTTGCCTTTGGCACTTCACGGTCGTTTTCCTTGGTACGGATTTCTAAAAATTGGCAACGACGGCTGAGAATCTTGTAGCAGTCATCCCAAGAAGGCGATGTTGTAAATTCTTGTTTTTCGTCATATGTTGCCTTGGATGCTGAATCAATCTTTGACAATACCACATGTATAATAATAGCATTCATTACATCAAGTTCAGATCCCAACGATAGTAAAGAACTCCTTAAAGCAGCGACTTTGTCCAAAATCGATCTCAATTCTGCAGCGTGAGGCTTATTCATTGAAGAAATCGAAAATAGTGAATTCACGTGGTCAATAAATATTAACGATTTGTTGTCATAGCGTTCCTTTAGCCGGTCCAATGCTCGTTGATAATTTTCCTCACTAACTGAATACGGCTTTACAACGGCAAGAGCTTGTCCGCTGAGGCAGTTCAATAAATAATTAAATTTATCAATCGTAGGAATACCTAGTTCTTCATGAACTAATGTGGTAAAGGTGCTTATAAATCGTGAGTACTCTGAGTATTTGCCATCGAAATTTGGAAGTTTAAGTTGCGGCAAACGGTTTTGATACGAAAAGGATGAGGTTGTTATGTTTAGCGGATTTTGGTCATCTTGATTTGAACGGCGTTTTTTGTCCATTAAATTTACCATGAAGGCCTTTGCAGGTATAAAAATCTCTTCAAAGTCCGGACGACCTTCGTCTGAATTTGAGTTTGAATGTGACCTATATGTGTAAAATAAGACTCGAGGATCTGAAACCGACAGACGAATGACCTTCTCTTTCCATTTTAGTTTTGAGGTTGGAAATATTGCGCTTCGTTACACTTCTCTGTGACTTTAGTGTAGGTAAACTCAAAGGTTTTGATGCAGTATCGCCAGGTTGTATATCATCAATTTTTTCGGTACTCATTTTGTTTTAAAGTTTGGTAAAGGTGATTAAAATTGTCTTAAAGTTCGTTGAAATTGGTATACGTAGAATTGATGTTAATTAATTAATTTGTTTTAAGTAAATTAATTGTTCAACATCAATAAATGTTAACGTATTTCGCTTATTCCAAAAGTCGCAAATGTGTTGAAAAGGGTACACAATCTTTGATTTAGTGCCACCACTGATTTTAATGCCAACACTGATGAATGGTTGAAATACCAATGTATGTAAATAAGTGTGTCGCGTCGTGCTAATAAAGAAATAACACAACAAGTCCTATGAGTGAAGGTATGAGTAACTATTTTTCTTACTTGCGTGATCAGCTACTCTTTGGTTATAAATTTGCAAACGGTCTTACTTTTGTTGTTGTTGACCTTGTTTCGATGAACATATATATACATATGTATATATGTATATATATATATATATATATATATATATATATATATGATTATCACTACTTATGTATTATTTATAACTATCACTAAGCTTATGTCCGATATTGGTCGGGCCTAATAATTATATTTAGATTTAAGATTTGATTACTTATTGTTAGTTCATTTTTGAAGATACAATAAATAAAAATGTATATGAAAAAAAAAAAACATATGTATGTATATGTATGTATGTGCGAATGTGAAGAGTGCAAGTGTGTCTGCATATACAATTTTCTTCTGATATTAATGAATGTTGGTTTGTAATATAAACTTTGTATTATAAACTCTATGCGACATACATATAAATATATATTTAAATACTAATATGTGTCTATATGTATGTAGTTTCGATGACGATGATAATGAAGCTGCAGAATTCAGACGAAGATGGGCAGGCACTGATGTGATTCCTTGGAGTTCTGTACAATGATCACAGTACGTTTCCTAACAAATGCCTTCTTCAATTATTTCTTCAATCTGGTATAAAGATAGTTATCCTGTCACGGTCGCCAAAATTTTATGTATACGAAAATTAATGAGAATGCTCTTTCTTTTTTGTGTGTATCAAATGAAGGTTATCGAAGCAATGAATGCAAAAACTTTTATTTGTATTCAACAACTTAAATTTAGCGTACAAAGCAAAGTAAATGTTTACAGTTTAAAATTCAGCAATTCTTTCTTATGTATATATATGTAAGTATGTATAAAAACAGTTGATATGATGTTTAAAGGAATTAATTCACAAATATGATATGATGCTTAAAGGTATCAATTCACAAATATGATAAATATAAATAAAATAGAAATCAATTAAGAAAGGACGTACAATTGTGACTATACAGTCTTGATGTCACACCAGCATCTAATTACTCTTTGTGGCGCGCTGCTAGAAAGCTTAAAACACCAGTTGAGTTTAAACCACCTCTGCGCACATCTACAGGAGGTTGGGCAAGAAGCGATCCTGAAAAAGGTAAAATATTTGGCGAGCATTTAAAATACGTATTTAATCCAAACACATGTACTGGTGTTGCTGATTTGCCAAGTGTAGTTGCTCTACCCCCGCGAACCATAAAGTTTAAGATGCGCGATGTACTAATTGCTGAACTTAATCCGAAGAAAGCTCCAGGTATTGACGGAATTAGTAACAAGATGCTGACGAACTTGCCTCATATTGCAATAAGAATCCTGCTATTTATTTTTAATGCCATTTTGCGAATGCAGTATTTTCTACATAACTGGAAACTTGCCAAGATTAAAATGATTCCGAAGCCGGGCAAAGATCTTACCAAGGCTGAGTCATATAGGCCTTAGGAGTATGCACAAAAACCCTGATGAGGCATCCCGCAATCTCCAAGCACACATTACCCAGCTTGAAAGATGGTTGAACTTATGGAGAATTAAAGTAAATGAACAAAAGTGTGTTCATATAACGTTTACCCTAAGAAAAGATACCTGTTCCCCCATTCGAATCAATAATCAAAATATTCCTCAACATTCTCAAGTGAAATACCTTGGCATATAGCTTGATCGAAGGCTTACATGGAAATATCATATTGACTCTAAGTTAACCCAAATGAAACTCAAATATATTGGTTAATTGGCAGAAATTCAACACTCTGTCTAGATTGTAAACTTTTAATATACAAGTCGATTTTGAAGCCAATATGGCGCTACGGAATTCAGCTATGGGGCACTGCTTCAGCTTCAAATGTGGATAGATTCCAACGACAGTAAAATAAAATTTTACGGTTAATAACATCGGCTCCATGGTACATCAAAAATTCAAATATACATCGTGATTTAAATATGCCACTAGTGACTGAAGAAATCGCAAAATACGCAGGTAAATAATTAACAAAACTCGAGTCACATCCTAATCCGCTTGCTCGTAATATCTTGACCTTTACTGGACACATCCGCTTAAAAAAGAGGGACACAAGGGCCATAATACTCAGCACCCCAAATGATACTTCTTGAAAATAATTATTGTGCTTAATACGAAATTTATGTATTATTAATTACTATAACTAAGTTTATGTCCGATACTGGTCGGGCCTAATAATTATATTTAGATTTAAGATTTGAATACTTATTGTTAGTTCATATTTGAAGATACAATAAATAAATATATGTGTGTATAAAAAAAAAGGTTGCCAATGTTAGATTCAATATCATCAGGTGTTCTTAGCGTAATATTTTCCGTGCAATGACTACTAAGATATTTTATAAATTCCAGCCAATTAATCACTTCTTAATGGGCTACAAATTGTAGCGATCGTGGGAGAGTGATCGCACGAGAAATCTATGGAAGCTTCAATTTGAATAAAATCCCTAGAGATATTTTTCATGACGCCAAAATCTATAACATCCGGAATTTTTTGTATGTCAGTAGGCCAATAAGTGGGCTCCCCACTCGAAATGTCATCCAAGCCCATTTTTGAAATGGTATTGAACAACGCTCGACCTCTGGGTGTATTAAGACGCGAACCCCAAAACGTATATTTTGCATTGTAGTCGCCAGCTGCTACAAAACAAGGTCCAAGAGATTTGTAGAAATTTTCGTATTGATCCTCATTGATTGAAAATCTGATGATATCACGAAATTCGCACAAAAATTTTCAATGGCAATATTTGTTGCTTGTAGACGCTCTCCACAAATGTTGTCAAGAATGTAGTTTTTGAGTCTTGACTTAATTAAAATTACTGAACCACCGCATGCTCTTCCTTTTGGGTCCCTTGAATCATATAAGGTGTAGCCATAAATTTTAAAAAGGTTTCTCGAAGTCAAATGAGTCTCAGATAACAACATTAATTTTTTTTAATACATGTATTTATTTATTGAATCTTCAAATATTCAAATCTTAAATCTAAATACAATTAATTAGGCCCGACCAGTGTCGGACATAAACTTAGTGAAAGTTATTAATAATACATAAGTCGTGATATTCCTCAACATTCTCAAGTGAAATACCTTGGTATACAGCTTGATCGAAGGCTTAGATGGAAAGATCATATTGACTCTAAGTTAACCCAAATGAAACTCAAATATATTGGTTAATTAGCAGAAATTCAACACTCAGTCTAGATTGTAAACTTTTAATATACAAGTCGATTTTGAAGCCAATATGGCGCTACGGAATTCAGCTATGGGGCACTGCTTCAGCTTCAAATGTGGATAGATTCCAACGACAGTAAAATAAAATTTTACGGTTAATAACATCGGCTCCAAGGTACATCAAAAATTCAAATATACATCGTGATTTAAATATGCCACTACCCAGTAAAAAAAGACACTCCAAAAAAGTCATGAAAATGTAGAGTTTGCGATCTGGAAGTAGTGCAAATTTCGATCCGATCTAATGATTTTTACATAGGGTTGTCATTGCAAGAAGTTCTCTTTTTCGCTGCCTGGTCACCAAATTGGAAGCGATTTTAAGAAAAATGTCCTTTTTTGTGTTCTATGATAATATTTTCATCTAGGAAAATGGCTAATAGTTACCTATTTTAACAATTAGTTTCTTTTTATAGGAATTTAAACACGAAACAGTAATTTAATGTAAATTTAAGCAAATAACTTTAAAATTTTAGACCAAAATTAGTTCATAAGTTTCTTCAAAAAAATCGATTTTTTAAAAATTCTGGTGAGTAATTTCTAAAACTAGAGAGGAATTACAAGGTTTTGTATGACTAAAATAAACTTCTACTTGGTTTTCTGCTAACTATCGGCAAATTAAAAATATCGATTTCTTGGAAGCAATGAAAATGTACTTCCTTTGGAATGACTTCCAATTTTTTTTACTGGGTAGTGACTGAAGAAATCGCAAAATACGCAGGTAAATAATTTACAAAACTCGAGTCACATCCCAATCCGCTTCCTCGTAATATATTGACCTTTACTGGACACATCCGCTTAAAAAAGAGGGACACAAGGGCCATAATACTCAGCACCCCAAATGATACTTCTTGAAAATAATTATTGTGCTTAATACGAAATTTATGTATTATTAATTACTATCACTAAGTTTATGTCCGATACTGGTCGGGCCTAATAATTATATTTAGATTTAAGATTTTAATACTTATTGTTAGTTCAATAAAACTATTTCTTTAAGCTTTAGGTCCGTAAATTTTATATATTTTTCTTATATATTTTTATTTTTGATCGATATTTCGTAAACCTTTGGTTTACTTCTTCAGGATATAGTAAATTGTATTTTGATTTTTCTGTTTTTTTGTTTTTTCTTTTTCCTTTTTTTTCAATTATGTATACAATTTTCAAACATAAAGTGTGTCATAAAAAATATTTTTTAAAAAAAATTTTTTAAATAACAAAGTGTGTCATAAAAATTATTTTTACAATTTTTTAATAGTTTTGGTAATAAAACAAAATAGGTGTAAGTCTACAATATTCGTTCATATAGACTTTTGGAATGGTTCTTAGAAATGATAATACATATTTTTTATACTTTTACATAACATTGTGTCTTTGAGTTTCTTAAAAATTTTTGAATAATGTTGTAAAGAATATTTACAAAATATTATTTGAAAAAAGTTTATAACATACATGTATATTAAAAAATTGGTTGTTTTAACAAATGAGAATACATACTTTTTAATAATTTTTAATAATTAATAGAAGAAATACGTATCATGAATTTTATATACAAAAACATTAACATTAATTAATTAAACTTTTTTTTTAAATTATTTTATTTTTTTATAAAAAATGTTTATAACAGTAACATTAAAAAAATTCTGTTGTTGTATGTTTCTTTCTTAAAACGTATTCTTGTTTTTATGTAATAAATATCTATAAGTCTGCGCAACATTGGCCGTGTCTGTTCTGAAATTAATTCTCTGATTTGTTGGAACATCTATAATGTGTAACATTTCTAACATATACCTACGTTTATAATTAGATTCTGTATTCAAAATTGAAGTATTATCAAAATCTGGATAATGATCTAAATCAAAGCAATGTGAAGATAAAGCTGTCCTATGTGAATTAATATTCCTATACCTTTGATCTGTTTTATGTCCTGATATTCTTGTCCTTAATTTATTTTTAGTTGTGCCTACATACATCATGTCGCAATTTTCAAATTAAGGACAAGAATATCAGGACATAAAACAGATCAAAGGTATAGGAATATTAATTCACATAGGACAGCTTTATCTTCACATTGCTTTGATTTAGATCATTATCCAGATTTTGATAATACTTCAATTTTGAATACAGAATCTAGTTATAAACGTAGGTATATGTTAGAAATGTTACACATTATAGATGTTCCAACAAATCAGAGAATTAATTTCAGAACAGACACGGCCAATGTTGCGCAGACTTATAGATATTTATTACATAAAAACAAGAATACGTTTTAAGAAAGAAACATACAACAACAGAATTTTTTTAATGTTACTGTTATAAACATTTTTTATAAAAAAATAAAATAATTTAAAAAAAAAGTTTAATTAATTAATGTTAATGTTTTTGTATATAAAATTCATGATACGTATTTCTTCTATTAATTATTAAAAATTATTAAAAAGTATGTATTCTCATTTGTTAAAACAACCAATTTTTTAATATACATGTATGTTATAAACTTTTTTCAAATAATATTTTGTAAATATTCATTACAACATTATTCATAAATTTTTAAGAAACTCAAAGACACAATGTTATGTAAAAGTATAAAAAATATGTATTATCATTTCTAAGAACCATTCCAAAATTCTATATGAACGAATATTGTAGACTTACACCTATTTTGTTTTATTACCAAAACTATTAAAAAATTTTAAAAATAATTTTTATGACACACTTTGTTATTTAAAAAATTTTTTTTAAAAAATATTTTTTATGACACACTTTATTGTTTGAAAATTGTATACATAATTGAAAAAAAAGGAAAAAGAAAAAACAAAAAAAACAGAAAAATCAAAATACAATTTACTATATCCTGAAGAAGTAAACCAAAGGTTTACGAAATATCGATCAAAAATAAAAATATATAAGAAAAATATATAAAATTTACGGACCTAAAGCTTAAAGAAATAGTTTTATTGAACATATATAAAAGGTCGAAAAATTAGATAAACAAACTTCATATTTGAAGATACAATAAATAAATATATGTGTGTATAAAAAAAAGGTTTCCAATGTTAGATTCAATATCATCAGGTGTTCTTAGCGAAATATTTTCCGTGCAATGACTACTAAGATATTTTATAAATTCCAGCCAATTAATTACTTCTTAATGGGCTACAAATTGTAGCAATCATGGGAGAGTGATCGCACGAGAAATCTAGGGAAGCTTCAATTTGCATAAAATCCCTAGAGCTATTTTTCATGACGCTAAAATCTATAACATCGGGAACTTTTTGTATGTCAGTAGGCCAATAAGTGGGCTCCCCACTCGAAATATCATCCAAGCCCATTTTTGAAATTGTGTTGAAAAACGCTCGACCTCTGGGTGTATTAAGACGCGAACCCCAAAACGTATATTTTGCATTGTAGTCGCCAGCTGCTACAAAACAAGGTCCAAGAGATTTGTAGAAATTTTCGTATTGATCCTCATTGATTGAAAATCTGATGATATCACGAAATTCGCACAAAAATTTTCAATGGCAATATTTGTTGCTTGTAGATGCTCTCCACAAATGTTGTCAAGAATGTAGTTTTTGAGTCTTGACTTAATTAAAATTACTGAACCACCGCATGCTCTTCCTTTTGGGTCCCTTGAATCATATAAGGTGTAGCCATAAATTTTAAAAAGGTTTCTCGAAGTCAAATGAGTCTCAGATAACAACATTCATTTTTTTTTAATACATGTATTTATTTATTGAATCTTCAAATATTCAAATCTTAAATCTAAATACAATTAATTAGGCCCGACCAGTGTCGGACATAAACTTAGTGAAAGTTGTTAATAATACATAAGTCGTGATAAGTAAAAACAAAAGTATATTCAAGCAGTTTCTTCTGAAGTGTTGAGTATTAGAGCCCTTGTGTCCCTCTTTTTTAAGCGCATGTTTCCAGTAAAAAAAATTCAAGATGTTACGAGCAAGGGGATTAGGATGGGTCTCCAGTTTTGTTATGTATTTGCCTGCGTATTTGCGTATATTGCGATTGAAACCAATATGGTGCTATGGAATTCAGCTATGGGACACTGCTTCAGCTTCAAATATTGAGAAAATCTATAAAAAATTCAAATATACATCGTGTTTTAAATATAATAGTGGCCTGAAGAAATTGCAAAATTAGCACGCAAATATTTGGACGGGGGAGTAGAGAGACTACACTCGGTAAATCGGTAGCACCCGTACATTAATTGGGAGTGAATACAGATTTTAAATGTTCAGAAAATAAGTTACCTTTCTCACTATCGCTTCTTGCCCAGCATCCGGTCCAAGTACGCAGTGGTGATTTAAGATCAACGGGTCTTTTAAGATTTCTAGTAGCGCGTCTTAAAGAGTAATTAGATGTTGACGAAGGTTCAACTACGAAGGTTCAACTACGGGTTGAATTAAAAGAAATTGTATGTACATGTAACTCGTATTTTTTCTGAAATTGAGTTTTTCAGTGATTCCAATATGTAAACAACAAGGCTTTTACAGGCAGTTGTACAAAAAAAATTCATTTTGAATATTACGGTTTCTATTGTGTTTACCTTCTATTGTAATTATTTGAATTAGGGCCTTTCTAGTTGAGACCAACGATAAATTGATAACTGTGAAATTGATGTCCTCAAAAAACATAAATGTCAACAAGCCAAGTTCCTATCAAAATTTCGAACATTTTTCATTATTTAACCACTGAGACGAACAAAGTCATGAGGGAGTAAAAACAATGTGAATGGCTTCGTGTAGAATTCATGTATGAACACGAATTGTTATGTTTTTTATAAAATAAAAGATATCGTCGGTTGGTTTCTGGTTTGCTGCACAGTATATTCCAAAATACATTATGTTTGCAGCAAACCAGAAACCAACCGACGATATGTATACATGTTAACAAAAAGTACATTTTGATTTGTCCGATTTTTCAAGTATGAAATGACGATTACTTTATAGGTATTTCGACGATTTTTTGATCATTTTATATGGCAGCCCTGGTTACAGACCAATACACATCAGTGTTGGTAAAGCTGGTACAATTGTACTTTTTTTTGTAACATTCAAACTCCCAAAGTACAATAGTACACGAATGACATATATACCGTCTTGTGAAAGTAAAACGCACCGAGAAAATAAAAAAAAATGTGAAGTCGTCCATTTCCAAATCATTTTTCTTCTAAATTCGGATGATAAGCATATGCTACTTGTATTAATTTTTATATCTTAAATTTCACATCCCAACTTAACACTATGTACTCCCACAGAAAATAATATTATAACATACTGTCTTAGTTTTTTTTCATGTTTTTATATGAAGTTTGACACAGGAAATAAAACCTTGTTGTCAAATGTTGTAGAATCTGTACGAATCTGCGTACATTTATTGTCAAAATTAAAACGAAAATTGACTTTGAACAAAAAGGGGCACAAAATAATGCAAATGATAAAAGGGGAATTTAAAACTAAGGGGCATAAAAAGTGACAAGGCAGTCGAAAAGGGGCAAAATGCGACCTTAGTCGCACAACGGTAGCGCTGAACATACGATCTCCCTGACATGCTCAAACGCTGCTATTATGACTCAGTCAAATTAACAATTGTGAAATTGGAGTGTCAGTATTGATTGCTTTACAGTATTGCCAACATGCGATAAATAATGTACAAGACGTGATAGCCTAATTTTTCTACCACATTCGAATTCAGTGCAGCCCGATTTTTTCAAAAACATGCTTCGTTTCTGCAGTAATTTTTTTTTTAATTTGTAGACCAGTGTAATTATCATAACAGCAAAAACCACTTAAATTTTGTTGGTATAAATTATCAATACAGGATAAAATGATCAAAGTATACATATATATGTTTCTTGCAAGAAATGTCAAACGCCATACAAAACTGAATATAACCCAAATAAAAATATATTTTTAGGATTGTGCCCACACAAACCAAATTTCAAATTTATGCTTAGTGCAGTCACTTTAATAATGCGCGTTGATTTAATTTTATTACATTTCTAAATGTCATTTATTTTTTGCTGCAAAATATGGTCACCGTACGTATACATAGCTTTGTGTGTTAGTGTTTTATGTATTCATTTATAGGAACTCAAACCCATTTGTAAGTAACTTCAATTTGTTTTTTTCTCCTTGTCGCCGACTCACTATTTTAACATAAGATTGTCATAGGCGGTAGTCAATTGGCCATCTCTGCATTTTTTTTTAATACATGATTTTTATTAATTGTATCTTCATATATGAACTAACAATAAGTATTCAAATCTTAAGTCTAAAAATATAATTATATTTTGGGCGATTATTTTTTTCATTTTGGCGATTTTTTTCATTTTGGCAATTTTATTCATTTTGGCGATTTTTTAATTTTGGCGATGTTTTTCATTTTGGCGTTATTTCCGGTTTTTAGCGATTTTCTCTTAAAAAAATTTTTTTTTATTTTTTTTATTTATTGTATCTTCATATATGAACTACCAATAAGTATTCAAATCTTATATCTAAAAATATAATTAGGCCCGACCAGTGTCGGACATAAGCTTAGTAATAGTTATATATAATACATAAGTAGTGATAATCAAAAGGAAAAAAATAAAAAATAAAAGTATTTTCAGGAAATCCCATTTGGAGTGCTGTGAATAAGAGCCCTGTGTCCCTCTTTTTTAGGCGGATGTGTCCAGTTAAGTTCAAAATATTACGGGCAAGCGGATTAGGATGTGACTCGAGTTTTGTTAAATATTTGCCTGCGTATTTTGCAATTTACATCACGATGTTATTAACCGCAAAATTTTGTTTTGCCTTCGTTGGATTCTCTCGACATTAGAAGCTGAATTCCGTAGCACCATATAGGTGTTAAAACCAACTTGTACATTAAAAGTTTACAATCTAGGGTGAGGGTTGAATTTCTTCCACCCAGCCAATGTGTCTGAGTTAGTTTAAGTTTCATTTGCGTTAACTTAGAGTCAATGTGGTATTTCCATGTGAGCCTTCGATCAAAATGTGTACCACGGTATTTCACATGTAAGTTTTGAGGAACAATTTGATTATTGATTGTAATGGAGAACAAGTGTCTTTTCTTAAGGTAAATGTTACCTGAGCACACTTACGTTCGTTTACCTTTATTCTCCACATGTTTAACCATAATTCTAGCTGAGTAATATGTTGCTGAAGATATCGGGAAGCCTCGTGTAGGTTTTCGTGCATACTAATGTAGGCTCTATCATCGACAAATGTAGATGTGTGAATATTACTACTCAGTGGCATATCAAAACTATAAATCAAATATAAAACTGGCCCCAGTATACTCCCCTGTGGCACACCGGATGAGATTATTTCAGGCGTACTCATAAAGTTTCCTTCCACAACAGTGAACTTCCGAGAAATAATGTAACTTTCCAGCAGATTTAGAATGTTTATTGGTCTTTAATTTTAAAATTAGGCCTTCATACCACACGTTATCAAATGCTGACTTCTAAATCCAAATTGATGATCCGGTATGCACTCATTATCAGTTAGAATTGGGGACGATTTTATCATGAGTAACTTTTCAAAGAGCTTTGACAGTAAACTTATTGGCCTATATGACTCAGCTTTGATAAGATCTTTGCCCGGCTTTGGAATCATTTTAACCTTTGCAAGCTTCCAGCTGTTTGGATAATACTCCAGTCGTAAAATAGCGTTAAAAATGAATAACAGGATTCTAATAGCTATACGAGGCAACTTCATCAACATCTGGTTACTAATTCCATCAATACCCGGAGCTTTTTTCGGGTTGAGCTCTGCAATTATTTTTTGTACATCACGCGTCTTAAATTTTATTGGTCGAGGGGGTAGCGCAACTACATTTGGCAAATCAACAGCACCAGAACACGTGTTTGGGGTGAATACGGATTTTAAATGCTCACCAAATAGTTTACCTTTTTCAGTATCGCTTCTTGCCCAACCTCCTGTAGATGTGCGCAGAGGTGGTTTAAACTCAGCTGGTGAGTAATTAATGGTTAATGCTGGTGTGACATCAAGACCTTCCAAATAATTTTTAAGAGATGCAGTTTTTTCAAATGCAAGCAACTCTTGGAGTCGCTTAGTACACTCTCTATATCTGATTTTA
The DNA here is from genome assembly GCA_944452675.1 of Tachina lurida. Lineage (NCBI taxonomy): Eukaryota > Metazoa > Arthropoda > Insecta > Diptera > Tachinidae > Tachina > Tachina lurida. The sequence continues at coordinate 73,440,059 of OX101754.1, forward strand.
AGTTGGGGTGATCTGTGCTGTTGCCATTCTTTTCTAGCTCTTCTTTTTTCACTTACGAGACGTTCAATATCCGTAGAATATATTCTATTTACCCTAGTCTGCGGATGGGAGTTAGTGGCATGTTCAGCAGCCTGTTCAATATTTTCATTAAGGTTGGCAATGTTTTCTTCATTCAATATCATCAGGTGTTCTTAGCGTAATATATTCCGTGCAATGACTACTAAGATATTTTTTAAATCCCTAGCATTATAGTCGCCAGCTGCTACGAGGCAAGGGCCCAGAGATTTGTAAAAATCTTCATATTGATCCTCAGTAATTGCGAATCTAGGAGGGGAGTAAATTGATGATATGACAAAATTAGTGCAAAAATTTATTGTTATCCGATGGATTTCTAATTGTATTAGGATGTAGAAAAATAAAATGAGTTCACCTGAATATAAATTATTTGCTGGGTTTTGTATCAGTTTCAAAGCCTGCTAAGCTTATTTTTTCTTTTTCAAAAATAATATTATTATATGAATTCTCATATAGTTTTTAGTGTATGCATAAAGTAAGAGGTTTGTGACTGTTAAAAATTATGGTTGAAGTCTAATGATGATTTGGTTCAAGCGCCAATGAAATAAGTATAAGATTACTTTGACAATTTCTAAGCTATCAAAGAATTGGTGTATTTGAATTTACGAAATCGCTTAAATCCTTTTGTGAATAAGTTCCAACTATATTTGTTGGATTAGCTATGATATTCAGTTTCTTTTATTTGTTTTTGCTAAGTTTTCACACATCTATGATGCAGTGGCCAACATTCTAGAAGTAAATCTATGGTACAAGATGGTGGTAGCGTATATGAGAGCGAGTCAGTGTGAATCAGGTAATTGTGGAGTAAATATTGCTGAAAGTAGACAACGTATATTCGATAATAAAAAGAATTTATCAAAAAATTAGTAAAGACAGTTTGTAACTGCTGCTAGTCAGGAATAAACGAAAGTACATAAATAAAAAAATAGTTGTGTACTACATATTTATATTTGATCAATCAAAGAACTCGTACGTTTAAAAACCTTGTACGTAACAATATGTATTAAAAAAATTATACTTATGTATATTGCAATAACTAAAGCCTGAATCCCATGCAATGAACTCATAAGTAATACACTAATTACTCAAGTAGTTCTGAAATAAGTCTATATGGCTTTATTAACAATATAGTGTAGAACAATTATGACCTTATATTTCAAATATTTGAGGAATAAGGCAAATTTAGTTTATTACTTATGATTTATTTTCAATCAGCCGACGAAAATCGGTACATTGTGCCGATAGTGTGATCCAGGCTTAATATTTCAAATAATGATAAGAACAAAGCAAATTAAAAAAAACTATTACCTTATCAGAAAGCACACATAACTCCTTACACTTTTCATTTATATTTTTAGGCTATATATGACATGCTTGGTGCATGCTCCTCAAATCGACCTGCAGATTCGGCTGAAGAACGAGCGAAAAATATATTTTCGAAAATGGATGAAAATAATGATGGTCAATTAACGCAAGAGGAATTTTTAAAGGGATGTCTTCAAGATGAAGAGCTGTCTAAAATGTTAGCACCCTAAGCAGTTCATCTCATGTATATACACATTATTTTAAATCTTAACTTCTAACCTAAGCTTCTAAGCTATGCACAATAAATATCTATACATCCATATGTAAATCACAAAAAAAGTTTTAACTGATGGTATTATATACAGAACGGACGAGATAATCGTCAGTAGTCTAGATAATAGCATGTTCACACGTTCAGGAATTATCAAAGTTCGCTCTCTCAAATACGGCCCACGGTTGAATCTTGATTGCATCAACATGGTTTGGCACACAAATATTTGAGAGCGAACCATCTTGGTTCATTTTGAACCTTGCTGGAAACTATGATGCAATTGCTATCATCGTTAGTTTTAATAACAAATTATCGCTAATTTATCTAAACTAGCTATCAAAACAAAATGAGTACAAACATACACATACAAATGTACACATTTGTAAAGAAAAAAAGACACCAAAAAAATGGATGTGTGTATGAATTAATAATATTAGAATGCATTTGAATTTGTTTATATAATTAGCAATATTCCAAAATCGACTTTTTGCGAAAAAGAACTTTTTTATTGTTGAAATGGTACTTTAGGGCTGCAGCAGCAACTTTTGTTTTTCAAATTCCGTTATTTACAAAATTACCGTTATTTTAGGTTATTGAAGAAAATCAAAATTTTGACTATTAAATTGCTGGAATTCGACCAACTAATGTATGACAAATTTGTACAAAATCCTTTGGCGAGTATTTTTGTTGAACATAAGAACTATTAATACTTGCAAATACAGGGTATTTTGATACATTTTTCTTTAAAAATTAATTTTGGGCAATCTAGTGGCAATACTTTGTGCTAACTATATTCAGCAATTTGAAAAGTAATTTAAATACCTTTTCATTAAAAAAAATTTTGGAAATCGCTTGAAAAATAATTGAATGAGAAGAGAAGAGCTATATATTAAATAGTTTCAAATTTATATTAAAATATTTACAAATTTGATAAATTTTTAAACGTTTTTTTAAATAAAATGCAAAGAAAAAAATAAAACAGGTTTTAATGTTTTTTGTACAGCACAAATTGGGCTGCATATTATGCCTTGAAATTCAACATATTTGTTGAGAACTATAATATCAAAAATTCTGCAGTGGTGCTTCAAAAGTTTTATGTGAATGAAGGTGAAAAAATGATTTTTTTTTTCACTTTTTTCGCTTTTTTTTAACATTTTCAAAATTTTCTTGTAAACGAAAAATGCGATTATCACGCACCACCGCAGAATTTTAGAACTTAAAATTTGTGCCGCGTTACATGTTAGCAGTATTATTTTCTTGCTTCCAAGTTTTGTTGTTGCCATTTATTTTTCCTCAGTATATTGTTGCAACAATATCCGTAAATGGAAGATTACTAACCAAACTAACTATGTAAACCATAAAAACATTAATTTTGTAGATGTTAACATAAATATTGCGTTAAATTCATAAAAATTTAAAAATTCAAGTTTTAATGGACACCCTAAATTTCCGTTATAGAACAAGTGAGGGACACTCTGATTACCAATAAAGGTAGCTGACTCCACCCCAAAAGCACGAAAAATCATTCGGCATTCAAGCTTGAAAATGAAAAAGTTAATTTTTTTTGGCATATTGCTATATATAATGTAAAAAAAAATAAATAACACAGAATATAAAATGGGTACCAGTCGTTAAGCAGTTCAGGGTTGGGAAACATTTCTCGCGTCATCGAAATTATTTCTTAAGTGCGGTCAGGCTTGTGTGTGTTGTTTAACCTTCAAGAGTTTTTCATCTCGCTCGCACTGGTTGACTGATCTGACACGGATAACCGTATATTCTTTCGGTTCTTTTGTGGAATTTCGTTGACAACCACGTTGCTACTTCCTATGTGAAGGCATAGGTCGGGTATAGTCAGTCACAAAAACTGTTCAGTTCTCGTTGTACCTTGACACTATGGTGAACAGACGTATTAGCGGAATTTTTCTTACATACATACTAAAAAAAAAAATTCGTACAAAAAACTATTCGTAGTACATATTATAAATAGTACATATCGCACCTTATCAACAAGAGGGTATTAACTCAAAATTTTAAAATGTTCAGTAGAGACGAAAAACTGTTTGTGGTTAGATTACAAGAGAATTTGAAAATACGAATCCATAGTAGTAATTAAATTTCATTTGAAAATATATTTGCATTGTTTTTATTTCAAAATGTTGGAATTCTTGGGAAAAAACTCCATGTTTTGAGTTAATACCATTTTTCTGAATTTTCTCGATATTTTTTTTTTTATTATTTTGAGTTATGACGCTTTAGTTGAAATTTAAATAATGTTTCAAAATATATTTTTCAAGAAAACAGTATCAACTCAAAATACAACAGAATTTAAATAAAACAATTGGATTATTTTTAACTTGAATAAAGGCTCAAATCAAAATAATACCTTTTTTATGAAAATATAAGATACATTTCTGTGTCCACTTTTGTACTAACTCAAAATAATACCTTTTTGATTTTATAAAGGTAGTCACTACGCTATCACAAAAATGGTCTCAAATGTGGTTTTCGAGGTGAAAGACTAATCGGAATACGTTGAAATTTTTACAATAGATAGATATTGATGTTGTTAGTTGATTTCTTGCAAAAAGTGAAATTTCAAAAATTTTGAGTTAATACCCTCTTGTTGATAAGGTGCGATATGATAAATAAGCTTTTTTTGCTTTGCTAGTATTTGTACATATAGAAATAACAAAAAACAAAAAAAATACCGTTAACAAAAAACACAAACAAAGTACCCTTGAGGAATACTCAGTCAGTATGAGTACCACAAATACAAATAATTGTGAAGTGAGTTATAACGGCAGAAATGTGTATTTAACTGTGAGTTCTGATGCTCTTAATTATAACAATAATAATAAAAAATCTGATGACTAGACTTACTCCACTTTTTCGTCAGCGGTCAACTTCGGTTTGTCCAATGCCAACTAGTGATTCGGTAACATTACCGTTGCCTAGTACTTCTACATTTAACTCAGCGATATCATCCGCTTCGGGCTCGTGGTCATTACTTAGCCCTGTTTTCACTATAAATAAGAGCAGATCAAAGCCCAAGGTCCAAGTCGGAAGGACAGATATATAACTGTGGTAAAGCGAGGGAGAAACCCAGATTCTACTAAAATGCATCAGCTCCAAAGATAACTAGGGATAACTGAGTATCCTCTAATCCACTAATCGGCAAAACCGATTTAAAATATTGCAAGCTGACAACGACAAACCCGCTGAATCAGCAAAAAAATCTCCAAGCCGCCACCAATCTATTTAAGGAAAAAAACTCAAACGCTGTTATTAAATAATTCATTTCCGTCATTGGTGAGAATAAATTTATGAAGAAAAACATTTTCGCAAAATGTGTTGCGACGTATTTGGCACATACATATGTATGTATCCACCACCATGAACCGCTCATGTGTTGAATTTGGTTTTGTCTGATGATTTTGTTTGTTTGCGGGGGTGCGATTGTGCTTGGGAATTGAATTGGATTTTTCGGCTCATGGTAGTCTGGAAGTCTATGCGCCAGCAAGTGTGACTAACCTATTATTTTTATGGTTTCTGGGATGGGTACACAAATGGCTTGTGGTTGATTATTTTTAGGAGTCAGTATTATAATGTTGGGCTGACCTTTCAGATGATGGTTGTTTGTGTGGTGCATGCGGTGAATGAATGGATAATTGTGGTTGTAAGCAGGAATTATGATTTAATTTTTTTGTGCTCTGTGGTTTCACACGTTGTGCCAATGAAAATAATAATGGAAATGTCAAAATCTGGCAGTAGTACTAAAAACACTACACCGATAGGGTATTGCCAACAAAGATTGATGACAGAGTTGTAAATGTTGGGCCTATTGGATTTTTTTAAACTGAACAAAAAAATAACCCATCCAATATGCGTTTTGTTTTTGTAAAACGAAAATAACTGAAAAATATGAAATTGTAGTTTTGTTGGTTTAGAGAAAATGGAAAAATACTGTAGAAAATAATTTTTGGAAGTACACGTAGGTAGTGGAATATATAGTGATAGAATCAAGTAGCCATTATTATTTGAGCAAGTGTCTGGTAAAAAGGTGGAGTTGTTAAATCGAAAAAAAATAGTTGATAAAAAAAAAATAAATTAAACCAAATTAAGCAAACTGTGCACATCACATTTGGACCGTTGAGTAGACATCTTATTTATTTGAAGAAAAGGCGCTAGAATACACACGAACGTAAGTATTATATATATGTATAACCCCGCAGATATAAAAAAAGGATAAGATAGGATACGTGTTTCTTTAATCTATGATTAATAGGTGGTAGTCCGGACAAAATCTGTGGACGCAGTCCAACTCGTCTTTCACGGACAGCCACTTACTGCTTTTCTGGAGGAATTGGTCGAACCTCTATCAAAGATAAAAATACACAACAGGTAAACCTGTATAATTTAAGATTAGCAAAAGTGGTAGGCAGCCATTAGAATACAAAAAAGAAAGGCGCCTAAATAAAATTCGCCATTTTCTGTGATTCACCATACAGACGAAAGATCAGTATTTGAGAAACTTAAGGTGTCCAGACAACCCTAGCAAAGACTGAAACAAAGTTTATGTTAAATGTTTATATGTCTTGTTGTTTTTTTTTATGTCTTTATGTGGAAATAGTGAATAATTTAAATAAAATAAGTTTATCACGTAATATTTGTTAGTGCCGAAATATAAAGTAATAACTTAGGAAAACGCGGGAAATTTCTATTTTTTTTTTAAGGAATTTGTTAAAGGCGGGAAAAGCTATAATTTTTATCTGCGATATAGAAATACCACCTAAGTGAGCTCTTTTAGGTAGGATAGTAAATCAAGCAATTCAGTGTGGGAAAACGATAAATTCTTTTACAAGTTGTTTTTAGGGAAATAGAAAGTTAGTTGGTCACATAAAGCATTGGCGTTTCCGGGTGAAGTGCAAGAGCAACTTGTCAGTTTTTTTTATATTGAGGCACCCTTAATTTTGTTCCCAATACTATATATGTAATTTTCTTTATTGTTTAGTGTATAGGTTAGTTTAAAATTTTAAAGAAATCGTAAAACAAAGAATTTGTATTTTTTTTTTATTGAGTTTAAAGATAGTTTTAGGTCTCAAGACCACTCGAATTAAAAGCAAACTAAAATTTGACTCGTTTAGCCCATTAGGAGGCGATATATTTTTTTTAATTTAATATACAGAAAATCTAAAAAAATTTAAAAAGGAAAGGTATAATAAGGAATATTAATTATTGTTTAGTTTAAAGAATTTTGTTTAGTCTTAAGTTTGAATTTAAATAAACCTTATGTAGTTCGTCAATAATTGTACAAAAGAAAAAAATGTTTTTGTGCTAAAGTGATTTTACTCGGGTGAGGTTGGATGTGAAGATAGTGGTTTAAGGAAGAGTGTGTGGGTTATGGGGGACACAAACAAAATGAGAACGGATCAAAAGTGTCCTAGGCAGGGTGGGCGAAGTGGGGAACACAATCACCTAGTTCTCCCTCTGAGTGTTTCCGTGAATGGGTAAAGTTTCTTTTTGTTTGCACAATAGTTTTTTTTTTATGTTGTTCAATTTACTTGTGCTTGTCTCTGGCCTGTAATTGTGGGTTGGAACCTGCCCTGATGGTGCTGTTGAGCTGGCTGGCATCACAATTGCAGAGTCATAACGAGGCACGTAACAATATGGCGCCCAAACGAATGAAATATTGAAATATTGAGGTATACAGATCACCTAGGTATACTCAGCAACATCACTAGTTTTGTTTTATAGCCTAAAAGTTTAAGGTTTGGATTTTGAATATGGTATAATTTGTCACTTTGTTACCCCATAGGTCTGGAGCCTATAGGCCGCAGGGACTAGTTATTATTAGGTCCTGTTGTGCAGAGTCAATTTGGTACAATTTTGAAATTTGAATCTTTATTCTTCAAATTAACCAGATATTGTTGTCCTATAGCGTGGTAGTGTAAAAGATAACATTCCATTGTATGGGCAAAGTATCCAGCATTTTTTTTAACGTAAATTTCGCTGAACATATTTTTGGAGGATCACGAAATTAAGGCAGCCGCTCGATATTAAATGTCAGAGGTTTGATGTGCCTTAAATGATTGACATTCAAAATAAAATAAAAAAAATTCACTCGTTTCAGTAATTACTGTGATAGCTGCTCTGATAATATGTGGAGGTCTGTAGTATCATAGTTGGAAGGGTGAAGTATTTTTGGACCTGAGTATGAAGTTAGTGGGATAGCCGCTTTGAACGATGGATTCAACTGCGTGAATTATTCCATACATATTTCTAAGCTCCAGTTATAGCTGAAATACATTTGCTTTGTAAATTCTTATTAGTAGATTGACTTAAGGGAATACTAAGAGGCTCGTAAAGGGCACTTTAGAGAAAATAAACCACACACTATTTTTCACATCATATCAGCCAAACCCGAAAATTTGTTGTCATTGTCTATTAAAAGTTTGATAAACGCTTTATTTAGTGATTTAAGTCTGTAATTAGTTGATTATGTTTATTCCAGGTACTTTTTTTTATAGTTATATTGTTTAATTTGTAAAAGTTGTATTGAATTGTATTTGTACGGGTTTATCCCTGTGTCCTGATTGTTTTTGTGTATTACGTCTTATAAGTTTATATGTGTTTATGTATGTTTATAGTAATAATGTATTGTGATTAATTTATCTTTGATTACAAGTTTTTTTATCGTGTTTAATTCCTAATTTCTGTAGTAATTAGTCTATGCAATAAGCCCAATTGTAGATTTTTGAATTGATGTCAAAGTGTCATATTTTCAGTGATATACAATCAGTGACTTGCTTGCATCTATAATATACCTAGTTATTGAGACTATCGATTTACATATTTTTTACTTGTTTTATCCGACTTTTGGAATTACATATTATTATTTTTTGTATTGTTTATGTATAAACGGACCTTGGTGTCTGCAATAATTTTTGTTTGACTGTGGTTATCGGATTGTTTTTTTTTTGAGGGTTAAATTTGTTTTTATGGACGAATTACCCACGACTAAGGATAAAGAATCCATGAGAGAGTCTGGAAGGTTAAAAAGACACAGGCTAAGAAATTCATCATTCGATTTAAATCGGTCATCACCACAGGTGAAAGAAAAATATAAGAAGAATAATAAGTCCACCAGAATGGCTCAAAAATCACCTCAAATAGAAGATAGGTCAGCGACGATTAATTCTCGGGCAGGTATACATGGTACTATTCCGAAAAGCGTAGGCCAACAGCGTAATCGCTATCCCGTTCAGGATGAGGTATCGCCATCAGTTAAGTTAATGGTTACTGAGAGCGTTGAAGGTATGAAAGCTAGTCTAGATCGATCGATGCAGAACCTAATAAGCGACAAGATTGAAATGGAAATGAGGAAAGTTTACGATAGTATAGGCCAATTGTCAGAAGTTTAGCGGTAAGGGATAGAACGTACCCCGCAAACGAAAATAATACCAGAAACCGGCAACAACAATTTTCACAAGTTCATAGATATGACTTTCCACCTCCACCTTCAGCTCAAAACCAAAATCCACTTCCAGATGCAAACCAAAATCGGGATACATGGAGAATTAGGGTCGATAAAGTTGGACTTGAATTCAAGGGAAATCAAGGCGGGCGCGATCAACTCTCAGTTGAAGAATTTATATTTAGAGTAGAGCACATGCAAAGGCAGTATCAGATTCCGTGGGAGGAAATCCTGCGAGACTTCCGTCTACTAGTGTCAGGTACAGTACAACAGTGGTACTGGGCACTCCTACGTACCACAGTTATCACTGACTAGATCTATTAAATATGTACAAAACGGTTAGATCCAACTGGGAGCGAATGCAAGAACTAGTCGAAAGAAAACAAATGCCTGGGGAGTCTATTGATGACTATTTTCACAATATTAATCTACTCAGGGCTAGGCTAGAAGTACCCGTTGATGAAGGGGAAATGATTAGGATTGCCAAGAGGAACTTGAAAGAAAATGTAGCGCGGATTGTATATCCAATGGCAGTGAATTCAGTCGAGCACTTGAGAATGGAATGTCTGGAAGCAGAAAGGACCTTTTCCAGAAAGGATGTGCGTAATGTGCTACCCCAACCGATAAGGAATCCGAGGTATGTCAGTGAAGCAGTACTTAGTGAGGAAGAACAAGATGAAATACAATTTATAGATGAAGTCGCTGCAATAAACGACCAGCCGGATAGTTGGAATTGTCAGCAACGGGGTCACACGTTTAGAAAATGTTTGTCGCAGCAAAGGTCGCTTTTCTGCTACGGGTGTGGCAAACCTAACACTTTACTGCCAAACTGCGCAAAGTGTATCTTAAAACGGGAAAACTTGAAAAGGGGCGTGGCTGTAACGGGGGAGCCACGGTCCATCGAAATAACCCCAAGAAACCACTAGAATCGCCCATTGCCAACCAGGATCTCGCAAAAATTCGTCATTTATTACCCCTAGCTGTTAGGCAACAAAACTATGATGTTATCAAAAATCGTATTTTTAACAAAAATACTAAGATTCCAGTTTCCATGGATTCAGTCATGAAACAATTTCATCCCTTGAATGATCCCGAAGTCAAACAGAACAACGCGAAAATGCCGAGAAGTAAAGAATTAAATGATAATAGTGAAAGTCAAACAAACAAATCAAATACGAATTACCGCAAACGTGAATACATTCACAAACTTCGTAATAATTTCATTGCAAGAAAACGTCAGCGCATAGTGATAAACGAATCTATAAACCAGTATAATATAGCAAAAGACCCGAGACCTTACGCAGAAGTCCTAATTAATGGTAAATATTTTAAAGGCTTATTAGATTCAGGTGCGTCCGTTAGTTTATTAGGCAAGAATTGTCGTGAAATTGTAGAAGAGCTACAAATAAATATAATAAAAATGTTTAGTAACGTCAGTACAGCAACAGGCCAGCGCCACAGAATTTTAGGGAGGTGTGAATTAGGGGTGGAATATAAAGATACCAAACACAAAATCTTATTTTATTTATGTCCTGAATTAGACCAGGAACTTTACCTAGGAGTGGATTTTTGGCAGAAGTTCGATATAGCCCCTGAAATATTTTTAACAGCTGAAATAAATCTAGAAACGGCCAGGCAAATGCATGATGAACAAGTCGAACATAAGATAGGCAAACACTTATTGACCCCAGAACAGCAAAAAGAATTAGATGAAGTAGTGGATAAATTTCCAGCCTTCGAAAAGAAAGGATTAGGATGCACCAAGCTGGAGAAGCACGAAATAAAATTGTTGGAAGGCACCAACCCAATCAAAGATAAGCACTACCCGATTTCTCCAGCAGTGCAGGAAATTGTTTATGCTGAGCTGGATAACATGTTAAAATTAAACGTGATAGAGGAAAGCAATAGTACTTGGTCCAATAAAACGACTGTGGTCAGGAAACCTGGTAAGAACAGGTTTTGCCTGGATGCACGCAAGCTTAATGCGGTAACTGTAAAAGACGCTTATCCGCTCCAAAACATCGACGGCATCCTGAGCCGCATAGATCAAACGCACTACATAGGCAGCGTCGACCTGAAATACGCCTTCTGGCAAATAGAGCTTGAAGAAGAAGCAAAACCCTATACTGCTTTCACCGTCCCAGGTCGACCGCTGTACCAATTCAGGGTAATGCCGTTTGGTCTATGCAATGCGGCTCAGCGTCTGTGCCGCCTTATGGATAAAGTGATACCTGCAAGATTAAAGCCCAACGTTTTTATCTATTTAGATGACCTCCTTATTATTTCCGACGAGTTTTCAACACACTTAGGAATTTTAAAACAGGTAGCGGAGTATTTGACTAAAGCCAATCTCACCATAGATCTAAAGAAATCGATGTTCTGCTTCAGAGAACTTAGATACTTAGGTTTTATAATTGGAGGAGGTATGCTGAAGACAGACCCCGAAAAGGTGAAAGCCATTCAAAAAATCCCACTGCCTAAATCACCTAGGGAAGTAAGGAGCTTTTTGGGGACTGCTGGATGGTACAGGCGATTTATAAAAGATTTCGCCTCCATCTCAGCAGCCCTTTCTGATACCCTTAAGAAAGGCAAAAAGTTTACATTGACACCCGGCGCGATCGAAGCCATAGAAATGCTAACAATTCTCCTTACCACTGCTCCGGTCCTGCGCCACCCAGATTTCAGCAGGCAATTTTTTATTCAGTGTGATGCTTCAGAGTCTGGAATAGGTGCTGTACTCTTTCAGAAAAATGACTTAGAACAGGAAAATCCAATAGCATTTTATTCTCAAAAGCTCACTACCTGTCAAAGAAATTACTCTGTGACAGAGAAAGAATGCTTTGCAGCAGTACTAGCTATAAAACGTTTTAGGCCTTACGTTGAAATGATGAAGTTCACTGTCATCACGGACCACGCCAGCCTGAAATGGCTGATGTCATTAAAGGACCTAAGTGGACGCTTGGCCAGGTGGTCACTTCAGTTACAGGCCTATGACTTCACAATAGAGCACCGAAAGGGCTCTGAAAATGTAGTGGCTGATATGCTCTCGCGAATACCTGTAGAGATAGCTGAGATAACTGAAGAAATTTTTTTTGATTTTGAGACCACAGCATTTGAGTCCGGGGAGTATTTGCAATTAATTTAGAATATACGAGACAATCAAGAGAAATTGCCTGATTTACGCGTGGATGATGGACGAATTTATAAAAAAAACAATGTTCGATAGTATCGAAAACATAGGTGAAGCCATGTGGAAACTTTGGGTTCCATGCGACATCACCCACATCCTGATTGAAAAGGCTCACAACACACCTACATCAGCGCATGGCGGTGTCAGGAAAACCCTTGACAGACTTAAAAGACTATATTACTGGCCAAAAATGGCAATTCAAGTTAATCAATACGTGCGAAACTGTCAAATATGTAAAGAGTCCAAAGCTCCAAATTACCATACCATGCCGACTATAGGAGATGAAGTACAAACCGATAGACCGTTTCAGAAAATTTATGCTGATTTTTTAGGGAAGTATCCTAGATCCAAGAATGGGAACGCATACATATTCATTGCTGTGGATCACTTCACAAAGTTCGTATTCCTCAAAGCCATGAAAGAAGCCACAGCCAAGAATGTGGTTCAATTTCTGGTACAAGAAATTTTTCAGAAGTTTGGGGTTCCCGAAGTACTGCATAGTGACAACGGTCAGCAATTTGTCTCCACGTTATTTCAAGAAATGTTAAACTCATACAATATTACACATATGAAAACAGCCTTTTACTCGCCGCAATCGAACGCAGCCGAGCGAGTAAATCAGTCCGTCCTTACAGCCATTAGAGCATATTTAGAAAACGACCAAAGGGATTGGGATTTGTACCTGGCTGAAATAGAATGCGCACTACGTACAGCCGTGCATTCAGCGACTGGAGTTTCACCATTTTTTGCGCTATATGGATACCATATTTATTCAAATGGTGCAGACTACAAATTGGCCAGAAAATTACTGTCCATGTCAGACCACCACATAGTAAATTTGCAAAAAGACGACAAACTAGCAATAATTCGAGATAAAATAAGGGCTAACCTAACAAACGCATATAAAAAAAGTGCAATCAGATATAATACGAGAGCACGAGAGACAAAATTCCACCCAGGCCAAGAGGTATATCGAAAAAATTTTGTACTTTCAGACTTCAAAAATAATATAAACTCAAAATTTTGTAAGAAATACATAAAGTGTCGCATATGCAAACCAATTGGCAACAACATGTATGAACTGGAGTCACTCCAGGGAAAACCAATTGGAGTTTTTCATGCAAAAGACATAAAAGTCTGAGAATAAGTGCAATATTTTTTTTTGTATCTGTGATATTTACGGTCTACTGTGATATAGGATTAAGAATTTTATGATAGGGTAGAAGGCAATATTGTATATTCATTTGTTTATATTCATTTCTCATACGTTTTTTTTATGATTTATATCTGACTAAAATTTTTTTTTACAAACGCAAGAAACAACTAATTGATTCACCAATAGTATATAAACTTAAACGAAATGTTAACCAAGATAGTACACAAATAGACGAACAGAATAGCGCAGATACTTACGTGTAATTGCCCGGCTTGAGACTTGACAGGGTGTGGGAGTTCCCCACGTTTGTGATGGCCAAAAATGAAATGAATATAGTGAAGAGACAAGCACCCCATACACTACGCCGCACACCGGTTATACTGGCGTACACTTGGTACCACCGGAGTTTTGTTGCGACGTATTTGGCACATACATATGTATGTATCCACCACCATGAACCGCTCATGTGTTGAATTTGGTTTTGTCTGATGATTTTGTTTGTTTGCGGGGGTGCGATTGTGCCTGGGGATTGAATTGGATTTTTCGGCTCATGGTAGTCTGGAAGTCTATGCGCCAGCAAGTGTGACTAACCTATTTTTTTTATATTTTCTGGGATGGGTACACAAATGGCTTGTGGTTGATTATTTTTAGGAGTCAGTATTATAATGTTGGGCTGACCTTTCAGATGATGGTTGTTTGTGTGGTGCATGCGGTGAATGAATGGATAATTGTGGTTGTAAGCAGGAATTATGATTTAATTTTTTTGTGCTCTGTGGTTTCACACGTTGTGCCAATGAAAATAATAATGGAAATGTCAAAATCTGGCAGTAGTACTAAAAACACTACACCGATAGGGTATTGCCAACAAAGATTGATGACAGAGTTGTAAATGTTGGGCCTATTGGATTTTTTTAAACTGAACAAAAAAATAGCCCATCCAATATGCGTTTTGTTTTGTAAAACGAAAATAACTGAAAAATATGAAATTGTAGTTTTGTTGGTTTAGAGAAAATGGAAAAATACTGTAGAAAATAATTTTTGGAAGTAGACGTAGGTAGTGGAATATATAGTGATAGAATCAAGTAGCCATTATTATTTGAGCAAGTGTCTGGTAAAAAGGTGGAGTTGTTAAATCGAAAAAAAATAGTTGATAAAAAAAAAAAATAAATTAAACCAAATTAAGCAAACTGTGCACATCACATTTGGACCGTTGAGTAGACATTTTATTTATTTGAAGAAAAGGCGCTAGAATACACACGAACGTAAGTATTATATATATGTATAACCCCGCAGATATAAAAAAGGATAAGATAGGATACGTGTTTCTTTAATCTATGATTAATAGGTGGTAGTCCGGACAAAATCTGTGGACGCAGTCCAACTCGTCTTTCACGGACAGCCACTTAGTGCTTTTCTGGAGGAATTGGTCGAACCTCTATCAAAGATAAAAATACACAACAGGTAAACCTGTATAATTTAAGATTAGCAAAAGTGGTAGGCAGCCATTACAATACAAAAAAGAAAGGCGCCTAATAAAAATTCGCCATTTTCTGTGATTCACCATACAGACGAAAGATCAGTATTCGAGAAACTTAAGGTGTCCAGACAACCCTAGCAAAGACTGAAACAAAGTTTATGTTAAATGTTTATATGTATTGTTGTTTTTTTATGTCTTTATGTGGAAATAGTGAATAATTTAAATAAAATAAGTTTATCACGTAATATTTGTTAGTGCCGAAATATAAAGTAATAACTTAGGAAAACGCGGGAAATTTCTATTTTTTTTTTTAAAGGAATTTGTAAAAGGCGGGAAAAGCTATAATTTTTATCTGCGATATAGAAATACCACCTAAGTGAGCTCTTTTAGGTAGGATAGTAAATCAAGCAATTCAGTGTGGGAAAACGATAAATTCTTTTACAAGTTGTTTTTAGGGAAATAGAAAGTTAGTTGGTCACATAAAGCATTGGCGTTTCCGGGTGAAGTGCAAGAGCAACTTGTCAGTTTTTTTTATATTGAGGCACCCTTAATTTTGTTCCCAATACTATATATGTAATTTTCTTTATTGTTTAGTGTATAGGTTAGTTTAAAATTTTAAAGAAATCGTAAAACAAAGAATTTGTATTTTTTTTTTATTGAGTTTAAAGATAGTTTTAGGTCTCAAGACCACTCGAATTAAAAGCAAACTAAAATTTGACTCGTTTAGCCCATTAGGAGGCGATATATTTTTTTTAATTTAATATACAGAAAATCTAAAAAAATTTAAAAAGGAAAGGTATAATAAGGAATATTAATTATTGTTTAGTTTAAAGAATTTTGTTTAGTCTTAAATTTGAATTTAAATAAACCTTATGTAGTTCGTCAATAATTGTACAAAAGAAAAAAATGTTTTTGTGCTAAAGTGATTTTGCTCGGGTGAGGTTGGATGTGAAGATAGTGGTTTAAGGAAGAGTGTGTGGGTTATGGGGGACACAAACAAAATGAGAACGGATCAAAAGTGTCCTAGGCAGGGTGGGCGAAGTGGGGAACACAATCACCTAGTTCTCCCTCTGAGTGTTTCCGTGAATGGGTAAAGTTTCTTTTTGTTTGTACAATAGTTTTTTTTTATGTTGTTCAATTTACTTGTGCTTGTCTCTGGCCTGTAATTGTGAGTAGATAGGTAATGGAGGATGCAAATATCTATCTCTTTCTAACACTATATCTATCTCTCTCTATCTTTGTCTGTTGTGGAAGGTCATGGTTTGTGACGTCAGATATGAGTATGTATGTGTGTAATTGAGAGAGAGGGGGCGTTGACTTTAATATTTGTAGTTTTTGAGAGAGATGGAGGTGTTGGCCTATAATTTCTGATATCCCATGATTAGGGATTTAGAGGATTGGTATTTGGTATTAATAAATATTGTGATCATGAAATTTGGTTCTCTAGTTTAATATTTATCTCATGATTAGGGATTTAGAGGTTTGTCATTGCCTGCCTATCATTAATATGTTGACCACTGTAGTTTTTTATTTTTGTTTGTTGTTGGATAAATGTACATATGTTTGCTTGTATCAGAGGGGTTGGTTCTTCAGTTGGGATATATGCTCCCTCAGCTACTACAAAAAATTATGTAGTGGGTGTGTACATTTTTTTAGTGTTGGATCTATGTGTGCTCGTATCAGAGGGGTATGGATATAGTGTTAGAAAGAGATGGATTTTGCGGTAACTTATCCATAATTGATAGCTTTTAGTTGTATGTGTACATATTTTATATTTTTAATATTCTATGTATTGGTGTATGCATGGGAATGTTATAGAGGGATAATTTTTTTCTCGTGCTGGAATTGATGTTGCCCAAGCAAAAAATTTGTATGCTGCTGTATTCATTGATCTACATACTTAGTCCCCGTTCACGCTACGCAAGTGTTATTGCTAAGCTTATCACTTTTTATTCTTTGAACTTTCATCGACGCCCTCACAAAACAAAACGTATTGCCAGCACATGTATAGTGTGAACTGGGACTTCTATCATTTGTTCTTTTTCGCGTTTGATGTAGTTGAATTGCTTGGGTGGTAATTGTATACATGTAGGTATGTATGTATGTAAGTAAGCATGCATGTGTATCGATTTGTAAATTCGTGTGCGTAGTTCAATGATTTTTGGGGATCATAGAACTGTTTAGCTTGTTGGAATATCTGTTCTCCTAGTTGGAATTTTTTTTGCTGATGCTGATTGCTTCTACTGTTGTTATTTTTTTCTTCGTCTTCTATTACTCTGAGTGGTATGTATGTATGTACGTACATTCGTATGCGTACTTGACAATTTTTGATTTTATGCATATACAAACATACATATATACATACATACATACAAATGTACATACTTATGCAAATGTGCTGATATTGCTTTTTCCCGTTTTACAGTATCCAAGGGAACTTTTTTATTCTTTTGTTTTTATCGTTCCTGCTATGTCCATTGGATACTTTTTTATGTTATTGTGTTTTTTTTTTCTAATACGCATGTACATACATGTGCGTGTATATTTTGCTTTGCAAATTTAAGCTGGCTCGATCTTGTTAGAATTGAATGTTTTGCAAATTCAGCGATTTGTTTCTATGTAGGTACTACATACATACATACATATTTATGTACATACATACATATATAGAATAACGCATAAAGTAAAAAATGAAAATAAAAAATATGGGATCACAACACATTTTATTATGATACAAGACATACATACATACATATACTCCCAGACCAATTTATGTGCGATCATGTATGTGTAAGTATGTTTTACTTGTTCAATAGTTTTGACTTGAAGAAGTGTCGTCATAGCTTTTGCGATTATATGCCACTTTTGTTGGGGAAGGTTATGGTTTTTAGGTTTCTGTGCAAAGTGAAGCTACATACATACATATCTACATACTACATGCATATGTACGTATGTATATATCTGCTATTCTTCTGTTCTTATTTGCTCTTTCATAGGTTTCGCGATTGCTTGACTCTTTTTGTTGGGGAAGGTTAGGGTTTTCCGTTTGTTGTGCAAAGTTTAGTAATATAAAACAATTTAAAAAATTCAAGAATGAATGTTTTTCGCATTATTATACAATTTTTTATTTTGTATACCATAACATCCTATTGGTTTGAAATTAAAAAAGTTTTAAACATTTTTTTATTTTGTTGTAATATTTATTTATTTTTTTAATAATGTTTTATAATACAAGCATCACATTTATATTGCAATATAAAAATTTATCATTAACATTTTATTTATACTTTTATTAATTTTTAATATTAAAAATAAACGTATATGAATTAATTATATTTATTACATTGATTTTTCTTATTTTAAATATCATACATCTGCACGTGTCTGGTCCTTCTATACAATCTGAGCAGTGCCAAGGACAACAAGAAAAGTGTTCTGCATCATTATTATCCTCCACACCAAAGTCTTCGTTTTCTTTAAGCATGTGAAGAAAACATAGTAGTGCATCCTTATGTTCGTGCATTAACCATCCTTCATATTCCTCAAGAAATTGTTCTACTGTAGATTTCATTGTCAAGCTCTTAACGTGTTGAATGGCTATTTGATATTGTATTAAAATTTTAATTTCGTAATGATACACACAAATTTTTGATTGGAATTGCTGTTTTCTCTCTCTATCTCTCTCTCTCTCCCTCTCTCTACGAATATTCCACATATAGACATATTCACTATTTCACAGCAAATATTTTCATGTAGGCTTCTTAGACTCATCGAATCTACATTTAATATCAATTCAATTCAAATACTCAAAGACATTAAACATAAAATCATTATGGAATCGTTAAATTTAATTAAAAAATTCAGTTCATTAAATAACAAGTCCTTGATACATATAAAGGACTTAGATGTTTCAAGGAAATATAGAGTGGTGTCGGCGCAAAGGACAACGACAAAATATGGTCCAACAGTAAAAATTGAGATGGAGGACCACTTCATGTTCCTACCAAATAGGTATAACACTCTTACCGATGAGGAGCTCACGCACCTCTCAGATGGCACATTCCGGGTGCAGAGGCAAGGAGAACGGAATTTGCTTCTCGATAAGGAGGAGGATGTGGAGGAGTTTTTAATTCCCAATGCCCAATACCCCATTTGGCAGTAATATAAATTTTTTTTTTTTAGATATATATTTTGCAAGAATAAAACAAAATTTTATATAAATGATGGAATTTTAAATTTAATTTTTTTTATTTAATTCATAAAGAAATTGAAGGCATAAATGACCACAATTAAATGTATTAAACTTCTGATATTGATTATAGTTGTATCTTATATTTTTACCCAGATATTTGATTACTTCTGCAGGAGGTTGTAAGTTTCCAAAACTATCGAAATATTCTATTTCTTTGTTGTTTTTAAAATATGCTACCCAATGTGTACCGAGTCCTGTTGACATATCTAAATTGATTATTCCACATTCCTTTCTCCTCGGACGTTTTGGTAGAGTGTTCAGCATATAAACTCCTCTAAAGTATGGAGTTTTTGATGAAAAATTTTGTAGATCAACATCCGTTAATGGTCTAGTGGGTAGCATTTGTATTAGTTTTTGAGTTCTCTTTACAAATCAAACCATAACCTTTTTTATAGGGTTTGAGAAAAAGTCCTTCTCCTACCGCTATAGATTCTATCGCTCTATTATGTCTAGCTGCTTCCTCAAGTTGTCTTTTTGCATTTTTTGTTGCATTTACAGTCTTTGCTATAGCAGCACCTCCAGTAGCTAAACTACCAATTGCACCCAGAGCAGTTAATATTGGAATTAATGGTAGAAAACCACAAATTTTTGGAACACGTATTATACGTGGTGCAATAATTTGTGATTTTTTCTCCTTCAAAGAACTGTTAATAGTTTTTCGTGCAATTCTAATGGCTGTGTTAATATCCAACGGTTTTTCCTTCTTCAACATTTTTGATGCAGCTCTAATTGATGTATTAAACAGTTTTTTAGCATTTAAATTATTTTTTTTTAGCATTTTTCTTCTTTTCCACACCAATTCCAAATTTTGTTTTGGCTTTCATTGCGTTAGTTATCATATATGCAAATGATTTCTCCGTGAGAGTGCTATCTTTTGAGAGAACTCGGTTCCAAGCTTTGTTTTCAAGTATTTTATCAGCTTTATGTCTAGTAATTAAATCCTTATTTTTAGAGTAAGCAATGTCGTGCTCTTTACAAGCAGAGTCCAATAAATTAATTCCTTTATCACCTCTATCTAAACGTTTTTGTAGTTTTGTTCCAGGTCCACAGTACTGATATCCAGGAAGATGAATTTCAAAAGGTATACAGTTTATTATATTGTTAACTAAACCTTCTCCAATGACAGTTTTTTTATGACTAAACGATTTCCGATATCGTATAACCATATTATTTTATATTTTCTATAATAAAAGGAAGTATTTATGAATTGTATTTAGTTACAAAAATGCAGTTAGTAAAACAACATAAAAATATTTTAGTCCGTAATATTGACGCTTCATCAAACATCAGCTCAAAAATAAAGCATAGTTCCCTCTTGCCAAATTCTATTCGCGCTCTAATAGTTGGCCCATCAAATTGTGGAAAGACTAATATTATGATTAGCTTGATAGAAAGTCCTAATGGTCTCAAGTTTAAAAACATATATTTATACTCAAAATCTTTATATCAGCCGAAATATGAATACCTGAGAAACTTAATTTTACCAATTAAAGGCATGGGATATTACACATTTACAGATAATGAATCTGTTATTTCCCCTAACGAAGCTAAAAGCAACTCAATTATGATATTTGATGATGTTGCATGCGAGAAGCAAAATAATATACGTGCATATTTTTGTATGGGACGACATAAGAATGTTGATTCATTTTACTTATGTCAAACTTATACCAGAATTCCAAAACATTTGATAAGAGACAATGCCAATGTAATTATAATGTTTAAACAAGATGAGAAAAATATGAGGCATGTTTATAGTGATCATGTGGCAAGCGACATGAATTTTGTAAAGTTTCAAGAAATTTGTCGAGAATGTTGGAAGGATAAATATGGATTTTTGATGATAAGCAAAGATAATGAATTAAATAATGGTCGTTACAGAAAACAATTTGACTGTTTCATAACAATATAAATTACTTTACAGAAAAGGTAGTCTTTAGTTCTTAATCTGACTTTAAACTTCATATTTTTTATAATTTGTCAGATGCATAAAACATGATCTGATAAAATTAACTGATAACTGATCTGATAACCGGAACTGATAACCGATCTGATACCTAATAACCGATCCGATATCTAATAACCGATCTGATACCTGAAAAACTGATCTGATACCTGATAACTGATCTGATAACCTGTTCTGATATCTGAAAACCTAATCAGATAAGCTGAACAGATACCTGATAACTGATCTGATAACCGAAACTGATTGCTGATAACCGATCTGATACCTGATAACCGATCTGATAACCTGATCTGATACCTGAAAAACTGATCTGATAACCGAAACTGATTGCTGATAACCGATCTGATACCTGATAACCGATCTGATAACCTGATCTGATACCTGAAAAACTGATCTGATAACCGAAACTGATTGCTGATAACCGATCTGATACCTGATAACTGATCTGATAACCTGATCTGATACCTGAAAAACTGATCTGATAACCGAAACTGATTGCTGATAACCGATCTGATACCTAATCTGATACCTGAAAAACAGCTCTGATATTTGACGCTAATAAACATGGATGAGAAAGTTTTAAAAGAGCTGGTTACAACAAGAAATGTCTTGAAGAAAAAGCTCCGTAGTATAAAAACTGGTGAAATAGAATCATTTGAACAACTAAGAGATACGTTTAAACCTATAACAGAACCTCTTAAAGAATTTATAGATACTTCTAAAAATATTGGAAGAATCCCCAAGAAAGAAGAAAGTAAATTCCAAACAAAAATTGAGACCAACAAAAGTTTAAAGCCCTTGAAAACATCAGTCAAGGTAGAGACAAGTACACCAAAGAAAATTGTAGAAGGAACAATATTTGATAACACAATCTTATTTAATGATGCTAATGACGTGAGTGATAAGGATGAAGACGAGTTTTACTCATAGACTTCTAATACTGAAGAGAGTTGTACAGACTTATCACTCTTGGAAGCGAGAAATGAATTAGATACTTACTACGGTCCACATAGAGATCACAATAATGAATGGAAATTTGGTAGTAGTAACATTGAGCTAACTGAAGATAAAATTCACGTTGGCGGACAAAGATGGGCTCTAACACCGGGTTTGTTTTCTTTAATGTTTCATAAAACACCAAAAAACTATGACAAATTTGAACTTGAAATCTACAAAAAAATTTTGATTACAACTAATGCATGCAGGAGAGACTATAAACCCGATGGTCAGATCAAGGGGACTAGAGGATATAAATATAAGCATATAATTCAAAAAATATTTAAAGAAAATAGTCAGAAGAGTATATCTAATGCAGTAGCAAATGCAGGAATTCTGAATTATAAAGGTGATGGAATGATGCGCTTAAACCCCCGAAAACAAAACTATATATATTGGGATGATCCCAATGAGTTAGTAGACCGTCTCCGACTACTGCTTGCATCACAAGCTGCAGGTCATACTAATCACAATAACGAGATTGTATCAATTATTGAAGAATTACGTGAAGCAAATATAATACATTAATTAACTGTAATAATTAATACATATACATATATGAAGTATGTCTGTTGATAAGTTTGGACATTATCTAAACGATACTAGTGCTATAATTTCTATTAAAAATGCATCTAAGCTGCTGGGGTTCTTTATGGATACGAACAACAACATTGATGTCCAAAACAAAAGGATCAAAAATGTTGCAAATGCTCTGGAGGAAAACGATGCTATCAATAAATTGTTTCTGCAAACTCAAATCGAAAAAATAGAAGTCAAATTATTAAATTGCTTTAAGGAAGACAATAATCAAATTCAAGAAAGTCTTCAAGAACAGATAGAGGAATTACAAAGCGAAATAAAATAACAAATAGAAGACAATTATAAAATTGAAAAAGAAATTCTAAAAATTAAATCATCTTTTGAAGAACAAATTGAACAGCTGAATGAGAAAATTTATAGATTAGAAAATTACATGTTCGTATCAATAGCTGAAAGTGCATCAAATAGATCACAACACTCCCAAACAAATCCGTAAAACTACTCAATGTCTCCAAAAAGAAAGTTAGTTGACGAACTCCATAAGCAAGCTCGAAGACATTTTGTACGCCAGTTCTCGTTGTACCTTCATAGTGAACAGACGTATTAGCGGATTTTTTTTTTTTTACATACATAATAAAAAAAATCATACAAAAAAATATTTGTAGTACATAATATTCGTTGTACATTAACTTTGATAAATAAGCTTTTTTTGCTTTGCTAATATTTTTTTACATAGACAGTAATAACTAAAACAAAAATAAAACAAAAACAACCGTAAACAAAATAACTCAAAGTGCCCTTGAGGAATACACTAACAAAGTGCCCTTGAGGAATACTCTATATGAGTACCTCAAAAACAAATAATTGTGAAGTGAGTGATAACGGCAGAAATGCCTATCTTACTGTGAGCTCTGATGATCTTAATGATAACAATAAAAAATCTGATGATATACTTACTGTGAGTTCTGATGCTCTTAATATAAACAAAATAAATAAAAAACCTGATGACAGACTTTTTTTAACGGCTAAGCCAATTTTTCGTCAGCGATCAACTTCGCTTTGTCCAATGTCAACTAGTGATTTGTTAACATTACAGTTGCCTACTACTTCGTCATTTAAATCAGCGATATCATCCGATTCAGGCTCGTGTTCATCACTTACCAAAATTGTCAATATAAATAAGAGTAGCCCAAAACCCAAGGTCCAAGTCGGAATGGACCGATATATAATGGTGGGAAAGCGCGGGCGAAGCCCAAATTCTAATAAAATTGCATCTGCTTCAAAGGTATCTAGGGATAACAGCGCATCCTCCACTAATCGTTTTCAAATATTGCAAGATGACAACGACACACCTGATATATCTGAGAAAAAAACCTCCAAGCCGCCACCAATATATTTGAGAGAAAAAAATTCAAACGCTCTTATTAAGAAATTAATTTCGGTCATTGGTGAGAAAAAATTTCACATTGTTCCAATAAAACGTGGCAATATCGATGAAACGAAAATTCAAATTTATGACGAAACAGATTTCCGTAAAATGGTTTCTGAATTTGAAAAAAATAAAACAAGTTTCTACACATACCAGCTCAAGAGTGCTAAAGGCCTGCAGATCGTATTGAAGGGCATAGATTCTTATGTTGTTCCCGAAGAAATAAAAGACGCACTCGTCCTCCAGGGATTCAAGGTAAAAAATGTTTCAAATATAATAAATAGGGAGAAGATCCCCCAGCCTCTATTTCGCGTTGAACTTGAGCCGAATGATATAAAATTGAGAAAAAATGAGACGCACCCAATTTATAATTTAAAATATCTTTTATACCGAAAAATAACAGTTGAAGAACCACACAAGCGTTCTGGACCCGTACAGTGCCATAATTGTCAAGAATATGGCCACACAAAAACTTACTGCAAATTACCTACAGTTTGTGTTATTTGCGGTGAATTGCACGGTACTGCTAGTTGCAATAAACCGAAAGATCAAAGTAACAAAAAATGCAGTAATTGTGGAGAAAATCACACTGCTAACTACAGAGGTTGTCGTGTATATTCTTTCGTTAAAAAGACAATGGGGCAAAAACCTAAAGTAGCTCCAGCACAAACAGCAAACACTTACTCCGCCACTCTTGCCCAAGTGAGCCAACCAGTTAATTCACGTGTATCGTATGCCGATGCTGCAAAAACAAGCTCTATTCCCACACAAAATGTTTCACGGCCAAATACTTCAATAAATACAAACTCAGGCTTTAATTTTAATCGCCTTGAAGCTA
The DNA here is from genome assembly GCA_944452675.1 of Tachina lurida. Taxonomy (NCBI): domain Eukaryota; kingdom Metazoa; phylum Arthropoda; class Insecta; order Diptera; family Tachinidae; genus Tachina; species Tachina lurida. Next base: position 73,465,028 of record OX101754.1, read on the forward strand.
CTATTGAAAATCTGGTGCAAACTATAAACAATTTTACAACAAGTATGACTAGCATGATGCAAGAAATGCTGCGAATGCAGAATACTCTGCTGCAAGCAATACTTAATAAGCCATGAACACGTTAACAATATGTTTCTGGAACGCAAACGGCATTCGCCAACATAAAAATGAACTTGAGCACTTCCTCACGGAAAAAAATATTGATATAATGTTGGTCTCTGAGACTCATTTGACTTCGAGAAGCCTTTTTAAAATTTATGGCTACACCTTATATGATTCAAAGGACCCGAGAGGAAGAGCATGCGGTGGATCAGCAATTTTAATAAAGTCAAGACTCAAGCATTATATTATTGACAACATTTGCGAAGAACATTTACAAGCAACGAATATTTGTATCGAAAATTTTTGCACTAATTTTGTCATATCATCAATTTACTCCCCTCCTAGGTTCGCAATTACTGAGGACCAATACGAGAATTTCTACAAATCCCTTGGCCCTTGCTTCGTAGCAGCTGGCGACTACAATGCAAAACATACGTTCTGGGGTTCGCGTCTTATTACACCTAGAGGTCGGGCATTGTTCAACACAATTTCAAAAATGGGCTTGGACGTCATTTCGAGTGGGGAGCCCACTTACTGGCCTACGGACATACAAAAAATTCCGGATGTTATAGATTTTGGAGTCATGAAAAATATTTCTAGGGAATTAGTTCATGTTGAAGCGTCTCAAGATCTTTCCTCCGATCACTCTCCCACGATCGTTACAATTTGTAGCCCACTAAGTAGTGACTTACCTCACCCGTATGTGAAGACGATCAACCGTGTTAATTGGCTGGGGTTCAGAAAATATCTCAGTACTCATTGTACGGAAAACATTATACTAAGAACATCCGAAGATATTGAATTTAACATTGGCAATCTTATCAAAAATATAAAACAGGCTGCTGAACATGCGACTACCTCCTACCCGCAGACTGGATTTAATAGAATTTATTCTACGGATATTGAACGTCTTGTAAGTGAAAAAAGAAGAGCTAGAAGGGAATGGCAACAGCACAGATCACCACAACATAAAATCAGATTTAAAGAGTGCACTAAACGACTCCAAGACTTGCTTGCATTTGAAAAAACTGCATCTTTTAAAAACTATCTGGAAGGTCTTGATGCCACACCAGCATATAATTACTCCTTGTGGCGCGCTGCTAGAAAGCTTAAAACACCTGTTGCTTTTAAACCACCTCTGCGTACATCTACAGGGGGTTGGGCAAGAAGCGATACTGAAAAAGGTAAACTATTTGCTGAGCATTTAAAATCAGTATTTACCCCTAACTCGTGTACTGGTGTTATTGATTTGCCGAATGTAGTGGCGCTACCCCCTCGACCCATAAAATTTAGAACGTGTGATGTACAAAAAGTAATTGCTGAACTTAACCTGAAGAAAGCTCCGGGTATTGATGGAATTAGTAACCAGATGCTAATAAAGTTGCCTCGTATTGCAATTAGAATCCTATTATTTATTTTTAACGCCATTTTACGACTGGAGTATTTTCCAAATAGCTGGAAGCTTGCCAAAGTTAAAATGATTCCAAAGCCGGGCAAAGACCTTACCAAGGCTGAGTCATACAGGCCAATAAGTCTGCTATCAACAATGTCAAAACTTTTCGAAAAACTGCTCATGACAAAATTGTCCCCAATTCTAGTTAGTAATGGGTGCATACCGGACCATCAATTTGGTTTTAGAAGTCAGCATAGCACCATCGAACAAACTCATAGATTGGTTCAATTTATAAGAAGAACATTTGAAGAAAAGAAGTATTGTTCTGCGCTGTTTATCGACGTTTCTCAGGCATTTGATAAAGTGTGGCATGAAGGTCTTATTTTAAAATTGAAATCATATTTACCAATAAATTTTCTGAAGCTATTAGAAAGTTATATTACTACCCGGAAGTTTACGGTTGTGGAAGGAGACTTCATGAGTGTGCCCGAATCTATATCATCCGGTGTGCCACAGGGGAGCATACTGGGGCCAGTTTTGTATTTGATTTACACTTGTGATATGCCTTTGAGCAGCAATATTCATACATCTACGTTTGCCGATGATACAGCCTGCCTTAGTATGCACGAAAACCCTCACGAGGCTTCCCGATATCTACAAGAACATATTACACAACTGGAACTATGGTTAAATTTATGGAGAATCAAAGTAAACGAGCAAAAGTGTGTCCAGGTTACATTTACCCTGCGAAGAGATACTTGTTCCCCTATTCGAATCAACAATCAAGTTGTTCTTCAACATTCACACGTAAAATACTTTGGTATACACCTTGATCGACGGCTTACATGGAAGCCCCATATTGACTCAAAGCTAACACAAATGAAACTGAAATTAACTCAGCTACATTGGCTGATTGGTAGAAATTCTTCACTCAGTCTAGATTGTAAACTTTTAATATACAAGACGATTTTGAAACCAATATGGTGCTACGGAATACAGTTATGGGGCACTGCTTCAGCTTCTAATGTCGAGAGAATCCAACGAAGGCAAAACAAAATTTTACGCTTAATAACATTGGCTCCATGGTATATAAAAAATTCAAATATACATCGTGATTTAAATATGCCACTAGTGACTGAAGAAATTGCAAAATACGCTGGCAAATATTTAACAAAACTCGAGTCACATCCTAATCCGCTTGCCCGTAATATTTTGAACTTTACTGGACACATCCGCCTAAAAAAGAGGGACACATGGGCTCTTATTCATAGCACTCCAGATGGGACTTCTTGAAAATACTTTATTTTTTTCCTTTTGACTATCACTACTTATGTATTATATATAACTATTACTAAGCTTATGTCCGACACTGGTCGGGCCTAATTATATTTTTAGATTTAAGATTTGAATACTTATTGTTAGTTCATATATGAAGATACAATAAATAAAAAATCATGCATTCAAAAAAAAAAAAAAAAAAAATTTTGTACGCCGTAGAGTTGTGATGAAAGGATTAGATGATCTTTGGCAAGCTGATTTAGTTGAAATGGGTAGTTATTCATCGAAAAATAGAAATTATCGATTTTTGTTGACTGTAATTGACACATTCTCAAAATTTGCATGGGCAGTACCCCTGAAAACAAAAACTGCACTCGAAACAAGCAAGGCGATGGAAAATATTTTTCAATTAGGACGAGTTCCAAAAAACTTGCAAACGGATGATGGTAAAGAATTTTTCAATACACACTTTGGAAAATTAATGCATAAATACAACATTAATCACTACTCAACATATAGCATTATGAAAGCATCAATAGTAGAACGATTTAATAGAACATTAAAAGGAATGATGTGGAAAGAATTTAGCTTTAATGGTTCATATAAGTGGATTGATATATACAAAGATTTACTTAATACCTACAACAGAAAAGTTCATCGTACCATTAAAATGCCTCCAATTAAAGTCAACTCAACAAATGAGGAAAAGCTGCTAAATACAGTATACAGTCATTTGAAGATGTATAAAATTTCAAAATTTAATGTTGGAGATCATGTTCGCATAAGCAAATATAAGCATACTTTTGAAAAGGGGTATACACCAAATTGGACAACAGAAATATTCACAATTAAAAGAGTTCAAAATACATATCCTACAACATACATATTAGAAGATTATCTCGGAAATCCTATCAAAGGTGGATTTTATGAAGAAGAACTTTCAAAAACTAGATATCCAAATAATTATCTAGTTGAAAAGGTTCTTAAAACTAAAGGAGAGGAGGCATATGTTAAATGGTTGGGGTTTTCTAGTCAACACAATTCTTGGATAAGTAAGGATGATATATCGTAGTTGGAGTAAAAGAAAAATAACATTACTTATATGTATTTAGCACATTCTGTAATAATTTATGTTTAGAATAAGAAATAAAATCATTTTTATAAACAATGTTGTAGTAAGTTCCATTTATTTGCAATCAGATTCCCATAATGTCAATAACACTTACTTTGAGCTCTAACTCTTCAGAGTTATCTGCAAATTACTTCCCTCCTATCGAGTTAAATGGAGCTTATGAGTGCGCTCTAACTGCTTTTCATTCATATAATAGCATACCGAATGTAGACGTCTATAACAATATGTTTCACATAGGAGAACATGTAATTAAAATACCAATTGGATCTTATGAATTAAATGATATAGTTGATTACTTAGATCAGCAATATAAAGACTGCTGTCCAACAAATAAAATTCGAATAGAAGCTAATAACAATACAATGCAAGTTAAAATTAACAGCTCTAAAGATTTAATAGATTTTAATAAAGAAAATACAATTGGAAAACTTTTGGGATTTAATACTAAAATCCTGACTCCAAACCATGATTATTACTCAGATCTACCAGTCAATATATTTAAGGTGAATCTCTTGCGAGTTGAAAGCAGTATCGCTGTTAATACATACATGAACAATTCCAAGGCGCATACACTACATGAATTTCCGATTAATGTTCCTCCAGGCTATAAAATAGATGAAATCCCTAGAAATCTAATTTATTTACCAGTCAACTCCCAAGAGATTAGTTCACTTACTCTACGCGTGGTTGATCAGCACGGTGACTTAATAAATTTCCGAGGAGAGGAAATAACCATTCGCATACATTTGAGACCATCTAAATAATGATAATATATAACACAAACATATCAAAGAATAAAGCTGTATATAATTCTAAAACTATACTAGAACCTAAGCGACAGTTGAAGAGATCAGTCCAACAAAATCTGACCAAATCAAATCAAAACTTTCTCAAGTCGTTAAATTTAAAATTGAAAACGAAAAAATGAATTCAATAATGGATGTACTAGATAAGCCATTATCTGATGAGAGTATAATCAAAAAAGACTATCACACATATGTACCATATCTACAATCATATAACAATAATGACGAAATTCGTATTTCAATACAAAATCAAGATCTGTACGTATTGCCCAGTGAAAGTTATATATATGTGGAAGGATTTATTGTAGATGATAAGAGCCCAAAAACCTCTAATTTAAGCTTTAAATTAAAAAACAACTTTGTAGCGTATCTCTTTGATGAAATCCGTTATGAACTTAATGGTATTGAAATTGATCACACAAGGCATTTAGGACAGACAAGCACCATAAAAAATCTGATTTCTTTATCACCAACGGAAAGCGCTGTCATGCAAAATGCTGGATGGAACAAAATTGATAATTTGAATATTGAAAATGGATATTTTAATTTCTATGTTCCATTTAAAATGCTCTTAGGATTTGCGGAAGACTATAACAAAATAATACTAAATTGTAACAAGAATGATGAAGATCTTGTACAATCGAGCACTTCTACTGACAAACCAAAACTTACAATTTCGCTAATCTCTTGGAGAATTTCCCATGTACACTTATCCGATCATAGTAAATTGAATATGATTAAAATTATCAACAATGCTGCTTCTATACCAATAGCATTCCGCAGTTGGGATTGTCATGTAAATCCACAATTAACTACAGGAACTAGCCATATCTGGAATGTTAAGATGGCTGCAAGTAGAGAGCGACCCCGCTTTGTATTGATTGCATTTCAACAAGATAAAAAGTTTGTTCATTGCGATCTCACTAACTTAAAAGTACATTTGAATTCAGTTTCATATCCATATGATGATCTTAACTTAAAATTTAAAAATGAACGCTACGCAATTCTATATGATATGTATGTAAGATTTCAACAAAACTATTATATGAAGGAGTCACAACCTCTTCTAACTTCCCAAGAGTTTAAGAATAATGCACCCATTATTGTAGTAGATGTTAGTTATCAAAACGAAACACTTAACAACGGACCAATTGACATAAAAGTTGAATTTGAAACAGCAATAAATATTCCAGCCAAAACATCAGCTTATTGCATTCTTATTCATGATCGTCTAATTGAATACATACCTATAAGAGGACAAGTTCGTAAAATCTTATAAATTAAAAAAGATGAACAATAATATAGTTTTTATAGACTTGCAAGGTTTCAAGAGTAATGCAAATGACTTTATCGTAAAAGAACTCGCAATCGTTTTCAAAAATAATCAACACATAAATTTTATCATAAAACCTCCTTTTGATTTTAAATGTTTATCAACAAAAAAGCAAAGAGAAGCAAACTGGTTAACAAAACATTATCATCATCTAAGCTGGAACGATGGGACTGTTTCATTTAAAAGCATTTGCGAATTTCTAAGAGCTAATGTAGGTGATTCATATACTATATATGTTAAAGGTGAGGAAAAGAGGCAATGGTTAGAAAAAATGGTGCAAAAAAGTGTTTTTAATATTGAAGATATTGGCTGTATCAACTTTAGTCAAATAGGGGTGAAGTATCCAGACCTATTTTATTGCAGCTATCACATCAATGGTATTTGTGCTTTACGGAATGCAATCTTACTTGAAAAAGAAACATCGGAATGAAAACAAATTGTTATCAGTTATTTTTAGTATATTATTGGTTTTATTTTCAAATATATTATAATACATGTATGTTGATATGTTACAATTTTAAATTTAATTGAAGTGTATAAATAAAAATGTTGTAAAAACTAAATAATTATATACATATATATATATATATATATGTTACAAATTTATATACTTATGTATACATAAAAATAATATTTTAATAAAAATATAAAAAATAAATAAATACACAAAAAAAACATATGAGATTGTTTCTTAAAACTGAATTAATGAATGTAAAACTCGTACATAAACATTTGAATATAATACATAAATATTAAAAAAAAAAAAATATTTGGATTCACGATTAAATAAATGTTATACATCACTGTCATCTCATATATATATATATATATATATATGTATATATATATGTATATATATATATATATATATATATATATAGATTAGTCAACTGGCATTGACTCACTAACTCGATCTCTATAATGACCCCAAGCTCGTGTTTTTACATGATCTTCCAAAATATTTCTTTTATCATCATTGTAGTTAAGGACTACTTTAAATAGCTTTTGTGTGTACAGTTTGTGAGGTTTTGATCTAATCAAATACACCTCATCTGATAGCACTTTCTGATCAAATAAACAATTTTTATAATCGTTTAGAGTTAACTTCTTGACGGCAGATTTTTTAACTCCTTTAGATTTTTTGACTTCTTCAGAGCTATGGGTTGAAAATGAGTACATTTTGGATCTTAAACCTACAAACTCGGTCATTATATCACCCTTGTTCTCGTCCTTCATCATTCCTAAAACCTTTTTATTTGCTAGAGGTAAACAGAACTGATTATCTTCAGAATAATCCGATGTATCGAAATTGGAATCAATATCATTACGGATGTCATCATAAAAATCATCAGTTTGAATCGTGTAGATGAATGAATCTGTATCCATATAGTTAAAAGAAATTGTATCTTTAAACTTTTGTTTCATGTAGCAGTAGTGGAAGTCGTACATCTTCCACTTAGATAATTCTAAAACTGCTAGACCTATATATGTGGGTTTATCGTAATATGGTTCCAGTTCTTTTAACTCAACTGCATACATATTATCACCGAATTTTTTCAAACTTAAAAAATTCGGTTTAGAAATCAATGCCCTCAATCCTAAATGATTTCTGTTTGTAGTTTCCCACTCTGTAGCAATATGGATAACTTTTCTTTTATCAACATTTTCCATAGTCTTCCCATAAACAGCATTATTAAGAAGCTTAAAAAAGTCCTTCTCAAATGCATTTTTGGCATTCATACGATATGAATTATTTAGGTCAATGTATTTTTTAAGCCAAGGGGACTGCTTAAATCTTAATATTCTGTGTATTTTATGTAATACAAGCCCGTTTGATATACATTGAAGTAAGATTTTATGATGAATAACATAATTCCTTTTGAATGTAAAGTCTGCTATTAACTTCTTACTATTATATTGTGATATTTTTTTGTTTTGGGGGCAAAAAGGGAGGTCATTATGTGCGTCATGAAGTGAGTCTGGATACTCAATATCTACTTCTAAATAGTAACCAACTTCTGGTGTATTAGGAGCTTCATTAATATTAAAGACTTCAATTTCTCCAGAACTTAACCATTCGAATCCCCCATAAGGCAAAGGTTGAGACATTGCCCAACCATATAAATTATTAGCATCTAAATACATCAAATATTCTGAAGGCTTGTTTCTATCAAAATCTTTCATGTATTTGTTGTTAGATTTTGAATATCTTCTTGAGCACTGCACTAGCCCACCCCTTATACCATTTTGAACAAATGAATGCATTTCACAATCTGTAATTAGCTCTAAGGTTACTTTTGTAGTCCTCAACATGGCATCCCATGATAGTCCTGGTGCAGTATAGTAGTGAGCGGGATATAGACTATAAATACTCTTACATATTTTTCGAAAATTTTCAAAAATATCTGTAAGAAGTAATACATCAGTTTTGAGGTACAGCTCAGTATAATCCCGAAGGGTTCTACAATCGAACTCACTCCACACTTTTTGTGCATGTTCATAGTCATCAACAGAACATTCGTCATTGCTTAAAATATTAAAAAAGTTCTGTCTACTTGGAAGTTCAGTTTCATCAAACTTTAATATTGAGTCCATATAAGAGTATGGATACACTCCTTTTCTTCTTAATAAATTAAATTGGTTGTCATTTGGAAATATTTCACGAACTGTTTGTAAATCAGATACGTCAAGATTTTTTGCCAAAGAATCTAGACTTGAGGCCATAAACCTGAAAGAATCTATAAAGCGTATTTCGAATCCATGATTCTTTTTTAATGAAATATAAACTGAGAGGGAAATATAACGCTCTTTGTTTAGGGGTATAACTTTTATAGTAGCATTTTTTATTGTGGAAAGATGATTGAAAAAGAGATGTAAATCATATGCAGAAAGATTGTGAAAAAGAACAGGTATAAAATTAGGTACTCTATAGTTTAAATTACATACATTATGTGCTGCACCACGATAACTACCCGTAAGATGACAGTGATCTATAACTTTATCATTAAACAACTCTTTTCTACAAATATGACACACTTGTGCATTATTGTGGGCTTGCACATCTTCGCTAGTCATATTAATAGATTTTGTTTTTGATAACTGCTCATCAAATATGTTTGATGCATCTTCCACTATTTTTTTAACAAACATAATTGCTGCATCTTCCCCAAAATAATACCTATGCCTATTATATTCTTTCTTAAAGCTACACTTTACATAGTAACCGAAAGCACAAGGGATATGCTTTTGAATGTTTGTAGTATTACTACTTACTTTTTATTGTTTATGAATGTTTTTAAAGCTTTTGAAAACATCCTCGGGCTTAGGCATTTTGACGACTTTCTTTAGACACACATTCTTGTGATGCTTATACACATATTCATCATGAGTATGGTAGAGACAAGAGTTGCAAACAAAGATTTTTGATGTATGCGATGTTATGCTGGATCGTAAAAGTCTAAAATTGGAATATATAGATTATATCAAAGAAATATTTATATACTTTAAAAATTAAAATAATAAAAATTATTATGATTATTTGAAAATACTTACTTTGAAATATCTTTGATGTACACATAGTGGAAATTTTCATTCGAATTGAGCAAAAGTAAGTTTATATGCTTTGCTTTTTCTCCACTAGTCACATAATATGGTCCTATCATTGATGACTCATTATGACCAAAAACATTTATGCTAATGTCATTCTGTATTTCAAATTTTTTTAGCTGTTTTAAGGGAAGTGGGAAATCTAGCCCCTCAAAGTTGACCTCTATGCCTCCTAAAACAATCCTGTCACTTCTTATGTTTTCTATATTATACGAGTAGTGGAATTTTCTTTCTGCAACACTTAGCATATCATTTTGATTTAAAGCAGCAACTAAGCACCATTTGAAGCAATAAATATCATCATTTTCGATATTGATGCATGCACCCTTGTTAACTATAGCTTTTGGCAAGGGTATGAAATATGAGCCTCTTATAATCGATGACTTGTTAATATTTATTTCAAGAAATTTTATACAGATTAATGTCCATCCACTGTCTCTCTCTTGAAATTAATCCATTTTTATAGTAATTTCATTCACATGCTTTTTGTATAATTCTTCCACATCGTCCGAAATGGTGACCAATGTCATTTTTGATATGTGTACCAGTGGAGAAACAATCATATCATCGTTCATCAGTTTCATGTACTCACATGTTAGCTCAAAATTAAATTTAAATGAAACATGCTTCCTGCTACATTCATTTAGTTGTTTAGTAACACTATTTCTTGCATTTAAGAAAAATTCTTCTGGGAACAATATTCCCTCATTTTTATTTATGAAGGAATATACTTCTATCCTTCCATTGAAGTCGCTGCTTATCTTTGTCAGATCATTATTAATATGTACTTGCTCAGAATTTCTCTTATGCTTTGTGGTTCTAACATGAGCCGTCCATGATGAAAAACCTATTACTTCATTGCAAGATTTACAATGTCTGCATAAAATATTCCTAGCGTCCCCCAGGCTGGTTGAAGAATGAGTTTTTTTATGATCCTTGAGCTTACCATGCGACATAAATAGCTTTTTGCAAACACTGCAATGTAGCTTCATATGCACCTCCAACATTTTGACACTGCTAAGAGTCATCGAGCAAACTGAGCAAATTGTGGAATTCATTTCTCTTTAATTATTGTTGATATTAATTTTTTAACACAATTTCAATAATATCACTTTTACACTGATTTTATTACTTTTTTTTTATTTTAGTCCACTATAAAAATTTTGGAAATTTTTGATAATAATATGTAATTATTGATTTAAATAGATTGTATATAACAGAAGTACTACAGCACACTAATCGGAGTTGAAATATTACTTTTCATTAAGTGCGATCAGAACTGTTCACTGTGAAGTAATAGGATAAAAATGAGAAGAAGAAGAATACAAAATAAAATGTTTATACATATAACCATATAAAAGCTAAATTTATTAGAAAGCAATAGGAATCGACGCTTTACAGACATTCGCACCCCTTCTAGTAGGGATATAGTTTCACGTTGCACAACAAACGGAAAACCCTAACCTTCCCCAACAAAAAGAGTCAAGCAATCGCGAAACCTATGAAAGAGCAAATAAGAACAGAAGAATAGCAGATATATACATACGTACATATGCATGTAGTATGTAGATATGTATGTATGTAGCTTCACTTTGCACAGAAACCTAAAAACCATAACCTTCCCCAACAAAAGTGGCATATAATCGCAAAAGCTATGACGACACTTCTTCAAGTCAAAACTATTGAACAAGTAAAACATACTTACACATACATGATCGCACATAAATTGGTCTGGGAGTATATGTATGTATGTATGTCTTGTATCATAATAAAATGTGTTGTGATCCCATATTTTTTATTTTCATTTTTTACTTTATGCGTTATTCTATATATGTATGTATGTACATAAATATGTATGTATGTATGTAGTACCTACATAGAAACAAATCGCTGAATTTGCAAAACATTCAATTCTAACAAGATCGAGCCAGCTTAAATTTGCAAAGCAAAATATACACGCACATGTATGTACATTCGTATTAGAAAAAAAAAACAATAACATAAAAAAGTATCCAATGGACATAGCAGGAACGATAAAAACAAAAGAATAAAAAAGTTCCCTTGGATACTGTAAAACGGGAAAAAGCAATATCAGCACATTTGCATAAGTATGTACATTTGTATGTATGTATGTATATATGTATGTTTGTATATGCATAAAATCAAAAATTGTCAAGTACGCATACGAATGTACGTACATACATACATACCACTCAGAGTAATAGAAGACGAAGAAAAAAATAACAACAGTAGAAGCAATCAGCATCAGCAAAAAAAATTCCAACTAGGAGAACAGATATTCCAACAAGCTAAACAGTTCTATGATCCCCAAAAATCATTGAACTACGCACACGAATTTACAAATCGATACACATGCATGCTTACTTACATACATACATACCTACATGTATACAATTACCACCCAAGCAATTCAACTACATCAAACGCGAAAAAGAACAAATGATAGAAGTCCCAGTTCACACTATACATGTGCTGGCAATACGTTTTGTTTTGTGAGGGCGTCGATGAAAGTTCAAAGAATAAAAAGTGATAAGCTTAGCAATAACACTTGCGTAGCGTGAACGGGGACTAAGTATGTAGATCAATGAATACAGCAGCATACAAATTTTTTGCTTGGGCAACATCAATTCCAGCACGAGAAAAAAATTATCCCTCTATAACATTCCCATGCATACACCAATACATAGAATATTAAAAATATAAAATATGTACACATACAACTAAAAGCTATCAATTATGGATAAGTTACCGCGAAATCCATCTCTTTCTAACACTATATCCATACCTCTCTGATACGAGCACACATAGATCCAACACTAAAAAAATGTACACACCCACTACATAATTTTTTGTAGAAGCTGAGGGAGCATATATCCCAACTGAAGAACCAACCCCTCTGATACAAGCAAACATATGTACATTTATCCAACAACAAACAAAAATAAAAAACTACAGTGGTCAACATATTATTGATAGGCAGGCAATGACAAACCTCTAAATCCCTAATCATGAGATAAATATTAAACTAGAGAACCAAATTTCATGATCACAATATTTATTAATACCAAATACCAATCCTCTAAATCCCTAATCATGGGATATCAGAAATTATAGGCCAACACCTCCATCTCTCTCAAAAACTACAAATATTAAAGTCAACGCCCCCTCTCTCTCAATTACACACATACATACTCATATCTGATGTCACAAACCATGACCTTCCACAACAGACAAAGATAGAGAGAGATAGATATAGTGTTAGAAAGAGATAGATATTTGCATCCTCCATTACCTATCAGGTTGGAACCTGCCCTGATGGTGCTGTTGAGCTGGCTGGCATCACAATTGCAGAGTCATAACGAGGCACGTAACAATATGGCGCCCAAACGAATGAAATATTGAAATATTGAGGTATACAGATCACCTAGGTATACTCAGCAACATCACTAGTTTTGTTTTATAGCCTAAAAGTTTAAGGTTTGGATTTTGAATATGGTATAATTTGTCACTTTGTTACCCCATAGGTCCGGAGCCTATAGGCCGCAGGGACTAGTTATTATTAGGTCCTGTTGTGCAGAGTCAATTTGGTACAATTTTGAAATTTGAATCTTTATTCTTCAAATTAACCAGATATTGTTGTCCTATAGCGTGGTAGTGTAAAAGATAACATTCCATTGTATGGGCAAAGTATCCAGCATTTTTTTTTAACGTAAATTCCGCTGAGGATCACGAAATTAAGGCAGCCGCTCGATATTAAATGTCAGAGGTTTGATGTGCCTTAAATGATTGACTTTCAAAATAAAATAAAAAAAATTCACTCGTTTCAGTAATTACTGTGATAGCTGCTCTGATAATATGTGGAGGTCTGTAGTATCATAGTTGGAAGGGTGAAGTATTTTTGGACCTGAGTATGAAGTTAGTGGGATAGCCGCTTTGAACGATGGATTCAACTGCGTGAATTATTCCATACAAATTTCTAAGCTCCAGTTATAGCTGAAATACATTTGCTTTGTAAATTCTTATTAGTAGATTGACTTAAGGGAATACTAAGAGGCTCGTAAAGGGCACTTTAGAGAAAATAAACCACACACTATTTTTCACATCATATCAACCAAACCCGAAAATTTGTTGTCATTGTCTATTAAAAGTTTGAAAAACGCTTTATTTAGTGATTTAAGTCTGTAATTAGTTGATTATGTTTATTCCAGGTACTTTTTTTTATAGTTATATTGTTTAATTTGTAAAAGTTGTATTGAATTGTATTTGTACGGGTTTATCCCTGTGTCCTGATTGTTTTTGTGTATTACGTCTTATAAGTTTATATGTGTTTATGTATGTTTATAGTATTAATGTATTGTGATTAATTTATCTTTGATTACAAGTTTTTTTATCGTGTTTAATTCCTAATTTCTGTAGTAATTAGTCTATGCAATAAGCCCAATTGTAGATTTTTGAATTGTATTGTTTATGTATAAACGGACCTTGGTGTCTGCAATAATTTTTGTTTGACTGTGGTTATCGGATTGTTTTTTTTTTTTGAGGGTTAAATTTGTTTTTATGGACGAATTACCCACGACTAAGGATAAAGAATCCATGAGAGAGTCTGGAAGGTTAAAAAGACACAGGCTAAGAAATTCATCATTCGATTTAAATCGGTCATCACCACAGGTGAAAGAAAAATATAAGAAGGATAATAAGTCCACCAGAATGGCTCAAAAATCACCTCAAATAGAAGATAGGTCAGCGACGATTAATTCTCGGGCAGGTATACATGGTACTATTCCGAAAAGCGTAGGCCAACAGCGTAATCGCTATCCCGTTCAGGATGAGGTATCGCCATCAGTTAAGTTAATGGTTACTGAGAGCGTTGAAGGTATGAAAGCTAGTCTAGATCGATCGATGCAGAACCTAATAAGCGACAAGATTGAAATGGAAATGAGGAAAGTTTACGATAGTATAGGCCAATTGTCAGAAGTTTAGCGGTAAGGGATAGAACGTACCCCGCAAACGAAAATAATACCAGAAACCGGCAACAACAATTTTCACAAGGTCATAGATATGACTTTCCACCTCCACCTTCAGCTCAAAACCCAAATCCACTTCCAGATGCAAACCAAAATCGGGATACATGGAGAATTAGGGTCGATAAAGTTGGACTTGAATTCAAGGGAAATCAAGGCGGGCGCGATCAACTCTCAGTTGAAGAATTTATATTTAGAGTAGAGCACATGCAAAGGCAGTATCAGATTCCGTGGGAGGAAATCCTGCGAGACTTCCATCTACTAGTGTCAGGTACAGTACAACAGTGGTACTGGGCACTCCTACGTACCACAGTTATCACTGACTGGATCTATTAAATATGTACAAAACGGTTAGATCCAACTGGGAGCGAATGCAAGAACTAGTCGAAAGAAAACAAATGCCTGGGGAGTCTATTGATGACTATTTTCACAATATTAATCTACTCAGGGCTAGGCTAGAAGTACCCGTTGATGAAGGGGAAATGATTAGGATTGCCAAGAGGAACTTGAAAGAAAATGTAGCGCGGATTGTATATCCAATGGCAGTGAATTCAGTCGAGCACTTGAGAATGGAATGTCTGGAAGCAGAAAGGACCTTTTCCAGAAAGGATGTGCGTAATGTGCTACCCCAACCGATAAGGAATCCGAGGTATGTCAGTGAAGCAGTACTTAGTGAGGAAGAACAAGATGAAATACAATTTATAGATGAAGTCGCTGCAATAAACGACCAGCCGGATAGTTGGAATTGTCAGCAACGAGGTCACACGTTTAGAAAATGTTTGTCACAGCAAAGGTCGCTTTTCTGCTACGGGTGTGGCAAACCTAACACTTTACTGCCAAACTGCGCAAAGTGTATCTTAAAACGGGAAAACTTGAAAAGGGGCGTGGCTGTAACGGGGGAGCCACGGTCCATCGAAATAACCCCAAGAAACCACTAGAATCGCCCATTGCCAACCAGGATCTCGCAAAAATTCGTCATTTATTACCCCTAGCTGTTAGGCAACAAAACTATGATGTTATCAAAAATCGTATTTTTAACAAAAATACTAAGATTCCAGTTTCCATGGATTCAGTCATGAAACAATTTCATCCCTTGAATGATCCCGAAGTCAAACAGAACAACGCGAAAATGCCGAGAAGTAAAGAATTAAATGATAATAGTGAAAGTCAAACAAACAAATCAAATACGAATTACCGCAAACGTGAATACATTCACAAACTTCGTAATAATTTCATTGCAAGAAAACGTCAGCGCATAATGATAAACGAATCTATAAACCAGTATAATATAGCAAAAGACCCGAGACCTTACGCAGAAGTCCTAATTAATGGTAAATATTTTAAAGGCTTATTAGATTCAGGTGCGTCCGTTAGTTTATTAGGCAAGAATTGTCGTGAAATTGTAGAAGAGCTACAAATAAATATAATAAAAATGTTTAGTAACGTCAGTACAGCAACAGGCCAGCGCCACAGAATTTTAGGGAGGTGTGAATTAGGGGTGGAATATAAAGATACCAAACACAAAATCTTATTTTATTTATGTCCTGAATTAGACCAGGAACTTTACCTAGGAGTGGATTTTTGGCAGAAGTTCGATATAGCCCCTGAAATATTTTTAACAGCTGAAATAAATCTAGAAACGGCCAGGCAAATGCATGATGAACAAGTCGAACATAAGATAGGCAAACACTTATTGACCCCAGAACAGCAAAAAGAATTAGATGAAGTAGTGGATAAATTTCCAGCCTTCGAAAAGAAAGGATTAGGATGCACCAAGCTGGAGAAGCACGAAATAAAATTGTTGGAAGGCACCAACCCAATCAAAGATAAGCACTACCCGATTTCTCCAGCAGTGCAGGAAATTGTTTATGCTGAGCTGGATAACATGTTAAAATTAAACGTGATAGAGGAAAGCAATAGTACTTGGTCCAATAAAACGACTGTGGTCAGGAAACCTGGTAAGAACAGGTTTTGCCTGGATGCACGCAAGCTTAATGCGGTAACTGTAAAAGACGCTTATCCGCTCCAAAACATCGACGGCATCCTGAGCCGCATAGATCAAACGCACTACATAGGCAGCGTCGACCTGAAATACGCCTTCTGGCAAATAGAGCTTGAAGAAGAAGCAAAACCCTATACTGCTTTCACCGTCCCAGGTCGACCGCTGTACCAATTCAGGGTAATGCCGTTTGGTCTATGCAATGCGGCTCAGCGTCTGTGCCGCCTTATGGATAAAGTGATACCTGCAAGATTAAAGCCCAACGTTTTTATCTATTTAGATGACCTCCTTATTATTTCCGACGAGTTTTCAACACACTTAGGAATTTTAAAACAGGTAGCGGAGTATTTGACTAAAGCCAATCTCACCATAGATCTAAAGAAATCGATGTTCTGCTTCAGAGAACTTAGATACTTAGGTTTTATAATTGGAGGAGGTATGCTGAAGACAGACCCCGAAAAGGTGAAAGCCATTCAAAAAATCCCACTGCCTAAATCACCTAGGGAAGTAAGGAGCTTTTTGGGGACTGCTGGATGGTACAGGCGATTTATAAAAGATTTCGCCTCCATCTCAGCAGCCCTTTCTGATACCTTTAAGAAAGGCAAAAAGTTTACATTGACACCCGGCGCGATCGAAGCCATAGAAATGCTAAAAATTCTCCTTACCACTGCTCCGGTCCTGCGCCACCCAGATTTCAGCAGGCAATTTTTTATTCAGTGTGATGCTTCAGAGTCTGGAATAGGTGCTGTACTCTTTCAGAAAAATGACTTAGAACAGGAAAATCCAATAGCATTTTATTCTCAAAAGCTCACTACCTGTCAAAGAAATTACTCTGTGACAGAGAAAGAATGCTTGGCAGCAGTACTAGCTATAAAATGTTTTAGGCCTTACGTTGAAATGATGAAGTTCACCGTCATCACGGACCACGCCAGCCTGAAATGGCTGATGTCATTAAAGGACCTAAGTGGACGCTTGGCCAGGTGGTCACTTCAGTTACAGGCCTATGACTTCACAATAGAGCACCGAAAGGGCTCTGAAAATGTAGTGGCTGATATGCTCTCGCGAATACCTGTAGAGATAGCTGAGATAACTGAAGAAAATTTTTTTGATTTTGAGACCACAGCATTTGAGTCCGGGGAGTATTTGCAATTAATTTAGAATATACGAGACAATCAAGAGAAATTGCCTGATTTATGCGTGGATGATGGACGAATTTATAAAAAAACAATGTTCGATAGTATCGAAAACATAGGTGAAGCCATGTGGAAACTTTGGGTTCCATGCGACATCACCCACATCCTGATTGAAAAGGCTCACAACACACCTACATCAGCGCATGGCGGTGTCAGGAAAACCCTTGACAGACTTAAAAGACTATATTACTGGCCAAAAATGGCAATTCAAGTTAATCAATACGTGCAAAATTGTCAAATATGTAAAGAGTCCAAAGCTCCAAATTACCATACCATGCCGACTATAGGGGATGAAGTACAAACCGATAGACCGTTTCAGAAAATTTATGTTGATTTTTTAGGGAAGTATCCTAGATCCAAGAATGGGAACGCATACATATTCATTGCTGTGGATCACTTCACAAAGTTCGTATTCCTCAAATCCATGAAAGAAGCCACAGCCAAGAATGTGGTTCAATTTCTGGTACAAGAAATTTTTCAGAAGTTTGGGGTTCCCGAAGTACTGCATAGTGACAACGGTCAGCAATTTGTCTCCACATTATTTCAAGAAATGTTAAACTCATACAATATTACACATATGAAAACAGCCTTTTACTCGCCGCAATCGAACGCAGCCGAGCGAGTAAATCAGTCCGTCCTTACAGCCATTAGAGCATATTTAGAAAACGACCAAAGGGATTGGGATTTGTACCTGGCTGAAATAGAATGCGCACTACGTACAGCCGTGCATTCAGCGACTGGAGTTTCACCATTTTTTGCGCTATATGGATACCATATTTATTCAAATGGTGCAGACTACAAATTGGCCAGAAAATTACTGTCCATGTCAGACCACCACATAGTAAATTTGCAAAAAGACGACAAACTAGCAATAATTCGAGATAAAATAAGGGCTAACCTAACAAACGCATATAAAAAAGTGCAATCAGATATAATACGAGAGCACGAGAGACAAAATTCCACCCAGGCCAAGAGGTATATCGAAAAAATTTTGTACTTTCAGACTTCAAAAATAATATAAATTCAAAATTTTGTAAGAAATACATAAAGTGTCGCATATGCAAACCAATTGGCAACAACATGTATGAACTGGAGTCACTCCAGGGAAAACCAATTGGAGTTTTCCATGCAAAAGACATAAAAGTCTGAGAATAAGTGCAATATTTTTTTTTTGTATCTGTGATATTTACGGTCTACTGTGATATAGGATTAAGAATTTTATGATAGGGTAGAAGGCAATATTGTATATTCATTTGTTTATATTCATTTCTCATACGTTTTTTTTATGATTTATATCTGACTAAAATTTTTTTTTACAAACGCAAGAAACAACTAATTGATTCACCAATAGTATATAAACTTAAACGAAATGTTAACCAAGATAGTACACAAATAGACGAACAGAATAGCGCAGATACTTACGTGTAATTGCCCGGCTTGAGACTTGACAGGGTGTGGGAGTTCCCCACGTTTGTGATGGCCAAAAATGAAATGAATATAGTGAAGAGACAAGCACCCCATACACTACGCCGCACACCGGTTATACTGGCGTACACTTGGTACCACCGGAGTTTTGTTGCGACGTATTTGGCACATACATATGTATGTATCCACCACCATGAACCGCTCATGTGTTGAATTTGGTTTTGTCTGATGATTTTGTTTGTTTGCGGGGGTGCGATTGTGCCTGGGGATTGAATTGGATTTTTCGGCTCATGGTAGTCTGGAAGTCTATGCGCCAGCAAGTGTGACTAACCTATTTTTTTTATATTTTCTGGGATGGGTACACAAATGGCTTGTGGTTGATTATTTTTAGGAGTCAGTATTATAATGTTGGGCTGACCTTTCAGATGATGGTTGTTTGTGTGGTGAATGAATGGATAATTGTGGTTGTAAGCAGGAATTATGATTTAATTTTTTTTGTGCTCTGTGGTTTCACACGTTGTGCCAATGAAAATAATAATGGAAATGTCAAAATCTGGCAGTAGTACTAAAAACACTACACCGATAGGGTATTGCCAACAAAGATTGATGACAGAGTTGTAAATGTTGGGCCTATTGGATTTTTTTAAACTGAACAAAAAAATAGCCCATCCAATATGCGTTTTGTTTTTGTAAAACGAAAATAACTGAAAAATATGAAATTGTAGTTTTGTTGGTTTAGAGAAAATGGAAAAATACTGTAGAAAATAATTTTTGGAAGTACACGTAGGTAGTGGAATATATAGTGATAGAATCAAGTAGCCATTATTATTTGAGCAAGTGTCTGGTAAAAAGGTGGAGTTGTTAAATCGAAAAAAAATAGTTGATAAAAAAAAAAAGAAATAAATTAAACCAAATTAAGCAAACTGTGCATATCACATTTGGACCGTTGAGTAGACATTTTATTTATTTGAAGAAAAGGCGCTAGAATACACACGAACGTAAGTATTATATATATGTATAACCCCGCAGATATAAAAAAGGATAAGATAGGATACGTGTTTCTTTAATCTATGATTAATAGGTGGTAGTCCGGACAAAATCTGTGGACGCAGTCCAACTCGTCTTTCACGGACAGCCACTTAGTGCTTTTCTGGAGGAATTGGTCGAACCTCTATCAAAGATAAAAATACACAACAGGTAAACCTGTATAATTTAAGATTAGCAAAAGTGGTAGGCAGCCATTAGAATACAAAAAAGAAAGGCGCCTAAATAAAATTCGCCATTTTCTGTGATTCACCATACAGACGAAAGATCAGTATTTGAGAAACTTAAGGTGTCCAGACAACCCTAGCAAAGACTGAAACAAAGTTTATGTTAAATGTTTATATGTCTTGTTGTTTTTTTTTATGTCTTTATGTGGAAATAGTGAATAATTTAAATAAAATAAGTTTATCACGTAATATTTGTTAGTGCCGAAATATAAAGTAATAACTTAGGAAAACGCGGGAAATTTCTATTTTTTTTAAAGGAATTTGTAAAAGGCGGGAAAAGCTATAATTTTTATCTGCGATATAGAAATACCACCTAAGTGAGCTCTTTTAGGTAGGATAGTAAATCAAGCAATTCAGTGTGGGAAAACGATAAATTCTTTTACAAGTTTTTTTTAGGGAAATAGTAAGTTAGTTGGTCGCATAAAGCTTTGGAGTTTCCGGGTGAAGTGCAAGAGCAACTTGTCAGTTTTTTTTATATTGAGGCACCCTTAATTTTGTTCCTAATACTATATATGTAATTTTCTTTATTGTTTAGTGTATAGGTTAGTTTAAAATTTTAAAGAAATCGTAAAACAAAGAATTTGTATTTTTTTTATTGAGTTTAAAGATAGTTTTAGGTCTCAAGACCACTCGAATTAAAAGCAAACTAAAATTTGACTCGTTTAGCCCATTAGGAGGCGATATATTTTTTTTAATTTAATATACAGAAAATCTAAAAAAATTTAAAAAGGAAAGGTATAATAAGGAATATTAATTATTGTTTAGTTTAAAGAATTTTGTTTAGTCTTAAATTTGAATTTAAATAAACCTTATGTAGTTCGTCAATAATTGTACAAAAGAAAAAAATGTTTTTGTGCTAAAGTGATTTTACTCGGGTGAGGTTGGATGTGAAGATAGTGGTTTAAGGAAGAGTGTGTGGGTTATGGGGGACACAAACAAAATGAGAACGGATCAAAAGTGTCCTAGGCAGGGTGGGCGAAGTGGGGAACACAATCACCTAGTTCTCCCTCTGAGTGTTTCCGTGAATGGGTAAAGTTTCTTTTTGTTTGTACAATAGTTTTTTTTTATGTTGTTCAATTTACTTGTGCTTGTCTCTGGCCTGTAATTGTGGGTTGGAACCTGCCCTGATGGTGCTGTTGAGCTGGCTGGCATCACAATTGCAGAGTCATAACGAGGCACGTAACAAATGGTTTCTATATTTGAAAAAAGTAAAACAAATTTCTACACATACCAGCTCAAGAGTGCTAAAGGTCTGCAAATTGTATTGAGGGCATAGATTCGTATGTTTCTCCCAAAGATATATAGGATGCTCTCGTCCTCCAGTGATTTAAGGTAAAAAATTTATCGAACATAATAAAAAAAAGATTGAAAAAAATGAGATACATCCATATATAATTTAAAATATCTCTTATATAGAAAAATAACAGTTGAAGAACCACACAAGCATTTAGGACCCGTACAGTGCTATAATTGTCAAGAATATGGCCATACTAAAATTTACTGCAATTAAACTACTGTTTGTGTTTTGTGCGGCAAATTACACGGCACTGCTACTTGCAATAAGCCAAAAGATCAAAGTGACAAAAAATGCATTAATTGTGGAGGCTAACTACAGAAGTTGTCCTGTATACGCTTTTATCAAACACACTATGGTGCAAAAACCTAAATTAGCCCCAGCCCAATCAGCAAACGCTTTTTTTGTGCAAGTGCGCCAAGCAGGTAATTCCCGTGTATCGTAAGCCGATGCTGCTAAGAGAAATTCTATTCCTACAAAAAATGTTTCACCACCAAATAATTTAACACATACAAACTCTAGCTTTAATTTCAATCGTGTTGAAGCTACTATTGATAATCTGGTGCAAACTATAAATAATTTTACAACAAATATGACTAGCATGATGCAAGAAATGCTGCGAATGCAGAATATACTACTTCAAGCATTAGTTAACAAACCATGAATACGTTAACAATTTGTTTCTGGAACGCAAACGGCATTCGCCAACATAAAAATGAACTTCAGCACTTCCTCACGGAAAAAAATATTGATACTATGTTGGCCTCAGTGACTCATTTGACTTCGAAAAGCGTTTTTAAAATTTATTCCTACACCTTATATGACTCAAAGGACCCGAGAGGAAGAGCATGCGGTGTATCAGCAAGTTTAATAAAGTCAAGACTCAAATTCTTGACAACAGTTGTGAAGAACATCTACAAGCAACAAATATTGGCACTGGATAGTTTTGTGCGAATTTCGTATATCATCTTCCCTCCCAGATTTGCAATCACTGAGGATCAATACTAAAATTTCTACAAATGTCTTGTAGCTGGCTACAATGCAAAACATACGTTCCGGGGTTCAGCCTTATTACACCCAAAGGTCGAGCGTTGTTCAACACAATTTCAAAAATATTGGCCTACTGACATACAAAAAAATCCGGATGTTATAGATTTTGGCGTCATAAAAAATATCTCTATGTATTTAATTCAAATTGAATATTCTAGATCTCTCGTCCGATAACTTTCCCACGATCGTTACAATTTGTAGCCCATATCTGAAATTGATAAATCGTGTTAATTGGGATTAAAAAAAATATCTTAGTAGTCATTGCACGGAAAGTATTATGCTAAGCACATACGATGATATTGAAACTAATATTGCCAATCTTAATGAAAATATTAAAAAAACTGCTGAAATGACACTAGTTCCCATCCGCTGAGTAAGGTTAATAGAATTTATTCTACTGATATTGAAAATTTCCTGTGTGAAAAAACAAGAGCTAGAAGAGAATGGCAACATCACATATCACCCTAACTTAAAATCAGATTTAAAGAGTGCACTAAACGACTCCAAGAGTTGCTTGA
Source organism: Tachina lurida (assembly GCA_944452675.1). Taxonomy (NCBI): domain Eukaryota; kingdom Metazoa; phylum Arthropoda; class Insecta; order Diptera; family Tachinidae; genus Tachina; species Tachina lurida. The sequence continues at coordinate 73,488,470 of OX101754.1, forward strand.
ATTTGAAAAAAATGCATCTCTTAAAAATTATTTGGAAGGTCTTCATGTCAGACCAGCATCTAATTACTGTTTGTGGTGCGCTGCTAGTAAGCTAAAAACACCCGTTGAGCTTAAACCACCTCTGCACACATCTATAGGAGGTTGGGCAAGAAGCGATACTGAAAAAGGAAAAATATTTGGTAAACATCAAAATCCGTATTTACCCCAAACACATGTTCTGGTATTGTTGATTTGCCGAATGTAGTACCGGTACCCCCTCGAATAATAAAATTAAGGACGCGTGATCTACAAAAACTAATTTCTGAACTAACCCGAAGAAAGAAAGAAAGAAAGCTATTGATTGAATTAGAAACCAGATGTCTGCATCTGTTGCCTCGTATTGCAATTAGAGTCATGTTATTCATTTTTAATGCCATTTTACAACTGGAGTATTACCTGACGCTTTCTTCGGGTCGAGTTCAACAATTACGTTTTGCAGTTCACGCATCTTACACCTTAAGGGACGAGGGGGTAGAGAGACTACACTCGGTAAATCGGCAGCACCCGTAAATGAATTGGGAGTGAATACAGATTTTAAATACTCAGAAAATAAGTTACTATAAGTTACACTATCGCTTCTTGCCCAGCCTCCGGTCGAAGTACACAGTGGTGATTTAAGATCAACGGGTCTTTTAAGATTTTTAGTATCGCGCCATAAAGAGTAATTAGATGTTGACGTTACATCAAGACCTTCTAAATACTTTTCCAGTAATGCAGTCTTTTCCGACGATAGTAGCTCTTTGAGTCGTTTAGTACATTCTTTAAGTCTGATTTTATTTAGGGGTGATCTGTGTTCTTGCCATTCTCTTCTAGCTCTCCTTTTTTCACATACAAGACGTTCAATTTCCGTAGAATAAATTCTATTAAAGCCAGTCTGCGGCACGGAAGGAAAATTACTTCTTGGATTTTGTACCAACTGTGAAAACAAAATGTCTTTTTGGACCATGGTACTTTACGGTACCATTTTTTAATATTTATTAATAAGAGTGGAAACGTAAAAAATATGTGTAAAAATTCAGAAGTAAACAATAAAAACAGATCCAGCTAAACCCCTCAATAATCAATTTCAATGTATTTTTAATAAAAAAGTTATTTTACTAATTAAGTAAAATAATAATTTGGGATTATTAGTGCGTTAATAAACGTTAAACTTAAATAAAAACAGAAACTTAACAAAAATGTGTATAAAAATTCAGTATAAAAAATTAAATATAACATAAAAAAAATTATAAATATTACATTCATAGAGATCGGTTATCCTAAATAAAACACACACAAAAAAATTAAAACAACATAGGCAAAATTAATGTTACCATATCATCGTTTGGTTTCTGGTTTGCTGCAGGCATAATGTATTTTGTATATAATGTGCCGCAAGCCAGAAACAAACTGACGATATAGTAAAACATTGGCATTTTTAAATTGTACCAAGTATTACCACGGTACCAACGAGGTCAAAAATGTACCATAAAAAGTACAATTGTATCATGATTTCCATCCGTGGTCTGCGGTAGTGAGGTAGTGGCATGTTCAGCAGCCTGTTTAATATTTTCGTTAAGATTGGCAACATTAAATTCAATATCATCACATGATCTTAGCTGAATGTTTTCTACACAGTGACTACTAATATTTAAGTCCCTATGAATATTTTTCGTGACGCCAAAATCTATAACATCTGGAATTTTTCTTACGTCAGTAGGCCAATAAGTATGCTCCCCACTCGAAATGACATCTAAACCCATTTTTGAAATTGTATTAAACAACGCTCACCTCTAGGTGTAACAAGACGCGAGCCCCAGTACGTATGTTTTGCATTGTAGTCACCAGCTGCCACGAAACAAGATCCAAGCGATTTGTAGAACTTCTCATACTGATCTTCGGTAACTGAAAATCTGGGAGGTGAGTAAATTGATTTTTTTTTTTTTATGCATGAATTTTTATTTATTGTATCTTCATATATGAACTAACAATAAGTATTCAAATCTTAAATCTAAAAAATATAATTAGGCCCGACCAATGTCGGACATAAGCTTAGTAGTAGTTATATATAATACATATGTAAATAGTGATAATCAAAAGGAAAAAAAAATAAAAGTATTTTCAAGAAGTCCCATCTGGAGTGCTGTGAATAAGAGCCATTGTGTCCCTCTTTTTTAGGCGGATGTGTCCAGTAAAGTTCAAAATATTACGGGCAAGCGGATTAGGATGTGACTCGAGTTTTGTTAAATATTTGCCAGCGTATTTTGCAATTTCTTCAGTCACTAGTGGCATATTCAAATCACGATGTATATTTGAATTTTTGATGTACCATGGAGCCGATGTTATCATGCGTAAAATTTTATTTTGCCTGCGTTGAATTTTCTCTACATTTGAAGCTGAAGCAGTGCCCCATAGTTGAATTCCGTAGCACCATATTGGCTTTAAGAGCGACTTGTATATTAAAAGTTTACAGTCTAGGCTAAGTGTTGAATTTCGACCAATCAGCCAATGTACCTGAGTTAGTTTAAGTTTCATTTGAGTTAACTTAGAATCAATGTGGTGTTTCCATGTAAGTCGTCGATCAAGGTGTATACCAAGATATTTCACATGTGAATGTTGAGAAACAACTTGATTGTTAATCCGAATGGGGGAACAAGTATCTCTTCGTAAAGTAAATGTTACTTGAACACACTTTTGTTCATTTATCTTGATTCTCCATAAGTTTAACCAAAGCTCCATCTGGCTAATGTGTTCCTGGAGTTTGCGGGATGCCTCATCAGGGTTTTCATGCATACTAAGGCAGGCTGTATCGTCGGCAAATGTGGAAGTATGGATACTACTGCTCACAGGCATATCACAAGTATAAATTAAATATAAAACTGGTCCCAGTATACTCCCCTGTGGCACACCAGATGAAATTGTTTCAGGCCTACTTGTAAAGTCTCCTTCCGCAACAGTGAACTTACGGGAAATAATGTAACTTTCCAAAAGATTTAAAATGTTTATTGGTAAGTAAGTCTTCAATTTTAAAATAAGGCCTTCATTCCACACTTTATCAAATGCCTGGAAAACGTCAATAAACAGCGCAGAACAATACTTTTTTCCCTCAAAAGTTCTTCTTATAAATTGAACTAATCTGTGAGTTTGTTCAATGGTGCTATGCTGACTTCTAAAACCAAATTGATGGTCTGGTATGCACCCACTACTAATTAGAATTGGGGACAATTTTGTTTTGAGCAGTTTTTCGAAAAGCTTTGACATTGTAGATAGTAGACTTATTGGCCTATATGACTCAGCCTTTGTTATATCTTTGCCCGGCTTTGGAATCATTTTAACCTTGGCAAGTTTCCAGTTGTGTGGATAATACTCCAGTCGTAAAATAGCATTAAATATGAATAACAGGATTCTCATTGCAATACGAGGCAAGTTCATCAGCATCTGATTACTAATTCCATCAATACCCGGAGCTTTCTTCGGGTTGAGTTCGGCAATTAATTTTTGTAAATCACGCGTCTTAAACTTTATGTGTTGAGGGGGTAGAGCGACTATATTCGGCAAATCAGCAACACCAGTACATATATTTGGCGTAAAAACGGATTTTAAGTGCTCAGCAAATATTTTACCTTGTTCAGTATCGCTTCTTGCCCAATCTCCGGTAGATGTGCGTAGAGGTGGCTTATACTCAACGGGTGTTTTAAGCTTTCTGGCAGCGCGCCACAAGGAGTAATTAGACGCCGGTGTAACATCAAGACCCTCCTGAGTAAATTGATGATATCACGAAATTCGCACAAAAATTGTCTACGAAAATGTTCGTTGCTTGCATATATTCTTCACTAACGTTCTCAAGGATATAGTGCTTGAGTCTTGACTTAATTAGAATTACTGATCCACCGCATGCTCTTCGTCTTGGGTCCTTTGAATCATATAGAGTGTAACCATTTATTTTAAAGCAGCTTCTCGAAGTCAAGTGAGTCTCAGAGACCAACATTATATCAATATTTTTTTCCATGAGGAAGTGTTCAAGTTCATTTTTATGTTGGCGAATGCCGTTTGCGTTCAAGAAACATAGTTTTAACGTGTTCATGGTTTGTTGACTAATGCTTGAAGCAGAGTATTCTGCATTCTCAGCATTTCTTGCATGATGCAAGAAATGCTGTTGTTTATAGTTAGCACCAGATTCTCAATAGTAGCTTCAAGACGACTAAAGGTAAAGCTAGAGTTTGCATTTGTTGAATTACTTGGCGGTGGAACATTTTGTGTGGGAATAGAACTAGTCTTAGCAGCATCGGCATACGATACACGTGAAGTAACTAGTTGGCTAGTTTGAGGAAGAGTGCCGGAGTAAGCATTTGCTGATTGAACTGGAGCTAATTTAGGTTTTTGACCCATAGCCTGTTTAACGAAAGAATATACAATTACTGCATTTTTTTTCTGCTTGTACTTTTGGCTTGGTACAGTTAGCAGTACCATGCAATTCACTGCAGATAAAACAAACTGTAGGTAATTTGCAGTAAGTTTTTGTGTGGCCATATTCTTGGCAATTATGGCACTGTACGGGACCTGATCGCTTACGTGGCTCTTCAACTGTGATTTTTCGGTATAAGAGGTATTTTAGACTATAAACAGCTATTCACGTATGTATGTATACATGCAAGGCGCATGTATTAGGTGACGGCGCTAAACAGGCTGACTAATATTTACCAAGTCAAATGTCAAATTTATATTGTGGAGGTATAAGCCTAAAAACATGCTTTTATTTTGTTTATCCGCAAACATCTAACAAATATTCAGTTTTGTATGGTATGTAACATTTCTTATAAGAAACATACACTCTGACGATGCTAAACTCTTTTAAAAAGTAAAATGGTAATTTACACCAACAAAGTACACGTGGTTATTGCTGTTGTAATGTTTAATGAGGGTAATGAGGGTACCTGTTTGATGTGCCTTATATGAATGTACGTTTATACATCCAAACTAACCTTTGATACTCAAAGCGCGTAAAAATTTTTTGAGAATAGAGCTAAATTTAAAAAAAAACTAGTGTTTTCATGGGAATTGTTAAAATTTAGGTTTAAAATTTTTTAAACGCACTAATAATCCCAAATTATTATTTTACTTATTAAGTAAAATATTTTTTTATTAAAAATACATTGAAATTGATTATTAAGGGGTTTCAGCTGGATCCTATGCTGGATCCTATGCTGGATCCTATTCTGTTTTCAACTTTGTTATTTGTTGTTAGGCTTCTCATTTGTTTAAATGAAAGTTTATAATATAATAACTCTAGTTGTTATAATAATAATAAATAAAAGATTACACTTTGCAACAAATTTTTATATTTTTTCCATAACCTTAAAGATTAGATGTTTTCTTAGCTAATTTAGGGTAGGTGAACACGAATATGGCATTTATTTATTTTTCTTAAGAAGAGTTTTCGAAATATTCACGAAAAACGTGTTCTTTTGTAGTTTACGAGGATATTGCCAAAAATCTTGTGGACTGTTTATTTAAATTGAGCAAAATTTTCTACCGTCGAAAAGATATGTTTTTCTTTTACAGAAACCAAATTCAACCATTTATGTTTGTTTAATTTAATTTTTTTTTTACATATTTAAGATATTTTCTCAAGTCTTAAGGAAAAAATGCATCAACATAAAAACTGAAATATTCTATTCCGTCAAATAAAATTAAATAAAACTTTAACACATACACTTTTTATTTTCTTTTTAGCTGGCGAGCATGGAAGGTTATTTTAGAAAGAAATTATGTATGCTTGTGGGAAATCTATAAATGTTTTTGTTGTTGGTTTTATTTAGTTTGATTTTTCAATATGTAGGTACGAAAGCTTGTATGTAGGTTTTTGAATTGAATGTTTTTTGGTTTGTTAAGCGGTTGCAGCAGGTTTATGATTTTAGAGTATAAGTGCGTGTGTGCATAGAGAAAACGTTGCTTTAGTTTTTTTTGCTTGTGGGAAATCTATAAATGTTTTTTGTTGTTGGTTTTATTTAGTTTGTGTAAGATATTTAGGATTGTCAAAGGGAATTAGAGATGCGTGATCATGGGAGCCATCGTTATGCTCATGAATGTGTATTTGCGTATGTTTTTACAATAACTTGAGCGTTGGCAGATGGATAAATAGTCGTATATGTATATGTATAAAAAAGCGAGTGTGTAATGCCGAGTACACATCTGGCATTTGTTGTGTTCTAGTAATTTTTTAAAATGAGTGCAACGCGTTTCACATTATGTTTGTTTATAGGGAAAGCAATACCACACAACAAAAAATAAATACAAAATCGGAAATCATAAACGTTACCACTATTGCACACTGTGCACGCGACATTACTTTTTTTGTTTGTAGTTTTTCGTTTAGGACATGGAAGGGTATTTACAGAAAGTAATTATGTATGCTGGTGAGATACCAATGTTTCTGTTTTTGTTGTTGTTTGATCTTTAATTTTTTTTAATGTGTAAAGAATAAAATATACAATTTAGGCGTGTTGTATTTATTCACTCTTTTCACTTATTTTGTAAACAAATTGAAGTTTGTGAAATATCAATAGAGGATTGTCAAAGATTGGTTGTTATTTTCACTGCTTGCTAAAATTTGTCTCTGTCTCTTGTACATACCATATACATATAAATAAATGATTGAACAAAATTTTGTATATTTTTAATCTACATCATCTACAACAGTCTGGACACAGCTGACTAGTTCCCGTATTTTAGTTTTCTTTTTCAGACACCATTTCCTACAAAAATAGGGTGGATTGAATTCCGTTTCAGTACGGAATCTAACTCTGTGACATGGCCGATTATGTATGCTTGTGGGAAATCTATAAATGTTTTTTGTTGTTGGTTTTATTTAGTTTGATTTTCTTATTTCCTATGTTTTGAAGATATGAATAAAATATGTAAATTATGGGCAATGAACTTACTTGAAGGTTGGAGAAATTGAAGTGTAAGATATTTAGGATTGTCAAAGGGAATTAGAGATACGTGATCATGGGAGCCAACGTTATGCTCATGAATGTGTTAATTTGCGTATGTTTTTGCAATAACTTGAGCATTGGCAGATGGGTAAGTAGTCGTATATGTATATAAAAAAGCGAGTGTGTAATGCCGAGTACATATCTGGCATTTGTTGTGTTCTAATAATTTTTTAAAATGTTTGCAACGCCTTTCACATTATGTTTTTTTATAGGGAAAGCAATATCACACAACAAAAAATAAATAAAAAATCGGAAATCATAAACGTTACCACTAGTGCACACTGTTGCGATTGCAAAAAATATCATAGTGTGCACGCGGCATTACTTTTTTTGTTTGTAGTTTTTCGTTTAGGACATGGAAGGGTATTTATAGAAAGTAATTATGTATGCTGGTGAGATATCAATGTTTCTGTTTTTGTTGTTGTTTGATTTTTAATTTTTTTATTTGTAAAGAGTTTGAAGAAATGAATAAAATATACAATTTATGCGTGTTGTATTTATCCATTCTTTTCACTTATTTTGTAAACAAATTGAAGTTTGTGAAATATCAATAGAGGAATGTCAAAGATTGGTTGTTATTTTCACTGGTTGCTGACATTTGTCTCTTGTACATACCATATACATATAAATAAATGATTGAACAAAATTTTGTATATTTTTAATCCACATACTTATGTAGCGTGTTCTAACTATCAAGATTGTATAGTAAACATTTAAAGTCAACTTGACCGCAAAATACATAACATCCAATGGCATTGAAATTTTTTTTGCACTGGACAATTGACACTCATGCAAATGCATTCGACAGACTGCAACGTAAATATGTATTTTGTACAAATGCTATTTGACACTCACCAGTCTGACGAAGGCCGCAGCATAATGCATTTGAATGAATCATAATTAATAACCACATGTGTTTATATAATAAATATAAACAATACAAAATCCATGTTTTTCAAATTTCTTATGAGATACACGCCGCACGCCAACCGTGGGAAACTAAAAGAAACAATTTGCTTATTAAGCATATATCTTTTATTTTCCCTCTTATGTTATCTTAACCTATCTAGGTTAAGCTTTATTCTCATAACTAGTATATAAGACAATGTAATTTTATTTTAAAATTAATGAATAAACAACTTTCTTGTGAGCTCCTTGCTGAGCTCTAACCATCAAAAGAAATAGTTTACTTCATTAAAGGCATTCATCTGCCTTCAACCAATTTTGAGCCAGTGGCGTTTATTAGCGCCGGCACCCTCCGGCAGGTAGACATTAGCTAAAATTTTAAATTATTGCAAGCTTAATTATTACACTTATTCAAAAAAATATCGTAAATATATGTTGTAGCAATGTAAAAATAGAAAATTAATGGCGTTTTGTTTTCTGAGCAATATGCTGCATTTATGCTGCCTTTTACATTTCTTTGTGTTCTTTTCTGAAAAATATGTATTATTTTAAAAATCAACGCGTTCTTTTCTCATGATGTTACCCTTAAAAAGAAAAAAAAATGCTACATGTTCAACACTCATTTTCATTAAAGGGGCATGAGTGCAGCATTACTCTAACAGCTGTTTTTGTTATTGTCATTTTATAGTTCGTCATTGTTTTATGCCGAAACTTGTTGGAAAATTGTTCTTTTGTAAACGCAAAATACGCAACACTTCTTAAAGATCAGGTGAGCATTTAAAAATGTTGCAAAATTACATGTAACATATATGTTACACTTTTCTTTTAGAAAAGAAAACGCCATTAAATGAATTTTTTAGTTATTTTCCTGATTTCTTAAGGCACAAACTCCATAATTATGATAGCTGCAGTAAAAATATTCCGGATATTTAAGTTGTATTTGCTTAAAGTTGATGCAGCCAATATCCTCGATGTTGAAGTAGTTTCTCAAACCATTTCTTCTTTTCCACACCCTTAACATAGATTGAAGAATGTTTTAAATTGGATTTTAAAAATTTTACAACACTCTTAAATGATGTTGATCCGTCATTCCAATTCACATGATGAAAGTTTCTTGTTAGCCAATTCGCTTCTCTTTGTTTTGCTTTGGTAATCTTTTGGAGTTAAATGGTGGTTTAATAATAACATTTATGAGCTCCTTATTGTTAAGAACAATTGATATTTCTTTTGCAATGAAGATGTTTGAATTGGATTTAAATCCTTGCATATCGAGGAAAACTTTATCCACAATAATCTTATTTTTTATTTACATTATTTTACGAAGTTGACCTTTTAAGGGTATGTATTCTATTATGCGATCGTGGATGAGAATGCAAAAGGCATATGTATCGGTAGGAATGTTGGAGTCCGTTTCAATTTAAATTTTTATATCAACAGGACCGTTAGAGAGGGCTCGTTTTGGTGACTGACATCTACTACCACTATCGGCACACTATTTTTAAATTCTTGAACAGTTAGAAGCGGTTGTGATTCCCTCATGTAGTAGCTTTGTTGAAACCGCAGATACATATCAACCAACCATTTTTAAATTTTATATTTAGATCATCACATGGGTACGATTCTGAATTTAAATGCATTTTTAAATTGTTTAGATTACAGTGAACAAACTTATTTTCTTGTTGAAAAGAAATCAATAGAAAACGGGGTCGTTCTCTATTTGCAGCCAATTTAACATTTCATATATAGCTAGTTCCTGTATTTAGTTGAGGATTAATGTGACAATCCCAACTGAGAAATGCCATCGGTATAGAAGCACCACTGTTAATAATTTTAATCATATTCAATTTGCTCAGATCGGATAATTGTACATGCGGAATTCTCCATGAGATGTTTGAGATACTAATTTTTGGTTTGTCAGTAGCAACAGTTGAGTATACGAGTTTTTCATCGTTCTTACTACGTAAGAGAACCAATTCATGTTTACCGCTGAGTATAATTTTATTATAGTCTTCAGCAAAACCTAAAAATATTTTCAGTGGTACATAGAAATTAAAGTGTCCATTTGAAATATCCAAATCATCGAGTTTGTTCCATCCTGCATTGTACAAGCCAACACTTTCTGTTGGTGATAAAGAAACAAAATTTTTTAGGCTGCTTGTAATCGCTAAATGTCTTGTATGATCAATTTCTATGCCATTAAGTTCATATCGAATTTCGTCAAAGAAATGTGCCACAAAGTTATTTTTTAATTTTAGATTTAGAAACGATGATATTTTGCTGTTATTATCATCTACAATACTTCCCTCAACATATATGTAAATTTCACTGGGAAGCACATATAAGTCTTGATTTTGTATTGAAATTCGAATCTCATCATTATTGTTGAGGGATTGGAGGTATGGTGTATATGTGTGATAGTCCTTTTTAATTATACTCTCGTCTGATTGAGGTTTTTCTAGAACATCTACGGCCGTTTGTATAATGAAAAATTGGCATGAAGTTAGAGTAGAGTTGAATTATGTGTTATGTGTATAACAATCTGCTAAACTCTGGCTAGTGAGTTGCCAAATATCTTCCAACTTTTGAAAAACATCTGCTCAGTGTCAAAATTTTATATAAACAAAAGAAAAGTCAATCGTTTTTGTGCACGAAAATAAAAAATTGAAACTTTAGACGCTTTAGATAATTTGGAACAATTTACGGTGTGTTATCGGCAAAAAAAAAGTATAAAAAGAGAAGAAACCCATTTTTGGAGTACAGCGAAAAACGAGTTTCGTTTTAAATATAGATTTTCAAAAGAAAACAGCAAAAAATTAATAAGGCTGGTGAAAGCTGACCTTAAAGGGAAAGGTACAAGAAAAGGCGGTAGCATTTCTCCACACGTACAAGTGCTGGCAGCTTTAAGGTGCTGGGGACGTAACACTGTACAAGACGACTGTGCTGAGTACCATGGTTTCACCCAGTCAACTATGAGTAGAATTTGTGCAAAGGGTGCCCATGCGTTTGCCAGAAACGCATACTGCCCTCAACATATATGTAAATTTCGCTGGGTAGCACATATAAGTCTTGATTTTGTATTGAAATTCGAATCTCATCATTATTGTTGAAGGATTGGAGGTATGGTGTATATGTGTGATAGTCTTTTTTAATTATACTCTCGTCTGATTGAGGTTTTTCTAGAACATCTACGGCCGTTTGTATAATGAAAAATTGGCATGAAGTTAGAGTAGAGTTGAATTATGTGTTATGTGTATAACAAACTGCTAAACTCTGGCTAGTGAGTTGCCAAATATCTTCCAACTTTTGAAAAACATCTGTTCAGTGTCAAAATTTTATATAAACAAAAGAAAAATCAGTAATTTTTGTGCGCGAAAATAAAAAATTGAAACTTTAGACGCTTTAGATAATTTGGAACAATTTACGGTGTGTTATCGGCAAAAAAAAGTATAAAAAGAGAAGAAACCCATTTTTGGAGTACAGCGAAAAAGAGTTTCGTTTTAAATATAGATTTTCAAAAGAAAACAGCAAAAAATTAATAAGGCTGGTGAAAGCTGACCTTAAAGGGAAAGGTACAAGAAAAGGCGGTAGCATTTCTCCACACGTACAAGTGCTGGCAGCTTTAATGTGCTGGGGACGTAACACTGTACGAGACGACTGTTCTGAGTACCATGGTTTCACCCAGTCAACTATGAGTAGAATTTGTGCAAAGGGTGCCCATGCGTTTGCGAAAAAGGCCAAGCACTTTATTAAAATGCCAACATTAGCCGAAGAACAAATTGTGGAAATGGAAAAATTTAGAAAACTTGCTGGATTTAAAAATGTTATAGGAGCTATTGACTGCACCCACATTCGTATGAAAGCTATAGGTGGTGACGATGCTCAATTATTTGTAAATCGAAAGGGATACTTTTCCCTAAACGTACAGGTACGTAAAACAATGTGAAAAACGAATTAAATATGTACATACATATTTTTATAGCTATTGCTATTTATGGCGAGATACAGGGGTTAGAAAATGATTTTCGTAACAAAATTAATCGACACTATTACAGTTATGAATTTATTTTTGTTTTGATTTCTTTGTACTTAAAAGCACCGTACGAAAATAAACGAAACAAATTGTTTGAATTTGTTTTGTTTCGTTCTTTGAAGTAAGTGAAAAAAACAAAACAAAAACAATGAGAAACAGTGCTCAATTTGTTTTTGTATTGTGTTTGCCCTGATCACAAACCAGAGAACACAGCCGATCGACTGTAAACCGGCTAACAGCCGCCACCGGCCGCAAACAATATATTAATTAAATCGTGCGCCGCTAGAAAAGATAATAATTGGAAATAAATGGAAACGTTTTAAAATATTTGCGGCGAATTTGAAAAATTTTAATTGTGGCTCTTGCCGTTCTTCATAACTTATCCATTATGTATAATGAGGAAAACTTTAGTAAGGCTAAAATATCTTTAAACAGTTTTAAAATATCTCTGCATTCATATTATGTGAAAAATATTTTATAGATGACGACGTGCAAGCAATACCTCATCTAATGAAATTTCCCAGAATGGCACTGAAAATGAAAATGTGTCTTTTTGAAATTGCGACAACCTAAAGCTGTACGTTGCAAAAATGTTTTTACCAAATTTTAAAGAGATACAATATGTATATATGTATTTTTTTTAAACGTTTATTAACAAAAAATAACGGAATACAATAAGTGAAATAAACATGTAATTCATTAAAATAAAAACTTAAACAAAATATCAATTCATCGTACGCTAGTTTTAATAAAGAAATAAAGCTGAAACTGTTTAACAATGGGAAAAGCGATTAAGTTTAAATAATATACTATTTAGAAGTACATATATTGTATGTCCATATAGTAGTTATAACAATTCATGGAATGTTAAAAAATAGTTCAATTAATTGGAAAAATAAAAGCAATCACTACAAAAAGGAAAAAAATATATGTAAATAATAACTGTCTCAAAACATCAAAAGACAATTTCTTTTCGTTAAATTACATTGGTCGGGCCTAATTATATTTTTTAGATTTAAGATTTGAATACTTATTGTTAGTTCATATATGAAGATACAATAAATAAAAATTCATGCATAAAAAAAAAAAAAAATTACATTTGAAACAAAACCAATGAGGTCTTTTTCTATGTTCCGGCCAAAATGTAAAATTGGAAATTATCTACATTAAAATTTTATAAATTTGTTTTAAAACCTCAATGACTTGAAATTTGGAAAACACAGAACATGCCCAATAATTAATTTTTATTTTAATTGAATTGCACGAAAGAAACACTTTTTTTCACATGTCACATTAAATTAGAATTAGCAGAACTCTAATTAAAAAGTCCACTTTTCTTCAACTTTTCAATTTCTAATTGAATTTTTTCTACTCTTAGGGTATGTTCCTCTTTTTCTTGCTTTTCTAAAATTTCATTTTTTTTTTGCATAATGTGATTTTCTTCCGAGAGTTTAATTTCCAATTCTTTCTGTTCAATACTTATATCCAATAGTTTGATTCTTTTTACATTCTCGTTTTCGAATTCACATTGACACTTCGTCATTCTTTTTCTGTTGAAAATTGACTTCTTCACTTTCTTTATTGGAGTATCATCTTCCGTATTAAATATTTTATCGTCTGTTTTTATAGATTCGTTTAGCTCGGTAACATCAATTTTTTTTTGAAGACGATTCAATTATTTGTGAGTTGCTATCATAAAAATTGGTGTCAATTTCAAAGTGCTTGGTAGTCTTGAAATAAACTCCTCCTCCACGCTACTTAAAGGATCAGGTGCTGGACCACCTTGTATTCCTGTCTGCTTTGTATTTCTGATGAATGCAGAGTTATTTTGTTTTTGCCAACGATTTGGTTTTTCGCCACTGGTTTTGCATTTATCTAGTGTTCTATTGTGGGCAGAAACTGTATTAAATAGAATATGAATGGCATTCCATGCATCTTTTTTCTTTTTATTCGTATTAGTGAGTTCTCGTTGTACCTTCATAGTGAACAGACGTAATAGCGGAATTTTTCTTACATACAAACTAAACAACAAAAAAAATCATACAAAAAATATTCGTAGTACATATTAACTTTAATAAATAAGCATTTTTTTTTGCTTTGATAATATTTTTACATATAGAAATAACAAAAACAAAAAAAAAACCGTAAACAAAAAAACATACAAAGTACCCTTGAAGAATACTCTTTATGAGTACCCCAGAGGAAAAAAATAGTGAAGTGAGTTCTAACAGCAGAAATGCCTATTTTAATGTGAGTTTTGATGCTCATAATGATAACAATAAAAATAAAAAATCTGATAATAGACTTGCTGTGAGTTCTGAAGCTCTTAATAAAAATCAAAAATCTGATAATAGACTTTTTCTAACGGCAAAACCACAGTTTCGTCAGCGATCAACTTCGCTTTGTCCAATGCCAACTAGTGAATCGTTGACATTATTGCCTAGTACTTCTACATTTAACTCAGCGATATCATCCGCTTCGGGCTCGTGGTCATCACTTAAACAAGTTGTCACTGAAGATAACAGTAGTTCAAAACCAAAGGTACAAGTAGGAATGGACAGATATATAACTATTTTAAAGCGCGGGCGAAGCCCAAATTCTACTAAAATTGGATCCGTCCCAAAGATGTCTAGGGATAACAGCACATCTTCTATCAATCGTCAAAATCGTTTATCATTATTACAAGACAAAAACGACAAGCCAGCTGCATCATCGCAAAAGTCTTTTAAGCCACCACCTATTTATCTGAGAGAAAAAAATTCTAACGCGCTTCTAAAAAATCTACTGTCGACCATTGGTGAAAATACTTTTCACATCATTCCAATTAAACGAGGTAATATTGATGAAACTAAAATCCAAATATATGATGAAAAAGATTTCCGAAAAATTTTTAGTGAGTTTGAAAAAAATAAAACAGATTTTTACACATATCAACTTAAGAGTGCCAAAGGCCTACAGATAGTATTAAAGGGCATAGATTCATATGTTGAGCTTGAAGAAGTGAAATGTGCACTTATCGAACAAGGATTTAAGGTAAAAAATGTTGCCAATATAATCAATAGAGAGAAGATTCCCCAGCCTCTATTTCGTGTTGAACTGGAGCCAAATGATATACAGTTAGAAAAAAACGAGGCGCACCCAATTTATAATCTAAAATACCTTTTACACCGAAAAAACACAGTTGAAGAGCCACGTAAGCGTTCAGGTCCCGTACAGTGCCATAATTGCCAAGAATATGGCCACACAAAAACTTACTGCAAATTACCTACAGTTTGTGTTATCTGCGGTGAATTGCATGGTACTGCTAACTGTACCAAGCCAAAAGTACAAGCAGAAAAAAAATGCAGTAATTGTGGAGGTAATCACACCGCTAACTACAGAAGATGCCGTGTATATTCTTTCGTTAAACAGGCTATGGGTCAAAAATCTAAATTAGCTCCAGTTCAATCAGCAAATGCTTACTCCGCCACTCTTCCTCAAACTAGCCAACTAGTAACTTCACGTGTATCGTATGCCGATGCTGCTAAGACTAGTTCTATTCCTACACAAAATGTTCCACCGCCAAGTAATTCAACGAATGCAAACTCTAGCTTTAACTTTAGTCGTCTTGAGAATCTGGTGCTAACTATAAACAACTTTACAACAAATATGACTAGCATGATGCAAGAAATGCTGAGAATGCAGAATACACTGCTTCAAGCATTAATCAACAAACCATGAACGCGTTAAAAATATGTTTCTGGAACGCAAACGGCATTCGCCAACATAAAAATGAACTTGAGCACTTCCTCACGGAAAAAAATATTGATATAATGTTGGTATCTGAGACTCACTTGACTTCGAGGAGCTGTTTTAAAATAAATGGTTACACTCTATATGATTCAATGGACCCGAGAGGGAGAGCATGCGGTGGATCAGCAATTCTAATTAAGTCAAGACTCAAGCACTATATCCTTGAGAACGTTAGTGAAGAATATATGCAAGCTACGAATATTTTCGTAGAAAATTTTTGTGCGAATTTCGTGATATCATCAATTTACTCACCTCCCAGATTTTCAGTTACCGAAGATCAGTATGAGAAGTTCTACAAATCGCTTGGATCTTGTTTCGTGGCAGCTGGTGACTACAATGCAAAACATACGTACTGGGGCTCGCGTCTTGTTACACCTAGAGGTAGAGCGTTGTTTAATACAATTTCAAAAATGGGCTTAGATGTCATTTCGAGTGGGGAGCCTACTTATTGGCCTACTGACGTAAGAAAAATTCCAGATCTTATAGATTTCGGCGTCACGAAAAATATCCATAGGGACTTAATTCACGTAGAGGGCTCTCTAGATCTGTCCTCCGATCACTCTCCCACAATACTTACAATTTTCAACCCACTAAGGAGTGATTTAACTAACTCATATGCGAAAACGATTAATAAGGTCAACTGGCTAGGATTCAAAAAATATATTAGTAGTCACTGCGTAGAAAACATTCAGCTTAGATCACCTGATGATATTGAATTTAATCTTGCCAATCTTAACGAATATATTAAACAGGCTGCTGAACATGCCACTACTTCCTATCCGCAGACTGGCTTTAATAGAATTTATTCTACGGAAATTGAACGTCTTGTATGTGAAAAAAGGAGAGCTAGAAGAGAATGGCAACAACACCGATCACCCCTAAATAAAATCAGACTTAAAGAATGTACTAAACGACTCAAAGAGCTGCTATCGTCGGAAAAGACTGCATTACTGGAAAAGTATTTAGAAGGTCTGGATGTAACGTCAACATCTAATTACTCTTTATGGCGCGCTACTAGAAATCTTAAAAGACCCGTTGATCTCAAATCACCACTGCGTACTTCGACCTAAGGCAGGGCCAGAAGCGATAGTGAGAAAGGTAACTTATTTTCTGAGCATTTAAAATCTGTATTCACTCCCAATTCATGTACGGGTGCTGCCGGATTACCGAGTGTAGTATGTCTACCCCCTCGTCCCTTAAGGTTTAAGATGCGTGAACTACAAAAAATAGTTGCTGAACTCGACCCTAAGAAAGCTCCAGGTATTGATGGCATTAGTAACAAGATGCTGATTAACTTGCCTCATATTGCAATAAGAATCTTGCTCTTTATTTTTAATGCAATTTTACGAATGCAGTATTTTCCACATAACTGGAAACTTGCCAAGATTAAAATGATTCCAAAGCCAGGCAAAGATCTTACCAAGGCTGAGTCATATAGGCCTATAAGCTTACTATCAACAATTTCAAAGCTTTTCGAAAAGCTGCTCATGACTAAATTGTCCACAATTTTAGCTGATAGTGAGTGCATCCCGGACCATCAATTTGGCTTTAGAAGTCAGCATAGCACTATTGAGCAAACGCATAGATTGGTTCAAGTTGTAAGGAGGACATTTGAAGAAAAAAAGTATTGTTCTGCCCTTTTTATTGATGTTTCTCAGGCATTTGATAAAGTATGGCACGAAGGCCTAGTTTTAAAATTGAAGACATACCTACCAATAAACACACAAAAGCTTTTGGAAAGTTATATTGTTGATAGGAAGTTTACCGTTGTGGAAGGAGACTTCATGAGTGTACCCGAGTCTATATCTTCTGGTGTGCCACAGGGTAGTATTCTGGGGTCAGTCTTGTATCTAATATATACTTGTGATATGCCTGTGAGCAATAACATACACACTTCTACATTTGCCGATGATACAGCCTGTTTGAGTATTCACAAAAACCCTGATGAGGCATCCCGCAATCTCCAAGCACACATTACCAAGCTTGAAATATGGTTGAATTTATGGAGAATAAAAGTAAATGAACAAAAGTGTGTTCATATAACGTTTACCCTAAGAAAAGATATCTGTTCCCCCATTCGAATCAACAATCAAAATATTCCTCAACATTCTCAAGTGAAATACCTTGGAATACACCTTGATCGAAGGCTTACATGAAAATATCATATTGACTCTAAGTTAACCCAAATGAAACTTAAATTAACTCAAATATATTGGTTAATTGGCAGACATTCAACACTCAGCCTAGACTGCAAACTTCTGATATACAAGTCGCTTTTGAAGCCAATATGGTGCTATGGAATTCAGCTATGGGGCACTGCTTCAGCTTCAAATATTGAGAAAATCCAACGAAGGCAAAACAAAATTTTACGTTTGATAACATCGGCTCCATGGTACATTAAAAGTTCAAATATACATCGTGATTTAAATATGCCACTAGTGAGTGAAGAAATTGCAAAATACGCAGGCAAATATTTAACAAAACTCGAGTCACATCCTAATCCGCTTGCCCGTAATATTTTGAGCTTTACTGGACACATCCGCTTAAAAAAGAAGGACACAAGGGCCCTAATACTCCACACTCCAGATGGGACTGCTTAATACTTCTTTTTTTTCCTTTTTGATTATCACTACTTATGTATTATTTATAACTATCACTAAGTTTATGTCCGATACTGGTCGGGCCTAATAATTATATTTAGATTTAAGATTTGATTACTTATTGTTAGTTCATTTTTGAAGATACAATAAATAAATATACGAAAAAAAAAAATTCGTATTAGTGTCGATTCTTGAATCTTTCATAATTTCCAATTTGTCCAAAGCCAGCTTTGACAGCAAGTCCTAAAAATATTGCAAATGTTACTATTTCCAACAATACAATTAACTAAAGCAACATTATTACTGACCTTTTCATCTTGTTGCCAATTTGCCGATCTTTTTACTTGCTTTTTTTTCCATTTTTGAAGTTAATTTACTTTTTTACAACTTTTTCTTTTTAATTTAGTTTTTGAACAATTTGTTTTATTGTGGAGGGAAAAAATATGAAATGTCAAAACCAGGGCTGATTTTAGCAAAAATAGTGGAATTTTTTTACAATACAGTATGGCATCGCTAATTCTCAGAGTTGATTTATTAAAAGTTGTACCAGTATGAAATTTCATTAAACATGAACATTTTGTCAACAAGCTGCTAAGGGTAATGAACATTTTAGTTGGCAGCTTGTTGTACGTAGTGTATAAGCAGTCGTCAATTTTTCATTATACATACGGCCGCTAGTATGTAACTCATTTCTTTGTCAACTTTAAATTGAGAGACTTCAAAAAACTTTTATTTTCTTGTGTCAAATGTTTTTTGTGTAATGATTTCTTTATCTGTGGTTTGATTTGCAATAGTGTTTTATGAGTGTATCCAATTTTATCCTTAGATTGCTTGACGTTGTATATTATCATTATTTGCTAGATCTCAAATGTATTCGTGTTGTAATTTCCTCTCCTCGAAAATTAATTAAATCACCGTAGGAGCTGGAATTTTCTTATGGTTAAAAGATAACAGCGACTTTAACTGCAAGTTTTGTATGAAGAACTGTCAGTTAAAGTTCACATTAACTCTTAACCATACATTGGGAAAAGGGACGTTAAAGTATATGGGATCCTTAGAGCATTGTATTGTTATTAGCTTCTATATCAATTTTATTTTCCGGACAATACTGCTTATAGTGATGTTTAATATAGTCAACTGTATCATTCAATTCATAAGATCCTTTTAATATTTTAATTACATGTTCACCAATATGAAATATATTGTTATAATCATCTACATTGGGAATGCTATTATATGAATGAAAATCAGTTAGAGCACATTCATATTCACCATCCAAACGAATAGGAGGAAAGTAATTTGCTGATAACTCAGATGATTTTGAGCTAAGAGTAAGTGTTATTGACATTATGGTTGTTTAATAACAATCGTGTGCAATTTAAATTAAAATTAAATTCACCAAAAGTTGAAATTTTAAATTCAACTTTTTTTTTCTGTGTTTGTTGTAAACAAATTACATTTTTCCATTTTTCCAACAGAAAAAAACCTTTAATAAAATAATGTATAAAAACGTCACCAAAGTTGAGAAATTTTTGAAAAATCTACAAAATTTGTGCTTGCTGGACAATAACACCAAAATTTCTCAAGTCTTCTTAAATAAATTATATATCATTTGAAAGATCTCAGTTTCTTCTTTCCAAATCTAGTAGGAAATTGAAAATCGGATCATTATCAACAAAGTTACAGGCTCAACGGTGCGCAAAGGTAAAAAATCCGGTTTTTAACCGTAAATCCGGATTTTGGAGGTGTCCGGCATATTTCACTATTTGAATCTTGTTTTACTCGACAGGCCCTACAAGAAAAATAATATCCGGTTCCAGGTTTTTTGGACTGTCGCACCGTGTTAATCATCCTTAAATATAATTTATGAATTTTCACATCTGTTAGAATCTTCTGCTGCATTTTTTCCCCAATCTCATAACAAAGTCGTGTAATTTCAATCTTTACATCCCTTTCGTGTATTTCTCGTATTTCATTGATTTGAAGTTTTGTTTTGTTTAAAGCGGAGTAGGTTGATATATAATATTCATGATAGAAATGAAGGATTTGTTTTCTCAGAATGTTGTTCCAACATAAAATTGATGTAAAAAATACTGGAATTTGAGTTAGTGATCTCCAAGTGTCAGAATCGATTTCTATTTTAAAGTTTCCTTGTATGATAACTAAAAAGCAAACACCTCTTTTATATTGAAACTTATATTCAACATCTCTCTCACTTTCATTATCAATTATATTTATAGAATTTAAAAAATCTCGACAATTAAGCATATAATGAATGTACTCATCAGCACATCAGATGTAACCACTCTTCTCGATCCAGTCCAATGTATTGCTTATTTTTATAATTCAACCATATCAGCTGTAGAAAATCCACATGAAATCCTAAATTTCCAATTGAGCAAGTATTCAAACCCAAAAACCAAATCATATATTTGAGGTTTTCGTTCTTGATTGTTGTGAAATTTATTCTTTAAAGTACGTTTATCCATCCTCAATGAAAATAATATTTAAACTAATAGCTTTTCAGTCTATTATTCTCTATATATACATAAATACCTATATGTATATTAAAGTAAATAATAAATCATACACATACAAATACAATTTTATTTATTCATAGTTTTTTTACATAAATTTTTGTACGTTTCAATAATTTTAAAAATTATTTTCTTCCTTATGTGGAACATTTAACACCTTCAAGTGTCCGGCCCTTCCTCGCATCCTTCGCTATACTAGGGGCAGCTGGCAAAATGTCCACTCTCGTCGGAGTCCTCCTCCTCTACAACTCCAAACTCCTCATTTCCCGTCAGCATTGAAATAAAAAAATGTATGGTTTCCTTATGCTCATATAGTAATAAGTCCTCAAAGGAATGAAGGAAACCAAACAAGTTCTCACGGATTTGGCTCAATTTTTAATTTAATTAATTTATTTGTTTTTAGAATTTTGTTGAATTCTATTTTTACACTAATATTTTTGAAACGTTCCTATTTATAGTAAAACATACTTGTAAAATTAAAATTTTACAAAAAATTGTGAGTTCTTTTGACATTTTTTTGTTTTAGTTACACTTTAGCACATTAATATAACTATCTCTCTAATCTTTTGTTTTGAAATTTTTTGTTTTAGTTACACTTTAGCACATTAATTAACTATCTCTTTCAATACAATTCAATCAGTGACAAAACAAACAAAAAATTTACGTAAAAAATAATTACAATATGAGAAAAAGAGATAGCTACGATACTGATCTTTCTTTTAAGAATTATTTTTTACCTATTTAAAGATTGGTAGAAATATTTAATACATCAGTTTACAAAAGCAGATTGAGCTATCTGTCAAAGAAGAAACAACAAAGTTACAGGCTTATAAGTGCGCAAAGGTACAAAAATGGGTTTTTAACCGTAAATCCGGATTTTGGATGTGTCCGGCATATTTCACTATTTGAATCTTGTTTTACTAGACAAGCCCTACAAGAAAAATAATATGCAGTCCAAGGTTTTTTGGACTGTCGCACCGTGTTATTGGTTTAAATGTATTTTTGAATTGTGTATCTGCTTCATCAACTTTTATACTACGAAATTTTTTCTATAAAACATTTCTTGTCTTTATTAGTTCTTTTCAACTATTTGACACCAGATCAGGTATCAGCAATCAGATCAGGTATTAGATCAGCTATCAGATCAGGTATCAGTTCAGGTATCAGATCAGGTATCAGTTCAGCTATCGGATCAGGTATCACTTAAGGCCGTTTCACACTATAATACAAATATTAATACTTTTGTGGAAAATGCAACTCTGACATGTTGAGTTGTTATTGTCTTTCGAAATTTTTTAAACAGAAATTAGATTAGGGATGCATTTTCGTCAAAAGTATTAATACTTGTATTATAGTGTGAAACGGCCTTTATCAGATCAGATATTAGATCAGCTATCAGATCAGGTATCAGGTATCAGATCAGCTATCAGATCAGGTATCAGATCAGGTATGAGATCAGCTATTAGATCAGGTATCGGGCATCAGATCAGGTATCAGCTATTAGATCAGGTAACAAATCAGCTTTCAGATCTGGTACGGTAAATACTTTAGGAAATAAGTAGATGTACTATGTGCAAGGTCAAATTTAGTACTAATGTTTTACTTTTATGTAGAGTAATTAATATGGTTATAAAATAGTTGAATTGCTTTCTATAGCGACCATTGTTTGAGTCATTATCTTTGCTTATCATCAAAAATTCATATTTATCCTTCCAACACTCTCGACAAATTTCATGAAACTTTTCATAACTCATATCGCTGGCAACATGATCACTTCATGTTTGTCTCATCTTCTTTAAACATTATAATCACATTTGCATTGTCTCTTATTAAGTGCTTGGGAATTCTCGTCTTAGTTTGGCACAAGTAAAATGAATCAACATCATTATGTCAGAGTTCTCGTTGTACCTTCATAGTGAACAGACGTAATAGCGGAATTTTTCTTATATACAAACTAAACAAAAAAAAAAGCATACAAAAAATATTAACTTTAATAAATAAGCATTTTTTTTTGCTTTGATAATATTTTTACATATAGAAATAACAAAAACAAAAAAAAAACCGTAAACAAAAAAACATACAAAGTACCCTTGAAGAATACTCTTTATGAGTACCCCAGAGGAAAAAAATAGTGAAGTGAGTTCTAACAGCAGAAATGCCTATTTTAATGTGAGTTTTGATGCTCATAATGATAACAATAAAAATAAAAAATCTGATAATAGACTTGCTGTGAGTTCTGAAGCTCTTAATAAAAATCAAAAATCTGATAATAGACTTTTTCTAACGGCAAAACCACAGTTTCGTCAGCGATCAACTTCGCTTTGTCCAATGCCAACTAGTGAATCGTTGACATTATTGCCTAGTACTTCTACATTTAACTCAGCGATATCATCCGCTTCGGGCTCGTGGTCAACACTTAAACAAGTTGTTACTGAAGACAACAGTAGTACAAACCCAAAGGTACAAGTAGGAATGGACAGATATATAACCATTTTAAAGCGCGGGCGAAGCCCAAATTCTACTAAAATTGGATCCGTCCCAAAGATGTCTAGGGATAACAGCACATCTTCTATCAATCGTCAAAATCGTTTTTCTTTATTGCAAGACAAAAACGACAAGCCCGCTGCATCATCGCAAAAGTCTTTTAAGCCACCACCTATTTATCTGAGAAAAAAAAAATTCAAACGCGCTTCTAAAAAATCTACTGTCGACCATTTTTCGAAAATCTTTTTCTTCATAAATTTGAATTTTCGTTTCATCAATATTACCACGTTTTATTGGAACAATGTGAAATTTATTCTCACCAATGACCGAAATTAATTTTTTAATAAGAGCGTTTGAGTGTTTTTCTCTTAAATATATTGGTGGCGGCTTGGAGGTTTTGTTCGCAGATTCAGCGGATTTGTCATTGTCATCTTGCAATATTTTAAAACGGTTTTGCCGATTAGTAGAGGATGCGCTGTTATCCCTAGACATCTTTGGAGCAGATTTTAGTAGAATTTGGGCTTCGCCCGCGCTTTAAAATTGTAATGTGTCTGTCCATTCCGACTTGGACCTTGGGTTTTGGGCTACTCTTATTTTCAGTGACAACTTAGTTAAGTGATGACTCCGAGCCCGAAGCGGATGATATCGCTGAGTTAAATGTAGAAGTACTAGGCAATAATGTCAACGATTCACTAGTTGGCATTGGACAAAGCGAAGTTGATCGCTGACGAAACTGTGGTTTTGCCGTTAGAAAAAGTCTATCAGATTTTTGATTTTTATTAAGAGCTTCAGAACTCACAGCAAGTCTATTATCAGATATTTTTTTTTTATTATTATCATTATGAGCATCAAAACTCACAGTGAAATAGGCATTTCTGCCGTTAGAACTCACTTCACTATTTTTTTCCTTTGGGGTTTTTTTGTTTACGGTTTTTTTTTGTTTTTGTTATTTCTATATGTAAAAATATTAGCAAAGCAAAAAAAAAAGCTTATTTATCAAAGTTAATATGTACTACAAATATTTTTTGTATGATTTTTTTTTTTTTTGTTTAGTTTGCATGTAAGAAAAATTCCGCTATTACGTCTGTTCACTATGAAGGTACAACGAGAACTCGATAAATGATTGAACAAAATTTTGTATATTTTTAATCTACATATTTATTTAAAAAAATATCGTAAATATATGTTGTAGCAATGTAAAAATAGAAAATTAAAATAAATTTTTTCGTTATTTTCCTGATAAAGTAAATATGCATTTCTTAAGGCACAAACTCCAGAATTATGATAGCTGCAGTAAAAATATTCCGGATATTTAAGTTGTATTTGCTTAAAGTTGATGCAGCCAATATCCTCGATGTTGAAGTAGTTTCTCAAACCATTTCTTCTTTTCCACACCCTTAACATAGATTGAAGAATGTTTTAAATTGGATTTTAAAAATTTTACAACACTCTTAAATGATGTTGATCCGTCATTCCAATTCACATGATGAAAGTTTCTTGTTAGCCAATTCGCTTCTCTTTGTTTTGCTTTGGTAATCTTTTGGAGTTAAATGGTGGTTTAATAATAACATTTATGAGCTCCTTATTGTTAAGAACAATTGATATTTCTTTTGCAATGAAGATGTTTGAATTGGATTTAAATCCTTGCATATCGAGGAAAACTTTATCCACAATAATCTTATTTTTTATTTACATTATTTTACGAAGTTGACCTTTTAAGGGTATGTATTCTATTATGCGATCGTGGATGAGAATGCAAAAGGCATATGTATCGGTAGGAATGTTGGAGTCCGTTTCAATTTAAATTTTTATATCAACAGGACCGTTAGAGAGGGCTCGTTTTGGTGACTGACATCTACTACCACTATCGGCACACTATTTTTAAATTCTTGAACAGTTAGAAGCGGTTGTGATTCCCTCATGTAGTAGCTTTGTTGAAACCGCAGATACATATCAACCAACCATTTTTAAATTTTATATTTAGATCATCACATGGGTACGATTCTGAATTTAAATGCATTTTTAAATTGTTTAGATTACAGTGAACAAACTTATTTTCTTGTTGAAAAGAAATCAATAGAAAACGGGGTCGTTCTCTATTTGCAGCCAATTTAACATTTCATATATAGCTAGTTCCTGTATTTAGTTGAGGATTAATGTGACAATCCCAACTGAGAAATGCCATCGGTATAGAAGCACCACTGTTAATAATTTTAATCATATTCAATTTGCTCAGATCGGATAATTGTACATGCGGAATTCTCCATGAGATGTTTGAGATACTAATTTTTGGTTTGTCAGTAGCAACAGTTGAGTATACGAGTTTTTCATCGTTCTTACTACGTAAGAGAACCAATTCATGTTTACCGCTGAGTATAATTTTATTATAGTCTTCAGCAAAACCTAAAAATATTTTCAGTGGTACATAGAAATTAAAGTGTCCATTTGAAATATCCAAATCATCGAGTTTGTTCCATCCTGCATTGTACAAGCCAACACTTTCTGTTGGTGATAAAGAAACAAAATTTTTTAGGCTGCTTGTAATCGCTAAATGTCTTGTATGATCAATTTCTATGCCATTAAGTTCATATCGAATTTCGTCAAAGAAATGTGCCACAAAGTTATTTTTTAATTTTAGATTTAGAAACGATGATATTTTGCTGTTATTATCATCTACAATACTTCCCTCAACATATATGTAAATTTCGCTGGGAAGCACATATAAGTCTTGATTTTGTATTGAAATTCAAATCTCATCATTATTGTTGAAGGATTGGAGGTATGGTGTATATGTGTGATAGTCCTTTTTAATTATACTCTCGTCTGATTGAGGTTTTTCTAGAACATCTACGGCCGTTTGTATAATGAAAAATTGGCATGAAGTTAGAGTAGAGTTGAATTATGTGTTATATGTATAACAAACTGCTAAACTCTGGCTAGTGAGTTGCCAAATATCTTCCAACTTTTGAAAAACATCTGCTCAGTGTCCAAATTTTATATAAACAAAAGAAAAGTCAATCATTTTTGTGCACGAAAATAAAAAATTGAAACTTTAGACGCTTTAGATAATTTGGAACAATTTACGGTGTGTTATCGGCAAAAAAAAAGTATAAAAAGAGAAGAAACCCATTTTTGGAGTATAGCGAAAAACGAGTTTCGTTTTAAATATAGATTTTCAAAAGAAAACAGCAAAAAATTAATAAGGCTGGTGAAAGCTGACCTTAATGGGAAAGGTACAAGAAAAGGCGGTAGCATTTCTCCACACGTACAAGTGCTGGCAGCTTTAAGGTGCTGGGGACGTAACACTGTACAAGACGACTGTGCTGAGTACCATGGTTTCACCCAGTCAACTATGAGTAGAATTTGTGCAAAGGGTGCCCATGCGTTTGCGAGAAACGCATACTTCCCTCAACATATATGTAACTTTCGCTGGGTAGCACATATAAGTCTTGATTTTGTATTGAAATTCGAATCACATCATTATTGTTGAAGGATTGTAGGTATGGTGTATATGTGTGATAGTCCTTTTTAATTATACTCTCGTCTGATTGAGGTTTTTCTAGAACATCTAGTATGTAACTCATTTCTTTGTCAGCTTTAAATTGAGAGACTTCAAAAATTTTTTATTTTCTTGCGTCAAATGTTTTTTGTGTAATGATCTCTTTAATTGTGGTTTGGTTTGCAATAGCGTTTTATAAGTGTATCCAATTTTTTCCTTAGATTGCTTAACGTTGTATATTATCATTATTTGCTAGATCTCAAATGTATTCGTGTTGTAATTTCCTCTCCTCGGAAATTAATTAAATCACCGTTCTGATCAACTATGCGTAGAGTAAGAGAACTTATCTCTCGGCAGTTAACTGGCAAATAGATAAGATTTCGAGGAATCTCAGCAATTTTATACCCTGGGTGGACATTGATCGCAAATTCATGTAATGTGTGTGCTTGTGAGTTATTCGTATATGTATTAACCACTATACTACATTCAACACGCAAGATATTCACGATGAAAATATTTACTGGTAGATCTGAGTAATGGTCTTGGTTAGGAGCTAGAATTTTCTTATTGAATCCAAAAAGTTTTCCAATTGTGTTACCTTTGTTAAAGTATATGGGATCTTTAGAGCTATTAACTCTAACTTGCATTGTATTGTTATTAGCTTCGATATCAATTTTATTTTCCGGACAATACTGCTTATAGTGATGTTTAATATAATCAACTATATCATTCAATTCATAAGATCCTATTGGTATTTTAATTACATGTTCACCAATATGAAATATATTGTTATAATCATCTACATTGGGAATGCTATTATATGAATGAAAATCAGTTAGAGCACATTCATATTCACCATCCAAGCGAATAGGAGGAAAGTAATTAGCAGATAACTCAGATGAGTTTGAGCTAAGAGTAAATGTTATTGACATTATGATTGTCTGATTACAAATAAGTGAAATTAAACACAGCACTTTGTATAAAAAGGAAGATGATATATAATTATATTTTATTTAATATATTAGATACAAATATAGACTTATATACACACTTAACACAATATTTCATTTTTATTGATCCAAGAATTATGTTGATTGGTAAATCCTAACCATTTAACATATGCCTTCTCGCCTTTAGTTTTAAGAACTTTTTCAACTAGATATGTATTTGGATATCTGGTTTTTGAAAGTTCTTCTCCATAGAATCCACCTTTGATAGATTTACCACGATAGTCTTCTAATATGTATGTATTTTGAACTCTTTTAATCGTAAAAATTTCTAGGTCCAATTTGGTGAATAACCTTTTTCAAAAACATGTTTATATTTACTTATACGCACATGATCTCCCACATTGAACTTTGATAATTTGAATAGTTTTGAGCGGTTATATACCGTGTTTAATAATTTTTTCTCATTTTTTATAGTTAACTTGAATCGGTGGCATTTTGATGGTACGATGAATTTTTTTATTATATGTATTAATCAAGTCTTTGTAAATTTCGACCCAGTTATAAGACCCATTAAAGCTAAACTCTTTCCACATCATTCCTTTTAATGTTCTGTTAAATCGTTCTACTATTGATGCTTTCATTCTGCTATATGTAAGTAGTGATTAATGTTGTATATATTCATTAATTTTCCAAAGTGTTTATTGAAAAACTCTTTACCGTCGTCTGTTTGCAAGTTTTTTGGTATTCGTCCCAGTTGAAAAATATTCTGCATAGCCTGGCTTGTTTCCAATGCAGTCTTTCTTTTCAAGGGTACTGTCCAAGCAAATTTTCAAAATGTATCAATTACAGTCAGCAAAAATCGATAATCTCTATTGTCTGTAGAATAGTTCCCCATTTCAACTAAATCAGCTGGATATTCCTTTCATAACAACTCTTCGACGTGGAAAATTTTTTCGTGCTTACTTATGTAGTTCATTTATTAAATTTCTTTTTGAAGTCATTATTTAACGTATTTAGAATTTGACGATCATTTAAATACTGTCGACCATCATATTTCTTACATACCCATAAATTAACTCATTTATCTTTCTAATTTCTTTTTCAAAGAATAAGTTCATACTTGAAATTGTTTCCTGAATTTCATTGAGTTTCTGACTTAAACTTATGTTGATTTCATCTCGTACCTTTTCAATTTGACTTTGCAGAAACAATTTATTAACAACGTCGTTTTCCTCCAAAGCTTTTGCCACATATCTGATTGTCTTGTTTTGGACGTCAATGTTATTAGTTGTATCCATAACGAAGCCCAGCAGCTTAGGAAAATTTTTCACAAAAACTGTACCACTTGTATCATTAAGATAGTGCCGAAACTTATCGATGGACATGATTTATGTAGATAAATATTATTCTATAATTTTTGTTTCATATAATTCTTCGATAATTGAGACAATTTCGTTATTGTGATTAGTATGACCTGCTGCTTGTGAAGCTATCAATAGCCTAAGGCAATCTACTAACTCATTAGGATCATCCCAGTATGGGCTTAGTTTCATCAAACCCTCTCCCTTGTAAGGACTTTTTATTGCATGTAGTGATGATGAAGTTGATGAGTATTTTTCTCTTTCTTTCTTAAACAATTTACTGATAATATGCTTATATTTATATTTATGATTTTTCCATCAGGTCTATATCTCTTTTGTATGCATTTGTGCTCACTAAAATTTTCTTATATATATCTAATTCATTCATAATATTTTGGTGTTTTGTGAAACAATAAAAAATAAACCTGGTGTAAAAGTCCATATTTGATTTCAGTAAGTTTAATAGTACTATTGCCAAACTTCCATTCATTATGAAAATCTTTATGTTGACCGTATAGAGTATCTAATTCGTTTCTGCTTTCCAAGAGTGCCAGGTCAGTATAACTCTTATTATTATCTGAATTGTCTAGAGTTTCCGATTGAGAGTAAAAATCATCGTTGTCATCATCATCAGTATCAACATTATAAAACTTATTTGCGTTTCGATTACTAAGTGAGATATTTTTATTGCATAACGTTTCTTCAACAAGTTTCTTTGGAGTAGTTGTCTCTAACTTAACTGATTGTTCGTTGAATGGAAAATTTGAATTTTTATAAACTTTCGTTTTAAATTCATCTCTTTCTGATTTAATACTTTTTTTTTATTATTTTTAGAACTGTTCACAAATTTTGTTAATGGTTCTATTACACAGTGGTACAAAATTGAATGAAATAGAAAAACCTGTGGAGTGATATGTTTTTTCTTGTAGGTCTTTTCGCGTTAAAGAAGAATCCTATAGTGAAATATGCCGGACACCTCCAAAGTCCGGATTTACGGTAAAAAAAATCGGTTTTTTACCTTTGCGCACTTATAACCCTGTAACTGTGTTGATAATGATCCGATTTTCAATTTCTTACTAGAGTTGGAAAGAAGCAACTGAGATCTTTCGAATAATATATATAATTTATTTAAGAAAACTTGAGAAATTTGGGTGTTATTGTCCAGCAAACACAAATTTTGTAGATTTTTCAAGAATTTTTCAACTTTGGTGACGTTTTTATACATTATTTTATTAAGAAACTATAATACTATTGAATTTATTCAAAAAGTACATTTATTTACAATCGTAAAAGTAATCGTAAATAATTGTAATCACAATGCATATTTGAGGTTAAAAATATATAAGCAATTGACTGAGTTATTTAACTTTTCATGAAAACAAAATTTTTACTAAAATGCCTGCACCTTCTATTAAGTTACAAATCAATGTTATCCTAAAAACAAAAAAAATTTGTAATAAGAGTTTTAGTCATTCAAAAATATTGTTTTTTTATGTTCTTTTTATGCACTTTTCTTACAATTACAAATCACTGTTACCGTAAACACAACAAAAATTATTGTTTTTTCTTTTAATATGACGTTTTGTTAATGTCTGTGTATTTAAAAAAACGTTTACAATTTAATAAAAATCGTGTGCAATTTAAATTAAAATTAAATTCACCAAAAGTTGAAATTTTAAATTCAACTTTCTTTTTTCTGTGTTTGTTGTAAACAAATTACATTTTTCCATTAATAAAATAATGTATAAAAACGTCACCAAAGTTGAGAAATTTTGGAAAAATCTACAAAATTTGTGCTTGCTGGACAATAACACCAAAATTTCTCAAGTCTTCTTAGACACATTTCTCACCAAAGTTGAGAAATGTGTCTTTTCTTAAGGTAAATGAGTTACCTGAGCACACTTCTGTTCGTTTACCTTTATTCTCCACATGTTTAACCATAGTTCTAGCTGAGTAATATGTTGCTGAAGATATCGGGAATCCTCGTGAGGGTTTTCGTGCATACTAAGGCAGGCTGTATCATCGGCAAACGTAGATGTATGGATATTGCTGCTCAAAGGCATATCACAAGTATAAATCAAATATAAAACTGGCCCCAGTATACTCCCCTGTGGCACACCGGATGAGATTATTTCAGGCGTACTCATAAAGTCTCCTTCCACAACAGTGAACTTAGAATTGGTAGGTAGGTCTTTAATTTTAAAATTAGGCCTTCATGCCACACTTTATCAAATGCCTGAGAAACGTCAATGAACAGCGCAGAGCAATACTTTTTTTCTTCAAAAGTTTTTCTTATAAATTGAACTAATCTATGAGTTTGTTCAATGGTGCTATGCTGACTTCTAAATCCAAATTGATGATCCGGTATGCAATCATTATCAGTTAGAATTGGGGACAATTTTATCATGAGTAACTTTTCAAAGAGCTTTGACATTGTTGACAGTAAACTTATTGACCTATATAACTCAGCTTTGGTAAAATCTTTGCCCGGCTTTGGAATCATTTTAACCTTGGCAAGCTTCCAGCTGTTTGGATAATAATCCAGTCGTAAAATGGCATTAAAAATGAATAACAGGATTCTAATAGCTATACGAGGCAACTTCATCAACATCTGGTTAATAATTCCATCAATACCTGGAGCTTTTTTCGGGTTGAGTTCTGCAATTATTTTTTGTACATCACGCGTCTTAAATTTTATTGGTCGAGGGGGTAGCGCAACTACATTTGGCAAATCAACAGCACCAGAACACGTGTTTGGGGTGAATACGGATTTTAAATGCTCACCAAATATTTTACCTTTTTCAGTATCGCTTCTTGCCCAACCTCCTGTAGATGTGCGCAGAGGTGGTTTAAACTCAACTGGTGTTTAAGCTTTCTAGCAGCGCGCCACAAAGAATAATTGGATGCTGTTGTGACATCAAGACCTTCCAAATAATTTTTCAAATGCAAGCAACTCTTGGAGTCTTTTAGTACACTCTTTAAATCTGATTTTAAGTTGGGGTGATCTGTGCTGTTGCCATTCTCTTTTAGCTCTTCTTTTTTCACTTACGAGACGTTCAATATCCGTAGAATAAATTCTATTTAACCTAATCTGCGGATGGGCGGTAGTGGCATGTTCAGCAGCCTGTTTAATATTTTCATTAAGGTTGGCAATGTTAGATTCAATATCATCAATAGCGTAATATTTTCCGTGCAATGACTACTAAGATATTTTTTAAATCGCAGCCAATTAACACGATTTATCAAATTCGCATATGGGTGAGGTAAATCACTTCCTAATGGGCTGCAAATTGTAACGATCGTGGGAGAGTGATCGGACGAGAGATCTAGAGAAGCTTCAATTTGATTTAAATCTCTAGAGATATTTTTCATAACGCCAAAATCTATTACATCCGGAATTTTATGTATGTCAGTAGGCCAATAAGTGGGCTCCCCACTCGAAATGACATCCAATCCCATTTTGGAAATTGTATTGAACAATACAATTGGGTGTAATAAGACGCGAACCCCAGAACGTGTGTTTAGCATTATAGTCGCCAGCTGCTACGAAACAAGGGCCCAGAGATTTGTAAAAATCCCCGTATTGATCCTCAGTAATTGCGAATCTAGGAGGAGAGTAAATTGATGATATGACAAAATTAGTGCAAAAATTTTCGACACAAATATTCGTTGCTTGTAAATGTTCTTCACAAATGTTGTCAATCAAATAATGCTTGAGTCTTGACTTTATTAAAATTGCTGATCCACCGCATGCTCTTCCTCTCGGATCCTTTGAATCATATAAGGTGTAGCCATAAATTTTAAAAAGGTTTCCCGAAGTCAAATGAGTCTCAGAGACCAACATTATGTCAATATTTTTTTCCGTGAGGAAGTGCTCAAGTTCATTTTTATGTTGGCGAATGCCGTTTGCGTTCCAGAAACATATTTTTAACGTGTTCATGGTTTGTTAACTAAAGCTTGAAGCAATGTATTCTACATTCGCAGCATTTCTTGCATCATGCTAGTCATATTTGTTGTAAAATTATTTATAGTTTGCACCAGATTATCAATAGTAGCTTCAAGGCGATTGAAATTAAAGTTCGAGTTTGTATTTGTTGAATTATTTGGTGGTGAAACATTTAGTGTATGAATAGAATTTGTCTTAGCAGCATCGGCATACGATACACGGGAACTAACTGGTTGGCTCACTTGCGCAATAGTGGCTGATAAAGCGTTTGCTGATTGGGCTGGGGCCAATTTAGGTGTTTGCCTCATAGTCTGTTTGGCGAAAGAGTACACAGGACAGCGTGACCATATTAGCTTATTTTGAGCTAAATTTAGCTTATTCATTTCAGATTTAGCTTTAAAATTTTCATTTAGCTCTTATTTTTTAGCTTTTTTAAAAATTTCATTCAGCTTTTTTAGCCTTTTTTTAGTCTAAATTGCGTGTTCTCTAAAAATATATTAAAGACATAAGCACCTTATAAAAATTATAGTCTTTTAACATTGTAAAATAGTTTACAAAAAATACAAAATGTAAATTTTACAACAATTTTATAACAGAAATGGAAAGTTGAAAAGTAGTAGATAATGGCAGAATGGTTAGAACTACAATGGAAAAAGTTAAATTCATATTAGTGGTTTTTTGGGTATAAAATTATTTGACTTGAGTTGAACGTTCATAAAGCGGCATCAATTAACTTAAAACAAAAACTTGAAATAGCCTTAAGCCTGGATAACACTATGTACCGATTTTCGTCGGGCCACCTCAATAAAGTCATAATAAGCCATTTTGGCTTATTACTCAATTAATTCTGGAATAAGTCTATATGGGCTTATTACCAATGCAGTGTGGCGCAATTATGTCCTTGTCTTTCAATTAGTCGATAAATTAGAGCAAATTTAGCTCTTTACTTATGACTTTATTTCAATGATCTGACGAAACTCGGTACATTGTGCCGATAGTGTGATCCATGCTTTACCTTAAATAGCATTAATGCACTTAAAAAAACTTTCGTATTTTAGCATAAATGTTTTTAAATTTTTGAAAAGTTTTTAAGATTATTTTGGGGAAGTTTTTGTTTTGTAATATAATAATTAATAAATAATTTCATTAAACAAATATTCAATGTGTAAATAAATAATAAATTTGTTTGTGTAATATTTAATGTTAGCTTAGCAATAAGAAACTATTGAAAAGTGATCAAAGAAGTAGAAAAAAGTTTAGCTTTATTTTCTGGCCTAAACCTTAACTTTTTAGCTTATTTTAGCTTTTTTTCAAACGTGATTTAGCTTAATGTTATTTTAAAATCTGATCACACTGACACAGGACAAACTCTGTAGTTAGTGGTGTGATTTCCTCCACAATTACTACATTTTTTGTCACTTTGATCTTTTGGTTTATTGCAACTAGCAGTGCCGTGTAATTCGCCGCACACAACACAAACAGTAGGTAATTTGCAGTAAGTCTTAGTATGTCCATATTCTTGACAATTATGGCACTGTACGGGTCCTGAACGCTGGTTCTTCAACGGTTATATATTGGATGGGTCTCATTTTTTTTTAATTTTATATCATTTGGCTCAAGTTCAACGCGAAATAGAGGTTGAGGGATCTTTTCCCTATATATTATGTTAGATACATTTTTTACATTAAAACCTTGGAGGACGAGAGCATCTTTTACTTCTTCAGGAGCAACATAGGAATCTATGCCCTTCAACACAATCTGCAGACCTTTAGCACTCTTGAGCTGATATGTGTAGAAATTTGTTTTACTTTTTTCAAATTCAGAAACCATTTTTCGAAAATCTTTTTCTTCATAAATTTGAATTTTCGATTCATCAATATTACCACGTTTTATTGGAACAATGTGAAATTTATTCTCACCAATGACCGAAATTAATTTTTTAATAAGAGCGTTTGAGTGTTTTTCTCTTAAATATATTGGTGGCGGCTTGGAGGTTTTGTTCGCAGATTCAGCGGATTTGTCATTGTCATCTTGCAATATTTTAAAACGGTTTTGCCGATTAGTAGAGGATGCGCTGTTATCCCTAGACATCTTTGGAGCAGATTTTAGTAGAATTTGGGCTTCGCCCGCGCTTTAAAATTGTAATGTATCTGTCCATTCCGACTTGGACCTTGGGTTTTGGGCTACTCTTATTTTCAGTGACAACTTAGTTAAGTGATGACCCCGAGCCCGAAGCGGATGATATCGCTGAGTTAAATGTAGAAGTACTAGGCAATAATGTCAACGATTCACTAGTTGGCATTGGACAAAGCGAAGTTGATCGCTGACGAAACTGTGGTTTTGCCGTTAGAAAAAGTCTATCATATTTTTGATTTTTATTAAGAGCTTCAGAACTCACAGTAAGTCTATTATCAGATATTTTTTTTTTTATTATTATCATTATGAGCATCAAAACTCACAGTGAAATAGGCATTTCTGCCGTTAGAACTCACTTCACTATTTTTTTCCTTTGGGGTTTTTTTGTTTACGGTTTTTTTTTGTTTTTGTTATTTCTATATGTAAAAATATTAGCAAAGCAAAAAAAAAAAGCTTATTTATCAAAGTTAATATGTACTACAAATATTTTTTGTATGATTTTTTTTTTGTTTAGTTTGCATGTAAGAAAAATTCCGCTATTACGTCTGTTCACTATGAAGGTACAACGAGAACTCGATAAATGATTGAACAAAATTTTGTATATTTTTAATCTACATATTTATTTAAAAAAATATCGTAAATATATGTTGTAGCAATGTAAAAATAGAAAATTAAAATAAATTTTTTCGTTATTTTCCTGATAAAGTAAATATGCATTTCTTAAGGCACAAACTCCAGAATTATGATAGCTGCAGTAAAAATATTCCGGATATTTAAGTTGTATTTGCTTAAAGTTGATGCAGCCAATATCCTCGATGTTGAAGTAGTTTCTTAAACCATTTCTTCTTTTCCACACCCTTAACATAGATTGAAGAATGTTTTAAATTGGATTTTAAAAATTTTACAACACTCTTAAATGATGTTGATCCGTCATTCCAATTCACATGATGAAAGTTTCTTGTTAGCCAATTCGCTTCTCTTTGTTTTGCTTTGGTAATCTTTTGGAGTTAAATGGTGGTTTAATAATAACATTTATGAGCTCCTTATTGTTAAGAACAATTGATATTTCTTTTGCAATGAAGATGTTTGAATTGGATTTAAATCCTTGCATATCGAGGAAAACTTTATCCACAATAATCTTATTTTTTATTTACATTATTTTACGAAGTTGACCTTTTAAGGGTATGTATTCTATTATGCGATCGTGGATGAGAATGCAAAAGGCATATGTATCGGTAGGAATGTTGGAGTCCGTTTCAATTTAAATTTTTATATCAACAGGACCGTTAGAGAGGGCTCGTTTTGGTGACTGACATCTACTACCACTATCGGCACACTATTTTTAAATTCTTGAACAGTTAGAAGCGGTTGTGATTCCCTCATGTAGTAGCTTTGTTGAAACCGCAGATACATATAAACCAACCATTTTTAAATTTTATATTTAGATCATCACATGGGTACGATTCTGAATTTAAATGCATTTTTAAATTGTTTAGATTACAGTGAACAAACTTATTTTCTTGTTGAAAAGAAATCAATAGAAAACGGGGTCGTTCTCTATTTGCAGCCAATTTAACATTTCATATATAGCTAGTTCCTGTATTTAGTTGAGGATTAATGTGACAATCCCAACTGAGAAATGCCATCGGTATAGAAGCACTACTGTTAATAATTTTAATCATATTCAATTTGCTCAGATCGGATAATTGTACATGCGGAGTTCTCCATGAGATGTTTGAGATACTAATTTTTGGTTTGTCAGTAGCAACAGTTGAGTATACGAGTTTTTCATCGTTCTTACTACGTAAGAGAACCAATTCATGTTTACCGCTGAGTATAATTTTATTATAGTCTTCAGCAAAACCTAAAAATATTTTCAGTGGTACATAGAAATTAAAGTGTCCATTTGAAATATCCAAATCATCGAGTTTGTTCCATCCTGCATTGTACAAGCCAACACTTTCTGTTGGTGATAAAGAAACAAAATTTTTTAGGCTGCTTGTAATCGCTAAATGTCTTGTATGATCAATTTCTATGCCATTAAGTTCATATCGAATTTCGTCAAAGAAATGTGCCACAAAGTTATTTTTTAATTTTAGATTTAGAAACGATGATATTTTGCTGTTATTATCATCTACAATACTTCCCTCAACATATATGTAAATTTCGCTGGGAAGCACATATAAGTCTTGATTTTGTATTGAAATTCGAATCTCATCATTATTGTTGAAGGATTGGAGGTATGGTGTATATGTGTGATAGTCCTTTTTAATTATACTCTCGTCTGATTGAGGTTTTTCTAGAACATCTACGGCCGTTTGTATAATGAAAAATTGGCATGAAGTTAGAGTAGAGTTGAATTATGTGTTATATGTATAACAAACTGCTAAACTCTGGCTAGTGAGTTGCCAAATATCTTCCAACTTTTGAAAAACATCTGCTCAGTGTCAAAATTTTATATAAACAAAAGAGAAGTCAATCATTTTTGTGCACGAAAATAAAAAATTGAAACTTTAGACGCTTTAGATAATTTGGAACAATTTACGGTGTGTTATCGGCAAAAAAAAAGTATAAAAAGAGAAGAAACCCATTTTTGGAGTACAGCGAAAAACGAGTTTCGTTTTAAATATAGATTTTCAAAAGAAAACAGCAAAAAATTAATAAGGCTGGTGAAAGCTGACCTTAAAGGGAAAGGTACAAGAAAAGGCGGTATCATTTCTCCACACGTACAAGTGCTGGTAGCTTTAAGGTGCTGGGGACGTAACACTGTACAAGACGACTGTGCTGAGTACCATGGTTTCACCCAGTCAACTATGAGTAGAATTTGTGCAAAGGGTGCCCATGCGTTTGCGAGAAACGCATACTGCCCTCAACATATATGTAAATTTCGCTGGGTAGCACATATAAGTCTTGATTTTGTATTGAAATTCGAATCTCATCATTATTGTTGAAGGATTGGAGGTATGGTGTATATGTGTGATAGTCCTTTTTAATTATACTCTCGTCTGATTGAGGTTTTTCTAGAACATCTACGGCCGTTTGTATAATGAAAAATTGGCATGAAGTTAGAGTAGAGTTGAATTATGTGTTATGTGTATAACAAACTGCTAAACTCTGGCTAGTGAGTTGCCAAATATCTTCCAACTTTTGAAAAACATCTGTTCAGTGTCAAAATTTTATATAAACAAAAGAAAAATCAATCATTTTTGTGCGCGAAAATAAAAAATTGAAACTTTAGACGCTTTAGATAATTTGGAACAATTTACGGTGTGTTATCGGCAAAAAAAAGTATAAAAAGAGAAGAAACCCATTTTTGGAGTACAGCGAAAAAGAGTTTCGTTTTTAATATAGATTTTCAAAAGAAAACAGCAAAAAATTAATAAGGCTGTTGAAAGCTGACCTTAAAGGGAAAGGTACAAGAAAAGGCGGTAGCATTTCTGCACACGTACAAGTGCTGGCAGCTTTAATGTGCTGGGGACGTAGCACTGTACGAGACGACTGTTCTGAGTACCATGGTTTCACCCAGTCAACTATGAGTAGAATTTGTGCAAAGGGTGCCCATGCGTTTGCGAAAAAGGCCAAGCACTTTATTAAAATGCCAACATTAGCCGAAGAACAAATTGTGGAAATGGAAAAATTTAGAAAACTTGCTGGATTTAAAATGTTATAGGAGCTATTGACTGCACCCACATTCGTATGAAAGCTATAGGTGGTGACGATGCCCAATTATTTGTAAATCGAAAGGGATACTTTTCCCTAAACGTACAGGTACGTAAAACAATGTGAAAAACGAATTAAATATGTACATACATATTTTTATAGCTATTGCTATTTATGGCGAGATACAGGGGTTAGAAAATGATTTTCGTAACAAAATTAATCGACACTATTACAGTTATGAATTTATTTTTGTTTTGATTTCTTTGTACTTAAAAGCACCGTACGAAAATAAACGAAACAAATTGTTTGAATTTGTTTTGTTTCGTTCTTTGAAGTAAGTGAAAAAAACAAAACAAAAACAATGAGAAACAGTGCTCAATTTGTTTTTGTATTGTTTTTGCCCTGATCACAAACCAGAGAACACAGCCGATCGACTGTAAACCGGCTAACAGCCGCCACCGGCCGCAAACAATATATTAATTAAATCGTGCGCCGCTACAAAAGCTAATAATTGGAAATAAATGGAAACGTTTTAAAATATTTGCGGCGAATTTGAAAAATTTTAATTGTGGCTCTTGCCGTTCTTCATAACTTATCCATTATGTATAATGAGGAAAACTTTAGTAAGGCTAAAATATCTTTAAACAGTTTTAAAATATCTCTGCATTCATATTATGTGAAAAATATTTTATAGATGACGACGTGCAAGCAATACCTCATCTAATGAAATTTCCCAGAATGGCACTGAAAACGAAAATGTGTCTTTTTGAAATTGCGACAACCTAAAGCTGTACGTTGCAAAAATGTTTTTACCAAATTTTAAAGAGATACAATATGTATATATGTATTTTTTTTAACGTTTATTAACAAAAAATAACGGAATACAATAAGTGAAATAAACATGTAATTCATTAAAATAAAAACTTAAACAAAATATCAATTCATCGTACGCTAGTTTTAATAAAGAAATAAAGCTGAAACTGTTTAACAATGGGAAAAGCGATTAAGTTTAAATAATATACTATTTAGAAGTACATATATTGTATGTCCATATAGTAGTTATAACAATTCATGGAATGTTAAAAAATAGTTCAATTAATTGGAAAAATAAAAGCAATCACTACAAAAAGGAAAAAAATATATGTAAATAATAACTGTCTCAAAACATCAAAAGACAATTTCTTTTCGTTAGATTACATTTAAAACAAAACCAATGAGGTCTTTTTCTATGTTCCGGCCAAAATGTAAAATTGGAAATTATCTACATTAAAATTTTATAAATTTGTTTTAAAACCTCAATGACTTGAAATTTGGAAAACACAGAACATGCCCAATAATTAATTTTTATTTTAATTGAATTGCACGAAAGAAACACTTTTTTTCACATGTCACATTAAATTAGAATTAGCAGAACTCTAATTAAAAAGTCCACTTTTCTTCAACTTTTCAATTTCTAATTGAATTTTTTCTACTCTTAGGGTATGTTCCTCTTTTTCTTGCTTTTCTAAAATTTCATTTTTTTTTTTGCATAATGTGATTTTCTTCCGAGAGTTTAATTTCCAATTCTTTCTGTTCAATACTTATATCCAATAGTTTGATTCTTTTTACATTCTCGTTTTCGAATTCACATTGACACTTCGTCATTCTTTTTCTGTTGAAAATTGACTTCTTCACTTTCTTTATTGGAGTATCATCTTCCGTATTAAATATTTTATCGTCTGTTTTTATAGATTCGTTTAGCTCGGTAACATCAATTTTTTTTTGAAGACGATTCAATTATTTGTGAGTTGCTATCATAAAAATTGGTGTCAATTTCAAAGTGCTTGATAGTCTTGAAATCAACTCCTCCTCCACGCTACCTAAAGGATCAGGGGCTGGACCACCACCTGTCTGCTTTGTATTCCTGATGAATGCAGAGTTATTTTGTTTTTGCCAACGATTTGGTTTTTCGTCACTGGTTTTGCATTTATCTAGTGTTCTATTGTGGGCAGAAACTGTATTAAATAGAATATGAATGGCATTCCATGCATCTTTTTTCTTTTTATTCGTATTAGTGTCGATTTTTTAATCTTTCATAATTTCCAATTTGTCCGAAGCCAGCTTTGACAGCAAGTCCTAAAAATATTGCAAATGTTACTATTTCCAACAATACAATTAACTAAAGCAACATTATTACTGACCTTTTCATCTTGTTGCCAATTTGCCGATCTTTTTACTTGCTTTTTTTCCATTTTTGAAGTTAATTTACTTTTTTAGAACTTTTTCTTTTTAATTTAGTTTTTGAACAATTTGTTTTATTGTGGAGGGAAAAAATATGAAATGTCAAAATCAGGGCTGATTTTAGCAAAAATAGTGGAATTTTTTTACAATACAGTATGGCATCGCTAATTCTCAGAGTTGATTTATTAAAAGTTGTACCAGTATGAAATTTCATTAAACATGAACATTTTGTCAACAAGCTGCTAAGGCTAATGAACATTTTAGTTGGCAGCTTGTTGTACGTAGTGTATAAGCAGTCGTCAATTTTTCATTATACATACGGCCGCTAGTATGTAACTCATTTCTTTGTCAACTTTAAATTGAGAGACTTCAAAAAACTTTTATTTTCTTGCGTCAAATGTTTTTTGTGTAATGATTTCTTTAATTGTGGTTTGATTTG
This sequence comes from Tachina lurida, assembly GCA_944452675.1. NCBI lineage: Eukaryota > Metazoa > Arthropoda > Insecta > Diptera > Tachinidae > Tachina > Tachina lurida. The sequence continues at coordinate 73,530,043 of OX101754.1, forward strand.
CAATAGTGTTTTATGAGTGTATCCAATTTTATCCTTAGATTGCTTGACGTTGTATATTATCATTATTTGCTAGATCTCAAATGTATTCGTGTTGTAATTTCCTCTCCTCGAAAATTAATTAAATCACCGTTCTGATCAACTATGCGTAGAGTAAGAGAACTTATCTCTCGGCAGTTAACTGGCAAATAGATAAGATTTCGAGGAATCTCAACAATTTTATACCCTGATGGGACATTGATGGCAAATTCATTTAATGTGTGTGCTTGTGAGTTATTCGTATATGTGTTAACGACTATACTACATTCAACACGCAAGATATTCACGAGAAAATATTGACTGGTAGATCTGAGTAATGGTCTTGGTTAGGAGCTAGAATTTTCTTATTGAATCCAAAAAGGTTTCCAATTGTGTTATCTTTGTTAAAGCATATGGGATCCTTAGAGCTATTAACTCTAACTTGCATTGTATTGTTATTAGCTTCTATATCAATTTTATTTTCCGGACAATACTGCTTATAAAGATGTTTAATATAGTCAACTGTATCATTCAATTCATAAGATCCTATTAGTATTTTAATTACATGTTCACCAATATGAAATATATTGTTATAATCATCTACATTGGGAATGCTATTATATGAATGAAAATCAGTTAGAGCACATTCATATTCACCATCCAAACGAATATGAGGAAAGTAATTTGCTGATAACTCAGATGAGTTTGAGCTAAGAGTAAGTGTTATTGACATTATGGTTGTTTAATAACAATCGTGTGCAATTTAAATTAAAATTAAATTCACCAAAAGTTGAAATTTTAAATTCAACTTTCTTTTTTCTGTGTTTGTTGTAAACAAATTACATTTTTCCATTTTTCCAACAGAAAAAAACCTTTAATAAAATAATATATAAAAACGTCACCAAAGTTGAGAAATTTTTGAAAAATCTACAAAATTTGTGCTTGCTGGACAATAACACCAAAATTTCTCAAGTCTTCTTAAATAAATTATATATCATTGGAAAGATCTCAGTTTCTTCTTTCCAAATCTAGTAGGAAATTGAAAATCGGATCATTATCAACAAAGTTACAGGCTCAACGGTGCGCAAAGGTAAAAAATCCGGTTTTTAACCGTAAATCCGGATTTTGGAGGTGTCCGGCATATTTCACTATTTGAATCTTGTTTTACTCGACAAGCCCTACAAGAAAAATAATATCCGGTTCCAGGTTTTTTGGACTGTCGCACCGTGTTAATCATCCTTAAATATAATTTATGAATTTTCACATCTGTTAGAATCTTCTGCTGCATTTTTTCCCCAATCTCATAACAAAGTCGTGTAATTTCAATCTTTACATCCCTTTCGTGTATTTCTCGTATTTCATTGATTTGAAGTTTTGTTTTGTTTAAAGCGGAGTAGGTTGATATATAATATTCATGATAGAAATGAAGGATTTGTTTTCTCAGAATGTTGTTCCAACATAAAATTGATGTAAAAAATACTGGAATTTGAGTTAGTGATCTCCAAGTGTCAGAATCGATTTCTATTTTAAAGTTTCCTTGTATGATAACTAAAAAGCAAACACCTCTTTTATATTGAAACTTATATTCAACATCTCTCTCACTTTCATTATCAATTATATTTATAGAATTTAAAAAATCTCGACAATTAAGCATATAATGAATGTACTCATTATAGCACATCAGATGTAACCACTCTTCTCGATCCAGTCCAATGTATTGCTTATTTTTATAATTCAACCATATCAGCTGTAGAAAATCTACATGAAATCCTAAATTTCCAATTGAGCAAGTATTCAAACCCAAAAACCAAATCATATATTTGAGGTTTTCGTTCTTGATTGTTGTGAAATTTATTCTTTAAAGTACGTTTATCCATCCTCAATGAAAATAATATTTAAACTAATAGCTTTTCAGTCTATTAATCTCTATATATACATAAATATGTATATTAAAGTAAATAATAAATCATACACATACAAATACAATTTTATTTATTCATAGTTTTTTTACATAAATTTTTGTACGTTTCAATAATTTTAAAAATTATTTTCTTCCTTATGTGGAACATTTAACACCTTCAAGTGTCCGGCCCTTCCTCGCATCCTTCGCTATACTAGGGGCAGCTGGCAAAATGTCCACTCTCGTCGGAGTCCTCCTCCTCTACAACTCCAAACTCCTCATTTCCCGTCAGCATTGAAATAAAAAAATGTATGGTTTCCTTATGCTCATATAGTAATAAGTCCTCAAAGGAATGAAGGAAACCAAACAAGTTCTCACGGATTTGGCTCAATTTTTAATTTAATTAACTTATTTGTTTTTAGAATTTTGTTGAATTCTATTTTTACACTAATATTTTTGAAACGCTTACGTTCCTATTTATAGTAAAACATACTTGTAAAATTAAAATTTTACAAAAAATTGTGAGTTCTTTTGACATTTTTTTGTTTTAGTTACACTTTAGCACATTAATATAACTATCTCTCTAATCTTTTGTTTTGAAATTTTTTGTTTTAGTTACACTTTAGCACATTAATTAACTATCTCTTTCAATACAATTCAATCAGTGACAAAACAAACAAAAAATTTACGTAAAAAATAATTACAATATGAGAAAAAGAGATAGCTACGATACTGATCTTTCTTTTAAGAATTATTTTTTACCTATTTAAAGATTGGTAGAAATATTTAATACATCAGTTTACAAAAGCAGATTGAGCTATCTGTCAAAGAAGAAACAACAAAGTTACAGGCTTATAAGTGCGCAAAGGTACAAAAATGGGTTTTTAACCGTAAATCCGGATTTTGGATGTGTCCGGCATATTTCACTATTTGAATCTTGTTTTACTCGACAAGCCCTACAAGAAAACTAATATGCAGTCCAAGGTTTTTTGGACTGTCGCACCGTGTTATTGGTTTAAATGTATTTTTGAATTGTGTATCTGCTTCATCAACTTTTATACTACGAAATTTTTTCTATAAAACATTTCTTGTCTTTATTAGTTCTTTTCAACTATTTGACACCAGATCAGGTATCAGCAATCAGATCAGGTATTAGATCAGCTATCAGATCAGGTATCAGTTCAGGTATCAGATCAGGTATCAGTTCAGCTATCGGATCAGGTATCACTTAAGGCCGTTTCACACTATAATACAAATATTAATACTTTTGTGGAAAATGCAACTCTGACATGTTGAGTTGTTATTGTCTTTCGAAATTTTTTAAACAGAAATTAGATTAGGGATGCATTTTCGTCAAAAGTATTAATACTTGTATTATAGTGTGAAACGGCCTTTATCAGATCAGATATTAGATCAGCTATCAGATCAAGTATCAGGTATCAGATCAGCTATCAGATCAGGTATCAGATCAGGTATAAGATCAGCTATCAGATCAGGTATCGGGCATCAGATCAGGTATCAGCTATTAGATCAGGTAACAAATCAGCTTTCAGATCTGGTACGGTAAATACTTTAGGAAATAAGTAGATGTACTATGTGCAAGGTCAAATTTAGTACTAATGTTTTACTTTTATGTAGAGTAATTAATATGGTTATAAAATAGTTGAATTGCTTTCTATAGCGACCATTGTTTGAGTCATTATCTTTGCTTATCATCAAAAATTCATATTTATCCTTCCAACACTCTCGACAAATTTCATGAAACTTTTCATAACTCATATCGCTGGCAACATGATCACTTCATGTTTGTCTCATCTTCTTTAAACATTATAATCACATTTGCATTGTCTCTTATTAAGTGCTTGGGAATTCTCGTCTTAGTTTGGCACAAGTAAAATGAATCAACATCATTATGTCAGAGTTCTCGTTGTACCTTCATAGTGAACAGACGTAATAGCGGAATTTTTCTTATATACAAACTAAACAAAAAAAAAAGCATACAAAAAATATTAACTTTAATAAATAAGCATTTTTTTTTTGCTTTGATAATATTTTTACATATAGAAATAACAAAAACAAAAAAAAAACCGTAAACAAAAAAACATACAAAGTACCCTTGAAGAATACTCTTTATGAGTACCCCAGAGGAAAAAAATAGTGAAGTGAGTTCTAACAGCAGAAATGCCTATTTTAATGTGAGTTTTGATGCTCATAATGATAACAATAAAAATAAAAAATCTGATAATAGACTTGCTGTGAGTTCTGAAGCTCTTAATAAAAATCAAAAATCTGATAATAGACTTTTTCTAACGGCAAAACCACAGTTTCGTCAGCGATCAACTTCGCTTTGTCCAATGCCAACTAGTGAATCGTTGACATTATTGCCTAGTACTTCTACATTTAACTCAGCGATATCATCCGCTCCGGGCTCGTGGTCAACAATTAAACAAGTTGTTACTGAAGACAACAGTAGTACAAACCCAAAGGTACAAGTAGGAATGGACAGATATATAACCATTTTAAAGCGCGGGCGAAGCCCAAATTCTACTAAAATTGGATCCGTCCCAAAGATGTCTAGGGATAACAGCACATCTTCTATCAATCGTCAAAATCGTTTTTCTTTATTGCAAGACAAAAACGACAAGCCCGCTGCATCATCGCAAAAGTCTTTTAAGCCACCACCTATTTATCTGAGAGAAAAAAATTCAAACGCGCTTCTAAAAAATCTACTGTCGACCATTGGTGAAAATACTTTTCACATCATTCCAATTAAACGAGGTAATATTGATGAAACTAAAATCCAAATATATGATGAAAAAGATTTCCGAAAAATTGTTAGTGAGTTTGAAAAAAATAAAACAAATTTTTATACATATCAACTTAAGAGTGCTAAAGGCCTACAAATAGTATTAAAGGGCATAGATTCATATGTTGAGCCTGAAGAAGTAAAATGTGCACTTATCGAACAAGGATTTAAGGTAAAAAATGTTACCAATATAATCAATAGAGAGAAGATTCCCCAGCCTCTATTTCGTGTTGAACTGGAGCCGAATGATATACAGTTAAAGAAAAATGAGACGCACCCAATTTATAGTCTAAAATACCTTTTACACCGAAAAATCACAGTTGAAGAGCCACGTAAGCGTTCAGGTCCCGTACAGTGCCATAATTGCCAAGAATATGGCCACACAAAAACCTACTGCAAATTACCTACAGTTTGTGTTATCTGCGGTGAATTGCATGGTACTGCTAACTGTACCAAGCCAAAAGTACAAGCAGAAAAGAAATGCAGTAATTGTGGACGTAATCACACTGCTAACTACAGAGGATGCGCTGTATATTCTTTCGTTAAACAGGCTATGGGTCAAAAATCTAAATTAGCTCCAGTTCAATCAGCAAATGCTTACTCCGGCACTCTTCCTCAAACTAGCCAACGTGTAGTATGCCGATGCTGCTAAGACTAGTTCTATTCCCACACAAAATGTTCCACCGCCAAGTAATTCAACGAATGCAAACTTGAGAGCTACTATTGAGAATCTGGTGCTAACTATAAACAACTTTACAACAAATATGACTAGCATGATGCAAGAAATGCTGAGAATGCAGAATACTCTGCTTCAAGCATTAGTCAACAAACCATAAACACGTTAAAACTATGTTTCTGGAATGCAAACGGCATTCGCCAACATAAAAATGAACTTGAGCACTTCCTCACGGAAAAAATATTGATATAATGATGGTCTCTGAGACTCACTTGACTTCGAGAAGCTGCTTTAAAATAAATGGTTACACTCTATATGATTCAAAGGACCCGAGAGGGAGAGCATGCGGTGGATCAGCAATTCTAATTAAGTCAAGACTCAAGCACTATATCCTTGAGAACGTTAGTGAAGAATATATGCAAGCTACGAATATTTTCGTAGAAAATTTTTGTGCGAACTTCGTGATATCATCAATTTACTCACCTCCCAGATTTTCAGTTACCGAAGATCAGTATGAGAAGTTCTACAAATCGCTTGGATCTTGTTTCGTGGCAGCTGGTGACTACAATGCAAAACATACGTACTGGGGCTCGCGTCTTGTTACACCTGGAGGTAGAGCGTTGTTTAATACAATTTCAAAAATGGGCTTAGATGTCATTTCGAGTGGGGAGCCTACTTATTGGCCTACTGACGTAAGAAAAATTCCAGATCTTATAGATTTTGGCGTCACGAAAAATATCCATAGGGACTTAATTCACGTAGAGGGCTCTCTAGATCTGTCCTCCGATCACTCTCCCACAATAGTTACAATTTTCAACCCACTAAGGAGTGATTTAACTAACTCATATGCGAAAACGATTAATAAGGTCAACTGGCTAGGATTCAAAAAATATATTAGTAGTCACTGCGTAGAAAACATTCAGCTTAGATCACCTGATGATATTGAATTTAATCTTGCCAATCTTAACGAATATATTAAACAGGCTGCTGAACATGCCACTACTTCCTATCCGCAGACTGGCTTTAATAGAATTTATTCTACGGAAATTGAACGTCTTGTATGTGAAAAAAGGAGAGCTAGAAGAGAATGGCAACAACACCGATCACCCCTAAATAAAATCAGACTTAAAGAATGTACTAAACGACTCAAAGAGCTGCTATCGTCGGAAAAGACTGCATTACTGGAAAAGTATTTATAAGATCTTGATGTAACGTCAACATCTAATTACTCTTTATGGCGCGCTACTAGAAATCTTAAAAGACCCGTTGATCTCAAATCACCATTGCGTACTTCGACTGGAGGCTGGGCAAGAAGCGATAGTGAGAAAGGTAACTTATTTTCTGAGCATTAAAAATCTGTATTCACTCCCAATTCATGTACGGGTGCTGCCGATTTACCGAGTGTAGTCTCTCTACCCCCTCGTCCCTTAAGGCTTAAGATGCGTGAACTACAAAAAATAGTTGCTGAACTCGACCCTAAGAAAGCTCCAGGTATTGATGGCATTAGTAACAAGATGCTGATGAACTTGCCTCATATTGCAATAAGAATTTTGCTATTTATTTTTAATGCCATTTTACGAATGCAGAATTTTCCACATAACTGGAAACTTGCCAAGATTAAAATGATTCCAAAGCCAAGCAATGATCTTACCAAGGCTGAGTCATATAGGCCTATAAGCTTACTTTCAACAATTTCAAAGCTTTTCGAAAAGCTGCTCATGACTAAATTGTCCACAATTTTAGCTGATACTGGGTGCATCCCGGACCATCAATTTGGCTTTAGAAGTCAGCATATCACTATTGAGCAATAGATTGGTTCAAATTATAAGGAGGACTTTTGAAGAAAAGAAGTATTGTTCTGCCCTTTTTATTGATGTTTCTCAGGCATTTGACAAAGTATGGCACAAAGGCCTAGTTTTAAAATTGAAGACATACCTACCAATAAATATACAAAAGCTTTTGGAAAGTTATATTCTTGATAGAAAGTTTACTGTTGTGGAAGGAGACTTCATGAGTGTACTCGAATCTATATCTTCTGGTGTGCCACAGGGTAGTATTCTGGGGCCAGTCTTGTATCTAATATATACTTGTGATATGCCTATGAGCAATAACATCCACACTTCTACATTTGCCGATGATACAGCCTCTTTGAGTATTCACAAAAATCCTGATGAGGCATCCCGCAATCTCCAAGCACACATTACCCAGCTTGAAATATGGTTGAACTTATGGAGAATTAAAGTCAGTGAACAAAAGTGTGTTCATATAACGTTTACCCTAAGAAAAGATACCTGTTCCCCCATTCGAATCAACAATCAAAATATTCCTCAACATTCTCAAGTCAAATACCTTGGCATACACCTTGATCGAAGGCTTACATGGAAGTATCATATTGACTCTAAGTTAACCCAAATGAAACTTAAATTGACTCAAATATATTGGTTAATTGGCAGAAATTCAACACTCAGCCTAGACTGCAAACTTTTGATATACAAGTCGCTTTTGAAGCCAATATGGTGCTATGGAATTCAGCTGTGGGGCACTGCTTCAGCTTCAAATGTAGAGAAAATTCAACGCAGGCAAAACAAAATTTTACGTTTGATAACATCTGCTCCATGGTACGTTAAAAATTCAAATATTCATCGTGATTTAAATATGCCACTAGTGAGTGAAGAAATTGCAAAATACGCAGGCAAATATTTAACTAAACTCGAGTCACATCCTAATCCGCTTGCCCGTAATATTTTGAGCATTACTGGACACATCTGCTTAAAAAAGAGGGACACAAGGGCTCTTATACCCAACACTACAGATGGGACTGCTTAAAAATACTTATTTTTGATTACCACTACTTATGTATTATTTATAACTATCACTAAGCTTATGTCCGATATTGGTCGGGCCTAATAATTATATTTAGATTTAAGATTTGATTACTTATTGTTAGTTCATTTTTGAAGATACAATAAATAAATATGTATATGAAAAAAAAAAAAAATTATGTCGCCCCATGCAAAAATATGCTCGTATATTATTTTGCTTTTCGCATGCAACACCATCAAAGATCATAATAGAATTAGTTTTTGCTTCGTCAGGAGAAATAACTTTTTCATTATCTCTAAATGTGTAATATCCCATCCCTTTAATTGGTAAAATTAATCGCTTTAAGTATTCAAATGGAGTTCTCGTTGAACCTTCAAAGTGAACAGACGTAATAGCGGAATTTTTCTTACATACAAACTAAACAAAAAAAAATTATACAAAAAATATTCGTAGTACATATTAACTTTGATAAATAAGCATTTTTTTTTTTGCTTTGCTAATATTTTTACATATTGAAATAACAAAAACAAAAAAAAAACCGTAAACAAAAAAACATACAAACATACCCTTGATGAATACTCTATATGAGTACCCCAAAGGAAAAAAATAGTGAAGTAACGGCAGAAATTCCTATTTTACTGTGAGTTTTGATGCTCATAGTGATATGAATAAAAATAAAATATCTGATAATAGACTTGCTGTGAGTTCTGAAGCTCTTAATAAAAATCAAAAATCTGATAATAGACTTTTTCTAACGGCAAAACCACAGTTTCGTCAGCGATCAACTTCGCTTTGCCCAATGCCAACAAGTGAATCGTTGACAATATTGCCTAGTACTTCCACATTTAACTCAGCGATATCAACCGCCTCGGGGTCACCACTTAACCAAGTTGTCACTGAAAATAAGAGTAGCCCAAAACCCAAGGTCCAAGTCGGAATGGGCGGATACATCAATTTTAAAGCGCGGGCGAGGCCCAAATTCTACTAAAATTGCATCTGCTCCAAAGATGTCTAGGGATAACAGCGCATCCTAAACTAATCGCCAAAACCGCTTTAAAATTCTTCAAGATGACAACGACAAACCTGAGGTATCCTCGAACAAAACATCTAAGCCGCCACCAATCTATTTGAGACAAAAAAATTCAAATGCCCTTATAAAAAAATTTATTTCGGACATTGGTGAGAATAAATTTCACATTGTTCCAATAAAACGTGGCAACATCGATGAAACTAAAATCCAAATTTATGACGAAAAAGATTTCCGCAAAATGGTTGCTGAATTTGAAAAAAGTAAAACAAGCTTCTACACATACCAGCTTAAGAGCGCTAAAGGCATGCAGATCGTATTGAAGGGCATAGATTCTTATGTTGTCCCCGAAGAAATAAAAGATGCACTCGTCCTCCAGGGGTTCAGGGTAAAAAATGTGTCCAATATAATAAATAGAGAAAAGATTCCCCAACCCCTATTTCGTGTTGAACTTGAGCCTAATGATATACAATTGAAAAAAAATGAGACGCATCCAATTTATAATTTAAAATACCTCTTGTACCGAAAACTCACAGTTGAAGAGCCACATAAGCGTTCAGGTCCTGTACAGTGCCATAATTGCCAAGAATATGGCCATACAAAAACATACTGCAATTTACCCTCTGTTTGTGTTGTGTGCGGCGAATTACACGGCACCGCTAGCTGCAACAAACCAAAAGATCAAAGTGATAAAAAATGCAGTAATTGTGGACGTAATCACACCGCTAACTACAGAGGTTGTCCTGTGTACTCTTTTGTAAAGAAGACTATGGTGCAAAAACCTAAATTAGCTCCAGCTCAATCAGCAAACGCTTACTCTGCCACTTTTCTGCAAATGAGCCAACCAGTTACTTCCCGTGTATCGTATGCCGATGCTGCTAGGACAAATTCTATTCATACACAAAATGTTTCACCACCAAATAATTCAACAAATACAAACTCAAACTTTAATTTTAATCGCCTTGAAGCCACTACTGAAAATCTTGTGCAAACTATAAACAATTTTACAACAAATATGACTAGCATGTTGCAAGAAATGTTGCGAATGCAGAATACTCTGCTTCAATCAATACTTAATAAGCCATGAACACGTTAACAATATGTTTCTGGAACGCAAACGGCATTCGCCAACATAAAAATGAACTTGAGCACTTCCTCACGGAGAAAAATATTGATATAATGTTAGTATCTGAGACTCATTTGACTTCGAGAAGTCTTTTTAAAATTTATGGCTACACTATATATGATACAAAGGACCCTAGAGGAAGGGCTTGCGGTGGATCAGCAATTCTAATAAAGTCAAGACTCAAGCACTATGTTCTTGATAACATTTGTGAAGAATACCTACAAGCAACAAATATTGGCATTGAAAGTTTTTGTTCAAATTTCGTTATATCATCAATTTACTCCCCTCCCAGATTTTCAATCACTGAGAATCAATATGAGGATTTCTACAAATCTCTTGGACCTTGTTTTGTAGCAGCTGGAGACTACAATGCGAAACATACGTTCTGGGGTTCGCGCCTTGTTACACCCAGAGGTCGAGCATTGTTCAACACTATTTCAAAAATGGGCTTGGATGTCATTTCGAGTGGGGAGCCCACTTATTGGCCTACTGACATACAAAAAATTCCGGATGTTATACAGGGTGTTTTTTTAGAGGTATAGAACTTCGAATTGAAATAAAACACAAGAAAATCGTTTTAATGTCCATCAATTTGGCTTTATTGGAAGGATAATTTTATGCCATTATTGTTTAAATATGATTTCGGGCATGTGGCAGCCGCGGCTGGCTACCACATGCCATCCAATTCGGGAACAAAATAGTCGGTTATCAGCTCCAATTGCTGTGCACGGTGGCGAATCGATTCATTCGGGTCCTCTTCAACACTTTGCTCTACAGCGGCAATTGTTTCTTCGGTGCGCACTGTACGACGTCTCTGCGGATGCGTATTATCACATAGAGTAAACGTAGTGCAAAAAGGATCCATGGTTAACCGAATTAATTGCTCTGATGGACGATTATGTCGACCATAAAATGGACGGAGCTTGCGGTAAACTTCGCGAACTGAACCATTATTTTCGAAATAAATTTGCACGATTTGCAAGCGTTGTTCTTTTGTCAACCTGTTCATGATGAAATGGCAAACCAAACTAAATATTAATCACTTGACAGCTGACAAAATGGCCGCCAGTTAAAAAAGTGATGCCAACTTAAAGTTCTATACCTCAATAAAAAACACCCATTAGATTTTGGAGTCATAAAATTCAAGTTCAAGCTTCTCTTGATCTCTCGTCCGATCACTCCCCGACGATCATTACAATTTGTAGCCCATTAAGAAGTAACTTACCTGACCCATATGTGAAGATGATCAATCGTGTTAATTGGCTGGGGTTCAAAAAATATCTCAGCAGTCATTGTACGGAAAACATTACGCTTAGAACACCCGATGATATTGAATCGAACATTGCCAATCTCAGCGAGAATATTAAACAGGCTGCTGAACATGCCACTATCTCCGATCCGCAGATTGGGTTTAATAAAATTTATTCTACAGACATTGAACGTCTCGTACGTGAAAAAAGAAGGGCTAGCAGGGAATGGCAACAGCACAGATCACCACAAACTAAAATCAGATGTAAAGACTGCACTAAACGACTCCAAGAGTTGCTTGCATCTGAAAAAATTGCATCTCTTAAAAATTATCTGGAGGGTCTTGATGTCACACCGGCGTCTAATTACTCTTTGTGGCGCGCTGCCAGAAAGCTTAAAACACCCATTGAATATAAGCCACCTCTACGCACATCTACCGGAGGTTGGGCTAGAAGCGATCCTGAAAAAGGTAAAATATTTGCTGAGCACTTAAAATCCGTTTTTACGCCAAATATATGTCAGTACACCAGTGTGTTGCTGATTTGCCAAATATAGTCGCTCTACCCCCTCAACACATAAAGTTTAAGACGCGTAATTTACAAAAATTAATTTGCCGAACTCAACCCGAAGAAAGCTCCGGGTATTGATGGAATTAGTAACCAGATGCTGATGAACTTGCCTCGTATTGCAATGAGAATCCTGTTATTCATATTTAATGATATTTTACGACTGGAGTATTATCCACATAACTGGAAACTTGCCAAGGTTAAAATGATTCCAAAGCCGGGCAAAGATATAACAAAGGCTGAGTCATATAGGCCAATAAGTCTACTATCTACAATGTCAAAGCTTTTCGAAAAACTGCTCAAAACAAAATTGTCCCCAATTCTAATTAGTAGTGGGTGCATACCAGACCATCAATTTGGTTTTAGAAGTCAGCATAGCACCATTGAACAAACTCACAGATTGGTTCAATTTATAAGAAGAACTTTTGAGGAAAAAAAGTATTGCTCTGCGCTGTTTATAGACATTTCCCAAGCATTTGATAAAGTGTGGCATGAGGGCCTAATTTTAAAATTGAAGACTTAGTTACCAATAAACATTTAAAATCTTTTGGAAAGTTACATTATTTCCCGTAAGTTCACTGTTGCGGAAGGAGACTTTATGAGCATGCCTGAAACTATCTCATCCGGTGTGCCACAGGGGAGTATACTGGGGCCAGTTTTGTATTTAATTTATACTTGTGATATGCCTGTGAGCAGTAGTATCCATACTTCCACATTTGCCGACGATACAGCCTGCCTTAGTATGCATGAAAACCCTGATGAGGCATCCCGCAAACTCCAGGAACACATTAGCCAGATGGAGCTTTGGTTAAACTTATGGAGAATCAAGGTAAATGAACAAAAGTGTGTTCAAGTAACATTTACTTTACGAAGAGATACTTGTTCCCCCATTCGGATTAACAATCAAGTTGTTTCTCAACATTCACATGTGAAATATCTTGGTATACACCTTGATCGACGACTTACATGGATACACCACATTGACTCTAAGTTAACTCAAATGAAACTTAAATTAACTCAGGTACATTGGCTGATTGGTCGAAATTCAACACTTAGCCTAGACTGTAAACTTTTAATATACAAGTCGCTTTTAAAGCTAATATGGTGCTACGGATTCAACTATGGGGCACTGCTTCAGCTTCAAATGTAGAGAAAATTCAACGCAGGCAAAACAAAATTTTACGCATGATAACATCGGCTCCATGGTACATCAAAAATTCAAATATACATCGTGATTTGAATATGCCTCTAGTGACTGAAGAAATTGCAAAATACGCAGGCAAATATCTAACAAAACTCGAATCACATCCTAATCCGCTTGCTCGTAATATTTTGAACTTTACTGGACACATTCGCCTAAAAAAGAGGGATACAAGGGCTCTTATTCACAGCACTCCAGATGGGACTTCCTGAAAATTCTTTTATTTTTTATATTTTTTCCTTTTGATTATCAATACTTATGTATTATATATAACTACTACTAAGCTTATGTCCGACACTGGTCGGGCCTAATTATATTTTAATATTTAAGATTTGAATACTTATTGTTAGTTCATATATGAAGATACAATAAATAAAATATTATGTAATAAAAAAAAATAAAAAAAAATATAAAAAAAAGTATTCAAATAAATAGATGTTTTCAAAATTGAGTCCATTAGGACTTTCTAGCAAGCTAATCATAACATTAGTCTTTCCACAATTTGATGGTCCAACTATTAGAGCACGAATAGAATTTGGTAAGAGAGAGCTATGTTTTATTTTAGATCTGATGTTCGTTGAAACATCAATATTGCGAATCACAATATTTTTATGTTTATACATTATAACAAAACGTTTAGTTATAAAAAACCAGCCGTTGGAAAAGGTTTAGTGAATAGAGTAATAAACTCTCTGCCTGTTGAATTACACCTTCCTGGATATCAGTTTTGTGGACCCGGAACAAAATTACAAAAACGTTTAGATCGCGGTGACAAAGGAACTAATTTATTAGACGCTGCATGTAAAAAGTACAATATTGCGTATTCCAAAACAAATAATTTAAATAGAAGACATCAAGCTGATAAAATTCTTGAAAATAAAGCTTGGGAACGAGTTATTTCAAAAGATAGCAGTCTTGCAGAAAAATCGTTTGTATATACTAACGCAATTAAAGTCAAAAGAAAACTTGGTATGGGATTGAAGAAGAAGGTTGCAAAAAAAGTGAACAAAGTGGAAAAAAACTGTTCATTACAGCACACACTGGGGACTTTTGCAAAATAAATGGTAATAAATCTGGAACTTCTAAACTACTGCTTGGATTTTATGAAACTTCAAACATCCGTAGAGGCTTTATAACAGATTACTAGGCAGCCGTCTGGCTTAAGCTGGACAGGAGTTACAGTGGGCCTAAGTTGACAACATGGGAATCAAAAAAATTCTGAGGCTTGTAGCTTTTAGAAAAATTTTGCGATTTTGTTGAGATAAAGCGTTTTGCTCTAATCTCAACATTTTTAAGAAATAATGTCCTTAGATGTGTTTTCGTATCTCTTATAACTTAGAAGACTTTTAACAAAAAAAATTTTTTTCCTTGACTTTTTTTAGTATTTCACATACAACTTTTTAGTCTATTGTTGGATTTTAAATAAAAAAAAAACATTAAATTTCCGATAAAATTCTAAATAAAAATAAGTAGAAAACTATTAGTATCTGCGTCGTGAAATCGGGAAAAGGCAAAGAATTCAAAACTTTAAATTTTCCTGAAAAAGGCATGTTTTTTAAGAAAAATTATCTTCATTATTTTCAATTTTGTGAAAAACTTTGTTTAAGACATGCACTTTTAAACCACATAGCGCTAAAAACAATCTATTCAGAATATGCTAAGAGCTAACTATTTTGTATTTTGGGCATGCACCCTACATTCATTGCTAATTTTAAAAATATTTTTTGTACTTATGCGCTTATAAGAAGTTGTAACGGTCGATTTTGAAAGTTTTAACTATGGGATTTAATTGTAAGGATAGTTTGCAACATTTTTAATTTAATTTTTTGACAGCCTTTTCATAAATGCGAACATACGTGCAAATTTTTTTGAAAAAAGTCAAAATTTTGGAAAAATTTTGTTTTGTACCATAAAAAATATATATTAAAATAATTTTCTTTTCTTATGTTGGCCTTTTTGACTTCTATATAAGTATTTCTACTTCACCTGAAAAAATTATTCCTAATTATTCTCTCTACTGGCGTAGCAGCAAAAGCAATAAATGCTGCAAAGAATGACAAACAACAACTTGATGAAGCAACTAGACATAATAAATAATGGAAGCAGTAGCAATGCGGAAACGTTTTTACCTTAAACCATATAAGAAAGGATATGGATTGGTTTGTCAAGGAAAACAAAAACCAAATTTTTCGTAAATAAACTACTATCTGATGTTGATCTGAGAAACTTCTCAGGAGTTTTAATGTGGATACACTACCAAAACGATCGAGAAAAAGAGAATGTGGAATCATTACTTTGGATTTATCAAGGGACCTGGAACCCATTGGGTACCATCTTATAAAAACAATGAACATAAAGAATATTTTGACAGTTTTGGAAATTTACAACCTCCATTAGAACAAGTTAAATATCTAGGCAAAAATATAACATATAATTACAATCAATATCAAGATTATAATTCATTTAAATGTGGACATTTGTCTTCAATTTCTTTACAAAATAAGTTTAAAAAATAAAAATACAACACACGAAAAATTTTAAAATTTTTTTCTGTTTTATTATTATTTTTAAAAAAGTTTATAAAATATAGTTTCTACATATTATTCCCACTGTGGATATTGCGCATTTGTTAAAAAGATATTTATTTCTGCAGCAGTATCCAATTTTAAGCCACTGTCTCCTTGCAATATATTCCGGGTGCCAGTTCTATTATATCATCATCCGATAGCGTGTTGTACCGATTTGGTAAAAACATTATGTTGCTTTCCAGTTCAATTTGAATTGTGGTGCCGTATTTACTAGTCACACCCTTAGCGTTTTTGACTGCACACTTAGTTAAGTCCTGGAGCTCTTTTATATGTATTAATTTTTTTTTATTTAATGTGTTGAATTTTGTGATCAAATCTGGAGGATTCATTATCACAATATTAATTAATTAAATTTAATTTGTATATGTATTATTTTTCTTCTTTGACAGATAGCTCAATCTGCTTTTGTAAACTGATGTATTAAATATTTCTACCAATCTTTAAATAGGTAAAAAAATAATTCTTAAAAGAAAGATCAGTATCGTAGCTATCTCTTTTTCTCATATTGTAATTATTTTTTACGTAAATTTTTTGTTTGTTTTGTCACTGATTGAATTGTATTGAAAGAGATAGTTAATTAATGTGCTAAAGTGTAACTAAAACAAAAAATTTCAAAACAAAAGATTAGAGAGATAGTTATATTAATGTGCTAAAGTGTAACTAAAACAAAAAAAATTCAAAAGAACGCACAATTTTTTGTAAAATTTTAATTTTACAAGTATGTTTTACTATAAATAGGAACGTAAACGTTTCAAAAATATTAGTGTAAAAATAGCATTCAACAAAATTCTAAAAACAAATAAATTAATTAAATTAAAAAAATGAGCCAAATCCGTGAGAACTTGTTTGCTTTCCTTCATTCCTTTGAGGACTTATTACTATATGAGCATAAGGAAACCATACATTTTTTTATTTCAATACTGACTTAAAATGAGGAGTTTGGAGTTGTAGAGCAAGAGGACTCCGACGAGAGTGGACATTTTGCCAGCTGCCCCTAGTATAGCGAAGGATGCGAGGAAGGGCCGGACACTTGAAGGTGTTAAATGTTCCATATAAGGAAGAAAATAATTTTTAAAATTATTGAAACGTACAAAAATTTATGTAAAAAAAACTATGAATAAATAAAATTGTATTTGTATGTGT
Source organism: Tachina lurida (assembly GCA_944452675.1). Lineage (NCBI taxonomy): Eukaryota > Metazoa > Arthropoda > Insecta > Diptera > Tachinidae > Tachina > Tachina lurida. The sequence continues at coordinate 73,547,162 of OX101754.1, forward strand.
ATGATTTATTATTTACTTTAATATACATATTTATGTATATATAGAGATTAATAGACTGAAAAGCTATTAGTTTAAATATTATTTTCATTGAGGATGGATAAACATACTTTAAAGAATAAATTTCACAACAATCAAGAACGAAAACCTCAAATATATGATTTGGTTTTTGGGTTTGAATACTTGCTAAATTGGAAATTGAAGATTTCATGTGGATTTTCTACAGCTGATATGGTTGAGTTATAAAAATAAGCAATACATTGGACTGGATCGAGAAGAGTGGTTACATCTGATGTGCTATAAGGAGTATATTCATGATATGCTTAATTGTCGAGATTTTTTAAATTCTATAAATATAATTGATAATGAAAGTGAGAGAGATGTTGAATATAAGTTTCAATATAAAAGAGGTGTTTGCTGTTTAGTATAATTTTCCCATGTATATACTGTAAAGGCAAGTCTATGTATATAATTTTTATAAGGGCCAACTTGCATTAGATACAAAGCATAAAAGGGATCTGGGTGATAATACCTATCTTGATTTCCCTCTGATTTACATTTTCTTAATGTTTCTAGCTTATGTATATTTTGCAAATTGCCCTTCTCAGCAATAACATCTGCGGCATCCAAAATTTGCTGCTTTCTGTATAAATATGCTTTATTTTTTCTAAGGTGACTTTTTATTACTAGTCTTTTAACACCTCTCATTTGACCCACTTTTACATCATCTTTAGCATGATGTAAGTCTTTTGTTCTATGAACAATCACTTCTCCTTGAGGATTTATTTTAAACCGAAAAGTAGTACAATTATTAAATTTGCAATAGGCGTACAACAATGTATTTTTAATGCCACACTTAGCATTGTAGAAACACAAAATGCAAACATTGTTTGGTTTTGAATATTCTTCTCTTATCAAATCCTCGAGAATTTTTATTTTTGTAATCTTGTCAATATTAATATGTTTTTTTGTATTGATATCAACATGAAAGGAACAGTCTTTCAAACTAGCTTTAAATTTTCTATTAAGTTTTGTGTTGTCTGAATTATCACGTATAACTTCTCTATTACATTTTTCGTTTGGATTTGGAATTTTTCGGTATTTTAGAAAATCAGAAATATTTTGAGAGTCATCCGTTATCTCAAACGGACCTAGTGTATGATCTCGTTTTTTACTCTCAGATTCTAAAATTTTCGGAGAACTTTTCAAAATAATACTTTCACTACCATGTGTAGTATCAGTCGTTTCTTCAATTTTAGGGCTTTTTTCGATAATACCCTTATTTAAAATTTCTTTCAAGCACGTTTTAATCTCGTTAAGGTAAAATTCATTCTTTGTTAAGTTTTTATTAATTTCATCTTTTATATCATAAACAAAAGATTTAAAGTCTTTCACTAAATTTTCATTTAATTTTTTATTTATTTCATTAATATTTTTCAAAATTGCGATGAATTCTGAGTTGCCATTTACAAATTTAGAATGTGTAGCTAAACTTCCCAATTCAGAAATATTTTTCTCTTCATTAAATTCTGTTTTCTTGAAATTAGTTATGATTTCCAAACTTTCGCAACATCAGACAATAGCGCTGATACAAGAACTTGTTCCATTGGAAAACTTTCAAATTTCTCAGAGAGATTTTTTTCACAATTTTTATTATTTTTTAATATTTTGAGTGTAGCGAACGGGATAGAGAAGAAAGAGGGGTACAAAAAATTACTCGATTTCTGTTTTTTATGGTTTTTTTCATATTTTTCTTTACACTAATTTGTCTTCTTGTTGTTACGTTTTATTATTAATATTCTCATATTGGTGTGTTCTTCGAAGCACAATTTTATTAAAAAAGTACCCTGTCGGACATTCGGTTAACTTTAAGCTAACTATTTCGCAAATAGTACTGACTGACACTTGGATTACTTCCAATGTAATCAACTGACTATTTTAACATTGCGATATCCTAGGCGGTAGTCAATTGTCTTACTCTGCACTACTTTCAGCTAACTTAAAGTTGACTTTTTTAAATCACCTCGTAGTCAGTAAATTAAAAAATTTTTTCCGGTTTTCGAACATGTTCACACGTTGTGTTCTCCACGCGCTACCACTCGGCTAAGGTATTATCTAAAACAACAACAGCAAAATGTCAATATAAAACTGAAATGACTTTCAAAGTAGCTGAGAATAAATTTGTTGGCTCTCATCAAATTTGAGTACGTACTCAACTTAACAATTAGTTTTGGGTATGTTCTAGATGACATTGCAGTTAGCTTTTAGTCAGTATAAGAAAACTTAACTATCAGTTAACTATTTTTGTAGTCAACGACACATTCTCCCACAGGGTGTGTACTGCAAATGTATTTATAAACAATAAAATCAATAAAAATCAAAATCAATAAAAAATTAGACATGTAAAAATAATCATGGTATGAACGCAAATAAATTTTGGTAGAAACTTCAAAAGGGAATCAAGAAAAATAGACGCCATAAATTTCATCGTCTGAATCCTGTGTAAGTTATAATTTTTTTTGTAATTGCTTTATTTATATTATTTGCTTACAGGTAAAATTTGCTAAAGCAAATTTTGATAATCAAAAGGTAGAAAAAATAAATAAAAAAAAAAAAGGAGAGAGGTGTCTTAGGACACCCGGTTATAGCAATTGCTACTTAGCTATATAATACTATGTTCACACTTATGTTTTTAAACGTGTTTAACACCTTATTCGTGTTTAAGAGCTTAAACACGATGATTTTGAGATTGTTGTTTTGTTAAACATTTCAAATGAAGTGTTTTGTTAAACATCTCAAATGAAGTGTTTAATATTTAAACACGTAAATAGAGTATGTTCAGTCCGTTTTTTGATATTTTGGCACCTTTGTTTTGTTATTAAATGGCGGCAGCTGATACATTATTTGGTAAGAAAGTAATTACTTAAAAAATAGTGAATTATTTACAAAAACATTTGTTGTTTGAAAAGCATAATTATTCGTAATTTTTTACAAATAGATACTATTGTATGTTACTACTATGTTTTTACAAATACATACAATAGTATGTGTAGTTGCGATGGTTTTCATTGTTTTTGTTTTTGTTCAACTCATTTCAAAGAACCAAACAAAACAAATTCAAACAATTTGCTTCGTTTATTTTCGTACGCTGCTTTAAGTACAAAGAAATCAAAACAAAAATAAATTTATAACTTTAATAGTGTCGGTTAATTTTGTTACGAAAATTATTTTCTAACCCCTGTATCTCGCAATAAATAGCAATAGCTATAATAAAAATTATTTTCAAGCAGTCCCATCTGGAGTGTTGAGTATAAGAGCCCTTGTATCCCTCTTTTTTAGGCGGATGTGTCCAGTAAAGTTCAAAATATTACGAGCAAGCGGATTAGGATGTGACTCGAGGTTTGTTAAATATTTGCCTGCATATTTTGCAATTTCTTCAATCACTAGTGGCATGTTTAAATCACGATGTATATTTGAGTTTTTTATATACCATGGAGATGTTATTAATCGCAAAATTTTATTTTGCCTTCGTTGGATTCTCTCGACATTGGAAGCTGAAGCAGTGCCCCATAGTTGAATTCCGTAGCACCATATCCGTTTCAAAAGTGACTTGTATATCAAAAGTTTGCAATCTAGACTGAGGGTTGAATTTCTACCAATCAGCCAATGTACCTGAGTTAATTTTAGTTTCATTTGGGTTAACTTAGAGTCAATATGGTGTTTCCAAGTAAGCCGTCGATCAAGGGTATACCAATATATGTCACATGAGTATGTTGATTGTTAATCCGAATGGGTGAACAAGTATCTCTTCGTAATGTATATGTTACTTGAACACACTTTTGTTCGTTTACCTTAATTATCCATAAGTTTAACCATAGTTCCAGCTGGGTAATGTGTTCTTGAAGATATCGGGATGCCTCGTAAGGATTTTCATGCATACTAAGGCAGGCTGTATCATCAGCAAATGTGGAAATGTGGATATTGCTGCTCAGAGGCATATCACAAATATAAATCAAATACAAAACTGGCCCCAGTATACTCCCCTGTGGCACACCGGATGAGATAGTTTCAGGCATGCTCATAAAGTCTCCTTCCACAACAGAGAACTTCCGGGCAGAAATGTAACTTTCCAAAAGACTTACAACGCTTATTGGCAGGTATGTTTTTAATTTTAAAATTAGGCCTTCATGCCACACTTTATCAAATGCCTGAGAGACGTCGATAAACAGCGCAGAACAATACTTCTTTTCTTCAAATGTTCTTCTTATAAATTGGACCAATCTATGAGTTTGTTCAATGTTGCTATGCTGACTACTAAAACCAAATTGATGGTCCGGTATGCACCCACTATTTACTAGAATTGGGGACAATTTTGTCATGAGCAGTTTTTCGAAAAGCTTTGACATTGTTGATAGGAGACTTATTGACCTATATGACTCAGCCTTGGTAAGATCTTTGCCCGGCTTTGGAATCATTTTAACTTTGGCAAGTTTCCAGCTGTGTGGATAATACTCCAGTCGTAAAATGGCATTAAAAATAAATAACAGTATTCTAATTGCAATACGAGGCAGCTTCATCAGCATATACTAATTCCATCAAAACCCGGAGCTTTCTTCGGGTTGAGTTCAGCAATTAGTTTTTGCACATCGCGCGAGTTACGTATATACTTCCACAACCACCCCTCGTGGACATCGATACAATTATTGCCAAGTACAATAAACAGACCTTGAACTGAGTCAATGACATTTTGAGTGTGTCTTTGGCACAAGTTTAAAAAAAGTGATTACTTCTGTTAAAGTTCTGGTTTTTCTGAGTTCTTGAAATTTGATGCAATTTCCGTTTTTTTGCCAACAACAGAATGTAGACAGAATTCATTCACTGTATATTTTTGTTGTTTTGTAAGAGGGCAATGACAATTAAAATGTAAAATCGCTGAATATAGAAAAGAAAATAAAATAAACTCAAATTGTCGTTGAAACAAAAAATATACAAATTCAATTATTCAATGACCAAGCAATATCGACGTACAGAAAGCTTACGATCGATTTTGCTTGATAAACATACTACTCATAAAAATTATAATAACAACAATAATAAGTTGTATCTATAGGAAATAAGTTTTAGATTAAGAAAAATTGTATAAAAAAAAGAAAAATGTGAAAAATAAAGAAGAGTTTTAGTTCGAAGGAGAAGACAAGTCTCATAATTAGCGCAGTCGTGGAAGTTAATATCCAAAGATATTAACTATAGTTTCTATGATATTAACTATAGTTTAAGTCTAAAGACTTAAAACTATTGTTCGTTTCTTTTAATTGTCTAAAGACGTAGGAAAAGTGCAACACAAACAAATAAAGCAGATTGATTGATACAAATCAATCGGCCAATTTTAATATATGAAACGTGAAACCGCTTTCGATAAAAACAGACAAATAAACGACATGGAGGAACAAAAAATTGCTGAGCTGGAAACAGTGATAAGACGACAGGAGGAAAAAATACTACAACAACAACAACAACTGGAACAACAACAACTGCAATTACAGCATCGGCAATTGGAACAGCAACAAGTGCAATTACAACAATTGCAATCACAACAACTCCAGCAACAACTGGGCCCACAAATGGATGTCCAACAGCAGTTCATGATAAAACCCAAGGATGTTATAGAGCAGTTCAGAAGGATACCCCCTTTAAGCCGTGGTATTGGTGTAATGTCCTTCATTGATTCTGTAGAGCTGACCCTTGATTTGTGTAACAACAACCAGCAGCTGATCGATTTTGGTCTTAAGATCGTTCAAAATGAAAAAATTATTGGAGAAGAAAGGAAGCAGTTGGGAGATATTGGCAGCATTACCTGGAATGAACTGAAGACGAAAATTTCATATGTATTTCAACCACGAATGACGTATGGGGAGATTTTTAATAGATGCAGAGCAGTTAAGGTTAGTAATTTAAACGAATTATTTAAAGTTTTTGAAAAGGCTAAGTGCGACTTGAGTGAACTCTACGCATTCCATCCTCTTAAGCCCAATATGTATAATCCTAAATGTATCGACAGAGATTTAGTAGACATTATGCTAGAAAAAATCGACGGAACTGTAAGAGCTAATGTTAGTCCTGACGAAACACTACAGGACATTATAATTAAATACACAAAACTTAAATTGCTGTGGGACATTAGGACAATAGATTATAAGCATAGACTTAATAAAAGATATCAAAAACCCATTCATCAAAGCAATTACAAACAAACAAATACACAAATAACAAATGGTAATAAAAATTACAAAATACAACAAAATTACCAACCAAACAGTCACACTGGCAATGCCGATGCTGAAAGATTAAACAATACAATAACCGAAAAAATAAGAACCCTAAACATTGAAGAAAAACTACCAATTATAGAACAGATGAACAAAGCAATATTTCACTATTACTACGTTTATACGCAGGGCTTATTTGCAAATAAAACTGTAAATTGTTGCCATATTATTGTTTTTATTGCGACTTACTAATTCAGAAAACTATTCACGATTAATGCACTATTTGCAAATAAAATGCTTGAGGTTGCCACGCTTACAAATGTTTGATAACAAAAATGATAAATGGATAAATATTGCACAAAAAACATTGATAGAAGCACATAATGACAATAAAAACAAATAATTATTTCATATTTGTACATTTACACTACTTTTTTTCCCAATATAAGTAAGTTTTCTATAGAAGTGCTACCAAGTTTGTGTACTTTTGCTATGCTGTATAAACAGTGAGTTAATTTATTTGCAAATATTTTTATTTGCAAATAGTACGCATATAAACGTAGTATCTGTTGCTCGAGTAATGTGGGTGAATTTTAGAGCTGGCAAACTATCGATAGTCACGCCATTCGATATTTTCGATAGTTTGTTGGAAAACTATCGATACTATCGATAGTATCGAATTCTTTTACTTGCGGTCTACACGTAACATAAAATGACTAACTTTAACATTAATTTCTAGTTAATGTTTAGTGTATACTTCAAATGTTAATGTTTGGTTAAGGTTTATATTGAGGTATCTTCCCATTATATCTTATCAAGAACACACAACATGCTATATTTGTAATCCGTGTAATCCGACATGGATTGGGTCAATTTATTACTGCCCTCTTTTCAATCTAACCTAACCTATCTTTTTAAACAACTGAGTTAAAATATGAGATGACACAAAAGGATATATTCGGTCTCTATTCCACAGCCTTAAATTATGCTGTGCAAAACTCTAACGACGTACTTTTTTTACTTACTTGCAGTTAGTGTTAAAGAAAGTCATTTCATGTCAGCAGGAGACGAAGAGTTAGGAATGTTAAATTTAATTTTCAAATGAGTTTAGTTTTCAGTGAAGATATTAAAAAGTGTTCTTCTATCAAGAGTTGATACATTACACACGAAGTATTTTATATTACTAAGTCCATAAATTTATTATTTATTCTTTCGAGTTATGACGTTATTTGAGTAAATGAGAGATATGTACTACATGTATTTTCAATAAAAGAAAACCAATGTGTTAAATTTTGTCGAGTTTATTGCCAATTTGGTAATATATTTTTTCAACGATAGTATCGCTATCGGGAAAAAAACTATCGATAGTCTAATGAAAAAGAAACTATCGATACTATCGATAGCACTATCGATAGTTTGCCAGCTCTAGTGAATTTACAAATGGAACTTCAAGGCGAATTCACATAAGGTGGTCTTAATTCACCAGCTGACAAAGCTTCTCTGTTGTCAAATCAACCAAAACGTTAGGAAATATTTTGACAACAGGAAATTTTACACTAACAAATATACAAGGCGAATACGCAGAGTTGCAAATTAAGACCACCTTGTGTCAATTCGCCTTGTGGAACATGTTGAAAAGGCTCAGGTAAGCTTAAATAGTATGTTAAACGAAGAAATATTTTATGAAAATATTTATTTTAAGATAAAATTAACCATAATCGAACATGTAATGGGTATGAAGACTCCCAAGGAATTGAACGGAAAGTGCACAAAATCGCTTAGTGGATAAAATCAAGTACAATTCTGCCAGAATTATTAAATCCTCTCCAACATAATCCTGGTATGGAAGAGATACGAAAATTGGCGGAAGTACAATACTGGCCTATAAAATCTGTAAGTGTTAATAAATAAATAAAAACTTGATTATACATAAATTTATTAATATCTTTTACATATATATGTATGTTTGTATGCAACAGGATAAATTACAACTTAGCCCATCACATCGTAATTTCGATTTGAAACGTTACTTAAATGTAACATTGACACGAAACTCCTACCGCAAAACGAACTAATAGAATGGACATTTGGTGGGGTGCTTAAATGTCCGCCTCGTATTTCCTTGTGGAAGACTGCGATGAGCTGGAAACATTTTACGAACGAGGTAGCAAGTGGCTGCAAATGCGCCAGAACGATTTTAATAAAAACTATTACATTATATTAAGAAAGCTCAAATCATCAATAATACGCGTGTTTTTCATAAATTTTTTTCATAAAAATTCTCGTCTGTTTATATTCACCCTTATTCCAGTTGTCGCCATCGACGTCACTTTAACACAACACCAAAAAATTGAAGCTCTTGTATCCGTTGGCGGAAACAATTTACATGTTGGCAGGCTTACGCTATTTTATAGACCTTAGGGAACGGAAATAGATTGTCAGTTGCGCAAAATTGCTCTCGAGAGCGAGTAAACGAGCCACAATTTTTTGGTATTGTGTTAAATTGACGCCGATGACGACAACTGGGGGGTCTACTGTGTAATTCGCATCGAAAGAAAAAGCTTTCGAATTTGTATGTTTATAACGTAAATTCGAAAGCATTTTCTTTCGAATCGAATTACAGAGTAGACCCCCTGGAATAAGGGTGATTGTAAACAAAAACATGGTTCGAGTCCTTTGTTTTTGTTTTAAATATAATATGGAAAAATGTATGAAAAACAATAAAAATTTTAAGCGATTCCTATACAAACTTTCTATACAAGTCACTTCCTGGGGGTCTACTCTGTAACTCTATTCGAAAGAAAATGCTTTCGAATTTACATGTTATAAATACACAAATTCGAAAGCGTTTTCTTTCGTTTCGAATTACACATTAGACCCCTCCCTGTATTGTGAAAACCACACAAAAATATTTAGAACTTTTTGCAAAATATATTAATGTACATTGTACATGCATGCATACATGCATGCAGCTGTTGTCAAAATAATAGCACCACTTGAATGGTTCATTTTGTACGCCTTCTACAGGCAAATTTAGTTAATATTAAATATCAAGAATTTATTAAAATGAATGGTACACTGAACCAAAAAAAGCATTCTTAAAACAAGAAATTTGCGTTATCTTTTTTAAAATGCAGCATTTTTAAAAATAATTGTTAAAATAATGTTTCTTATAACATTAATGCATAACATTCTTATTTTCATAACGCAGCAGTTTTAAACCAAAAAAGTGTGCTTCTGCTTATTATATCAAGAATTATTATATTATATTATGTATATACAAATGTAAAAGAAATGAAAAAAATTTACAAATTTTAAGGTCGAAGAAATTATCTAACATATAAATGAAAATTAATAAAAAAAAATCATATATTTTACTTTTTATACTTTTTGATTCCATAGTATATTGTAAGTATGAAGCATCATTAAAGTAAAACTGTAACATTTTTAGTTTAAAAACGAACCATCGTTAATTCAAAAATGTTCTATTATTTATTTAGGACGTTTCATTCTTAATCAAAAAATTCTGCATTATTAATTTAAGTCGTCTCATTCTTAATTCAAAAATTCTCTATTATTAATTTAAGATCTTTCATTCTTAATTTAATAATTCTCCATTATTAATTCAAACGCTTCATTTTTAATATAAAAATAATAAGTTTTAGAATAAAAATGCTTCATTATTACTTCAAGAATATTTCATTCTTAACACAAAAAAATAATCTTTTAATTTCAGTATGTTCAACTTTATATCAAGGTTGTTGTCTTTTTCAAACATAAAATATTCTTTTTTGATTTCAAAATATTTTTAATTTTTAAAACAGGAATGAAAATATATAGAATACAACATAAGATAATCGTTTCGACGAATAAATTGAATTTTTCACATGAACTTTACCCCTTTTGTGGTGCTACTATTTTGACAACAGCTGTATGTATCAAATCAAATGACCCAGTAGGAATATTTGCATGTAACAAAACAAATTACCCTGTAGGAAACTGAGTACTCTTTAGTTTTTATTTATTTTTTATTTTTACAAATTTGTTTTAGGGTTTTATTTATTAAAAATAATAATGTAATAAAATCAAAATTATACCGGCGTATTCATAGAAATTACATAAAAAACTGGCGTATTCATAAAAATTCACTTATATACATATCGCACTCTAAATACAAAAGGGGCACAACTCAAAAAATTTCAGATGTTGTATAGTTGCAAACAACTGTTGATACTGTACAAATGACGCAAGTATGTCACATAAAAAGAACCATAATGCTATTTTATATTCTTCAAGAAGACTGTATTGCAAAAGAAATTGTTGGGGTCGTTATAAATTTCTTCAATTACCAGTTTTATAAAAAAGCAAAAGCACTTTTATAATTTTGAGTTGTGCCCCTTTTGTATTTAGGGTGCGATATGTATATATATATACATATCGTCGGTTTGTTTCTGTTTTAATGTATTGGACAAAAATGTGTTTTCGAGAAAATCGATGATGAATGTTTAGTTCATTAGTTTTATAAAATACACGATAGAATTTTTTGTTTAATAATAAAAGTAACAGATACATATGTTTTTTATTCAATTCAATACATATTATTGGAAAATTATTTTAAAGGGGTAAGTACAAAAACCTATGGAGAAAAATCTGGGATTAGTAAAGGGTAGAGAAGTGTGCATGAGCGGTTTTTGGCTCACGACAGATTCATATGATATACGAGTATTATAATAAATAAACTGATTGAAAAAATAACAAAGTGATTTCAGTAGTATGAATATGGTGGTTCTAGATAGAAATGTGCAAAGGAAAAATGTGCATACCTTAACCCTTTAACGGCCGATGGGGTAAAATTCAACCCCATGATATTTTGTGTTATGAGGCGGCAGCGTGTTCGGTTTTGCTTAAAGTGTAGTCGTGGTGGGGGGTTCGGTTTTGCTTAAAGTGAAGTCGTGGTGGGGGGTTCGGTTTTGCTTAAAGTGAAGTCGTGGTGGGGGGTTCGGTTTTGCTTAAAGTGTAGTCGTGGTGGGGGGTTCGGTTTTGCTTAAAGTATAGTCGTGGTGGGGGGTTCGGTTTTGCTTAAAGTGAAGTCGTGGTGGGGGGTTCGGGTTTGCTTAAAGTGAAGTCGTGGTGGATGTTATTTTTGTTGAAGTGAAGTCGTAACATTTAATGTGTTCGTTAGAGGGTTAATACAATATGAATTAAACTACATTAGGGTGGTTTACGAAAGTCTGTGATTTTTTGCTAGTATTTAATAAATAAAATTCATTTACTGCGGTATATATTAATCTCCCTAATACTATTTGTTATCAGTATAAAATGTTAACCACATTATTTAATTAAGTGTAGTGGTAACAAAATAAAATCAAATTTATAAAATATATTCATTGTTGTACTAAACTCTAAGGTGTGATTATACTTTTAGTTATTTATCCACAAAAAAAAATTAATAAAATAAATCAAATTAAAATGGGTGGCAACTTTATTTGTGATATCTGTGGAAAAGTGTACAGCCGCTACTTTTCATTAAATAGACATATCAGGATGCATCATCATCAAGGTTATTCATTAAGGTGTACGACTTGCAACATTAATTTTTCAAGTAAACAAGATTATCTTAAACATATCCACTTAATAGAGCATCAAAAGAAAGAAATTATACACTGTAAGGAGTGTAAAGAAGATGTAGTAAGGAAACTGTGGATATATCATCAACGCACAAACAAACATAAAGATAATTGTTTAAAAATTGTTGATGAAATCAATAATATAAAATGTTTAGATGCTTGTTTCAAAAACCGTATTACTACATTTCGGTTTAAAAACAACAATATGGATAATCTAAATCCCGAACTGTTTTTCAATAACATAAAGGATAATGTAGCATGTGTTTTGAAAGATCATCTACAAAAACATACAAGTTTAAAATTTAATTTCGAATTACTCTGTGAATATATGAAGATGAAAGACGATGAAGAACCCATAATTACTATAATACTACATCAAACAAAAATGCATATTTTGTCTTTAACTAACCATATGAATGATATTGAAAGATTTTATGCAAATAAATGTGAAATAATTATGCAAAAAATGGATGAGTTCCAAGAACGTGATAGTGGTTTTGCGTTAACAAAAATTAATCACCTTGATGTTAATATTAATAAATATTCATGTATAAAAGGTTCACAGTATATTTCTTTACCAACATACATATCAAAAAAAAAAGCTTGTGTTAATACACAAAACAATGACGTATATTGTTTTAAGTGGGCTATAATATCAGCGCTATATCCAATAGAAAATAATAGTGTAATTTGTTCTTCGTATAACATAACCAACATTCAAGATGATATTATAGTCCTGGAAAATAATATATTATTAAATTTTAAAAATTTAAATTTCCCGCTATCTGTCAACAAAATACAGCAGTTTGAAGACAACAACCCGGGAATAAGCATAAATGTCTTTGGTCTGGAAAGATCTCTTGAAAAAGATACGTATTTAGAAGTTTATAATGTTGTGGGACCATATTATTTCTCTCAAGAAGAAAAAAGTAAACATATAAATTTATTATTGATGGAAGATGAAGAACGATTCCATTATGTCTGGATAAAAAATATATCAAGGTATGTTTATCGTTATTTAAATTTATACTCAAAGTGAAATTAAACTAATTAAAAAAAAAATGTTTCCTTTTATATTTCTTTAATTATAGATTATTAAGAAGTCAATTTACAAAACATGAAAATAAGGTGTATATTTGTAATACATGCCTCATACACTTTTACAAAGAATCATCTTTAAAGAAACATAAGGAGGAATGTAACAAAATTGTTACTATAATGCCAACCGATAAAAATTCTATACTTAGATTTAAGAATCATAAAAATCAACTAGATGTTCCGTTTGTAGTTTATGCAGATTTCGAATGTATTCTGGAATCAGTTGATATTCAAAACTCAGCTAATATTAATTCAGTACAAAAGCATATTCCATTTGCATTTAGTTATTATATTAAATGTTCTTATAATTCTAGTTTAGATATACATAGAATTTATAGTGGTGAAAATGCATCAACACATTTTTTTAAAAGTTTAGTCGAGGACGCATTATATATTTATAGTAACTATTTGAGTGTAGTAATACCAATGAAACCTTTAACATTTATACAACAAAAAAGACAAGATGAAGATTTGAATTGTCATATATGCGGTGAAATCATATCTATTGGAGATAAAGTAACTGACCATTGTCATCTAACAGGTGATTATAGAGGTCCTGCACATAATATATGTAACTTAGAGTATCAAATTGGAAATTTTATCCGTATATTTTTTCACAACCTTTCGGCATATGATTGTCATTTATTTATAAGAGAACTTTCATCAGTAGAAGGTGATATAAAAATCATTCCTTTAAATAAGGAATTATATGTATCCGTATCGAAGAGAATTAGGGTGAGTGAAAAAGATACTATTGAGCTACGTTTTCTCGATTCATATCGTTTTATAGCATCGAGTTTAGATCAAAATGCAGGTTTCTTGTCTGATGATGATTTGAAAACTATAAAATTGGTTTGTTTAAATGATAATGAATTTGATTTAATGAAACGTAAAGGTGTCTTTCCCTATGATTATTTGGATTCAAAGAATCGTCTCATGGAAACACAATTACCACCTCGTTCTCTCTTCTTTAATAAACTAACTGATGAAGCATGTAGTGAAGATAATTATAAACATGCTGAAAAGGTATGGAATACATTTAGATGTACGACTCTCTTGGACTATTTACTATTATACTTGAAAGTAGATGTTTTATTACTATGTGATGTTTTTGAAAATTTCCGTAAAGTTTGCAAAAACATTTATAATTTAGATCCATGCCAATATTATACTGTTCCTGGATTATCTTGGGATGCAATGTTGAAAAAAAGAAGAATAGAGTTAGAACTATTAACTGACATTAACATGTATAATTTTGTTACACGTGGTATTAGGGGAGGAATTGTTCAATGTTGTAAACGACATTCTGTAGCTAACAATAAATATGTAAGTGATTATGATTCTACTAAAGAATCGAATTATCTTATTTATTTAGATGTAAACAATTTATACGGTTATGTTATGTCGCAGTACCTTCCTTATAAAAATTTTGAATGGGTTGAAAACATTGAAAATTTTAATTTTAATGCTGTGGAAGATGATTCACCATTAGGGTATATATTGGAAGTGGATTTAGAATATCCATCCACCATACACGATCATCACAATGATTTCACATTTTGTGCAGAAAATAAAAAAAATGAACACATGAAACAGTCTAAATTAATAACGGATTTAAATGATAAAACAAAATATGTAATACATTATAGAAATCTTAAACAATGTATTAAACATGGTCTTATTCTAAAGAAAATTCATAGAATTCTTAAATTCAATCAGTCGGATTGGTTGAAAAGCTATATTGATTTAAATAATGATCATAGAACCAATGCCGAAAATGGATTTGAAAAAAAATTTTTTTAAACTTTTAAATAATGCGGTATACGGTAAAACAATGGAAAATGTAGCTAAGAGAAAAGATGTTAAAATAGTTTGTTCATGGGAGAGTAGAGGTAAGAGGTTGGGAGCTAGAGCTCTTATAGCTAAACCAAATTTTCATAGTTTACTTAAGATTCAAGAAGAAATGATTGTCATTGAAATGAGTCGAGTGCGAACGAAATATAATAAACCAATTTATGTTGGGTTTTCTGTTCTAGAATTATCTAAGTTGAAAATGTATAATTTTCATTATGAATACATGAAACCTAAATATCAGGAAAATATTTATCTGAATTATATGGATACTGATTCCTTTGTTTACGATATTAAGACATATGATCTATATAAGGATATTCTAGATGATATCATCTTACAGTTTGATACGTCTGCTTATCCGAAAGATAATGTTTTTAATATACCATTGTTGAACAAAAAGGTTTTAGGAATGATGAAGGATGAATGTAATGGTAAAATAATTAAAGAGTTCATTGGTTTACGCGCTAAAATGTATTCAATTAAAATTGATGAAGAGGAAAAAGAAATTAAAAAAATTAAAGGAGTTAAAAAATGCGTAACCAATAGACTAACGATTAATGACTTTAGAAAATGTTTATTTGAAAAAAAATGTACTATGATTCTATGTATGTATTTAGATCAAAGATTCATGAAATATATACTCAACACATTAGTAAATTAGCATTAAGTTATTTAGATGATAAGCGATTTATTAGAGATAATAGTATTAATACTTATGCATGGGGACATTATAAAATAAATAGTCAACAACCATCATCATCATCATCATATCCCAATGAAAATGCATTAACATCATCTTCAAGTGATAATATTGTACAATAGTATTAAGTGATTTTAGATTATAAGTGAATATATATATAACGTGAAAAAAACAATAAATAAATAAATAAATAAAGAATATCATTAAAATATTTTAGTTTGTTTTTATTTTAAACAATAGTTATCTATTGAATAGGAATTTTAAACACAAGTAACCACAATTTGTTTTTGTGTGAATAAAATTTAATCGTGCTTGTTCTTAACCTTACTCAACTAAGTTGATATAAAATTTAATCGTTTAGAAATAAAAAAAATCAAAACAAAACTTTTTTATATATTATTTTATTTTTTTGAGAATTTTATAATAATATAATAAAAATAAATCTCATATTGAAGTATATATATAATATTATTGAAGTTCATCTTTATTGATCCAAGAATTATGTTGATTGGAAAATCCCAACCATTTTACGTACGCCTGGTGCCCCTTGTTTTTAATAACATTTTCAATCAAGTATGTATTTGGAAAATGTGTCTTTAATAGTTCATGTTCATAGAATCCACCAACAATCGGATTCCTTTGATAGTCTTCCAATAAATAAGTAATGGGGTTTGTGTTCTGTAAAGTACGAATTTTAAAAATTTCAGTTGTCCAGTTTGGAGTATATAATTTTGAAAAAATATGTTTATATTTGCTAATTCGAACGTAATCTCCAACTTTTAGTTTACCAAATTTAAATATTTTGGTATGATTATAGACTTGTTTTAGTATAGAACTTTCATTTTCTGTGTTAACAGACTTTGATGTCATTCCAATTGTTCTATGCTTTTTATTATTATATTGATTAATTAAATCCTTGCATATATGTATCCACTGATAATTTCCTTGTTGACTAAAATTTTTCCACATCATTCCTTTTAGAGTTCTATTAAATCGTTCTACAATAGACGCTTTCATGATACTATATGTAGAATAGTGGTTGATATTATGTTTTATCATCAAGTTTTGAAATATTTTATTATAGAACTCTTAAACGCCCATTTAAACAAGATCTGCTTGCCAAAGATCATCAATTCCCTTGATTACCACTCGACGTCGAATGAAATTTCTACGTGCTTGCTTATGAAGCTCCTGAACCACTTCTTGTCGCTCCATTTCTAACGTCTATCTTAGATTACATTAATTTAAATGCTACTGATATTGAATTTAAATCAAAAACGATTTATATATCTATGTTTAAACGGTTTGTAATGAGCTTCGTTTTTCATTTAGACGTTCTTCAACTGAATCAATTTTGTAATTAAATAATGATCTCATTTCTTTTAGTGATTGATTGAGATTATTTGGTATTATACTTTGATCATGTATTAATTTACTTAAACGTGTTTCTACATTATCAAATTTGTCTGTAGTCAACACGTTTTGTTGTCGTATTATTTCGTTAAAACGATCCTCCATTCCCTTAATTCTCTCCATATACATTGTATCCAGTTGTTTCTTTATTTCACTTAAATAACTTTTCATGTAAATTTTGTTTACAGCATCGTTTTCCAATACAGGACTAGCAATATTTTTTATTCTCCGCAAGTTAAAGTTGAAATTACGATCACTATCCAAATGAATCTTGAAATGTTGATTTTGGTATCTTGCAGATTTTTCAATTTAATGTCTAAACTTATCGATAGGCATTTTATGAATATGAATTGTTAAACATTTTTAAGTCTATTTATATAATAATTTTTGCTTCTCTCAATTCCTCAATAATTGATACAATTTCATTATTATGATTTGAGTGACCAGCTGTTGTTGATGAAATCAAAAGACGCAATCTATCAACCAATTCATTAGGATCATCCCAATAAACATAATTATGCTTTTTTCTATTCAATTTCATTAAACCTTTTCCCTTATAAATTTTCTGTTGTTGTTTAAATAGGTTTTTAATAATCGTTGTATATTTAATTGAACGATTTCCTTTAATTTGACCATTAATACTGTTATTTCGTTTATGGACATTAGTCATCTCCAATATTTGTTTATAATTATTTAAATCTGTTTTATTATAACTGATTGGTTTCTTATAAACTAACAATTCATATAAGCCTGATGTGAAGGGCCATTTTAAATTACCTACAGTAATATTGGTTGAATTGAAAGCGATGGGTTCATTACCCAGTCTCCATATTTGATTTTTATCCTTATGAGGACCATAGGTTTTATCATATATATTTAAGTTAACTTTTGATAAATTATATTGAATACTTCGATTGGGATGTATTGCAATGGTGTTATCATCATCATTGTTATCATCCTCATTATCAACATTATCATTATTATCATCATCATCATCATCATCATCATAGTCATCATGATCATTTTCATCATCAAATGATTGAAACGTGTTTGAACTTTTCTCGATTTTCTTGTTATTAAAGTTTGAAGAAAACGTGTTATAATCAAGCTTACTCTTTTTATATGATGTACTGAAGGCAACTTTATTATTCTCAAGATCATGTTTAAAAGAGCCATCCGGATATTTTTCATGTTTTATAATGGTGTTATTATTATTATTATTATTAGTTGATTGAACTAATTCTTTTAATGGTTTTGATATTGGTTTCAATGTCTTTTCCAACAATTCATCATTTGCAATTTCTCCAAGCAAAATATTCCTATATTTCTTTTTTAAAATATTTCGAGTTTTAATAAGATTATTAACTAGATTTGTGTTCATATTTATAGATTGAATTAGAAACAGATTCAAAACAGATCAGTTTAGCAGTTAGCGGTTTAATAGTTGAGAAGCTATTAGTTTAATAATTAATCTTGTACTGATTTTAAAATATCTGTAATGTTTCTCTTATAGATTTATAAATATATCGAAACCTTTTCTATATCGACCATTATTCACAGGATCATCTTTGTTTATAACTAGAAAACCATATTTTTCTTTCCAACACTCGGCACATAACTTATGAAATGTTTTTAAAGTCATATCAGAACCAACATGATCATTGTAAATATGCTTAATATTCATTGCATCCTGTTTAAAAATTATAATCATATTTGCATTATCGCGAATCAAGTGTTTTGGTATACGTGTATAGGTTTGACATAAATAAAAACTATCAATATCTTTATGACGACCCATACAGAAGTAAGAACGTACATGATTTTGTTTCTCACAAGCTATATCGTCGAATATAAATACTGAATTTGGTTTAACTTCGTCTGGCGATAGAACATCATCATTATTGGAAAATGATGAAAAATTTATCTCCTTGATAGGTTTAATTAGACTTTCTAAGTACTTATATTTCGGTTGTTGTGTTGACTTTGAATATAAGTAAATTTTTAAATTTCAATCCATGAGGACTTTCAATAAGACTGATCATCACATTTGTTTTTCCACAATTTGATGGACCTACAATAAGAGCTCGAATAGAATTCGGTAGTAATGAACTATGACGAATTTTATTTGATGAATCGAACTTTGATTCGATATTCTTTACGTTAATCCTTTTATGTTGTTTAAAAAAACGCATTCTGAAATCTAATGATAACATAATATATAAACCAGTCTCTTTTATTTGTTTTCAATCAATTTGATTTTAATCTTTAATCGACAAAGTATCAATAGATATGACAATCATTTATAAAAAGATATTCAATCGTCATCCATCGTTCATTGGTAAAGGTTTTCTAAATAAAATAATTAATAAACTTCCCATTGAACTTCATCTACCCGGTTATCAATTTTGCGGACCTGGTACAAAATTAAAGAAACGTTTAGCTAGAGGTGATCAAGGAATCAATCCATTGGATACTGCTTGCAGAGAGCACGACATAGCATACTCAAACAATAAAGATTTAGAGAAAAGACATATTGCTGATAGAATTTTAACTGAAAAGGCTTGGCAAAGGGTCAAAGCAAGCGATAGTAGTTTGGGTGAAAAATCAAACGCTTGGTTTGTTGCTACTGCAATGAAAGCAAAAACAAAATTCGGTATGGGTAACGTTATTAGTAAAACTAAAAAGTCGTCTCCAGTAAATACCCTATTTACACATGCATTGAAAAGTGCAAGAAAGAATATAAAGAAAAGTGAAAACTTGAAAGATGCTATAAAGATTTCACGAAAAGTTGTAAACAATATTTTCAAGGGGAAGAAAAAATCGTTAATAAAAACACCTCGAATAATACCGCTACCAAAATCTGGAGGTTTTCTTCCACTTACCCCTATATTTGCTGCACTGGGTGCACTTGGTGGTTTAGCTGGTGGTGTATCTGGTATTACAAAAGCAATCAATGCAGTTAAAAGTGGAAAGGAACAGCTGACTGAAGCAAAACGACACAATAATACAATGGAAGCCATTGCGATGGGAAAAGGCATGTTCTTAAAACCATATAAAAAAGGTTTTGGATTATATTTAAAGCCTTATCAACAAAATTTTTAATGAAGCTACCTAAAAGAGCCCTTTCTGATATAGACTTGAGAAAATATGCAAAACATATTCCAAATTTTAGAGGTGTGTTTATGTGCAACACTCTTCCAAGTACATCATTTAAAAAAGAATGTGGAATAATTAATCTGGATACTTCAAAGGGATCTGGCACACATTGGGTAGCGTACTGGAAAAACAACAATCAAATTGAATATTTTGATAGCTTTGGTAACTTGCAACCACCGAAACAATTAATAAAATATTTAGGAAAAAACATAAGTTATAATTATGATAGATATCAAAATTTTAATACAATAAATTGTGGCCATTTATGTTTAAAGTTTTTGTTTTCGAAACTAAACTAAAAAGAAACTATAATTGTTTTAATAAAATACATTGATTAAGAATTTGTTTTATTTATAAATAAACATATTATTTCATTTATTAAAAAAATTTCAAAATAAATATAATTAAATAATTTTTCTAATTTCGCTTGTTAGAGGTGAGTATTCGATTAAACGATCATGAATAACTAAACAGTATGCTGATGTATTATCTGGAATTAGTTTGTTTGCTTCAGTATCAAATTCAATTCGTACATCAATAGGTCCTATTTTAACAGCCTCATTTTGATGTGAAACATCAACAACAATAAGCGGTGCATAAGTCTTATATTCATCAACATTTAATAATGGTTCAGGTTCTCGCATGTAAAAGCTTTGTTGAAATTTTGCATACATATTATATAGAACAGAATACTGACCCATTTCGAAACGATTATTTAAATCATCATATGGATATGACTCTGAGTTTAGATAAACTTTTAAATTAGAGATATTGCAATGATCAAATATATTTCCTTCTTCTTTAATTTTCTCTTTTTGTAAACCAATTATAAGAAATCGTGGTCTTTCGTTTTGTGGAGAAAGCTTTACATTCCATAAAACCTTTGTACTCTTTGGTAAAACAGGATTTACATGACAGTCCCAACTTCTAAACGCAATTGGTATAGAATGTTTGCTGTTGATTATCTTAAACATTTCCAATTTTGCAAAGTCCGATAGTTGAATGTGTGGCATTTTCCATGTTATATCCAGAATTGTTAATTTCAACTGATCAGTTGCATTTGTAGAATAATATGATCTCTCATCGGATGTAGAACGTTGAAGGATAAGCTCATGTTTCGAATTTAATAGTATTTTGTTATAATCTTCAGCAAACCCCATCAACATTTTCAGAGGTATACAACAGCTAAAATGACTTTTTTCTAAAACAAAAGTTTCAGTAAGAGACCAACCAGCGTTTTTCAATACATCACTTTCAGCCTTATTCAACGATACAAAATTTTTCATGGTGGATGAAATTCCAAGTTTACGTGTACGATCAACTTCAAAACCATTAATTTCGTAACGAATTTCATCAAACAAATATGAAGCAAAATTGTTTTTTAATTTCACATCTATAGCTGGAACCTCTTTGGTTGCTTCCTTCTTTACTATAAAACCATGAATGTAAATCATACTCTCACTTGGTAAGACGAAGAGATCCTGATTTTGAATTGGTATACGAATATCATCGTTGTTGTTAAATGATTTTAGATATGGATAGTAACTATGATATTCCCTTTTTACAATACTCTCATCATACATAGGTTTTTGAAGAACATTTAGTATTTCATTCATTGTTGAAGATTAAATCCCAACGATTTTAAGTATTCTGTATTAGATGAGGACAACAGTTTTTTATTTTTTATACTTTCTCGAATGTGAGTTGGTGCGGTATTGAATGGAAATCCTCTTTGCACTATGTTTTTATTGTAAATGATCATTATTCTGGTTTGAAGTGGAGTCTAAGAGTGATTTTTTCTCCTCTAAAATTTATAAGTTCACCGTCTTGATTTAAGATTCTAATCGTTATGTTGTTTATTTGCTGACAGTTGACGGGTAAATAAATAACATTTCGAGGTTTTTCGTTTATTTTATATCCTGGAGGAATATCAAGAGGTAATTCATGAATAGTATGATTCGAAGTATTATTAATAAATGAACCGGTTGTTAAGTTGCTTTCAATGCGTATTGTATTAACATCCGTAATATGTGTAGGTAAGTCAGATTCAAATAACTTTGTAGTATTCAATGAATTAACATCTACAATCATCACTTCCAAAGATTTATCATTTTTAAGATTTTGATTAGTATTATAATAGTAAGTTGAATTTACTTCTAGTTTTCTTTACTAAATCCAAGTAACTTTCCTATACTGTTTGGTTGTGAAAAATCTATATCCATTGATGAGGTTATTTCAGTTTTAAGTGTGTTATTGTTAGCTTCAATTGTTAGATAAATTGGTTCATCAATATCTTGTAAGCTTGAGTTTAAGAAAAAACCAATATCCTCAAGTTCATATGAACCAACCGGAATAGTAATAATATGATTTCCTATATGAAACAAATTGTTGTGAACATCTACATTGGGTATGGAATTGAATGTTACAAAATCAATAAGTCCACAAACGTATTTTGTAGGGAGTTCAATTGGAGGAAAATATTCTCCAACCAGAGTTGAAGTGTTTCCGTTTAAAGATATTGTTATTGACATTTCAAGTATTCAGAATGAACTGATGATTGATGTTTATTTTAGTCGATTTAAGTGTTAAATAATAATAATCAAAAATTTCTTTTTTTATAATTTTATGTTTTCTTAGTAGGTTGTTTGTGGGGTTTCGCGACCATGATCCTCATACAAAATTGGGATCATGCCTACGCTACAGCCGGCATTTAAGGTAGTTGATTGGTTTGCTACATTGTGTTGTATGGAGTAGGGGTATGTTGTGTGAAAATCGACCATTACCGATGTTCTTTAGGTAGGGTGTCAAACCGCAAAGATGGTGTGACGATTGTAGGGTTTTGATTTTGTTGTGGAGGGGGTGCGTGTGTGTATGTATGTATGTTTTTGAAAATATATGTATGTGTGTGTGTGTATGTTAGTTTATAAAAAGTTGATAATATTTGTAGCAAACGCAGGTGCAGTGGTTTCTATTGCTGTAAAAAGTTTATAATTAGAATTATAAAAATTTTACGTTTGTGATAAGAAATGAATATATGGATAGAAATGTTTTTTAAAATAAAACTATTTAACCACAAATATGCATTCTTTAACTGTAATTACTGAATTTGTTTGTTTTGTGTGAAATACATATGTAACTATGAAATGAAAAAATTTTTGTAGTGTATTATTACAGAAATAGTTTAGTATAAAATAGGGTACTATTTTAATATAAAATGTTTTTTATAATTAAATATTTACGGTTTTGGAATGTTCAATGTGGTTTGTGGTTGAAATCTACAGCTTAAGTAAATATAGGAATATAATTAAATAATTGCGTATGTGATTGTATATGTATTGAAGTTGATTTGATAAAAAAAGTTATATGTAAATCGTATACTCTAAGAAAGAGATTAAATACTGCATATGTTCAAATATATCATCATTCTTATTTCAACCACTTTTCTCTAACAACGTCTAAATAAAAATATTTATAAAAATGACTAAATTTATTTGTGAATTTTGTAAGAAAGAGTTCACTACGAATACAAATTTAAGGAGACATATTAGATTACATCATCAAGGGTCTTCCTCATCGTTTAAGTGTACAACGTGTAAGCTATATTTTTTAAACCGCGAGGAATGGGAACAACACTCTCATACTATATCAGACAGCGGTGCAATCAATATATATTGTGACAAATGTAGAACATATATATCAAATACTAAATGGCATTATCATATAAGAACAAATATGCATAAGACTAACAGTGCGGAAAAAACAGAGAAATATAATAACTATGACGGTAGTTTAAAGTGTATCAAGTCTGTATTCAATAATCGCATCATAACATATTTGATTGAAAATAGCAATGAAACTGATTTAATACCAGAAAACTTTCTGTATACAATTAGAGACAATGTCATGGAATTGTTATATAATGTGACACAGGAATATTCGAGTGTAAAATTTAATATTGAATTATTTTGCGAGTATATGTTGGTTAAGGAAGATCATGATACATGTATCATAGAAGTTAAATCGCATCAAACAAAAATGGTGATCCTAAGCATATCAACGACAAGTGATGACATTATTGACCTTTATAATGAACAATGTAATAATATAATTAAAAAAATGAGTGAATTTCAGGAACGTGATAGCGGATGGTCATTAATTAAAATATCACATCTTGAAATCAATGTCAACAAATATAAATGTATTAAAGGGTCACAATATATTCCATTACCTCTAACAATACAGAGAAAGTTTGCTTGCATCAATGTCCAAAATACTGATATATATTGTTTTAAGTGGGCTATAATATCAGCACTTTATCCAGTTGATTTGCATACCAATAGATGTTCATCATATAAAGTTAACAACATAAATGAAGAAATCATAACGCTTGAAAATAATATAATATTAAATTTTAAAAGTCTGCATTTTCCTCTACCACTTAATAAAATCAAAGTGTTCGAAAGTAAAAATCCTGATATAAGTATTAATGTGTTTGGATTGGGCGATGATAATAATATAGTCGGTCCATACTATTTTACTGTGCAGGAAAAATTCCAACACAACACAATTTGTTGCTTTTGGAGGAAGGAGAAGGAAGATTCCATTATGTATGGATAAAAAATATATCAAGGTAATTGTAAAGAATATATATTCTTCAATAATTTTATACTAATTAAGTTTTTCTTTATATTTACAGATTAATTAAAAGTCAAGTAACGAAACATAAAACTATGGCATATGTATGCAATACCTGTTTAATACATTTCCATTCTCATTCATCATTAAACATACACAAACAGCATTGCAATAAAATGATAACTAAGATGCTAACTGAAGACAATAATTTAGTAAGTTTTAGGAATTTTAAAAAGCAAATGGATGTACCTTTTATAGTATACGCTGATTTTGAATGTATTCTAAAATCAGTTGATATTCAAAATTCTGCAAATATTAAATCTATACAAAAGCACATTCCATTTGCATACAGTTATTATATTAAATGTACATTTAACTCTAATTTAGATATATTTAGAATTTATAATGGTGCTGATGACGCACCTAATCATTTCTTTAAGAGTTTAGTTAAACATGTAAGATATATCTATAAGAATTATTTAAGTGTAGTAAAATCAATGAATTCCTTAACACCACTTCAACAGATCAGACAAATGGAGGACAAAATTTGTCACATTTGTGAATGTTTGCTATCTGTTGAAGATCGTGTGGCTGACCATTGTCATCTAACGGGTGAATATAGAGGTCCCGCACACAAAAAATGCAATTTAGAATTTCAAATTGCAAACTTCATTCCGATATTTTTTCACAATCTTTCGGCATATGATTGTCATTTGTTTATTAGAGAATTATCATGTATTAAAGGTGATATAAATATAATTCCTTTCAATAAGGAATTATATGTATCTATATCGAAAAGAATTTCGGTTAATGATTGCATTGATAATGATGTTGATAATGATGATGATGATGATGATGATGATAATGGTGATAATGATAAGACAATAGAATTACGTTTTCTAGATTCTTTTCGATTTATGCCGTCGAGCTTAGAAAAACTAGCTAGCTATTTGTCTGATGATGACTTCACGACAGTAAAATTAATCTATCAAACTCATAATGAATTCAGTTTAATGAAGCGTTAAGGTGTCTTTCCATATGACTTTCTTAACTCAGTTGATCGGCTGGAGGAAACCCAACTACCACCGCGATCATGTTTCTTTAATAAACTTACAAATGAGTCGTGCAGTATAGATGATTATGAACATGCTGAAAATGTTTGGAATACATTTAATTGCAACAAATTGTTGGACTATCTTCTATTATATCTAAAAGTAGATGTTCTCTTGCTATGTGATATATTTGAAAATTTCCGTAAAGTTTGTAAGAAAATTTACAATTTAGACCCTTGTCAATATTATACTACTCCAGGCTTATCTTGGGATGCAATGTTGAAAACAACTAAAATAGAATTGGAATTACTAACAGATATTAACATGTACAATTTCGTTGTACGAGGTATTAGGGGAGGTATTGTTCAGTGTAGTAAACGGCACACCATAGTAAATAATAAATACGTTAATGATTATGATCCCACAAAAGAATCAAATTATCTAATGTATTTTGATGTAAATAATTTATATGGATATGCAATGTCGCAGTATCTTCCCTTTAAAAATTTTAAATGGTTTGAAAACGTTGAAGACTTTAATATACATGTAGTGGAAGAAGACTCAGAAATTGGTTACATATTAGAAGTAGACTTGGAATATCCAAGTACACTGCACGACCGTCATAGCGATTTTCCATTCTGTGCAGAAAATAAAAAAATTGGGGGCATGAAACAGCAAAAATTAATAACAGACTTAAACAATAAAACCAATTACATAATACACTATCGCAATCTGCAACAATGTCTTCAACATGGTTTGATTTTAAGGAAAATTCATAGAATTCTTCAATTTAATCAGTCAGATTGGTTGAAAAAATATATTGATATAAATAACTATCACCGAACATTAGGTAAGAATGTATTTGAACACAACTTTTTTAAATTGTTAAATAATGCAGTATATGGGAAGACAATGGAAAATGTTGACAAAAGAAAAGATATAAAATTAGTATGTGAATGGGAGAGTAGGGGGAAGAGATTAGGAGCTAGAGCTCTTATTGCCAAACCTAATTTTCACAGTTGTCTGAAAATTCATGAACAAATGGTTGCGATTCAATTGAAAAGAGTACGAACTGTGTACGACAAACCCATTTACATTGGATTTTCTGTCTTGGAACTCTCGAAACATAAAATGTATAATTTTCACTACGAATATATGAAACCGAAATATTGTGAAAATATTAATTTAAATTACATGGACACGGACTCGTTTATATATGATATTAGAACGGATGATCTATACAACGATATTAGAAACGATGTACGAAATCAGTTTGATACATCTGGGTATCCGAAAGATAATATCTATAATTTACCGCTTGTCAATAAAAAAGTATTAGGAATGATGAAGGATGAATGTAATGGTAAAATAATTAAAGGGTTCATTGGTTTACGTGCTAAAATGTATTCAATTAAAATTGATGAGGAGGAAAAAGAAATTAAAAAAATTAAAGGAGTTAAAAAATGCGTAACCAATAGACTAACGATTAATGACTTTAGAAAATGTTTATTTGAAAAAAAAAAATGTACTATGATTCTATGTATGTATTTAGATCAAAGATTCATGAAATATATACTCAACACATTAGTAAATTAGCATTAAGTTATTTAGATGATAAGCGATTTATTAGAGATAATAGTATTAATACATATGCATAGGGACATTATGCAATAAATAGTCAACAACCATCATCATCATCATCATCATCATCATCATCATCATCATCATCATCATCATCATCATCATATCCCAATGAAAATGTATTAACATCATCTTCAAGTGATAATATTGTACAATAGTATTAAGTGATTTTAGATTATAAGTGAATATATATATAACGTGAAAAAAACAATAAATAAATAAATAAATAAAGAATATCATTAAAATATTTTAGTTTGTTTTTATTTTAAACTATAGTCATCTATTGAATAGGAATTTTAAACACAAGTAACCACAATTTGTTTTTGTGTGAATAAAATTTAATCGTGCTTGTTCTTAACCTTACTCAACTAAGTTGATATAAAATTTAATCGTTTAGGATAAAAAAAAAATCAAAAACAAAACTTTTTTATATATTATTTTATTTTTTTGAGAATTTTATAATATAATAAAAATAAATCTCATATTGAAGTATATATAATATTATTGAAGTTCATCTTTATTGATCCAAGAATTATGTTGATTGGAAAATCTCAACCATTTTACGTACGCCTGGTGCCCCTTAGTTTTAATAACATTTTCAATCAAGTATGTATTTGGAAAATGTGTCTTTAATAGTTCATGTTCATAGAATCCACCAACAATCGGATTCCTTTGATAGTCTTCCAATAAATAGGTAATGGGGTTTGTGTTCTTTAAAGTACGAATTTTAAAAATTTCAGTTGTCCAGTTTGGAGTATATAATTTTGAAAAAATATGTTTATATTTGCTAATTCGAACGTGATCTCCAACTTTTAGTTTACCAGATTTATATATTTTGGGATGATTATAGACTTGTTTTAGTATAGAACTTTCATTTTCTGTGTTAACAGACTTTGGTGTCATTCCAATTGTTCTATGCTTTTTATTATTATTATATTGATTAATTAAATCCTTGCATATATGTATCCATTGATAATTTCCTTGTAGACTAAAATTTTTCCACATCATTCCTTTTAGAGTTCTATTAAATCGTTCTACAATAGACGCTTTCATGATACTATATGTAGAATAGTGGTTGATATTATGTTTTTTCATCAAGTTTTGAAATATTTTATTATAGAACTCTTTACCATTATTGGTTTGCAAGTTTTTTGGAATTCTCTTTAGCGAAAAAATAGATTGCATAGCATTGGTTATATCTTCACTACTTTTAGATTTTACAGGTACAGCCCAAGCAAACTTTGAAAATGTATCTATAACTGTTAAAATAAATCTATAGCCTTTGTTATATTTTGAGTAAGCACCCATTTCAACAAGATCTGCTTGCCAAAGATCATCAACTCCCTTGACCACCACTCGACGTCGAATGAAATTTCTACGTGCTTGCTTATGAAGCTCCTGAACCACTTCTTGTCGCTCCATTTCTAATGTCTATCTTACAGATTACATCAATTTAAATGCTGTTGATATTGAATTTAAATCAAAAACGATTTATATATCTATCTTTAAATGCTTTGTAATGAGCTTCGTTTTTTCATTTAGACGTTCTTCAACTGAATCAATTTTGTGATTAAATAATGATTTCATTTCATTTAGTGATTGATTGAGATTATTTAGTATTATACTTTGATCATGTATTAATTTACTTAAACGTGTTTCTACATTATCAAATTTTTCTGTAGTCAACACGTTTTGTTGTTGTATTATTTCGTTAAAACGATCCTCCATTCCCTTAATTCTCTCCATATACATTGTATCCAGTTGTTTCTTTATTTCACTTAAATAGGTTTTCATGTAAATTTTGTTTACGGCATCGTTTTCCAATACAGGACTAGCAATATTTTTTATTCTCCGCAAGTTAAAGTTGAAATTACGATCACTATCCAAATGAATCTTGAAATATTGATTTTGGTATCTTACAGATCTTTCAATATAATGACCAAACTTATCGATAGGCATTTTATGAATATGAATTGTTTGTACATTTTTAAGTCTATTTATATAATAATTTTTGCTTCTCTCAATTCCTCAATAATTGATACAATTTCAGTATTATGATTTGAGTGACCAGCTGTTGTTGATGAAATCAAAAGACGCAATCTATCAACCAATTCATTAGGATCATCCCAATAAACATAATTATGCTTTTTTCTAATCAATTTCATTAAACCTTTTCCCTCATGAATTTTCTGTTGTTTAAATAGGTTTTTAATAATCGTTGTATATTTAATTGAACGATTTCCTTTAATCTGGCCATTAATACTGTTATTTCGTTTATGGACATTAGTCATCTCCAATATTTGTTTATAATTATTTAAATCTGTTTTATTATAATTGATTGGTTTCTTATAAACTAACAATTCATATAAGCCTGATGTGAAGGGCCATTTTAAATTACCTACAGTAATATTGGTTGCATTGAAAGCGATGGGTTCATTACCCAGTCTCCATATTTGATTTTTATCCTTATGAGGACCATAGGTTTTATCATATATATTTAAGTTAACTTTTGATAAATTATATTGAACACTTTCATTGGGATGTATTGCAATGGTGTTATCATCATCATTGCTATCATCCTCATTATCAACATTATCATTATTATCATCATCATCATCATCTTCATCATCATAGTCATCATGATCATTTTCATCATCAAATGATTGAAACGTGTTTGAACTTTTCTCGATTTTCTTGTTATTAGAGCTTGGAGAAAACGTGTTATAATCAAGCTTACTCTTTTTATATGGTGTACTGAAGGCAACTTTATTATTCTCAAGATCATGTTTAAAAGAGTTATCCGGATAATTTCCAGGTTTTATAATGTTATTATTATTATTATTAGTTGATTGAACTAATTCTTTTAATGGTTTTGATATTGGTTTCAATGTCTTTTCCAACAATTCATCATTTGCAATTTCTTCAAGCAAAATATTCTTATATTTCTTTTTTAAAATATTTCGAGTTTTAATAAGATTATTAACTAGATTTGTGTTCATATTTATAGGTTGAATTAGAAACAGATTCAAAACAGATCAGTTTAGCAGTTTAGCAGTTTAACAGTTTAGCAGTATAGCAGTATAGCAGTTTAGCAGTTAGCAGTTTAATAGTTGAGAAGCTATTAGTTTAATAATTAATCTTGTACTGATTTTAAAGTATCTGTAATATTTCTTTTATAGCTTTATAAATATATCGAAACTTTTTCTATATCGACCATTATTCATAGGATCATCTTTGTTAATAACTAGAAAACCATATTTTTCTTTCCAACACTCGGTACATAACTCATGAAATGTTTTCAAAGTCATATCAGAACCAACATGATCATTGTAAATATGCTTAATATTCATTGCATCCTGTTTGAAAATTATAATCATATTAGCATTATCGCGAATCAAGTGTTTTGGTATACGTGTATATGTTTGACATAAATAAAAACTATCAATATCTTTATGACGACCCATACAGAAGTAGGCACGTACATGATTTTGTTTCTCACAAGCTTTATCGTCGAATATAAATACTGAATTTGGTTTAACTTCGTCTGGCGATAGAACATCATCATTATTGGAAAATGATGAAAAATTTATCTCCTTAATGGGTTTAATTAGACTTTCTAAGTACTTATATTTCGGTTGTTGTGTTGATTTTGAATATAAGTAAATATTTTTAAATTTCAATCCATGAGGACTTTCAATAAGACTGATCATAACATTTGTTTTTCCGCAATTTGATAGACCCACAATAAGAGCTCGAATAGAATTCGGTAGTAATGAACTATGACGAATTTTATTTGATGAATCGAGCTTTGATTCGATATTCCTTACATTAATCCTTTTATGTTGTTTAAAAAAACGCATTCTAAAACCTAATGATAACATAATATATAAACCAGTCTCTTTTATTTGTTTTCAATCAATTTGATTTTAATCTTTAATCGACAAAGTATCAATAGATATGACAATCATTTATAAAAAGATATTCAGTCGTCATCCATACTTCATCGGTAGAGGTTTTCTGAATAAAATAATTAATAAACTTCCTATTGAACTTCATCTACCCGGTTATCAATTTTGTGGACCTGGAACAAAATTAAAGAAACGTTTAGAAAGAGGTGATCAAGGAATCAATCCATTGGATACTGCTTGCAGAGAGCACGATATAGCATACTCAAACAATAAAGATTTAGAGAAAAGGCATATTGCTGATAGAATCTTAACTGAAAAGGTTTGGCAAAGAGTCAAAGCAAGCGATAGTAGTTTGGGTGAAAAATCAAACGCTTGGTTTGTTGCTACTGCAATGAAAGCAAAAACAAAATTCGGTATGGGTAACGTTATTAGTAAAACTAAAAAGTCGTCTCCAGTAAATACCCACAAACTGTTTACACATGCATTGAAAAGTGCAAGAAAGAATATAAAGAAAAGTGAAAACTTGAAAGATGCTATAAAGATTTCACGAAAAGTAGTAAACAACATTTTCAAGGGAAAAAAAATCATTAATAAAAACACCTCGAATAATACCTCTACCTAAATCTGGAGGTTTTCTTCCACTTGCACCTATATTGGCTGCACTGGGCGCACTTGGTGGTTTAGCTGGTGGTGTATCTGGCATTACAAAAGCAATCAATGCAGTCAAAAATGGAAAGGAACAATGGACTGAAGCAAAACGACATAATAGTACAATAGAAGCCATTGCGATGGGGAAAGGCATGTTCTTAAAACCATATAAAAAAGGACTTGGATTATATTTAAAACCTTATCAACAAAATTTTTAATGAAGCTACCTAAAAGAGCTCTTTCTGATGTAGACTTGAGAAAATATGCAAAACATATTCCAAATTTTAGAGGTGTGTTTATGTGTAACACCCTTCCAAGCAGCAAACCATTTAAAAAAGAATGTGGAATAATCAATCTGGATACTTCAAAGGGCCCTTGCAACCACCAAAACAATTAATAAAATATTTAGGAAAAAACATTAGTTATAATTATGATAGATATCAAAATTTTAATACAATAAATTGTGGTCATTTATGTTTAAAATTTTTGTTTTCGAAGCTAAACTAAAAAGAAACTATAAATGTTTTTTAATAAAATACATTGATTAAGAATTAAAAATATCTTGTTTTATTTATATATATATATATATATATATATATATATATTAAAAAAGAAAAATTAAAATGAAAAATATTTTTATCATATTTTTTTCATATATCTATATCATACAAGTGTTTTCAGCTTCATTACCTATTGATTTGAGTGAAAATGAACTTAAAAATACAGAATTTGCAATAAAATTACCGAATAATGATACTGTGAGCATACAACTAAATTTCAAACTTTTAAAGTATAGTAATGATTTAAATAAAAACATCGAGTCAACAACAACAACAAAAGCAGAATATGAATCAAACGAAGAACAAGAAGACTCCCCACCACCACCACCTATAAATCAATCTTTTACTGTTGAACAAGCTATTGAAGCATTTAGGCAAGATTTAGTAAAAAAAGAAAAAAATATTGCAGGAATAATTGAAAGTTCGGCTCCATTTTATAGACATTTTCAACTTCAATACAAAGATAATATAAAATTGAGAATCCGTTGTACATATAACAGCAATTACTTGAAACGTCGATTAAATATTTCATGTTTCGAATACCGTCAAGTTGAATACGAGAGAATTTTAAGTAATGGTGAAATTGAGACGGTTTCTGAGGATGATACTACATACCGATCCGATATGACATTAATCAACATTCAAGATTATACACAGGATTTGGATATGGAAATAATATTAATTAGCTGATATGATGAAATACATTTACTACTACCACTTAATATAAACTTTGTTGTTGATGTGTTAAGAAGATTTATTTAACATAAAAAATAAGAAAAATAATGAATAATCAGTTTTATTCGAAAATTGTACATGACTTCTTGAATGAAGAAAGGTTTTTGTGGTATGAACATGAGATTATTTTGAAGAAATTAAAAGCTCAATTCGATGAATATGCATTTTATAAGAAAAGTAAATCAAAATTTGGATATCATTATAACAATTGTGTGTGGTCCAACGATGAAAAAACTTGTGGACCTGATACCTGTAAATGTTCCCTTATCGATAACAGTTGGGATCAAGCATTATATATAATGAATTTTTATTATAATTTAAAAGCATAGACTTTATCAACAGTTCTACAGTCATCGTTGTCACTTAATTAGTACTAAACAATGTCGGAGGAGAGAATTTTAGTTGTAGACGTACAAGGTTTTTATCTCAACAATAAATTCATTGTAAAAGAACTGAGTATTTCAATTGACGACTCACAAGTTCAAACATTTATTATTAAACCATCTTTTCCATATTCATCGTTGACAACAAAAGAAAAAGCTTTAATTGACTGGCTTTATAATCATCATCATGGATTAAAATGGAAAGATGGTGATTCAACCTTATCAAATATTATGAACTATTATATTACACATGTTAAAGACAACAATTTTATTTATTATGTTAAAGGATTAGAAAAAATTAAGTGGATTCAAAATATTTTTAAAGACGAAATTAATTTTTATAACCTAGATGATCTAAATTGTCCAAATTTGAAAACATTATATAAAAATGATAAATCTATAAATGTTTGTTCTTATCATAGGAAATATTGTATATGTGCTGAAAAAAATGTAATACTCTTAAGAAAGTTTATTAAATCAAATATTAATAAAGAAAAGTAGGTTGTTTGTGGGTTTTCGCGACCATGATCGTCATACAAAATTGGGATCATGCCTACGCTACAGCCGGCATTTAAGTTAGTTGATTGGTTTGCTACATTGTGTTGTATGGAGTAGGGGTATGTTGTGTGAAAATCGACCATTACCGATGTTCTTTAGGTAGGGTGTCAAACCGCAAAGATGGTGTGACGATTGTAGGGTTTTGATTTTGTTGTGGAGGGGGTGCGTGTGTGTATGTATGTATGTTTTTGAAAATATATGTATGTGTGTGTGTGTATGTTAGTTTATAAATGTGCATACCTTAACCCTTTAACGGTCGTTGGGGTTAAATTCGACTCTATGATATTTTGTGTTATGAGGCGGCAGCGTGTTCGGTTTTGCTTAAAGTGAAGTCGTGGTGGATGTTATTTTTGTTGAAGTTAGAGGGTTAATACAATATGAATTAAACTACATTAGGGCGGTTTACGAAAGTCTGTGATTTTTTTGCTAGTATTTAAGGTGTTGGTTAGGATTTGTATACTAATTTTGTATGAGAAAATTAACAACGATGATATACATAAGTGCCACCCTATTGTATTGTTGTTCTGTTGTTAAAAATTCTGTTATGGTTTTTTTCATTCGTTTCGTTGATATGCATGAATGTGTGTGTGTGTGTGTGTTTGAAACAGTTGATTAAATTTGTTTGAATTTGAAATTATTTGAATACAAGACTCTAACCATACACAACAATTTGAAATTATTTGGATACAAGACCCTAACCATACACAACAAAGTTGATAAGAAATAAAAAAACCCAAAGCAATACTATTTATGTACTTATATATTTTATTTATTAATTTGTTTAAAAATTTTACAATATAATAAAAAAATGGTAAAAAAGTTGGTGTAATTATACTTTTAGTTATTTAAAGCATCTTGTTTCTTTAGTGTATCTTGAGCTAGAACGATAACAAAAAAATAATATTTAGATTTAATAATAATAAAATAAATAAAAAAACTATTTACCAAAAATTACCTGTTGCAGCTGCATTTATAGTTAGTTCATAATATTTATTGCTGCTGCTGCTATCTTCGCTACCTTTTCTTTCTTTTAAAAGGTAGTAGGTATTGCGGTCAAATTCCGCAATAGTAGCATCATCTATGGTGTTATTGAATATATTTATTCGCTTCCACCAGACAACGAATTTTTGTCCCAAAGCGTGTTTGTACACGCTCCATCTTCGTAATTTTATAGTTATTGTTAAAAACCATCTCTTTTACAGGGAGAATGGTTTTATTTTGACTTTTTTTAAATATTGTTTTTAGGTGTGCTTCCATTACTTGAATAGTAATTAAAGTAGAACTAGAGAGGGTTTTTATACAAAATTCTGAAATGTAATTTTGTTTCTAAACAGGAAAAATGTGGTTAAAATTTTAATGTTGTGAGAATTTAATTTTAAAAAGTTTCCGTTGCGGTTTTTCAATTTTATAAAGTTGTTATTTAATTAAAATGTATGAGAAAATTTTAAAAAGTTTCTGTTGCGGTTTTTCTGTTTTTTTTATAAAGTTTCTATTTAATCAAATGTGAAAGAAATTTTAATGTATGCAGAGTTTTGTTAATATATATGATTTTAATTTTAAAAGGTTTCTGTTTCGTGGATTGTTTAAAATGTGTTTTCTATTTCATCATCATAATCATCATCATCGTCTTCTTCAGTACTGTTATACAAGTTGTTGTAGAATACAAATTGCTTCTTCTTTTTAAGGATTAGAGTATATGACCCCTTCACTTCTTTAACTTTCTTTAAAATGTGTGGAGTTGTGTTTAGATAATCCATCTGATTTTTAGTAATAATCAGAAATCGTTTAGGTAAATAAATGTAATATTCGTTATTTAGATCACATCTTATACGTTCACCATATTTTGTATCTACTCGATCTATCTTGTTGATTTCATATATAGTATTTTCTTCCATATTCTTTAAAGGTAAGTATGTAATATTAGAACTTTGAAACAATTTTCTTAAGCTTGCCCTAATTTTTTTTTTTTTTTTTGCTTTCAACTTTTCACCGTAAGACGAACTTTCAAACTGATTCTTTATATTCAATAATTGATAGTATAAGACGTTTTTAGATATTTCAATAACTTCTTATCAGTTGCGGTTAAGTATACGTGTATGCATACATATACATATATATATATATATATATATATATATATATATATATATATATATATATATATATACATATATATATATATATGCATATATAAAAAGAGATTCAGTTAAATTAAAACTTTGATAAATATGTATTGGGGTCAATTTTTAAAAACTGGTGATAAATATTGTACTTGTCATGCACAGTGGAAAGCTTTTCAAATAATAAATGCAATAGTTTTGGATATTATAATGCAGGTGTTTCTAACTTCAGAAGGAGGGACTAGAACGCAAATTTTTTCTCTTAATAGAGGACAACAAATATTCCAATATTTCAATTTAGTCACAATCAACATATAAAAATTGAGGTTATTGGTGGTATGATATCACTAGTCGGAACAGTCTATGAGGGTGGTTTTAAAGATATAAATGTACACTCATACAAACCATCATGCGCATATAGTGAAATAGATGAACATGTTTTTAGTGGTGCAACTAAATCTTATAATGGTAAGACTGGTATCCGCTCATTGAATAAAAATCAACAAAAACCTCTCCTCCTCCTCCCTCAAAAAATGGTTAATAATAGTATAGTTAAGAAAGCAGCTGGTGGTGCTAGCGGTGGTGATGATGACTCATTTCAATACGAAGATTATTAAATTAGTATATAAATATGAGAAACAATTCTTATCATCTCATTCAAAAATATATCGCTAACTTAAGAACATATATACATATATATATATATATATATATATATATTAAAAAAAGAAAAATTAAAATGAAAAATATTTTTATCATATTTTTTTCATATATCTATATCATACAAGTGTTTTCAGCTTCATTACCTATTGATTTGAGTGAAAATGAACTTAAAAATACAGAATTTGCAATAAAATTACCGAATAATGATACTGTGAGCATACAACTAAATTTCAAACTTTTAAAGTATAGTAATGATTTAAATAAAAACATCGAGTCAACAACAACAACAAAAGCAGAATATGAATCAAACGAAGAACAAGAAGACTCCCCACCACCACCACCTATAAATCAATCTTTTACTGTTGAACAAGCTATTGAAGCATTTAGGCAAGATTTAGTAAAAAAAGAAAAAAATATTGCAGGAATAATTGAAAGTTCGGCTCCATTTTATAGACATTTTCAATTTCAATACAAAGATAATATAAAATTGAGAATCCGTTGTACATATAACAGCAATTACTTGAAACGTCGATTAAATATTTCATGTTTCGAATACCGTCAAGTTGAATACGAGAGAATTTTAAGTAATGGTGAAATTGAGACGGTTTCTGAGGATGATACTACATACCGATCCGATATGACATTAATCAACATTCAAGATTATACACATGATTTGGATATGGAAATAATATTAATTAGCTGATATGATGAAATACATTTACTACTACCACTTAATATAAACTTTGTTGTTGATGTGTTAAGAAGATTTATTTAACATAAAAAAATAAGAAAAATAATGAATAATCAGTTTTATTCGAAAATTGTACATGACTTCTTGAATGAAGAAAGGTTTTTGTGGTATGAACATGAGATTATTTTGAAGAAATTAAAAGCTCAATTCGATGAATATGCATTTTATAAGAAAAGTAAATCAAAATTTGGATATCATTATAACAATTGTGTGTGGTCCAACGATGAAACAACTTGTGGACCTG
This sequence comes from Tachina lurida, assembly GCA_944452675.1. NCBI lineage: Eukaryota > Metazoa > Arthropoda > Insecta > Diptera > Tachinidae > Tachina > Tachina lurida. Next base: position 73,585,171 of record OX101754.1, read on the forward strand.
ATACCTGTAAATGTTCCCTTATCGATAAAAGTTGGGAACAAGCATTATGTATAATGAATTTTTATAATAATTTAAAAACATAGACTTTATCATTCAGAACAACTAATTTCGGCTTCTGTTCACTAATTTTTTTATACTCTTGACCACAACTTTTTATCAAACTTGTATTTTAGTAAGAATAAAAAGTATATAAGAACATTTGTTAATGAATTTTTATAATAATTTAAAAACAGTTTTACAGTCGTCGTCGCCGTTGTGAGTTGATTAGTATTGCACAATGTCTGAGGAGAGAATATTAGTTGTAGATGTACAAGGTTTCTATCTCAACAATAAATTCATCGGAAAAGAACTGAGTATTTCAATTAACGATATACAAGTGCAAACATTTATTATTAAACCACCTTTTCCATATTCATTGTTGACAACAAAAGAAAAATATTCAATCAATTGGCTTTATAATCATCATCATGGATTAAAATGGAAAGATGGCGATTCAACCTTAGCAAATATTGTGGAATATTATATTGAGCATGTTAAAGATAAAAAATTTATTTGTTATGCTAAAGGATTAGAAAAAATTAAGTGGATTCAAAATATTTTTGAGGATAAAATTTATTTTTATAACCTAGACGATCTAAATTGCCCAAATTTAAAAACATTATATCAAAATGATAAATCTGTGAATGTTTGTTGTTATCATAGAAAATATTGTATATGTGCTCAAAAAAATTTAATACTCTTAAGAAAGTTTATTAAATCAAATATTAATAAAGAAAACATAAAATTATAAAAGACATTTTTTTTTTGATTTATTATTTAACACTTAAATCAGGTAAAATAATCATCAAACATCAGTTCATTCTGAATACTTGAAATGTCAATAACAATATCTTTAAACGGAAACAAATCAACTCTGGTTGGAGAATATTTTCCTCCAATTGAACTCCCTACAAAATATGTTTGTGGACTTATTGATTTTGTAACATTCAACTCCATACCTAATGTAGATGTTCACAACAATTTGTTTCATATAGGAAATCATATTATTACTATTCCGGTTGGTTCATATGAACTTGAGGATATTGATTTTATCTTAAGCTCAAGCTTAAAAGATATTGATGAATCAATTTATCTAGTAATTGAAGCTAACAATAACACACTTAAAACTGAAATAACCTCATCAATGGATATAGATTTTTCACAACCAAACAGTATAGGAAAGTTGCTCGGATTTAGCAAAAGTAAATTAGAAGTAAATTCAACTGAATATTATAACACTGATCAAAATCTTCAAAATGATAAATCTGTGGAAGTGATGATTGTAGATATTAATCAATTGAATACTACAAGGTTATTTGAATCTGACTTACCTGCACATATTACGAATGTTAATACAATACGCATCGAAAGCAACTTAACAACCGGATCATTTATTAATAATACTTCGAATCATGCTATTCATGAATTTCCTCTTGATGTTCCTCCAGGATATAAAATAAGCGAAAAACCTCGAAATGTTATTTATTTTCCCGTCAACTGTCAGCAAATAAACAACATAACGATTAGAATCTTAAATCAAGACGGTGAACTTTTAAATTTTAGAGGAGAAAAAATCACTCTTAGACTCCACTTCAAACCAGAATAATGATAATTTACAATAAAAACGTAATGCAAAGAGGATTGCCATTCAATCCCTCATCAACTCGCATTCGAGAAAGTATAAAAAATAAAAAAAACCCGTTAACATCATATAATATAGAATACTTGAAATCATTAGGATTTAATCTTCAACAATGAATGAAATACTAAATGTCCTTCAAAAACCTATATATGATGAGAGTATTGTAAAAAGGGAATATCATAGTTACTCTCCATATCTAAAATCATTCAACAACAATGATGAAATTCGTATACCAATTCAAAATCAGGATCTCTTTGTCTTACCAAGTGAGAGTATGATTTACATTCATGGTTTTATAGTGAAGAAGGAAGCAAACAAAGAGGTTCCAGCTACAGATGTGAAATTTAAAAACAACTTTGTTTCATATTTGTTCGATGAAATTCGTTATGAAATTAATGGTTTTGAAGTTGATCGTACACGCAAACTTGGAATTTTATCTACCATGAAAAATTTTATATCATTGAATAAGGCTGAAAGTGCTACACTAAAAAACGCTGGTTGGTGTCTTAAAGAAACTTTTGTTTTTGAAAAAAGTCATTTTAGCTGTTGTATACCTCTGAAAATGTGGATGGGGTTTGCTGAAGATTATAACAAAATACTATTAAATTCGAAACATGAGCTCATTCTTCAACGTTCGACATCCGATGAGAGATCATATTATTCTACAAATACAACTGATCAGTTGAAGTTAACAATTCTGGATATAACATGGAAAATGCCGCATATTCAACTATCAGACTTTGCAAAATTGGAAATGTTTAAGATAATCAACAACAAAAATTCTATACCAATTGCATTTCGTAGTTGTGATTGTCATATAAATCCTGCACTACCAACGACTACAAAGGTTTTATGGAATGTAAAGCTTTCTCCACAAAACGAAAGACCAAAAACTGAAAAGTAAAGAACAAGGAAATATATTTGACCATTGTAATATCTCTAATTTAAAAGTATATCTAAACTCAGAGTCATATCCATATGATGATTTACATAATCGTTTTGAAAATGGCCAGTATTCTGTACTATATAATATGTATGCAAAATTTCAACAAGGCTTTTACATGCGAGAACCTGAACCATTGCTGGATGTTAATGATTACAAGTCTTACGCACCGCTTATTGTTGTTGATGTTTCACATCAAAATGAAACTGTTAAAATTGGACCTATTGATGTACGAATTGAATTTGATACTGAAGCAAACAAACCAATTCCAGAAAAAACATCAGCATACTGTTTAGTTATTCATGATCGCTTAATCGAATACTCACCTCTAACAAGTGAAATTAGAAAAATTATTTAATTCTAATATTTCTTTTAAAATTTTTAATAAATGAAATAACAAAAAAAATATTTATATATATATATATATATATATATATATATATATATATATATAAATAAAACAAGATATTTTTAATTCTTAATCAATGTATTTTATTAAAAAACATTTATAGTTTCTTTTTAGTTTAGCTTCGAAAACAAAAATTTTAAACATAAATGACCACAATTTATTGTATTAAAATTTTGATATCTATCATAATTATAACTAATGTTTTTTCCTAAATATTTTATTAATTGTTTTGGTGGTTGCAAATTGCCAAAGCTATCAAAATATTCGATTTGATTGTTGTTTTTCCAGTATGCTACCCAATGTGTGCCAGGGCCCTTTGAAGTATCCAGATTGATTATTCCACATTCTTTTTTAAATGGTTTGCTGCTTGGAAGGGTGTTACACATAAACACACCTCTAAAATTTGGAATATGTTTTGCATATTTTCTCAAGTCTACATCAGAAAGAGCTCTTTTAGGTAGCTTCATTAAAAATTTTGTTGATAAGGTTTTAAATATAATCCAAGTCCTTTTTTATATGGTTTTAAGAACATGCCTTTCCCCATCGCAATGGCTTCTATTGTACTATTATGTCGTTTTGCTTCAGTCAATTGTTCCTTTCCATTTTTGACTGCATTGATTGCTTTTGTAATGCCAGATACACCACCAGCTAAACCACCAAGTGCGCCCAGTGCAGCGAATATAGGTGCAAGTGGAAGAAAACCTCCAGATTTAGGTAGAGGTATTATTCGAGGTGTTTTTATTAATGATTTTTTTTCCCTTGAAAATGTTGTTTACTACTTTTCGTGAAATCTTTATAGCATCTTTCAAGTTTTCACTTTTCTTTATATTCTTTCTTGCACTTTTCAATGCATGTGTAAACAGTTTGTGGGTATTTACTGGAGACGACTTTTTAGTTTTACTAATAACGTTACCCATACCGAATTTTGTTTTTGCTTTCATTGCAGTAGCAACAAACCAAGCGTTTGATTTTTCACCCAAACTACTATCGCTTGCTTTGACTCTTTGCCAAACCTTTTCAGTTAAGATTCTATCAGCAATATGCCTTTTCTCTAAATCTTTATTGTTTGAGTATGCTATATCGTGCTCTCTGCAAGCAGTATCCAATGGATTGATTCCTTGATCACCTCTTTCTAAACGTTTCTTTAATTTTGTTCCAGGTCCACAAAATTGATAACCGGGTAGATGAAGTTCAATAGGAAGTTTATTAATTATTTTATTCAGAAAACCTCTACCGATGAAGTATGGATGACGACTGAATATCTTTTTATAAATGATTGTCATATCTATTGATACTTTGTCGATTAAAGATTAAAATCAAATTGATTGAAAACAAATAAAAGAGACTGGTTTATATATTATGTTATCATTAGGTTTTAGAATGCGTTTTTTTAAACAACATAAAAGGATTAATGTAAGGAATATCGAATCAAAGCTCGATTCATCAAATAAAATTCGTCATAGTTCATTACTACCGAATTCTATTCGAGCTCTTATTGTGGGTCTATCAAATTGCGGAAAAACAAATGTTATGATCAGTCTTATTGAAAGTCCTCATGGATTGAAATTTAAAAATATTTACTTATATTCAAAATCAACACAACAACCGAAATATAAGTACTTAGAAAGTCTAATTAAACCCATTAAGGAGATAAATTTTTCATCATTTTCCAATAATGATGATGTTCTATCGCCAGACGAAGTTAAACCAAATTCAGTATTTATATTCGACGATATAGCTTGTGAGAAACAAAATCATGTACGTGCCTACTTCTGTATGGGTCGTCATAAAGATATTGATAGTTTTTATTTATGTCAAACATATACACGTATACCAAAACACTTGATTCGCGATAATGCTAATATGATTATAATTTTCAAACAGGATGCAATGAATATTAAGCATATTTACAATGATCATGTTGATTCTGATATGACTTTGAAAACATTTCATGAGTTATGTACCGAGTGTTGGAAAGAAAAATATGGTTTTCTAGTTATTAACAAAGATGATCCTATGAATAATGGTCGATATAGAAAAAGTTTCGATATATTTATAAAGCTATAAAAGAAATATTACAGATACTTTAAAATCAGTACAAGATTAATTATTAAACTAATAGCTTCTCAACTATTAAACTGCTAACTGCTAAACTGCTATACTGCTATACTGCTAAACTGTTAAACTGCTAAACTGCTAAACTGATCTGTTTTGAATCTGTTTCTAATTCAACCTATAAATATGAACACAAATCTAGTTAATAATCTTATTAAAACTCGAAATATTTTAAAAAAGAAATATAAGAATATTTTGCTTGGAGAAATTGCAAATGATGAATTGTTGGAAAAGACATTGAAACCAATATCAAAACCATTAAAAGAATTAGTTCAATCAACTAATAATAATAATAATAACATTATAAAACCTGGAAATTATCCGGATAACTCTTTTAAACATGATCTTGAGAATAATAAAGTTGCCTTCAGTACACCATATAAAAAGAGTAAGCTTGATTATAACACGTTTTCTCCAAGCTCTAATAACAAGAAAATCGAGAAAAGTTCAAACACGTTTCAATCATTTGATGATGAAAATGATCATGATGACTATGATGATGATGATGATGATGATGATGATGATAATAATGATAATGTTGATAATGAGGATGATAGCAATGACGATGATAACACCATTGCAATACATCCCAATGAAAGTGTTCAATATAATTTATCAAAAGTTAACTTAAATATATATGATAAAACCTATGGTCCTCATAAGGATAAAAATCAAATATGGAGACTGGGTAATGAACCCATCGCTTTCAATGCAACCAATATTACTGTAGGTAATTTAAAATGGCCCTTCACATCAGGCTTATATGAGTTGTTAGTTTATAAGAACCCAATCAGTTATAATAAAACAGATTTAAATAATTATAAACAAATATTAGAGATGACTAATGTCCATAAACGAAATAGCAGTATTAATGGACAAGTTAAAGGAAATCGTTCAATTGAATATACAACGATTATTAAAACCTATTTAAACAACAACAGAAAATTCATAAGGGAAAAGGTTTAATGAAATTGAATAAAAAAAAGCATAATTATGTTTATTGGGATGATCCTAATGAATTGGTTGATAGATTGCGTCTTTTGATTTCATCAACAACAGCTGGTCACTCAAATCATAATAATGAAATTGTATCAATTATTGAGGAATTGAGAGAAGCAAAAATTATTATATAAATAGACTTAAAAATGTACAAACAATTCATATTCATAAAATGCCTATCGATAAGTTTGGACATTATATTGAAAGATCTGTAAGATACCAAAATCAACATTTCAAGATTCATTTGGATAGTGATCGTAATTTCAACTTTAACTTGCGGAGAATAAAAAATATTGCTAGTCCTGTATTGGAAAACGATGCCGTAAACAAAATTCACATGAAAACTTATTTAAGTGAAATAAAGAAACAACTGGATACAATGTATATGGAGAGAATTAAGGGAATGGAGGATCGTTTTAACGAAATAATACAACAACAAAACGTGTTGACTACAGAAAAATTTGATAATGTAGAAACACGTTTAAGTAAATTAATACATGATCAAAGTATAATACTAAGTAATCTCAATCAATCACTAAATGAAATGAAATCATTATTTAATCACAAAATTGATTCAGTTGAAGAACGTCTAAATGAAAAAACGAAGCTCATTACAAAGCATTTAAAGATAGATATATAAATCGTTTTTGATTTAAATTCAATATCAACAGCATTTAAATTGATGTAATCTGTAAGATAGACATTAGAAATGGAGCGACAAGAAGTGGTTCAGGAGCTTCATAAGCAAGCACGTAGAAATTTCATTCGACGTCGAGTGGTGGTCAAGGGAATTGATGATCTTTGGCAAGCAGATCTTGTTGAAATGGGTGCTTACTCAAAATATAACAAAGGCTATAGATTTATTTTAACAGTTATAGATACATTTTCAAAGTTTGCTTGGGCTGTACCTGTAAAATCTAAAAGTAGTGAAGATATAACCAATGCTATGCAATCTATTTTTTCGCTAAAGAGAATTCCAAAAAACTTGCAAACAGATAATGGTAAAGAGTTCTATAATAAAATATTTCAAAACTTGATAAAATATAATATCAACCACTATTCTACATATAGTATCATGAAAGCGTCTATTGTAGAACGATTTAATAGAACTCTAAAAGGAATGATGTGGAAAAATTTTAGTCTACAAGGAAATTATCAATGGATACATATATGCAAGGATTTAATTAATCAATATAATAATAAAAAGCATAGAACAATTGGAATGACACCAAAGTCTGTTAACACAGAAAATGAAAGTTCTATACTAAAACAAGTCTATAATCATCCCAAAATATATAAATTTGGTAAACTAAAAGTAGGAGATCACGTTCGAATTAGCAAATATAAACATATTTTTTCAAAAGGATATACTCCAAACTGGACAACTGAAATTTTTAAAATTCGTACTTTACAGAACACAAACCCCATTACCTATATATTGGAAGACTATCAAAGGAATCCGATTGTTGGTGGATTCTATGAACATGAACTATTAAAGACACATTTTCCAAATACATACTTGATTGAAAATGTTATTAAAACTAAGGGGCACCAGGCGTACGTAAAATGGTTGAGATTTTCCAATCAACATAATTCTTGGATCAATAAAGATGAACTTCAATAATATTATATATACTTCAATATGAGATTTATTTTTATTATATTATAAAATTCTCAAAAAAATAAAATAATATATAAAAAAGTTTTGTTTTTGATTTTTTTTTTTATTTCTAAACGATTAAATTTTATATCAACTTAGTTGAGTAAGGTTAAGAACAAGCACGATTAAATTTTATTCACACAAAAACAAATTGTGGTTACTTGTGTTTAAAATTCCTATTCAATAGATGACTATAGTTTAAAATAAAAACAAACTAAAATATTTTAATGATATTCTTTATTTATTTATTTATTTATTGTTTTTTTCACGTTATATATATTCACTTATAATCTAAAATCACTTAATACTATTGTACAATATTATCACTTGAAGATGATGTTAATACATTTTCATTGGGATATGATGATGATGATGATGATGATGATGATGATGATGATGATGGTTGTTGACTATTTATTGCATAATGTCCCCATGCATATGTATTAATACTATTATCTCTAATAAATCGCTTATCATCTAAATAACTTAATGCTAATTTACTAATGTGTTGAGTATATATTTCATGAATCTTTGATCTAAATACATACATAGAATCATAGTACATTTTTTTTCAAATAAACATTTTCTAAAGTCATTAATCGTTAGTCTATTGGTTACGCATTTTTTAACTCCTTTAATTTTTTTAATTTCTTTTTCCTCCTCATCAATTTTAATTGAATACATTTTAGCACGTAAACCAATGAACTCTTTAATTATTTTACCATTACATTCATCCTTCATCATTCCTAATACTTTTTTATTGACAAGCGGTAAATTATAGATATTATCTTTCGGATACCCAGATGTATCAAACTGATTTCGTACATCGTTTCTAATATCGTTGTATAGATCATCCGTTCTAATATCATATATAAACGAGTCCGTGTCCATGTAATTTAAATTAATATTTTCACAATATTTCGGTTTCATATATTCGTAGTGAAAATTATACATTTTATGTTTCGAGAGTTCCAAGACAGAAAATCCAATGTAAATGGGTTTGTCGTACACAGTTCGTACTCTTTTCAATTGAATCGCAACCATTTGTTCATGAATTTTCAGACAACTGTGAAAATTAGGTTTGGCAATAAGAGCTCTAGCTCCTAATCTCTTCCCCCTACTCTCCCATTCACATACTAATTTTATATCTTTTCTTTTGTCAACATTTTCCATTGTCTTCCCATATACTGCATTATTTAACAATTTAAAAAAGTTCTGTTCAAATACATTCTTACCTAATGTTCGGTGATAGTTATTTATATCAATATATTTTTTCAACCAATCTGACTGATTAAATTGAAGAATTCTATGAATTTTCCTTAAAATCAAACCATGTTGAAGACATTGTTGCAGATTGCGATAGTGTATTATGTAATTGGTTTTATTGTTTAAGTCTGTTATTAATTTTTGCTGTTTCATGCCCCCAATTTTTTTATTTTCTGCACAGAATGGAAAATCGCTATGACGGTCGTGCAGTGTACTTGGATATTCCAAGTCTACTTCTAATATGTAACCAATTTCTGAGTCTTCTTCCACTACATGTATATTAAAGTCTTCAACGTTTTCAAACCATTTAAAATTTTTAAAGGGAAGATACTGCGACATTGCATATCCATATAAATTATTTACATCAAAATACATTAGATAATTTGATTCTTTTGTGGGATCATAATCATTAACGTATTTATTATTTACTATGGTGTGCCGTTTACTACACTGAACAATACCTCCCCTAATACCTCGTACAACGAAATTGTACATGTTAATGTCTGTTAGTAATTCCAATTCTATTTTAGTTGTTTTCAACATTGCATCCCAAGATAAGCCTGGAGTAGTATAATATTGACAAGGGTCTAAATTGTAAATTTTCTTACAAACTTTACGGAAATTTTCAAATATATCACATAGCAAGAGAACATCTACTTTTAGATATAATAGAAGATAGTCCAACAATTTGTTGCAATTAAATGTATTCCAAACATTTTCAGCATGTTCATAATCATCTATACTGCACGACTCATTTGTAAGTTTATTAAAGAAACATGATCGCGGTGGTAGTTGTGTTTCCTCCAGCCGATCAACTGAGTTAAGAAAGTCATATGGAAAGACACCTTTACGCTTCATTAAACTGAATTCATTATGAGTTTGATAGATTAATTTTACTGTCGTCAAGTCTTCATCAGACAAATAGCTAGCTAGTTTTTCTAAGCTCGACGGCATAAATCGAAAAGAATCTAGAAAACGTAATTCTATTGTCTTATCATTATCACCATTATCATCATCATCATCATCATCATCATCATTATCAACATCATTATCAATGCAATCATTAACCGAAATTCTTTTCGATATAGATACATATAATTCCTTATTGAAAGGAATTATATTTATATCACCTTTAATACATGATAATTCTCTAATAAACAAATGACAATCATATGCCGAAAGATTGTGAAAAAATATCGGAATGAAGTTTGCAATTTGAAATTCTAAATTGCATTTTTTGTGTGCGGGACCTCTATATTCACCCGTTAGATGACAATGGTCAGCCACACGATCTTCAACAGATAGCAAACATTCACAAATGTGACAAATTTTGTCCTCCATTTGTCTGATCTGTTGAAGTGGTGTTAAGGAATTCATTGATTTTACTACACTTAAATAATTCTTATAGATATATCTTACATGTTTAACTAAACTCTTAAAGAAATGATTAGGTGCGTCATCAGCACCATTATAAATTCTAAATATATCTAAATTAGAGTTAAATGTACATTTAATATAATAACTGTATGCAAATGGAATGTGCTTTTGTATAGATTTAATATTTGCAGAATTTTGAATATCAACTGATTTTAGAATACATTCAAAATCAGCGTATACTATAAAAGGTACATCCATTTGCTTTTTAAAATTCCTAAAACTTACTAAATTATTGTCTTCAGTTAGCATCTTAGTTATCATTTTATTGCAATGCTGTTTGTGTATGTTTAATGATGAATGAGAATGGAAATGTATTAAACAGGTATTGCATACATATGCCATAGTTTTATGTTTCGTTACTTGACTTTTAATTAATCTGTAAATATAAAGAAAAACTTAATTAGTATAAAATTATTGAAGAATATATATTCTTTACAATTACCTTGATATATTTTTTATCCATACATAATGGAATCTTCCTTCTCCTTCCTCCAAAAGCAACAAATTGTGTTGTGTTGGAATTTTTCCTGCACAGTAAAATAGTATGGACCGACTATATTATTATCATCGCCCAATCCAAACACATTAATACTTATATCAGGATTTTTACTTTCGAACACTTTGATTTTATTAAGTGGTAGAGGAAAATGCAGACTTTTAAAATTTAATATTATATTATTTTCAAGCGTTATGATTTCTTCATTTATGTTGTTAACTTTATATGATGAACATCTATTGGTATGCAAATCAACTGGATAAAGTGCTGATATTATAGCCCACTTAAAACAATATATATCAGTATTTTGGACATTGATGCAAGCAAACTTTCTCTGTATTGTTAGAGGTAATGGAATATATTGTGACCCTTTAATACATTTATATTTGTTGACATTGATTTCAAGATGTGATATTTTAATTAATGACCATCCGCTATCACGTTCCTGAAATTCACTCATTTTTTTAATTATATTATTACATTGTTCATTATAAAGGTCAATAATGTCATCACTTGTCGTTGATATGCTTAGGATCACCATTTTTGTTTGATGCGATTTAACTTCTATGATACATGTATCATGATCTTCCTTAACCAACATATACTCGCAAAATAATTCAATATTAAATTTTACACTCGAATATTCCTGTGTCACATTATATAACAATTCCATGACATTGTCTCTAATTGTATACAGAAAGTTTTCTGGTATTAAATCAGTTTCATTGCTATTTTCAATCAAATATGTTATGATGCGATTATTGAATACAGACTTGATACACTTTAAACTACCGTCATAGTTATTATATTTCTCTGTTTTTTCCGCACTGTTAGTTTTATGCATATTTGTTCTTATATGATAATGCCATTTAGTATTTGATATATATGTTCTACATTTGTCACAATATATATTGATTGCACCGCTGTCTGATATAGTATGAGAGTGTTGTTCCCATTCCTCGCGGTTTGAAAAATATAGCTTACACGTTGTACACTTAAACGATGAGGAAGACCCTTGATGATGTAATCTAATATGTCTCCTTAAATTTGTATTCGTAGTGAACTCTTTCTTACAAAATTCACAAATAAATTTAGTCATTTTTATAAATATTTTTATTTAGACGTTGTTAGAGAAAAGTCGTTGAAATAAGAATGATGATATATTTGAACATATGCAGTATTTAATATCTTTCTTAGAGTATACGATTTACATATAACTTTTTTTATCAAATCAACTTCAATACATATACAATCACATACGCAATTATTTAATTATATTCCTATATTTACTTAAGCTGTAGATTTCAACCACAAACCACATTGAACATTCCAAAACCGTAAATATTTAATTATAAAAAACATTTTATATTAAAATAGTACCCTATTTTATACTAAACTATTTCTGTAATAATACACTACAAAAATTTTTTCATTTCATAGTTACATATGTATTTCACACAAAACAAACAAATTCAGTAATTACAGTTAAAGAATGCATATTTGTGGTTAAATAGTTTTATTTTAAAAAACATTTCTATCCATATATTCATTTCTTATCACAAACGTAAAATTTTTATAATTCTAATTATAAACTTTTTACAGCAATAGAAACCACTGCACCTGCGTTTTCTACAAATATTATAAACTTTTTATAAACTAACATACACACACACACATACATATATTTTCAAAAACATACATACATACACACACGCACCCCCTCCACAACAAAATCAAAACCCTACAATCGTCACACCATCTTTGCGGTTTGACACCCTACCTAAAGAACATCGGTAATGGTCGATTTTCACACAACATACCCCTACTCCATACAACACAATGTAGCAAACCAATCAACTAACTTAAATGCCGGCTGTAGCGTAGGCATGATCCCAATTTTGTATGAGGATCATGGTCGCGAAACCCCACAAACAACCTACTGAAGCATAAGCTAACAATATTTTCTTTTAGAGACACATGTCGAAAAACAAGTTGCAAATTCCAAAGGAAAAGTTTGCTCTATCTATCTCCGCCTCTACCGATAATAACGTTTGTATTTGGGATGTTTTGTCAGGTGAATGTGAACATAAAAGTTCAATTTGATCTACGTAACGATAAAAGATTTCTGGTATGTCCTATGCGTTATGCTGCTGTTCTTGTGAAAATTGGTAATAATCGTGGAATACGTGTGTATGACTCAAAAGAAGTCGTATCATTGGGTAAAGATGGTGAGCCGGAACCCATACAAAAACTACAGGATTTAGTTAATAAAATAACTTGGAAAAAGTGTTGCTTTTCTGGTGACGGTGAATATACTTATATGCGCTGGTAGTGCCCGTCAGCATGTACTGTATATATGGGAAAAATCCATTGGAAATTTAGTGAAAATACTTCACGGTACTAAAGGTGAACTACTATAAGATGTAGTATGGCATCCAGTACACCCAATTATAGCTGACGCTAAGCATGATGAAGAAAGTGAAGATAAACAATCATCAGACGGCAAAAAGACAGCAGGAAGACCAATAAAGTAATATTTAATATCTATGTACCTCTCATAAGCGGACACTCATCGTCGTAGCATTTTTGTCCGGTTATTAGAGGTGTTCGCTTATGAGAGTGGTAATTATTCTTTTATTTTCATTTTGGGTCTAAAAATCTTGTCCGGTTATTAGAGGTGTCCGGTTATGAGAGGTGTCCGTTATGAGAGGTTTCACTGTATATGCATTTGGCCAAAAACAAACTTGTAGTCACGATTTCAATTATGTTTTTAATATTAAAATTCATAGCGGTGTCATTTAAAAATTTATATGATTCTAAATTGTTAAAAACTCCTTAATTAACTTCTTACTGTGAAAGGGCAAACAATTTTGCCTTTATTTTTAGAAAAGTAAACGCCATCAATAAAGTTTTTATATTAATACAAATCATTTGCATAAACATTCCATTGAAAATTGCGTAAAAGCTAAGTTTCGAGTACATGTTACAATTGTATTCAAATTTGAGGTTGACTATTTTAAATTTTAATTAAATGCAAAACATCGTAGCTTTCTTTGGGATTGTATGTGTATTTTGTTCTTGCATTTTAAAGAAAAGCTACGATATTTTGCATTTACAATTTGCGGCAATTTGAATGCCGATTTGAAATCAGTAGTATGAATATGGTGGTTCTAGATAGAAATGTGCAAAGGAAAAATGTGCATACCTTAACCCTTTAACGGCCGATGGGGTAAAATTCAACCCCATGATATTTTGTGTTATGAGGCGGCAGCGTGTTCGGTTTTGCTTAAAGTGTAGTCGTGGTGGGGGGTTCGGTTTTGCTTAAAGTGAAGTCGTGGTGGGGGGTTCGGTTTTGCTTAAAGTGAAGTCATGGTGGGGGGTTCGGTTTTGCTTAAAGTGTAGTCGTGGTGGGGGGTTCGGTTTTGCTTAAAGTGTAGTCGTGGTGGGAGGTTCGGTTTTGCTTAAAGTGAAGTCGTGGTGGGGGGTTCGGTTTTGCTTAAAGTGAAGTCGTGGTGGGGGGTTCGGGTTTGCTTAAAGTGAAGTCGTGGTGGATGTTATTTTTGTTGAAGTGAAGTCGTAACATTTAATGTGTTCGTTAGAGGGTTAATACAATATGAATTAAACTACATTAGGGCGGTTTACGAAAGTCTGTGATTTTTTGCTAGTATTTAATAAACAAAATTCATTTACTGCGGTATATATTAATTTCCCTAATACTACTCGTATTTGTTATCAGTATAAAATGTTAACCACATTATTTAAAAACAAAACACTAGTATTTAATAAATAAAATTCATTTACTGCAATATATATTAATCTCCCTAATACTATTTGTTATCAGTATAAAATGTTAACCACATTATTTAAAAACAAAACATTTATTTATTTTTAGTGTGAATCATATACCTACATACTTATAAAACATATGTATATTAGCAACAATTCTATATTTTTGTAGACTAAATAATTTACAATTACACATAACACTCGAATCAGCCGTAATTTGTTTCAATTTAAAACAATTTTCAAAATGAACACCATGAACTGATGAATCTACTAACTCCAAATCTTCATATAAAGGTATGATTTCTAGGAGATTTTCCATATATCTGATGAGATCTATTTAAGATTCATATTGTTTCTTTAGTGTATCTTGAGCTAGAACGATAACAAAAAAAAATAATATTTAGATTTAATAATAATAAAATAAAAAAAAAAAACTATTTACCAAAAATTACCTGTTGCAGCTACATGTATATTCAGCTCGTAATATTCATTGCTGCTGCTACCTTTGCTACCTTTGTTACCTTTTCTATCTTTAGTAAGATAGTAGGTATTGCGCTGGAATTCTTCTATACTATCATCGTCTAAAGTTTCGTTGAATATACCAGGTAGGTATATGTATTTGGTGTTTTCCACCAAACAACGTACTTTTTTCCCATAAGGCGTCTGGACACGCTCCATTTTTATAATTTTATATTTATATTCAAAAAGCATCTCCTTTATGGGGAGAATGCTTTTTGTTTGGGTTTTTTTGAAAATTGATTTTAGGAATGCTTCCATTTCTGTACTTAACTTGAATAGTAATTAAATAAAAACTAGATGTGTGGTGGGTTTTTATATAAAATTATGAGAAGTAATTTTATAGCTTATCATTCTTTTCAATAAAATTTTAAAACAATGTTTCTGATGCGGTTTGTTCGTTGTTTATAAAGTTTCTATTTAATTAAAAGGTGTGAGAAAATTTTAAAAAGTTTCTGTTGCGGTTTTTCCGTTTTTTTATAAAGTTTCTATTTAATCAAATGTGAAAGAAATTTTAATGTATGCAGAGTTTTGTTGATATATATATATATATATATATATATATATATATATATATATATATATATATATATATATATATATATATTTAAATATATATGATTTTAATTTTAAAAGGTTTCTGTTTAAAATGTTTCTTCTATTTCATCATCATCATTGTCATCTTCTTCTTCTTCAGTACTGTCATACAAGTTGTTGTAGAATACATATTGCTTCTTCTTTTTAATGATTAGAGTATATAATCCATTCACTTCTTTAACTTTCTTTAAAATGTGTGGATTTACGTTTAGATAATCCATCTGATTTTTAGTAATAATCAGAAATCGTTTAGGTAAATAAATATGATATTCTTTATTTACAAGACATCTTATACTTCCACCATATTTTGTATCTACTCGTTCTATCTTTTTGATTTCATATGCAGTATTTTCTTCCATATTCTTTAAAGGTAAGTATATAATATTAGGATTTTGAAACAATTTTCTTAAACTTGCTCTCATTATTTTGCTTTTAACTTTTCACCGTAAAACGAATTTTCAAACTGATCCTTTATATTCAATAATTGATACTATAAGGTGTTTTTAGATATTTTAATAACTTCTTATCAATTGCGGTTAAGCATAAATATTAAAAAAAATATACGTATGTATGTATGTAATAATATATAAACAGCTGGTGTTTTAATCTTATTGTATCCAAGTTTGTGTTATATATATATACGTTATTTATAATGAGAGATTTAGTTGAATTAAAAAACTTTGTTAAATATGTATTGGGGTCAATTTTTAAAAACTGGTGATAAATATTGTACTTGTCATGCACAGTGGAAAACTTTTCTAATAATAAATGCAGTAGTTTTGGATATTATAATGCAGGTGTTCCTAACCGCAGAAGGAGGGACAAGAACTCAAATTTTTTCTCTTAATAGAGGACAAGAAATGTCAACAAATATTCCAATATTTCATTTTAGTCACAATCAACATATAAAAATTGAGGTTATCGGTGGTATGATATCACTAGTTGGAACAGTCTATGAGGGTGGTTTTAAAGATATAAATGTAAACTCATACAAACCATCGTGCGTTTATAGTGAAATAGAGGCTATTGTTTTCAGAGATACAAATAAACTATATAATAGTAAGACTGATATCCACTCATTGAATAAAAATCAACAAAAACCTCTTCTCCTTCAAAAAATAGTTAATGATAGTAAAGTTAAGAAAGGTGGTAGTAACGTTGGTGGCGACTCAGTTGATAAATCATTTGAATACGATGATTATTAAATTAGTATATAAATATGAGAAGCAATTCTTATCATCTCATTTAAAAATATATCGCTAACTTAAGAACACATCTATTAAAAAGAAAAACTAAAATGAAAAATATTTTTATCATATTTTTTTCATATATCTATATCATACAAGTGTTTTCAGCTTCATTACCTATTGATTTGAGTGAAAATGAACTTAAAAATACAGAATTTGCTATAAAATTACCGAATAATGATACTGTGAGCATACAACTAAATTTCAAACTTTTAAAGTATAGTAATGATTTAAATAAAAACATCGAGTTAACAACAAAAGCAGAAAATAAATCAAACGAAGAACAAGAAGACTCCCCACCGCCTATAAGTCAACCTTTTACTGTTGAACAAGCTATTGAAACATTTAGGCAAGATTTAGTAAAAAAAGAAAAAAATATTGCAGGAATAATTGAAAGTTCGGCTCCATTTTATAGACATTTTCAACTTCAATACAAAGATAATATAAAATTGAGAATCCGTTGCACATATGACAGCAATTACTTGAAACGTCGATTAAATATTTCATGCTTCGAATATCGTCAAGTTGAATACGAGAGAATTTTAAGTAATGGTGAAATTGAGGTGGCTTCTGAGGATGATACAACGTACCGATCCGATGTTACATTAATCAACATTCAAGATTACACACATGATTTGGATATGGAAATAATATTAATTAGCTGATATGATGAAATACATTTACTATTAGTTAGTTAGTATAAACTTTGATGTTAATGTGATAGGAGGTTTTATTTAAAATAAGTAAAAAAAAGTTAAAATAAGAAAATAATGAATAATCAGTTTTATTCGAAAATTTTACATAAATTCATGAAGGAAGAAAAGCTTTTGTGTTATGATCATGAGATTATTTTGAAAAAATTAAAAGCTCAATTCGATGAATATGCATTTTATAAGAAAAGTAAATCAAAATTTGGATATCATTATAACAATTGTGTGTGGTCCAACGATGAAACAACTTGTGGACCTGATACCTGTAAATGTTCCCTTATCGATAACAGTTGGGATCAAGCATTATATATAATGAATTTTTATTATAATTTAAAAGCATAGACTTTATCAACAGTTCTACAGTCATCGTTGTCACTTAATTAGTACTAAACAATGTCGGAGGAGAGAATTTTAGTTGTAGACGTACAAGGTTTTTATCTCAACAATAAATTCATTGTAAAAGAACTGAGTATTTCAATTGATGACTCACAAGTTCAAACATTTATTATTAAACCACCTTTTCCATATTCATCGTTGACAACAAAAGAAAAATATTCAATTGACTGGCTTTATAATCATCATCATGGATTAAAATGGAAAGATGGTGATTCAACCTTATCAAATATTATGAACTATTATATTACACATGTTAAAGACAACAATTTTATTTATTATGTTAAAGGATTAGAAAAAATTAAGTGGATTCAAAATATTTTTAAAGACGAAATTAATTTTTATAACCTAGATGATCTAAATTGTTCAAATTTGAAAACATTATATAAAAATGATAAATCTATAAATGTTTGTTCTTATCATAGGAAATATTGTATATGTGCTGAAAAAAATGTAATACTCTTAAGAAAGTTTATTAAATCAAATATTAATAAAGAAAAGTAGGTTGTTTGTGGGTTTTCGCGACCATGATCGTCATACAAAATTGGGATCATGCCTACGCTACAGCCGGCATTTAAGTTAGTTGATTGGTTTGCTACATTGTGTTGTATGGAGTAGGGGTATGTTGTGTGAAAATCGACCATTACCGATGTTCTTTAGGTAGGGTGTCAAACCGCAAAGATGGTGTGACGATTGTAGGGTTTTGATTTTGTTGTGGAGGGGGTGCGTGTGTGTATGTATGTATGTTTTTGAAAATATATGTGTGTGTGTGTGTATGTTAGTTTATAAATGTGCATACCTTAACCCTTTAAAGGTCGTTGGGGTTAAATTCGACTCTATGATATTTTGTGTTATGAGGCGGCAGCGTGTTCGGTTTTGCTTAAAGTGAAGTCGTGGTGGATGTTATTTTTGTTGAAGTTAGAGGGTTAATACAATATGAATTAAACTACATTAGGGCGGTTTACGAAAGTCTGTGATTTTTTTGCTAGTATTTAAGGTGTTGGTTAGGATTTGTATACTAATTTTGTATGAGAAAACTAACAACGATGATATACATAAGTGCCACCCTATTGTATTGTTGTTCTGTTGTTAAAAATTCTGTTATGGTTTTTTTCATTCGTTTCGTTGATATGTATGAATGTGTGTGTGTGTGTGTGTGTGTTTGAAACAGTTGATTAAATTTGTTTGAATTTGAAATTATTTGAATACAAGACTCTAACCATACACAACAATTTGAAATTATTTGAATACAAGACCCTAACCATACACAACAAAGTTGATAAGAAATAAAAAACCCCAAAGCAATACTATTTATGTACTTATATATTTTATTTATTAATTTGTTTAAAAATTTTACAATATAATAAAAAAATGGTAAAAAAGTTGGTGTAATTATACTTTTAGTTATTTAGTGCATCTTGTTTCTTTAGTGTATTTTGAGCTAGAACGATAACAAAAAAATAATATTTAGATTTAATAATAATAAAATAAATAAAAAAACTATTTACCAAAAATTACCTGTTGCAGCTGCATTTATAGTTAGTTCATAATATTTATTGCTGCTGCTGCTATCTTCGCTACCTTTTCTTTCTTTTAAAAGGTAGTAGGTATTGCGGTCAAATTCCGCAATAGTAGCATCATCTATGGTGTTATTGAATATGCTCGGTAGGTATATATATTTATTCGCTTCCACCAGACAACGAATTTTTGTCCCAAAGCGTGTTTGTACACGCTCCATCTTTGTAATTTTATAGTTATGGTTAAAAACCATCTCTTTTACAGGGAGAATGGTTTTATTTTGACTTTTTTTAAATATTGTTTTTAGGTGTGCTTCCATTACTTGAATAGTAATTAAAGTAGAACTAGAGAGGGTTTTTATACAAAATTCTGAAATGTAATTTTGTTTCTAAACAGGAAAAATGTGGTTAAAATTTTAATGTTGTGAGAATTTAATTTTAAAAAGTTTCCGTTGCGGTTTTTCAATTTTATAAAGTTGTTATTTAATTAAAATGTATGAGAAAATTTTAAAAAGTTTCTGTTGCGGTTTTTCCGTTTTTTTTTATAAAGTTTCTATTTAATCAAATGTGAAAGAAATTTTAATGTGTGCAGAGTTTTGTTAATATATATATATACATATGTATTCACAGCGGTGCATATAAGGTCATTTTTTAAAAACATCGATGTCTTTGAGGACATTTGTGGTGTTCAAGCCCAGGCCTCAAATAGCCATATTCATTTCGATGCGTTTAAGGTCATGCATCTTTGAGGGCATTTTTTTTTATTTTTTTATTTTTATTCTAATTAAATCCGCTTTGTCTTCATGTTCATTTTAATTATCTCTTTTATCTATATATAGCTTTTATATGTATTAATTTTCTATTTTAAACATTAGTTTATGTTTCCAGTGATGCCATACTTTGTCTAAAAATTGTTGTTTTACCGGCGTTTGAAATTTAATGACTGAACGGACATTGGAGTTTTCTTATTTCCGGTAATGAAAACAGAATGACAAATTTTTTTTTTTTGCTTTTGGTTATAGATTTTGACAGTTGGATAGAATTTGGTGTACATATGTATATCGTCGGTTGGTTATTGGTTTGCAGCACAGTATATTCAAAATACATTATGTTTGCAGCAAACCAATACATATAAATTTATTTCATATATATTGAAGTTTTTTAAGATTTGTTTGATATTTCGAAGTAAAAATTCATGACTTGGATCACTTTCCGAATTAAGGGTACATACTTATGTATATTAGTTATGCATTCACATTGCAAACGTCTTGAGAAAGCACAATATTAATAATAAAAACAAGTTTCTTCGGATGCATGCCCATTACCAAGCGATAGTGCAAAGTATGTTGAACTGGGATAACGTCAAGCGGATGTGCCAAAAGGGCGAACATACATATTTGCTATCACTTTTATGATATGGGTATCCAATAGAAGAGATTTTCGAAAGATATTCAAAAATACAATGGAAAAAATGTCGGATGCGTCAAAATGGCGGATATATATTTATATCAATTCTGTGATATGGGTATCAAGTGGGAGTTTAAGATACTGCGTAGGCGCCAAAGACCGGACAACTCAATCGGGTATGTTCTGTATTCCACGTGAAAATTCCACGAGTGGAATTGCCATAAAATTGTTGTTGGAAATATAAATTATAACAACAATGCTATGGCAATTCCACTCGTGGAATTTTCACGTGGAATGCAGAACATACCCGAATGTCTTTTATTTGTAGTCTGTGCCCTTCTCATTTTTTGCTATAACCTTAGACTTGAAAAACAAAATTTGCAGCGTGTAAAGTTCATAGAAAGTTTCAGTTTGAAGTTCAATCATGTTTTTTCTTATGGCAAAAAATTTACCGTTCTTTAAAAACAAAGAATCTCTTTAAAATACGAGTGTTATAAATCTTTTTTGATTTCAGAAATGTATGGATAATTTTTCTTTTAATTATTTAATTAACTTTTTAGTTTCGCGATATATTTTTCATAATTAAGTGATAGCTTACCTCTCAAATTCCCAAAAAAAATTGCAAGAAATACATAGATTTTTTCAGTAGTTTCTTACATTTTATTGGAAGTTATGTTTAATTTTTTAAAATTTATTTTCGAACAGAATTGATCGTATAAAAGTTTTTCATTTATATACAGGCATGTTCTGAAAACCAAATTTTTCAAATCACTAGTGATTTTAAAAGTAATAATGGTCATGCAGATATTTCTTCGCTCTTTTTTTAATTTTATGTTATATAACATCATCAAATATCATTTCTGAAATAAATTTATCATATATGATTTTAAAAACGTATACAGGACCATCGTAACGACAAAAAATATTGAAACTAGTTTGCCAGAAAACGAGTTTAAAGTTTTCAATCTACAAACAACTTAATGTAAAAAGAAAATTTTGTTTTGTTTTCAATAGTTGCGAAAAGAAGATATTTTTATCAAAACTTTATAAAATATGAAGAGGATGAGGATTAATTCTGCATTATTGACTCAAATATTCCAATTCTTGAGTAATGAATAAACCAGCGACATGTGTTTGAGTTTTTAAGTTTTAGTGTCGTATTCAGTGTTCATAAAACGAATAACAAAGAAACACAAAAACTCTTTATAAAATCAAATTAATATATTATAAAAACAATTCTAAGCTGTTTCAGTTAAATTAATTTTTTCGCTCTTTTACTCAAACAACGTCACAACTGAAAAAAACCAGCTGGCAGAAAAGAAGTTTGAAGTTTTCAATTTACACAGATCTTAATGGAAAAAGAAAATTTAAGTTTTCTCTCAGAGTTTAGCAAACAAGATACATACATATGTGTATGAAACTTTTATACAATTTAAAGAACAATATGAGGATTAATTCTGCATCATTAACTCAAAAACTCAATTTTTTGAGTTGTGACGTTCTTTGAGTAAGTGAGCGATATGACAAAAACCAAAAAATTTATTTTAACTTTTAGCTATGTACAAATTTTTTTTTACATATCTACTTACATATGTACATACATGTGAATATATGTATGTATGTATGTACATATGTAATTTCCCAGTCAGCATGTGGAAGATTGTTTCACCAAACTGAGTCTTTTTCGATTGCCTTAGATGATCAAAAACTGATTTATCAGCTCTGCGTTTAAAATAAGGCTCGAAAATGATTCCCAGAAATACTTAGAAAGTGATTTGTTTAAAAATAAAAACAAACAGCAAGCTCGTGCAGTAAAATCAAAAAAATAAAAAGTGTGTGAATTTATGTACATAAATATATGTATATAAAAATTTAAAACAAAAAAATTATTGTAAGTAATACCACAAACTGTCTCGAAAGTGAGTCGAAATTGATCAGAAACGCGAGTCATAAAAGACTCTTTTAGAAGACTCCCGGCTAGGGTACCATTTTCTCCCGAATGAACAGTCATTTTCGACTCGAAAGCGAGCGCATAAATGCTTATTTTAATCGCGCGGAGGAGTCGAAAAAGAGTCGAATAGGATCACTAATTTCATAAAATGCTGACTGGGTTATTAAAAGTTTTTATGTAGTGTAGATTGTATAATAATCGCTTATAAAAAATTAACACACAAAATAACCAAGTAAATATTAGACAATTAATCTACAAGGATTCATAAAAATAATCTTCTATGTTCTGGCTTTCACATGGTGGGATCGGATGTTAAAACACATGCTACACCTGTTTAAGTTGAAATTTAAAAATAAAAATTAATAGCATTTGTTCTTGATTCCGATTTTAAGTGAAAACGATTTTTAAATTGACAATTTAAAACTTTTGGAAATTATAATCTTTATATCAGATTAATATATTACAAAAACAATACTAAATGATATCATTTAAATGAATACATACATATAACAAAAAACGAAAATGTGTTTTAACTTTTAGTTTTTATATAAAAAAAAATTTACATACTAATGTCCTGCACAAGACAATTTATAAGACCTTTCAAGACATGCAACATTTTTCAAACGCTTTACTACAACGAAATATTCTAAAACCAACGCTAAACAACACTGTTGGCAAGATTTTTTTCAGTTGTTTATCTTGCCAACAGTGTCGTTTAGCGTTTGTTTTAGAGTATTTCGCTGTAGTAAAGCGTTTGAAAAATGTCGCATGTCTTGAAAGGTCTTATAAATGGTCTTGTGCAGGACTTTATTACATACATACATATACATATTTAACTTATCAAGTTTTTATTTCTTGTAGATTGTGTAATAGTCGCTTATTAAAAATTAAGAGACAAAATAACCATGTAAATATTAGAAAATTTATTTAACATTAATCATAAAAATATTACTTTTTAGACATTCAAATTATTGACTTTTGAAAAATACAGGGACCGAAAATAACTGTTAATTTTGAATTTTTGATTAAAAAAAGCAACCTCAAGGAAATGTCGGAGAATGAAACTAAGTATACCATTTTGAAAGTCTTGGACCAAATTGTCAGAAAATGCGATGCTTTTTAAAAATCTGATTATTTTTTCAGACAAAAATAACAGTTATTTTTTTATTTTAATTTTTTTGAGCAAAATTATTTTTTAACTTTTATTTTTTGTAGCAAAAATAACAGTTATTTTTGACTTTTATTATTTCGAGCATGAATAAGTTATTTTTTGACTTTTATTTTTTCAAGCAGAAATAAAAGTTATTTTTGACTTTTATTTTTTCGAGCAGAAATAAAAGTTATTTTTGACTTTTGTTTTTCGAGTAGAAATAAAAGTTATTTTTTGACTTTATATTTTTTTGAGCAGAAATAAGTTATTTTTGTGTTTTCAACCCCTTTGACAAAGAAATTATTATTTAATACTCCAAATATTCTTTTCTAAATAAATAAATTTAACGATTCACTATTGCAAACGCGCCAAAATTTATAATAAATATAATGAATTTATCACAAAATAACTTTTATTTCTGCTCAAAAAAATTAAAGTCAAAAAATAACTTTTAATTTTGCTTGAAAAAATAAAAGTCAAAAATAACTGTTATTTTTTTTTTCGAAAAAATAAAAGTAAAAAAATAACTTTTATTTCTGCTCGAAAAAATAAGTCAAAAAATAACTTTTATTTTCTGACTTTTACGATAAAAGTTATAACAGTTACGGTCCCTGGAAAAATATACTAGTAATACCAGTAAGAAATTATTTAAAAATTCATTGTCGACATCGACGTCACTTTAACACAATACCAAAAACTTGGGGCTTGCTAACTCAATCTCGAGAAAAAATTTTGTGCTGCAGAAAATCTATTTCCGTTCCCTAGGTCTAGGCCAGCCAACAGGAGTCAGTTGTTTTCGAAATCGGGTGCACAAGCCCCAATTTGTTGGTACTTTGTTAAAGTGACGTCGATGTGGACAACTGAAATAAGGGTGACTTTTAATATTTCAGTAAATTCAAATCTCTAAATTAGTTTTCTGTAAACCAAGAATCTTCGCATTATGTCACTCTTGCTACATATGCTCTATATGTATGTATGTATGTATATAGAAACGTATGTTGAAAATTACATTAATGCACACACTAACAAACAAAACTGATTTATATTAACTTATGTTTTTATGTTAAAGTTTGAGCGTCATATTGAGTGCTCATAAAACGAGTAACAACGAAATAAAGTCCGTTTTATAATCTTTATAAAATCAAATTAATATCTTAGAAAAACAATTCTAATTTATTTTAATTAAATTAATATTTATCGCTTATTTAATCAAACAGAGTCACAACTCAAAAAAACCAGTTAGGCAGAAAACAAGTTCGAAGTTTTCAATTTACACACATCTTAATGGAAAATGAAAATTTAAGTTTTCTCTGAGAGTTTAGCAAACAAGATACATATTTGTATTAAACTTTTATACAATTTGAAGAACAACATGAGGATTAATTCTGCATCATTAACTGAAAAACTCCATTTTTTAGTTTTAACGTTCTTTGAGTAAGTGAGCGATATAACAAATAAAAATTTATTTTAACTTTTAGTTTTTATGTACAAATTTTTTATATATATACATATACATACATATGTACATTAGAGCGGCTCAACTTGTATGGAAGAGAAAAAAGTGATTTTGTTACCCCTCTGAAAATAAAGCTTGATATGTCTTATGATGATTCCCAAAATATTTTGGTTCTAGCGTTGACCATCCGTGAGCTGGACTATTTTTAAAAAAAGAATTTTTTTCAGTTTTTCGAATTTTTTTGTACTTTGCTTCAAGACGACATAAATAAAGTTTGGTAGCATCGGAATTTAAAATAATGTTAATTTATTTTTATAGCTTAGTTAACTAATTTTATTTGTTCTGTTGGTAACTACTTTTCTCATTTCATATATGTACATATGTATTCAACTAAAAAATTTACATTTTAAAAATAAATAAATTTGATACCCATACTGCCTACATATATTAAAAAATATAAAATATATCGCAATTTTTGCGTTTTATGTGAATAATAAAAAAAAAATTATAAATTAACATTATTTTAAAACATTTTGCATTGGAAAAGCAAAACATGATTTCCAAATACGTAAAATTTGTGTGAAAACCCGAAACGAAAATATGTATTTAGTTAAATATCTCAATTAGTAGGTCGCAAGTGGTCAAGTTTTATATACCATTGAGTGCTGCTTCAAAAACTCTTTTCGATGATACCAAATTGTATTTATGTCGCCTTAGAGCAAAATACAAAAAAATTCGAAAAACTGAAAAAATACATTTTTTAAGAATGGTGCAGCTCACGGATGGTCAACGCTAGAAACAAAATATTTTGGGAATCATCATAAAACATATCAAGCTTTATTTTAAGAGGGGGTAACAAAACCACTTATTTTTTTGAGTCGCTCTAATGTACATACATTCATACTTATTAAAAGTTTTTATTGGTGTAGATTGTATAATAATCGCTTTTAAAAAATTAACACACAAAATAACCAATTAAATATTAGACAATTAATTTACAATTATTCATAAAAATAATGGTCTATGGTGCTGGCTTCCCCATAGTTTTCACATGGTTTCTTGTGGGATCCGATGTTAAAACACATGCTGCACCTGTTTAAGTTGAAATTTAGAAAACAAAAATTAATAGTATGTGTTCTTCATCCGATTTTAGATGAATACGATTTTTAATTACGATTTCAATCTTAGATGTTTTCGTTTTCACTTTGCCAAAAAAACTCGTATTCTTTTCACAAGACTGTTAACAGGTGAAATGAATACGAGTTTTTTTCAAAAGTAAAGTGTTTTAACATATTAACATATTTAACATTTTATATTTTTGCTTACTTGTTACTGGTAGAAACTGTGGTATTGATTTAATTATTTCCTTGGAATTTGTTGAAAACTTCCTAAAAATAAAATATAAAATATTGTATGAAATTAAATTGGTATTTGATATTACATTATAGACAATGCCTTAGAATCCAATATCATTGGAAACTTTTTAAGTTAATAAGCAATTGTCTGAAACAAAAGTTTTTTTATTGGTTATGCTTTTTTGGGAAAATGTTTCCCAAGTCTGAAGATACCTTCAGCACTTACTTTTTATTTGTAGCGCCTCTGATTATCTATCCACGTTTTTAACTGTGCAGCAGTTCTATGCTTTAAGGAGTCGTTAGTACGAACTGCATCATAACATTTCCCCAATGTTGGAAGTTTTTTTAAAGCTTTCAAATTTCCAAAAATACGATGAATGGCATCCTTTTCGTCTTGATTCCATTTGGTGCGCTTTGTTTTGCTCACCGAGGATGCTTTATAAAAATTATTATAATTTATATATATTTACATAAATGCAAGTAACAAGTATTCATATTTCTTGCTTTTATATACTTACTGCTTCGGTTTTTTTTGCTGGATGATGAACTTGTGTTTTTGCTTACACCCGACTTGTCATCATTGCCTTGCAAAATGTCCTCCTCCTCGTCAATCTCATCCTCTTCCTCATCATCATTATCATCATCTCCTCCAACTGCCGACATCAAAAGTTTGGATATAGTGGTGATTTCTGCCACTGGTACTGGAACTCTATATATACCTTTATGTATGTCCTTGTTGTGGCCCATGAAATTCGCTAGCCTATCTATTGTAGCATCCTCTATGTTTAAGAGCGATGTGTACGTAGCAATGTGCTTTCGTAAGAAAGTCCCTCTTAAACTTTGAGGCATTTCGGCACCACATTCTTCGGAAAACTGCTTTAAAAGGGGACAAGCTCTATAGTATATTTTCGCAAACTTTGATGTGACTTTTCTAGCAAATATAAATTCGTTATTCTCCAAAATTCCAGCCATGTCTCTGAACTTAAGAAGTAAATCAATCGCTCTTGTGCATATAGGGCTCAAAAGAACGCTTACATTCCTCCCAAGCTTGCCCCTTAATG
The DNA here is from genome assembly GCA_944452675.1 of Tachina lurida. Lineage (NCBI taxonomy): Eukaryota > Metazoa > Arthropoda > Insecta > Diptera > Tachinidae > Tachina > Tachina lurida. The sequence goes on from OX101754.1 coordinate 73,613,323, forward strand.
TTAACCGCACAAACTGTTTAGCAAAATCCACTGATTGTTGTGACATATTTCCAAAAATTTCCTCATCGAAATCTTCACTTATCGATTCTTTATTTATATAGCTGCTTATAGTTAATCTTTCTATTTCTCCAGCACGCCTTCTATTAAAAATTTGGATGAATATTAAAGATGATTTAACGAGATCAATCCAGCAATCTATGTTGAACTCTTTTTCTAATTCAACAATTGCACTAAGCATTTTGTTTTTTAAATATGTGTACAATTTTTTTATATCATTTTTTGATGGTAATACGACTTTTTTAGAACGTTTTTGGGTGCATTGGTCTTCAAAAGCTTTTTGGTTTATCACAACCGGAATGTCCGCCTCCCAAAGAATCATGAAATTTCTAAGATTTTGAGTTTTTTCATCTGCGTTGGGAACTTTAATCAACTCCTTGTCTAGCCTTTTACCAACTTTCTTAATTAAAGATGACAAATCTTGGGCAACGGCAGGAGTTTTGAACCATCTCAAGTTATCATCCCATTTTGCAACTATTCGCAAGGCACTTACGCATGCATCGAATAAGCTAGGCTTAAAAATTTCTTTCAATTCTTTAATGCTATCGTCAAATGTTTGCATCGTAATTAAAAATCTTCCCAATAATCTCAAACGAGATCTTATCATGTCCTCCTGATGCGATAATGTATGTTTTAGCGTTAGGTAATTCGCATATACTATTATTAAATGATCATATCGAATGGCTTGGGTAACAACATCATCCCTTAATACCGGAAAAATTTTATTTCTGACAGTCATATTTGCATCTCTGTGTATGTACTGAGTTAGTCTTCTGCTACATATATAATTATCTCTCGAGTTTTTTGTTTCTTTGCCACATCTAGTTCTGTGATTACGCAACGCATTTTTGGCAAAAAAACCTTTACATTTTTTGCAGCAAACATAATGGTCTGCTGTATTTTTACGGCTTGCTTGCTGTTGTCTGCTCACAATCAGGATTCCACTGTTGTATTCGTTAGAAGTATTATGAATAAAATCACCCTGTTTCCTTAATTTTTCTATTATATTTAAGCGCTCCTTACACCTAACTGGTAAATGTAAAGCCTTTTTTATCTGTTCTTCTGACTTATGTTTTAAAAAGAAATGTCTGCTTAGTTTCGTCTGAAGGGTCTTACAGAACATACAGAAATGTTTTTTAGATATATTACTTCTATGCGGCACTTTTATATCTGACAATTTCACAGTATCTGCTATCATCATGTTTACACTGCTATCTTGTTCTGCTGATATATTTTTAGTAGAACCAAGCTTTTGATCTGTTATATCTACTGATGTGTCAGGAAAATATTCCGATATAGTACAATTAGTTGTAGAAATTGCCGTACTTTTTGTACTGTTGAGGATATTTTTTGAGCAACATGGTGAATCAGATTTGTTGCAATTATCTTCTTGTTTTGAACTATGTTGGGATGCAAATGCGGTTTTCGACAATGATTTTTTTAAATGAGATAGACTATTATTGTCGAAAGGTTGTGCTATATTTGAAGTGGATGGGAAAATGGAGCTTGCATCGTCCAAACTAGATTCCTGCATTCTAATATATTTGTACAGATTTTTTGTTCCAACAGGTTCGTTCAGAGGAGATACGACTGGTGATGTTACGGAAACCATTTCAGTAGTTGTTGAAGATGACAACGAATCATGCGGGGAAATACATTGGTTTACGTCTTTTAAAAGATCAACTTTTGGCACTGCGATCGTCGGGCTCGGAATATTTAAAGAAGAATCATATTGGGGTGACAATGATAATATATTGGATTGGCTTATTTGAGTGGTACTTTCTTCTAATACGTTTGACCTCATGAAAGACGGTGACCGTAATTTACTGAGAAGATAAGTAGGTTTAGACAATTCTTGTTTTTTTATTTCAACAGGTCCATTCAGAGGAGATACGACTGGTGATGTTGTTACGGAAACCATTTCAGTAGTAGTTGAAGATGACAACGAATCATGCAGGGAAATACATTGGTTTACGTCTTTTAAAAGATCAACTTTTGGCACTGCGATCGTCGGGCTCGGAATATTTAAAGAAGAATCATATTGGGGTGACAATGATAATATATTGGATTGGCTTATTTGAGTGGTACTTTCTTCTAATACGTTTGACCTCATAAAAGACGGTGACCGTAATTTACTGAGAAGATAAGTAGGTTTAGACAATTCTTGTTTTTTTATTTCAACAGGTCCATTCAGAGGAGATACGACTGTTGATGTTGTTACGGAAACCATTTCAGTAGTAGTTGAAGATGACAACGAATCATGCGGGCAAATACGTTGTCTTCCCTTTTTTAAGAGACTTACTTTTGACTCAGTTGTGATAGTCGAGCCCGAAGCATTTAAGGAAGAAACATATTCGGGTGATAATGATAATATATTGGATTGTAATTTAGTGTTACGTTCTCTTAACACGTTTGGTCTCAGGGAGGATGGTGGCCCTAATTTACTGGGAATAGAAGTACTATAAGACAATTCTTGTTCATTTTTTTCTGCTAGAGGCTCTTCATCAAGTATTGGTAATGCGAATAATGAATTAGAAGTAAAAGTAGGTTCCTGTGGAAAACTTGAAACTTGCGAAGAAATCAATTTTTTTTCGAGAGAAATATTGAGGTAAGATAATTTTACGTCGTTTATGAATTTTTGCTCAGTCACTGTTTTCTGAGGCTTTCTTAAAGGAGTTACGCCCAATGTTTTAATGGTAGGTAAAATTTCCGCTGGGTTTTCAAACGAAATATATTCTGACGATAACTTTACTGGAAACAATAGACTTGATTGCTTGGTAGTTTTTGGAAATAACTTGTTTGAATTAGAGGTAATTGCTGATGTGGGCATTTCACGATTTTTTTTACTCATTCCTGGCAAAGACTGTTGCAAAGGAGAGACTTCATGTTTCGCAGACGGAAAAGACGAATTTAAGCTGGACTTAAGAATGGTTTTTAGTGATAACTTCTCACAAGAAGAGCTTGCATTTTTGCGAGGAGAAATATGTTCAGGCAATAAATTTGATAGATTTATTTTCTTATTTTTCGGAAACAATATCTGCTGGGAAGACACATTTGATACTGCCGTGATAGAGTGTAATTTTGGATGACTGGAGATAGCAGAAGTTGACGGTGGTGGTGCTATGGTAACTTGTAAATTTTGTTTTATATTTGGTGATACTTTTTTCTTGTTTTGAGATGCTTGAGGTGATAACGTTACTGAAGATAATTTAGAAGAAGATGAGGAAAAGGAGTTTGAAAGCGACTTAAGTTGACCGAAGAGATCGTTCTTATCATCTGAAAATTTTAAAGAAATTAAGGAATAACAGATGTAAACAACGCACAGAGGAGTATTTAAGCCAAAAAGCTGGCCAATACTTTTTTAGTTTATATTGCTCGTGGAAAGTTATTGAGTACACCTTGATCAATGAAACTTGGAAGAAATTTGTCTTATAGTCATAAGTTGTTAAGGTTTGAAAATGAGAAAAATCGGACAAAAGGGAAAGTGACCCGTAAAAAAACTAATCCTACCTCTAAAAAATTATTATTTTTTTCTTAACTTTTCCCATACTTTTGTTAAGCAAATGCAACTTTTAGAGCTAGTTTTTAACATAAAAAGAAACTCTACTTGTTAGTTAACTGTAGGTTACTTAAAATATTGTTTTTCAGATAAACATTATCTAATTAGATTATCTAGTTAAAGTTCTGGAATTTTACAAAAATTTTAAAAAGCACAAGACACGAATTTCACAAAAATTTAGCCACCCATGTATGTTTATTCTCCTGAAATTCGTCCTTCAGTGAAAATCGAAATTTGAAAATTTAGAAAAAATCAAAAATTTTTGTGAAAAATGCAAATATTTAGGGTTTTGAAAATAAGTTTCATTAAAAGACACAGAAGACAAAAATTTTATTAAAATTTAGCCACATAGCTATGTTCGTTCTCCTGAAATTTGTTCCTTAATGAAAATCGAAATTTTAAAATTTAGAAAAAATTACAAATTTTTATGAAAAATGCAAATATTTAGGGTTTCGAAAATAAAGTTTCATAAAAAACACAGAAGACATAAATTTCATTAAAATTTGGCCACCCATGTATGTTCATTCTCCTTAAATTCGTCCTTCAGTGAAAATCGAAATTTAATAATTTAGAAAAAATAACAAATTTTTGTGAAAAATGCAAATATTTAGGGTTTTGAAAATAAGTTTCATTAAAAGGCACAGAAGACATAAATTTCATTAAAATTTGGCCACCCATGTATGTTCATTCTCCTTAAATTCGTCCTTCAGTGAAAATCGAAATTTAATAATTTAGAAAAAATAACAAATTTTTGTGAAAAATGCAAATATTTAGGGTTTTGAAAATAAAGTTTCATAAACAGGGACAAAAGACGTAAATTTCACAAAAATTTAGCCACCCATGTATGTTCATTCTCCTGAAATTTGTCCTTTAGTGAAAATCGAAATTTGAAAATTTAGAAAACATTACAAATTTTTATGAAAAATTCAAATATTTAGGGTTTTGAAAATAAAGTTTCATAAACAGGGACAAAAGACGTAAACTTCACAAAAATGTAGCCACCCATGTATGTTCATTCTCCTGAAATTTGTCCTTTAGTGAAAAATTTGAAAATTTAGAAAAAATTACAAATTTTTATGAAAAATGCAAATATTTAGGGTTTTGAAAATAAGTTTCATTAAAAGACACAGAAGACAAACATTTTATTAAAATTTAGCCACATAGCTATGTTTGTTCACCTGAAATTTTGTCCTTTAGTGAAAATCGAAATTTGAAAATTTAGAAAAAATCACAAATTTGTATCAAAAATGCAAATATTTAAGGGTTTGAAAATAAGTTTCATTAAAAGGCACAGAAGACAAACATTTTATTAAAATTTAGCCACATACACTTAGTCGCAAAACTCTACATACGATTTTAGGTATTTCATTTCTTTTATTCCTAATTTTTATTTAATGTTTAATTTTTGAAAATATTGTGTCTTGAGTATTATGTTGGACCCACTTTATAACTTTGAGTTAAAAAACATAAAAAATCACTGTTACTTTTTTGGTAAAGTAAAAATTGTTGAAAAATGATGCTTAGCCAACGTCGCAAAAGTGTACATACGCGTTTGAATTGTATTAACTACAATTCAATATTAATTATTTTATAATTTTGTGTCCACTTAGTCTTGTGTTAACAATACTATATGTGTCAGATTTTGCGTAAATTTTGCTTTGATTATTAGCAGTAGTTGGAAAAATTGGGGGAAAAAAGGAAATATCAACCAACCTTCTAAAATTCGTCATCAATCTTTCAAATGAAGGGAATTAAATGAGAAAACCCGGACAAACCTTAAATTTTTGTAAATTTACAATCATAGCTATCATTAAAATTACAAAAGAATCAAAGTTTTTCACGATTGGGACGAATAGCAGGGCTTGATGAAAGACTAAGGCGCAAAATTGTGAGAGAAACTGCGAAAAATACAAACGGAAGTAGCACAAAACTGAAAGAGGACCTTAAAAATAATTTTGAAATTCTTGAAGATGCTAAGATAATTCACCATTGCTTAAAGAAAGTTGGATTATAGACGTGTATAGCCAGAAAAATGCCATACATAAGTCCCATAAACAAAACTAGACGATTTACATATGATCTGGAGTACAAACACGTCCATCTTAACAAATCTAAGTTTGGGAAAGAGTTATTTTTACGGATGAGCGTAAATTCAACATATTTCGAAACGACGGACGACCAAAAACATGGATAAAATGTAATATTGACTTGGATAATAAAACGTATGCAGTGCTGTCAAACATGGTTGGGACTCCGTAACGCTGTGGGAGTGCATAAGTGCTGATGGGGTTGGAGAATTAAAATTTTTTTATGGAATTATGGATCGTCGTGGTAATTTAGATATTTAAAAATATATTTTTTTACAGAATGTGAACAAATTGCACCTTAAAGATAAATATGTATTTATGCATGATAATGACCCCAAGAATAACTTAAGGCTGGTTAAGGAATGGCTTCTTTATAAAGTAAAACCGAAGCTTCCACATCTTCCACAGTCCCCAGACTTAAATCTGATCGATTATTTATGGGCTTCCTTGAAGTAGAGGCGTTAAAATAGCGGCCATAGTCTCTTATCTCAAATAATTACAATTTTAAAGGAAAAATGGGAAAATGTATCGGCGAATACAACTAAAGATCTGGTTTCTTCGATACCTAAAAGGCTTAGAGAAGCTTTTAATCAAAAAGCGGACACACAAACTTTTAAGAGTCTGAACACAATGTAACGATAATTTATTGCGGTGCGGTTTTTCATACGATTTTGAAGTAAAAAACCGCAGTGCGGAACGGTATAAAATTAAAATCTATTTTATTTTCTCTGCGGACTTTCTTTTTCTCTCAATTTTTGACTCTCTTTCTCTTTCTGATGTTGCCATAGTTTTTGAATCATTGGCGGTGTTCACAACATTATTGTGAACAAAAAAATGATTTTGAGGTTTAACCCTTAAATGCATACCGTACCATAAATCGTACATTACTTATTTGATAAAAATAATATAGTAAATGTAACCGAAACTCAATAAAGAACCCTTTAAAACAAAGAATACTGTATAAGTGTTACACTTATACAGTAATAACTAAAACAAAAATAAAACAAAAACAACCGTAAACAAAATAACTCAAAGTGCCCTTGAGGAATACACTAACAAAGTGCCGTTGAGGAATACTCTATATGAGTACCTCAAAAACAAATAATTGTGAAGTGAGTGATAACGGCAGAAATGCCTATCTTACTGTGAGCTCTGATGATCTTAATGATAACAATAAAAAATCTGATGATATACTTACTGTGAGTTCTGATGCTCTTAATATAAACAAAATAAATAAAAAACCTGATGACAGACTTTTTTTAACGGCTAAGCCAATTTTTCGTAAGCGATCAACTTCGCTTTGTCCAATGTCAACTAGTGATTTGTTAACATTACAGTTGCCTACTACTTCGTCATTTAAATCAGCGATATCATCCGATTCAGGCTCGTGTTCATCACTTACCCAAATTGTCAATATAAATAAGAGTAGCCCAAAACCCAAGGTCCAAGTCGGAATGGACCGATATATAATGGTGGGAAAGCGCGGGCGAAGCCCAAATTCTAATAAAATTGCATCTGCTTCAAAGGTATCTAGGGATAACAGCGCATCCTCCACTAATCGTTTTCAAATATTGCAATATGACAACGACACACCTGATATATCTGAGAAAAAAACCTCCAAGCCGCCACCAATATATTTGAGAGAAAAAAATTCAAACGCTCTTATTAAGAAATTAATTTCGGTCATTGGTGAGAAAAAATTTCACATTGTTCCAATAAAACGTGGCAATATCGATGAAACGAAAATTCAAATTTATGACGAAACAGATTTCCGTAAAATGGTTTCTGAATTTGAAAAAAATAAAACAAGTTTCTACACATACCAGCTCAAGAGTGCTAAAGGCCTGCAGATCGTATTGAAGGGCATAAGTAGTAGGGAACTGCCGCTCCGGGGACAATTAAAATTTTGAAATTTTGAAATTTTAATTACCCAAATTTCAAAATTCTTGGAAATTTGTGAAATTTGATACCCTACGAGGGTGGATCAATAAGTCCGTCCAACTTTTTGTTTACATAAGGAATTTTTTGTTTACATTAGGAGTTTTTTTTTTTTTTTTGTTTACATTAACCCTTGTGGGAACGGGTGATTTTTTTTTTTTTGGGGGTTACATTAATTGTGTGAACGGGTGATTTTGTTTTTTGTGGGAATACGTTAAGTGGGTTCATAGGTAGGAGGTTTTTCTTTTTGTAATGTATGTATGTATATGACGACGGGAAAATCATGAATATGATTTTTTCCTAGTACCAACGGGAAAATCATGAATATGATTTTTCCTATTACTAATGGGGGTGAAATAGTGAAAATTATTTTTTCCTAATGCCGACGGCAATGCATGAATATTTTTCCTAATGTCGACGGCAAAACATGATTATTATTTTTTTCAAATGCCGACGGGAAAATGATTTTTCATAATTCCGACGGGAATTATTATTGCTAATGCTAATATAGGAGTTGAAGACAGGCCGTGATTTGGGTGGGTGGAGTTGTTGTCGTAATACATAACTGAGGGACTTTATGGATGTGTCTGTCTGTCTGTCTGTTTGTCCGTCCGTCTGTCTGTTGTGCGAGGCTGTGATTAGCCGGGGGAGCGTGGTGTAGTTGAGGTAGATAGATTCGGTGTATGTGTGTATACCTGTCTGTTGGAATTTGTGTGAGGGTGTGATTGACAGGGGGCGGGGTGTAGTTGAGGTAGATCGACTGCGTGTATGCAGGTGTTGCAAGTCTGTAGGAATTTAAGGCTTATAGTGATTTGGGGTAGGTGAGGGTGTTGTTGTACGAGTAACATATATCCATGGGAATTTGTGGATGTGTCTGTCCGGAGGAATTTAAGCGAGGCTGTTATTGGGAGTGGGTGTGGTGTAGTTGAGGTTGATCAACTGCGTGTATGTATGTATATATGTTTGTAGGAGCTTAAGGCTGATCGTGATTTGGGAGAGGTGAGGATGTTGTTGTAATATGTATACGTAGGAATCTGTATGTATGTATGTCTGTGAAAATTTAGGGCTGATCATGATTTCGGGTAGGCGAGGTTGGTGTAGTAATATGTCTGTGTGTATGTACATATGTTTGTAGGAGTTTAATGCTATTAGTGATTTGAGGATAGGTGAGGGTGTTGTCGTACGAGTGATGTATGCGGGGGAATCTGTATGCATGTTCGTAGGAGTTTAAGGCTGATCGTGATTTGTGTTGTTGTCAGTGTTGTTTGTAGGAATGACCGTGAGAATTTTTGTATGCATATCTGTAGGAATTTAAGGTTGGCCGTGTTTTGTGAGGGGTGGTGTGTTGTTGAAATAATTTGAATTTTTCTTAGATGAAATCTGGTATATATGTGTGTGTGTGTGTGTGCGTGTGTGTGCGTATGATTTTCTCACGCTAGTAGTTTTATGTACGTAGAAATAAATTGTATTCAATATCGAGATTTGGTTCTATAAAATATTTTCATATATCTGATACATATACATAAGTATATTTTCATACTCAAGGTTGCTGGGTATTTTGTCATGCTTAAAATTGTGTATATTTTCATACTCAAGGTTGCTGGGTATTTTGTCATGCTTAAAATTGTCCAGCTTTAAAGTCTGCCTACGAGAAATTTGTTTATATTACAGATTTTGTTTATTTAACTACGTCCGGCTTCTTTCCCTGAACTTCTTTTCATACGATCATGGGAATTTATAGTTTCTCTGTCCATAATAAGGTCGTTTAGCTTGGGCATGTGCTCTGACTGAATGGTTTGCGTTATTCATATATTTTTATGATGTAGATATGTAAGTGTGATTGTCAAGATCTAATAAATATTTGAGTATTGATAAGAAATTTGATATTATGTGTACATACATATCTACAAATTGATTTTATGTATGTATGTACATATGTATGTACATACAAATATGTGTTTGACTCCGTGCTTGAATACATTTTTTTGTTTTTGTTGTTGTTCTAAATATTCGCCTGGTCTTTTATATATAGATGTCAAATATCTTCATAGTTTTTTTTTTTATTTGAAATTAAAAAACGTTGATTTAATTTTTATCTGTATTTACTTCAAAGTTTGTGAGGATTTGCTTTTTTAAGTAAAACTAAATTCCTTAAGATACATACTTTAGAATAATAGTAACTATAATAGAAATATTTCCTATATTTAATTTACATTTGTTTAAAGTTGATGCAGCTTATCTTCATTCTTAGAAATATTTTGATACAAAATTTTTTTCCAGCCGTAGGCTTTTTTCATCACCTTTTACATTTATTTTAGAACATCTTGCGTTGGCTTTTATAAAATTGCAAACGCTTTGAAATGAAACTGATCCAGCAGTCCAGCTTATGTAATGATAGTTTTTTGTTAGCCAGCTTGCTTCTTTTTTTTATTTTTATTGATTATTGAGTTTTATAATGAAATTATTATATTCGTAATTGTTGAAAACAATCGCTACTTCTTTTGCGATGAAATCATTTGAATTACTTTTGAAACCTTGTACGTATATAAAAATTATGTTGTTTTCCATATTACTAAATTTATAAGACTTTTCGAATTTGACCTTTGATAGGTATATATATTCTAGTATATGATCATGAATAAGAATACAGTAAGCTGATTTCTTTGCTTACTATTTCAAATTAAAATTTTATTCAATTAGCCCGATATTGAATAAAAGGAGCTTTTTTATCTTAAACTCTGGTACAGGTAGAAACGCATGAGATTCTTTCATATACTACCTTTGCTGGAATCTTAGATACATGTAATAACTATATAGAATTGCATTACGTTTATTTTTAAATTTTATGTTAGGATTATCATCATATGGATATGAGACTGAACTTAAATGTACTTTTAAATTAGTTAATTCATAATGAATAATCTTATTTTCTTCTTGAATAGCGAACAACAGAAAACGAAGTCGTTTTCTTACAATTTAGGTCTAACCTCTCAACTGCTCCTCTAGTATAAAATATGACTTTATATGTCAACATTTCTGACTCCTCTTTGTCAGCGTTAGGGATAATTAATTTTAAACTTTTTATTCTTCAAATTGTGTTACTTCATACTGATAATATGTTTAAGTACATTAATAATGTACGAGTATATGTTTATTTTATGACGGGTCCCTATAGCTTTTATTTGATGTTCTAGATGAAGTGTTTTTTTTTTTCTAATTTTATTAAAGTTTAGCGTATTGCGTATATATTTCTAATATATTTAAGTGAGCTTTTTGTACCTGTCAGACAGAGTGTACGTATCAGTTGATCAGTCAGTCTCTCTTTTTATTTTATTAATTTTTTCTTCTAATGTGTCACTACTATTTTTTCAGATTTTACTACTTGAAATAGAAAATATTTATATAATTTTAAAAGTATTAATATATACATACATATAGGTAAATATATGTATGTACGTAAAAATTACTTCATATACAAAGAAATACATCTTTAATAATCAACTTTTAAGAAATTTATTAATCGACATATTGTCAACTATTCTAGAAAATCGATCTAAAATAACACATTTACCTCCATCATCATTTCACCGTCAGTGTTTTCATAAAGTGTTAAAAACATTGGAATATCTATGTTTAGGAGAATTTTTACTTCAAGTGTTTCTATATAAGATTTGGTGTTTGACCCCTTGACGTTATTGTGGTTAACGTAGGCTGCGTTGTATCGCATTCAGATGTAATAATTTCTCACTTAGAAAAGGTCCTCATTACCATCAATCATACCTGTATATAATACATTCATGAGTTGAGTTGATTTAGATACAATTGCTGTCTACAAATTAATGATTAGAAAAAAGCTTTCTCATCACATTCTAACAGGTTTTAATATTTTGCTAGCATGCATGCTTTAGCATGCTATTCTATCATTAGTGAGGCGAGAGTCCGACATATAGTGGTGTTTCAATTAAAAATCTATACAATTAGAATTACGAATTCACTCTTTTGAATTTTTAACAAAGTAGATACATATGTATGTATGTATTTCATTTGCCACAAACTCTTAAAATTTCTGTACTTATAAAAGTATGATGTCAGGAATTTTTTTAAATCATACATGCTTCGGCATGCTTCCAATATTTTTCTCGGTAAATTTATTTCATACTCATACAGATACAGATATAAAGTAAGATCTGTTTACATTCCATTTTACAATTTATGCATGCTTCAGCATGATTCTAGTTGAAGTCTGTATTTATTTAGTAAGTTTGTTTGATACCCATTCATACACATGTACATTGTTAAAGATTGGATATCAAAATCCAATTTTCTTAGTTTATCTAGAAATGAACAAAGTGAATATCTTTTATAATAACCATATTCACACTTTAAAATTTTGTGTGCTAGAGCTTTCGAAATGGAAAATGTACACCTTTTACTACAAAAATTGATAATATGATGTGTTGCTGAATATTTTGAACTCTTAAGTTTTCACATTATTTCATACAGACCATCAAGTTTAGAGAATTGTAGTATATTAAGCTATTTATCTTCCCTGAGACCTAACATTCCTAATCAATCCTTCAAAAAAAACCAATGCAAACTAGATTTTCCCTTTTTAATTTTATTTATATTTTCATTAAATTTCATCATTTTGTACATCTTCAAATTAGTGTATACTGTATTTTGCACCTTTTTCTCATTCGTTGAGTTAACTTTAATCGCAAATATTTTAATGATGAGATGAACTTTTCTATTGTAGGCATTAAGTAAATCTTTATGTATATCAATCCACTTATATGAACCATTATAGCTAAATTCTTAACACATAATTCCTTTAAATGATCTATTAATTTATTCTACTATTAATGCTTTCATATTATGAAATTTTTAATCCTCTGTTTATGCATGAATTTTGTAGTGTTTATTAAAAATTCTTTACCAACATCTATTTGTATTTTTTGTTTTGATACTCATATCATTTCAAAAATATTTTCCATTGCCTCGGTTTTTTCGAGTGCAGCTTTTATTTTCAACGATACTCACCATATAAACTTTTAGAATGTGTCAGTTACAGTCTACAAAAATCAATAATTTCTATTTTCTCAAGAAAAGCTACCCACTTCACCTAAATCAGATCCATAAAAGATCATCTATTCCATTCATTACATCACTACAATGCACAAACAATTTTCGAAATTTATTATGGAGTTCGTGTACTATTTTTTTTTTTTAAGGACATTGAGTTGTTTTACAGTTTTTTAGAGAGTGTTCTGATCTATTTGATACACTTTCAGCTATTTATACTAAAATGTAGTTAATAAATTTTATCGCTCAGCTCTTCAATTTGTTTGTCAAAAGAGGATTTAATTTTTAGAATATCTTTTTCAATTTTATACCTATCTTCTATCGTTAATTTTATTTCACACTCCAATTATTAATTAATCCTTTAGTTTAGTTTAGTGAATGATGATGATTCTTTATGTATGCATTGGTAGAAATTATATATTTTATTTAGTTTTCAAAATCAAATTTGTCATAGTATTTTCACGTTTTATCAATCACTAAAGAAAATAAACCCACTTTTAACCCCCATATTTGACCATCAACTTGTATTTCATCTTTATTCAGTTTTAGATTTCTATCACCTAATTTCCATTCATTATTGAAATCTTTAGGTGAGCCATAGTTTGTATCTAATTCAATTCTTCCTTTCAAGACTAATAAGTCAATATAAGTATCTTCGGTGTTGGAAGGCTGTGGGTAAAAATCATCTTCTTCATCATCATAATCATTCACAGTATTAGCATCATTAAATAAGATGGCATTATCAAATATTGTTCCTTTTGAAAGTTTCTTTAACTTCTTTCTATTTTGACTGATGGTTTCTGAGGCTTTAATACTTGTACTATTTTCAGATTCTATATTGTTTTTACTTTGTTCTTTCTTGTGTATTCTTTCAATATTTTTTAAATTATTCATGATTTCTTTGAGAGGTTCTGTTTTAGGATCAAATATATCTCTTAGTTGTTCACGTGTATCTATTTCACCAGTTTTTATACTACGAAGCTTTTTCTTCAAGACACTTCTTATCAACACCAACTGTTTGAAAATTTTCTCATCCATGTTTAATAATAGCAAATAAGAGGTATCAGCCTTTAGATCAGGTATCACCTATTAGTTCAGGTATCAGCTATCAGATCAGCTTATCAGGAGCTGCTCTGGTTTTCAGATCAGCTTATCAGGACCTGATCTGGTTTTCAGATCAGCTTATCAGGAGCTGGTCTGGTTTTCAGATCAGCTTATCAGGACCTGATCTGGTTTTCAGATCAGCTTATCAGGAGCTGGTCTGATTTTCAGATCAGCTTATCAGGAGCTGGTCTGGTTTTCAGATCAGCTTATCAGGAGCTGGTCTGGTTTTCAGATCAGCTTATCAAGACCTGATCTGGTTTTCAGATCAGCTTATCAGGAGTGGGTCTGATTTTAAGATCAGCTTATCAGGACCAGGTCTGGTTTACAGATCAGCATATCAGGCGTTGGTCTAGTTTTCAGATCAGGTTGTCAGGCAGCTGATCTGTAAAACAGATCAGGTTATCAGGAGCTGTTCAGATTTTCAGATCAGATTATCTGTTTCAAATTGGGTCATCAGTTTACAAGTAGCTGGACATTTATAACATTTAGATGAATGAAGTTTAAGGCCAGATAAAATGCGAAAAACTATACTATTATGTAGTCAAATTGTTTTCTATGACGATCATCACTTAATTCAGTATCTTTCCTTATAATCAAAATTCCATATTTTTAATTCCAACACGATTTATATTTTTCTCATATTACTTAAACATTCTAACTACATTATGATTATTTCCTATCAAATATTTGGTGATTCTAGTATAAGTTTGACATTAGTAGAACGCATCAACATTCTTATCTTACCCCATACAAAAATATGCTTCTCACACACACAACATGGTTAAATATCGTATTGGTATTACTTCTAGCTTTCTTATAAGAAATAACAGATTCATTATCTGTAAATGTGTAATACCCATGACTTTCATTAATGAAATTAATTACAGGTATTTATATTTAGGTTGTTAGAGAGATTTTGAGTTTAAATATGAAGATGTTTTCAAGTTTTAGTCCAGTAGAACTGTCTAGCCAACCACTCATATTATTATTATTTTTTTTATTTATTTTTTATTTATTTTTTTATTTATTTTTTATTTATTTTTTTTTCCAATTTAACAGACCAACTATTCTTGCACGAATAGTAATTGATAGAAGGGAACTATGATTTATTTTTGAGCTAACGTTTGATGACTCATCAAAATTTCATACCAAGGTATTTTTATGTTGTTTTGACTATGAGTATGGGTCAATATTTATGAAATACCTTTCCTAAATATTGGTGCATGCACATAGTCAAAACAAAGTATGCTTTAAGTGTTTAAAACCAGTATTACCATAAAAATGGTGGTTTTAAACTCTTAAAATATACTTTGTTTTACTAACCGCATTTTGTAACTAAATGCATTTCATAAATATTGAAGCATACTCAGAGTCAAAATATCCTTTGTTTTGAGTATGAGTATGGCTCATTATCTCTTATTATAGAAAAAATAGTATGATTATATGATATCAGAAATCATGTTTTCTGTTGTCATATGACCATACTATTTTATTATTTCTATAGTAATAGATAATATTTATAAAATGCATTTAGTTACAAAATGCGGTTAGTAAAACAACATAAATATACCTTGGTATGAAATTTTGATGATTCATAAATTTTTCGTACCATCCTATTTTTAGGTTGTTTTGACTATGAGTATGTACCAATATTTATGAAATGTATTTCATAAATATTATCTCTTATTATAGAAAAAATTAAATAATGTAGCTATACGATATCGGAAAATATTTTCTGATATCATATGGCTATATTATTTTATTTTTCCTATAATAAGAGATAATGGTTCCTACTCATAGTCAAAATAAAGTATATTTTAAGAGTTTAAAACCAGTATTGTCATACAAAATACTGATTTTAAACTGTTAAAATATACTTTGTTTTACTAACCGCTTTTTTGTAACCAAATGCATTTCATAAATATTGCCGAATACTCATACTCAAAACTAATGATATTTTTATGATGTTTTGATTGTGAGTATGGAGCATTATCTGTTATTATAGGAAAAATAAAATAATGCAGCTACACGATTTTAGAAAATATTTTCTGAAATCGAATAGCTGTATTATTTTATTTTTTTTATAATAAGAGATAATATTTATAAAATGTATTTAGTTACACAAAAGCGGTTAGTAAAACAACCTAAATATAGGATGGTACGAAATATTGATGAGTCATCAAACGTTAGCTCAAAAATAAATCATAGTTCCCTTCTATCAATTACTATTCGTGCAAGAATAGTTGGTCTGTTAAATTAGAAAAAAAAAAATAAATAAAAAATAAATAAAAAAATAAATAAAAAATAAATAAAAAAAATAATAATAATATGAGTGGTTGGCTAGACAGTTCTACTGGACTAAAACTTGAAAACATCTTCATATTTAAACTCAAAATCTCTCTAACAACCTAAATATAAATACCTGTAATTAATTTCATTAATGAAAGTCATGGGTATTACACATTTACAGATAATGAATCTGTTATTTCTTATAAGAAAGCTAGAAGTAATACCAATACGATATTTAACCATGTTGTGTGTGTGAGAAGCATATTTTTGTATGGGGTAAGATAAGAATGTTGATGCGTTCTACTAATGTCAAACTTATACTAGAATCACCAAATATTTGATAGGAAATAATCATAATGTAGTTAGAATGTTTAAGTAATATGAGAAAAATATAAATCGTGTTGGAATTAAAAATATGGAATTTTGATTATAAGGAAAGATACTGAATTAAGTGATGATCGTCATAGAAAACAATTTGACTACATAATAGTATAGTTTTTCGCATTTTATCTGGCCTTAAACTTCATTCATCTAAATGTTATAAATGTCCAGCTACTTGTAAACTGATGACCCAATTTGAAACAGATAATCTGATCTGAAAATCTGAACAGCTCCTGATAACCTGATCTGTTTTACAGATCAGCTGCCTGACAACCTGATCTGAAAACTAGACCAACGCCTGATATGCTGATCTGTAAACCAGACCTGGTCCTGATAAGCTGATCTTAAAATCAGACCCACTCCTGATAAGCTGATCTGAAAACCAGATCAGGTCTTGATAAGCTGATCTGAAAACCAGACCAGCTCCTGATAAGCTGATCTGAAAACCAGACCAGCTCCTGATAAGCTGATCTGAAAATCAGACCAGCTCCTGATAAGCTGATCTGAAAACCAGATCAGGTCCTGATAAGCTGATCTGAAAACCAGACCAGCTCCTGATAAGCTGATCTGAAAACCAGATCAGGTCCTGATAAGCTGATCTGAAAACCAGAGCAGCTCCTGATAAGCTGATCTGATAGCTGATACCTGAACTAATAGGTGATACCTGATCTAAAGGCTGATACCTCTTATTTGCTATTATTAAACATGGATGAGAAAATTTTCAAACAGTTGGTGTTGATAAGAAGTGTCTTGAAGAAAAAGCTTCGTAGTATAAAAACTGGTGAAATAGATACACGTGAACAACTAAGAGATATATTTGATCCTAAAACAGAACCTCTCAAAGAAATCATGAATAATTTAAAAAATATTGAAAGAATACACAAGAAAGAACAAAGTAAAAACAATATAGAATCTGAAAATAGTACAAGTATTAAAGCCTCAGAAACCATCAGTCAAAATAGAAAGAAGTTAAAGAAACTTTCAAAAGGAACAATATTTGATAATGCCATCTTATTTAATGATGCTAATACTGTGAATGATTATGATGATGAAGAAGATGATTTTTACCCACAGCCTTCCAACACCGAAGATACTTATATTGACTTATTAGTCTTGAAAGGAAGAATTGAATTAGATACAAACTATGGCTCACCTAAAGATTTCAATAATGAATGGAAATTAGGTGATAGAAATCTAAAACTGAATAAAGATGAAATACAAGTTGATGGTCAAATATGGGGTTTAAAAGTGGGTTTATTTTCTTTAGTGATTGATAAAACGTGAAAATACTATGACAAATTTGATTTTGAAAACTAAATAAAATATATAATTTCTACCAATGCATACATAAAGAATCATCATCATTCACTAAACTAAACTAAAGGATTAATTAATAATTGGAGTGTGAAATAAAATTAACGATAGAAGATAGGTATAAAATTGAAAAAGATATTCTAAAAATTAAATCCTCTTTTGACAAACAAATTGAAGAGCTGAGCGATAAAATTTATTAACTACATTTTAGTATAAATAGCTGAAAGTGTATCAAATAGATCAGAACACTCTCTAAAAAACTGTAAAACAACTCAATGTCCTTAAAAAAAAAAAATAGTACACGAACTCCATAATAAATTTCGAAAATTGTTTGTGCATTGTAGTGATGTAATGAATGGAATAGATGATCTTTTATGGATCTGATTTAGGTGAAGTGGGTAGCTTTTCTTGAGAAAATAGAAATTATTGATTTTTGTAGACTGTAACTGACACATTCTAAAAGTTTATATGGTGAGTATCGTTGAAAATAAAAGCTGCACTCGAAAAAACCGAGGCAATGGAAAATATTTTTGAAATGATATGAGTATCAAAACAAAAAATACAAATAGATGTTGGTAAAGAATTTTTAATAAACACTACAAAATTCATGCATAAACAGAGGATTAAAAATTTCATAATATGAAAGCATTAATAGTAGAATAAATTAATAGATCATTTAAAGGAATTATGTGTTAAGAATTTAGCTATAATGGTTCATATAAGTGGATTGATATACATAAAGATTTACTTAATGCCTACAATAGAAAAGTTCATCTCATCATTAAAATATTTGCGATTAAAGTTAACTCAACGAATGAGAAAAAGGTGCAAAATACAGTATACACTAATTTGAAGATGTACAAAATGATGAAATTTAATGAAAATATAAATAAAATTAAAAAGGGAAAATCTAGTTTGCATTGGTTTTTTTTGAAGGATTGATTAGGAATGTTAGGTCTCAGGGAAGATAAATAGCTTAATATACTACAATTCTCTAAACTTGATGGTCTGTATGAAATAATGTGAAAACTTAAGAGTTCAAAATATTCAGCAACACATCATATTATCAATTTTTGTAGTAAAAGGTGTACATTTTCCATTTCGAAAGCTCTAGCACACAAAATTTTAAAGTGTGAATATGGTTATTATAAAAGATATTCACTTTGTTCATTTCTAGATAAACTAAGAAAATTGGATTTTGATATCCAATCTTTAACAATGTACATGTGTATGAATGGGTATCAAACAAACTTACTAAATAAATACAGACTTCAACTAGAATCATGCTGAAGCATGCATAAATTGTAAAATGGAATGTAAACAGATCTTACTTTATATCTGTATCTGTATGAGTATGAAATAAATTTACCGAGAAAAATATTGGAAGCATGCCGAAGCATGTATGATTTAAAAAAATTCCTGACATCATACTTTTATAAGTACAGAAATTTTAAGAGTTTGTGGCAAATGAAATACATACATACATATGTATCTACTTTGTTAAAAATTCAAAAGAGTGAATTCGTAATTCTAATTGTATAGATTTTTAATTGAAACACCACTATATGTCGGACTCTCGCCTCACTAATGATAGAATAGCATGCTAAAGCATGCATGCTAGCAAAATATTAAAACCTGTTAGAATGTGATGAGAAAGCTTTTTTCTAATCATTAATTTGTAGACAGCAATTGTATCTAAATCAACTCAACTCATGAATGTATTATATACAGGTATGATTGATGGTAATGAGGACCTTTTCTAAGTGAGAAATTATTACATCTGAATGCGATACAACGCAGCCTACGTTAACCACAATAACGTCAAGGGGTCAAACACCAAATCTTATATAGAAACACTTGAAGTAAAAATTCTCCTAAACATAGATATTCCAATGTTTTTAACACTTTATGAAAACACTGACGGTGAAATGATGATGGAGGTAAATGTGTTATTTTAGATCGATTTTCTAGAATAGTTGACAATATGTCGATTAATAAATTTCTTAAAAGTTGATTATTAAAGATGTATTTCTTTGTATATGAAGTAATTTTTACGTACATACATATATTTACCTATATGTATGTATATATTAATACTTTTAAAATTATATAAATATTTTCTATTTCAAGTAGTAAAATCTGAAAAAATAGTAGTGACACATTAGAAGAAAAAATTAATAAAATAAAAAGAGAGACTGACTGATCAACTGATACGTACACTCTGTCTGACAGGTACAAAAAGCTCACTTAAATATATTAGAAATATATACGCAATACGCTAAACTTTAATAAAATTAGAAAAAAAAAAACACTTCATCTAGAACATCAAATAAAAGCTATAGGGACCCGTCATAAAATAAACATATACTCGTACATTATTAATGTACTTAAACATATTATCAGTATGAAGTAACACAATTTGAAGAATAAAAAGTTTAAAATTAATTATCCCTAACGCTGACAAAGAGGAGTCAGAAATGTTGACATATAAAGTCATATTTTATACTAGAGGAGCAGTTGAGAGGTTAGACCTAAATTGTAAGAAAACGACTTCGTTTTCTGTTGTTCGCTATTCAAGAAGAAAATAAGATTATTCATTATGAATTAACTAATTTAAAAGTACATTTAAGTTCAGTCTCATATCCATATGATGATAATCCTAACATAAAATTTAAAAATAAACGTAATGCAATTCTATATAGTTATTACATGTATCTAAGATTCCAGCAAAGGTAGTATATGAAAGAATCTCATGCGTTTCTACCTGTACCAGAGTTTAAGATAAAAAAGCTCCTTTTATTCAATATCGGGCTAATTGAATAAAATTTTAATTTGAAATAGTAAGCAAAGAAATCAGCTTACTGTATTCTTATTCATGATCATATACTAGAATATATATACCTATCAAAGGTCAAATTCGAAAAGTCTTATAAATTTAGTAATATGGAAAACAACATAATTTTTATATACGTACAAGGTTTCAAAAGTAATTCAAATGATTTCATCGCAAAAGAAGTAGCGATTGTTTTCAACAATTACGAATATAATAATTTCATTATAAAACTCAATAATCAATAAAAATAAAAAAAAGAAGCAAGCTGGCTAACAAAAAACTATCATTACATAAGCTGGACTGCTGGATCAGTTTCATTTCAAAGCGTTTGCAATTTTATAAAAGCCAACGCAAGATGTTCTAAAATAAATGTAAAAGGTGATGAAAAAAGCCTACGGCTGGAAAAAAATTTTGTATCAAAATATTTCTAAGAATGAAGATAAGCTGCATCAACTTTAAACAAATGTAAATTAAATATAGGAAATATTTCTATTATAGTTACTATTATTCTAAAGTATGTATCTTAAGGAATTTAGTTTTACTTAAAAAAGCAAATCCTCACAAACTTTGAAGTAAATACAGATAAAAATTAAATCAACGTTTTTTAATTTCAAATAAAAAAAAAAACTATGAAGATATTTGACATCTATATATAAAAGACCAGGCGAATATTTAGAACAACAACAAAAACAAAAAAATGTATTCAAGCACGGAGTCAAACACATATTTGTATGTACATACATATGTACATACATACATAAAATCAATTTGTAGATATGTATGTACACATAATATCAAATTTCTTATCAATACTCAAATATTTATTAGATCTTGACAATCACACTTACATATCTACATCATAAAAATATATGAATAACGCAAACCATTCAGTCAGAGCACATGCCCAAGCTAAACGACCTTATTATGGACAGAGAAACTATAAATTCCCATGATCGTATGAAAAGAAGTTCAGGGAAAGAAGCCGGACGTAGTTAAATAAACAAAATCTGTAATATAAACAAATTTCTCGTAGGCAGACTTTAAAGCTGGACAATTTTAAGCATGACAAAATACCCAGCAACCTTGAGTATGAAAATATACACAATTTTAAGCATGACAAAATACCCAGCAACCTTGAGTATGAAAATATACTTATGTATATGTATCAGATATATGAAAATATTTTATAGAACCAAATCTCGATATTGAATACAATTTATTTCTACGTACATAAAACTACTAGCGTGAGAAAATCATACGCACACACACGCACACACACACACACACATATATACCAGATTTCATCTAAGAAAAATTCAAATTATTTCAACAACACACCACCCCTCACAAAACACGGCCAACCTTAAATTCCTACAGATATGCATACAAAAATTCTCACGGTCATTCCTACAAACAACACTGACAACAACACAAATCACGATCAGCCTTAAACTCCTACGAACATGCATACAGATTCCCCCGCATACATCACTCGTACGACAACACCCTCACCTATCCTCAAATCACTAATAGCATTAAACTCCTACAAACATATGTACATACACACAGACATATTACTACACCAACCTCGCCTACCCGAAATCATGATCAGCCCTAAATTTTCTCAGACATACATACATACAGATTCCTACGTATACATATTACAACAACATCCTCACCTCTCCCAAATCACGATCAGCCTTAAGCTCCTACAAACATATATACATACATACACGCAGTTGATCAACCTCAACTACACCACACCCACTCCCAATAACAGCCTCGCTTAAATTCCTCCGGACAGACACATCCACAAATTCCCATGGATATATGTTACTCGTACAACAACACCCTCACCTACCCCAAATCACTATAAGCCTTAAATTCCTACAGACTTGCAACACCTGCATACACGCAGTCGATCTACCTCAACTACACCCCGCCCCCTGTCAATCACACCCTCACACAAATTCCAACAGACAGGTATACACACATACACCGAATCTATCTACCTCAACTACACCACGCTCCCCCGGCTAATCACAGCCTCGCACAACAGACAGACGGACGGACAAACAGACAGACAGACAGACACATCCATAAAGTCCCTCAGTTATGTATTACGACAACAACTCCACCCACCCAAATCACGGCCTGTCTTCAACTCCTATATTAGCATTAGCAATAATAATTCCCGTCGGAATTATGAAAAATCATTTTCCCGTCGGCATTTGAAAAAAATAATAATCATGTTTTGCCGTCGACATTAGGAAAAATATTCATGCATTGCCGTCGGCATTAGGAAAAAATAATTTTCACTATTTCACCCCCATTAGTAATAGGAAAAATCATATTCATGATTTTCCCGTTGGTACTAGGAAAAAATCATATTCATGATTTTCCCGTCGTCATATACATACATACATTACAAAAAGAAAAACCTCCTACCTATGAACCCACTTAACGTATTCCCACAAAAAACAAAATCACCCGTTCACACAATTAATGTAACCCCCAAAAAAAAAAAAATCACCCGTTCCCACAAGGGTTAATGTAAACAAAAAAAAAAAAAAAACTCCTAATGTAAACAAAAAATTCCTTATGTAAACAAAAAGTTGGACGGACTTATTGATCCACCCTCGTAGGGTATCAAATTTCACAAATTTCCAAGAATTTTGAAATTTGGGTAATTAAAATTTCAAAATTTCAAAATTTTAATTGTCCCCGGAGCGGCAGTTCCCTACTACTGGCATAGATTCTTATGTTGTTCCCGAAGAAATAAAAGACGCACTCGTCCTCCAGGGATTCAAGGTAAAAAATGTTTCAAATATAAAAAATAGGGAGAAGATCCCCCAGCCTCTATTTCGCGTTGAACTTGAGCCGAATGATATAAAATTGAGAAAAAATGAGACGCACCCAATTTATAATTTAAAATATCTTTTATACCGAAAAATAACAGTTGAAGAACCACACAAGCGTTCTGGACCCGTACAGTGCCATAATTGTCAAGAATATGGCCACACAAAAACTTACTGCAAATTACCTACAGTTTGTGTTATTTGCGGTGAATTGCACGGTACTGCTAGTTGCAATAAACCGAAAGATCAAAGTAACAAAAAATGCAGTAATTGTGGAGAAAATCACACTGCTAACTACAGAGGTTGTCGTGTATATACTTTCGTTAAAAAGACAATGAGGCAAAAACCTAAAGTAGCTCCAGCACAAACAGCAAACACTTACTCCGCCACTCTTGCCCAAGTGAGCCAACCAGTTAATTCACGTGTATCGTATGCCGATGCTGCAAAAACAAGCTCTATTCCCACACAAAATGTTTCACGGCCAAATACTTCAATAAATACAAACTCAGGCTTTAATTTTAATCGCCTTGAAGCTACTATTGAAAATCTGGTGCAAACTATAAACAATTTTACAACAAGTATGACTAGCATGATGCAAGAAATGCTGCGAATGCAGAATACTCTGCTTCAAGCAATACTTAATAAGCCATGAACACGTTAACAATATGTTTCTGGAACGCAAACGGCATTCGCCAACATAAAAATGAACTTGAGCACTTCCTCACGGAAAAAAATATTGATATAATGTTGGTCTCTGAGACTCATTTGACTTCGAGAAGCCTTTTTAAAATTTATGGCTACACCTTATATGATTCAAAGGACCCGAGAGGAAGAGCATGCGGTGGATCAGCAATTTTAATAAAGTCAAGACTCAAGCATTATATTATTGACAACATTTGCGAAGAACATTTACAAGCAACGAATATTTGTATCGAAAATTTTTGCACTAATTTTGTCATATCATCAATTTACTCCCCTCCTAGGTTCGCAATTACTGAGGACCAATACGAGAATTTCTACAAATCCCTTGGCCCTTGCTTCGTAGCAGCTGGCGACTACAATGCAAAACATACGTTCTGGGGTTCGCGTCTTATTACACCTAGAGGTCGGGCATTGTTCAACACAATTTCAAAAATGGGCTTGGACGTCATTTCGAGTGGGGAGCCCACTTACTGGCCTACGGACATACAAAAAATTCCGGATGTTATAGATTTTGGAGTCATGAAAAATATTTCTAGGGAATTAGTTCATGTTGAAGCGTCTCAAGATCTTTCCTCCGATCACTCTCCCACGATCGTTACAATTTGTAGCCCACTAAGTAGTGACTTACCTCACCCGTATGTGAAGACGATCAACCGTGTTAATTGGCTGGGGTTCAGAAAATATCTCAGTACTCATTGTACGGAAAACATTATACTAAGAACATCCGAAGATATTGAATTTAACATTGGCAATCTTATCAAAAATATAAAACAGGCTGCTGAACATGCGACTACCTCCTACCCGCAGACTGGATTTAATAGAATTTATTCTACGGATATTGAACGTCTTGTAAGTGAAAAAAGAAGAGCTAGAAGGGAATGGCAACAGCACAGATCACCCCAACATAAAATCAGATTTAAAGAGTGCACTAAACGACTCCAAGACTTGCTTGCATTTGAAAAAACTGCATCTTTTAAAAACTATCTGGAAGGTCTTGATGCCACACCAGCATCTAATTACTCCTTGTGGCGCGCTGCTAGAAAGCTTAAAACACCTGTTGCGTTTAAACCACCTCTGCGTACATCTACAGGGGGTTGGGCAAGAAGCGATACTGAAAAAGGTAAACTATTTGCTGAGCATTTAAAATCAGTATTTACCCCTAACTCGTGTACTGGTGTTATTGATTTGCCGAATGTAGTGGCGCTACCCCCTCGACCCATAAAATTTAGAACGTGTGATGTACAAAAAGTAATTGCTGAACTTAACCCGAAGAAAGCTCCGGGTATTGATGGAATTAGTAACCAGATGCTAATAAAGTTGCCTCGTATTGCAATTAGAATCCTATTATTTATTTTTAACGCCATTTTACGACTGGAGTATTTTCCAAATAGCTGGAAGCTTGCCAAAGTTAAAATGATTCCAAAGCCGGGCAAAGACCTTACCAAGGCTGAGTCATACAGGCCAATAAGTCTGCTATCAACAATGTCAAAACTTTTCGAAAAACTGCTCATGACAAAATTGTCCCCAATTCTAGTTAGTAATGGGTGCATACCGGACCATCAATTTGGTTTTAGAAGTCAGCATAGCACCATCGAACAAACTCATAGATTGGTTCAATTTATAAGAAGAACATTTGAAGAAAAGAAGTATTGTTCTGCGCTATTTATCGACGTTTCTCAGGCATTTGATAAAGTGTGGCATGAAGGTCTTATTTTAAAATTGAAATCATATTTACCAATAAATTTTCTGAAGCTATTAGAAAGTTATATTACTACCCGGAAGTTTACGGTTGTGGAAGGAGACTTCATGAGTGTGCCCGAATCTATATCATCCGGTGTGCCACAGGGGAGCATACTGGGGCCAGTTTTGTATTTGATTTACACTTGTGATATGCCTTTGAGCAGCAATATTCATACATCTACGTTTGCCGATGATACAGCCTGCCTTAGTATGCACGAAAACCCTCACGAGGCTTCCCGATATCTACAAGAACATATTACACAACTGGAACTATGGTTAAATTTATGGAGAATCAAAGTAAACGAGCAAAAGTGTGTCCAGGTAACATTTACCCTGCGAAGAGATACTTGTTCCCCTATTCGAATCAACAATCAAGTTGTTCTTCAACATTCACACGTAAAATACCTTGGTATACACCTTGATCGACGGCTTACATGGAAGCCCCATATTGACTCAAAGCTAACACAAATGAAACTGAAATTAACTCAGCTACATTGGCTGATTGGTAGAAATTCTTCACTCAGTCTAGATTGTAAACTTTTAATATACAAGACGATTTTGAAACCAATATGGTGCTACGGAATACAGTTATGGGGCACTGCTTCAGCTTCTAATGTCGAGAGAATCCAACGAAGGCAAAACAAAATTTTACGCTTAATAACATTGGCTCCATGGTATATAAAAAATTCATATATACATCGTGATTTAAATATGCCACTAGTGACTGAAGAAATTGCAAAATACGCTGGCAAATATTTAACAAAACTCGAGTCACATCCTAATCCGCTTGCCCGTAATATTTTGAACTTTACTGGACACATCCGCCTAAAAAAGAGGGACACATGGGCTCTTATTCATAGCACTCCAGATGGGACTTCTTGAAAATACTTTATTTTTTTCCTTTTGACTATCACTACTTATGTATTATATATAACTATTACTAAGCTTATGTCCGACACTGGTCGGGCCTAATTATATTTTTAGATTTAAGATTTGAATACTTATTGTTAGTTCATATATGAAGATACAATAAATAAAAAAAATCATGCATTCAAAAAAAAAAAAAAAAAATAAGTGTTCTTTGAAATGCCGTTTAAGTTTGTTTTTAATTTGTTTATATCATCAGCAAGCTACCAAAGTTGTCGTATGAAATTTTTGAACAAATATAGTTTGTGAACCAAATTTCAAAAGTAAATAAATAATTAGTATGTGTGCCATTTTTGTGGAGACTATTATCATATTGTATATGGGACACTATTTTAACGAATTTTAATAAATTTGGATCAAGTTAAATTTTTTAAATAGTTTTTTCTCTCGTTTTTAATTTTTCAAAAACAGTTGTTTTTCCAATTTTTCACGAAAACCGTTAATTTTTCTTGAAAATAAAGCCTATA
Organism: Tachina lurida; assembly: GCA_944452675.1. NCBI lineage: Eukaryota > Metazoa > Arthropoda > Insecta > Diptera > Tachinidae > Tachina > Tachina lurida. The sequence continues at coordinate 73,640,661 of OX101754.1, forward strand.
TTCGTGTTTAGGGACCAAATTTCCATTTAAGGGTTAAAAACTTTTGTCATTAAATATAAAATTTTAAAAATTTTTCAAATATATCTGCCAATGTATAAAATGTTAATAATTTCTTATTTTTAGTTACTGCCATTACAAACTATTATATATGTACATATGTATATATACATATGTATATGTGTTCCCGTCATTCCTATAAGGAGCATAGGTCCTCCATTACAAACTATTAAACAAATAGTAAATTTTTTAGAAAATTTTATAAAAATGTATCCACAAAAAAATTAATAAAAATTTAAACAAACAATGACAAGTATTGCCGTAGCCGTCTTCCGTTGTATTATGTTTATTTTTCTCTCCCGCAACGAGAAATCGCACCGCACCGCAAACATTGTGTTTAGACTCTAAAATTTAAAAAAAAATGTACACAATATACTCAACAATACATCGTATGTACACTTTTACAATCGGATAAAATATTGAATTTATTATTTTTTGCTTGTTTAATATTGTTCAGTGAAACCAAATGTGGTATTTTCATTTAATTTAAATTACTTCTACTTTAAAATAAAAAAAAGTTGACAAAATTAATGATTTTCCTTTAAAAAGTACAATTTTCTTAAAATATTAAGTCGTATGTAGAGTTTTGCGACTAAGTGTAGGTATGTACGTTCGTTATCCGTGATCCACTTGGCGCAACCGTCCTTTTAAAAGGACACCCTATTCCGTTTCACAAATTGGGGAAAAGCGCAGTCATGCACGTGCATTCCTGTGCATATGCTTTGTTATGGTAGCCACGCAGTTCAAAAGCGTCAGTTGATGCAGGCAGGTTCGCATGTTTACATTTCTTATTAAGTGCTTTGATAGGCCATAGTTAGGGTAAAATTATGTATTGGAAAAAATTTTGTGCTATTTACACAAAAATTGTTAAATAAAATTTTTCCGAAAAACGCCACGTTTGAAATTTATGGGGCCATAAGTAAGTGTACTGTTTTAAAACTTATTAAACAATGCACCCAAAATGTTTCTCGGAAAAATCCGAATTAAATATGAAAACCGGTTCCGAACCGGATAAAAATTAGACGATGTTTGCCATAAACCATAACTAATTTCGTGAAACTCGTTTTTGATTCAGAAAGAGGGTATTCAAAATATATATATGTAAGTATATATTCAATACCTAACTAAATTTTTTTAAGAATGGTCGGTGAAGCAAAAATATTCTGGGGCGAGGATTTATTGCACGAAATTTTTTCTATTTTCTAACAGCAGCCAACTACGGCTGATACATACATATCGCACACTGAATCGTAAAGAGACACAACTCAAAATTATAAAAAAGCTTTTGTGTTTTTATAAACCAGTTAATTAAAGAAATGTATAATGACCTAAACAATTTCTTTTGCAATAGTCTGCTTGAAGAATATAAAATACCGTTATGCTTGTTTTTATGTCACATACTTGCGTCTTTTGTACAGTATCAACAATTGTTTGCAACTACTCAGCATCAGAAATTTTTTGAGTTGTGACTCTATGATTTAGTGTGCGATATGTACATATGTATGTATGTGTGTATGTACATACATAAACCAAATATTCAGTGGTAAAAGAATTGTTCATATCATGGTTTCACAGTCCCAAATCTAAAGATAAACTAAATATTCACTCTGGAATTGTTTTTCAGGTGTGGTCAGGAATGAGTTTGTTGTTTGCCCTTCGAGATTTTTGGGTCCCGATCGCACTGATTGACTGATTTACCTTAAATAACTGTACACTTTTACGGTTCTTTGGAATTTCGTCACTAACCACGCTTTCATTTCGCTCACATTTACGACTATGAAACCATATTACGAAGAATTCTGTTACCATGCCTATTCGAATAATGTGTACATGTACATACATACATATGTATGTATGTGCATATGGCCGAGCTTGCGATATATACATATGTATGTATGTATGTATGTACATACATAAACCAAATATTCAGTGGTAAAAGAATTGTTCATATCATGGTTTCACAGTCCCAAATCTAAAGATAAACTATATATTCCCTCTGGAATTGTTTTTCAGGTGTGGTCGCTCACATTTACGACTATGAAACCATATTACGAAGAATTCTGTTACCATGCCTATTCGAATAATGTGTACATGTACATACATACATATGTATGTATGTGCATATGGCCGAGCTTGCGATATGTACATATGTATGTATGTATATATGTACATACATAAACCAAATATTCAGTGGTAAAAGAATTGTTCATATCATGGTTTCACAGTCCCAAATCTAAAGATAAACTATATATTCCCTCTGGAATTGTTTTTCAGGTGTGGTCGCTCACATTTACGACTATGAAACCATATTACGAAGAATTCTGTTACCATGCCTATTCGAATAATGTGTACATGTACATACATATGTATGTATGTGCATATGGCCGAGCTTGCGATATGTACATATGTATGTATGTATGTATGTACATACATAAACCAAACATTCAGTGGTAAAAGAATTCTTCATATCATGGTTTCACAGTCCCAAATCTAAAGATAAACTATATATTCCCTCTGGAATTGTTTTTCAGGTGTGGTCAGGAATGAGTTTGTTGTTTGCCCTTCGAGATTTTTGGGTCCCGATCGCACTGATTGACTGATTTACCTTAAATAACTGTACACTTTTAAGGTTCTTTGGAATTTCGTCACTAACCACGCTTTAATTTCGCTCACATTTACGACTATGAAACCATATTATGAAGAATTCTGTTACCATGCCTATTCGAATAATGTGTACATGTACATACATATGTATGTGCATACGGCTGAGCTTACATCTGTGTGACATGTTCCCAAAAAAGGGTAAAAACTAATTACTAATGAAAAACTATAAATACGTGTATGAATAAGTTTATTAGTAATTAGTGGTTACGCTTTTTTGGGTACATGGCACACAGATGTAAACTCGGCCTATGTATGTACATACATATGGATGTATGTATATTATATTGGGAAAAAAACTTACCACTTTTTGAAATTACTTTTGCCGCATACCTCCCGCCTTTTACCTTAACTATGCAAGTTTTTTTAGATTCTTCGTTATATACGTTAGCGGACGCTGCTATGAAATAATCGCCATTTTGAAACTGCACTAGGTAAAAACTGAAAAAAATAAAAATGCATATACAGTTATGAATATTGTACATACATGTATACAATACATGTAAATGTATTTAAAACTTAAAAACATTTCGAGTTTTTTCTTACCAGTTTTTCTGCCGTAATTTTCTGTATCCTTTTCTGGAAGTCTTACCTTTATGAACAAAAAGATTAGTTTAAACCATAAATGGAATATAAAAATTTTTGTTCTAATAATGAATTACCTTGCTTAAAACGATCCATTGGTTGTAAATTTTTATTAACTGCTTTCGTCCTTCTCATTTACGCTATGAAAACGAAATTTAAAATTTAATGATTCAACTCTTAAACTTAAGTGTACTATACATATAAAATAAAAAACTTACCTAAGACCAGACCATAGACTTTCCCAATACGCGTCTTCTTTGAAAATGGCAGCTTTTTCAATTTTTTCTTATAAAGAACAAATTCTTTCATTTTACCGTTATGCTAGTGTTGCCATAACATCTGGTAGATCTTGCGATTTTTAAAACCAAATGTTTCTAAGATCAATCACGCGTTTTTATTGCACAAACATTGACTCAAAATTAGTGAATTTTGTATATGTACATACAAAGCAAATTATATTTCGCTTCCTTTACACACACTTTACTTTCATGACATTTCTGTATACGTATTATAAATAAAAATTTCAATAAAATAAACCGTATTTATAAAAACTTCTTTTTCGTTTACATGAGAAAGTGAATTTGGATTTAAAAAATACCGTTTGAAGCGAAAACATGCTATACTTCTAGAATTAAAAATATATATAAATGGAAAGACAAAATGACACAATATATTCATGATTGAAAAACAAAGTTTTGCATAAAAAACAGCTTTTTATAAAAAAACAGAGTTTTTTCATAAAAAAATATAGTTTTTCATAAAAAAAACAGCGTTATACATTAATATTTTTAGTTAATTTCGTCGAAAATAAGTAATATGAGTTAATTTGACATATGTCAAAATGTATGCGATATTATGTCATCTCAACTTTATCTCGGTCAAAATCGCGAAATTACTTTATATTGTGGCATATTGGACGTTGTATATTTCAATTACTATTTTTTATAATACAAAACCTGCAAAAATCACAATTGAACTTCTCTAATCAAGTCACAGTCCAGACTTGCAATTTTTGTTGCAGCAGTCTTATATTTTTTATCCTGCGCTTAGACGTGAAAGTACTTGCATATACGTTCCGGGTCTGTAGTATCAAGGAACGCTCCGCAAAAATGCCAAACTGTCTCGCAACTTGCATGCTTACTTTTTAGTGCAAAGTTGTCCATAACATTAAAAAGTTTAGTTTGAAGAGAACCAGACAGTATTGAACTTTATTCGTACTGTTTCAATGATATTTGTGTTACAAAAATTCATGAACTGCTTGATTTGTGAATATTTAAAAAAAATATATCAAATTAGTTTTTAAATGTATTTCTACAGACATACATATTTTACAATAATAGTACATAATTGGCATATTCGGGCCTGTTCTGCAAATCACGTCATGTCAAATCACGTTGACTTCAACAAATTGATAAAAGCTAAATCATAGCTTTTGTAAATTTCAAATACAATAAAAATCCACTAACAAGTGAGTTATATTAACAGTTTGTTTTTGATATCACCGCGATTTTCGGAACAGGCTCGAATATGTAAAATTTATTTACTAATAAAGAAAATTTATTATTTAACATATTGTCAGAAGTGTACATAAAATAATTGAAATTTATTTGCTGGTAGTTTAGCATGTCTATTTACGTATTTCATTGTCGCTTCAACCAAATCATCAGTAGACTTTAACCACAAATTTTAAACAGTCATATAAAGTAAGAGGTTTGTGACTGTTTAAAATTTGTGGTTAAAGTCTACTGATGATTTGGTTGAAGCGACAATGAAATACGTAAATAGACATGCTAAACTACCAGCAAATAAATATCAATTATTTTATATATTTACTAATATTAAACCATGCTTTTTATATAACGTTGGTTGGTTTCTGGTTTGCGGCATAGTATATTCAAAATACAGTATGTCTGCAGCAAACCAGAAACCAACCAACGAAATATAAATTTCTTAAAACCGCTGCAATGCGAAAAAAAACGCTGCGTCTACGTTTTACAATGTGTTATTATTTGGAATATATGTTAGCTTGTATAGAAAATACCTCCAGCCATAATCTAATGTCAGAAAACAATTGCTCATAATGTTTTGTATGCATTTTGACAGTTTTTGTATTATTATGAAAGTGTATAAGCTTAGCAGCTAGTCTCTTTGATAATAAGAGTTTTAATTTCAGTAAACATGCGTAATGCAATAAGATAAAAGAGCAAAGATATACAAACATTACCATTTGGAATAAATGATCAGAGTTGCCGCATTTGTTTTTTGTAACTCATATGAAGCAAGCTTATATGAAGGCATATCAAACAGAGGTACATGCATCAGGCAAATTGCTCATCCGCTGATTTTTTGTTTACACGTTTATAACGAAGAATTCATTTGACAATTACTTTTGTGCCTTGTTTGATGCATACAGTTTTTGACAATTACTCTGTAAAACTATGTGAGAAGCACAGATTTGCCACAGTGATTTCTCTAATGCGTGTAACTGTAGTAAATGTGCCTTGGCTTATATATAAAGAAAAACTCTCGGCATCAATATTATTGTTTTACGCTGCAACCACACGTTCAATAAATCGCTTTCAATTTCATCACACATAATGTGTGTCACAATTCCTTGAAATTGATAGCTGTTACACAAATTGCTAATCAATTTCATTTTATAAATGCCACCGACGAAGAAAGAACTCACATTTGTAGCTTCAGTCAATGTGTGCTGTGACCAGCTATTCAAATGGAAAATTAAATTGCCATATAAATGTATAGGTGAATTTGAAAGCAATCTAGTTTTCAATTTAAAAAGTTTGATTGTGTTAGTGAAAAAAGTATGCGTGTGTTACAAATTGAATGGAATTGAAAGGCAAAAATTGAACGTGTGGCCTCCAAGTTACACATATTTTTTATAATATTAAGATGTTAATCCTTGCTATTACATAAATGGTATAACATATACAATAACATTACGTATGTATGCCCGTGGGCACACAAGTGGAACCAGAATAATGGCAGCGAAGTTCTATGTACATCACTTTCATAATATGGGTATCATATGGAAGGATGTTCAAGCAGATAGTCAAAAATAAAATGGAAAAAACGGCAGATGGGTCAAAAGGGCGTATCTAGATGTATTCATATCAATTTTATGATATTGGTATCAAATGAAAGGGATTTTAGAGAAGAATGCCAATAATAAAAAGGAAAAAATGGCAGATGAGTCAAAAGGGCGGACATGTATTTACATAAATTTTATGATATGGGTATCAAATGTCGTATTCGCCATTTTTTATATTATTTTGGGCTATAATCTCGAAAAACCGTTTCATTTGATACTTTTATCATAAAATTTATATAAATACATGTACGCCCTTTTGACTCATTCGCCATTTTTTCCATATTATTTTTGGATATATAATATTCATTTGATACCAATATCATAAAATTTTATACATAAATACGGCACACATTTTTTGTCGTACACTTTTAAGTATCTTATCGTCCACAAATATTGGTGAAATATATATGGTTTACAATGTATTTTTGTGTAGATATGCACAATATAAATAGTTTTCCAAAATTCGTACGGTCTAATTCCATTTTATTTTTGGCTATGTTCTCGAAAATCCCTTTCATTTGATACCCATATTATGAAAGTGACGTACATAGATGTTCGCTGACACTATTCTGGTTCGACGTATGTTCCCAGGTAAATACATACATACGTAATTGTATTATATAAGAATATCACTTATGTAATAGCAGGGACTAAGAATATTGTAAAAAAAATATATGTTTAAAACAATAATATTAATGCCGAAAGTTTTTCTTTATATATAAGCTTTGCTTCATGTTAGTTAAAAAGAATAACAAAAGCGGCAACTTTGTTCATTTACTAAAATGGTAATGTATGTATATCTTTGCTCTTTTCTCTTATTGCATTACGCATTTATACTGAAGTTTAATCCCCTTGTAAATACGGTTGCCAGAAATGCAGATTTATCTGGATTTTGCAGATTTTTACCCTCCAAAAAGACGAAATGCAGATTTGAAGACTTTAGTCTAAAAACGCAAATTTTTCAACTACAATTATAGTGAATTTTTTATACTTTTTTTTTTAATACTGCTACTACGTCTGGTTTATTTTATGTGTGAACGACTCATAGTTTAGAGAGTTAGAATTTTTGAACTTAGAAAACATCATTAAAGAAGAAGTAACTTTGGCAAGCTTCTGGAAACGAATATCTGATATAAATCGAGATTATTGTTATGATTAACATATTGGAGCCCTAAGTTTATTCAAAATGTCTTTACCACATTAATTTGCAAATGTCAAAAGTGAACTTGAAAAAAAAACCAAATTTTGAAGTTTTTTATGCAATAAATTAAATGATTTTTTGTGTAATTTTTTGTTATCCGACTTCTTTTCTCATTATTTTTATATTATTTACACATAACTATGAAATTTTTATTTGTTTGTTTGTTATATGCATTTTGTTTCTCACAGAGAAAGATGGGTTTTCCACACGTAAAGTTTAGTTTGCAAAGTCTTAAGTTTGTAGGAGAGAAAAAAAAAGATCTTATTCCATATTATTTTTAATTCAACAAACTCAAGGCTTTGCAAATTAAACTTTGCATGTGAAAATGCAATGAATGAAAACATAGTAATGGATTCAAAATCGAAGATGTTAGTTTGTGAAGATTTTTGCTTGAAGCCTTTAAGCTTTTTCTGCCATATTCATACAAAATATTTTTGTTTCATAAAAGGTTTACCAAACAAAGTTTGTATGGAAATTTGTTTATGAAACGTTTTAAAACCCAAAATAAGTTTTATGAATGGTATAAATTATGTTTGTGTACGTAATTCTTAATAACATATTGATAGTCGTTCTATACATATATGAAGTTTTTTACCTTCTTTCAAAAAATTTTTGGTTGAAGTCTGCTGATAAGTTTCTTAAGCGGAAACGAAATGCACATTCTTTATACATTAAAGGCTTATATTCATAAATTAAAGATGAATTCCCCTTGATTTTTTCGTGAAAAATTTTTAAATTTTATCCTTAGAAATTCTGGCAACACTGTTTGTAGATTTTTTTTAATTTGCTGTCAGTTTCAGAAATTCTCAAAATTGGAAAGTAATTGTCAATGCATAATAAACATAAAGTAAGCAAATGTGAAGCAAGGAACTAATTTTCAATAAAAGGAAATGTGTTAAAATCATAAAAGTCATATTAATATACAAGGCATACTGTATTGACCCATACTAATTGGTCTGAAATATCGTGACGTACGTGGTGTAGCTGAAATGTATTAATGAATCAAACTTGTGCCAAAAATTTAACGTCTGGAGAACGTAGATCAAAACAATATTATTGTGGCACCGACAATTGAATTGGCCCTACAAATGGGAGAAGGAACAAAGTTAGGTCAAAGCCTAACAAAACCAACTGTTATAGTTGTATGTGATCTTCCACTTGAACACATTTTCCGTCTACGTTTGCACTGTAAAATTGTTATTGCCTCCAGGTAGTCTTAAGCAAACTAATGGAAAATTATAAGCTTGGCTATAAATATTGTAAACTGCAGTGGACAAAGGACAATAAAAGCGTGAACATGCTTTTGATGCCTTGCAATCCAAGGAAAGTATATGTTGGTGGCTACAGATGTTGCCAGCAGAGGAATTGACATTGAACGAAATTAAAAAATCTTTCAATTCATTCGATTTTTGTTTTGCATCTCAGTGTGTATCTGTGTGAAAATACGAGTCCACGAACAGACCAAACTGACTGGACTGATTTATATTTATTTTTGTTTGAAAATTTACTTGATCAAGTGTTCTTTGCTTTGTTTGAAGAAAATCGGTCTCGCCTTTTAGAAGATAGCACATCTTTTATAGATATATTAATTTGAGTCTGTGTATTGGTCGTGGTTGGCCGATTTTAATTTTGTTCTTTTTGTTTGAAAGATGACTATCTCTTATCTTCTGACCTACACTTAAAGAAAATCGGTCTAGGAGTTTGATCTGTACGTCGGAGGTTCTTAAAATGTTAAATTTTTTTGTGTTGAATATGGTGTTTCTATGTACCCACTGTCTTGTAAGCAAAAGAGAAATAAATAATATTAAAATAAATTAAACTTGTTTGTTTGTTTGTATCAAGGCCTTGGTTTGGATTCTCAAAAAATTGGTAAGTTTCACTATGCCCACAGTTTTTATAGTTGCAGCTATGATAAAAAAACAGAAAAATTAAAAAAATAGTTTACTCTTTAATTTTTCACTTTTTTTGATGATAAAAAAAAACTAAAATTTGCACGAAAATAGGTTTTGTTTTTTTTAAGCACGAATTCTATAATTCGAAACGAAAGAAAATGTTTGCGAAATTACATGTTATTAATATTGCATTTCGAAACCATTTGCTTTGGTTTCCGTTTACACAGTAAGTCCCCAGAATTATTTACTATTTGAAATATTTTTTTAATATTTCTTTTATGTAACTTCTCTCAAATTATCAATTTCACTATGTCTGTGTATCTGTCAGTGTCCATGTATAGACCAAATGGCTGGATTTTGATTAACTTTTTTCTGTTTGAAAGGTTACTTGATCGATAGGGCTTTTAGCTGTGAAAAAGATATCACATCTTTCCGTTTTTGAAAACAACTGACTCCTGTTGGCAGGTTTATGCTATATTAGGGAACGGAAATAGATTGCCAGTAGCACAAAATTGTTCTCGAGAGTGAGTAACAAACCCCAATTTTTTGAAATTGTATTAAAGTGACGTTGATGTCAACAATTAGAATAAGGGTTAATATATTTAAGGTTTTTTTTATAACGTTCGCCATACAGTAGTCGCAAAAATAACCAAGTGATTCTAAATCGTATTGTATGTATAAATTTTTGTATTTTATGAATTCGGAACGATTTACGTACATATAATTTTAAAGCCAATCTCTAGCTAATGACTTTTAGAAAACACACTAGAAGAAAAATTATTGCAAAAGTTATTGAAAAGAAATTTTTTGACAAGATGACTATATCAAGCACATCACAGCTTTAATAGTTTTCAAATTGGTTTTGTATCTAAATTGGTTTTATTACATACCTGAATATTTTCAAAAGTAAAAAGTAGCAAAAATAACCAAGTGATTTGAAAATGTTAGAGACTTAGCTGAACGTTTTGAAATCAGAAAATCATATGTACATAACAAAGAATCGAAGACGATTTTTTACTAGACTAAGGCCGGGTTTAAATCTGTGTGCCGTCAAACAGTTTTTCATTAGTAATTAGTGGTTACGTTTTTTTTGGGCACATGGCATACAAGGAATTACATATGTCAACTCAGCCTTAAGAACATGGCAATCAGGTATGTGATGAAAAACTATTTATACACAAATCCAATTTAAAAACGATAAAAGGGGTGATGTGTTTGCTATAGTTATTTTGGCAATCATTTTAAATTTTTGGCCAAATTTTGTAAAAAAAAAATTTATATCGTAAAAATTTAAATTACAAAACAAATTACATACAAAAGTTGTCAACGCTAAGCGTTGCGTTCTACAAACTTATGCCTTTTGTTTATAAGCATACAAATTCGAAAGCATTTTCTTTCTTTTCGAATTACATAGCATACCCTCTGGTCTCACATCCATAAAATATATACGACCAAGTCACAGAGTTTAATTCCTCAAGATCTCAAGCCCTAACCAGAGTATACCCCAGCATACCAGCGGCCCCCAACAGTTTGGACACTTGACAAATTTCCTTATTTTTGTTTTCTTTTTTGGACACAATCTCCAACAAAAATGGGGTGGATTGAATTCCGTTTCCGAACGGAATTGAGCTCTGTGACATATCCGATAGATATGTATGTATATGTATGCTTCATTCAAACCAGGTACTAGAAAGCAACATCCTACTACTGTTTTTGTGCAAAGCCACTATACTAATGCCGCAAAAATAACCAAGTGATTCTAAATCGTATTGTATGTATAAATTTTTGTATTTTATGAATTCGGAACGATTTACGTACATATAATTTTAAAGCCAATCTCTAGCTAATGACTTTTAGAAAACACACTAGAAGAAAAATTATTGCAAAAGTTATTGAAAAGAAATTTTTTGACAAGATGACTATATCAAGCACATCACAGCTTTAATAGTTTTCAAATTGGTTTTGTATCTAAATTGGTTTTATTACATACCTGAATATTTTCAAAAGTAAAAAGTAGCAAAAATAACCAAGTGATTTGAAAATGTTAGAGACTTAGCTGAACGTTTTGAAATCAGAAAATCATATGTACATAACAAAGAATCGAAGACGATTTTTTACTAGACTAAGGCCGGGTTTAAATCTGTGTGCCGTCAAACAGTTTTTCATTAGTAATTAGTGGTTACGTTTTTTTTGGGCACATGGCATACAAGGAATTACATATGTCAACTCAGCCTTAAGAACATGGCAATCAAGTATGTGATGAAAAACTATTTATACACAAATCCAATTTAAAAACGATAAAAGGGGTGATGTGTTTGCTATAGTTATTTTGGCAATCATTTTAAATTTTTGGCCAAATTTTGTAAAAAAAAAATTTATATCGTAAAAATTTAAATTACAAAACAAATTACATACAAAAGTTGTCAACGCTAAGCGTTGCGTTTTACAAACTTATGCCTTTTGTTTATAAGCATACAAATTCGAAAGCATTTTCTTTCTTTTCGAATTACATAGCATACCCTCTGGTCTCACATCCATAAAATATATACGACCAAGTCACAGAGTTTAATTCCTCAAGATCTCAAGCCCTAACCAGAGTATACCCCAGCATACCAGCGGCCCCCCAACAGTTTGGACACTTGACAAATTTCCTTATTTTTGTTTTCTTTTTTGGACACAATCTCCAACAAAAATGGGGTGGATTGAATTCCGTTTCCGAACGGAATTGAGCTCTGTGACATATCCGATAGATATGTATGTATATGTATGCTTCATTCAAACCAGGTACTAGAAAGCAACATCCTACTACTGTTTTTGTGCAAAGCCACTATACTAATGCCTGGATACCTTAAGCGCTCGGACACTACAAAATGTTCCCAACGGCTAACTCCGCAATGGAGATTTGCAACCCAAATATTGATGCGAGCTTTCCAACAAGTCTTTGCGATAACGTTCCACTAAACTTATCGAGGCATCTTAATGTACTCTGCGCTTATAAGCACATGGCTGCAGCCAAATCAGGTTCATTAACAGCCACCAAAACTTTTGCTTACAACCAGCCGCATAAGCCCTTACCCATTTGTCTAAGCGATTTAAAAGTTCTACGGCCTCCATTAAGAGATTTGCTTTAAGAATTTATTCAAGCTTGTCTAACACTTTGATGATTTCACAACTTTGCATGTGTTTGGCACCCACAGCTGCATCCAAAGATTTTTTAATGGTTCCCGCTTATATATAGCATTGGCGTGCTATCAGCTAGTTACCCCGCTCTTGCTGTATTTCAATAACTTCATCAGGGGAAATATGTTGAGCCGTCCACAGCTTTGGCATAAGGTCCACTCCTGCGGTATATAATAAAGTCTGCTTCTGGAGGTCTACTCTGTAATTTGAAACGAAAAAAAACTCTGGAATTTGTATGTTAATTACAAGCAAATTCTAAATTCTTCTTTCGCTTCAAATTATAGATTACACTCGCTGGTCTTGATAAGCTGTTTGACATGCCTTTTGACATCAATGGATAAATTGGCAGTCAAATCACAAGGTTACTGAGTACTTTTCAACGCCGTCAGGTACCGGAAGTAAAATTATTAAAAACATATGGCAACAAAAATTTACATATTCGTAGAGATACATTTACAGACATGACCGAAAATGGATCGCAACGTATATCCATGTCCCCGTATTCATCGAAATATGCCAGAAATGATTTTTTCTTTAACTAAATTTAAAATTTTGCTAAAATATCGCGTTATTTAGCAATATAAATGATTTTTTTTTTAATTTACAGCATTAAAAGTTTACATTTTTAATGTCCCTAAACACAGCGACTTGCATATATATATATATATATATATATATATATATATATATATATATATATATATATATATATATATATATATACATACATATATATATTTATAAATAAATCTATTTCAGGATTGTGAATTTGACGGCGAGACTGAATTTTTGGAGAGAGGTAACTATCAAACACTCCGAGGGGGATATGGGCTCACGTAACTTTGTAGTTTTTTTTTATTATGAGCGGTGCAACTAAACTTTGCTATGAAAGTAATATTGAATACAGTTTCTATTAAAATTTTGCAATACTTACTAAAAAGTCAAAATCATCTGCATCCATACGTATAAAGTTTTTGTAAAGATCTGGATTTTCATATCGTAGTTCCGTCAGTATCCTTGCACAACATCCTTCTTCTCTCCGACGCTGAACCCATTTACGTACCCATTGCCTTTTTTTCTTCCTATTATGGGTTTCCTCTTCCTCCAAAACCAGTCGGGGAGCTGCTCCACAACTTAACAAAAATATGGTTTCCCAATCTTCCATATCAATTTTATTTATGACAATACAAATTTATATTTTTTGACTGTTTGATGAAACAAATTACTATAGAAAATATTTGTTTCAATGTGACCGCAAGGAAAACATGTTTGACGCAGTTTGTATTTCAAACTGTTTGCTTGTTGTTTGGCAAAACGAATTTCATAAAATATTTGATCCTAATGTGACCATCAAACAAACTTTAAAAAAAATTCAGACAAATATGGGCAAACATGTTTGAAGCGAATATTTGACATATGTGACCGTAGCTTAAGAAAGAGTATCTATTTTGTTTTTGTCTACACATTTGTTAAAATTTTTGAGTTATGTTAAGCATGTGCATTCTTAAGTGGGGTACACACTATCGAACATGAGTGACAGTTTTGCTCAAATTTTACATTAATCGATAGTGGGAATACGAATTTCGTCAGTCGACAGTCAACCACAAAAAATTCTGTGGTTGACTGACAGTCAGCGGCCATATTGGTTTTTGACTGATAGTGTGTACCAAAAAGCGTCAGTCAAGAGATATTTTTGTAGCAGAAAGAACACAAGATGGACGCTGAAAATTATTTTTTTTAGGAATTTACATATTTTTATTAAATGCAAGGCTGTGTATGATGATAAAGATAAAGTATTAAGACAACATCTTACGAGGAGTTGTTAAAGATAAGAAAACATTAAAATAATTCATTATAAAAAAATGTTGTTAGCAACAATGCGCATCCAATTTGTGTTTGTGTGTCTAATTTTTTTCTTGAATGAAGGTTTGAGTGTCGAACATGATCGATAGTCTGAACAGCCAACACTATCATTCAAAACTGATGAATTTTTGACTGTCACTCATGTTCGATAATGTGTACCCCACTTTATCTAAATCATCAGTAGAGTTCAACCATACCAGAGAATGACAAAATTATCGTTTTAAGTACTTTTTGAGTGTGCCGTCAAACAACTACGAATGATTGCAGCTAAAAATAAAAAATACAAACACGCAATAATTTTAAACCGAATAGGTATAACTATAAACATCCAACAACTATGGGCCATAACCACAGGGTATACTACTTTGTGGCCATAACCATAGTCAACAAAAAAGTATACTTTTTTAGTTTTCGAATGCACTTTTTTTAAAAATGAAATTTTAAAAGCAGGTGTCTAATCGTCGCTTTCGATAACGAGCTGATTCGAATGCGTTTCTTCAGTTTGAAATTACGGCACTCACTCAGGGCTGCCAGAAGATTTTGTAAAATCATCGGAATTTTCTGCACATTAATTTCGGAAATCGGCAAGAAAATCTTTGACATAAAACCCCAAATATATTTTATCAAATTCAAAATTTAATTTTGTCTGTGAAATCTATCAAATTAATTTGACTATTTTCTATATTTTTTTATAAAAGGTCTGTTCATTTACTTTCCCAACAGAAACTAGCAACGAGAGAGTAAGACATAAATTTATAAAATTAGTCTCCTAAATATGAAAAAGTAAATGAACGCTTTACTTCCAGTGCTGCCAACTATTTACAACCCAAACGCGCCTTTTTCCTTCTCAAAACGCGCTAGAACGCACTGAGTTACAGCATTGTCAACTATTTATAGCTAAAACGCGCTATTTTTCAGCGTGCCAAATTAAATTTTAATAAAAGTCGATGTATGTATTAGTAAATATACTTTTTTTACAACTCTTTTCCAGATTTTGCAATATTGCTTCTTCGAAATTATATCCTAAATAACTAAAATAATTTAATACATAATCAGAATCACCAACTAATCGAAATCCTTAGTTTTTATTTTAATTTTCTTTAACAAACCAGTAACAACATACTCGTATTTTTGTACTTCAGCTATAATAGATCCTTGATAAGTTATATACATTTTTTTGATCACGATTACGACTACATATTTGTAGTTGTGAAATTTAAAGATATTTGCCATTTACAGTATTAAAATGCGTTTTGAATTCTAATCACAGGCAAGGAAATTTTATTTGCAACAGCTGAATCATTAACGAAATTAAAAAAAAAAGTTTATCAGAGTTTTGTATACTAGAAAATTGGTAAATTTATAAAAAAAAATAACTGAAATGATGTTACTGACTAAGACGAAAAAAAGCGCGTTTGAAGTAGTTAAAACGTGCTAAATCTAGCGCGAAACGCGCTAAATTGGCATCGCTGTTTACTTCATGATACAATAATACAGGTAACCGCGAAGCTCCAGCTGTTTTGCTTGTTGCGTGATGTGATCTGCCAAATGGTGCTTATGTTTTACCAACACACGCGCACAGTTCCTATTAAAACTGTACTAATACAAACATGCTTTTCAAAGCCAAGAGAAAACGCAAGTACATGTTTATTGTTTTCTCTTGGTTGTCTCTCTTGTCAATCACAAAACAGCAATAAAAACACTGTTGTTTTATTTGTTGTACATTTGTTGTAGATTTGCGGCTACCTATATTATTGTATCATGATTTACTTGTAAAAACTTGCAAGAAAATTTTATTCATATCAGAACCATGGATGGAAATCATGATACGATTAAACTTTTTCTGATGTATTTTGTGTGTATTTTTAGGACATTTAATATGAAATTCTTTACACAGTTTAATGTATTTTTATGAATTTTTTATAGATTTTTAATTTTTTTTTTCATTAACAAATACAAAAATGCCACTTTCCATCTCTGATTATATATGAGCAACAAACAAAAGTATTTGCAGTTAAATTTGAATTATGTGCATTAATGAAAAAAGCAATAAATTAAGAAAACATGATTTCTTTTTATATACGGTAATGTACATAATTTTTTAACAATGAAATGAAAATTTTTCAGTTTTCTCTTTCAGATATTTTTTAAATAATTAATTTGATAACAAAACGCGTTAAAGGTGGTTGGATAATTCTTGCAAGTAAAAATTTTACTAGTAATAATTTGTAGGAATTTTTTTGCCTCAATTTGTTTCTCTTTTGACGCTTGCAAACTTTTTGAGTTAAGCCCCCCGTAGACTGTACCGTGCCTACCTATGAGTCAACGGTCCGATTCAAACTACCTGGTAGAGAAACAAGGAAAATTTTTGGCCCGTGTAAAACGTGAATTTAGGTAGTGGGGATGACAGGAGTGTGCTGCCAGAACAAATGAAACATAAAAATACAACCCGGCCGAGCGAAGTAGGCTGCAGTGCGTGGACCATTGTCCCCCGTGGACCATTGATCCACCCATCACGTAGGATCGCGATGGCCGCCTTTTTCGTTTCCGGCATTTTGAAGTTCTTTGGATCAAGACGTTGAAAACAGGCAGTTCGTCATCGGTAATCATCAGGCCAGTTAAAGGCCAAAACATCATCCGAAGCAACAATAAAGCCAGCCATCCACCACAACAGCAGCTAAAGAGGTAACTGACAAAAATTTCATCATCCGAAGCAACAATAAAGCCAGCCATCCACCACAACAGCAGCTAAAGAGGAAATTGACAAAAATTTCATCATCCGAAGCAACAATAAAGCCAGCCATCCACCACAATAGCAGCTAAAGAGGTACCTGAAAAAAAATCCATCATCCGAAGCAACAATAAAGCCAGCCATACACCACAACAGCAACTAGAGAGGTAAAGGCCAAAATTTCATCATCCGAAGCAACAATAAAGCCAGCCATCCACCACAACAGCAGCTAAAGAGGTAACTGACAAAATTCGTCATCCGAAGCAAAAAGGCAGCAGTTCTTCACCAGTCAACTTGTACTGTAAGTCGTAAAATTTAGAATTATCCTCCTTATTGTTTTATCGGTTTTGTTTAGCACACAAACAAATCACAAACCGAAATTTTGTATTGTACGTAGATTTTGGCTGCTTGCGGGCAGTCAGTCCGTAAGGTAAGATAAGTGAGTGGGGACTTGGCACAGGATATGGGCCCAACTAAAACCCCAGCCTCGTGTCCAATGCCCTCCACTTCCGTCTTACGGACTACCCGATAAGAGCGTCAAAGCTCAGCTCACATTGGAGCCATAATAGCCCGGTTCATTAACACTTTTGTCACACCTTTTTCATATTATATAAGTAAAAATACGGATAGCGAATTATAAATATTGAAAGCCTGCATCGAAAAGCCATAAAATAAATTTAGAAAAGCAGCAACACAATAGCCCGGTTCATTAACACTCTTGCTAAGCACATTGTAAATAAATATAAACGTAAAATTGTATAATTCTTGATTCAATATTGAAAGCCTGAACCCTCAAATAAAGATTAATAAAAGAATAAAAATAAAAGAAAGAAAATGTTAATAAAACAATAGTCCGGTGTCATATAAGTGAGGTCTATCCCTATTTAAGGTCATTAAATATTCCGTCGTTATAAATTATGATAAGTCATCTTCACTGGTAGAACACAAAACCGAAAAAAAACTTTCATCTTAAAAGAAAAGGTTTATCTGTTAATTTTGAAACTATATAAAAGAAGTTAATCTTCTAATCGCAGTGTAAAGAAAAACAACTATCTAAAAGAAAAAGTAAAGTACAGTTCGAACTGGTTTAGGAGATAGGGTTTACAGTGAATATATTGTTGTACTTAGGATTTAAGAGTGAAACAAAAAAAAATATAAAATTAAAAATATTTGGACTGATTATAATTAATATAATTAATGAACAAAACTTGAAAACAATAAATTAATGAATTGCAAATAGTAAAATAAAAATGTACCATTAATAAGCTGATGACGTGAGGTAAGGTATGAAAGGGGGTGCATGAAAGGGGTAGCTACCACATCTGCTGTCAGCTGCCATGGAATAGGGGAGGGGCACCGTAGCCTTTAACACCTAGACGCTACGGTTGTGTGGAAAGTGAGTCACGTGCACTGGCACAAATTTTGTACTGGTTTTCTTTCGCCAACTCTGCGACGAATCCCGTCCAAGCCCGCGAGCCTCAGCCGTGCCTCAGCTGCAAAGTTGCCAGTGCTGCGGAATGGGCAGGAAGAATTAAAAATGCAATGTCATCATTGATAGGCCCAGTGCGGGTTGAAATACAAAAATTTTTTCAATTTGTTTTTTTAAAACAGTACAGTTATGGCGCCCAACGTGGGCCACGAAAGATCGGAAACGCGGCACACACGAACACCTAGATGCTTGTACAATTCCGATAAGGCAGGCAGCCACCTCAACATAGAGTTGTCTGGCTTATCGTGAAATTTTCATTAAATTGTAATAACAAAAGCATATCCATTGTATGACCATTGTGGTAAACGTAAGTGAGTCCGGATGTTTGACATTGTCACTCCGTAGCCACTTCGCAATCGGTAAGTCTCACTGGTCGATCGAAAGATACGGCGATTGCGACAGATTTGCAGGAAAGGTGACAGAAAGTCCACGTAGCATAATGCAAGCTCCTGTTTGCGTCTGATACTTTTCCAGCAACCCGATTTATGGCAAAAACAGTTTACAATTTTTTAAATAGAAAGATTGAACAGCCGTGACGCACAAGTACACGAAAGAAAAATTGCAACCCCTAAATACCTTACCGAGCGGAATCTGAAAATTTTTACAAACAACTATTGATTTAATGGAAAATTTTTATCAATAACAATTGTAAATGGAATTTTTTTTTAAGTACCAATAATTTAATCGAAAATTTTTAGAAATATCTATTGCTTTATATGAAAGTTTTTACAAACGACTAGTATTTTAATGAACATTTTTTTTGGATAGTTTTGATCAATTCGATTTGGATACAAGTAACAATTGGAAAACAATTACAGGTCAATTAAATTTTTACGGAGTGAACAAATTTTGAAGATACAGAAACACAAATTGTCAAAAGTAACCAGTTGAAATTTGTGGATATCTTGGTAAATTCTATACACATTTGTGAGTTAAGTAATACAAAAAAAAAAAAATAATCATAAAACTATAAATCTTGTCACAATTTAGAATCATTAACAAAATTCTGCAGCTCTTAAGCAAATTCAACGGTATTGGATGAACGTTTTGGATATTGATTTGAGAATACATTTTTACATTTTTGAAATTTAGATAAAGATTTAGTATGCTTTGCCATATTTTATAAACAAGATCTGGTGCCTAAACTTACGTCGTTCACATATTATATTCATTTGGAGACATCGGACAAATAATCTTGAACCTTTTTGAAACTTTACTGTATTTTTATTCTTTTAAAATTTTGATTTTTGGGTTTTTCTTGTAAGTAAAGAATAATACCCTTGCACCTGGTCAAAAATCACGCCTGACAAGATCAGTCACCTCAGCTTGAAATATTAGCAGCGTTATCGCGAAAATCAGGTAGGTTAACAATTGTAGCTAATCGATAGGTAGCTAAACCATCATATAGACCCAAACCCATCGGCGAGACATTGTATAATGAGAACGCGTTCGGCAAGTAGGATGGAGGGAAAGACAGTTACAACCACAAGTACAACTACAGTTACAACCACAGCCACGAATATAAGTACAACAACGTTGGTTCCAACTACGTCTACAACTACAACCACAGACACGAATATAGCCACAACTATGTTGGTCCCAACTACGTCTACAACTTCAACCACTGCGGCGGGGATAGTGATGGCCGAAGGCAGTAGCCCTCGACAGGAAGCGACTGTGGAGGCACATAGAAACCAAGATGATCTGGAATCAAGCGGGCGAGTAACTACACCGTGGTAACTCCACCATACAGCAATATGAGCTCGCGCGGAATACGAGAAGCCTTCAGGAACGTCAATGTGAGTTTCAGACCTAGAGACCCCCGTGAACAACAACAGACATCAATAAATACGTCAGTGACCAGAGAAGATTTGAGAAGCCTGGAAGACAGACTGGCTCAGCTTATACCGAATTTAATTCAACAAAGCTTGAACAATATGACCTCAAACCAACGACTGGAAACACCGTCGGAAGCAAATAACTTTATCGTGCCAAATTTGTCTTACCCACCACCGACAATAACATTAGATAACAATAGACAATCAAATGCCCAACAATGGCCAAACCCATATTCGAGCAGTTTTTACCCAAGAAATGATAGAAGTGCCAACCCGAGACACAACCGTACAAACCAGACTCGAGTAAATTTAAACCCGTCCAGCAATGACTTAAACACTGAGAATAACTTACAATACACGCCAACCACAGCCATTAGAGTGGACAAGTGGGGAATTATATTCGATGGTACCCCTACAACTACGAGTGTGGAGGATTTCGTATTTAGGGTAGAAACTGCAGTCCGATTTCGGATGCGACTGGAGGGAAGTGATCCGATCGTTTCATCACCTTTTAAGTGGTACCGCCCGTGATTGGTTTTGGGATTGTAGGCGTTTCAATGACATTTCGCTGTGGACAGACTTAAAAGCAGCATTACTAGCACAATTTCACAGGTATGATAGCGATTTTGACATCCAAAGGAAAATACTTGATCGTAGACAGCAGAGTGCAGAATCCTTCGATGATTTCTATAGTGCTGTAATCAAGCTTCGAAATCAATTGAGTAGCCCTATTGGAGAGCGCGACCTTATCGGAATCATGAGAGGAAACCTTAAAGCATCCATGGCTCAACTGCTGTTTTCCGTGCCACTTACTACTATAGCTCAATTCGCAAAAGAATGCAGGAGAGCAGAAAACTTAATAAATAGTCAACGGCATTTTAGTAGCAGAATGCAAATGAGAGCGGTGAATGAAATAGCAGAAGTGTTAGACGAAACGGAGGAAACACCAGAACTGGAAGCATTTGAGACAAGCAGGAACATTGTTTGCTGGAACTGCAAAGAGGAAGGTCATACGTTTTTTGATTGCTATCAGGAGAAACGCCGCTTATTTTGTTACAAATGTGGTATGGAAGACACGGTTACTCCTAGATGTCCAACATGCCAGGGAAACCGAAAAACGGACGCGACTCGAACAGGGATGGGAGCGCGGCCCAAGCTTCTTCATCCCAAGAACCAGTAAAAGTGACACGCGCTACCGCAAAAAAAGACGTGAATCTAAGAGATTTGAACAAAGTTATAAAAGACCAAGAAATGCCAAAGTAATCTTAACAAATAACAGCCGGACGCCTACAACAAATTCACCGAGATACGACAAACCATTTCACATAAGAGCCCGAGAATATACTGAAGCAAGAAAGAGGATTTTCGGAACTTCTGAGAAAATACGCAAAACACGTGAAACATATAACGACAGGAAACGACACAGGTTTGAAATAGCAGCAGCTAGCATTTATGAAGGGTTAGATACACGAATGTATTCAAGAATTGTACTTAATGACTGCCAAATAGAAGGATTTGGCAGTCATTTTTCCTGGTTCCCACACTCAAACTTCCATTATACCTCGGATTAGATTTTATGCGAAAATTCAATTTATTCAGGTTCGAAATCAATAGTGACACAAGGTCCCGCTTTTCCATACGCTCAACAGTTTTCAACAAACTCGGTTAGAAGATATAATCGAAATGTTCCCTTGTTCAGCAAAAAGTGGGCTTGGACACACGCACATGGAGACGCACCAGATTGACACTGGAAATGCAGTACCGGTAAAGGAGAAGCACTACCCCGTATCACCAGTGGTACAAAACTTAATGTATGGTGAACTAGACCGGATGTTTTCTTTGGGAGTCATCGAAGCTAGTGAAATCCCTTGGAACAACAGAGTTACGTTTGTGCAGAAAGGAGCTCAAGTACTTAGGATACATTGTTGGTGAGGGCAAATTAAAGCCAGATCCAGAGAAAATTAGAGCCATAGTAGAGTTAAATTACCCAACAACGTTAAAACAGGTAAGAAGCTTCATGGGTACCACGGGATGGTATCGGCGGTTTATAC
The DNA here is from genome assembly GCA_944452675.1 of Tachina lurida. Lineage (NCBI taxonomy): Eukaryota > Metazoa > Arthropoda > Insecta > Diptera > Tachinidae > Tachina > Tachina lurida. The sequence goes on from OX101754.1 coordinate 73,663,318, forward strand.
CAGAATACGCTACGGTTACGGCACCTATCACAGAAACACTGAAAAAAAGCAAGAAATTCATTTTCACCGAGGAAGCAAAATTAGCATTCGACAATCTAAAAACAAAATTAACTGCCAGTTAGAGATGCTAATCGGGACAGGTTTTTTGAAATCCCGGGCTTCGGGATTTAGTGATGGAGTCTCGAAATCCCGAACCGGGACCCCGGGATTTTCGGGACTTACAAAATCCCAAAAAAATTGTGCACAAATGTGCGTCTATATATTAAAAATAATATTTTAATTTTACAAAATATTTTTGTTTTGCATATTTAAAGGGTACTTATACAATTCAGACATTAAATTGCAAATTTTCATTGAAAAGTGCAATGTTTGTAACATTTTTCCTAGAAAAGAAAAAGTCATAAGATATATTATGTATATACCATATACTATTATCTACTAAAATATTTATTCAAAGCAAATTTTTTATTTTAACTTTTTATAACAGGGAGTTTCTAATAATTTTTGATGTAGAAGATGACAGTCAAAGACATTATTTATGCAAAAAACGGGATCCAGATAATCCCGAAAATCCCGGGCTTTAAAATTAAAAAATCCCGGGCTCCGCGATTTGAATAGTCCCGAAAAGCCCGGGATTTCCGGGCTCGGGATTTCCCGTTTAGCATCTCTACTGCCAGTCCAGTCCTCCGGCACCCAAACTTTAATCAACTCTTCTTCATACAATGTGGCGCCTCTGATGTGGGAATGGGGGCCGTATTGTTTCAAGAAGGTGAAGAGGGTGAACACCCGATTGCATATTTCTCAAAAAATTTTTCATCTGCCCAAAAGAATTACTCAGTAACGGAGAGGGAGTGTCTCGCAGTAGTAACGGCAGTAAAACGGTTTAGACCCTATCTATATCGAACTAATGGACTTCGTAATAATAACGGATCTCTCCAGCCTGAAATGGCTGATGACCCAAAAAGATTTAAGTGATCGTCTAGCAAGATGGAGCCTCCAGTTACAAACTTTCTCGTTTAGAATTCAACACAGAAAAGGATCGCAGAATGTAGTACCGGACACACTATCTCGATACCCGGTGGAAGAAATGGAAGAAATAATAAAACCGAACGTAGACTTAAATTCTCCAGAATTCGAAGAAGCCGAGTACCGTAGCCTGTGTGAGTTCATAAATAGTAATCAGAGTAGTCTACCCGATTTAAAGGTCGTAAATAACAAAGCATATAAAAGAACGAGAACATATGATGGAAATATCGCTCGAGAGGAACATTCGTGGAAACTTTGGATCCCTGCAGCCCTAGCTAGTGACATTATCGAGCAGGCACATAGTGCACTAACCGCAAGCCACGGAGGAGTTGGGAAAACTATCAAAAGGGTAAAAGAATGGTATTACTGGCCGCACATGAATGCTCAAATCAACGATTTTGTTAACCAATGCGATACGTGCAAGGCATGCAAGCCGTCTAACCGGATACTAAGACCTCCGATGGGCAAAGAGCCAGAGAAGACCGTTTCAGAGAATCTACATAGACTTTCTCGGTCCATACGTACAGTCAAAGAAAGGAAATAATTTAATTTTCATTGTATTAGACTATTTTTCCAAGTACGTGCTACTATGGGCAATGCCAAAGGCAAACGCTAAGAAAGTAATTAGTTTCTTAATACAAGAGGTTTTTTATAAATTTGGGTGTCCGAAAACGATTGTCTCAGACAATGGCCCACAGTTCGTGAACAAAGACTTTGCCGCAATGACAAGCAGTTTTGGTATCGAGCACATGCGCACCGCAAATTATGCCCCTCAGGCCAACGCCTCAGAAAGAGTGAACCAATCCGTCCTATCGGCAATACGATCCTACCTGTCAGAAAACCAACAGGAATGGGACTTGCATCTATGTGAAATTGAATGTGCACTGAGGTCGGCAGTGCATACAGCGACAGGTGTAACGCCTTATTTCATATTATTTGGCACAAACATGATTACCCATGCCTCGGCTTATAAACTTGTGAGGCAACTAGACTTAGTGGAGGACTCGGAAAATCTAGTCGAAAATAGAAATGAATTCATGGAATTGGTCAGAGAAAATGTAAAGAAAAACGTGCATAAGAGTTACGCAACTAACGCTCGATGATACAATTACCTATGTCGTGAAATGAAGTTTAGACCAGGATAGGAAGTGTTCCGACGTAACTTTCAATTGTCAGATTTTTCGAAAGGAATCTCAGCCAAGTTATGTAAAAGATTTGTTAAGTGCCGAGTAGCTAAAGCCGTAGGAAACAGCCTGTACGCGTTAGAGACATTGCAAGGTAAGCCTATCGGGATTTATCATGCCAAAGATCTGAAGGCGGGATAATAGGACAATCACCCTGAGATTTTTATCATATTAGCAATTTGGATTGGTCCGATTCAAACTATCTGGTAGAGAAACAAGGAAAATTTTTGCCCCGTGTAAAACGTGAATTTAGGTAGTGGGGATGACAGGAGTGTGCTGCCAGAACAAATGAAACATAAAAATACAACCCGGCCGAGCGAAGTAGGCTGCAGTGCGTGGACAATGGCGGAGGATCGCGATGGCCGCCTTTTTCGTTTCCGGCATTTTGAAGTTCTTTTGGATCAAGACGGTGAAAACAGGCAGTTCGTCATCGGTAATCATCAGGCCAGTTAAAGGCCAAAACATCATCCGAAGCAACAATAAAGCCAGCCATCCACCACAACAGCAGCTAAAGAGGTAACTGACAAAAATTTCATCATCCGAAGCAACAATAAAGCCAGCCATCCACCACAAGAGCAGCTAAAGAGGTAACTGACAAAAATTCCATCATCCGAAGCAACAATAAAGCCAGCCATACACCACAACAGCAGCTAAAGAGGTAACTGACAAATATTTCATCATCCGAAGCAACAATAAAGCCAGCCACCCACCACAACAGCAGCTAGAGAGGTAAAGGCCAAAATTTCATCATCCAAAGCAACAATAAAGCCAGCCATCCACCACAACAGCAGCTAAAGAGGTAACTGACAAAATTCGTCATCCGAAGCAAAAAGGCAGCAGTTCTTCACCAGTCAACTTGTACTGTAAGTCGTAAAATTTAGAATTATCCTCCTTTTTGTTTTATCGGTTTTGTTTAGCACACAAACAAATCACAAACCGAAATTTTGTATTGTATGTAGATTTTAGCTGCTTGCGGGCAGTCAGTCCGTAAGGTAAGATAAGTGAGTGGGGACTTGGCACAGGATATGGGCCCAACTAAAACCCCAGCCTCGTGTCCAATGCCCTCCACTTCCGTCTTACGGACTACCCGATAAGAGCGTCAAAGCTCAGCTCACATTGGAGCCACAATAGCCCGGTTCATTAACACTTTTGTCACACCTTTTTCATATTATATAAGTAAAAATACGGATAGCGAATTATAAATATTGAAAGCCTGCATCGAAAAGCCATAAAATAAATTTAGAAAAGCAGCAACACAATAGCCCGGTTCATTAACACTCTTGCTAAGCACATTGTAAATAAATATAAACGTAAAATTGTATAATTCTTGATTCAATATTGAAAGCCTGAACCCTCAAATAAAGATTAATAAAAGAATAAAAATAAAAGAAAGAAAATGTTAATAAAACAATAGTCCGGTGTCATATAAGTGAGGTCTATCCCTATTTAAGGTCATTAAATATTCCGTCGTTATAAATGATGATAAGTCATCTTCACTGGTAGAACACAAAACCGAAAAAAAACTTTCATCTTAAAAGAAAAGGTTTATCTGTTAATTTTGAAACTATATAAAAGAAGTTAATCTTCTAATCGCAGTGTAAAGAAAAACAACTATCTAAAAGAAAAAGTAAAGTACAGTTCGAACTGGTTTAGGAGATAGGGTTTACAGTGAATATATTGTTGTACTTAGGATTTAAGAGTGAAACAAAAAAAATATAAAATTAAAAATATTTGGACTGATTATAATTAATATAATTAATGAACAAAACTTGAAAACAATAAATTAATGAATTGCAAATAGTAAAATAAAAATGTACCATTAATAAGCTGATGACGTGAGGTAAGGTATGAAAGGGGGTGTATGAAAGGGGTAGCTACCACATCTGCTGTCAGCTGCCATGGAATAGGGGAGGGGCACCGTAGCCTTTAACACCTAGACGCTACGGTTGTGTGGAAAGTGAGTCACGTGCACTGGCACAAATTTTGTACTGGTTTTCTTTCGCCAACTCTGCGACGAATCCCGTCCAAGCCCGCGAGCCTCAGCCGTGCCTCAGCTGCAAAGTTGCCAGTGCTGCGGAATGGGCAGGAAGAATTAAAAATGCAATGTCATCATTGATAGGCCCAGTGCGGGTTGAAATACAAAAATTTTTTCAATTTGTTTTTTTAAAACAGTACAGTTATGGCGCCCAACGTGGGGCACGAAAGATCGGAAACGCGGCACACACGAACACCTACATGCTTGCACAATTCCGATAAGGCAGGCAGCCACCTCAACATAGAGTTGTCTGGCTCAATGTCATCATTGTTAGGCCCAGTGCGGGTTGAAATACAAAAATTTTTTCAATTTGTTTTTTTTAAACAGTACAAGACGATATGTTTTTTGCGTCTGACTTGTCAAATTTCCCAGTGTAAAACATGTACATGTCGTGTGGTACCTTTAAAACTTTGCTTCTGTAAAAGTCAGACGCAAAGTCTTCTGACAAAATTTCAATTAGAGCGTGTTCTATTTACTTCTGACAAAGCCTCTGACATCAGCTGTTTTTGTTATGCAAAATATGTCGGCAAAAATCTATGCCGTGAGGAAAAATTTAGCGGCGTTCCGCTATTGACGGAAGGATTAGCCGGCTGAAGTTGATATATTACAACACCTATATATTTGTTTTTTTAAACTATTAAATAACAATAATGCATTAAAATTGCGTTGCATTTTTATATTCTAACATGATTCTTCGAATTTAAAGAAAAATTCCTTAAAATGACTGAAGTTTTTACGGCGTAAAGAAACATTTTTGTGCCGGCAACACTCCATTTTGAAACAGAGGCCGACATAGGTTTGTGCAAAAGCAAAAAAAAAACAAACACAGACAATGTCAGACGTATTTGTACATGCACGTTTGTGACCAAATATTATAAACCGTCTGTAAAACAACAATTTTGACAGACATGCAAAATTACATCTGAGTTGAAAAGTTGAAATGTCAGACGTAAAAAACATGTCGTGTACGACCTGCTTTAATAAACACTTTCCAGTATTAATTGTTACAAATTCATAACAATTTTTAGTAAATAAACAAACCTAAAGTTATACATATATATTGTTTTGAACAGTCTTCCATCTGTCCAAATAAATCATGTATTTTATGTATTTAAAAACAGAATTACTGTGTTTTCATTTGGATTGATAAAAATCGGCATTTTTTTATCTAAATCGGCATATGATGGCTTTTTAATGGAAAAAATAAAAAAATCGGCACTTTTGGCAGCCCTGCATCACCATCGAACTATGTAATAATATTGTTCGATCTCAAACTGAAAAAAAGGTTATCGAAAGCGACGATTAGTGCCCAGTTCTTCATCAACTGAGAACCTAAAGTTCAACCGATTACATATTAAATATGTATCTCTAACGGTAGGGCTACCGAATTTAAATAAACTTTCATTGTTTGGTTAAAATGTCTTATATTAAATAAATTTAAAATCAATAATTCCACGTCTTAAAATAACGTAGCACAAACCTCATGGACAGTGTTATTTAGAAGATAAGCTGGACGTCCAATACCAACTATTTAAATTTTCAACTTGGTTTTTAATAAATACCATTTTTCAAAAATAAAAAAAAGAAGAGAGTTGTCTTAGGACATCCGGTTATAGCTTTGCTACTTAGTTATTTAAAACAACTTTCATGTGTGAAATAACAATGCAATAAAATTATATTATGTATATGATGATGTCAAATTCTCTGCAAATATTTCAAAACGTTTCCATTTATTTCCCATTATTGTCTTTTCTAGCGGCGTGCGATTAAATTAATGTATTGTTTGTGGCTGGTGACAGGTGTTAGCCGGGTTACAACCGATCGGCGCTGTTCTCTCGTTTGTGCTCATATGCAAAAACAAAGCAAAAACAAATTGAACAATCGTTCTCATTGTTCTTGTTTTGTTTTTGTTTCACTCACTTCAAACAACGAAACAAAACAAAATCAAACAATTTGTTTGGTTTATTTTCGTACTATACTTTTAAGTACAAAGAAATCAAAACAAAAATAAATTTGAAACTGTAATAGTGTCGATTATTTTTGTTACGAAAATTATTTCGTAACCCCTGTATCGCGAGATAAATAGCAAAGCTATAAAAATTAATTATTTTCAAAAATATATGCATGCGCGCGTCTTCTGACTGCATATCTAAGTTGTCCGTGAGAGTATCAAATGTGTTACGGTCCTTTTTCATGTTAAATAGTATAGTAAATATAGATAGTACTAACTTTCCCATCGCTGCTCACAGCACACACTCAGTCCTTACCCTACGTCTACACCTGATATATTTTTATCATGACAAATGTTAAATTCCATATATAAAAAAGAGCTAACATAAAAAAAATTATTTTTCAATATAAAATTTGACTTTTGTTATGATAAAAATATATCAGGTGTAGACGTAGGGTTAGCAATACGAAATACACATGCACACATGCAGTAACAGCAATACGAAATACACAAACAACTTTGTCTTTTAGTTTGTTGTCGTTATTCACTGTATATACGCAAATGCAAAGCAACAAAATTATTTCTTTTTTCCTTGAACAAATTGAGCAATCGTTTTCACTGTTTTTGTTTCTCTCACTCCAAAGAATTAAACAAAAGAAAATCAAACAATTTGTTTCGTTTATTTTCGTGCTCTGGTTTAAGTACAAAGGAATCAGAACAAAAATAAATTTATAACTGTAATAGTGTCGATTATTTTTGTTACGAAAACTATTTCCTAACCCCTGTATCGCGAGATAAATAGCAAAGCTATAATAAAATGTCTTAAAAAAGTTGGACTTTCCCGGTCGCAATTTTTTTTCCAAGGACAAAGATCCCAAACAAACAGTACAGTGTCCGGGAAAAAAAGTAAACAACAGCCCTAATTATTCTCAAATGATTTTTGAAAGTCTGTGCATAAGATAAGAGGCAGGACACATCAATCAGGTACCCGCATTTCTGCAACAAATATTACAACAGCAATAACTGCATGAACTTTGTTTCTATAAATTACCTTCATACTTTTCATAACAGGGTAGCATCATTAGATTGTATGTTTATTATAGGAAATGTCAAACACCATACAAAACTGAATATTCGTTAGGTGTTTATGGATACCCAAATAAAAGCATGTTTTTAGGCTTATACCTACACAATCCAAATTTGACATTTGACTTGGTATAATGACATTAGTCACCTGGTGTAGTGCTGCCACCTAATAAATGCGCCTTGATAAGAGGTTTGTCACTATTCAAAATGCATGGTTGAAGTCTACTGCTGATTTGATATTTGAAAGCAGGGTTTAAAAAAACTAATATATTTACTAAAAATTATCAACATATTAAATAATCTCCAATGAAAACTAAAAAATTATTTTTCTGTTACGAAATAATTTCATAGCACTATATAAATATTTCATATCTTCACACTATTTAATATTTTCCATAGCAAACAGAACAGAAATATTTTTGTAGTAATATTTTTCTATGCACATAAAATGAAAATAAATCCACAATAATATTTTACGCAGTAAACAGATTTTCATTTTTGCATATTAGCTTGTGTAATATTGTTGTGACTGCAAAATATTATAGCACACAAATATTATAAACGACAGCTACCGAAAAAATATGCATAGAAAAATATTTCAACACGAAAAATGTGTGCTACATAAATATTTTGCCATTCAACCACTATGAAAAATATGATAAATGAAATATGAGAAAATTTAAATATTTGAGAGAAAAATATGTAGATATGCAAACAAGAAATATTGGCATTTTGAAAATATTTTCAAGAAATATTTTCAAAAAATATGCATATTTATGGCACAAAATATTTTTCTCTCATTATGAAACGTAAAATGGAAAAGTGAAATGTTGAAGATTGAAATGAGTGTGGGCATTTGACTATGCGTGTATGTTGTATATTCATGTGTGTACTTATGTAAATTATATGGAATCAAGTTACGCAAAGTTTATTAGCATTATTATTATTAATAATATTAATAATAATAATAATTTTAATTATTGCTTTTTTAAATATATTTTACTTAGAATGTGTAAGTAATTAAAATGTTCACTAAGGAAATATTTCCTTCTAGGATGAGCAAAATGGAAAAATTATTAGATAAAAAAATACGTTAATTTAACTTATTAGGTAGGACAAACTTGCCCTCAAGTTATCGCTCACTTTTAGTTACAGCCTGTTTTCAGGAGACGAGTCATTCATAATAATCGCTAACAAATGAGCGGTTTTCTTTTTTAGGTTTTTAGAACGCGACTGTTTACGTTTTTTACTAAATAACGTAACAACTGTCAATTTATTTTGGTTTTTATTAAACGATTTATCTCGTCATAAGCGTCAAGGTGGACGATTGAAAATTCTAGTCGTGTTTAACAAAAGTGCATAAAAATAAATAAAATTTCGACAAAAGCAACATAAAATTTTAATTGCAGAGAAAATAAATAAACAGTGACATAAAATAAAACAAACAAAATGGAAAGCTCAACAAAAAAAGGTAAACATACATAAGTATATATATTTATGTATGTACATGTACATATATCTATGTATGTATATACCAGTAAAATTATACTTTCATATTAATAATAGTTTTGATTATTCAGCATCAAAATGACAACAGAAACGCAGCTTGAGCAGTTGGTCGCCTGCATGGAAGAGTTTCCTCATTTGGCCACAGGAAGTCCGCAGTTCGGGAGAAGCAAAGATTTCTATCAAACTTTTGTAGGCCCGCACGATCAAATATACATTTCCATAAGTTTGCATTTTGTTAAGAAGCTGTGACGGTCACCAGTGGAAACGTTGATAACATAAATAGGTCTCTACAGAAGTGCTACCAAGCACTTGTATTTTTGTTATGTCGTGTAAACAGTGAGTTAAATTATTTGCAAAATTTCTTATTGGCAAAAACATATGATTGATGAAGCAAGGCAAATTCGGTGTAAGTACGACCAACAGGGACATATATGTTTCTGACGTCACCTTGTTAATTTTACTGTAATTGTCGGTCTAAATAGTGGTATAGAGATTTATACAAGGGAAAAAGAGATAACCTTATGCAAAGGTCTGAACTCGACAAGGTGACCCAAGTGACATTGAAAAGAGTTGTCAAAAATAAAAAAGATGGAGGTTTTTTAAAAACAAAATGCGGCAAAAAAATCAGAAGTTTTTTTTTGGGAAAATGAGGTTTGTGTTTGACAAAGAAAAAAAGAGTTTGAGGAAAAGATAGACGCTCAGAAATTAAGTAGCAGAGAAAGAAACAAGTTGAAAAAAAAAACTAAAGCAAGCTAAAATAAAGAAAATTAGAAGGAAAAACTTGTGAAAGTGCAAAATAATATACGCCAGAATTATTCGAAAATAAATCTAGAGATAAGCGTGTATTTAGACAGTTGAAACCGAAAATACATATAAAAAAACATCGAGTCTCATAAGTCGCGATAAAAGCATAAAAAAAGAAACAACGAGTCTAGTGCAGAAAGAAAGATCTTGAGGCTTTTGTACAAAAATAAACGCAGCACAGTATCAATAGGCACAGGCCCGTACCCGTGCAGCTGAAATAAACAAAAAGGGAAACAGCGAATTTGTGGAGCAATTACTTTTTTGGAACTCCTCACCCAAAGATAAGTCACCACCCGGCTACACTCCCAAATCACCAAATCAAGATAAGTACTACCGCGCCTCACGTGTGTTGTATGGTAACATGGCATACACACGTTGTCTACATACACATTTATGGTATATTTTGTAGTTATAAAGAAAAAAGAAGAAATAAATATACGTATACACATTGACCATGTCCCCACAAACAACCTCAAGAACTACTCAGAAAATTTTTCTTTCGGTTCTGGGTTAAGTAAATCCAAATAAATAAAAAAAATAATCCCCATAATTACAACATACACTTTAAATTCAAGCAATCACAAAAAAATGATATTTACAAACTATCTAAACCTAAATTCAAATACAAGTCAAAACATATCCATTTAATGTTAATTGAACTCTACTACTGATATTTGAACAATTAAAAATCGGATCTGTTTAGTCTTAAATGCGAACGGATATATCCACTTACAGTAAATAAATCTAAATACACATTTTGTTATTTATAAAAGTGATAAAGTCAGTAATTTTAAGCCCACTGTCCTGCTTGGCTAAATGTGGCAATACGCACGTACTAACTTCCGTCCTAACTGTCTGTTCAAATATATATCTACCTCAGTATTAGTATTACAACAATAGGATTATATACAAGTGGAGTTAATAAATACTTAAAATTTGTATTAGCCTAAAAAAAAGAATACAGCAAATTATACATTTTAGTATGTAATGAAAATAATTAGATATAAGTTGTAGTTGTCTGTTATTCATCACTCAATGTAATTATATTCACCCATATATCGATGCATCGATATATCTAGATTATATTTAAAGGAAAATAATAAAATTTAATATGTACAATATTTGAAAAGAAAGAATTTTCGTAAAATGTGTTAATTAATTCGAAGGTTGATGAGTAGTTAAGCAAACAGGTTGGTTATTCAAACAAAAATTAGGGACATTACTATTTATTTCTTTTCAGGCACCAGTAATGTCATGGACAACGTAACAACGTTGTGAGGGGTGGGCAGCCTGCCTGGGGAAACAACATCGTACTCCAGTCTTGAATCCATCTTTATAGTCACAGTCCAAGATCCGTTCGCCGACATAAGGACACACAAAGCCTTTCCCCGTGTGTCCACTTATTTGTCCGTTGAGCTATCTATATTTGTTTTTCATCTTACAGGCACGATACATTTAAATGTGCAAACTAAGCAGAGAAAAGAACCCCCCATTCCGGCGAGCTATAGCCTAACATCTTCGTGCCACCTCCGCGGCTCAAACAAACACCATCGAAACAAAGAATCAAAAAAGGAGCATGAAAAATGTTTCCATGTCAGAAGCTGTGGATAGCTTATGATGTTGTATGTCCTGGAAGGGTCAGCCATACCCATGCCTGAGTTGCGACAACATCGGAGTTTGAATCAACTTCTGTCGTGTCACTAGGAATCAAGTTCGGCCATAGGCAAATTTGGAGTCATGGTTCGTAGAACTATAAAGTCAAACATCCATTAGCACAAATTTGTTGTTTGGCGGAATTAATTCCTTGTGATACAATTCAAAGTCTTCCGTCCATATCCGTTTCCGGTCCGTCAACATTTAAACTTAGTTCCGAAAAGTTTAAATTAACTTGGTAGAATACCGAAATAGATTGTTTTAATCAAAACAATTCTTATTTATATTTTTTTTGTGTACTCTTCTATATCGCCATTCACTGCTCTAAAAGTTTTTTTTTAGACCAGATGATAAACGGTATAAAATAAAAGATTAACGTGACTGTGGAGAGAAATGATTCAAGTTTATTTTTTTTGGATGGCCAACTGCAAGCAAACTACATAAATCAACCAAATATTTATATGACATTTAATTAAAGCAATTTGTAAAAAAAAAAATTTTTCTGTTTGTTCGAAGAACCAAATAACGAACCAACATTTAATTATAATATTAGAATATGCTAATAACAACTATTTTCATCAAATTTTGTCTTATTTACTAACAAATTAAACATTTGAGTATTGAACACATTTGCATGTAAACATTTTTTTTGTGATTTCCAGATTTATGCGTATGGTTAGTGCATGGTCAATGCGGACACTAATAACGAAATCATTTGTTTAAAATATTATCAAATTATCGTGAAACACGTACTTATCTTGTTTCTGGAATCCGAATTGAAACGAGGTTTCAAGTTCTCTTTTATACACTTACGTAAAGCTATACATATGTTTATCCCTTTTTCTCATCCTGTAGAGTAATTTTCAAATTGGTAACGATCATATGTCCATACCAATACACAAATACATTTTCCATATATTTACTTAGCAAATATTCACTACATATAATAGAGATATCACTGTCTAAAAATAAAACAGAAAAAAGTTTGGAAAATCTTGTTATAACTGCGATTCAATTTTAAAAAAAATATTCAGTTAGGTTCTCGTAACTATGCCAATGGTATTAAGATCGGATAGTAGAGCCGGTGCTAGTGGAAATACTGAATCGGCTCCTGCCGTAAACGTTTCGCCCAGTGCTCCTGGGCCTAGTAATCCAAATCGAGTAACTCCTCTATTAGATATCAGATTCCCACCTAATCTGGGACCCCAGACTACGTCGTCACCAGAAATTCACACGCCAGCGTACAGTAATATAACTGAAAGGAATACAAACGGCCAGAACCACGATCAGAATAGGTCAGGAAATAATAGAAGTAACTTATTGCGTTTGGACGAAGAAGTTAACCCAAGTAGGGCGATGAATAATAGTAATCAATCTTTGAGGGATCACGTTAGGGCATCAGTAGAATCTGCACAGGCAGGTATGATGAGGGATATACAGCAAAATATAAGTGAATTGATACCTAGGGTAGTAAGAGAGTCATTGAGAACGGAAAGAAATTTGCCACCGAATCACCCGAACTATAATTTCAACAATAATCCCCCTTTAAATCAACAAAATGTTCATCAACAATACGACAATCAGTATAACCAACCAGCCAATTACAATGTCCCCCCGCAACACGGAATTAGCCAACCGCAAAATTTTAGTAACCTTGGCCAAAACAATTTTCAACAACCTTCGCAATATCCTTGTCACCCTTATAACGAACACTATCCTCAATATACTTTTAACCCTCAAAATCAGTATCCCACACAAAATATGACATTTTGGGGTAGGCCTAGCACACCACTACAATTGGAAAAGTGGGGCATTAAGTATGATGGAACTTGCAAGGGACCTACCATTGAAGATTTTATATTTAGAGTAGAAGCTTTGAGAGAAGACTACGGTTGTCCCTGGAGTGTTGTAATGAAAGGTTTTCACCACCTGTTGACTGGAGATGCTTATGAATGGTTTTGGAATTTTCGAAAACAGAATCCAGTATGTGAATGGGGCACTTTGAAAGATAACATCATAAAAAAATTCCGACGGTTTCAAAGCGACTTTGAAGTCCATAGACGAATAATGGAACGAAGACAACTACCAATGGAATCGGCGCATTCTTACATCGCTGAAATCGTAAAACTAAAAAACCAATTGAGAAACTTTTACCCAGAAAACGAACTTGTCCAAATTATTAAAGATAATTTAAAAGATGGATTATCGCAACTAGTATTTCCCATTAAAATTAACTCAATTGAGCAACTGTTAGAAGAGTGCCGCAGAGCAGAAAGGAATCTAGGTAAGAGAACACCATATAGACATGTCCCTTCTTACAAACGCATTAATGAAGAAGAGTTTTACGAAGACCAAGCCCAAGAAGATCCGTTATTAGTTGAGGCAATTAAACATGAAAAGCTCACTACACCCCCATTGATATGCTGGAATTGCAAACAACCCGGACACTCTTTTGTTGACTGCAACGTATACCAACGAAATTTATTTTGTTATAGGTGTGGGTTCGAAAACGTCATAACCCCTAAGTGTCCGAGATGTTTGGGAAATGGCAAGATGAACATGCCAAGAACTGGGCCACCATGTTCAGGTCAGAATGTAGCCCAGTAAACGACAATTCTTTAAAATATTTTATAAGTCCCTCCGAGAATGAAATAGGCCCAGACTGTTATATACTACGTTTATACGCGCACTATTTGCAAATAAAATTATTTGCAAATAAATTAACTCACTGTTTATACGGCATAGCAAAAGTACACAAACTTGGTAGCACTTCTATAGAAAGTTTACTTATGTTGACAAAAAAATAGTGTAAAATGCACAAAATATCAAATAATTATTTGTTTTAATTGTTATTATTTGCTTCTATCAATGTTTTTTGTGCAATATTTATCCATTTATTGTTTTTTCTTATGAAACATTTGTAAGCGTGGCAACCTTTTCCATTTTATTTGCAAATAGTGCGTTAATCGTGAATAGTTTTCTGAATTAGTAAGTCGCAATGAAAACAATAATATGGCAACAATTTCCTGTTTTATTTGCAAATAAGCCCTGCGTATAAAAGTAGTAATAGACAAAGTACCAATAACTCACAAATAATTCTTGCTATACCTCACGCACGAATAAATGACATGGAAAAGTACAAAGTATGTACTGATGAAAAAATTAAACTGTCTTTCGAGGAACGCTTGGATAATTATAATAGGTGTAGGGACAAAATTGTCAATAGCCCGGCGAAAGAAATGGGAAAAAGAGTCAGAAAGTTAAGAGAAGATATGATACAAGAAAAAAGGAAAGAAGAGAAATAGCATCTGCATTTTTAAACTGTGAAAATGACATACGACCCTATATGGATGTCGAAATAAATGGTTTGAGACTTAGAGGCCTCATGGACAGTGGAGCGTCAATAAGTTGTCTGGGTAACGAATGTATAGATAAAGTTTACAAAATTGGAGTTAAAGTATTTGATTTTAAGTCAATGATAAAAACGGCAGATGGTAAAAATCACGATATAATCGGAAAAATAAAGGCTGACATTAAGTTTGGTACTAAAAGCGTAGAAACACTTTTGTATTTGGTACCAAATTTGAAACAAGATCTTATATTAGGGTACGACTTCTGGAAAAAGATAGGGATTAAAATGTGCATTGAAAGCATAGACGTAATGGAAAAGGAGGAGGCGACGGTCAATCCTAAAGTCCATCAGCTTTCACCGATACAGCAGCAAATTTTAGAAAATGTTAAAACAAGTTTTAGGTGTTTTAGTAAGTATGGGCTCGGTAAAACCAACCTCGAAACTCACTACATAGACACTGGTAATGCTCCAGCAAAAAAAATTAGGCACTATCCCGTAAGTCCGGCGGTCCAAAGATTAATGTATAACGAACTAGACAGGATGTTACAGCTCGATGTCATCGAAATTGCAACAACGTCTGAATGGAACAATCCAGTAACGTTAGTGGTCAAGCCACATAAAAATCGTTTATGCCTCGATGCTAGGGAGTTGAATAAAGTTACCCGGAAGGATGCTTATCCTCTCCCTAACATCGATGGTCTTCTAGCCCGCCTCGGCGATACGCATTTCATATCGGCTATTGATTTAAAAGACGCGTTTTGGCAAGTTCCATTAGAAGAATCGAGCAGGGCAAAAACGGCATTCACTATCCCAGGGCGTCCACAATATCAGTTCAAGGTTATGTCTTTCGGCCTTTGCAATGCCGCGCAACGTCTTTGTCGGCTCATGGACAAGATAGTACCCTCTGAGCTAAAAGATAGAGTTTTTGTATATTTGGATGATCTCCTTTGACGAACATATGAGAATGTTTGAAATAGTAGGTAAGAAGCTAACTGCAGCAGGGCTGACTATCAATATGCAAAAGTCAAAATTTTGTTATAGAGAGTTGAAGTACCTTGGGTATATAGTCGGTGGTGGTAAAATTAAACCAGATGATAGCAAAGTCAGCGCAATTTTAGACATCCATCCTCCCAAGACGCCCCGAGACGTAAGAAAATTTTTAGGCACGGTATGGTGGTATCGTAGGTTTATCGAAAACTTTTCGACGCTAACAGCCCCCCTTACTGATACCCTCAATAAATCCTCTAAATTCGTTTTTACCCCCGAAGCTCTAATGTCATTCAAAAAGCTGAAACAATGTCTAGTGTCCAGCCCTATTCTTGTTAGTCCTGATTTTGAAAAGCCATTTTTTGTCCAGTGTGACGCCTCGAACGTCGGTGTGGGAGCAGTCTTATTTCAAAAAGACGAAAATGATGATGAGCACCCTATCGAATATTTTTCGAAAAAGCTCAACAGCGCTCAAAAAAATTATTCCACAACCGAAAAATAATGTCTCGCTGTAGTACTGGCCATAGCGAAATTTAGGCAATATATAGAATTAATGAATTTTACCGTCATAACCGATCATTCCAGCCTTAAATGGTTGATGGGGCAAAAATACTTAAATGGACGATTGGCTCGCTGGAGTCTTAAGCTGCAAGCCTTCACATTCAATATAGAACACCGAAAGGGGACTAAAAATATAGTGCCAGACATGCTTTCGATATTGAATATGGAGGAGATTGCCTTAGAAACAACAAAAATTGTGGATTTCGATTCTAAAGAGTTTCAAAGTGCACAATACCTTACAATTATCAACACGATAGAACAGAACCGAGACAGACTACCCGATTTAAGAGTTCAGGAGGGTATCATTTATAAAAAAGTCAAGTTCGACCGTGAGGATGACGAAAAAGACTGTTGGAAAATCTGGCTCCCTGCTGGATTAACTAGCGACATAATGCGAAAGTCACACTTTGAAAACACGTTCCATGGAGGCGTATCGAAAACACTTCACAATATTAAAGAATTTTTATATTGGCCAGGTATGGTAAAAGATGTTAAGTTTTTCGTCAGTCAATGCGAAGTGTGTAAAGAAGTGAAACATCCAAAACACACTCTTCGGCCACTTATGGGCAGTAAGGTGTGTACAGAGAGACCATTTCAGAAAATTTATGTGGACTTTCTTGGCCCCATACCCCAGAACAAAATCGGGCAACGTTTATATATTTGTTGTATTAGACCACCTAACAAAGTTTGTTTTGCTAAGAGCTTTGCCGAAGGCGACCACTAAACTAGTTATAAAATTTCTGAGAGATGAAATATTTTATAAATTCGGATTGCCAGAGCTGTTACATTCAGACAATGGAAAACAGTTTACTTCAAGTGATTTCCAAAACTTTCTCCTGATGTTCGGTGTTAAGCACATCAAATCATCTTAACTTCCATACGAACTTATTTGCAACAAGATCAGTCCAACTGGGATCAGAATTTATCAAAAATCGAATGTTCCATCAGGTCTTCAGTCCACTCGTCGACAGGTGTAAGCCCCTATTTTGCCTTGACAGGTTACAACATGATAACACACGCACAGGCATACGATATACTGCGGAAAATAGGATCAATTGAAGACGGGGAGAATTTTGTACTGCCGAAATCATCACAAATGCAACTTATACACCAAGAGATTAAATTACAGGATGCGTACGCGAGGAATACGAAATCTTACAATAAAAGGAGCAGAAATATCAATTTTAAGTCTGGATAAGAAGTCTATAGAAAAAATTTGGTGCAGAGCAACTTCTCAAAGGGAATAAATGCTAAATTGTGTTATCCTTGGCTGAAATGCCGAGTAAGAAATGCCGTTGGAAACTGCCAGTATGAAATTGAAAATTTAAAAGGGCAACTTATTGGAATTATACATGCCCAACACCTGAAACAATAACGCCGATTCATATTAGCTAATTTTTTTTTCTTCTACTCTCTCAGCAGACAGGACTAGGACATAGTTAGTTTTTTTTGGTTGTAGAAGGAAATACCAAAGAATAAGGCCATATGCAATAATCGTTTCTTTTGTCTCATGTCAGAGTGTCGAGGGTTTGGTTAAAACATTTTTTTTGCTTACCTTATTAAAAAGGGGTAAACTTAAAACTCGATAAGGGAGTCTACCTCACAACGGCAACTCTGAACCTCGCTCAAGGCGTTGTTTTTTTTTCTGGAAAAAGCATTTTATTTGTCTCACTTCTCAATGAAAATTCTCAATAAAATAATGTTTGAAATGAACACTTATTACTATTTTTTTTACACACTTAAAAAAAAACCATTTATTCTGAAATCATATCCATAAACACTACATAAGGTATTACGAGATACAAAGAATTTGGAACTCAATACTAGCAGCACTACTTAATTCAGTTGTCCTGAATGTCCTTACAGCACAGACGTTTCGTGTTAGTTTATATGTTTCGATGATAATTTTTGCTAATTTGGTTACAAACACTTTTTTTTTACAGGAGATAGTGGCATGCCCATGAAATAAAAAAAAGAGGAAAGAGAGGACATATTTAAATGCGAATAGCCTAAAGTTCAAGTTTTGATATTAAAGTACGTCATGTATGCTTGTGTGCTGAATTTGCAAAGATGTTCGAATTTAAAATTTACCTCTCGATGATCCGAACTTATTAGTCATTTATTACGCGTGGGTATCATTTATAAACCCATTTGGGGGCTTCGTTTGTATAATTAGTGTTATTAAATGCAACCTGGTGAATAAACCTGACGTGGGAATAGTTTATGAACCTGTTTAAAATTTTTATGACTAAGGCCGTAATTCCAGTGGCAAAATTAATTGTTTTCACAATTGAAATCTTGTCTTAGTTTTTTTTTCATGAGAACTAAAAGCTTGCATTTTCATACTTATAAGTAAAGAAAAAACAGTTATACCTGCGCAGGCCTATAGTAAGAACATCTGATGCATGCTTACTTACTTAATTTTGTGGACTTATCTGGGACTTAGCAAATGTTTGAGAAAACCAAGTCATAGGAGAGATATTAATCGGGCCAAGTTCCCTAGCACTGGTTCTACTATCCATTCAATCGAATAAGCGAATGAAAGTAATTCGGTATAGTTTAAATTCAGCTTGGTTCATAAAAAATTTTTTTTTTTTCCATATATATATTTATTTATTGTATCTTCAAAAATGAACTAACAATAAGTAATCAAATCTTAAATCTAAATATAATTATTAGACCCGACCAGTATCGGACATAAACTTAGTGATAGTTATAAATAATACATAAGTAGTGATAATCAAAAAAGAAAAAAAAAAGTATTAAGCAGTCCCATCTGGAGTGTTGAGTATAAGAGCCCTTGTGTCCCTCTTTTTTAATCGGATGTGTCCAGTAAAGCTCAAAATATTACGGGCAAGCGGATTAGGATGTGACTCGAGTTTTGTTAAATATTTGCCTGCGTATTTTTCAATTTCTTCACTCACTAGTGGCATATTTACATCACGATGTATATTTGAATTTTTAATGTACCATGGAGCAGATGTTATCAAACGTAAAATTTTGTTTTGCATTCGTTGGATTTTCTCAATATTTGAAGCTGAAGCAGTGCCCCATAGCTGAATTCCATAGCACCATATTGGCTTCAAAAGCGACTTGTATATCAAAAGTTTGCAGTCTAGGCTGAGTGTTGAATTTCTGCCAATTAACCAATATATTTGAGTCAATTTAAGTTTCATTTGGGTTAACTTAGAGTCAATATGATATTTCCATGTAAGCCTTCGATCAAGGTGTATTCCAAGGTATTTCACTTGAGAATGTTGAGGAATATTTTGATTGTTGATTCGAATGGGTGAACAGGTATCTTTTCTTAGGGTAAACGTTATATGAACACACTTTTGTTCATTTACTTTTATTCTCCATAAATTCAACCATATTTCAAGCTTCTGGAACGCAAACGGCATTCGCCAACATAAAAATGAACTTGAGCACTTCCTCACGGAAAAAAATATTGATATAATGTTGGTCTCTGAGACTCATTTGACTTCGAGAAGCCTTTCTAAAATTTATGGCTACACCTTATATGATTCAAAGGACCCGAGAGGAAGAGCATGCGGTGGATCAGCAATTTTAATAAAGTCAAGACTCAAGCATTATATTATTGATAACATTTGTGAAGAACATTTACAAGCAACGAATATTTGTATTGAAAATTTTTCCAATAATTTTGTCATATCATCAATTTACTCTCCTCCTAGATTCGCAATTACTGAGCATCAATACGAGGATTTTTACAAATCTCTGGGTCCTTGTTTCGTAGCAGCTGGCGACTATAATGCTAAACACACGTTCTGGGGTTCGCGTCTTATTACACCCAGAGGTCGAGCGTTGTTCAATACAATTTCCAAAATGGGCTTGGATGTCATTTCAAGTGGGGAGCCCACTTATTGGCCTACTGACATACATAAAATTCCGGATGTAATAGACTTTGGCGTTATGAAAAATATCTCTAGGGATTTAATTCAAATTGAAGCTTCTCTAGATCTCTCGTCCGATCACTCTCCCACGATCGTTACAATTTGTAGCCCATTAAGAAGTGATTTACCTCACCCATATGCCAATTTGATAAATCGTGTAAATTGGCTGCGATTCAAAAAATATCTTAGTAGTCATTGCACGGAAAACATTACACTAAGAACACCTGATGATGTTGAATCTAACATTGCCAATCTTAACGAAAATATTAAGCAGGCTGCTAAACATGCCACTACCTCCTATCCGCAGACTGGGTTTAATAGACTATATTCTACAGATATTGAACGTCTCGTATGTGAAAAAAGAAGAGCTAGAAGGGAATGGCAACAGCACAGATCACCCCAGAATAAAATTAGATTTAAAGAGTGCACTAAGCGACTCCAAGAGCTGCTTGCACATGAAAAAACTGCATCTCTTAAAAACTATCTGGAAAATCTTGATGTCACACCAGCATCTGATTACTCTTTATGGCGTGCTGCTAGAAGGCTTAAAACACCCGTTGAGTTTAAACCACCTCTGCGCACATCTACCGGAGGTTGGGCAAGAAGCGATACTGAAAAAGGTAACATATTTGCTGCCCATTTAAAATACGTATTTACCCCAAACACATGTACTGGTGTAATTGATTTGCCAAATGTAGTCGCTCTACCCCCTCAACAAATAAAGTTTAAGACGCGTGATGTGCAAAAACTAATTTCTGAACTCAACCCAAAGAAAGCTCCGGGTTTTGATGGAATTAGTAACCAGATGCTAATAAAGTTGCCTCGTATTGCAATTAGAATACTGTTATTTATTTTTAACGCCATTTTACGACTGCAGTATTATCCAAATAGCTGGAACCTTGCCAAAGTTAAAATGATTCCAAAGCCGGGCAAAGACCTTACCAAGGCTGAGTCATACAGGCCAATAAGTCTCCTATCAACAATGTCAAAGCTTTTCGAAAAACTGCTCATGACAAAATTGTCCCCAGTTCTAGTTAATAGTGGGTGCATACCGGACCATCAATTTGGTTTTAGAAGTCAGCATAGCACCATTGAACAAACTCATAGATTGGTCCAATTTATAAGAAGAACATTTGAAGAAAAGAAGTATTGTTCTGCGCTGTTTATCGACGTTTCTCAGGCATTTGATAAAGTGTGGCATGAAGGCCTAATTTTAAAATTAAAAACATACCTGCCAATAAACGTTTTAAGTCTTTTGAAAAGTTACATTACTGCCCGGAAGTTCACTGTTGTGGAAGGAGACTTTATGAGCATGCCTGAAACTATCTCATCCGGTGTGCCACAGGGGAGTATACTGGGGCAAGTTTTGTATTTGATTTATACTTGTGATATGCCTCTGAGCAGCAATATCCACACTTCCACATTTGCTGATGATACAGCCTGCCTTAGTATGCATGAAAATCCTTACGAGGCATCCCGATATCTTCAAGAACACATTACCCAGCTGGAACTATGGTTAAACTTATGGAGAATTAAGGTAAACGAACAAAAGTGTGTTCAAGTAACATATACATTACGAAGAGATACGTGTTTACCCATTCGGATTAACAATCAAGTTGTCCCTCAACATACTCATGTGAAATATCTTGGTATACACCTTGATCGACGGCTTACTTGGAAACACCATATTGACTCTAAGTTAACCCAAATGAATAAACCAAAAATAAAAAACTTACTTTGTGCTGTAGGTGAATTTAACTTTAATCAAAGTTATTAATAATTTAAAAAATATATTATTTTAAGCATCTAAAGAAAAATAATACAGTACCACTCGTTATTTAAATATCCAAATTTTATTAGTTTCAGCAATAATCGTTTAAGTACATAGAAAGATGGAAATAAGAATAGAATGAACAAATAAAATACGTTTTTCCTTCTGAGTGTTTTTAGCAAATTAAGAGAGAAAGAGAAATCATGGCTTTATGATTGGCTAATATTCTTAACTGTTTTTAACTATCTTAGACACAAAAATGTAGAAGAAAAAATACATTCTGCACTGCTCCTATTGTCAATCTATCTGACAAAAAAAAAATCAAGCGAATACGTTGAGTTTAAGTCAGTTAAAATGGTTCTTAACTTTTTACACTTGCCTATTTATATATAGATAACAGCTACATTTGTATATTAAATCTTAATGAATTAATGGTTCTATACTTGAACAGAAATAAAATGTTAGCATACTTTGTTTTTAGACAAGAAAAGAAAATTTAAAAATTAGATTTTTTTTAACATAATGGCTATGTAAGTTTTTTTTTTATTTCACGAAACATATAAAAACAGTTAGATAAGGACACAATGGGTTATTCTAATATACAATTTCTATGAATAACGTAGGTAGGGAGGGTACAGACTAGTGGAAATGGAGACCAACAACTTAATTCGTTTTCCAAAATAAGAAATCTTTACATTCTTTATTGTTTTGTTTGTTTTTATTTATTTAATTTTATTTTTAACATTGTATATGGTTGAATCAGAACAATTTTTATAAATACTACCTAATAACTTAAAATTTTCTGTAACGAATAAATCCCATCTGAAGTAATTAAAGAATCCCCCAATTTCCGTTGGTATTAAAGGTAGTATACACTTCTGATGAATAGGGTTAACTTTTAGCATTCGTTACAACGGGTCCTGAACGCTTGTGTGGTTCTTCAACGGTTCTTTTTCGAAATAAGAGATATTTTAAATTATATATTGGATGGGTCTCATTTTTTTTTCAATTTTATATAATTTGGCTCAAGTTCAACGCGAAATAGAGGTTGAGAAATCTTTTCCCTATTTATTATGTTCGATACATTTTTTACTTTAAAACCCTGGAGGTCGAGAGCATCTTTTACTTCTTCAGGAGCAACATAGGAATCTATGCCCTTCAACACAATCTGCAGACCTTTAGCACTCTTGAGCTGATATGTGTAGAAATTTGTTTTACTTTTTTCAAATTCAGAAACCATTTTGCGAAAATCTTTTTCTTCATAAATTTGAATTTTCGTTTCATCAATATTACCACATTTTATTGGAACAATGTGAAATTTATTCTCACCAATGACCGAAATTAATTTTTTAATAAGAGCGTTTGAGTTTTTTCTCTTAAATATATTGGTGGCGTCTTGGATGTTTTATTCGCAGATTCAGCGGGTTTGTCATTGTCATCTTGCAATATTTTAAAACGGTTTTGCCGATTAGTAGAGGATGCGCTATTATCCATAGACATCTTTGGAGCTGATGCAATTTTAGTAGAATTTGGGCTTCGCCCGCGCTTTAAAATTGTAATGTATCTGTCCATTCCGACTTGGACCTTGGGTTTTGGGCTGCTCTTATCTTCAGTGACAACTTGTTTAAGTGATGACCACGAGCCCGAAGCGGATGATATCGCAGAGTTAAATGTAGAAGTACTAGGCAATAATGTCAACGATTCACTAGTTGGCATTGGACAAAGCGAAGTTGATCGCTGACGAAACTGTGGTTTTGCCGTTAGAAAAAGTCTATTATCAGATTTTTGATTTTTATTAAGAGCTTCAGAACTCACATCAAGTCTATTATCAGATTTTTTATTATTATTGTTATCATTATGAGCATCAAAACTCACAGTAAAATAGGCATTTCTGCCGTTAGAACTCACTTCACTATTTTTTTCCTTTGGGGTACTCATATAGAGTATTCCTCAAGGGTACTTTGTATGTTTTTTTGTTTACGGGTTTTTTTTGTTTTTGTTATTTCTATATGTAAAAATATTAGCAAAGCAAAAAAAAAGCTTATTTATCAAAGTTAATATGTACTACGAATATTTTTTGTATGATTTTTCTTTGTTTAGTTTGTATGTAAGAAAAATTCCGCTATTACGTCTGTTCACTATGAAGGTACAACTGGATATTGACATAGCACTCAAAAACTATTCATTCTGCGTTGCAAGTTTATTTAAGGCTGAACTAGTCTCACTTGTGATCGATTCTAAAGTAAAAAGGCATTTTAATTGATTATGCACTATCATACGAGGATTTTCATATTTATCTTTTAAGTTCTTCCACGCGATATCAAACCCAGCTTTTGTCAGTGGACACTTGGACACAATATCCCTAGCATCTTTGTCTGTTTTTCCCATTAAATATTAAAAAGTTTTTCAATTTTGCTGAAAGGACTATTATTGATATATATAGATCTGTAAAAAGATCTCTAAAAGATTAAAGATGCCTATTTCGCATGGTGGAAGAGGTAGATTATGTGATATTTGGTCTTCTGCCGAAGCTTCAGCTTGTTCGGCAGGTTGTCTATTTCCAGGAATATATTTTAAATTATCAATTTTTATTTTTAATGCTTTCATACAAAGAGCATAAGTCGCAAAGGCTATTTCATATTTATTTTCAATCATTTCTAACTCCTCTGTGTTTATCGTTTTTGATTTTTCCGAGGGAATTTCACATTCAATCACTGCTTCATCGTATGCAGGTCTAACTCTTTCCCATAAAAATTTTAATTCATCACTAGTCACTTCCACGGTATATACATGATGATCTGCATCACGAACGCTTTGAAATCTTGCTTAAAATTTATAAATGGCATCTGAAGCCCGTATAAAATTTTGAAGAGACTTTTTAATTTTGACAAGTAAATTAAATTCTTAAAATCAACTGTTTAATCAAAAACTCTACGTAGTCAAATCGACCGACGCACAGTGGCTTGAAATAAAAAAAAGTGGTAAAAAGTCCGCAACTTTTGAACTAGTGAACCGATTTCAATAAAACTAACTGTTTTTGAAAGAAGAAGTATTGAACTTCTGAGAGGCACCCTGTTGTAAGACAGGGTAGGTCCAAAGAGCCTCAAAGTGGGAAACTGCGGGTGTGGAAATTCTTTCGGAGCTTGTAACTTTTGTAAATATATTTTTTCAGCGGGACCATCAACATTAAGAAACAAAAATAAAACATGCATAAAGCACCATTTTATCTCTTATAGTTTCCAAGTTATTTGACTTGAAAATTTTTTTTTTAATTTTTGGCGCTGACTTTTTTTAATCGTTAGTACATAACTTCTATATTATTTGGCAAAAATCAGTTGGTTTTGTTGTTTTTGAAAGAAAACTTCATTACAATTTATATAAAAAATTATATTTTGATATCTCAAAAATTGTAGCAAGGAATAATTTTGCAATTTGGATTTTTGAAAATTGTGAGAAAATTGTGCATATTTTGTGAAAAAAGTATTCTTATTTTTTTTTTTTAATATTTTAAAAAAATATTAAGCATTTGATAAAAACTTTGATTGTTTCTGAGAGAGGAGGCATTAAGAAAGACTGTGAATAAAATTTTAGAGAGTTTTGATGGTGCACCCTACATCCAGAATTGGTCGAAAATTAGCATTTTTTTTTTGCAAAAAATCTAATTTTTGGATATGGAAAAAAAAATTGCACGCTCGGTTTTATAATTTTTTGGTTTTATATTATAAATAAACTTGATTTAAGTAACTTCTGCCCACAAGGGCAGTTGCCTTTGCCCTTATGGGTATATATACTGTATGTGTATACTAATTTTTATATGTTTGAGAGAAATTAAAGTAATTAATTACAATAAAATGTTTTATAGACCTTCAAGAGGTCATAAAAAAATGTAGGTTTGTTTGAATAGCAGAAAAAATACGTAAATTTTCACCTAAGGTGTTATATTTGTGTATACATTTTAAGACTGATATAATGACAAAGGTATACATATTATATACCGTTGAATAGACAATTAAGTCTACTATTGTGATAACATAGAACAAATTAACTCCCTTATTCTGACAAATAAAAAAATTATAAAAATTATATTTTTTTATATATTAAGCAATGTAAAAATTGTCATTTGTCATAATTTTTATTTTGTCACAGAGTTTAGAATACGAGTGTAAGAAACATTTGAAGTAAAGAAAATGAGATTAATAATTTAGGCAAAAATAAAAAATGTAAAAAATTTAATTTTGTATTCAAAATTGAATTTTGAATATTTCAAAAGTATTGAAGGTATGAGAATAATTTTGTTTTGGTTTGCAGACCTAAATGTATACTATTGAAATAAATCAAAATGTTTCCCAATATATAATTTTATAAAACTTTTTTTATTGGGAAAAATTGTGTTAGAAAAATTTTAGCATTTTTAGAAAATCTCCTCTCCTGCCTACATTTATGTGTAGGATGTCAAGAGTTTCTTAGAAGTTACTTAAAACAAGTTTATTTATATAATATAAAACCAAAAAATTTACAAAACCGAGCGTGCAATATTTTTGCCATATGCAAAAATTAGATTTTTGAAAAAAAATTCTAATTTTCGACCAATTCTGGATGTAGGGTGCACCATCAAAACTCTCTAAAAATTTATTCACAGACTTTCTTAACGCGTCCTCTCTCAGAAACAAATACTTAATAATTTTTAAAAATATTCAAAAAAAATTAAGAATACTTTTTTCACAAAATATGCACAATTTTCTCATAATTTTCAAGAATCCAAATTGCAAAATTATTCCTTGCTACAATTTTTGAGATATCAGAAACATTTTTTTATATAAATTATAAATGTAATGAAATTTTTTTTCGAAAACAACAAAACCAACTGATTTTTGCCAAATAATATAGAAATTATGTACTAACAATTAATTTTTTTTTTTTATGCATGAATTTTTATTTATTGTATCTTCATATAT
Organism: Tachina lurida; assembly: GCA_944452675.1. NCBI lineage: Eukaryota > Metazoa > Arthropoda > Insecta > Diptera > Tachinidae > Tachina > Tachina lurida. Next base: position 73,690,106 of record OX101754.1, read on the forward strand.
GAACTAACAATAAGTATTCAAATCTTAAATCTAAAAAATATAATTAGGCCCGACCAATGTCGGACATAAGCTTAGTAGTAGTTATATATAATACATATGTAAGTAGTGATAATCAAAAGGAAAAAAAATAAAAGTATTTTCAAGAAATCCCATCTGGAGTGCTGTGAATAAGAGCCATTGTGTCCCTCTTTTTTAGGCGGATGTGTCCAGTAAAGTTCAAAATATTACGGGCAAGCGGATTAGGATGTGACTCGAGTTTTGTTAAATATTTGCCAGCGTATTTTGCAATTTCTTCAGTCACTAGTGGCATATTCAAATCACGATGTATATTTGAATTTTTGATGTACCATGGAGCCGATGTTATCATGCGTAAAATTTTATTTTGCCTGCGTTGAATTTTCTCTACATTTGAAGCTGAAGCAGTGCCCCATAGTTGAATTCCGTAGCACCATATTGGCTTTAAAAGCGACTTGTATATTAAAAGTTTACAGTCTAGGCTAAGAGTTGAATTTCGACCAATCAGCCAATGTACCTGAGTTAGTTTAAGTTTCATTTGAGTTAACTTAGAATCAATGTGGTGTTTCCATGTAAGTCGTCGATCAAGGTGTATACCAAGATATTTCACATGTGAATGTTGAGAAACAACTTGATTGTTAATCCGAATGGGGGAACAAGTATCTCTTCGTAAAGTAAATGTTACTTGAACACACTTTTGTTCATTTACCTTGATTCTCCATAAGTTTAACCAAAGCTCCATCTGGCTAATGTGTTCCTGGAGTTTGCGGGATGCCTCATCAGGGTTTTCATGCATACTAAGGCAGGCTGTATCGTCGGCAAATGTGGAAGTATGGATACTACTGCTCACAGGCATATCACAAGTATAAATTAAATATAAAACTGGTCCCAGTATACTCCCCTGTGGCACACCAGATGAAATTGTTTCAGGCCTACTTGTAAAGTCTCCTTCCGCAACAGTGAACTTACGGGAAATAATGTAACTTTCCAAAAGATTTAAAATGTTTATTGGTAAGTAAGTCTTCAATTTTAAAATAAGGCCTCCATGCCACACTTTATCAAATGCCTGGGAAACGTCAATAAACAGCGCAGAACAATACTTTTTTCCCTCAAAAGTTCTTCTTATAAATTGAATTAATCTGTGAGTTTGTTCAATGGTGCTATGCTGACTTCTAAAACCAAATTGATGGTCTGGTATGCACCCACTACTAATTAGAATTGGGGACAATTTTGTTTTGAGCAGTTTTTCGAAAAGCTTTGACATTGTAGATAGTAGACTTATTGGCCTATATGACTCAGCCTTTGTTATATCTTTGCCCGGCTTTGGAATCATTTTAACCTTGGCAAGTTTCCAGTTGTGTGGATAATACTCCAGTCGTAAAATAGCATTAAATATGAATAACAGGATTCTCATTGCAATACGAGGCAAGTTCATCAGCATCTGATTACTAATTCCATCAATACCCGGAGCTTTCTTCGGGTTGAGTTCGGCAATTAATTTTTGTAAATCACGCGTCTTAAACTTTATGTGTTGAGGGGGTAGAGCGACTATATTCGGCAAATCAGCAACACCAGTACATATATTTGGCGTAAAAACGGATTTTAAGTGCTCAGCAAATATTTTACCTTTTTCAGTATCGCTTCTTGCCCAACCTCCGGTAGATGTGCGTAGAGGTGGCTTATACTCAACGGGTGTTTTAAGCTTTCTGGCAGCGCGCCACAAGGAGTAATTAGACGCCGGTGTAACATCAAGACCCTCCAGATAATTTTTAAGAGATGCAATTTTTTCAGATGCAAGCAACTCTTGGAGTCGTTTAGTGCACTCTTTAAATCTGATTTTATTTTGTGGTGATCTGTGCTGTTGCCATTCCCTTCTAGCCCTTCTTTTTTCACGTACGAGACGTTCAATGTCTGTAGAATAAATTTTATTAAACCCAATCTGCGGATGGGAGATAGTGGCATGTTCAGCAGCCTGTTTAATATTCTCGCTGAGATTGGCAATGTTCGATTCAATATCATCGGGTGTTCTAAGCGTAATGTTTTCCGTACAATGACTGCTGAGATATTTTTTGAACCCCAGCCAATTTACACGATTGATCATCTTCACATATGGGTCAGGTAAGTTGCTTCTTAATGGGCTACAAATTGTGATGATCGTCGGGGAGTGATCGGACGAGAGATCAAGAGAAGCTTGAACTTTAATTAAATCCCTAGAGATATTTTTTATGACGCCAAAATCTATAACATCCGGAATTTTTTGTATGTCAGTAGGCCAATAAGTGGGCTCCCCACTCGAAATGATATCCAAGCCCATTTTTGAAATAGTGTTGAACAATGCTCGACCTCTGGGTGTAACAAGGCGCGAACCCCAGAACGTATGTTTCGCATTGTAGTCTCCAGCTGCTACAAAACAAGGTCCAAGAGATTTGTAGAAATCCTCATATTGATTCTCAGTGATTGAAAATCTGGGAGGGGAGTAAATTGATGATGTAACGAAATTTGAACAAAAACTTTCAATGCCAATATTTGTTGCTTGTAGGTATTCTTCACAAATGTTATCAAGAACATAGTGCTTGAGTCTTGACTTTATTAGAATTGCTGATCCACCGCAAGCCCTTCCTCTAGGGTCCTTTGTATCATATATAGTGTAGCCATAAATTTTAAAAAGACTTCTCGAAGTCAAATGAGTCTCAGATACTAACATTATATCAATATTTTTTTCCGTGAGGAAGTGCTCAAGTTCATTTTTATGTTGGCGAATGCCGTTTGCGTTCCAGAAACATATTGTTAACGTGTTCATGGCTTATTAAGTATTGCTTGAAGCAGAGTATTCTGCATTCACAACATTTCTTGCATCATGGTAGTCATATTTGTTGTAAAATTGTTTATAGTTTGCACAAGATTTTCAATAGTGGCTTCAAGGCGATTATAATTAAATTTTGAGTTTGTATTTGTAGAATTATTTTGCGGTGAAACATTTTGTGTCGGAATAGAACTAGCCTTAGCAGCATCTGCATACGATACACGGGAAGTAACTGGTTGGCTCATTTGCTGAAAAGTGGCAGAGTAAACGTTTGCTGATTGAGCTGGAGCTAATTTAGGTTTTTGCACCATAGTCTTCTTTACAAAAGAGTACACACGACAACCTCTGTAGTTAGCGGTGTGATTTTCTCCACAATTACTACATTTTTTGCCACTTTGATCTTTTGGTTTATTGCAACTAGCAGTGCCGTGTAATTCGCCGCACACAACACAAACAGTAGGTAAATTGCAGTATGTTTTTGTATGGCCATATTCTTGGCAATTATGGCACTGTACAGGACCTGAACGCTTATGTGGCTCTTCAACTGTGATTTTTCGGTACAAGAGGTATTTTAAATTATAAATTGGATGCGTCTCATTTTTTTTTTTCAATTTTATATCATTAGGTTCTAGTTCAACACGAAATAGGGGTTGGGGAATCTTTTCTCTATTTATTATATTGGACACATTTTTTACCTTGAACCCCTGGAGGACGAGTGCATCTTTTATTTCTTCGGGGACAACATAAGAATCTATGCCCTTCAATACGATCTGCATGCCTTTAGCGCTCTCAAGCTGGTATGTGTAGAAGCTTGTTTTACTTTTTTCAAATTCAGCAACCATTTTGCGGAAATCTTTTTCGTCATAAATTTGGATTTTAGTTTCATCGATGTTGCCACGTTTTATTGGAACAATGTGAAATTTATCCTCACCAATGACCGAAATTAATTTTTTAATAAGGGCATTTGAATTTTTTGTCTCAAATAGATTGGTGGCGGCTTGGATGTTTTGTTCGAGGATACCTCGGGTTTGTCGTTGTCATCTTGAAAAATTTTAAAGCGGTTTTGGCGATTAGTTGAGGCTGCGCTGTTATCCCTAGACACTTTTGGAGCAGATGAGATTTTTAAAGAATTCGGGCTTCGCCCGCGCTTGAAAATTGTAATGTATCTGTCCATTCCAACTTGTACCTTGAGTTTCGAGCCGCTGTTATCTGTAGTGATAACTTTGTTAAGTGATAAACACGAGCCTGAAGGGGATGATATTACTGACTTAAATGAAGAAGTACTGGGCAACTGTAATGTTAATGCATCATTACTATTTGGCATTGGACAAAGCGAAGTTGATCGCTGACGAAAAATTGGCGTTGCCGTTAACAAAAGATTTTCATCAGATTTATTTTTTATATTTTTTTCATTCAGAGTTTCAGAACTCACAGTAAAATAAGCATTTCTGCCGTTAGAACTCACTTCAAGTTTTTCTGTATTTGAGGAATTCATACAAAGAATTCCTCAAGGGTTATTCGTTTATGTTTTTTTTTTTATTTTCGGTATTTTTTGTTTTTGTTATTTATGATTGTTTGTTTGACTTTGAGGTATTCCTCAATATCACTTGTTTAAGTTTTTTTTGCGGTTTTTTTGTTTTTGTTATTTTTACTATGTAAAAAATATTAGCAAAGCAGAAAGCTTATTTATTAAAGACAGTATGTATGTACCTATTACGAATAATATGTACTACTAATATTTTTTTTTTTTGTATATGTAATTTTTGTTTGTTTGGTAACCCCCCTTCTCCACTAGCAATAATAATGTTGGCAATATAGCAATAACGCCGGCAGAATAACAGAACAATATTGCTGATTGCTTTACTTATGTTAAGGCTATGGGAAATCGCAGCCACAATATGGAAAGAGTCAACAAGAAATGTGCAGAATAAAAATATAATTCACTTGTAAATATCTGGTTAATCGATCAAATTTTTATATGTATTAACTTATAATAATACAATATATTTCCCTACACACGTTTTTAAGAGACTATTTTCCTATTTTATTATACATACATACGTATATTTTCCCAATTTCACTAATATTACATAAATGTCAAATGTAATACAGAAAATTCGAACATAAATTAACACCGAGTTTGACGTTTCACGCTTGCAATAATTGTTAACGAAAATGCGTTGACAATTATTGCAACATATATTGCAAGTTCCTGCAATGAGCTGTCTCCACTAGCAATAATATAATTTTGACAACTGCTGCAATAAATGTCCACATATTTATTGCTAGTCGAGACGTAGGGTTAGTAAGTAAAATTCCGCTATTCGACTGTTCGCTATGAAGGTACCACGAGAACTGTGGTTCTCGTGCAATTAAAATGTTAAAATTAACATTTATGAACTAAAAAGCTCAAAGTTAAATCAGGAATCGTTTGAAAACAAATCTTAATAACTTTTTTAATACTAATAAACAATTTCACATTCAGTTTTTTAATTCAACACAACAAATTCCTTGATTTAATTTTGTACAAATGTTCACTCGTTCAAATGTATTTCCATTTTATTCATTGTGGTATTATTCGCTACATGCTTTTTGGAAGTAAATGGTAAAAACTAATATTTTTTAATGAAAATGCTTAAAATGATGTCTGTAATTATGTGGAAACTAATTTTAATCACTTTTTTACCACTAATAACATTTAACACATTAAGTTTTCTAGTTCAACACTACAAAATCTTTCATTTAATTTTGTAAAAATGTCCTGTTGGTTATTTCACAAAGTACACATTTTTTCTTGTTTGTTTTGATTATATGGTTAGCAACTTAATAACAAATATACTACAGTTGTCCCTTTCTCGCCGAACCCGTGTCGTAGCTGATTTTAGCTTTTTTCATCACTCACTTTCTTCACCTCTGTATACTTTGTGGTACTACCGCGCCTCACGTGTGTTGTATGGTAACATGGCATACACACGTTGTCTACATACACATTTATGGTATATTTTGTAGTTATAAAGAAAAAGAAGAAATTAATATACGTATACACATTGACCATGTCCCCACAAACAACCTCAAGAACTACTCAGAAAATTTTTTTTCGGTTCTGGGTTAAGTAAATCCAAATAAATAAAAAAAATAATCCCCATAATTACAACATACACTTTAAATTCAAGCAATCACAAAAAAATGATATTTACAAACTATCTAAACCTAAATTCAAATACAAGTCAAAACATATCCATTTAATGTTAATTGAACTCTACTACTGATATTTGAACAATAAAAAATCGGATCTGTTTAGCCTTAAATGCGAACGGATATATCCACTTACAGTAAATAAATCTAAATACACATTTTGTTATTTATAAAAGTGATAAAGTCAGTAATTTTAAGCCCACTGTCCTGCTTGTCTAAATGTGGCAATACGCACGTACTAACTTCCGTCCTAACTGTCTGTTCAAATATATATCTACCTCAGTATTAGTATTACAACAATAGGATTATATACAAGTGGAGTTAATAAATACTTAAATTTTGTATTAGCCTAAAAAAAAGAATACAGCAAATTATACATTTTAGTATGTAATGAAAATAATTAGATATAAGTTGTAGTTGTCTGTTATTCATCACTCAATGTAATTATATTCACCCATATATAGATGCATCGATATATCTAGATTATATTTAAAGGGAAATAATAAAATTTAATATGTACAATATTTGAAAAGAAAGAATTTACGTAAAATGTGTTAATTAATTCGAAGGTTGATGAGTAGTTAAGCAAACAGGTTGGTTATTCAAACAAAAATTAGGGACATTATTATTTATTTCTTTTCAGGCACCAGTAATGTCATGGATAAAGTAACAACGTTGTGAGGGGTGGGCAGCCTGCCTGGGGAAATAACATCGTACTCCAGTCTTGAATCCATCTCTATAGTCACAGTCCAAGATGCGTCCGCCGATATAAGGACACACAAAGCCTTTCCCCGTGTGTCCACTTATTTGTCCGTTGAGCTATCTATATTTGTTTTTCATCGTGTCGTGTCCTATGGACGCTATTTCTTACGTAATCGTCTATGTATCGGCTGGTCGCGTTTCAATCGTGTCGTCTCCTAAAACAGGCTGTTAGACTAAAGTTATAATAATAAAAAACTTTTTATACTTCCGATAAAATCCTACTTTTAAATAATTAAAAGGCTCTTCCGAAATCAAATTTCAATGCAGAACTATTACAATAATGTTTTTGTAGGTTTTTTTTCTAGCGCATTGTAGATGCTCTTGTTTTATTATTTTACTATTGAAATTTATAAAACCAAATTCCCGACAGACAAAACTGATGAAAGTGCTTTTTGCGAACTTATTTTACTTTTTTTTACAAAACGTGCAACAAATTAAAATTAAGTGAAAAGTGAAAATTGCTGATAAAAGCAATTATATTAAAATCATGTACATATGTATACTAAAAACAATAATAAAGCATGTGAGTTTTGGTCTTTTTGTTTTTATATAAGGGAATAAGAATAAAATTTAGAATTTCAAATATTTTTCATTCCAAGTGATATTTTACATTCCAAATGATTTGATTCCAGAAAGAAGAAGTACAACCAACAATAAAATAAGAAACTTCACCTTGAAAAATATTACAGGTAACAATTAACATTCCGCATTCTTGCGGGATTTATTTCTTTATTCATAAATGAAACTTCCAAATAACTTGATTCACGCAAAAAGAGGTGCACCAAAAATAAAAACAAAGTTGATCAATAGATAACATAATATGTTACTTGGAATTTTGTTTAATTTCATAACTTTGTTTTTACATACAAGTTAGCCTTCATTATTTTTTTGTTTATCTTTTACTATTTATATAAGTTATTTATCCCTAGTTAAAATATTTTACCTTTATATCGTTGTCTGAAAGGACTTTCTGTCCATAGACTGAAATAAATAAATAAATAAAATAGACCGCATTCTTGCGGCATTTATTTTTTATTCATAAATGAAAATTCCAAATGACCTGACTGCTAACGATTTCTTGGAATGAAATTGATCCTTTTGAGCGCGTTTCGTTTGTTGTTGTAGAATTATTAGATAAAATTCTAGGCATGGTGTAATTATACAGGTGACTGCGTAAGGATTTTTTATACAAAAATACGGCAACCATAGCCATGTAAAAACCGAAGAATGTCAAAAGCATAAAAATAATTGTACTAAAACCAAAACAAAATCGAAGTTTTTGAAATTCTTCAGCTACAAAGCACACAGAGCAAAAAATTATCAGCTGAAGTAACGCTGCCACCTAGTTAGATACACCTTGATTCTAGGTAAGTAATAAAACCATCCCTTAAAAACATACATACATATGTATGTATGCGACTCGATGTGAATTCGCACTGATTTTTTGTTGTTATTTGTATTGCATTCCATTAACAAATAAATTAAAAATGGACACTTGTGGGAGATTAACAAAAAAATGTTTTTAAACCTAAAAAACAAACAAAAAATTATGATATCAAATGTGCCTTTAATTATGAAAGTGGCCTAAGTCATACATTTCTTTGGTCGAGATAATTATTAGTTTACCATTGAACAAATCAAAAAAATTTTTTATATTATGCAACATTTTAATTTAGTGTTCTACTAGTCTCGAGTAATTTAACTAATATTTTGAATTAAAAATGCATACGACTAAAGGCAGGAACAGAATAGTAGCTGTAGTACAACGTAACGAGTAGCGCTGCAAGCTGTCAAAAGTTAAAAACTGTTGTTTTAAAGGGAAGTAAACAGAATGCGTAGTTGTGGTAGTCGTTGCAGTGGAAGTTGAAGCGATAAATTCGAAATTTTGAACTTTGTTGCGCGACAAAAAAAATAAATGTTTGTATGTATATGTCAACAAGGATTACCATGCTTTTGAGTAAAATATTATGTAGTCAATTATTGCTGGTAATTTCTTTATTACATTTAGCAATTTTTGCTAACTTGCGATTTTTTTTTGCATTTTTTCGAAATATTTTTGTTTTTAACGACATTGGCGATTTCTAATCAATTTTAGGGCTTGCTTCCGATCTTGCAACTTCTCGCGAATTTTTGCAAACTTCGCGGTATTAGTGACTTATATGTTTTCAGCTTCCTGACAGTTTCGCCGATTTTTAAACAATATTAACTTTGTTATCATCCCGCTGTTAGCAAGTTTTTGAAAATTTTCATCCTTTTCGCCATTTTTTGCATTCCTTACAGTCTTGCAGATTTTGAATTAATATTATGGCTTATTTAAAATTTTGCAGTTTTTCGCGATTTTCTGCAAAGTTCGCAAAAAAATGACTTTTGCATGTTTTCAGAGTCCTAACATATTTGCAGATTTTTAAAAGATATTAGACTTTAAATGAGACATTTTTAGATTTAGTTGAACTGTAGTGAATTTTAATCAGAAATAATTTCTTAATCAGGCTTGAGTTCAGTAATTTCAATTCTTATTGAATGAAATATTTTTATTAATTAATGTGAGTATCTAAAGAAGAGAAGAAAAATTAAACTAGACTTTATTAGCTGGGGGAAATACCGATATTTTTCTGTGCAGCCACGCACTTCATCAGCACCCATGTCTATCTACTGGGGTAGAGATTATTATTAACATCAGCTATTTAACTTAAATTTCTATGAAAATGGAATATGAGAATTGATTGTGTATACAATTATTGATTTACCTATCACTGCTTCAGAATGCTGAAAAGCGAAGTCAACTGTAGAAAGCAAAAACAAAGTAACATAAAGCCACTACAATAATACTTATATGTATGTACCGATGGTGCATCGAATAAGTAAAAATAATTAATGTGATGATCGTAAAAGATAAGTAAGAATAGTTAAACATACATAGGTAGAGTGATATAACTTCGTGCTAACCTAAATAGAAAATGGAAAAACAGAAAATGAATAGTGATACTTACAAATGTGTTTGCCAAAGGTAAATCAATAATTGTATACACAATCAATTCTCATATTCCATTTTCATAGAAATTTAAGTTAAATAGCTGATGTTAATAATAATCTCTACCCCAGTAGATAGACATGGGTGCTGATGAAGTGCGTGGCTGCACAGAAAAATATCGGTATTTCCCCCAGCTAATAAAGTCTAGTTTAATTTTTCATCTCTTCTTTAGATACTCACATTAATTAATAAAAATATTTCATTCAATAAGAATTGAAATTACTGAACTCAAGCCTGATTAAGAAATTATTTCTGATTGATATTAGACTTTGTTACCATCCCTGTGTAAATAACTTTTTGCGAATTCTAGACTTTTTCACGATTTTTGCCGAATGTTTTGCAGTTTTTACAGTTTTAGCGATTTTTAATCAATATTATAATTTATTTAAAATTTTGAAACTTTTCACGATTTATCGCTTTTTTCGCGACAGGCGTAATTTTCCCAATTTTTTTTTTGTTATCTTATATTTTCAGGGACTTTTAATCAATATTGTGCTCTGCCATCGTCAAAATTTTAGCAAGTGTTTTTTTTTGCAAAATTTTCATAGTTTTTGTAGTAGCAGCTGGTCATAAAAAAAAATGAAGTGAAAACATCAAAGTGTTAATGTGTGGCTAGATTGTTGGCTGCGCTGGCATGCTGGCGTTTGCTCCGGCTGAAGCTCGCCGTCTTGGGGTAGGATCTTGCCAACCTCTCTGCACCTTTACTCAGCTACAATAAAAGTATATCATGCCAGCTGGCTTGGAAGATGTAACCCAAGCAAAATAGAACATTTTTTTTTTATTACAAGAGCCCGAATGAATTACTAACTAAAATAATAGTTTTTAACTGCCTCTAGTTATCTTAACCCAAAAGAGAACACCACTTACCCACTGACTTCTTCTCTCTCATCTCACTGTTGGCCGATGTTGTGCCATGTCTCGTTTCCCTCCCCATAGGACTTTCCCCCTTTTACCAATAGGGAAAAACCTCCTTGATGACTTGAGGCCAATGTTGTTAAGTCATCCCAAACTTGTATCACTCACCAATACCTACCACCTTCCTACGACATATTCACTAGCTTAGTCACTAGCAACTTTCATATCCATTCAAACTCAAATTTCTCAATTATTATTAAATTTCATGATACAATTTCCTTTTATTACCGATTAAAAAGCTATTAAATCTTAATATTTAAAATTATATAAAGATATATTTTTTTTTTTTTTTTTTTTTTTATTAACAGTTTCAAAAACTAAGTTCAAAAATTTTCATTTTGCATACCACTATAATTATTATGCCCTAAGTGCTATGTCCCCTATATATATATATATATGTATGCATATATCCTTCTTACTTCTTTTTATTTTTGTCTAGCGTTAAGGCAAACACCTAGTTCTCGGGCAAAGGCCCTCGTGTATTAGAAGCTAGCTAGGTTGAGCTCACCCTACCAACACTACAGAATTTATACCAACAGCAAAAAAAAATGAATATACTTGGGTGTTTTCCCTAACGAAAAAAATTTTTTTTTCTTTTGTTCAAAATACTAAAAAGGAATATTTAAATATATATATATACATATGTATATATAAAAAGACCTGCATAGAATATATATATAAAGATGTATGTATAAAAAGAAAGGTATATAATATACACTAGTATAGTAATACATATGAATATTGATGTCTGTTTCCGTGCGTCAAATGTCCGTGTCCGAAACTGTGATACCTCGCGCCGTCTGTGGACGACGCGCAATCTAATAACTCCCCCGATGTATGAGACTGTCGATCCCCTTTGCACTTCTCGGCTTGGTGCTTAACAGCTTTTCAAGGCTACGTGTTGCTTTCCTAATTTCGGCCGTCGTTCCTTAGTTGTGGAGGTAGTTTTGGGATATGTTTGCTTTTACATCTATCTCCTTTGTTGCTATTGCACGCTTTGTTCGCGTGCTTGAGGTGCTTTGTTAACTAGTTTTTATGTATTTTACTAAATAGTTTTTAGGTATTTTGTTAACTAGTTTTTAAGTATTTTATTAAATAAGTTTTAGGTATTTTGTTCAAAGGATTCTTAGGCATTTTGTTAGCTAGTTTTTACGTATTTTGTTGACTAGCTTTTAGGTATTTTATTAAATAAGTTTTAGGTATTTTGTTCAAAGGATTCTTAGGCATTTTGTTAGCTAGTTTTTACGTATTTTGTTGACTAGCTTTTAGGTATTTTATTAAATAGTATTTAAGTATTTTGTTAAATAGTTTTTACGTATTTTGTTAACTAGTTTTTAGGTGTTTTATTAAATAGTATTTAAGTATTTTGTTCATACGGCTTGTGATGATATCTTCGAATCGTTACTCGATTTAGATGCACTTAAAACAGATGAAAATGCTGGCGATGGCCATGTCGACGACGATAAAAACGATGAAGTAGCTGTCGGTGCTACTGATGATGGGGATGGCAATGTTAAAGTTGTTGAAGACATATTGGGCGCTTTTGATATTTCTTTCTTATTTTCTAGGTGGTTGTTTAAAGGTAAATGATCTTTACGACATTAACACACATCTCCTGCTCATCAATTGTATGGTTGGAAAGTTTTTTTTTTTTTACGAAATTTTGTTATCCGCAAAAATATTTTCAATCCCGAAACGAAACAAAAACTTCGATTCTATACACTTCTTTTAAACGTTCTTGGTAAACTTCTCACTATTCTTTTAAAAATTTCGACACTTTCTAATCCAAAAATTAACTTTTTCATCCATCTGCCTCGAGCACACTTTTTCAACTCCTCTCTATTCAATTCAACACACGGCAACGAAGACTTTTTCTCCATTTTCTTCTTTTTCTTCAGCCATCTTTTTTTTATTCCATCGAATGTTCTGGGTTCCCGCTCTCCAGCCATCTTTTATTTTCTTCCCTCTTCTTCTTTTGTTGCTTACTTTCTTCTGCAACCCTGCATTTTACAGCGCTGTGCCCCCGGTTTACACCGACTAATACACCTAGGTTTCAGGCCTGTACATTCGCACCCGCCACAAACCCAACAATTTCTCATGTTCCGCGTCGGAGCGGGAAAATGGGAGGGAAAAAAGGCACCTCTTTAGGAGAAACACCTTTCTTAACACATCGCCCGAAGGTGAGTCTGTTTATTTTCGGCTGACAAACATCTTTCAAACCCATATTCTCTGGATCAGATTTACCAATAGGCATTAAATGTGACTTTATAAGGTATTTAAATAAAAACGGTAACTAGTAACTCCAGGACAATGTTAAGCAAAAAAAAAACTGCAAAAGCTAACTTATTAACGTGTACTAGCAAAGTCAGGGACTAAAGCTACCAAGGTGCTGAAGACTCGTGCTTCTATTCTTTTGGCATGAATTACCACCTGCGATTCTGATAAACCAACTACTAATAATGAAATGAGTACCGAATATGTTGTACGCAACCCTATGCATGACCATACTTCTCCAACAGTTTATGATAACAAAAATAAAGGTTATAAGTCATGCCGCCTTTGAAGACTAGGACTAAGTACACCAAGGATACCTAAGTTACTGCTTTAGGTCCTTGGCATGAAATACCCCTAGCAATTTCCCCTGAAGATTTTCCACTTCATACAGGCTATTACCTATGGGTCGAACAATCTCCTACACTTTACAAATTTCTTTCCAAGTTTGGCGTTATACTTGTTCTTAAATACACTTTGCTGAAAATTCCTACGATAGACTTCTTGACCTGGGGTAAACTTGACTTGCCTGCATCGCGTGTTGTACGTTGTCTCGCTTCTTAAGAAAGCTTTGTGGAGATTTTCCTTTATACCCTGTCGCATGAGATCGATACGTGTCGATTTTGGCAAAATATTTGTTTCGGGATCATTAAGAGCTTGCAATTTTCTGGCCAGCTTATAGACGCTGCCATGGGCCATCATATTTACTCCAAAGAGGGCAAAATATGGTGTAACCCCTATTGAGCTATGCACTGAGGATCTTAACGAACACTCGATCTCCGATAAATGCTTATCCCAGTCACCTTGGTCTTCTCGTAAATAGGATCGGATTGCAGACAAGATAGACTGATTCACCCTTTCTGAGGCGTTAGCCTGGGGTGCATGAGTCGCGGTTCTGACATGTTTGATTCCGAAAGCATTTACAGTGTCCGCAAAATCTTTACTTACAAATTGCTTCCCGTTATCAGATACTATAACTTCTGGTGTCCCGAACTTGTGGAAGACTTCCGATATTAGAAACTTCACTACCTGTTTACTACTGGCTTTACTCATGGCTTTTAAAAGAACGTATTTTGTAAGGTGATCTAAAACTATGAAGATATAGCCATTTCCTATCTTGGATCTAGGATATGGTCCCAAAAAGTCTATGAAAATACGCTGGAACGGACGTTCAGTCAGCGTTTCACTTCCCATTGGTGGACGTAAAATTAAGTTTGTTGGTTTCGTCTCTTTACACACCTGACAATTTTTTACAAAACTTCGGACCTGTGCATTTATATTGGGCCAATAAAAATATTCGCGTATTCTACGGAGCGTTTTACCGATTCCACCATGCGATGCATTCGGAGGATTGTGTGCGTTTTCAATCAAGTCATTTGTTAGTTCCAGTGGCACCCACAATTTCCCGTTGTACGGTACGGTGCGCTTATACACCCGGTTGTCTAACACTTTTATATCAGGAAGTTGAGCCGAATTTTGCGTTACTTGAGCTATTAATTCGAGATAGGCGTCTGTTTTAAAAGCATCTGAATCTAGATTTATCAAATTGTTTACGTCTACAGATAATTCTTCCATGTTGTAGCGAGAGAGCGTGTCTGGTACTATATTTTTAGATCCTAGCCTGTGTTCCACCGTAAAAGAGTATGCTTGCAGATGCAGGCTCCAGCGGCCTAAGCGACCGGTCAGGTCTTTTTGCGTCATAAGCCATTTAAGACTGCTATGATTGGTAATGACTGAAAATGGCATTAACTCAATGTACGGTCTAAATTTCTTAATGGCTAACACTACTGCCAGGCACTCTCTCTCGGTAACGGAGTAGTTCCGCTGAGCTGACGTAAGTTTATGGGAAAAAAAGGCAATTGGGTGTTCACCGCCAACCTCATCTTTCTGAAATAATAGGGCTCCGATGCCTATGTCTGAGGCGTCACATTGCACGTAAAAGTGTTTAGAGAAATCTGGGTGAACAAGTACTGGGCTGGTTGTGAGGGCGGTTCTCAATTTATCAAATGCCATTTTGGCTTCTTCCGGAAAATCGAAAGGTTTTCCTTGTTTGAGGGTGTTGAATATAGGTGCTGAAATTGTGGCAAAGTCAGGTATGAAGCGTCGGTACCAGCCAGTGGCACCCATGAAACTACGGACCTGCTTGGGAGTTTTTGGGTAAGGGTACTTTACAATTGTTTCTATTTTACTCACGTCGGGCTTTAGCTTTCCGCCTCCTACAATATACCCTAAGTATCGCAGCTCTTTGAAGCAAAATCTGGATTTTACCACGTTTATCGTTAAACCCACTCGGTCTAAACAACTGGACACTCGCTTCAGCAACTCCAAGTGAATTTCAAAATCCGGTGACACTACCAAAAGATCATCCAGATAGACAAAAACTCTATCCCGAAGTGCAGCAGGAATCACCTTATCCATTAAACGGCACAACCTTTGGGCTGCATTACACAACCCAAAAGGCATTACCGTAAAATGGTAAAGTGGCCTCCCTGGCACCGTGAATGCAGTTTTTTCTCTACTGGGTGCATCTAATGGTATTTGCCAGAACGCGTCCTTTAAATCCACGCTGGATATAAAGAACGTATCCCCTAACCGGCTAAGCAGACCGTCGATATGCGGCAGAGGGTAGGCGTCCTTGACCGTGAGTGCATTGAGCTTACAAGCGTCCAGGCACAAACGGTTCTTCTCGCCCTGACGGACCAGAGTAACCGGATGACTCCAGGGACTCTCACTGGGCTCAATGACCCCAAGGTCAAGCATCCTATCCAGCTCGGCGTACATCAACTTCTGAACAGCCGGTGAGACCGGATAGTGCCTATCCTTCACCGGAGCCGCATCTCGAGTGTCGATTGAATGACTTTCGAGTTGGGTTTTACCAAGGCCTTTTTTAGAATAACAAGGAAAGGTGGCTACCACTTTTTCCAAGCACTCACGCTGATACGGTGTCAAACTATGCATGTTTGGTTCATCTTCTCCGTTTTGCACTTCCGGACATAGGCTGACGCCATTTGTAGTCAGGCTGCTCACATTAGCAATTAAACCAAACCTGCGCATAAAATCTATTCCTAGAAATAACGAACGGTTCAGCGTGGGTACCAGATAAAAAGTAATTTCCTCCGATATGTCATTCAGGCTTATTGTAGCTTTTACTCTACCCGTTATCCTATGAGGACTGCCATCTGCCGTTTTTATAAAAGCAAAATAATCATGGACCTTAAGTCCCGCTTTTTCTACTAGTTGCATACAGTCCTTGCCTAAGCAAGTGATCGTAGCTCCACTGTCTAATAGCCCAAATACTTCATAACCATTAATTGATATGTTGGCATACATTCGCTGATCTTTTCCCTCGTGAAGAGTTGCCGCCATAATTTCGTTCCTTATTCTTTTTCTACGCTTGAACCTTTCTCTAGCCTTTTTAATTCTGTTGGATAATTCTCCAAAAATTCTAGTTTTTGCTTCTCTATACTCTTTAACTCTTAAATGTAAGGGCGTAATTGGTCTTACCTTCTGCTCTACTAAATTTACGTCTTTTCTATTATTATTAACTAAAATTTTTATGGTTTGTTGAGATTTGCTTAGGGGTATATTGTCTACCACTGGGTCTACGTTTGGGTCGAACGAGCCTGCCCAGTTTGAGGCTGGTTCACAAGCTGGTTTCCCTGGCAACGGGGACACTGAGGAGTAACCACATTATCTCGCCCACATTTGAAACAGAACACTCTACGGTGAGGTGAAGGACAATCCATGTACCCATGGCCTGCTTGTTTACAATTCCAGCAGACATAACGACTACTGGTAGCTATTGCCTCTAGGTTGTAATTTTCTTCACACCGCTCCTCCTCTGCGTCTAGTTCATGAACCCTGGGGGGAACATGGGGACGTGGAGGGTATTGTGTCCTTTGGCTCGCTATAAGACTCTCGGCCCTTTTCGCTTGTTGGCAAAAGTCATTCAAGCTTTCGATTCTGGCAGAAAACAATAAATGTGATAGCGCTGGTTTTAAATTACCTCTCATGATTTCGATTAGGTCTCGCTCTGAGTATGGAGTTCTTTGCTGATTACGGAGACTTAGCACAGCATTGAAGTAATCCTCGAAGGATTCCTGGCCCCCTTGACGTCGATCCATGATCCGCTTTTGCAGCTGAAACTCGTTTTCAAAACGTCTAAATTGGGTTAGGAAAGCTGCTACTAGCTCCTCCCATGATTGAGCTGGGTTTAGTTTCATT
The DNA here is from genome assembly GCA_944452675.1 of Tachina lurida. Lineage (NCBI taxonomy): Eukaryota > Metazoa > Arthropoda > Insecta > Diptera > Tachinidae > Tachina > Tachina lurida. The sequence goes on from OX101754.1 coordinate 73,707,322, forward strand.
AGGTTCCAAAACCACTCCAAGGCCTGGCCTTCGAGCAATGAGTGGAAACTACGGCGTACGTCATCGAATGTTACATTATACTCTTGTCTTAAAAATTCGATGCGGAAAATAAAATCTTCAGCACTCATCGACTTCGACGTGCCATCAAATTTTATTCCCCACTTGGAGAGATCGACTTTCTGATATTGGTTTCGCGACAGGTTAAAGTAATCTGTTGGCCCCCCTTGTGGTTGTGACCTAAAGTTGCCGGCCGAAGCTGGTGTGTTAAAACGATTGAATAGCCCATGATCTGGCAATCGGGGTAACGTTGAACCTACCCGCGGTGTAGCGTTGTGTATAGACGCTTGCTCGTGCCAAGCTGTCGCCTGGTGGCTCGCAAGTGGTCGCTGACTATTAAAATTATGTACGCTTGTGAATAAGTTCTGAGAGCTTGGAAGTACGATATTATTACCACCTACGGGTGGTGCTTGTGTCGGAGCGGTTGAGTATACTGGCGGAGCTGCCGGTATTAACTGAGGTGATGTTGAACGCACTTGTTGCTCGACTACGCTACCTATTACTTGTGCTAGTTCTTCTCGTAAGTTTAATTGTAAATCTTGCATTTGTCGAGTCAATTCACCCCGTATAAATCCTACTATATCGCCACCTAGACCGACTTGACTGACTTGCTGTGAACCCTGCGTAGCTGGCCTGTTGGTACGAAACTGTTGCTGAACATTTCTAGCGGTTATGCTACTGAATTCTGGTGACGAAATTGAACTACTGGAAAGGTTACCCTCTTGTGAACGCAACGAGCGATCGTGTGCTATTGACATAAACTGCTGTACTGACGGTGCAACATCTGCCGAGGCAGTCACTATAGCTGGGTCTGCCCTTTGGACCGACGTCGCAGGAGTGCTGGTGGAAACGACTGTCCCCACTGTGGTGCTAGGTACGGGCTCCATGCCGAAAATATTATCTACGTCAAAACCTGCTTCAGTTAACCGAATTCTGACAGAGCGCGTCAGTACCATCCCCTACTCAGACAGCCTCAAAAGATATCCGATTTCCGCCGAAAGTTTCACAGTATATATGTAATTAACAATGTTCTAAATAAATTCTCAAATATGTACAGCTGGACAAAGTGAAGATGACCGAGCGTATGTAAATTACACGTAAAATTTTATGACTCAAAAAAACTATGTTTAAACGTATCTATAAATATGCCTATATTTAGGAATATTCATTTAATCCAAAAAAAAATTTTAAATATTGCTTTCCGCCAAATCGACTACGGTAATTCAACTTAAAACAAAAAACATGTAAAAAAATTAAGAGAAAACTAACGTTGCCCTTAACAACGCAAAAATTCCTATAAAAACTTTTGCTTTAGAATATGTACAAGCGATATGTCAGGTGGTAAAATTGATGAGTGGAAATACTGCTTTGACTTAGAATTATACAAATGCTAAGCCTATACAGCGGTTGTGATTATGTTGAGATGAGAGAAAGAATACTACAAAATGTTTTTTTTCTGGTTTCGCGAGTACGCTGCTGTCCTGTAACGATGATGGATCCAGTTTTATCCCTAATGAAGCTGCGCTGAAGATGGTGCTACACAACATCAAGGCTTCTGCCCTAAGATGCTGGGACTCCCACTCTCAAGCTCAGCACAAGCAAAAACTTTTTACTTGCCCTGGGGTGTATATTTTCGATACTTTATCTTTAAAAACTGGATTAAACTATGGAATTTCAAAAGAAAAATAACAATTAGATGGGATTAATTTTGATACTACACGATGTAGCTAAGGCTTCAAGCAAGTGGCTCTAACAAAACCTGTCTCACGTGCAGTGAACAAAATAAAACTTAACAAATCTCCACCACACCCACGCAAATCCCTCTCCACCAGACTGTCGCAACGCGGAAGAAATATGAATTTGACTTCTCGGGACTTACAGCCTGCTGAAAAAAATTATACGAGGACTGATGGGAGATGCTATTGCATGTAATTTGCTAAAAAAAAACGATACGTTCGTGACACAATTGTCATGTAATCAATTAATGTCGCAACGCGTCGAGGACTCTTGATTGACTCGACACGGACTTACACTAACGGTCCACAAAACTATTATGGCCGAACACGTATAAAAATTTCAAATCAAATATTTTTAAAAGAACTGATTAAATAACTCATTCGGGCCCCACGTTGGGCGCCATTTTATTGTAGTAGCAGCTGGTCATCAAAAAAAATGAAGTGAAAACATCAAAGTGTTAATGTGTGGCTAGATTGTTGGCTGCGCTGGCATGCTGGCGTTTGCTCCGGCTGAAGCTCGCCGTCTTGGGGTAGGATCTTGCCAACCTCTCTGCACCTTTACTCAGCTACAATAAAAGTATATCATGCCAGCTGGCTTGGAAGATGTAACCCAAGCAAAATAGAACATTTTTTTTTTATTACAAGAGCCCGAATGAATTACTAACTAAAAAACCCCGTTTTTCACTACATTTACCGTTATAAAATCACTTTATGAAGTGACCTAAAAAAACCAACGGTATTTTCGTCATCCATGGACTCCAACAAAACAGAATTGGTACATTAGAATCCCTGAATATTTTTTTTCTCAACTTTTGTAGCACAGTGTTATTATGCCCTAAGTGCTATGTCCCCTATATATATATATGTATGCATATATCCTTCTTACTTCTTTTTATTTTTGTCTAGCGTTAAGGCAAACACCTAGTTCTCGGGCAAAGGCCCTCGTGTATTAGAAGCTAGCTAGGTTGAGCTCACCCTACCAACACTACAGAATTTATACCAACAGCAAAAAAAAATGAATATACTTGGGTGTTTTCCCTAACGAAAAAAAATTTTTTTTTCTTTTGTTCAAAATACTAAAAAGGAATATTTAAATATATATATATACATATGTATATATAAAAAGACCTGCATAGAATATATATATATAGATGTATGTATAAAAATATATATATACACTAGTATAGTAATACATATGAATATTGATGTCTGTTTCCGTGCGTCAAATGTCCGTGTCCGAAACTGTGATACCTCGCGCCGTCTGTGGACGACGCGCAATCTAATAACTCCCCCGATGTATGAGACTGTCGATCCCCTTTGCACTTCTCGGCTTGGTGCTTAACAGCTTTTCAAGGCTACGTGTTGCTTTCCTAATTTCGGCCGTCGTTCCTTAGTTGTGGAGGTAGTTTTGGGATATGTTTGCTTTTACATCTATCTCCTTTGTTGCTATTGCACGCTTTGTTCGCGTACTTGAGGTGCTTTGTTAACTAGTTTTTATGTATTTTACTAAATAGTTTTTAGGTATTTTGTTAACTAGTTTTTAAGTATTTTATTAAATAAGTTTTAGGTATTTTGTTCAAAGGATTCTTAGGCATTTTGTTAGCTAGTTTTTACGTATTTTGTTGACTAGCTTTTAGGTATTTTATTAAATAAGTTTTAGGTATTTTGTTCAAAGGATTCTTAGGCATTTTGTTAGCTAGTTTTTACGTATTTTGTTGACTAGCTTTTAGGTATTTTATTAAATAGTATTTAAGTATTTTGTTAAATAGTTTTTACGTATTTTGTTAACTAGTTTTTAGGTGTTTTATTAAATAGTATTTAAGTATTTTGTTCATACGGCTTGTGATGATATCTTCGAATCGTTACTCGATTTAGATGCACTTAAAAGAGATGAAAATGCTGGCGATGGCCATGTCGACGACGATAAAAACGATGAAGTAGCTGTCGGTGCTACTGATGATGGGGATGGCAATGTTAAAGTTGTTGAAGACATATTGGGCGCTTTTGATATTTCTTTCTTATTTTCTAGGTGGTTGTTTAATGGTAAATGATCTTTACGACATTAACACACATCTCCTGCTCATCAATTGTATGGTTGGAAAGTTTTTTTTTTTACGAAATTTTGTTATCCGCAAAAATATTTTCAATCCCGAAACGAAACAAAAACTTCGATTCTATACACTTCTTTTAAACGTTCTTGGTAAACTTCTCACTATTCTTTTAAAAATTTCGACACTTTCTAATCCAAAAATTAACTTTTTCATCCATCTGCCTCGAGCACACTTTTTCAACTCCTCTCTATTCAATTCAACACACGGCAACGAAGACTTTTTCTCCATTTTCTTCTTTTTCTTCAGCCATCTTTTTTTTATTCCATCGAATGTTCTGGGTTCCCGCTCTCCAGCCATCTTTTATTTTCTTCCCTCTTCTTCTTTTGTTGCTTACTTTCTTCTGCAACCCTGCATTTTACAGCGCTGTGCCCCCGGTTTACACCGACTAATACACCTAGGTTTCAGGCCTGTACATTCGCACCCGCCACAAACCCAACCATTTCTCATGTTCCGCGTCGGAGCGGGAAAATGGGAGGGAAAAAAGGCACCTCTTTAGGAGAAACACCTTTCTTAACACATCGCCCGAAGGGGAGTCTGTTTATTTTCGGCTGACAAACATCTTTCAAACCCATATTCTCTGGATCAGATTTACCAATAGGCATTAAATGTGACTTTATAAGGTATTTAAATAAAAACGGTAACTAGTAACTCCAGGACAATGTTAAGCAAAAAAAAACTGCAAAAGCTAACTTATTAACGTGTACTAGCAAAGTCAGGGACTAAAGCTACCAAGGTGCTGAAGACTCGTGCTTCTATTCTTTTGGCATGAATTACCACCTGCGATTCTGATAAACCAACTACTAATAATGAAATGAGTACCGAATATGTTGTACGCAACCCTATGCATGACCATACTTCTCCAACAGTTTATGATAACAAAAATAAAGGTTATAAGTCATGCCGCCTTTGAAGACTAGGACTAAGTACACCAAGGATACCTAAGTTACTGCTTTAGGTCCTTGGCATGAAATACCCCTAGCAATTTCCCCTGAAGATTTTCCACTTCATACAGGCTATTACCTATGGGTCGAACAATCCTACACTTTACAAATTTCTTTCCAAGTTTGGCGTTATACTTGTTCTTAAATACACTTTGCTGAAAATTCCTACGATAGACTTCTTGACCTGGGGTAAACTTGACTTGCCTGCATCGCGTGTTGTACGTTGTCTCGCTTCTTAAGAAAGCTTTGTGGAGATTTTCCTTTATACCCTGTCGCATGAGATCGATACGTGTCGATTTTGGCAAAATATTTGTTTCGGGATCATTAAGAGCTTGCAATTTTCTGGCCAGCTTATAGACGCTGCCATGGGCCATCATATTTACTCCAAAGAGGGCAAAATATGGTGTAACCCCTATTGAGCTATGCACTGAGGATCTTAACGAACACTCGATCTCCGATAAATGCTTATCCCAGTCACCTTGGTCTTCTCGTAAATAGGATCGGATTGCAGACAAGATAGACTGATTCACCCTTTCTGAGGCGTTAGCCTGGGGTGCATGAGTCGCGGTTCTGACATGTTTGATTCCGAAAGCATTTACAGTGTCCGCAAAATCTTTACTTACAAATTGCTTCCCGTTATCAGATACTATAACTTCTGGTGTCCCGAACTTGTGGAAGACTTCCGATATTAGAAACTTCACTACCTGTTTACTACTGGCTTTACTCATGGCTTTTAAAAGAACGTATTTTGTAAGGTGATCTAAAACTATGAAGATATAGCCATTTCCTATCTTGGATCTAGGATATGGTCCCAAAAAGTCTATGAAAATACGCTGGAACGGACGTTCAGTCAGCGTTTCACTTCCCATTGGTGGACGTAAAATTAAGTTTGTTGGTTTCGTCTCTTTACACACCTGACAATTTTTTACAAAACTTCGGACCTGTGCATTTATATTGGGCCAATAAAAATATTCGCGTATTCTACGGAGCGTTTTACCGATTCCACCATGCGATGCATTCGGAGGATTGTGTGCGTTTTCAATCAAGTCATTTGTTAGTTCCAGTGGCACCCACAATTTCCAGGAGAAATCTTCGCATAATGTCTCCCCGTTGTACGGTACGGTGCGCTTATACACCCGGTTGTCTAACACTTTTATATCAGGAAGTTGAGCCGAATTTTGCGTTACTTGAGCTATTAATTCGAGATAGGCGTCTGTTTTAAAAGCATCTGAATCTAGATTTATCAAATTGTTTACGTCTACAGATAATTCTTCCATGTTGTAGCGAGAGAGCGTGTCTGGTACTATATTTTTAGATCCTAGCCTGTGTTCCACCGTAAAAGAGTATGCTTGCAGATGCAGGCTCCAGCGGCCTAAGCGACCGGTCAGGTCTTTTTGCGTCATAAGCCATTTAAGACTGCTATGATTGGTAATGACTGAAAATGGCATTAACTCAATGTACGGTCTAAATTTCTTAATGGCTAACACTACTGCCAGGCACTCTCTCTCGGTAACGGAGTAGTTCCGCTGAGCTGACGTAAGTTTATGGGAAAAAAAGGCAATTGGGTGTTCACCGCCAACCTCATCTTTCTGAAATAATAGGGCTCCGATGCCTATGTCTGAGGCGTCACATTGCACGTAAAAGTGTTTAGAGAAATCTGGGTGAACAAGTACTGGGCTGGTTGTGAGGGCGGTTCTCAATTTATCAAATGCCATTTTGGCTTCTTCCGGAAAATCGAAAGGTTTTCCTTGTTTGAGGGTGTTGAATATAGGTGCTGAAATTGTGGCAAAGTCAGGTATGAAGCGTCGGTACCAGCCAGTGGCACCCATGAAACTACGGACCTGCTTGGGAGTTTTTGGGTAAGGGTACTTTACAATTGTTTCTATTTTACTCACGTCGGGCTTTAGCTTTCCGCCTCCTACAATATACCCTAAGTATCGCAGCTCTTTGAAGCAAAATCTGGATTTTACCACGTTTATCGTTAAACCCACTCGGTCTAAACAACTGGACACTCGCTTCAGCAACTCCAAGTGAATTTCAAAATCCGGTGACACTACCAAAAGATCATCCAGATAGACAAAAACTCTATCCCGAAGTGTAGCAGGAATCACCTTATCCATTAAACGGCACAACCTTTGGGCTGCATTACACAACCCAAAAGGCATTACCGTAAAATGGTAAAGTGGCCTCCCTGGCACCGTGAATGCAGTTTTTTCTCTACTGGGTGCATCTAATGGTATTTGCCAGAACGCGTCCTTTAAATCCACGCTGGATATAAAGAACGTATCCCCTAACCGGCTAAGCAGACCGTCGATATGCGGCAGAGGGTAGGCGTCCTTGACCGTGAGTGCATTGAGCTTACGAGCGTCCAGGCACAAACGGTTCTTCTCGCCCTTACGGACCAGAGTAACCGGATGACTCCAGGGACTCTCACTGGGCTCAATGACCCCAAGGTCAAGCATCCTATCCAGCTCGGCGTACATCAACTTCTGAACAGCCGGTGAGACCGGATAGTGCCTATCCTTCACCGGAGCCGCATCTCGAGTGTCGATTGAATGACTTTCGAGTTGGGTTTTACCAAGGCCTTTTTTAGAATAACAAGGAAAGGTGGCTACCACTTTTTCCAAGCACTCACGCTGATACGGTGTCAAACTATGCATGTTTGGTTCATCTTCTCCGTTTTGCACTTCCGGACATAGGCTGACGCCATTTGTAGTCAGGCTGCTCACATTAGCAATTAAACCAAACCTGCGCATAAAATCTATTCCTAGAAATAACGAACGGTTCAGCGTGGGTACCAGATAAAAAGTAATTTCCTCCGATATGTCATTCAGGCTTATTGTAGCTTTTACTCTACCCGTTATCCTATGAGGACTGCCATCTGCCGTTTTTATAAGAGCAAAATAATCATGGACCTTAAGTCCCGCTTTTTCTACTAGTTGCATACAGTCCTTGCCTAAGCAAGTGATCGTAGCTCCACTGTCTAATAGCCCAAATACTTCATAACCATTAATTGATATGTTGGCATACATTCGCTGATCTTTTCCCTCGTGAAGAGTTGCCGCCATAATTTCGTTCCTTATTCTTTTTCTACGCTTGAACCTTTCTCTAGCCTTTTTAATTCTGTTGGATAATTCTCCAAAAATTCTAGTTTTTGCTTCTCTATACTCTTTAACTCTTAAATGTAAGGGCGTAATTGGTCTTACCTTCTGCTCTACTAAATTTACGTCTTTTCTATTATTATTAACTAAAATTTTTATGGTTTGTTGAGATTTGCTTAGGGGTATATTGTCTACCACTGGGTCTACGTTTGGGTCGAACGAGCCTGCCCAGTTTGAGGCTGGTTCACAAGCTGGTTTCCCTGGCAACGGGGACACTGAGGAGTAACCACATTATCTCGCCCACATTTGAAACAGAACACTCTACGGTGAGGTGAAGGACAATCCATGTACCCATGGCCTGCTTGTTTACAATTCCAGCAGACATAACGACTACTGGTAGCTATTGCCTCTAGGTTGTAATTTTCTTCACACCGCTCCTCCTCTGCGTCTAGTTCATGAACCCTGGGGGGAACATGGGGACGTGGAGGGTATTGTGTCCTTTGGCTCGCTATAAGACTCTCGGCCCTTTTCGCTTGTTGGCAAAAGTCATTCAAGCTTTCGATTCTGGCAGAAAACAATAAATGTGATAGCGCTGGTTTTAAATTACCTCTCATGATTTCGATTAGGTCTCGCTCTGAGTATGGAGTTCTTTGCTGATTACGGAGACTTAGCACAGCATTGAAGTAATCCTCGAAGGATTCCTGGCCCCCTTGACGTCGATCCATGATCCGCTTTTGCAGCTGAAACTCGTTTTCAAAACGTCTAAATTGGGTTAGGAAAGCTGCTACTAGCTCCTCCCATGATTGAGCTGGGTTTAGTTTCATTAGGTTCCAAAACCACTCCAAGGCCTGGCCTTCGAGCAATGAGTGGAAACTACGGCGTACGTCATCGAATGTTACATTATACTCTTGTCTTAAAAATTCGATGCGGAAAATAAAATCTTCAGCACTCATCGACTTCGACGTGCCATCAAATTTTATTCCCCACTTGGAGAGATCGACTTTCTGATATTGGTTTCGCGACAGGTTAAAGTAATCTGTTGGCCCCCCTTGTGGTTGTGACCTAAAGTTGCCGGCCGAAGCTGGTGTGTTAAAACGATTGAATAGCCCATGATCTGGCAATCGGGGTAACGTTGAACCTACCCGCGGTGTAGCGTTGTGTATAGACGCTTGCTCGTGCCAAGCTGTCGCCTGGTGGCTCGCAAGTGGTCGCTGACTATTAAAATTATGTACGCTTGTGAATAAGTTCTGAGAGCTTGGAAGTACGATATTATTACCACCTACGGGTGGTGCTTGTGTCGGAGCGGTTGAGTATACTGGCGGAGCTGCCGGTATTAACTGAGGTGATGTTGAACGCACTTGTTGCTCGACTACGCTACCTATTACTTGTGCTAGTTCTTCTCGTAAGTTTAATTGTAAATCTTGCATTTGTCGAGTCAATTCACCCCGTATAAATCCTACTATATCGCCACCTAGACCGACTTGACTGACTTGCTGTGAACCCTGCGTAGCTGGCCTGTTGGTACGAAACTGTTGCTGAACATTTCTAGCGGTTATGCTACTGAATTCTGGTGACGAAATTGAACTACTGGAAAGGTTACCCTCTTGTGAACGCAACGAGCGATCGTGTGCTATTGACATAAACTGCTGTACTGACGGTGCAACATCTGCCGAGGCAGTCACTATAGCTGGGTCTGCCCTTTGGACCGACGTCGCAGGAGTGCTGGTGGAAACGACTGTCCCCACTGTGGTGCTAGGTACGGGCTCCATGCCGAAAATATTATCTACGTCAAAACCTGCTTCAGTTAACCGAATTCTGACAGAGCGCGTCAGTACCATCCCCTACTCAGACAGCCTCAAAAGATATCCGATTTCCGCCGAAAGTTTCACAGTATATATGTAATTAACAATGTTCTAAATAAATTCTCAAATATGTACAGCTGGACAAAGTGAAGATGACCGAGCGTATGTAAATTACACGTAAAATTTTATGACTCAAAAAAACTATGTTTAAACGTATCTATAAATATGCCTATATTTAGGAATATTCATTTAATCCAAAAAAAAATTTTAAATATTGCTTTCCGCCAAATCGACTACGGTAATTCAACTTAAAACAAAAAACATGTAAAAAAATTAAGAGAAAACTAACGTTGCCCTTAACAACGCAAAAATTCCTATAAAAACTTTTGCTTTAGAATATGTACAAGCGATATGTCAGGTGGTAAAATTGATGAGTGGAAATACTGCTTTGACTTAGAATTATACAAATGCTAAGCCTATACAGCGGTTGTGATTATGTTGAGATGAGAGAAAGAATACTACAAAATGTTTTTTTTCTGGTTTCGCGAGTACGCTGCTGTCCTGTAACGATGATGGATCCAGTTTTATCCCTAATGAAGCTGCGCTGAAGATGGTGCTACACAACATCAAGGCTTCTGCCCTAAGATGCTGGGACTCCCACTCTCAAGCTCAGCACAAGCAAAAACTTTTTACTTGCCCTGGGGTGTATATTTTCGATACTTTATCTTTAAAAACTGGATTAAACTATGGAATTTCAAAAGAAAAATAACAATTAGATGGGATTAATTTTGATACTACACGATGTAGCTAAGGCTTCAAGCAAGTGGCTCTAACAAAACCTGTCTCACGTGCAGTGAACAAAATAAAACTTAACAAATCTCCACCACACCCACGCAAATCCCTCTCCACCAGACTGTCGCAACGCGGAAGAAATATGAATTTGACTTCTCGGGACTTACAGCCTGCTGAAAAAAATTATACGAGGACTGATGGGAGATGCTATTGCATGTAATTTGCTAAAAAAAACGATACGTTCGTGACACAATTGTCATGTAATCAATTAATGTCGCAACGCGTCGAGGACTCTTGATTGACTCGACACGGACTTACACGAACGGTCCACAAAACTATTATGGCCGAACACGTATAAAAATTTCAAATCAAATATTTTTAAAAGAACTGATTAAATAACTCATTCGGGCCCCACGTTGGGCGCCATTTTATTGTAGTAGCAGCTGGTCATCAAAAAAAATGAAGTGAAAACATCAAAGTGTTAATGTGTGGCTAGATTGTTGGCTGCGCTGGCATGCTGGCGTTTGCTCCGGCTGAAGCTCGCCGTCTTGGGGTAGGATCTTGCCAACCTCTCTGCACCTTTACTCAGCTACAATAAAAGTATATCATGCCAGCTGGCTTGGAAGATGTAACCCAAGCAAAATAGAACATTTTTTTTTTATTACAAGAGCCCGAATGAATTACTAACTAAAAAACCCCGTTTTTCACTACATTTACCGTTATAAAATCACTTTATGAAGTGACCTAAAAAAACCAACGGTATTTTCGTCATCCATGGACTCCAACAAAACAGAATTGGTACATTAGAATCCCTGAATATTTTTTTTCTCAACTTTTGTAGCACAGTGTTATTATGCCCTAAGTGCTATGTCCCCTATATATATATATGTATGCATATATCCTTCTTACTTCTTTTTATTTTTGTCTAGCGTTAAGGCAAACACCTAGTTCTCGGGCAAAGGCCCTCGTGTATTAGAAGCTAGCTAGGTTGAGCTCACCCTACCAACACTACAGAATTTATACCAACAGCAAAAAAAAATGAATATACTTGGGTGTTTTCCCTAACGAAAAAAAATTTTTTTTTCTTTTGTTCAAAATACTAAAAAGGAATATTTAAATATATATATATACATATGTATATATAAAAAGACCTGCATAGAATATATATATATAGATGTATGTATAAAAAGAAAGGTATATAATATACACTAGTATAGTAATACATATGAATATTGATGTCTGTTTCCGTGCGTCAAATGTCCGTGTCCGAAACTGTGATACCTCGCGCCGTCTGTGGACGACGCGCAATCTAATAACTCCCCCGATGTATGAGACTGTCGATCCCCTTTGCACTTCTCGGCTTGGTGCTTAACAGCTTTTCAAGGCTACGTGTTGCTTTCCTAATTTCGGCCGTCGTTCCTTAGTTGTGGAGGTAGTTTTGGGATATGTTTGCTTTTACATCTATCTCCTTTGTTGCTATTGCACGCTTTGTTCGCGTGCTTGAGGTGCTTTGTTAACTAGTTTTTATGTATTTTACTAAATAGTTTTTAGGTATTTTGTTAACTAGTTTTTAAGTATTTTATTAAATAAGTTTTAGGTATTTTGTTCAAAGGATTCTTAGGCATTTTGTTAGCTAGTTTTTACGTATTTTGTTGACTAGCTTTTAGGTATTTTATTAAATAAGTTTTAGGTATTTTGTTCAAAGGATTCTTAGGCATTTTGTTAGCTAGTTTTTACGTATTTTGTTGACTAGCTTTTAGGTATTTTATTAAATAGTATTTAAGTATTTTGTTAAATAGTTTTTACGTATTTTGTTAACTAGTTTTTAGGTGTTTTATTAAATAGTATTTAAGTATTTTGTTCATACGGCTTGTGATGATATCTTCGAATCGTTACTCGATTTAGATGCACTTAAAACAGATGAAAATGCTGGCGATGGCCATGTCGACGACGATAAAAACGATGAAGTAGCTGTCGGTGCTACTGATGATGGGGATGGCAATGTTAAAGTTGTTGAACACATATTGGGCGCTTTTGATATTTCTTTCTTATTTTCTAGGTGGTTGTTTAAAGGTAAATGATCTTTACGACATTAACACACATCTCCTGCTCATCAATTGTATGGTTGGAAAGTTTTTTTTTTTACGAAATTTTGTTATCCGCAAAAATATTTTCAATCCCGAAACGAAACAAAAACTTCGATTCTATACACTTCTTTTAAACGTTCTTGGTAAACTTCTCACTATTCTTTTAAAAATTTCGACACTTTCTAATCCAAAAATTAACTTTTTCATCCATCTGCCTCGAGCACACTTTTTCAACTCCTCTCTATTCAATTCAACACACGGCAACGAAGACTTTTTCTCCATTTTCTTCTTTTTCTTCAGCCATCTTTTTTTTATTCCATCGAATGTTCTGGGTTCCCGCTCTCCAGCCATCTTTTATTTTCTTCCCTCTTCTTCTTTTGTTGCTTACTTTCTTCTGCAACCCTGCATTTTACAGCGCTGTGCCCCCGGTTTACACCGACTAATACACCTAGGTTTCAGGCCTGTACATTCGCACCCGCCACATTTTCGCGAATTTTGCGGAATGTTTGCTTGCTTTGCAGTTTTAGCAAGTTTTAATAAATTTTAGTAAATCGCAATATTTCCAATAACGGAATTTTCACTTGAGAAAAATAATCGGCGGAACTTGCATCTCTGCTCAGCTGGTGTCTTAGACCGAAAATTTTAGTCGATACAAGCCGTGTGCATCGGCAGCGGCTCATGGTGCTCAAAATTTATCAGTGGCGGGTCGAAGCCGGCTCTAAGCCAATCGGCCTCGTTCTCTGGTCAATACCAGTCGCCGATGAAAGTCGACTACATCGGCGGCGGCTGGATGGTTCAGATTCTTCAGAAAGCAACCGGCGGCGGCGCGCCATCGGCTGGCTTGTTTCTCTGTTAACACGTGCAACGCAACATTCACATGTGAAAATGCCTAAAGCGAAAAGAGAAAAAAAAGGTGAATTGTCGAAAAATAATTTTACCTTTATTTTTTAATACTTATTGTTTATAATGATAGTATCTCTTACCAAAACTGAGCGCAAAGGATTGCAATGGAAACAACATATAATTACAGATATTCGACGATGCATTGAGAAATATCGTAACATATTTGTTTTTCATGTACGAAATATGCGCAATAACTTGTTGAAAGATTTAAGACAAGAATGGAAACAAAATTCAAGATTTGTATTTGGTAAGAATCGTATTATGCAGATTGCATTAGGCAGAACAAAATCGGAAGAAGTAAATGAGGATTTGCATCAATTGGCTAATAGGCTCACGGGACAAGTGGGTTTGCTATTTACAGATAAGAGTAAAAAATATGTTTTGGAATGGTCCAGGAAATACTGGGCTGTGGAGTATGCCAGAAGCGGTTTTATTGCTACAGATACCGTAATTTTACCGCAAGGGCCTCTAACGGAATTTTCACATTCAATCGAGCCGCATTTGAGATCTTTAGGAATACCAACGTCTTTAAAGAAGGGTTTAGTTACGTTGAACTCTGAGTTTACAGTTTGCGAAGAAGGCGAAGTATTAACTCCTAACCAAGCTCGTATACTTAAACTGTTTGCAAATCCCATGGCGAAATTTGAATTGGCGATTGTATGTTCTTGGAACAAAACTGATGGCTTCGAATTGCATGTTAAAAACGATTATGAAGGTGAAGTTGCAAGTGGATCATGCGAGTCAATGGAAGATGAGTCTTCTACAAGAGAGCTCAAGTCGTGCCGTTCGCAGCCGGAATCGCCAACCCCCCGACCTTAATTTAGAGGTCGAGCAGCCGCCGAATTGGACGACTTACATCAGCAAATAATTGCAGCCGATTAACAAGTGAAAGAGCCTAATCACCCTTATTGTAATTGTCGACATCGACGTCACTTTGACACACCAAAAAAAATTAAACAACTGGCTCCTTTTGGCAGGTTTACAGCCTGTTTTTCGAAAATGAATAAGTGTATACGTTCGTTAAAATAGCGAATGAAATCATGTTTACGTTATTAATTTTCATGTGAGTCAACAAAAGAGCTTTCAGTTTTTACACACTCATAAAATTTCTTATGTAAAATTAATTAATAATCGGTCTACATATTTTTTTTCTTTAAGTTACAAAAAAATTAAATTAACGAGAAAATGTGAATGACTTTTTCATAAAATTTAAAATAAATTTAAAATGAATTTTATTTAAAATGTTTCATCGAATTTTTTAATAGATTTTATTTTTTTTATTCTTTCACTGTAATAATTTTTTGAGTTTATATTTTTGGTTATAACTAAAAAGCTCTTTTTATGTCAAAACTAAAGCTTTAGAAAATGTTTTATAAAAATCAAATTTTAAACGTTATCGTTTATAAATGAAACATAAAAACGAAAGGGCTTATGTTTTCGAAAAACAGGGGGTCTACTCTGTAATTCGAAACGAAAGCAAATGCTTTCGAATTGTAATGTTAATAGCATACAAATTCGAAAGCTTTTTCTTTCATTTCGAAATACAGAGTAGACCCCCAGGCCTTAGGGAACGGAAATAGATTGCCAGTAGCACAACATTTTTCTCGAGAACTAGTAAACAAGTCGCAATTTTTTGGTATTGTGTCAAAGTGACGTCGATGTCGACAATTAGAATAAGGGTGACTATTTTTCATCCACTTACAAAACTCGCTGGACTTTTACTGTAATTTTTTTTCGCTGTTTAACAGCATGTTTATAGAACCCAATATTGAGTTCTTTTACATAAAGCCTGGTACTCTGTTCAAAATTTCACGCGAAATGTTGACACATTCCATGCAAAAAAGTTTACGTGGAATTTTCATGAAATAATGGTGCAAAATTTGTACTCTGTTCAACTCGTGAAAAATGTATGGAACATGATACAATGGAATGTATCTGGCAACATTTTCTTGCTATCTGTGAAATAATGACAGCTGATGTTTTTGTTAACTAAAGTAGATCATTGTTTCGCAGCTAAACTAAAATGAAGCCAGATTAATTTTGCATGGAAAGACATGATTTTCCGTGTTTTTCACACCAAGAACAGAGTACTATTGCGAATTTATTTCGCAAATATTTCATACCAAATACTTTTATATGTAGTTTGACAGCATTCCGCACGAAATTGTGAACAGAGTAATAGGCTTTAGATTACAAAACAATTTGAAAATCCGAATCCATAGTAGTAATTAAATTCCATTTGAAAATATATTTGCATTGTTTTTATTTCAAAATGTTGGAATCAAGGCACATTCACAAGGTAGTAGCGGAAATGCAGCTGAGCTATTTTTTTTTTCAAATTATAGTTCATCCGAAACTTCAAAAATTTTTTACGAAAGAGAAATTAAAAGAAAATGTAAAAAAATTTGAACATGAAAAATATTTTATTAAAAAAATTCTGTGAAAACAAATTTAAAAATATGAAAAAACTATTAAAAAATTGTGAGAAGTGCTAAACGTTGCAAATTTTGTTAGTGGTGGCTGCCGTGGAGAAATATTTTCAAATTTATGTGAATAATTTTTATTATTATGTTAAACAAATTCTATTTTTGAAGTTTTGGATGAACTAAAACCCATGTTGTTTTTTTCTTTGTTGTATTTTTTCATTGTTTTTGTAATCCTGATATTACCTGGAAATGAATTTGCCTTGGTTGGAATTCTTAGGAAAAAAATCCGTTTTGAGTTAATACCATTTTTCTGAATTTTCTCGATATTTTTTTTTTGTATTTTGAGTTGTAACTCTTTAGTTCAAATTTAAATAAAGGGAACAAATTAAGTTTAGTAACATAACTCCAAAAGTAATAAAAATTTGGTATCCGATAGAAAATTAAAAAATAAAAAGAAAAACTTTAATAAAAAAATTGGCGGCGAGCCTTCCCGAGTTTCCGAGTTATGGGCCTTTTAAGTTCTGGTATAAAATTGTGATTATATGGTGGAATTGGCACAAAAATGCTATCCGATTGAGAATTAATAAATTAAGAAAATAATATTAAATTAAAAAATTGTAGGCGAGGCTTACTTTCCGAGTTATGGGCCTTTGAAATTGTACAAAATTCTGATTACATGGTGTATTTTCCAACAAATGATCCAATATTGGTGTCATTTAAAAGCTTTTTATCAACTCTTTAAGAAAACACTAACGGCCCACGATGTCACGAGAAATCGTTCGATCGACAACTTGTATTGCAAACAACAACAAATTGTTTAAAGTTATTGTTGTTTGCAATACAAGTTGTCGATCGAACGATGTCTGGTGACATCGTGGGCCAGACCGTAAATTTGGATTTCGGTTTGTATTTACTAACACCTATGTGTGTATGTATGTGCGTGTTTGTAGCATTCATACATAAAAAGGTTTGTCTATACTGCAGGCCTTCGGCCGGGCTTAAGGATTTTCTCTACCATGGTGTTTCCCGGGACGGCGCAGCATAATAAAGATTTTCTGCATGGCAATGTTTTCCTGTTTAATAACTATTTTCTGCACTGCCAGCCTTCGGCCGGGCTTAAGGATTTTCTCCAAAATGGTGTTTCCCTACACGGCGCAGTCTACTAAAGATTTTCTGCCTGTCAAATTTTTACTGTCTAATAACGATTTTCTGGACTACCGGCCTTTGGCCGGGCTTAAGGATTTTCTCCACCATGGTGTTTCCCTATACGGCGCAGCCTAATAAAGATTTTCTGCCTGGAAAAGTTTTCCTGTCTAATAACGATTTTCTAAACTGCCGGCCTTTGGCCGGGCTTAAGTATTTTCTCCGCCACGGTGCCTATACGGCGCAGCCTAATAAAGATTTTCTGCCTGGCAAGGTTTTCCTGTCTAATAACGATTTTCTGCACTGCCGGCCTTTGGCCGGTCTTATGGATTTTCTCTACCATGGTGTTTCCCGACACGGCGCAGCCTAATAAAGATTTTCTGCCTGGAAAAGTGCCTGTCTAATAACGATTTTCTGAACTGCAGGCCTTCGGCCGGGCTTAAGGATTTTTTCCACCATGGTGTTTCCCGAGACAGCGCAGCCTAATAAAGATTTTCTCCTAAAAGATATTATCCAAAGCTTTTAAATGATACTAATATTGAAGACATTCGTTGGGGAAAATATTACGTATAATCACAATTTCATACTATAACTTCAAAGGCACAAAACTCTGAAACTAAGGTTCACCGCCAATTTTTTTATTTAGACTCGCTTTTATTTTTTAATTTTCCATCGGATACCAAATTTTTATTAATTTTGGAGTTATGTCACTAAACTTAATTTAAGCCTTGGATTATTTTTAACTTGAATAAAGGCTCAAATCAAAATAATACCTTTTTTATGAAAATATATGAAAATAGATTTTAATAAATTGCCACCGTCTCTAAGAACATTTAACTTTTCTACTGATAGTTATAAGAGGAAACTTTTAGAAGTGCTTTCGTCAATATAGTCTGCTGGTTATGAATAAATTGTTATTCTGGTTAGGTATATGGTATTATGGTAAATGTGTTTTTATTGGGTTTTGTTAAAGCTATATCATTGTGCAATATAGTTATTACTTTATATTATATATATTTTTATTTTTTTTTATTTTTTTATTTTGCACAATATTAAATGTATACGTATAACTTATATAATTTGTTAAATATTGTAATTATTTATTTACTACTGCCAAATTGGATTTTTGAATGTATGTAGTTAATTCGGTATTTTGTATATATATGTATATTTTGTTTAAAAATTCATTACTATTTATTATATTAAAATTGTATGTAGACAGTTTTCGAGTAGTATGATGTGACCGACTATGGCCCACAGGCTAGGTATACATAATGAATAAATAAATGAAATGAAATGAAATATAAGATACATTTCTGTGTCCACTAACTCAAAATAATACCTTTTTGATTATATAATGGTATCACAAAAATTGTCTCTTTCGAGGTGAAAGAGTAATCGGAATACGTTGAAATTTTTACAGTAGATGGGTAGTATGAATAAAAAAAGTATTTACTTTTTACTTAAAAAGTTGTTTTAAAACACCAAATATGTGTGTGTTTTTTGGTTTTTTAAACAATTTTTTAAGTAAAAAGCAAATACTTTTTTTGGAACAAATGCAGTTTAGCGAAGCAGCTCCAAACAAAATAAAAAGTTAATTTAATTATTTTTCGAACTGTACTTGTTTCTATATTCTTATGAATAGAACAGGCTAATGTTCGTAACGCTTTTTAAGCCAAATTACATGTGATAATTATAAATGAACAAATAACATCAAAGTTAGTTGTAAATATTCTGACAACAACACATAGTTGAACGGAACAGCCAGCCGTTTTCGAAGGCCACTAAACCTTCCTCATCAGCGTTCTTCTGTGTTTTTGGTCCACTGTGTGTGGTGTCAGTTGATGTAGATGTCTGCCTTTTTTTTTTTGTATTCTGCAAGTTATATGGCGTAGCTATGTGCTAACAAAATGCCAGGGTGTGCTTCTGATAGTCGTCGTCAAATCTCAGGAGTAAGGATCATTAAAACGAGCGGTCAAAAATGAAACCAAAATGAGAACGCACCAAACTTTAAAATCCAAAAGTTTGAGCGTAAAAGTTACCAAGTCAAATTTAAAATTTACATATACGACGAAAACAGATTCTGTTAATCAATCAAATTTTAGTATTAGTTTGCATAATAAAACGAGCAAGATCTCCAAACAAATCAATATTTTTTGTTTTTAAAATATCCTTTAGATTATTAAAGACATCAAAGAATTTAAAATTCTGTCTTAGATGATCATACTTTACACATTGGAAAACAATGTGCTCTGCAGACTCATCCACTCCACACACATCACATTCAGCATTAACAATACTGCCAATCTTTTTTAGGTAGGTCTTATCGTAAGTATGGCCCACCATTAGCCTGTTAATAATTTTAATCTCAATCGACTGCATCCGCACTTTAGTAAACCATGGAGTGTTTGAAATCGTCGAAAAAATCTCGGCAAAGTATTTTCCTTTTAACTTAGAGCGCTCAACAAAATCGGCCTGCCATTTCTCTCTAATCCTTCCTTTTAAGATTCTCATCGCTTCTTCAATTGTAAAGTGAACATCAATTAAGGCACCAACTGATACAGCATCCTTAGCCATTTCGTCCACATCCTCATTAAATCTAACGCCTGAGTGACCAGGAACCCATACAATATGACAGAATTCCAAAGCCGAATCTTCCACCATATCATGAATATCATGCATGCAGTAATTTTGTACTTTGCTATTTTCTATTGCCTTGCACACTGCTTTGTTATCCGTAAAGATAACAATTTTCCTGAAATTATCTTGTACTGCTATTTCAATGGCCTTTCTAATCGCCCACATCTCACCAAAGAAACTGGAAGACATAAAACCAAGTCTAAAGTAAAATTTTTGTCCTTTTGTAACATTAAGAACAGCAAAACCAGTATGTAAATTGGACAGCGACGCATCTGTCGCAAAAACAATGAAATCATTTTCCGTGTAATCATGGTATTCTTTACGATATATCGCTTGAATTAGTTCTCTAGAAACATTCTTCTTTACCAGGGGAAGAAGATCAAACCTGCAGATGACTTTTTCAGACCGCAGGGGAGTGCTATAGGTCTTAATATTGTCAAAAATATCTTTAAATTCATAATATACAGTGAACAAAGAAAAAACTTGTACAGCAAACGCTCCGCTCTTCTAATCAAAATATCTCTGTTGCTTTGTAAGATTTTAAGATAAAACCAAAAGCAGTTTCAAGACAAATTAATAAGCTTTCTATAGAAATCTTTAATTTTATTAAGAAATTTATTTTAATACTAAAAAAATAACCTAACATAAAATAACACTATTTTCAAGAGCCAAAAAAAAACTTGTACACTAACTCTTCTTTCAGGAAGGAGCTATGAAATAAGGAATACACTAAAAATTAGTACTAAATGTGGCCACGTCTAGCATCTAATAGATTATTTTCATAGAATGAACTGGGTTTTTGGTAATTTTGGGAGCTATATGGTCCAATATGCCCTGGAGAGCACTTTTGAGTTAATTCTTACACATAATCTACAGCTCGCGTAATTTTTTGTTCACATACGCCCACAGAATTTCATTTGTACTAAAGCCAAGGATCTAGAAAGGATGTGCCTGCAATTTTTTTTCCATTGAATGGAAGCCATTCTCTTATTATTAAAGACGAATGTTTCGGGTATTTAACTCTAACTAATCACTAGTCTCCACTTACATTTAATTTGGCAGCTAACTGTACTAAATTATCTCTTAGTATTTTTAAATAATTCATTTTATTTATTGTACGTTCTATAAAAAGCGGATTTCATACACCACTCGATCCCATTGGGCCCCATACCATCATATTACACCCCCATGCTTCACCGTGTTATTCAGGTTATTATCGTTAAGGCTGGAGCTTTTCTTTGCCACGCAAAGAAAGATTATATTAATCACTATGATGACTTTTGGGACACTGCTGAATCCAAATTTAATATATTTGGATGTTATCGTTGTAGATTTTTGTGGCGAAGAGGAATTCCAGCATTAGTGATAAAAACCTGAATAACACGGTGAAGCATGGGGGGTGTAATATGATGGTATGGGGCCCAATGGGATCGAGTGGTGTATGAAATCCGCTTTTTATAGAACGTACAATAAATAAAATGAATTATTTAAAAATACTAAGAGATAATTTAGCACAGTTAGCTGCCAAATTAAATGTAAGTGGAGACTAGTGATTAGTTAGAGTTAAATACCCGAAACATTCGTCTTCAATAATAAGAGAATGGCTTCCATTCAATGGAAAAAAAATTGCAGGCACATCCTTTCTAGATCCTTTTCTTTAGTACAAATGAAATTCTGTGGGCGTATGTGAACAAAAAATTACGCGAGCTGTAGATTATGTGTAAGAATTAACTCAAAAGTGCTCTCCAGGGCATATTGGACCATATAGCTCCCAAAATTACCAAAAACCCAGTTCATTCTATGAAAATAATCTATTAGATGCTAGACGTGGCCACATTTAGTACTAATTTTTAGTGTATTCCTTATTTCATAGCTCCTTCCTGAAAGAAGAGTTAGTGTACAAGTTTTTTTTTTGGCTCTTGAAAATAGTGTTATTTTATGTTAGGTTATTTTTTAGTATTAAAATAAATTTCTTAATAAAATTAAAGATTTCTATAGAAAGCTTATTAATTTGTCTTGAAACTGCTTTTGGTTTTATCTTAAAATCTTACAAAGCAACAGAGATATTTTGATTAGAAGAGCGGAGCGTTTGCTGTACAAGTTTTTTCTTTGTTCACTGTACCATACTGTAGCTGGACTTTACAAGATCGTTCGATACAATGCTATTAAACAATAGAGGGTTGTTCATCTTAAGTTTGACAATCTCCTTAGCTGTCAAAAACAAACCTCTTTCGCGAGGAGGGAGTTCATTGGCCAAAACATAGAAGATGTGCGTAGGTGTGTTGGGAGTCAAACCCAGGCATCTGCGTAGTGAGGTATTTTGAAACGTCATAATCCTTTTATCAACATACTTGGATGCATTCGACATTGTGGTACAAGCATATTCAATTTTCGATCTGATAAGACTTCTATAAAGATTCAGAGATATATTGGGTTTTAGTCCACCTTTTATAGAGGTGAGAAAACGAAAGACATTGTTACGTTGACGTGACGTATCAATCACATTAATATAGTGATTATTTACAGACAGAGACGAATTAATACATCTGCCCAAAAATACAATGCTCTTGCACTGCTCAATAGGTGTGTTGTAAATTCTCAGATTTACCTCCTTACTACTCCCTTTAGCAATAAAGACAACTTTGGTTTTCAGTATATTAAATTGTAAATTAAGATCACTGCACCTATCGGCAAATTCCTTAGCCCTTTCCTTTAGGATTCTTTGGGCCTCATCAAATTCCTTGTTAAAAACCATAATAACAAAATCGTCAGCATACTGATATACTAAAGTATTATTGTCTTCAATATCATGTAATTTTCTTGTGTATACATTGAATAAGATCGGTGAAAGACATCTTCCCTGCGGTAATCCATTTTTAACTTCAACTTCCTTATTTCCCATGCACAGGATTCTATGCGACAGAAAATTGTACAGCCATTTAATATAAACAATATCCAGACCAGACTGATTCAAGGCAGACATAAGTGTGGATAACTTGACACAGTTGTAGGCATTGCTGATGTCCAGGGACAAAATTAAAACTTTAAACTTCTGACTTTTTAAAACGGCAGTTTTATGCAGCAAATCATTTAAACACATCGAAGTGGATTTACCTTTTACATAAGCATAGCATCTCTCAGGCAAGAAGTTGATATCATTTAAAAATTTATTTAAATGCTCTTTAATCATCAAGTTAATTATTTTGAGTAATACAGAAATCAAAGAAATGGGCCTGAAGTTCCTGCAATCATTCAAATCCTTCCCATGCTTAGGAATGGGAACAATTTTAATCTTCCTCCAGCCATGGGCTATATCATTGGACACAAAAGCATTATTCAAAGCAGTAAGCAGGGAGCGCCTCGCCATCCCCGATAGAGACCTTAACATCTCATACGTGATCCTATCACACCCCGCTGCCGAACTCCTATTTTTCCTTAACAAAACTCCATCAAATTCATCAAACGTAAAACCCCTAAACTCTGTACCAGCATCCCAACCCAAAAAATCACAGTCACTCCCAGACCCCCCAGTAACCTGATTCTTCAGAAAGGTAAGATACTCAAGGTTATTGCCATCATCCCACTGGAATACACCTCCCCTATGTCTTCTTCCAAAAACATTGCCAACAAACCTCCAAGCCTGTCTCGTCCCAGGATGATTATTCAGATCATCCAGGGCCCTCCTAAAACAATCCCTTTTTGCCTTCCTTACTGCACAATCCCATTCATTCCTGGCAGCAATTAACTCCTCCATGTTGACCACACTGCAGTATCTATTGCACCTACTCCTGGCAGCAGTCAAACGCCTATATAAACGGCCAAGACCGTCATGCCACCAATACTTAGGAGTCCTCTTCTCCTTAAGAAAATGACTAGCACCTTTAATCTCCTCACTCAAACCTCCCTCAATTTGACCTATATCAGTCCCCAGTTCCAATTTTCCCAAATTAGCAAACAGCTTATCCTTAGACAAAAAAAGACACCCTCTAGGAAAATCCACTCCCAAATCAATACCAATCATTGAGTGATGACTCCCCCCTATCATAAAAGGAATAATCCTCCATTCACACCTAAAACTCACCTTAACAAAAGACAAGTCCAAAACAGAACCACTGTCCTTACCTAAATCCCTTTTAAAAGTCAACGAGCCATCATTAACACACAAATACTGAAAGTGCTGAATCATACCACATAAGTGCTTACCCTTAGGTAATGTCGTAGGGTTTCCCCAAACAGAATTATGGGCATTAAAATCCCCCAAAAGAACTACATTCTTAAAGGAATCAAGAAAGAGAAGCAATTTCTGAATCTCACCTTTAAAGTCATCCAACCTAACAGACGGAGGAAAATATACCGACACAATAACAAAATTTACCCTTAAACTGGTCGTTCTTACCATCAGTATATCATAATCAGTTTCAAAATCCATTTTTAAAAATTTTATATTTTTCTTGAGACCTATGGCAACACCCCCCCCCCCCCCCCCACCCATCTGCCCGAGGTCTCTCAACAATATTATAATTTATGATCTTATTCTCCTGCCCCCTGTTCGAAAAAGTTTCACTCAGGACCAAAATATCAAAATTTTGTCCTAATAGAAACCCCTCGAGAGAAGTTTTATTATTTTTTAAAGATTGAATATTATGTTGTAGAATTTTCATTCTGATATCCTTGAATAGACTGACTTATCACCTCGTGATCAAGTCCAATACTAATCTTGTTTATCCTTTCCGCAAAGTGACTAACAGCTTCAAGACCAACCTTATTAGATACATTCAGAAAATGATCCTTCATAAATTTCAAAATCTCAGACGTAATTTTTTCTAGCTCACTAACCTTTTTGTACATACCCCTTTCATATACAGGTTTTGGATTATTCTCCACCCTAAACACTCTTTCTGGTTTCTCAAAATGCGGTTTAACAACTTGTGGCACACGGACTTTTTTAAGTACGGCACTATAACTCCTAGGAGTGAAAATTTTATTTACCTCCCTATCCTTGTTTCTCAAATTGCAGTTCTCCCTACTTCTCTGAACTAGAGATGGAAATTCTTCACTGTCCTCCAATACTTCAAATCTGTTCCGATTACCCCCCATATAGGTCTTCACAACCTCCCCTTTCGTCATTTTCTTCACCGTCATAGTTTTGTTAATCTCTTCTTCCTTACCCCATACCGGGCATTTACCCCTATCCCTGGCCCTATGGTCCGTGTGCCCACACAAAAGACACTTAGAAGACCCACAAGGCCCCTCACACAAACCTTCCCTACCACAAACCAAGCATCTCTGTTTTGACTTGCAGCCCTTTTTCGTGTGACCTAACCTGCCACAGTTAAAACACTGCCTAACAGCCGGATAAAAGAAATCAACCCTTAACAAAGAGTAATTCAAGAAAACAGATTCAGGAATTTCACTCCCTTCAAAACCAAGTTTTACAGAAAAAGTCTTTTCATAACCCTCACAATCTCTTTTTTTCCTTGTTATTCTCATGACAGAAGTCACTTTCACAACAGATTCAATATTTTTTAAAATTTCATCATCACTCAACGATATCGGTACATTTCTAATAACACCATAAGATTCTATGAACCTTCTCGGAACAAACGCCCTTAAACCCCTTTCCTGAATTCTCCTGTCAGTGACAAACTTATTCGCCGCACTTGCGCTCACAAAAAAAATTTTAAAAAGTGTAATCCCAACAGCTCTTATACTTTAAATACCGACACAATTTAAGTCCCTTATCTTTTCATACATATACAAACCATTTCTCATCCTCTTATTTTCACCATCTATTTTCGAGGTGTCCACTAACACAGCAAACTCACCGACATGACCTTTGGAATATAAAGTTACATTAGTAACTTCATCCCATTTCCAGAAATTCCAATCACTTTATCATTAACTTTGGCATTATCACTTTTGCCGCCATTGTTATTGTCATTAGCATCTAACTTCTTACCTTTCTGCGTTTCTGCCGTTAACACACCGCCATTTTCTTTTTCAGAAATACTCACAGCGCCACTCAACAGCGTGTCTGCCGAAACAAGCAAATCGCCATTTTCATCATCCATAACCTCACTTATTTTTTTAGCCTCTTTGCTACCTCTGCTACCACCATCCAGCGCACACTTCCTCCTTTTATCTGGGGCACTCCCCATCGTCTCACTCCCATCCTTGTCCACAGCCATCTTTTTCCTTTTATCTGAAACACATATAAGCGGATTAGGTAAAGAACAAACGACAATGGTAAGACTGTTGCAAGGCACATTTACTACAGGTACACGCATGCTGAAATAAACAAGTGGCATTACTACGCCAGATGACAGTTTTTTTGTTCTACCTTATTTGTCTAATCTTATGTCAAAAGTTTTGTTTATGTTTACATTTTATGTCCACGTTTGTTAATAAGAAAATTTTTGTGGAAACAGTATATCGGTTCGTGAAAGTTTTATGTGTTTAAAATTAATTGTATTGCGAAAATTTGGATAATCTTTATTAGGCTGCGCCGTCTCGGGAAACACCATGGTGGAGAAAATCCTTAAGCCCGGCCGAAGGCCGGCAGTGTAGAAAATCGTTATTAGACAGGAAAACTTTGCCAGGCAGAAAATCTTTATTAGGCTGCGCCGTGTAGGGAAACACCCATGGTGGAGAAAATCTTTAAGCCCGGCCGAAGGCCGGCAGTGCAGAAAATCGATATTAAACAAGAAAACTTTTCCAGGCAGAAAATCTTTATTAGGCTGCGCCGTCTAGGGAAACACCATGGAGGAGAAAATCCTTAAGCCCGGCCGAAGGCCGGCAGTGCAGGAAATCGTTATTACACAGGAAAACTTTGCCAGGCAGAAAATCTTTATTAGGCTGCGCCGTGTAGGGAAACACCATGGTGGAGAAAATCCTTAAGCCCGGCCAAAGGCCGGCAGTGCAGGAAATCGTTATTAGACAGGAAAACTTTGCCAGGCAGAAACTCTTTATTAGGCTGTGCCGTGTAGGGAAACACCATGGTGGAGAAAATCCTTAATCCCGGCCAAAGGCCGGCAGTGCAGAAAATCGATATTAGACAGGAAAACTTTTGCAGGCAGAAAATATTTATTAGGCTGCGCCGTGTAGGGAAACATCAAGGTGAAGAAAATCCTTAACCCTGGCCGAAGGCTGGCAGTGCAGAAAAACCTTTTTATGTATGAATGCTACAAACACACACAGGTGTTAGTAAATACAAACCGAACTCCAAATTTAGTGTTTTCTTAGAGTTGCTAAAAAGCTTTTAAATTACACCAATATTGGATAACGTTTGTTGGAAAATACACCATGTAATCAGAATTTTGTACTACAATTTCAAAGGCCAATAACTCGGAAACTAAGCCTCGCCTACAATTTTTAATTTAATATTTTTTCCTTATTTTTAAATTCTCCATCGGATAGCATTTTTTTAGAGTTGCCCTTAGCTTGATTTGTGCCAATTCCACCATATAATCACAATTTTATACCAGAAATTAAAAGGCTCATAACTCGGAAACTAAGGCTTGCCGCAATTTTTTTTATTTAAGTTTTTGTTTTTATTTTTTAATTTTCATTCGGATGCCAAATTTTTATTAATTTTGGAGTTATGTCACTAAACTTAATTTGTTCCAACTTTTCCGTACTATGCCATTTTTACGATCGGAATAACGGCGAGTTCTTCCTTCGGCACGTTTCCTAGCTGCATTTTTAGCAGTACGCCTTTCGCGTCGCCTAGATGATGACTTTTTCTCTTCGCGTTTCTTTTTAATATTTTCTGTGAAACGTCTAGCCTTAACACAAAAGCGATAATTGAACTTCTTTTGCTTGCAGATAAAGAAACCGAAATCGACCATTTTAAAAATGCGCATGG
Organism: Tachina lurida; assembly: GCA_944452675.1. Classification (NCBI taxonomy): domain Eukaryota; kingdom Metazoa; phylum Arthropoda; class Insecta; order Diptera; family Tachinidae; genus Tachina; species Tachina lurida. The sequence goes on from OX101754.1 coordinate 73,734,925, forward strand.
TTTATTGCGGTAAACCATTTTTTTGGGTGGCTCTTCGTTGAACGGTTAGAAATCTTCATTTGATTTTTTCATATTTGTTTGTTGTACCTTTTGGGAAGATTCTTTGTCACAACTAGTAAAATTTAAAACTGCATTATTTGTTTGAAGTTGAAGAATTTCAAAACTTTTCAATAGTTCTTCCGTATCATTTTCTTGAGAATTGCAATTCGGGACTTGAGTTTGCAATAGGTTTTCTTGGTCTTCGGGATATATAATGTTCTCTTCTTCAATAACGATATCATCATTGTCAGAGAAGTTTGGCCCAGCAGTGCACATATTAGACTCAACACTTTCCTTTGAGCCATGATGTGACGAGTTGCGAAAATTGTTATGCTTATGTTTGCTTTCAACTTAAAGGTTACGTTCTTGACCTATTTCCCCTGGTTCCGCTACTTCAATGTCACTAAAAGTAGTAGTAGTAGTCTCTTTATTAGTATTATCAATACTTTTCATATACATTCCATTACAATTAGTTTATAACATTTTCTCTATTCAATTAAATTTTACAAAATTAACAATGTGTCTTCTAAATATACTAGAATTATTTTCGAATTTTACATAATTTGGTAAGGAGTTGTAAAGGTGTAGACCTTTGTAAAAAAGCGATCGCTGCATCGATGTTGTTGATACTCTCTCAATTCTAAAGTGGTCCATATTCCTTAGATTGTACGGTTGAGCCTCTCTCACATATACTATTTGTTCAGTTAGGTACTCTGGTGCTTCTCCGCTTCTGATTTTTTGAATGAAAGTGATAGTGTTAAGTTTTAGTCTTTGTTCAATGTTGAGCCATTTCAAGGATTCCAGCATGAGACGAATAGATGTATATCTGTTGCACTTCAATATAGTTCTCATTGCCTTATTTTGTAGTTTCTGAAGCCGTTCAATCTGATTTGTTGTGCAGCATGTAAATAATATTGTTGAGCCGTATTCGAAATGTGGTTTTATTATAGTAATATATATCTTTATTGCGGTTATAAGTGAAACCTGTTTTCTGACTCTTTTAAAAAAACTAATTTTTTTGCCGATTTTTTTGCAAATATAATCAATATGGTTTTTAAATTTTAAATCTTTATCAATAATAAAGCCTAAATATTTTATTTGATTAACCTTCTCTATAATTTGATTATTTATTTTAAAAATTTCATTGCTGTTTGTATTTAATTCCATAATTTTCGTTTTATTTTCGTTCAGTTTTAGCTTATTCATGTTTAGCCAAACGCTTACATTTTCCATATCATGTGTAAGATTGTGATAGCATTCGGTGTTAGTTTCTCCTTCCGTGAAAATAAGTGTGTCATCAGCGTATAATACTACTTCAGTGTCAAAATTCGAACTCAAATCAGTGTAGTCTTCATCATCTGTAGAAAATTCTGTGTACATATCGGATTCTGTATCATAACAAGAACTATCATCCGATTGGGCAATCTTACGCCGCCGGCGCCGAAACTTCGTTCCCTTCTTACTTTTGTCATCATCCAAGCACATTTTTTCTAAACATCTCTTCTAGGATGGCTGCTCTCCAGGTTTGACCACAATACTTTCATAAGGCCATGGCATTATCAATGTGCCCTTTACGTATTTCATGAAATACACAACGCGATTAACGAATAGTATCCTCTTCATTTAATGAATTGTATTATTATTTATTCATTTTTATGAAATTTTATTTCATAAAACATTATTTCACCACCACTAAAACGCGTCCAAGGCACATTTACTACAGGTACACGCATTAGGGAAAACACTGTGGCAACTCTGTGCTTCTCACATAGTTTTACAAAGTAATTGTCAAAAAATTGTATGCATCAAACAAGGCACAAAAGTAATTGTCAAATGAATTCTTCGTTATAAACGTGTAAACAAAAAATCAGCGGATGAGCAATTTGCCTGATGCATGTACCTGTTTGATATGCCTTGAACGCGTCACTTTGGTTTTTGCTTATATTAATTTATGACATAAGCAAAGACATTACACAAACAAAAATTCCTTTTGTTGTTGTAATCGTACATTTGTTGCCCTAGTAATGCCACCTGTTTATTTCATCATGGGTACACGCATTAGGGAAAACACTGTGGCAACTCTGTGCTTCTCACACAGTTTTACAAAGTAATTGTCCAAGGCATATCAAACAGGTAAACAAGGCACAAAAGTAATTGTCAAATGAATTCTTTGTTATAAACGTGTAAACAAAAAATCAGCGGATGAGCAATTTGCCTGATGCATGTACCTGTTTGATATGCCTTGGACTGTTGTAAATATAGAGATGGTAACTTTGAGCTTTCATTACAAAACACATGAGCAAATTGAAATGCAATGAATCAAACCAATTCACATATTCCATTTGCAATAAAGTTTCGTATATAAGGCAGACATCTACATCAACTGACACCACACACAGTGGATTAAACCCAGAAGAACGCTGATGAGGAAGCTTTAGTGGACTTCGAAAACGGCTGGCTGTTCCGTTCAACCATGTGTTGTTGTCAGAATATTTACAACTAACTTTGATGTTATTTGTTCATTAATAATTATCACATGTAATTTGGCTTAAAAAGCGTTACGAACATTAGCCTGCTCTATTCATAAGAATATCGAAAATAAAAAGTAGCCTATGTGATAGAAAATTTAAAAATAAAAAGAAAATATTAAATAAAAAAGTTGGCGGCGAAGCCTATTTTCCGAGTTATGGGACTCTGAACTTTGTCATAGGAAACAGCGAGAAATTTCCAAAAAATTTTTTAAATAGGTTATCTCATTTATTTCTATGACGTCATAGACTAGAAGTTATTATTATTTTGTGATAAATGAATTTTACAATAAATTTTTCCAAAAATTGGTGGTCACTTCGTTTTTGAGTTTTATACTGAACGGTTCGTTTTAGCGTCTACTGTCGGGTTTGAGTGTACCTATAAGGAAAAGTATTGTGAAAAACTTTTTTGTGGCTGAAGAAGGGTATTTTGGCTGAGAGATAATTGGAGTTGGAGGGGCTGGATTGGAGAAAGATTTTTTGTTAAATTGTTGAGGAAAGTTTTGAAAGGAGTGAAAATTTTTGGCACGCTTGCCAGTGGCAAAAGGAAATGTGGCGTCAATATGGCGTCACAACCGGTAACAGTGCAGAAGGATGACTTTGAAGGCTTCTGTGAAGCTTTTTCTGGAGGGAATTCTGCCAGTATGGAGGTTGATGGTAACTCGGGGAAAAGGATGAAGATATCTGGTCGAAGTGGGAATGGTAAAATGGATGGAGGTGAGGATTTTGGTAGTGAGATGGCTTTTGGCTTTGTGGAGGATGAAGGTAGTCTAGTGGATATTGGAAGCGTTGGTAAGCAGCATCTGCGTGGGGAGGAACTGAAAGGAGAAAAAACTGTAAGTAATAAATTTACAATTGTTAACTCAGAGAATGTAGATATTTTTGGACTTAACCTCAATTGTGAGGAAAATGCTGGAAAAAAAATGGCGACTGAAACTGTTGCTAATCGTGTTTGTAAAGATGGTGGTGAGTCCGAAGTAATTAGTTATTCGGCAGAACATGTCGGTGATATCGTGGTACTTTTTGATACATCGAAGTCCGACATAATAATGAACAAGAGAGTAAGGAATGGTTTATTTTTGTGGGAGAAAATTAGAGATTGTGGTGTTTCTGGCATTAAGCTGATTAAGGCAGTTGGTGTCACGTTGTATAAAATATACTTTGATAGTGTGGAAGATGCGAATAACTGTATGAAGAATAAGGCGATAAAGGACAAGGGCATAAGTGCTTTTGTACCCAGGTCTTTTTTAGAGACATTTGGTGTTGTTAAGGATGTGCCTCCTTTTTTGAGTGATGAGTACATAAAGAGGAATCTGATTTCGTCGCAAAAGGTTTCGTCTGTCAAGCGTTTTTTTAGGAAGGCTGTCGAAGGTGAAGGCAGTGTTTCTCAACCTACCTACTCGGTCAAGATTGGTTTCTTAGGAAATGAGCTACCCGAGGAAGTTTTTATTGATTATAAAAGACTTAAAGTTGAACACTTTTATCCTGCTGTTAGATTGTGTAGGAACTGTGGCAGATTTGGTCATACTGAAGGTGGCTGCAAATTGGTGAAGAGGTGTTTTAAATGTGGCAAACGGGGCATTTGTGATCCCCCCTGTGATATTTTGAAGTGTATTCTGTGTAATGGCTCGGACCATAATGCAAATCAAAAATTTAGATGCTCTGCCTGGCAAAAGGAGATTGACATCAAAAAGATAATGACTATTAAAAAGATGGCTAGAAGGGAAGTCATGGAGAGTTATGGCTATGGAAGGGAAAATCAATTCAGTATTTTGGAGGACGATGGCGGACAATTTCCCTCACTTGATTTGGGTAAAACAAAACCATTGCAGAGGAATCGTGATGTTGAGGTAAATCGTATGCTGACTCCTTTTCCATATAATAAAGTGGCGGCAAGACCTAAACCTAGGGTGGATAAACGACCGGTTATTAAGTATAACCCTCAGGATTATTCCTGGGAAGGAAAAATGACGGGAAAAGTCTTTGAAAGACCAAATGTTAATAAAGTTTCGCTTTTGGAAAAAACAATGGCGGAATTAATGAAATTTATGAAGGATACTTTTAATATGCAAGGAAATCAAATGGGACTTGATGCTATATCCCATTTTGATAACAGACTCAAGAAAATTTTTCAGGATCTGGACTCTGACATAATCAGATCTTCTATAAATACTTTTGAAAATGAAAATTCTACAATATAATTGTCAGTCATTACAATGGAACTGTAGAAATATTGAATTCTTTTTAAACAACAAAAATTACGACATTGCTGCTTTTAGTGAAATTTTTTCACACAACGATCACGTTCGTCCACACAAACTTTTCAATTACAATATTATTAAAAAAACAAGGAATGATGACTATGGTGGTGTAGCCATAGCACTCAAGAAGTCTATTAGATTTAAGAGGATTGTGTATACTACGTCCTTGGACATTGTAGTAGTGCGCACAATTAACCTGTCAACTAATTTTGTTATTTGCTCGGTATATATTCAACCAAATATGCATATTGGTGACTTTGAAGCAGAGATGAGGAAACTATTTGATTTTTTGGATTCCTTCTCAAATGTTTTGGTATGTGGTGATTTCAATGCTCGATCTAAGGAATGGGGAGATTATGAAGATTTGCCCAGGGGTAGAAAATTAAATGATCTGATATCAAATTCCAACTTCTTGTGTCTGAATAATGGTCAACCTACATACAAAGTGAACCTGTCGTCTAGGGGAACTGTTCCTGATTTGACTTTTTTGAACTCTAGTATTCAGTACAAATGGTCGTCTATGGAATTTTTTCTTGGGGGTAGTCACCATTATCCCATCAGTATCGAACTCAATTCTGTCCTGGTTAAACCGTCTCGTTTTCTTGCAAAGAATAAACTTTTGGCTTCTCTGTGCTCAGTGAATTTTGAACCAGATTTAGACCAGATTGAGAACACTTTTGCTCAGGAAATAAAAGCAGCCACTTACACAATCACAAAGGAAAGAATCCCGAAGGCATGGTGGAATAATGAATTGCAAAAACAATTTAGACTGTACACAGCAGCCCTTAAAAAGTGTAATAAGTATCCGACACCACAGAATTGCAATTTAGCCTTATCTGCTAAAGAGGATTGGAAACATGCTGTAAAAAGCGCAAAAGAAAAATGTTTTGAAGAAAAAATTCAGGAATTAAATAGTCAACCAAACTCTAGGGAAGCTTGGAAGTTTGTAAGGAATGTCAAAGGCAACTCCAAGTATGCAAATAGCAACAAATGGAATGATGACTATAACAATGATTATTTAAAATTTTTAAAAAATCAAGTACCTCCACATACTTCAACATCAAGGTTGGATGAACGTGAACTTGACAGAACACCAACAGCTGGTGAATTGGCCTTTAACTTCGATGAGTTTGAAAATGTACTGAATAGAAAATCGAAATCGTCTGCTGAAGGCGATGATGGTGTGACCTATGAAATGATTCGTGCCCTATCTGGCTTATCTAGAAGGTATCTACTTACGGCCCTAAGTGATGCCTTTATTGACTGTGATTTAAGGGAGTCTTGGAGGACAATTAAGATAATACCGATTCCAAAAAAAGACAAGGATCTTGATGACTATAAAAATTTTAGGCCAATATCGCTCATTTCAGTTTTTCTCAAGCTTGTGAATCTTATGGTTAAAGATCGTCTGAATGAAATCCTCAACAAAGAGAATATACTACCTAATAATTCCTTTGCCTATAGGAAATCCAAATCGGCTTCCACTTGTCTTAATGAACTTCTCCACACTATTGCTGCACTTAAAAAGGAAGGTTTCAAAGTTATTCTAGTTTCTCTGGACATGGATAATGCATACAATTGCGTGAGTAACAGCATCTTAAAGAATGTGCTTCTTCAGTGTAAAATTCCTCTTCCATACATTAGATGGATTGACAGCTTTCTATCGAAAAGAACACTCAAATTGGGATCAGAATCAATAGTTGTAGAAGACGGGCTTCCTCAGGGCAGCTGCTTATCACCCTTACTTTTCAATATTTACACTTACTCCTTACATGAAATACAGAATGATTATGCGAAAGTATTTCAATTTGCTGATGACTTCTTTATCTTCACCTTTGATAAAGATTTTGACATTGCTGTCCAAAAAATGAAGAACACAGTTATGGACTTTATCAACAGATGTGGAAATTTAGATCTCTCTTGTAATATGGAAAAGACTAAATCAATATATCTTGCTAAAGGTAGCAGGAAAACTATTGATTTAAGAATTAATAACGCTATCATCGAACAAGCTACTACCTTGAAAATCCTCGGGAGAACGATTAGTGCATCCCTGACTGTTGGAGAACACTACAAACGCATTTTATCGGAGACTAAGAATAGTACAAACTTATTCAAATGTCTAACCACACTGAAAGGGGGTATACATCCCAAAGTTTCTCTAAATCTCTTTAAGAGTTTTGTCAGATCAAAGATTGAATATGCCAGATCTACCGCTTCTCACACTCCACGGTCGATTAACAATAAAATCACCACATTCCAAAACGCCACCTTACGCAGGTGTCTTGGACTGACACGTTCTACTCCTGTCCATGTCATCTATGCCCTTGCTGGAGAGTTACCCCCAAATTTTCGAAGTCAATTACTAGCAGCCAAGGAAATTCTAAATGTCAAACTTAACAATCCCTCTGTCTTTGAGTATATCAGAATTACGCCTGGTATTAAATCGAGCTATGGTTTCATTTATGATAAATTCCATCAAATCTTTGAAAACACGAACACGGACTGTCATTTCTCCTACTTTAAGGGTTTAAGTGTACGCATGAACATCTTGCCACATAATAAAAACAATGTGTCCAATGAACAAATAAAGGCCCTTTATTATGAGGAGATCAATTCATATAAAGATACTGGTTTTACTGTCTTTGCTACAGATGCCTCTATATCGGAGAACAGTACTGGCTGTGGCGTTCTGAATGTCACTACGGGTCATACACTACAATATAATTTTAATCACAAATCTTCCAGCTTGTTTGGGGAGCTCATAGCCATTAAAATGGCTATTGAAAATGCTTGCTTGAACAATATTACTAAATTAGCCATTTTTACTGACAGTCTTGGCTCTTGTCAAGCTTTGAAGAAGCATACATCAAACAACTATTGTACTGCTTATATACACAATAGATTAAAGTCATCCTCCATAGCTCTCCTTCATATTATATGGACACCCGGCCATGTAGGAATATCTTTCAATGAAAAGGCGGATACTCTAGCGAAATCAGCAATTAACTCGGGAATTCCAATTGTAGTCAATCTGACAGTAGATGAGGCTCTTCGTAATGTGAAAAATCAACTCTACAATGACTGGAACACGGATTTTGTAAATAAATCCAAAGAAAAGGGCAAATCCTTTGCACAAATCTTTCCAACAATTCCAAGAAAACCGTGGTATCATTGTGCAAATTCGCTTGGAGCTGAGGGGATCAAAATTCTAAACCGTCTAATGACGGGTCATACCTTTGGAACAGCCTATCTATTCAAAATTCAAGTTCTTCAATCGAACACATGTACGCAGTGCTCAGTTTCGGAAACGGCGGATCATGTGATTTTTGGATGTAGTAGATATCAGCAGCAGAGGAATAAATACCCTTTTTTTTCCACTTACAACACTTTAAAGCAAATTTTTCAAAAGGGAGATTTAGCTGTGTATAAATCTCTAATTGATTTCATCAAGGACGCTAAGATTGAACTTTGATATTGAACTTAACTAATTGTTAAGTATTTAGGACTAACCTGGCATTTTGTGAATATTAATATTCCGCCAACCTTTCTAAAGTTAAAAAAAAAAAAAAAAAAAAAAAAAATAGGTTATCTCATAGGAAATTGAAAATATAAGAAAAAAAATTAAGTAGAAAAATTGGCTCCGACCCTTATTTCTCGAGTTATTGGCCTCTGAAGTTTTCACCATAGTGTTTCCCGACACAGCGCAGCTTAATAAAGATTTTCTGCATTGCAGTTTTCTTGTCTAATAAAGTTTTCGTGAACTGCCGGCCTTCGGCCGGGCTTAAGGATTTTCTTCACCATTGTGTTTCCCGACACGGCGCAGCTTAACAAAGATTTTCTGCATTGCAATGTTTTCTTGTCTAATAATGTTTTTGTGGACTGCCTCCCTTCGGCCAGGCTTAAAACTTTTCTCCACCATGGTGTTTCCCGACACGGCGCAGCTTAATAAAGATTTTCTGCATTACAAACTTTTCTTGTCTAATACAGTTTTTGTGGACTGTCGGCCGGGCTTAAGGATTTTCTCCACCATGGTGTTTCCCGACACGGCGCAGATTAATAAAGATTTTTTGCATTGCAAAGTTTTCTTGTATAATAAAGTTTTCGTGAACTGACGGCCTTCGGCCGGGCTTAAGGATTTTCTTCACCATTGTGTTTCCCGACACGGCGCAGCTTAACAAAGATTTTCTGCATTGCAATGTTTTCTTGTCTAATGTTTTTGTGGACTGCCGGCCTTCGGCCAGGCTTAAAACTTTTTTCCACCATGGTGTTTCCCGACACGGCGCAGCTTAATAAAGATTTTCTGCATTACAAACTTTTCTTGTCTAATACAGTTTTTGTGGACTGTCGGCCTTCGGCCTGGCTTAAGGATTTTCTCCGCCATGGTGTTTCCCGACACGGCGCATATTAATTAATCATTGTATTTCCCAAAACGACACTGCTTGTTAATGATTTTCTGCACAGCTCTAAATTGGTTCAAATATTGATCCCATCACATTTCGAAATGCAGAGAAATCGCAATAGTCTATGAAAAATTTATAGGCCAATAACTCAAGAAATAAGGGTCGCAGTTAATTATTTTTACTTAATTTTTTTCTTATATTTTTAATTTCGTATCAGATAAGCTATTTATTTTTTTTTTTTAAGATTTTTCAGTTTCCTATAAAAAAGTTCAGAGCCGCATAGTTTGGAAAATAGGCGTCGCCGCCAACTTTTTTATTTAATATTTTCTTCTTATTTTTTAATTTTCTATCACACAGGCTACTTTTTATTTTGTTTGGAGCTGCTTCGCTAAACTGCATTTAAGCCCTTTTTTTATTCATACCACAGAATGTTTTGTAGAGTTGTGTTGTTCCGGACACAGAATATGAACCAGAAGACCCACCAGTGAGTGATGAAAAATCGCGATAACAGCTGATTGGTGTGAATTTTAAATTTTTACTAAGTTGTTGCAAGTGAGAGAAAAAATTGTTTTCTACATGCATAAAAAGCAAAAGCTATATATTGCATTTGCAAACATATGTTCTTAAAAAAGTAGAAAATAAAATTGTTCAAAAGTGAAAAATTTTAAGTAAAAATTAAATTTTTGTTAAAAATAGATGTGTTTTTGATATAATAAGTTGTGTAATTGATGGTCAGTGGGCTTCCTCAACTACTGATTGTAAATTGTTGCCCAAATAATGTAACAAACTTTCGTAATTACAAAGTTTTTACAAAAAAAGTGGATAAGGGCATTGTGATAATTTCCCGAAATTTGGAAATATGGGTATGTAGCCACAAAGTTACTACCGATGATGGAGACTCATCAAAAGCAAACGGCTTTGTGCACTTCGGAAGATGTAGAAAATGAAACAATTGCTAAAGTTGTGCATGTTGTTTATACATATATGGAGAAAGGATACGTTTGCAAGTTCCTTCCCCATAAGAAAATTGGCATTTGCTCAACGAAAATAAGTTTGGAAAGCTCATCTGGACTCACAACATGTGCATCACATGGGCGTTAAGCGACCCATGCAACAATTTGGCCAAGTATTCTAATATAATGCAACTGGAAGCTTCTGTGTGTCTAACATGGGGCCCGGCCAACTTTTTTTGGATCCGCAAGTGCCTACGCAAATGCGTATATCACTTTCACTTTGCTGTGCATGGACGCTTGTGATATAACTGGCCAGCAAAATATTCCAGTACCTTATATTACTTTGGCCGGACCACCTTTAACAGCTGGTGCTACTCAAGAGCGTGCTACCAAATAAAAATGCACGCGTGCTTCCACGCCTAATGTACCCGGCCACATTTTTCTGATCTGTAAGTGCCTACATAAATGTGTAATACTCTACCCTGGGCTGCAAACTATTCCAGCACCTTATATTACTTTGGCCGGGCCACCTTTAACGCTGCTCAACAGCGTGCTACCAAAAAAGGTGTACGCAAACAGTTCAAAAGGTTCCAGCAAGTCAGCTTGTGTCGCAAATACATCAAAACGGTAAGTTTTATTTGAATAATATTTCAGTATTTGAAACATTAATTGTTCTCACCGTTTATTCCAGAAAATCCTTAGTCCTCTTTGTTACTATACTGGTCGAACGTTTATACCCAGACAGACATTTGCATCAATTTTTGGCTAGTAAGATCAATGGTATGTTGCTTGAAGTAATAGCTGGCCAAGAAACTATTGGCAAAACACAATCAGCATGAGCTCCACGAAAATAAAGCTCGTCTGGACTCACAATATATGCATCAGAAGTGCGGTATACGGTCCATGCAACAACTTGGCCAAGTAATAGAACATAATGCTGTTGGGAGTTTCTTTGTGCCTTACATGGGGCCCGGCCAATTTTTTTTTTTGGATCCGCAAGTGTATACACAAATACGTATAACACCACGCTGACCTGCACATGTGCAGATATGATATAACTGGCCAGCAAACTCTTCCAGCACCTTATATTGGTTTGGCCGGGCCACCTGTAAAATCTGGTGCTATGCATCAAAACGGTAAGTTTTATTTGAACAATAATTATTACATCCATTGAATAAATAAATAAATAATTCATTATTTGAAATATTAATTGTTATCGTTTATTTCAGATAATCGTTAGGCCTCTTTGTTGGTAAATGCAACAAGATCAGAAACAAATACTGGTCGAACATTTATACCAAATAATCAGACATATGCATCCAGTACTAGTAGACGGCTCCCATAAATAAAGAAATTAGGAATTTAATAGCATGATTACAAAATAATAAGGGTCAATTGAAATCAGAAGTACACGCTATAAATTTGAGAATCTTTTTCGAGGTAAAGGTATTTTTTACTTTAATATACATGAATGTACATTTATTAATTAACTTTTTTTCTTACAGATGCACACATCATTAAAGAAAGTTACATCGCAAAAGTGAATTGGATACTAATAATAAGCTTAATTGAATCATGTCTTTTTGTGTCAGTTTTTAGAAAGAAAGGGGATATTTATAAAATAGTTATAATCATAAATAATGTCAAAAAGTTTAAATTAATTTTATATTGAAAATTTTAAATATTTTTTCTGAATCTTAGTACCTTATACCTATCCGAATTGCTTACTAATTTCTTAAGAGTGGAACAATCGTGGAATTGTGTTATTAAACATATCTTAGACTCAAAGTAATAACTTTTTTATAAAAATTAACGATTTTTTTTAACTTTTGTATTGACTTGAAATAATATTCAGTACAGAAATAAGTTATTTTAATGGCGATTCAAATCAAAAAAGGTCTTCGTTTCTTGAGCGTATACTCACCTCAATTTGTAGTAATAAAATCTTAAAAAAAATAAGTTATATGTTCAATTTTGGAATTGTTTTCTCATTTTTATTTTTAAATTTTTTTAGTAACTAGGTACATATGTAAATATACAATTTTTAATCATTTGAAACTGTTACAAAAAGAACTGCACTACACACACTGTAAACAAAAACAAAATTGGAATATTTACTAATGTAATTAACCAAATTTTTTTAAATATCTTGAAATTAAAATAATTTTACTTATGTCACCAAAGTCTAAAGTTGTTTTCCTTGGAAACATTCCAGTTTAGTCCTTAGGGGTCGAATGGATTTTGTAGCAGCGATATTTCGTTTTGTTTCTTCCATGTTTTCTTGCCGTTCACATATGTAAATAAAATAAAAATTAAAAAAGAGCATTATTAAAATTGTATTTTTAGTTTTAAAAAAATTATCTTTTTTGGAAAAAGTAAAAGGGCTTTTTATTTATAGAACTAAGGTTATATATACATATATAAAACAAAAGTTGAATGTCTTTTATAAAGTAGCAGCCCGTAAAAGTTCTTTTAATTTAATGAAAAATACTTTATTTTTTGTCTCAAGTACTTGTAAAGAAGGACACAAAATTAACACAATTGCATTCCAATTGATTAGAAAACTTTTTTTCTAGCGACTTACAAACTGGTGTTATTGTACATTGGACAAGACCATCATCGTCCTTTCCAATGTACAAAATTCCACGTTGTCAAGTACTAAAAAAAAATAACATAAAGCGAACATATTTGGATTCCAATTGATCCGAACACTTCACTTTTTTGCGGCTTGTTAACCTGTGTCATTGTACATAAGACAATAATATGATTGTCCTTTCCAATGTACAAGATTCCACACAAACACTTCACTTATATGTACACATTAGTCATAAAAACTAGTTATTTGTGAACAACTTTTGAATCCAATTGTTCCAAGCACTTCTTTCTTAAACGGTTTGTTAACCAAAGTATTTGCACATTGGAAAAGAACATCATTGCTCCTTCCAATGTGCAAAATTCCACACAAACAACGCACTTTACGTAGACACAATTCACTTATTTTTGTTAAGAACTTGTGAAAAACAAAAAGAACTTGGAACACTTGGAATCCAAAAGATCTGAACACTACATTTTTATATGTCTTGTTAACCCTTGCTATTGTGCATTGGACAGGAACATCATTGTCCCTTCCAATGCACAAGATTCCACACATACACTTCACTTTATCTGTCCACATTAACCATATAAACTTGTTTGCGTAAGGCACTTGCAAAAACCGAACAAAATTGAATTCCAATTGATCCCAACACTTCATTTCATGTCGGCATGTTAAACAAAATTTTTGTACAATGGACAAGACAAACATCGTCTTTTCCAATGTACATAATTTCACACTTTCAATTCGCTTTACATGTACACATTAGTCGTGTAGTTTATATTACTTAGCTCCTTCTAAAAGTAATACAAAGCGAGCGTATTTTGGATCTTATTGATCGGAACACATTTTCTCTTCACTATATGTTAAACAAAGCACTTATTCATTGGAAGGGACAAGAACACCATTGTCCCTTCCAATGTACACAGCCCCACACTCAAATTTCACTTTGAAAAATTCACTTTTCACAGACGTTTTTATATAAATTACTTACTTAGTTGGCTCTGTCGGGAACAAATTCAGCTTCTATCCTGTGGGTCAACCCATAGTGCATCTGTGGCTACTGGAAATTAAGTATATATTGTTAGAATCTATTATAAATAAGTAAAAGAAACAATAAATATATACTTACATTTTTACTTTTGCTGTGTGATGCTCCCAGTAATCCGTGTTTTTTTCACCATCACTTTTGTTTTGTTCACTTTTCTCACTGTTGGTAATATGTGGACAAGATAATCTACCAATTTTTGTCCACATATTACCAACTTTGGCAAGGAGTTTGGCGCAAAATCATTTTTTATCCAATTTGCGCCAATTCCTGCCAAGAAAATTTTTATTTTGTAAATAAATAAATGTCATTTTACTAAGATGGTGCGATAGAGAAGGGCATAGAAATTAGTCATATTTGCTGTCTCTACCGCAAGAACTTAGTAAAGCGAATTCTCTTCAATTCGCCGGTGTCGCCTCTAGTTAGTACTCTATGGTTCCGGAACGACCTAGTTCCATTGAACGATTCACTAAAAGGAACGGTTCGGACTTTTACAAAGTTTCATTTCTTATCGTTCATCGTTCCGACAGAAGTCTTTTTAACAAGGTATGAACAGAATAGTTGAAGTTCCTTTTTCATGAAGTTTGACAGATTGTTTACAGATTTTATAAGTATTTACATGAATTTTGAGAGTTGTGCTGTATTTGCTGTATTTAAGTTAATTGTTCATCAAGATAGAATTTTTCACAACAATCGTTCACTTATTTCTGATACAAGGTTGATATTTTTCTGTAAAGATTGACAATTAACTAATTAAATAATGAATTATGTTTTTAATAAATTTATAAGCGCAAATATATATATTTTTTGTTTATAATTAAAACAATGATTTGCTAAACACGAAAATATACATACATATGTATAAGCAAACAGCAATTCTTACACGTCAAAATACATGCCATACATTTGTTGACATTTTTAGAAGCGACAGAGGTGTTCTCTCGTTCATCGTTCATTCACTGTACAAAATAAAAAAGGAACGATGAACGAAATGAACGACCTAGTTCCTTTCATGTTTCGGATCGATCCGAACGATTCCCAAAAAGGAACGATTTTGCCCAACTCTAATGTTTTGTGATTCATACCATGATGAAATAAACAGGTAGCATTACTAGGGCAACAAATGTACGATTACAACAACAAAAGGAATTTTTGTTTGTGTAATGTCTTTGCTTATGTCATAAATTAATATAAGCAAAAACCAAAGTGACGCGTTTTAGTGGTGGTGAAATAATGTTATATGAAATAAAATTTCATAAAAATGAATAAATAATACAATTCATTAAATGAAGAGGATACTATTCGTTAATCGCGTTGTGTATTTCATGAAATACGTAAAGGGCACATTGATAATGCCATGGCCTTATGAAAGTATTGTGGTCAAACCTGGAGAGCAGCCATCCTAGAAGAGATGTTTAGAAAAAATGTGCTTGGATGATGACAAAAGTAAGAAGGGAACGAAGTTTCGGCGCCGGCGGCGTAAGATTGCCCAATCGGATGATAGTTCTTGTTATGATACAGAATCCGATATGTACACAGAATTTTCTACAGATGATGAAGACTACACTGATTGAAGTAGCGGAACCAGGGGAAACAGGTCAAGAACGTAACCTTCAAGTTGAAAGCAAACATAAGCATAACAATTTTCGCAACTCGTCACATCATGGCTCAAAGGAAAGTGTTGAGTCTAATATGTGCACTGCTGGGCCAAACTTCTCTGACAATGATGATATCGTTATTGAAGAAGAGAACATTATATATCCCGAAGACCAAGAAAACCTATTGCAAACTCAAGTCCCGAATTGCAATTCTCAAGAAAATGATACGGAAGAACTATTGAAAAGTTTTGAAATTCTTCAACTTCACACAAATAATGCAGTTTTAAATTTTACTAGTTGTGACAAAGAATCTTCCCAAAAGGTACAACAAACAAATATGAAAAAATCAAATGAAGATTTCTAACCGTTCAACGAAGAGCCACCAAAAAAAATGGTTTACCGCAATAAACCATGCGCATTTTTAAAATGGTCGATTTCGGTTTCTTTATCTGCAAGCAAAAGAAGTTCAATTATCGCTTTTGTGTTAAGGCTAGACGTTTCACAGAAAATATTAAAAAGAAACGCGAAGAGAAAAAGTCATCATCTAGGCGACGCGAAAGGCGTACTGCTAAAAATGCAGCTAGGAAACGTGCCGAAGGAAGAACTCGCCGTTATTCCGATCGTAAAAATGGCATAGTACGGAAAAGTTGGAACAAATTAAGTTTAGTGACATAACTCCAAAATTAATAAAAATTTGGCATCCGAATGAAAATTAAAAAATAAAAACAAAAACTTAAATAAAAAAAATTGCGGCAAGCCTTAGTTTCCGAGTTATGAGCCTTTTAATTTCTGGTATAAAATTGTGATTATATGGTGGAATTGGCACAAATCAAGCTAAGGGCAACTCTAAAAAAATGCTATCCGATGGAGAATTTAAAAATAAGGAAAAAATATTAAATTAAAAATTGTAGGCGAGGCTTAGTTTCCGAGTTATTGGCCTTTGAAATTGTAGTACAAAATTCTGATTACATGGTGTATTTTCCAACAAACGTTATCCAATATTGGTGTAATTTAAAAGCTTTTTAGCAACTCTAAGAAAACACTAAATTTGGAGTTCGGTTTGTATTTACTAACACCTGTGTGTGTTTGTAGCATTCATACATAAAAAGGTTTTTCTGCACTGCCAGCCTTCGTCCAGGGTTAAGGATTTTCTTCACCTTGATGTTTCCCTACACGGCGCAGCCTAATAAATATTTTCTGCCTGCAAAAGTTTTCCTGTCTAATATCGATTTTCTGCACTGCCGGCCTTTGGCCGGGATTAAGGATTTTCTCCACCATGGTGTTTCCCTACACGGCACAGCCTAATAAAGAGTTTCTGCCTGGCAAAGTTTTCCTGTCTAATAACGATTTCCTGCACTGCCGGCCTTCGGCCGGGCTTAAGGCTTTTCTCCACCATGGTGTTTCCCTACACGGCGCAGCCTAATAAAGAGTTTCTGCCTGGCAAAGTTTTCCTGTCTAATAACGATTTCCTGCACTGCCGGCCTTCGGCCGGGCTTAAGGATTTTCTCCACCATGGTGTTTCCCTACACGGCGCAGCCTAATAAAGATTTTCTGCCTGGCAAAGTTTTCTTGTCTAATAACGATTTCCTGCACTGCCGGCCTTCGGCCGGTCTTAAGGATTTTCTCCTCCATGGTGTTTCCCTACACGGCGCAGCCTAATAAAGATTTTCTGCCTGGAAAAGTTTTCTTGTTTAATATCGATTTTCTGCACTGCCGGCCTTCGGCCGGGCTTAAAGATTTTCTCCACCATGGGTGTTTCCCTACACGGCGCAGCCTAATAAAGATTTTCTGCCTGGCAAAGTTTTCCTGTCTAATAACGATTTTCTGCACTGCCGGCCTTCGGCCGGGCTTAAGGATTTTCTCCACCATGGTGTTTCCCGAGACGGCGCAGCCTAATAAAGATTATCTCCTGAAAGATATTATCCAAAGCTTTTAAATGATACTAATATTTTCGCAATACAATTAATTTTAAACACATAAAACTTTCACGAACCGATATACTGTTTCCACAAAAATTTTCTTATTAACAAACGTGGACATAAAATGTAAACATAAACAAAACTTTTGACATAAGATTAGACAAATAAGGTAGAACAAAAAAACTGTCATCTGGCGTAGTAATGCCACCTGTTTATTTCATCATGATTCATACTACCCATTGATGTTAGTCGATTTCTTGCAAAAAGTGAAATTTCAAAATTTTTGAGTTACCCTCTTGTTGATAAGGTGCGATATGTATGTACATATTAGAGGGGAGCACAAGCTATGAAAATATGCACAGTATTGTATTTTTTTCAAAAGCAAATAGTGTTTGTAGTGGTGATCGTAATTGAGTGTGAAACAAAAATAGAGAACAAGGAAACAAAAAACACACACAATCATTGTACAACAGTTGAATAGACAGTTGTGTCAAGTGTGAAATGTTTTTATTGTACACTTCATAGTGCACAATACTTCATTTCACAAACTAAAAATTTCATAAAATATTAAGTGATAATAAAACTTTTTACAACTACATATGTATATTCATTGAGAAAGATATTATTTTTATGTTATTTGTTAGTCATAAATTAATAAATTATAAAACGAAGAGCCAGTGTAACCATTTTTGCAGCTAAATTTAGCATATTTCTTTTTATTTAGCTGCAAAATTTTTGATTTAGCAGTTATCATTTTCTATAGCATTTTTCAATAATATATATAGATTTTTCTAGCATTTTTTTGTAATATAAGGCCATATTATGAGTTGCATTAGATTTTCGACATTCGCTGGGTATCGAGCATCGAAATTCAAACGTTAAATTCATGTTATGAGCACCGAAAATTTCGCTGAGCAACGAATTTTCTATCGAACAGAATTTAGCTTTCGATGCAGTATTTTAATGGGAAAAATTAGTAAAAAGTCCAAGTGTTAAGCTATATTTATTTTTAAGACGCAATTTACACTGCGCCTTTTCTGCTTGCATGTGTAGGCAGGCTTTTTCAGTTCGTAGGTGAGAGGTGCGGAGTAAAACAAAAGGCACGAAATGAAAATTCAAGGGGATTTTTGATATTTCTCTTTGTTTTTTCGTACTCTCAGCACTAAGAGTGTATACAAACGTCAAAAAGTCATGAAGAAAAAAGTCTTAATGTATATGTGCTTGACTTTTCGTAGGGGGTTTAAAAGAAAATTGTCGAAAGAAGGCAGGCTAAAAAGGCATAATGTGAAAAGGCACTAAGTACACAAACTCAAATTCTAACAATAACAACGTTCTTTGTGGAATGCTCGTTATAATACCAAATGAAAATTCGTTCGATCGGTACTTTCGACTACAGTCGAATATCGAAAGTTGCTCATAATAGGGGTCATAATCTGCACATTTTTTCACAATATAATTTATGCAACTTTCGGTATATTAGTAATTTTCACGAGTAACCAATTTCATGATGTATTTGTAACACGAGAAATGTTAATTATGCTTATAAATATATAAGTTGATGTAGGTACCAGAACTGTGATCAGCGTGACCATATTAGCTTATTTTAATTTAAATTTAGCTTATTGTTTTGGATTTAGCTTCAAAATTTTCATTTAGCTCTTAGCTTGTTTTTTAGCTTTTCTTAGAAACTCATTTAGCCTTTTTTTAATCTAAATTGTTAAAGACATAAAATTTTTGTAAGAATTATAATTTGTTACGGTTAAAAATATAAATTTGGAAAATATTTTAGAAAATATTTTAGAAAAGAAATGGCACATTTAAAAACAGAGGACATTGATTGCAATTTTGGAATTACAATGGCAAAAGTTACATTAATATTACCCATAAGACTTTTTTGAGTTGAACGTCAGCAGCATGAATTTACTTAAAACAAAAATTAGAAATATATTTACTAAAAAAGGTTTCGTATTTCAGTATAAATGCTGTTATATTTTTGAAAGCTGGTTAATAGCCCATTCAGGCTGACACAAATTAATCATTTCAAGCTAAAATTACGAACGAAATGAAAAGTGTTTATACATTTGACATTTGAGTTGATTTCGCAAACATATTATTCACTGCGGCATACATTGAAGTACTTTTTTCAGTTGAGAAAACTCTTTGTTACACTTTGTTACAGTATAAATGATTAAACAGAATAAATCCGTAACTTCAGGAAAAATCGCTGTCAAATTAACAAAGCCCATAATAAAAACTACGGCAGTAACTTCAAATGCTCACTAAGTTTTGTTTCATTTTCTTTTGTGCTTATATTTCTTTGTAGTTTTGTTCACAAAATGTATGAAATTTATTGAAAGTATGGTAGCATTATTGAGAGAATATTAATTTTTATGTGAGAACATAAGAAAAAACGCTGTCAAAATAAAATAGATTCTATCTCTCGACTGCTTTCGGGATGTACTATTTTGTGTCAATTTGTATGGAAAATGTGTTTATGCCGCATTCTGTTTGATCATTAAGTATACAAATTTTTCTTTAAAAATTTTCATAAATATAATAATTTTCAACCTTCGTTTAATTTCATATTGAATTTAAAAATTTTTTTTCTCATAATTGTTGTTTCTCATAGTTGTAAATTTACTCATGTATAAATGCACACGATGATTTGCCATTTAATTTAATGATATTCGACATTTCTAGCTCGAGATATGATTGGTGAAGTTAAAAAGGGTGGACAAATTAAAAAAATTAAAATATTGTTTATCTAATTTTTCGATCTTTTATATATGTACATATTTTCAAGCTTTAGGTCAGTAAATTTTATATATTTTTAGTTTTGATCAGTATTTCGTTAACCTTTGGTTAACTTCTTTAGGATGATTCTTATTTTATTTGTTTTATAATTCGTTTTTGCCTTTGTTTTCAAAAATTAGTTTTATTGAAAATTAAAATATTTCAAAAATTGTTCCACAAAAAAAATTTACCTTGCTTTTTGAATTCAGAGGAACAAAATACATAATTAAAATCACCACGCATCAAATGTAAATTTTCGTTGTAAATTAGTATTAGATATTTTATAAAAACTAATTTTTAAATTTTGCTTATCAACGAAATACATTTTCAAAAAAGCTTGTTTTCTAAAAACCAACAGCGAATTAATAATTATGCTTTGCTTTTAATGATTTTTATTACTGCATAATGCATTATATAAAATGAAAAACTGAAAGTTAGTATAAGTGATGAAATTTAACAAGGTTTTAAAGAATTCCATCATACAAATTTATATAAGCAATTTGCCCATAATGTTTATGTTATTATTTTAGTAGAAATTTGTAACCGTCTATGGCCTGCATTGGCTAGGTTATAGGTAATAAATATATAAATAAATAAATAAATAATGTATTTTGAACTAACAATTACATCCTAGCGTGGTTTTTAATGTGAAATTGTATAGCAAAACTCGTTAAGAAATTAAATTTTTACACTTATGTATGCTAAACTCATGGCAGGTTTTCAAGAATTTAAACAAATTTTTGGTTCATTTAAAGGAAATACAATTTTGTAATGCAATAAAAGAATAAATAGCAAAAATAAACACTTTAAAAGAAACAATGCAATTAAAAAGAAGTATGTATTAAATTTTAGCATTATGTTTCAGCTCTATAACTATTTTTTAGATTTTTTTTAAATCAATTTAGCATAAACAATTTGTAGGATGTGGTCACACTGCTTATACATAGATTCTGCGTTGTTTGTTTTTTCTTTTGCACATACACATAATTTTACACTTGTATGCTCATTTTACAATTGTCATTCGGTGTGCACTAGTGAAATGTGCTTCGACACAATAATAACTGATGCCCTCGCTTGGCAGATAAACAAATGCTGTTCCATGCTTTTGATGAGATTGAATACCATATTTAGTATTTTTATAAAATCAAGAGCACTAAAAAGAGAGAACAATTCAATACTGTACAACATGAAGGCTACATAAACAACCATCGTTTGCACAGCTCTAGTACATATGTAAAATTTACATAAATACATATTACATTTACATACATATTACATTTACATTACATTACATTTACAGTAGGTGTCAGTGATGCATTTTGAGTTTTTTGATTTAGGGCCAAATTAACGATTTAAAAGGGCCAAAATGACTTTGATAGGGCAAAAAAAGTGCTTTAATGTACTTGACTATTACTACGTTTATACGCGCACTATTTGCAAATAAAATTATTTGCAAATAAATTAACTCGCTGTTTATACGGCATAGCAAAACTACACAAACTTGGTAGCACTTCTATAGAAAGTTTACTTATGTTGACAAATACTACGTTTATACGCGCACTATTTGCAAATAAAATTATTTGCAAATAAATTAACTCACTGTTTATACGGCATAGCGAACTTGGTAGCACTTCTATAGAAAGCTTACTTATGTTGACAAAATAAATAGTGTAAATGCACAAAATATCAAATAATTATTTGTTTTAATTGTTATTATTTGCTTCTATCAATGTTTTTTGTGCAATATTTATCCATATATTGTTTTTTCTTATGAAACATTTGTAAGCGTGGCAACCTTTTCCATTTTATTTGCAAATAGTGCGTTAATCGTGAATAGTTTTCTGAATTAGTAAGTCGCAATAAAAACAATAATATGGCAACAATTTACTGTTTTATTTGCAAATAAGCCCTGCGTATAAACGTAGTAAAAAAAATAGTGTAAAATGCACAAAATATCAAATAATTATTTGTTTTAATTGTTATTATTTGCTTCTATCAATGTTTTTTGTGCAATATTTATCCATTTATTGTTTTTTCTTATGAAACATTTGTAAGCGTGGCAACCTTTTCCATTTTATTCGCAAATAGTGCGTTAATCGTGAATAGTTTTCTGAATGGCCTGTCACACACGAGACTAAGTTTTATGCCGCACAATTTTTGTTTTTTTAAGAACACACGAGACTAATTCATCCGACATAAAAATGTATACGCGTACACAGCTTTGTGTGTATTA
The DNA here is from genome assembly GCA_944452675.1 of Tachina lurida. Classification (NCBI taxonomy): domain Eukaryota; kingdom Metazoa; phylum Arthropoda; class Insecta; order Diptera; family Tachinidae; genus Tachina; species Tachina lurida. The sequence continues at coordinate 73,757,293 of OX101754.1, forward strand.
GTGTTTTATGTATTCATTTGACATTTGCCTTTAAGCGTAGACATTTCAGCTCATAATTTTAAAATGGACGTAAATATTGCGGGTATTATAGATGATGAAACACTAACAATTGCTTTAGTTGGATTGAATTGTTGGCAGATTCTCGCAATGTAAACACCTCTTCCAATCTTGAACGCTTAAACTGAAAAAAATTTGAAATTTAATTATAAAATAACATTTTCAACAATATGTATGTATGTATATTTCAAATATGTATGCATTTCAATTATATATGTATGTATAAAACAACTTACCTTTTTTGAAGTGCTGCTGCATGCCGTTTCACAGTATGAGTCATCTATGTAAACAAAACTTGGGGACTGTCAGATTTAGATTTACTAAATCAGATGGTCTCAAGAAGGCTGCGGGTGGTGCAGATAAACCTGCACCACAGTGAGGCAGCCTCGGCCGAGCTAGTAGTGCACCTCAACAAGTCGCGAGTAGACGTGGCTCTTATCCAAGAACACTGGATTAATAAAAATAGGGTTTGCGGCTTAGGAGTCACAGGCTACACATTATATGTCCCTGTCACAGAGGACAAGGTAAGAACTTGCATTTTAGCAAGGGATGGGCAAGGATTAACTTTATTTAATTCTTTCAGTAAAGGAGACCTTACGGTCGTTAATGGAGGAGCCAGGGGCAAGCAGGGGATTGTGCTTGCATCGGTCTATATGCCCTATGATGCTGTTGATCCACCGGGGGTAGGTGTGCGGCAGCTGACCGAGTATGCAAGATCGAAAAGGCTTGCATTGGTACTCGGCTGTGACGCTAATGCGCACCATAGTCAGTGGGGGAGCCGCAACATTAACAAAAGAGGTGAGTTGGTGTTTGATTTTATAACTTCTAGCAATATGTTTATTTGCAACAAGGGTAACGTACCCACGTTCAGGAATAGGGATAGGGCAGAGGTTATAGACATAACACTAACTAACAGAGATAGGAACCTGGTAGAGGACTGGATGGTAGATAAGGACTGTACGTTTTCGGACCACAGTAGGATATCATTCAGTCTAAATTTTTCAGGGGAAAGGCGTGAGCCATATAGGAATCCAAGAAGGACTGACTGGGATACCTATAGGGCCACTGTTGATATTAGGGCAAGGGAAGCTCCGCAGGGTGTGGATACACAAAGAGGAGTGGAAGAGGAGGTGGAATATTTCACTAATACTTGTAGGGATTGTTTTGAACAGTCATGTCCAGTGGTTTTCCCGGGTAAAAGAAAGCAGCCTTCGTGGTGGACCAAGGATCTAAAAGATCTGAGGTCCTCGGTTAGAAGATTGTTTAATAGGGCGAAGCTCACAGGAAGGAGTGAGGACTGGGACAATCATAAGGTATTGTATAATAAGTACAAGGGTGATCTCAAAAGGGCGAAGAGGGCCTCATGGTGGAAATACTGTGAGGAGATTGATTCCGTTAATGAGTTATCGAGGTTTCGGCGAGTATTGTCAAAGGACCCTAGGGCTCCTGGGAATATTCAAAGATTGGATGGCACATGGACGGAATCCAGCTCTGAGACACTTTCTGTTTTGATGGACACTCACTTTCCTGGCTGTAGGGAAGTAGGGGAAGAGGCAATGACGGAGGTTAACTTTAACTACTGGTCGGAACCGGGATTAGAAGGAGCAGTGGACGAAATAGTGACGTTGGAAAAGGCAATATGGGCAATAAATACATTTGAACCGTATAGATCACCGGGCCCAGATGGTATTTTTCCGGCCATGTTGCAGAACGTCCCAGAGCGCGTACAACTGTTTCTGGTGCATATCTTTAAGATCTGCTTAAGCAGGAGGTTTATACCGAAAGGCTGGAGAGAGGTTAGGGTCATCTTCATACCCAAAGCGGGTAAGGCAAGCCACTCAAAGCCGAAGGATTTCAGGCCAATCAGTCTTTCGTCGTTTCTTTTGAAAACATTAGAAAGACTGATTGATCTGCATCTAAGGAGCACAATTGACACCCACGTTATAAGTGGCGCTCAACATGCCTATCGTAAAGGCAGATCTGTTGAGAGTGCGCTTCATGACGTGGTTGGTGTTATAGAGAAAGGAATGCAGCACAAGGAATACACACTGGCTGCATTCTTAGATATTGAGGGAGCCTTTAACAACATAAGTATAGAGGCTATTAGGGAGTCACTGGAAATTCTTAGGGTTCACGGATTTCTAGTGGAGTGGATAATTATCATGCTTAAAAGCAGAATTATCAACTCAGGTATGGGAAGAGAACGCATGAGGAGATTAGTGACAAGAGGTACACCACAGGGAGGAGTTTTGTCACCTCTATTGTGGTTGTTGGCGATGAACGCAATTCTTATACGTTTTGATAGGAGCGGACGGAAGATAGTTGCATATGCGGATGACGTGGTTTTACTGGTAACGGGAAAGTTTCTGCCCGTTATCAGTGAAATCATGCAGTCGGCGTTGGGCGATCTGTCCTCCTGGGCTAGCAGTAAAGGACTAGGAGTCAACCCAGAGAAAACTGAGCTAGTCCTCTTTACCAGGAGATACAAAATAGAAAGTTTTGTATTACCCAGGATGGGAGGGGTGGAGCTGAGACTAGCAGAGGGGGCTAAATACCTGGGTGTTTACCTAGATAGCAAGCTTTCTTGGAAAATGAACACGCAGGAAAGGCTAAGGAAAGGACTCAATGCCTACTACGCATGCAGGAACTCCATAGGAAGGAACTGGGGTCTGCAACCGAAGGTGGTAAATTGGATTTACACATCGGTTGTCAGGCCGGTTATCTCTTATGGTTGTGTGGTATGGTGGGAGGCATTGAAGAAGGAAAGTCACAGGAGATTGTTAGCTAAGGTTCAGAGATGTGCCTCGATGGGCATCACAGGTGCTCAGAGGAGCACACCTCAGGCTGCCTTGGACGTCATTCTTCATCTACTTCCTATAGAGGACTTTGTGGTGGGGACGGCGACTAGAAGTCTCCTTAGACTTGTAGAAACAGGTTTGGTGAGGACAGGAATATCAGGTCACACATCGATCTTAAATAAGATAGGTTTTGGTGATCAGGAATCCGTAACCCCAGGGTTTACGGACTATAAGGTCGCTGAGATCGATTTTGGTAAGACACCCTTAATGGTAATTCCGGATAGGGACCATTGGATCAATTCCGATAGGCTGTATGAGGGTAGGGCAGTCTTTACAGACGGGTCAAAAATGGGGGAAGGCACAGGCGCTGGTGTCTATATCCTGGGAACGAACATTCGTAGTTCTTTTAGACTGCCGAATGAATGCAGTGTTTTCCAGGCTGAGATCTTGGCGATCCTCAGGGCCACGGAGCTGGTGGCCGGAAATGTGGCTGAAGGTGAAAAGGTAACCTTCTACGTCGACAGCCAGGCAGCGCTAAAAGCTTTGAAAGGACACAATGTCAAATCGAAGCTTGTTAGTGACTGTAGGAAAGCCCTCAACTTGCTTATGGATAACTATAGTGTCAGACTATGTTGGGTTCCTGGTCACAGCAGTGTTGAGGGAAATGAAATTGCCGATGAGCTGGCAAGAATAGGATCAGCGTTAGACGAGGGAATGTCTGACAGATCGGTGAAATTACCGATAGGTCATTACTATAAGGAACTCAGTAATTGGGTGGAAAGCAGGACCAACAGTTCATGGCGTAGTAGGGAGGATTGTAGGGTCTCGAGGGGTTTTTGGCCAAAACTAGACTCAGGAAGATCTAAACTACTACTGGACATGAATAGGAAGGCGATGCGAACCATGATAGGCGCGTTGACAGGTCACTGCTCGGTTAGAGCAAGAACCAGCATGTGGGAAATTGGTACTCCGGATTTTTGTAGGATGTGCGGGGATGAAGAGGAACCAGAAACCATTGAACATATTATCTGTCACTGCCCGAAGCTGCAACGTCATAGGCTTAGATGGCTGAGCAGACGTTTCCATGAAAGCATCACTGATGTCGGGAAGTGTAAACTAGAGGACATCAGGGGCTTCATCATGGGGATTCGGTGGCTTAATGACGGATAATAGAGTTTCTTCTGGCTAAAAATGGGAGGGGTAAATACCAGTAATGGGCAATAGAAGGGAATCACAATGGACCCAGTTGGGTCTCCGAGTGGAGGTGCGGTAGGCACCACCCTTCCTAACCTAACCTAACCATGTAAACAAAACAAACAAATTAAAAAATTAATTTTAGTTCGTTAAGAATAAATAACAGACTACAAATATTTTGAGGCACATTTGTATCAAATGTATCTATCATTTGTTAAAGTTTGCTCACCTTATTAATTTCTAAATTAGATTGGCCTCTAGTTTCGTCGTTTCATTAAAGCACCAAAGTTTTGAAACAAACATTTCTTCAGCTGCCATTCCACTTCTCATTGCTGCTCTCATTTTCTTTTTTTCAAGGGATATTTGTTGTTGCAGCACTTTAATTTTCCGTTTGATTTCTTCTTTTGTTACATTTGGCTTGACATTTTTCAACTTTAAAGCAATTTCTTCCATTGCTTCATTTTTTTATATATTTTTCCATAATCTGGATGTGTAACTTTAAATAGTAGTTCGCGGCATTTAAATTCTTTTATTAATTCTAAAGTTTGCTGACGTGACCAGCCCCCTTCCTCTTTTGTATTCATGTTTTCACTTTGGCAAGCGACGAACGACTAAATGTGCTCTATAAAAAAAAAAATTGCGAACCCATTTTTTTAAAGTTATGTGTGTATTGGTTTTGTGCTGATGATGCGGGGTTGTGGCTGGTTGAAAAATGATGCCAAAAACAAAACCACTCTCTTTGCCCCTCTCACCAACAAACTGGCATGTTGTTCCAGCACAATTGTTCTCGTGTGTGACAGGCCAATTAGTAAGTCGCAATAAAAAAAATAATATGGCAACAATTTCCTGTTTTATTTGCAAATAAGCCCTGCGTATAAACGTAGTATATAATCTGTTAATTTAAATAAAAACAAAAGTATGTACAGTGAACAAAGAAAAAACTTGTACAGCAAACGCTCCGCTCTTCTAATCAAAACATCTCTGTTGCTTTGTAAGATTTTAAGATAAAACCAAAAGCGATTTCAAGGAAAATTAATCAGCTTTCTATGAAAATCTTTAATTTTATTAACAAATTTATTTTAATGCGAAAAAAATAACCTAAAATATAATAACACTATTTTCCAGAGCAAAAATAAAAACTTGTACACTAACTCTTCTTTCAGGAAGGAGCTATGAAATAAGGAATACACTAAAAATTAGTACTAAATGCGGCCACGTCTAGCATCTAATAGATTATTTTCATAGAATGAACTGGGTTTTTGGTAATTTTGGGAGCTATATGGTCCAATATGCCCTGGAGAGCACTTTTGAGTTAATTTTTACACATAATCTACAGCTCGCGTAATTTTTTGTTCACATACGCCCACAGAATTTCATTTGTACTAAGGCCAAGGATCTAGGGAGGATGTGCCTGCAATTTTTTTCCATTGAATGGAAGCCATTCTCTTATTATTGAAGACGAATGTTTCGGGTATTTAACTCTAACTAATCAATAGTTTCCACTTACATTTAATTTGGCAGCTAACTGTGCTAAATTATCTCTTAGTATTTTTAAATAATTCATTTTATTTATTGTACGTTCTATAAAAACCGGATTTCATACACCACTCGATCCCATTGGGCCCCATACTATCATATTAAACCCCCCATGCTTCACCGTGTTATTCAGGTTATTATCGTTAAGGCTGGAGCTTTTCTTTACCACGCAAAGAAAGATTATATTGTTACGTTTTTATTCTCTGTTAAAAACGCTTTTCGTAGATTCGAAGATTTGCAATAAATAAAAGACCCCAGTGTACTAATTAGGGTTAAGAATGATACAATCTTTATTTACTAATAAATAACACTAATCCAAATCTAATTCAAGAGCTTAAATACAAACACAAAGATTATTCAAATATTCTCAACTGGTTACCACTACTCCTTCCTCGCTGTTGTATACGCACGTCTTAGACCACTGGCTGCGCTAGTGTTGACACAATTCTGCTTTCTCTGTTGCACGTCACACACAAGACTCACTCTGCCGACACTTCCAGTTGATACACCAATAACAACTCTATGGCAGACTCTCACAGTTGATACACTAATCAAGACTCGCTGGCTTCACTTACACGTCTATCAGCTTCGCTGCTCCCTTACTCTTCACTCGAGGGTCTCCACAATAACCTCAAATCACGACAGACTCTAACTGTCACTATAGACTGTACTATGGTCTCTTCGATTTCCAACTCACGTATTGTAAAGCACAGACTCAAATATCAACTCACTGTTGTATCACAAATCACGGACTGCGCACAACTTAATTGTCAACTCACTTGATTAACAACAGACTTCTTATTAGCAACTGCACTTATTCGCAACTGAGCTTCTTCGCAACTGACTTATTCCCAACTAACTTTTGATCGCGACTGAACTCTTAATCACAACTGAACTGCTGTTGGATGCGTCAACCCCTTTTTATACTTCGCACAACAACCACTAGAATTTTCATGCAAAGTCTAGACCTAATCATCATTATCTTCAATGTTGTTTATAAAGCGCGTAATTAAGTTCTTGTGGTAACTATGTACATACGTGTGTATATGCATACATCATTAAGTGGTTGTTTACTTATTTCTACCTTTCGTTGGAATTGCCAGGCATGTATGTATGTATGCATGTAGCTATGTCTATCTTCACAACAAGCAGAAGCTTGTAGTTGTTGTTGGTTGTTTACGTTTAATCACGTATGTATGTACTAGGCATGCGTATATAGTTATTTGTTATAGTGCTTGCATGTATGTATGTACGTGTGTACGTTTACTTCTTCTGGATGTTTCTTTGTTATTATTCCAGATACTTCTTTAATTGCCCTGTAGGAATATTTTCGCACTATTAACCCTGTTGGAATTTATTTGCATAATGATGCATTAATCTTGTCGACGGCCATTTCCGTAACACTGCCGCCCACTTAAGCCTATTCGTCCCGAATAGGCACATCATTGCCTTTCTTTTTTTTTTTCTTCGTTTTCTATACGCCTTGTAGTTACGTTGGAGACGACTACCTCTTCCATATTTGTTGGCTTTAGTTCTGGCTCTGCCTCGGCTTTCAACTGGTACTGGCGGTGCCATACGCTGGAGATTACTTTTTCGATATTTGCGGCGCCTTGTGGTGCTGACTCTGCTTAGTATTTCCACTACAGCTTGCCTTGTCGTATGCTGGAGATGAAACCTTCTTTGACATTTGCAACCCTTGGTACTGAATCTGCTTCGTATTTCTACTACAGCTGGAGATGACAACTTCTTCCACATTCGTGGTATTTGGCTCTGACTCTATTTTGTCTCTCGACTCGAGCTTGCCTTACCATTCCACATTTATGGCCTTTGGCTCCGACTCTAGACTGTCCCTTGACTAGAGTTGGCCTTACCACACGCTTGAGGCTCTGTATAAAAGTTGTATTTTTCCTCCTTACTGCTTTTCTGCTGCGTGCTTCGTATACTGTAGCAGTTTCATTACCCTGAGCAAATGAGTTCATTTCTTCAATAGCTAATTCTGACGTGTCACAAACAGCTTGACTATCATCTAAGTATCCAACGTCCTCTACTTTGCTGGAAACTTCTGGCAAACTTTGCTCATGTCCAACTTGTTGACACTGACCACTGTTGATTTCATGTTCTGTCTTCAGTTTTTCGTCAGCGTCTTCCTCTGTGACAGAAATGTCTGCATTGACACTGTTTCCCAAGTCAGAAATCTCTTCGTCTGATTTACTGACTTGCATTTCTTCACCATGTGCCCTTTTGTTTATGGACTCAGACATTTCTACAAATCTCGCATCCATTTTATCAAACCAAATTTCCATTTTCTCACTGTTAGCCCTAGAAGACTCTTGAAACTTCTCATTCATTTGCGCTAGAAGTTTTTCGTTGTTTGTCTCCATTTTTTCCATCATTGCGGCTAGCATTGCGCTGATGTCTGTACTGTTTGCTGCTGCACGAGTACATACCTCAATTTCATCGAACTCATAACTTTCTATGTCGATGTTGCGCCGCTGGAAATCTTGCAGTAGTCGCTCCTGTAGCTGTACCTTGTCACCAGTTGTCGACAGTTTCCGCTTACTCAACTCTTCCTTGAGTTGCTCCACATTAAGCTCTTGATATTTCATTTTCCCCAAAACCAATTGCTCCTACGTTTAACCTTTTCAAACGTATGTGGTTTTATTCACGTTTAACCTTTACAAACGTGTGAGGTTGTCCTTTTCGTATCACTCTTACTTTACGTTTAACCTTTTTTTTAAACGTGCCGCTTTTATTTGCAAATCCCACTTCTGACACCAAATGTTACGTTTTTATTCTCTGTTAAAAACGCTTTTCGTAGATTCGAAGATTTGCAATAAATAAAAGACCCCAGTGTACTAATTAGGGTTAAGAATGATACAATCTTTATTTACTAATAAATAACACTAATCCAAATCTAATTCAAGAGCTTAAATACAAACACAAAGATTATTCAAATATTCTCAACTGGTTACCACTACTCCTTCCTCGCTGTTGTATACGCACGTCTTAGACCACTGGCTGCGCTAGTTTTGACACAATTCTGCTTTCTCTGTTGCACGTCACACACAAGACTCACTCTGCCGACACTTCCAGTTGATACACCAATAACAACTCTATGGCAGACTCTCACAGTTGATACACTAATCAAGACTCGCTGGCTTCACTTACACGTCTATCAGCTTCGCTGCTCCCTTACTCTTCACTCGAGGGTCTCCACAATAACCTCAAATCACGACAGACTCTAACTGTCACTATAGACTGTACTATAGTCTCTTCGATTTCCAACTCACGTATTGTAAAGCACAGACTCAAATATCAACTCACTGTTGTATCATAAATCACGGACTGCGCACAACTTAATTGTCAACTCACTTGATTAACAACAGACTTCTTATTAGCAACTGCACTTATTCGCAACTGAGCTTCTTCGCAACTGACTTATTCCCAACTAACTTTTGATCGCGACTGAACTCTTAATCACAACTGAACTGCTGTTGGATGCGTCAACCCCTTTTTATACTTCGCACAACAACCACTAGAATTTTCATGCAAAGTCTAGACCTAATCATCATTGTCTTCAATGTTGTTTATAAAGCGCGTAATTAAGTTCTTGTGGTAACTATGTACATACGTGTGTATATGCATACATCATTAAGTGGTTGTTTACTTATTTCTACCTTTCGTTGGAATTGCCAGGCATGTATGTATGTATGCATGTAGCTATGTCTATCTTCACAACAAGCAGAAGCTTGTAGTTGTTGTTGGTTGTTTACGTTTAATCACGTATGTATGTACTAGGCATGCGTATATAGTTATTTGTTATAGTGCTTGCATGTATGTATGTACGTGTGTACGTTTACTTCTTCTGGATGTTTCTTTGTTATTATTCCAGATACTTCTTTAATTGCCCTGTAGGAATATTTTCGCACTATTAACCCTGTTGGAATTTATTTGCATAATGATGCATTAATCTTGTCGACGGCCATTTCCGTAACAATATTAATCACTATGATGACTTTTGGGACACTGCTGAATCCAAATTTAATATATTTGGATGTTATCGTTGTAGATTTTTGTGGCGAAGAGGAATTCCAGCATTAGTGATAAAAACCTGAATAACACGGTGAAGCATGGGGGGTGTAATATGATGGTATGGGGCCCAATGGGATCGAGTGGTGTATGAAATCCGCTTTTTATAGAACGTACAATAAATAAAATGAATTATTTAAAAATACTAAGAGATAATTTAGCACAGTTAGCTGCCAAAATAAATGTAAGTGGAGACTATTGATTAGTTAGAGTTAAATACCCGAAACATTCGTCTTCAATAATAAGAGAATGGCTTCCATTCAATGGAAAAAAATTGCAGGCACATCCTCCCTAGATCCTTGGCCTTAGTACAAATGAAATTTTGTGGGCGTATGTGAACAAAAAATTACGCGAGCTGTAGATTATGTGTAAGAATTAACTCAAAAGTGCTCTCCAGGGCATATTGGACCATATAGCTCCCAAAATTACCAAAAACCCAGTTCATTCTATGAAAATAATCTATTAGATGCTAGACGTGGCCACATTTAGTACTAATTTTTAGTGTATTCCTTATTTCATAGCTCCTTCCTGAAAGAAGAGTTAGTGTACAAGTTTTTTTTTGGCTCTTGAAAATAGTGTTATTTTATGTTAGGTTATTTTTTAGTATTAAAATAAATTTCTTAATAAAATTAAAGATTTCTATAGAAAGCTTATTAATTTGTCTTGAAACTGCTTTTGGTTTTATCTTAAAATCTTACAAAGCAACAGAGATATTTTGATTAGAATAGCGGAGCGTTTGCTGTACAAGTTTTTTCTTTGTTCACTGTATGTAATAATAATATCATACATGTGATTTATTTTGTTTAGGGCAAAAACAGAAATTAGCGATGTTTTTAAAGTATTTTTTTATTAAATTAAAGTAAATGCATATTATATATCGACCCATAACCCACAAAAAAGCTTAACCGACACATTTTTTGGACTTCGTTTTTTTTTGACGAAAATCGATTATCTACCACCGTAAATTATCGATTATGGTCAAATAATTAAGTTCAAAAATTATGTAGCTTAAGCTTTTTTGGAGGTTGTGGCACGATATACATATATGTATGTTGCTTAAAAAATTTATTTTAGTTAAAAAACATTCTATATGTAATTCTAACTTTATTATTCATAATCTCTAAATTCTTAGTCTGTTTAAAAGCATTTTTTTTGTGTTAAGTTTTAAAATATCTTCATCATAAGAATTATTAGAATTAGATCTCATTAAATCTTTTAATCTATATATAAATAGGCAAGTGAAAAAAGTTAAGAACCATTTTACCTGACTTAAACTCAACGTATTCGCTTGATTTTTTTTTTGTTAGATAGATTTTCAATAGGAGCAGTGCAGAATGTATTTTTCTTCTAGATTTTTGTGTCTAAGATAGTTAAAAACAGTTAAGAATATTAGCCAATCATAAAGCCATGATCTCTCTTTCTCTCTTGATTTGCTAAAAAAAATTACAACAATTTGGCTTGGCAACTCCATAAACACTCAGAAGGAAAAACGTATTTGATTTATTCATTCTATTCTTATTTCCATCTTTCTATGTACTTAAACGATTATTGCTGAAACTAATAAAATTTGGATATTTAAATAACGAGTAGTACTGTATTATTTTTCTTTAGATGCTTAAAAGTAATATATTTTTTTAATTATTAATAACTCTGATTAAAGTTAAATTCACCTACAGCACAAAGTAAGTTTTTTATTGTTGGTTTATTTTGTGTGCGTTTTGTTTTTGTTCATTGTTTTCATTATTTTTCTGTGCTTTAAATTACTGAACATACTGGAATGTTGGAATATGATGGAATGTTGGAATATAATGGAATGTTTATATTATTAGTCTAGCAAATTCGTACATACATATGGGGTCCTTCTCAAAGAATAGGGAATAAGTAGGGTGTTGGTGAGAGTTCTGGAAATAGGAGCAGGGAGCAAAAATAGTGTGGTACTTATTTGCGTGGAAGTTTTTGAAATTGTGTGTGAGTAATGAGATTCGCAACAGGGCTGGCACGACTTGGGTTGGCTTGGGTGAGTTTGGTCGGGGTTTGGTCGGGGTTTGGTCGGGGTTTGATCGGGGTTTGGGTGGGGTTTGGTCGGGGTTTGGGTGGGGTTTGGTCGGGGTTTGGGTGGGGTTGGTTAGGATTTGTATACTAATTTTGTATGAGAAAACTAACAACGATGATATAAGTGCCACCCTATTGTATTGTTGTTCTGTTGTCAAAAGTTCTGTTGTGGTTTTTTCTTTTTCGTTGATATGTATGAATGTGTGTTTGAAACAGTTGATTTAATTAAGTTGTTTGAATACAAAAGCCTTATCCTAACCATACACAACAAAGTTGATAAGAAATAAAAACCTAAAAATAAATATACTATTTATGTATGTATTTATATATATATATATATATTTTATTTATTAATGTGCTTGAAATTTTTATAATATAATAAACAATAGTAAAAAATAAATCTCATATTGAAGTATGTATGTGTGTATATATGTAATAATATAAATATGTATAAATAAGTATTGTATTTGTAAAAGAAAAAACCTTTTTTTATGATTTAGACTTTATTAAAATTTCAATTTTTGTTTATTTTGAAATGTCCTCAAGCATAGGTATTAATACCATCTTCTCTTATATAACGTTTATTATCATCATAACTTAATACAACTTTTGATATTTGTTGTGTATAAATTTCATGTAGGATAGATTTAAATATATACATTTTATCGTTATATATGGTTTTATCTATCAAACAGTTACGGTAATCATTTATAGTTAGTTTTTTTAAAGCAGAGTTTTTTACACCTTTAGCTTTTTTGATTTCTTCTTTATCGTCAACAGCTATTGAATATCCTTTTGATCGAAGCCCAATAAATTCTAACATTACATGTCCATTATTCTCATCTTTCATCATTCCCAAGACTTTTTTGTTTTGCAAGGGGAAATTGAAAACATTATTAATTGAATAGTCTGATGTATCAAAGTTTAGATGAAGATCATTGTAAATATCTTTATAAAAATCGTTTGTTCTTATTGTGTAAATTAAAGAATCAGTATCCATATAATTTAATTTTAAATTTTCATTAAGTTTTGTCTGCATATACTGATAGTGAAAGTCATACATTTTATATTTAGATAGTTCTAGAACTGAAAACCCTAAATATATAGGTTTATTAAATGTTACGCTATCCATACTCATTTGAATTGCAATCATATTATCGGTAAAATGTGTTGAACTATGAAAATTAGGTTTTGCTATAAGAGCTCGTGCGCCCAAACGGTTGTGTTCACTCTCCCAAGCATTAACGATTTTTACATTTTTACGTTTTTCAACATTTTCCATAGTTTTACCGTATACCGCATTATTTAAAAGTTTAAAAAAATTTTTTTCAAACTCATTTTTGGCATTGGTTCGATGAAAGGTATTTAAATCGATATACTGTTTCAACCAAGTTGATTGTTTAAATCTTAATATTCTATGAATTTTAACTAATTTTAAACCATTTCTAATACACTGTTGAAGATTTCGATAGTGAATTATATATGATTTTTTGTTAGTTAAATCGGGAATTAGTTTCTTTATATTATGATGTTGTATTGGTGGACTTTTAAGTTCAGCACAAAACGGTAAATCATTATGACTATCATGTAGTTCTTCAGGATAGTCTAAATCAACTTCTAAAATGTAACCAAAATCAGAGTTTTCAGATACTTTCGAAATATCAAAGCTATCTATATCTTCAAACCATTCAAATTTACCTTCTGGTAGAGATTCGGACATTGCCCAACCATACAAGTTGTTCGCATCTAAATACATAAGATATTGTGAGGGTTTAGAGCAATCATATGTTTAGATATATTTATGATTTGCAACTGTTCGACGTGTTGTGCATTGAACAGTACCACCTCTTATTCCTTTTTTAATGAAATTATACATATTTATATCGATGAATAATTCCAATTTAATTTTCGTTATTTTTAACATGGCATCCCACGATAAACCAGGTGTTGTATAGTAATGACATGGATCAAGATGGTATATTGATTTACAAACAGAACGAACATTTTCAAATACATCAGTTAAAAGAAGTACATCAGTTTTTAGATATAAAAGCATATACTCATTTAGAGATTGACAGTTAAATGTAGACCAAACACTTAACGCGTGCTCATAATCAACAATAGTTCATTCTTTATTATTTAATGTAGAGAAAAACTGTTCACGAGAAGGTAAGACATTTTCATTTAATTTTTCAACTGAATCGATATAATCATAAGGAAATATACTGTTACGTTTTTATTCTCTGTTAAAAACGCTTTTCCGTAGATTCGAAGATTTGCAATAAATAAAAGACCCCAGTGTACTAATTAGGGTTAAGAATGATACAATCTTTATTTACTAATAAATAACACTAATCCAAATCTAATTCAAGAGCTTAAATACAAACACAAAGTTTACTTCAAATGTTCACAACTGGTTACCACTACGCCTTCTTCGCTGTTGTATATAAACGTCTCAGACCACTGGCTGCGCTAGTGTTGACACAATTCTGCTTTCTCTGTTGCTCGTCACACACAAGACTCACTCTGCCGACACTTCCAGTTGATACACCAATAACAACTCTATGGCAGACTCTCACAGTTGATACACTAATCAGGACTCGCTGGCTTCACTTACACACGTTTATCAGCTTCCACTGCTCCCTTACTCTTTACTCAAGGGACTCCACAATAAACTCAAATCACGACAGACTCCAACTGTCACTATAGACTGTACTATAGTCTCTTCAATTTCCAACTCACGTATTGTAAAGCACAGACTCAAATATCAACTCACTGTTGTATCACAAATCACGGACTGCGCACAACTTAATTGTCAACTCACTTGATTACCAACAGACTTCTTATTAGCAACTGCACTTATTCGCAACTGAGCTTCTTCGCAACTGAGTTTCTTCGCAACTGACTTATTCGCAACTAACTTTTGATCGCGACTGAACTGCTGTTGGATGCGTCAACCCCTTTTTATACTTCGCACAACAACCACTAGAATTTTCATGCAAAGTCTAGACCGAATCATCATTATCTTCAATGTTGTTTACAAAGCGCGTAATTAAGTTCATGTGGTAACTATGTACATACGTGTGTATATGCATACATCATTAAGTGGTTGTTTACTTTTATTTCTGCCTTTAATTGGAATTGTCAGGCATGTATGTCTGTATGCATGTAGCTATGTATACCTTCTTAATAAGCAGACGCTTGTAGTTGTTGTTGGTTGTTTACGTTTAATCACGTATGTATGTGCTACGCATGTGTATATACTTGTTTGCTATAGTGCTTGTATGTGAATACGAGTGTACGTTTAGTTATTTATTTAAATACTTCTGGATGTTTCTTTAT
Source organism: Tachina lurida (assembly GCA_944452675.1). Classification (NCBI taxonomy): domain Eukaryota; kingdom Metazoa; phylum Arthropoda; class Insecta; order Diptera; family Tachinidae; genus Tachina; species Tachina lurida. The sequence goes on from OX101754.1 coordinate 73,772,361, forward strand.
ATTGGCCCTGTTCGAATATTCTTGCGTAACACTTATGTTAACTCGACGGCCATTTCCGTAACAATACCTTTTCTTTTCAAAAGATTAAACTCTAAATGATTTGGATATATTGATTGCAGTGTTTTAAAGTTATCGTCATGCAAATAATTAGATAATTTATCTAAACTAGACGACATAAATTTAAAAGAATCGAGAAAACGTAATTCTAAATTATATTTGTCAGTTATTTGAATTCTTTTTCTAACAGATATATACAATTCTTTATTAAGTGGTATAACATCTATATCGCCCGGATAATCTGCTAGAGCCTTTATAAACAAATGACAATCATAACCTGAAAAGTTATGAAAAATTATTGGAATAAAGTTAGGTAATTGATAATTAATATTGCATTTCCAATGAGCTGGACCGCGATATTGACCAGTTAAATGACAATGATCAGCACATCTATCATCATCATCTAGAATTTGTTTACATATATGACACTCATTAGTATTATAATGTTTTTCAACTTCATGGGGTAATAGAGAATTCATTGGCACTACTTTCATTAGAAAGTTTGTACACAAAAAACGTGCATCCTCAATCAAATTTTGAACAAAATCTTTAACAACATCGTCACCCGTATACGTTCTAAGCTTATTCAGTTTAGAATCAAAAGATGATTTTATGTAGTAGCTGTAAGCTATAGGTATATGTTTTTGAATGCTTGTGACATTATTAGAATTTTTGTTGTTAATTTTACTTAATATACATTCAAAATCCGCATAGATAACAAATGGTACATCTAATTGATTTTTAAAATTTTTGAACTGCAATATATTATCATCCTTAAGACCCGAAGGCATTTTGGTAACAATTTTATTGCATTCTTGTTTATGTTTTAATAACAAGAGTTCACTGCTTGAATAGTGTAAGCAAAAATTACAAAAATATTTAGCACCTAGATGTTTTGAAACTTGTGTACTCAATAAACGACTTATGTTTCTTATCCAAACATAATGTGATTCATCGTTTTCATCATCTTGAATGTATAGTAAATTGATATGATTAATTTTTTCATCAGCTGTTTTATAATATGGTCCAACGATTTCTTTTTTTATCACATCACATCCAAAAACATTCACGCTTATATTTAAATTGTATTTCTCAAATATCTTAATATCAGCAATAGATAGAGGAAAGGTTAAGTTGGTGAAATCAATTGTTATTCCATTTGTAAGTGTTATTAAGCTTTGTGTGATAACATTACTATAATGTGAATATTTTGGATTTAAATGATTTTTTTCTAATGCAGCTATAAGAACCCATTTAAAACAATAATTATCGTTATTTTTAATGTTGATGCACGCTTTTTTATTTCTGATAAATATTGGTAGTTCTAAATATTTAGATCCTTTTATAGGACAATACTTGTTAACGTTTATTTCAATTTTATTGATACAAACTAGGGACCAACCACTGTCTCTCTCTTGAAATTCACCCATTTTGGTTGCTATTTCTATACTATGATTATCGTACATGTTTGATAGATCTTGTTCTAATTGTACTATTACCATTTTCGTTTGAAAAGATTTCACACTAATTAGTGCGCTATCATCATCTTCAATTTCATTAGTTTTTGAGAATTTTATATATTCTGCAAAAAGTTCTATATTAAATTTTATATTTTGATGTTCTAATAACATATTTTTTAAAATATTTATAATACTTTCTTTTGCATTCGAAAATAAAACGTTTAATGAAAGCTCATCTACCTTTTTATTTTCATACACAAAAGTTTGAATACGCTTAGAAAATAAATTTTTACTTATATATATATCGTTGTTTATAAACAAACGATTATTATTTTTTTTATGATCATTAGTTCGCAAATGATGAGACCAAGAACCTTTTCTTATATTTAATTTACAAGTTTCACATCGTATATAGCTACATGATGGAGTTTCTTCAATATTTTCATTTTTTAAATTTAGTTTTGTTTTGTTTGATTTTGACTCAATATGTTTATTATTAAAATGTCTCTTAAAATTAAATTTGGATGCGAAAGACATTCCACATACTTCACAGATGTACATGATATAACACCAGAAATGGAAGTACTGTACTGAAAGTATTTGAAATTAAAATAAACACAAATTATAGATTTGCTCTTAATATCTACAACACACACCTGGACTTAGTGAAGATGTTTATATAAATGTTTAAATATTTCACAATGTCGCTTTAAAGGATTACTTTTACGTAGTTTTTTAACTTTTTTATATAAATATGATTTTAAACAGTTGTTTAATATAGTTTTAAATCACTGATGACGGTTTTTGAATAGGTTTTTTCTTTTTTTGCGTGTGACACGTTTTCTTAGAATAATGAAAATCAATTGTTTAATTAAAACTCATTAACAAATGTTCTTATATACTTTTTATTCTTACTAAAATTCAAGTTTGATAAAAAGTTGTGGTCAAGAGTATAAAAACAAACAAAATTAAAAAAAAAAATGAGCAAACAAATACTTAAATTAACCACATTTATTATTAACATAATAACAGCACATTTATTATTAACATAATAATTCAGGACAAATAATTTCGGCTTCTGTTTGTGGTTGACTTCAATAACATTCAGTTTACTTCTTTGGTGTATCTCGAACTAAAACGATAATAATTAATTATTAGATTTAATAATAAATAAATAAAAACTTTTTTTACCAGAAATTACCTGTTGTTTTTGCATTAATAGTTAATTCATAATTAACCTTACTGCTTCCTTTCCTATCTTTGGAAAGGTAGTAGGTATTGCGGTCAAATTTCGCAATAGTATCATCATCGATGGTATCGTTGAATATACTGGGCAGGTATATATATTTATTTCTCTCCACCAAGCAACGAATTTTCATCCCAAAGCATGTCTGTACACGCTCCATCTTTGTAATTTCATAATTGTGGTTAAAAACCATCTCCTTTATAGGGAGAATGGTTTTATTTTGGGATTTTTTAAATATGGTTTTTAAATGTGCTTCCATCTTTAGCGGTTTACTTAACTTGAATAATACTTAAAGTAAAACTAGAGGCGGTTTTTATACAAAATTTAGAAATGTAATTTTGTTACTAAACATGAAAAATGTGCTAGAAATTTTAATGTTGTGGTTTTTCATTTTGATAAAGTTCTTAATTTATTAAATACGCGAGAGTTTCTGTTTCGTGGTTTATTTCTAAACATGAAAAATGTGGTAGAAATTTTAATGTTGCAGGTTTTAATTTTTAAAAGCTTCCGTTGCGGTTTTTCATTTTTATAAAGTTCCTAATTTATTAAATACGTGAGAAATTTTAGATTTTGGAGGCTTTTATTGTTACATATGTTTTCATAATTTTAAAAAAGTTTCTGTTTCGAGGTTTATTTAAAATATGTTTTTTATTTCATCATCATGCTCATCATCATCATCATCATCATCTTCTTCAGTACTGTCATACAAGTTGTTGTTGTAGAATACATATTGCTTCTTCTTTTTAACGATTAGAGTATATAATCCCTTCACTTCCTTAACTTTCTTTAAAATGTGTGGAGTTGTGTTTAGATAATCCATCTGATTTTTAGTAATAATCAGAAATCGTTTAGGTAAATAAATGTAATATTCTTTATTTAGAAGACATCTTATACTTTCACCATATTTTGTATCTACTCGATCTATCTTGTTGATTTCATATATAGTATTTTCTTCCATATCCTTTAAAGGTAAGTATGTAAAATTAGGATTTTGAAACAATTTTCTTAAGCTCGCCCTCATTTTTTTTGCTTTCAACTTTTCACCGTAAAACGAACTTTCAAACTGATTCTTTATATCCAGTAATTGATAGTATAAGACGTTTTTAGTTATTTCAATAACTTCTTATCAATTGCTGTTAAGTATATATATATATATATATATATATATATATATATATATATATATATAAAGAGATTCAGTTAAATTAAAAACTTTGATAAATATGTATTGGGGTCAATTTTTAAAAACTGGTGATAAATATTGTACTTGTCATGCACAGTGGAAAACTTTTCAAATAATAAATGCAATAGTTTTGGATATTATAATGCAGGTGTTTCTAACCGCAGAAGGAGGGACTAGAACGCAAATTTTTTTCTCTTAATAGAGGACAACAAATGCCAACAAATATTCCAATATTTCAATTTAGTCACAATCAACATATAAAAATTGAGGTTATTGGTGGTATGATATCACTAGTCGGAACAGTCTATGAGGGTGGTTTTAAAGATATAAATGTATACTCATACAAACCATCATGTGTTTATAGTGAAATAGATGAATATGCAACTAAATCTTATAATGGTAAGACTGGTATCCATTCATTGAATAAAAATCAACAAAAACCTCCCCTCCCCCAGAAAATGGTTAATAATAGTATAGTTAAGAAAGCAGCTGGTGGTGCTAGCGGTGGTGATGACTCATTTCAATATGAAGATTATTAAATTAGTATATAAATATAAGAAACAATTCTTATCATCTCATTCAAAAATATATCGCTAACCTAAGAACATATATATTAAAAAGAAAAACTAAAATGAAAAATATTTTTATCATATTGTTTTCATATATCTATATCATACAAGTGTTTTCAGCTTCATTACCTATTGATTTGAGTGAAAATGAACTTAAAAATACAGAATTTGCAATAAAATTACCGAATAATGATACTGTGAGCATACAACTAAATTTCAAACTTTTAAAGTATAGTAATGATTTAAATAAAAACATCGAGTCAACAACAACAACAAAAGCAGAATATAAATCAAACGAAGAACAAGAAGACTCCTCACCACCACCACCTATAAATCAATCTTTTACTGTCGAACAAGCTATTGAAGCATTTAGGCAAGATTTAGTAAAAAAAGAAAAAAATATTGCAGGAATAATTGAAAGTTCGGCTCCATTTTAAAGACATTTTCAACTTCAATACAAAGATAATATAAAATTGAGAATCCGTTGTACATATGACAGCAATTACTTGAAACGTCGATTAAATATTTCATGTTTCGAATACCGTCAAGTTGAATACGACAGAATTTTAAGTAATGGTGAAATTGAGACGGTTTCTGAGGATGATACTACATACCGATCCGATATGACATTAATCAACATTCAAGATTATACCCATGATTTGGATATGGAAATATTATAAATTAACTAATATGATGAAATACATTTACTACTATTTAATATAAACTTTGTTGTTGATGTGTTAAGAACATTTATTTAACATAAATAAAAAATTAAAATAAGAAAAATAATGAACAATCAGTTTTATTCGAAAATTTTACATGACTTCTTGAACGAAGAAAGGTTTTTGTGGTATGAACATGAGATTATTTTGAAGAAATTAAAAACTCAATTCGATGAATATGCATTTTATAAGAAAAGTAAATCAAAATTTGGATATCATTACAACAATTGTGTGTGGTCCAACAATGAAACAACTTGTGGACCTGATACCTGTAAATGTTCCCTTATCGATAAAAGTTGGGAACAAGCATTATGTATAATGAATTTTTATAATAATTTAAAAACATAGACTTTATCATTCAGAACAACTAATTTCGGCTTCTGTTCACTAATTTTTTTATACTCTTGACCACAACTTTTTATCAAACTTGTATTTTAGTAAGAATAAAAAGTATATAAGAACATTTGTTAATGAATTTTTATAATAATTTAAAAACAGTTTTACAGTCGTCGTCGCCGTTGTGACTTGATTAGTATTGCACAAAGTCTGAGGAGAGAATATTAGTTGTAGATGTACAAGGTTTCTATCTCAACAATAAATTTATCGGAAAAGAACTGAGTATTTCAATTAACGATATACAAGTGCAAACATTTATTATTAAACCACCTTTTCCATATTCATTGTTGACAACAAAAGAAAAATATTCAATCAATTGGCTTTATAATCATCATCATGGATTAAAATGGAAAGATGGCGATTCAACCTTAGCAAATATTGTGGAATATTATATTGAGCATGTTAAAGATAAAAATTTTATTTGTTATGCTAAAGGATTAGAAAAAATTAAGTGGATTCAAAATATTTTTGAGGATAAAATTTATTTTTATAACCTAGACGATCTAAACTGCCCAAATTTAAAAACATTATATCAAAATGATAAATCTGTGAATGTTTGTTGTTATCTTAAGAAAGTTTATTAAATCAAATATTAATAAAGAAAACATAAAATTATAAAAGACATTTTTTTTTTTTGATTTATTATTTAACACTTAAATCAGGTAAAATAATCATCAAACATCAGTTCATTCTGAATACTCGAAATGTCAATAACAATATCTTTAAACGGAAACACTACAACTCTGGTTGGAGAATATTTTCCTCCAATTGAACTCCCTACAAAATATGTTTGTGGACTTATTGATTTTGTAACATTCAATTCCATACCCAATGTAGATGTTCACAACAATTTGTTTCATATAGGAAATCATATTATTACTATTCCAGTTGGTTCATACGAACTTGAAGATATTGATTTTTTCCTAAACTCAAGCTTAAGAGATATCGATGAATCAATTTATCTAATAATTGAAGCTAACAATAACACACTTAAAACTGAAATAACCTCATCAATGGATATAGATTTTTCACAACCAAACAGTATAGGAAAGTTACTTGGATTTAGTAAAAGAAAACTAGAAGTAAATTCAACTTACTATTATAATACTAATCAAAATCTTAAAAATGATAAATCTTTGGAAGTGATGATTGTAGATGTTAATTCATTGAATACTACAAAGTTATTTGAATCTGATTTACCTGCACATATTACGGATGATAATACAATACGCATTGAAAGCAACTTAACAACCGGTTCATTTATTAATAATACTTCGAATCATGCTATTCATGACTTTCCTCTTGATGTTCCTCTAGGATATAAAATAAACGAAAAACCTCGAAATGTTATTTATTTACCCGTCAACTGTCAACAAATAAACAACATAACGATTAGAATCTTAAATCAAGACGGTGAACTTATAAATTTTAGAGGAGAAAAAATCACTCTTAGACTCCACTTCAAACCAGAATAATGATCATTTACAATAAAAACATAGTGCAAAGAGGATTTCCATTCAATACCGCACCAACTCACATTCGAGAAAGTATAAAAAATAAAAAACTATTGTCCTCATCTAATACAGAATACTTAAAATCGTTGGGATTTAATCTTCAACAATGAATGAAATACTAAATGTTCTTCAAAAACCTATGTATGATGAGAGTATTGTAAAAAGGGAATATCATAGTTACTCTCCATATCTAAAATCATTTAACAACAACGATGAGATTCGTATACCAATTCAAAATCAGGATCTCTTCGTCTTACCAAGTGAGAGTATGATTTACATTCATGGTTTTATAGTAAAGAAGGAAGCAACCAAAGAGGTTCCAGCTATAGATGTGAAATTAAAAAACAACTTTGCTTCATATTTGTTTGATGAAATTCGTTACGAAATTAATGGTTTTGAAGTTGATCGTACACGTAAACTTGGAATTTCATCCACCATGAAAAATTTTGTATCGTTGAATAAGGCTGAAAGTGATGTATTAAAAAACGCTGGTTGGTCTCTTACTGAAAGTTTTGTTTTAGAAAAAAGTCATTTTAGCTGTTGTATACCTCTGAAAATGTTGATGGGGTTTGCTGAAGATTATAACAAAATACTATTAAATTCGAAACATGAGCTTATCCTTCAACGTTCTACATCCGATGAGAGATCATATTATTCTAAAAATGCAACTGATCAGTTGAAATTAACAATTCTGGATATAACATGGAAAATGCCACACATTCAACTATCGGACTTTGCAAAATTGGAAATGTTTAAGATAATCAACAGCAAACATTATATACCAATTACGTTTAGAAGTTGGGACTGTCATGTAAATCCTGTTTTACCAAAGAGTACAAAGGTTTTATGGAATGTAAAGCTTTCTCCATAAAACGAAAGACCACGATTTCTTATAATTGGTTTACAAAAAGAGAAAAGTAAAGAACAAGGAAATATATTTGACCATTGTAATATCTCTAATTTAAAAGTATATCTAAACTCAGAGTCATATCCATATGATGATTTAAATAATCGTTTCGAAATGGGTCAGTATTCTGTTCTATATAATATGTATGCAAAATTTCAACAAAGCTTTTACATGCGAGAACCTGAACCATTATTAAATGTTGATGAATATAAGACTTATGCACCGCTTATTGTTGTTGATGTTTCACATCAAAATGAGGCTGTTAAAATAGGACCTATTGATGTACGAAATGAATTTGATACTGAAGCAAACAAACTAATTCCAGATAATACATCAGCATACTGTTTAGTTATTCATGATCGTTTAATCGAATACTCAGCTCTAACAAGCGAAATTAGAAAAATTATTTAATTATATTTATTTTGAAATTTTTTAATAAATGAAATAATATGTTTATTTATAAATAAAACAAATTCTTAATCAATGTATTTTATTAAAAAACATTTATAGTTTCTTTTAAGTTTAGCTTCGAAAACAAAAATTTTAAACATAAATGGCCACAATTTATTGTATTAAAATTTTGATATCTATCATAATTATAACTTATGTTTTTTCCTAAATATTTTATTAATTGTTTCGGTGGTTGCAAGTTACCAAAGCTTTCAAAATATTCAATTTGATTGTTGTTTTTCCAGTACGCTACCCAATGTGTGCCAGATCCCTTTGAAGTATCCAGATTAATTATTCCACATTCTTTTTTAAATGATGTACTTGGAAGAGTGTTGCACATAAACACACCTCTAAAATTTGGAATATGTTTTGCATATTTTCTCAAGTCTACATCAGAAAGGGCTCTTTTAGGTAGCTTCATTAAAAATTTTGTTGATAAGGCTTTAAATATAATCCAAAACCTTTTTTATATGGTTTTAAGAACATGCCTTTTCCCATCGCAATGGCTTCCATTGTATTATTGTGTCGTTTTGCTTCAGTCAGCTGTTCCTTTCCATTTTTAACTGCATTGATTGCTTTTGTAATACCAGATACACCACCAGCTAAACCACCAAGTGCACCCAGTGCAGAAAATATAGGGGCAAGTGGAAGAAAACCTCCAGATTTTGGTAGCGGTATTATTCGAGGTGTTTTTATTAACGATTTTTTCTTCCCCTTGAAAATATTGTTTACAACTTTTCGTGAAATCTTTATAGCATCTTTCAAGTTTTCACTTTTCTTTATATTCTTTCTTGCACTTTTCAATGCATGTGTAAATAGTTTGTGGGTATTTACTGGAGACGACTTTTTAGTTTTACTAATAACGTTACCCATACCGAATTTTGTTTTTGCTTTCATTGCAGTAGCAACAAACCAAGCGTTTGATTTTTCACCCAAACTACTATCGCTTGCTTTGACCCTTTGCCAAGCCTTTTCAGTTAAAATTCTATCAGCAATATGTCTTTTCTCTAAATCTTTATTGTTTGAGTATGCTATATCGTGCTCTCTGCAAGCAGTATCCAATGGATTGATTCCTTGATCACCTCTAGCTAAACGTTTCTTTAATTTTGTACCAGGTCCGCAAAATTGATAACCGGGTAGATGAAGTTCAATGGGAAGTTTATTAATTATTTTATTTAGAAAACCTTTACCAATGAAGGATGGATGACGATTGAATATCTTTTTATAAATGATTGTCATATCTACTGATACTTTGTCGATTAAAGATTAAAATCAAATTGATTGAAAACAAATAAAAGAGACTGGTTTATATATTATGTTATCATTAGATTTCAGAATGCGCTTTTTTAAACAACATAAAAGGATTAACGTAAAGAATATCGAATCAAAGTTCGATTCATCAAATAAAATTCGTCATAGCTCATTACTACCGAATTCTATTCGAGCTCTTATTGTAGGTCCATCAAATTGTGGAAAAACAAATGTGATGATCAGTCTTATTGAAAGTCCTCATGGATTGAAATTTAAAAATATTTACTTATATTCAAAGTCAACACAACAACCGAAATATAAGTACTTAGAAAGTCTAATTAAACCTATCAAGGAGATAAATTTTTCATCATTTTCCAATAATGATGATGTTCTATCGCCAGACGAAGTTAAACCAAATTCAGTATTTATATTCGACGATATAGCTTGTGAGAAACAAAATCATGTACGTGCCTACTTCTGTATGGGTCGTCATAAAGATATTGATAGTTTTTATTTATGTCAAACATATACACGTATACCAAAACACTTGATTCGCGATAATGCAAATATGATTATAATTTTTAAACAGGATGTAATGAATATTAAGCATATTTACAATGATCATGTTGGTTCTGATATGACTTTAAAAACATTTCATAAGTTATGTGCCGAGTGTTGGAAAGAAAAATATGGTTTTCTAGTTATTAATTAGTTATTAGAAAAGGTTTCGATATATTTATAAATCTATAAAAGAAACATTACAGATATTTTAAAATCAGTACAAGATTAATTATTAAACTAATAGCTTCTCAACTATTAAACCTCTAACTGCTAAACTGATCTGTTTTGAATCTGTTTCTAATTCAATCTATAAATATGAACACAAATCTAGTTAATAATCTTATTAAAACTCGAAATATTTTAAAAAAGATATATAGGAATATTTTGCTTGGAGAAATTGCAAATGATGAATTGTTGGAAAAGACATTGAAACCAATATCAAAACCATTAAAAGAATTAGTTCAATCAACTAATAATAATAATAATAATAACACCATTATAAAACATGAAAAATATCCGGATGACTCTTTTAAACATGACCTTGAGAATAATAAAGTTGCCTTCAGTACACCATATAAAAAGAGTAAGCTTGATTATAACACGTTTTCTCCAAACTTTAATAACAAGAAAATCGAGAAAACTTCAAACACGTTTCAATCATTTGATGATGAAAATTATCATGATGACCATGATGATGATGATGATGATGATAATAATGATAATGTTGATAATGAGGATGATAACAATGATGATGATAACACCATTGCAATACATCCCAATCAAAGTATTCAATATAATTTATCAAAAGTTAACTTAAATATATATGATAAAACCTATGGTCCTCATAAGGATAAAAATCAAATATGGAGACTGGGTAATGAACCCATCGCTTTCAATTCAACCAATATTACTGTAGGTAATTTAAAATGGCCCTTCACATCAGGCTTATATGAATTGTTAGTTTATAAGAACCCAATCAGTTATAATAAAACAGATTTAAATAATTATAAACAAATATTAGAGATGACTAATGTCCATAAACGAAATAACAGTATTAATGGACAAATTAAAGGAAATCGTTCAATTAAATATACAACAATTATTAAAAACCTATTTAAACAACAACAGAAAATTCATAAGGGAAAAGGTTTAATGAAATTGAATAGAAAAAAGCATAATTATGTTTATTGGGATGATCCTAATGAATTGGTCAATAGATTGCGTGTTTTGATTTCATCAACAACAGCTGGTCACTCAAATCATAATAATGAAATTGTATCAATTATTGAGGAATTGAGAGAAGCAAAAATTATTATATAAATAGACTTAAAAATGTTTAACAATTCATATTCATAAAATGCCTATCGATAAGTTTGGACATTATATTGAAAAATCTGCAAGATACCAAAATCAACATTTCAAGATTCATTTGGATAGTGATCGTAATTTCAACTTTAACTTGCGGAGAATAAAAAATATTGCTAGTCCTGTATTGGAAAACGATGCTGTAAACAAAATTTACATGAAAAGTTATTTAAGTGAAATAAAGAAACAACTGAATACAATGTATATGGAGAGAATTAAGGAAATGGAGGATCGTTTTAACGAAATAATACGACAACAAAACGTGTTGACTACAGAAAAATTTGATAATGTAGAAACACGTTTAAGTAAATTAATACATGATCAAAGTATAATAATACTAAATAATCTCAATCAATCACTAAAAGAAATGAGATCATTATTTAATTACAAAATTGATTCAGTTGAAGAACGTCTAAATGAAAAACGAAGCTCACTACAAACCGTTTAAACATAGATATATAAATCGTTTTTGATTTAAATTCAATATCAGCAGCATTTAAATTGATGTAATCTAAGATAGATGTTAGAAATGGAGCGACAAGAAGTGGTTCAGGAGCTTCATAAGCAAGCACGTAGAAATTTCATTCGACGTCGAGTGGTGATCAAGGGAATTGATGATCTTTGGCAAGCAGATCTTGTTGAAATGGGCGTTTACTCAAAATATAACAAAGGCTATAGATTTATTTTAACAGTTATAGATACATTTTCAAAGTTTGCTTGGGCTGTACCCGTAAAATCTAAAAGTAGTGAAGATATAACCAATGCTATGCAATCTATTTTTTCGCTAAAGAGAATTCCAAAAAACTTGCAAACAGATAATGGTAAAGAGTTCTATAATAAAATATTTCAAAACTTGATAAAATATAATATCAACCACTATTCTACATATAGTATCATGAAAGCGTCTATTGTAGAACGATTTAATAGAACTCTAAAAGGAATGATGTGGAAAAATTTTAGTCTACAAGGAAATTATCAATGGATACATATATGCAAGGATTTAATTAATCAATATAATAATAAAAAGCATAGAACAATTGGAATGACACCAAAGTCTGTTAACACAGAAAATGAAAGTTCTATACTAAAACAAGTCTATAATCATCCCAAAATATATAAATTTGGTAAACTAAAAGTTGGAGATCACGTTCGAATTAGCAAATATAAACATATTTTTTCAAAAGGATACACTCCAAACTGGACAACTGAAATTTTTAAAATTCGTACTTTACAGAACACAAACCCCATTACTTATTTATTAGAAGACTATCAAAGGAATCCGATTGTTGGTGGATTCTATGAACATGAACTATTAAAGACACATTTTCCAAATACATACTTGATTGAAAATGTTATTAAAACTAAGGGACACCAGGCGTACGTAAAATGGTTGGGATTTTCCAATCAACATAATTCTTGGATCAATAAAGATGAACTTCAATAATATTATATATATACATAATTCAATATGAGATTTATTTTTTACTATTGTTTATTATATTATAAAAATTTCAAGCACATTAATAAATAAAATATATATATATATAAATACATACATAAATAGTATATTTATTTTTGGGTTTTTATTTCTTATCAACTTTGTTGTGTATGGTTAGGATAAAGCTTTTGTATTCAAACAACTTAATTAAATCAACTGTTTCAAACACACATTCATACATATCAACGAAAAAGAAAAAACCACAACAGAACTTTTGACAACAGAACAACAATACAATAGGGTGGCACTTATATCATCGTTGTTAGTTTTCTCATACAAAATTAGTATACAAATCCTAACCAACCCCACCCAAACCCCGACCAAACCCCGACCAAACTCACCCAAGCCAACCCAAGTCGTGCCAGCCCTGTTGCGAATCTCATTACTCACACACAATTTCAAAAACTTCCACGCAAATAAGTACCACACTATTTTTGCTCCCTGCTCCTATTTCCAGAACTCTCACCAACACCCTACTGGAATAGAAACATTATTTATCTCCGTGAAGTTAACAAAATAAAGACATCAAACTAAATTAATTTCACTGATATTAAAGAGAACCAGACCCATATTCTCTCTTTTGCAGACTGTGCAGTTGAGAAAATGAGTTTTTTCTTGGTTTGAGCACTAAATTATAGTGATGCCAAGTCAAAAAATCTTAAATTATTACATTTGTATGGCAATATCTGTAGAAAAACGCTCATTTATGATGAATACATGCTCTTCTTCTTTTTTCGTATATGGGAGAGGATTTTAAAGTTAACAAACTAATTTGGCAAACTTAAATTAGTACTGGCAATTATAATTTAAATATATCCAATAATTTATTAAATATAACAAAAAACAATGTTTTTTTAGCATCAAATATATTTATTTTTGAGGTTTTGAATAAAGCAAACCAAAAAGTTCTTAATATAGTATTTATACAAGCTTACGTTAACATTTCACTCCTCATACATATTTTAAAGTTAAGCAAAAATATCAATTTGTTCGGGGACCGGACCAATTGTGGCTTAAACTACGCCTTTATACCTTTAATTTGGCATATCATTTATATTCAAAAATAAAATTTTATTTGGTACTTCCACTCAAACACTAGGCGTACACTATTACATGAATAGGGCCAAAATGTCAATTTGTTCGGGGACAGGACTAATTGTGGCTTAAACTACGCCTTTATACCTTTAATTTGGCATATCATTTATATTCCATTTCAGTTTTTTGTTGAACAAAGTTTCAAAAATAAAATTTTATTTGGTACTTGCACTCAAACTCTAGGCGTACACTATTACATGAATAGGGCCAAAATGTCAATTTGTTCGGGGACCGGACCAATTGTGGCTTAAACTGCGCCTTTATACCTTTAATTTGGCATATCATTTATATTCCATTTCAGTTTTTTGTTGAACAAAGTTTCAAAAATAAAATTTTATTTGGTACTTGCACTAGTAGTATAAATAGGGGGACTTTGGCCCAGATTTTCCATACAAATCGTTGGCTCATGCCATAACCCAGTAAACACACAATTGAGTGTGTGATTGTGTGTAAGATTGTTAGTTGGGTAATTGCATGAGTAAGATAGAATAAGTTAGGTGGTGGCGTTTGTGGTTGGTGATGAGTGCGTCAGGCTGGGTGGTGGGTTGATAATTTTTTTAGAAATCGTTTTTGAGGTTTTTTGTTTATGAGTTGTATTTTTGATAAGGTTTGCAGTTGTGATATTTGTGTAAAAATAAATGTAGGTGTTGTTGTGTGGGTTTAGTTTAGCATATTTTTGGAACAATAACAATTAATCATAAATGTGAAAAAGGTCTTTAACTTTTAAGTTTAGTTTTAATTCAATTAACCACATATGTATGTGTAATGAAAGTGAGTAACTATATACTTATTTGTTTAGTGAAAACAAACAGAAATGTAAAAGAATTGATACTTACGATATATATATATACATTCTTACATCTGGAAATAAAATTCTAAAATGCGAGTTACTGTTTATATTCTATAATGATTACATTTTATTAAAAGCACAATTTTTACTTTTAATAAGATTATAAAAATTAATTATATTTCTAGCTTCATCTTCGGTTTGATGCTATGTGTGCTTATGATATACGCAGTGACAGGTGTCGGGACCGCAATTATTGTTTTCGTTCGACCAAACACAATCCTCGAAATGTTCACCATGTCTGTTTTTTATTGTTTTCAAGTTGTTTACATACTCTATTTGTGTTTGAATGTTGATGAGTTTAGCTTTATCTTCTTCCGAAAGTGTGTTGGAGAATAATTTTAAAAAGTTGTAAATTTCTTTAAGTATCATGGTGGTGTGTGTGTGTGTGTCAACAGTCTACTGTATACTCATGTGAAGCGTTTGATGAGTTGATAATTTTTTAGAAATTGTTTTTGAGGTTTTTTTTGTTTATTTTTGATAAGGTTTGCAGATGTGATATTTGTATAAAAATAAATTTAGGTGTTGTTGTATGGTTTTAGTTTCACATATTTTTTAAAACAATAACAATTAATCATAAATGTAAAAAATAGAACTTTAACTTTTAAGTCTAGTTCTTAGGTTTTGTGACTGTTTTATTTGTAGGTTGAAAAAAATGTTTCTATATTTATATACTAAAAACCATCAGATATTGGTTTTATAAGAAATTGAAATTGTTAATAAATGGAATTATATCTTGTGTGGTAAATTCAAATGGATTATATTTATTTTTATTTTGGTAACGGAAATAGAGGTAACCGCCAAGTTTTTTTGTATAGTTTTATATAGTTTTAAAGCGATAGAAATTTATGAAATTTTAGTATAAAATGTAGTTCAAGCAAAATTTTTCTATTATAATTAAAAACTATTCAAGCAAAATTTTTCAATTACAAATAAAAAATATGATGTCCGGCATGAGGTTCAACTTAATTGATGATGAGGGAACCCAATTGTTTCCTAATGGTCAAACAATGAGAGGTGAGGAAATAGAAGGAGGTGAAGAAGGATCAACTATATCCCGACCTGTAAGAAGGGAGATAGAAGGTGAAGGTGTCCCTGAAGCCGAGACCCTAGAGTTTCGAGCTCTTATGAAAAAATACATTGACATCGTTATCCAGAAGAAGGTTGAAGCGGATACCTTAGAAAAAAAATGGATGTTGTATCAAAGGAAATTTGAGAAGATTAATGTCAAACTTCAAAAGCTGTATACAGAAAAAACAAAACTACTACAAAAAATTAAAAAAAATTTAAGAAAACAAAATACTGTTAAAACTCTAAAAAAAAATCTCCTTTAGAGAAACTATACACAGAAAGACATAAGTGTATAGTATGCCTTAGTTATAAGGAGTGTTGCAATTTTATATTTTTTTCTTGTAGTCATATTCTTTGTGTCAGCTGCATGTGTAGCTGGTTCAGAAGAAAAACTATTTGTCCTGAATGTAGACAGGAACCCTCTGGCTACCACATTGTTGTAAGCCAGGGGGAACGCTTTAGCATAAAAAACGTTACCCTGGAGGAAATTTTAAGTAATAACAATAATAACTATATAGACCTCACTTCCCACAGTGTAATGGGAAGTGAGGAAGAGGAAGAAGAAATTGATGAGATAGAAAATTATGATGATGATGATGATGATGATGATGATTATGAAGATGATTATGATGATGATGATGATGATGTTGATGACTAAAAAATTAAATTTTTTTTTTTTTCATATTATATTTATTTATTGTATCTTCAAAAATGAACTAACAATAAGTAATCAAATCTTAAATCTAAATATAATTATTAGGCCCGACCAGTATCGGACATAAACTTAGTGATAGTTATAAATAATACATAGTAGTGATAATCAAAAGGGAAAAAAAGAAGTATTAAGCAGTCCCATCTGGAGTGTTGAGTATAAGAGCCCTTGTGTCTCTCTTTTTTAAGCGGATGTGTCCAGTAAAGCTCAAAATATTACGGGCAAGCGGATTAGGATGTGACTCGAGTTTTGTTAAATATTTGCCTGCGTATTTTTCAATTTCTTCACTCACTAGTGGCATATTTAAATCACGATGAATATTTGAATTTTTAATGTACCATGGAGCAGATGTTATCAAACGTAAAATTTTGTTTTGCCTTCGTTGGATTTTCTCAATATTTGAAGCTGAAGCAGTGCCCCATAGCTGAATTCCATAGCACCATATTGGCTTCAAAAGCGACTTGTATATCAAGAGTTTGCAGTCTAGGCTGAGTGTTGAATTTCTGCCAATTAACCAATATATTTGAGTTAATTTAAGTTTCATTTGGGTTAACTTAGAGTCAATATGATATTTCCATGTAAGCCTTCGATCAAGGTGTATTCCAAGGTATTTCACTTGAGAATGTTGAGGAATATTTTGATTGTTGATTCGAATGGGGGAACAGGTATCTTTTCTTAGGGTAAACGTTATATGAACACACTTTTGTTCATTTACTTTTATTCTCCATAAATTCAACCATATTTCAAGCTGGGTAATGTGTGCTTGGAGATTGCGGGATGCCTCATCAGGGTTTTTGTGAATACTCAAACAGGCTGTATCATCGGCAAATGTAGAAGTGTGTATGTTATTGCTCACAGGCATATCACAAGTATATATTAGATACAAGACTGGCCCCAGAATACTACCCTGTGGCACACCAGAAGATATAGACTCGGGTACACTCATGAAGTCTCCTTCCACAACGGTAAATTTCCTATCAACAATATAACTTTCCAAAAGCTTTTGTATGTTTATTGGTAGGTATGTCTTCAATTTTAAAACTAGGCCTTCGTGCCATACTTTATCAAATGCCTGAGAAACATCAATAAAAAGTGCAGAACAATACTTTTTTTCTTCAAATGTCCTCCTTACAACTTGAACCAATCTATGCGTTTGTTCAATAGTGCTATGCTGGCTTCTAAAGCCAAATTGATGGTCCGGGATGCACCCTCTATCAGCTAAAATTGTGGACAATTTAGTCATGAGCAGCTTTTCGAAAAGCTTTGAAATTGTTGATAGTAAGCTTATAGGCCTATATGACTCAGCCTTGGTAAGATCTTTGCCTGGCTTTGGAATCATTTTAATCTTGGCAAGTTTCCAGTTATGTGGAAAATACTGCATTCGTAAAATGGCATTAAAAATAAATAGCAAAATTCTTATTGCAATATGAGGCAAGTTCATCAGCATCTTGTTACTAATGCCATCAATACCTGGAGCTTTCTTAGGGTCGAGTTCAGCAACTATTTTTTGTAGTTCACGCATCTTAAACCTTAAGGGACGAGGGGGTAGAGAGACTACACTCGGTAAATCGGCAGCACCCGTACATGAATTGGGAGTGAATACAGATTTTAAATGCTCAGAAAATAAGTTACCTTTCTCACTATCGCTTCTTGCCCAGCCTCCAGTCGAAGTACGCAATGGTGATTTGAGATCAACGGGTCTTTTAAGATTTCTAGTAGCGCGCCATAAAGAGTAATTAGATGTTGACGTTACATCAAGACCTTCTAAGTACTTTTCCAGTAATGCAGTCTTTTCCGACGATAGCAGCTCTTTGAGTCGTTTAGTACATTCTTTAAGTCTGATTTTGTTTAGGGGTGATCGGTGTTGTTGCCATTCTCTTCTAGCTCTCCTTTTTTCACATACAAGACGTTCAATTTCCGTAGAATAAATTCTATTAAAGCCAGTCTGCGGATAGGAAGTAGTGGCATGTTCAGTAGCCTGTTTAATATATTCGTTAAGATTGGCAATATTAAATTCAATATCATCAGGTGATCTAAGCTGAATGTTTTCTACGCAGCGACTACTAATATATTTTTTGAATCCTAGCCAGTTGACCCTATTAATCGTTTTCGCATATGAGTTAGTTAAATCACTCCTTAGTGGGTTGAAAATTGTAACTATTGTGGGAGAGTGATCGGAGGACAGATCTAGAGAGCCCTCTACGTGAATTAAGTCCCTATGGATATTTTTCGTGACGCCAAAATCTATAACATCTGGAATTTTTCTTACGTCAGTAGGCCAATAAGTAGGCTCCCCACTCGAAATGACATCTAAGCCCATTTTTGAAATTGTATTAAACAACGCTCTACCTCTAGGTGCAACAAGACGCGAGCCCCAGTACGTATGTTTTGCATTGTAGTCACCAGCTGCCACGAAACAAGATCCAAGCGATTTGTAGAACTTCTCATACTGATCTTCGGTAACTGAAAATCTGGGAGGTGAGTAAATTGAAGATATCACGAAATTCGCACAAAAAATTTTCTATGAAAATATTCGTAGCTTGCATATATTCTTCACTAACGTTCTCAAGGATGTAGTGCTTGAGTCTTGACTTAATTAGAATTGCTGATCCACCGCATGCTCTCCCTCTCGGGTCCTTTGAATCATATAGAGTGTAACCATTTATTTTAAAGCAGCTTCTCGAAGTCAAATGAGTCTCAGAGACCATCATTATATCAATATTTTTTTCCGTGAGGAAGTGCTCAAGTTCGTTTTTGTGTTGGCGAATGCCGTTTGCGTTCCATAACATCTGGAATTTTTTTTACGTCAGTAGGCCAATAAGTAGGCTCCCCACTCGAAATGACATCTAAGCCCATTTTTGAAATTGTATTAAACAACGCTCTACCTCTAGGTGTAACAAGACGCGAGCCCCAGTACGTATGTTTTGCATTGTAGTCACCAGCTGCCACGAAACAAGATTAAAGCGATTTGTAGAACTTCTCATACTGATCTTCGGTAACTGAAAATCTGGGAGGTGAGTAAATTGAAGATATCACGAAATTCGCACAAAAATTTTCTACGAAAATATTCGTAGCTTGCATATATTCTTCACTAACGTTCTCAAGGATGTAGTGCTTGAGTCTTGACTTAATTAGAATTGCTGATCCACCGCATGCTCTCCCTCTCGGGTCCTTTGAATCATATAGAGTGTAACCATTTATTTTAAAGCAGCTTCTCGAAGTCAAATGAGTCTCAGAGACCATCATTATATCAATATTTTTTTCCGTGAGGAAGTGCTCAAGTTCGTTTTTGTGTTGGCGAATGCCGTTTGCGTTCCAGAAACATATTTTTAACGTGTTCATGGTTTGTTAACTAATGCTTGAAGCAGAGTATTCTGCATTCTCAGCAGTTCTTGCATCATGCTAGTCATATTTGTTGTAAAATTATTTATAGTTAGCACCAGATTCTCAATAGTAGCTTCAAGACGACTAAAGTTAAAGCTAGAGTTTGCATTCGTTGAATTACTTGGCGGTGGGACATTTTGTGTGGGAATAGAACTAGTCTTGGCAGCATCGGCATACGATACACGTGAAGTAACTAGTTGGCTAGTTTGAGGCAGAGTGGCGGAGTAAGCATTTGCTGATTGAACTGGAGCTAATTTAGATTTTTGACCCATAGCCTGTTTAACGAAAGAATATACACGGCATCTTCTGTAGTTAGCGGTGTGATTTTCTCCACAATTACTGCATTTTTTTCAGCTTGTACTTTTGGCTTGGTACAGTTAGCAGTACCATGCAATTCACCGCAGATAACACAAACTGTAGGTAATTTGCAGTAAGTTTTTGTGTGGCCATATTCTTGGCAATTATGGCACTGTACGGGACCTGAACGCTTACGTGGCTCTTCAACTGTGATTTTTCGGTGTAAAAGGTATTTTAGACTATAAATTGGGTGCGTCTCGTTTTTTTTTAACTGTATATCATTCGGCTCCAGTTCAACACGAAATAGAGGCTGGGGAATCTTTTCTCTATTGATTATATTGGTAACATTTTTTACCTTAAATCCTTGTTCGATAAGTGCACATTTTACTTCTTCGGGCTCAACATATGAATCTATGCCCTTTAATACTATTTGTAGGCCTTTAGCACTCTTAAGTTGATATGTGTAAAAATTTGTTTTATTTTTTTCAAACTCACTAACTATTTTTCGGAAATCTTTTTCATCATATATTTGGATTTTAGTTTCATCAATATTACCTCGTTTAATTGGAATGATGTGAAAAGTATTTTCACCAATGGTCGACAGTAGATTTTTTAGAAGCGCGTTAGAATTTTTTTCTCTCAGATAAATAGGTGGTGGCTTAAAAGACTTTTGCGATGATGCAGCTGGCTTGTCGTTTTTGTCTTGCAATAATGAAAAACGATTTTGACGATTGATAGAAGATGTGCTGTTATCCCTAGACATCTTTGGGGCGGATCCAATTTTAGTAGAATTTGGGCTTCGCCCGCGCTTTAAAATAGTTATATATCTGTCCATTCCTACTTGTACCTTTGGTTTTGAACTACTGCTATCTTCAGTGACAACTTGTTTAATTGATGACCACGAGCCCGAAGCGGATGATATCGCTGAGTTAAATGTAGAAGTACTAGGCAATAATGTCAACGATTCACTAGTTGGCATTGGACAAAGCGAAGTTGATCGCTGACGAAACTGTGGTTTTGCCGTTAGAAAAAGTCTATCAGATTTTTGATTTTTATTAAGAGCTTCAGAACTCACAGCAAGTCTATTATCAGATTTTTTATTTTTATTGTTATCATTATGAGCATCAAAACTCACAGTAAAATAGGCATTTCTGCCGTTAGAACTCACTTCACTATTTTTTTCCTTTGGGGTACTCATAAAGAGTATTCCTCAAGGGTACTTTGTATGTTTTTTTTTGTTTACGGGTTTTTTTTTTTTGGTTTTGTTATTTCTATATGTAAAAATATTATCAAAGCAAAAAAAAAATGCTTATTTATCAAGGTTTATATGTACTACGAATATTTTTTGTATGATTTTTTTTGTTTAGTTTGTATGTAAGAAAATTTCCGCTATTACGTCTGTTCACTATGAAGGTACAACGAGAACTCCAAAAAAAAATTAAAATAAAAATAAAAAAATTGAAAGGATATTTTTGTTTTTTCTTATTAATTTTTTATTTCAGATTAAGTATATGTTTATACATATTAAAAATATTTTGTGTCAATAAATATTGTTCATAAAATGTTTGACATATACATATGTTAAAAGATTGTGTATAAATATTTTCACAATAATATTTATGTATGATATTATTAACATATATGAATGGATTACTTATATTATTATTGTTACACATTCTTAATTCGTTAATGAGTTTAAGAAATAATTCTATATGATGCTTATCAATCTGGTTACTATATTTTGTTAATAATTCTTCCAATTCGGTTGATGATATCATTTTAAGATTAAACAATAATAATAATAAGTGATGATGATAGGTGGTGTAGTCTGTTTACAAATTAGCAAACAACTAAATGAAATTAGCAACTCGAAAATGATTTATAGATTTTATTGTCTACAAAATAAGGTTTTCTTTATTTATTTAAAGATAACTTAATAAAATTTTTAAGCAAAACAACATTTTTTTTCAGCACATATTTGATTGTAATTATAATGATTTTTACAAATATTTATCTTAGGATTATTTTTGTATAAAGTTTTTATGTTTGGACAGTTTAAGTCATCTAAATTAACTATATATACTTCTATTTCTCCTTTAAGAAGTTCTTCTAACCATCTCACTTTCTCAAGTCCTTTAACATATACAGGATAGTATTGATCCTTCCTTTTTTTCATAGTTGTTATTAAGTATTTTAACACGTCTTTTACTGTAGAAATACCCTTATTCCAATTTAATCCATGTAAGTGATTGTACAACCACTTATTTGTAATTTTATCCTTATTAGTAAGTTCTGAATATTTTACTGGCGATTCAATGAGAAAAGTTACGATTTCAAAATCTGCTACTGAAATGCATACTTCTTTTGCATGAAATTTATTAGCAATGTAAAGTCCTTGAAAGTTCATAGGAGCCCACAGGAATTTCAATTTCATGTTTTCCAATATGAAACAAGTTGTTTTCTATATCAATATTTGGTATTGAGTGATATGTATCGAAGCTTATTAATCCGCATACATAATTTTCTTTGAGTTGAATTGGTGGAAAATAGTTTGCAATTAATAACGAACTATCTCCGTTTACGGTTAATGTAATTGTCATCTTCGCAGTCGACTTAAAATTAAGTTGATTTTTAAATTTGTTAATGGTTTTCATACAAATGATAATGATGATGTTGATGTTAATGTTGATATTTATGAATTGTTGATCCAAGAGTTGTGTTCTGATGAAAATCCTAACCATTTAACGTACAACATATCGCCTCTCTTCTTTATAACTTTTTCAATTAGATACGTGTCGAAATATTTGGTTTTCATTAGTTCGTAGTCATAAAACCCACCTTTAATATCATGACCTTGATAGTCTTGTAGTATATATGTGTTGGGGTTTGTGTTTCTTACAGCCTTAACTTTAAATATTTCCGTTGTCCAATTTGGTGTGTAGCCCTTTTCGAAGACATGTTTATATTTACTTATTCGAACATTGTCGCCAACTTTAAACTTTGACCTTTGAAAGACTTTTAATTTGTTGTAGACAGTATTCAATAATGGTTTCTCATTCGATGAATTTACTTGATTCGGTGTCATCTTTATAGTTCTATGATATGTATTATTATACAAATCTAAAAGATTTTGATATATATGAATCCATTTGTATGTTCCCTGATAGCTAAACTCCTTCCACATTAATCCTTTTAGTGTTCTATTGAAACGTTCAATAATTGATGCTTTTAAGACGCTGTAGGTTGAATAGTGGTTGATTTGTTTCGATTGCATTAGATGATGAAATTGAGTGTTGAAAAACTCTTTACCGTCATCAGTTTGTAGATTTTTTGGCTGTCGGTGACTCTCATCAAATATGGTTTTCATGGCGTTTGTAACACTTTGAGCAGTTTTATTTTTTACAGCAAGTGCCCAAGCCTTCTTCGAAAATGTATCTATTACAGTTAAGAGATAGCGATATCCATTGTTGTAAGTAGCATAACTACCCATTTCTACTAAATCTGCTTGCCATAAATCATCAATTCCCTTTACGATAACTCTCCTTCTTTTATAATTTTTTCTCGCCTGTCTATGCAACTCATTAACAATTTCTCTTTTGTCTACATTTAAATTCATATTTACTGCTTAGACCTTCCAACAATATTTTTGTAAAGATAATCTTCAATGTTGTTTAATCTTTCATCGAGTGCAACCCATTTGAAAATGTATTCTTCGATTTTGTTAAATCTCTCTTCAACTTTAGTCATATATGTCTTATTTGAGTTTAGAGTATATTTTTTAGCAATTTCTTCAATTGTTTTCTCTTGTTTACTTATATGATTTTGAACAGCTTTGGTAACGTCGTCTATATTCGTATAAATCTTTTCTAGTTTGTTGTTCAGTGATGTACTTGTATCAATTTTCAACTGCTTAATATCAGTTGAATGTGTAATATTTATATTTTCTATTTCATTGTTTAGTTGACTCAATTTTTCGATATCAGTTTTATGTTTAGCTTATATCTTCTATTTCCTTGTGCAACTGTTTCAGTAGTTCAACGTCAGCTTTATTATTTTTAATATCCTTATAAACGTTTTGTAGATTAATATCTAATAAAGTATTTATTTCATGTTTAATCCGATTCATATCATCTGCATGAGTATTATTTATTATATCGATTTAATTTTTAATCTTTTTTATATCATCTGCATGAGTATTATTTATGTCAATAATTTTATTATTTAGATATGCTCTTGTAACAGCGTCTTTAGGGTCAACAGGTGCTAACAGATTGCTGATTCTTTTCTTACGAACATCTAAACATTGATTACACTGTACAACAAAATAACATTTTTTGGCTGTCCTTTAGATAAAATTACGCGGACTATATGGATTTCGATGCGTTAAGTTCAAATCTGCTGTCAGTTTTTCTCTATCACGTAGAGATTTTTTTTTATAGGCGTGGCTAATTTTGGCCCCTAAATTACTCGGCCATACTAATATATTTTACTATAACTCAAAAACCGCTATTTCGATTTTAATAGATAATAAACCAAAAGACGCGCCACAAAATTTTGTTAAAAAAAATTTATAATCATTTTTTACCTATCTTTTATGGTTTCGGAGTTATTCAGAATTTAAAAGAGAAAAAAGTTTTTTTTATGCAAAAATCGCGTAATTTTTTTACATGAAAATTGCAATAAAAAAATCAGAAACTCAAAAGTTTCATATTTTTTACATTTTTCTTAAAACCACATATCCTAGGAATAAAACAAGCTATAAAACGTGAAAATCCAGCAATAAATCTTGATTTTATTCACAATTTAAAGCAGGTACCTAAAAATGGAAAAATGTGTGTAATGCATTAAATGCAGTCACATTTACATGTGGCAGTGATGGGAAAGTTGGTACGATCGTACTTTTTTTTATACTGTTTGACATGAAAAAGTACCGTAGTACTCCCCTAAGAAATTTGATACTCTCACGGGCAACTTAGAAATACAGTCAGAAGACTCGCGCATGCATATATTTTGCCAAGAATCAAATTGTTTTTTCGACAAATAGAAAGAAGCTTTATTAGTAAAGATCTTTTAGAAAAGTGTAACCACAATTAAATATCGACGAAAACCATATTTCATTCAATGATATTTTATGTGGCACAGAAGTTGATCTATTGAAACAACTGGTTTAAATCAGTTTAAAGAAAATTTTAAAAAGTTTATATTAAGTTCTAAGGGCAAAAGTGGACTTTGACAATAAAATGTTAGTTTGGTTTAGTAAGTTTCCCCCTGAAAGTATTTTACCTGTTAAACCAATATCATTATACCACTTTTAATTAAAATGTTCCCAGGGAAAAGAAAAAAAAGAAAAGAAAAATAATTTGAAATATTAACAACCAATATAGAGCATTGGCTTATATAAAAACGCATTAGATGAATACATGTTTCCTGATATATCGAGAGTAGCTTACGGAATTTTATCCATGCCTCACTCCTCTGTAAATGTCGAAAGGATTTTCTCTTACCAAAATTTCATGAAAACAAAATATAAATCAACAGCCATCGTATTCTGCAACTCGCTAAAGCTAAATCTCTATCGCTAAGAATCCATAAAATCAATTTGTCGATTTTCGGCTACGAATGCAATTTTCAAACGGGTATTGATAAATCAGGTAATGGCTTAAAAATGTAATTCGCCGAAATTTTATTGCTTTATTTTGTAATTATTATTTTTGGCCAATCGAAATTTTATGTTTTGTTGTGTTATATACTTCAGCTATTAGGCCTACCATCTTTTATGTAAATAAAAATGCAAATATTTATTCCATATTTCCCGACGTTTCGTGAATTGTATGTTCACTTTTTCAAGGGATGTTGTCTATTTAGTTAAATAAAGAAAAAACAACAACAATATTCTAAATATATGTACATGAAAAAATTTTTAACAAATATAAAAGAAACTTACTATGTCTTAAAATATCACATTAAAATTTCTTCATGATACGTATGTATACATATAAATATGTCACATTAACACTTTTTTATAAATATAATAAGAATTTTAATTTTAAAAAACATTTTTTCCCAATTAGATTGATTGTTTTATTGCCAGTTTATAATTTTTTTTTTGCTTTATGTCATCGCCAAAAATTTTAAATTTTCTATTTGTTCAGCATTTTAGCGGTCGAATTTAGCTTTAGCGAGCTATGGAATACGGGGGCAAGCTTTATGTTCCAAAAGTATTAAGTCTAATCCAGGCTACACCTATTTGTATATTTGTACCTATGTGTTCCTTTTTTTTGTACATTAATTTCTTATAATTTTTTGTTAATAAAATTTAAATAAGAAATATTATAATTTTTGGTACTCTCGGGATCAAAAAAGTACTAAAAAAAATTTGTTTTTGATACCGAAATGCATATCTCATCTCCCATCACTGACATCTGGTAATGCTATTGAAAGGGCATTGCGGGCAGGTAACAGAACTTTAAATTGTGAATAAAATCAAGATTTATTGCTGGATTTTCACGTTTTATAGCTTGTTTTATTATTAGGATAAGTGGTTTTAAGAAAAATTTAAAAAATATGAAAATTTTGAGTTTCTGATTTTTTTATTGTAATTTTCATGTAAAAAAATTAGCGGATTTTTGCATAAAAAAACTTTTTTCTTTTTTAAATTCTGAATAACTTCGAAACCATAAAAAATAGGTAAAACATGATTATATATATTTTTTAACAAAATTTTGTGGCGCGTCTTTTGGTTTATTATTTATTAAAATCGAAATAGCGGTTTTCGAGTTATAGTAAAATATATTAGTATGGCCGACTAATTTAGGGGCCAAAATTAGCCACGCCCATAAAAAAAAATCTCTACGTGATAGAGAAAAACTGACAGCAGATTTGAATTTAACGCATCAAAATCCATATAGTCCGCATACTTTTATCCAGAGGCTATTTTGGCTGTTGTACAGTGTTATCTACAGTAATATCGAATACCTTTAATAGTTCGATATGTAATTTCTTATCATCATCATCATCTTTATCATCAGTTGTTCGTGTTCGTTTATTTAAAATTTCTCCAAACTTGTTAATATAACTCATTTTTTGTATGTGTGTGTGTGCGTTTAATAAATTATATTAGCCTCCTTTAGTTCTTTAACAATAGAAATTATTTCGTTTTTATGATTGTTGTGACCAACACCTTCTGATGAAAGAAGTAAACGTAGTCTGTTGATCAATTCATTAGGATCATCCCAATATATATAGTTTGGTTTTCTACCGTCTACAGATTTTAGTAATAATCCACTACCCTCTGTTAGAACATTATGCTTTTTTTTAAATAATTTTTTTATAACACGTTGATACTTGAATGCTTTTATACCTTTAATTTGTTTATTTGATTGATAGTTGCGTTTGTGTACATTTGTAGTTACTATAATACTCTTATATTTCTCCAAATCGGTTTTAGTATAATGTAATGGTTTAGAATGGAATAATAATTCGAATAATCCTGGCGTTACTTTAATCTTCATATCTCCTATATTTAACATATTATCTCTACGAAATTTTAATTTATTAGTTCCATAACGCCAATCTCCACTTTGATCTATATTAAATCCATAGACTTTATCTAACATTCTATTTTCCATTAATAATTTTACATTTTCAACAAGTGATGATTTATTATTTTCGTCTAATTTAATTCTTTTCTTATCAGTATTCAATTGTGTTTTACTCTTTCGTTTTGATAAAATATGTGTAGTTTTATATCGCTTTTTATCATCTTCATCGAAATTGCTCAACAAAGATGTATTCTTTCGTTTTGATTTTCCCCTTTTTAACGTTACTGGTTTGTTTATGTTATTTCTATCAGTTTCAAGATTATTCGGCAACAAATGTGAGGAAGTTGAAGGTTTCAAGTTTATAGACAATGATGATAATGATGGTGGAATTCCTTGTATACGCTTGTACTTCATGTTAGAATTGGAAGTTGTCGTTGATGGTCTATTCCTTTTAAGATTTTTTTTCACTTCTTTAACACTCTCAAAGCTCATATTAAAATTAGAATCATTCTTAGATTGTTGATTATGATTATGATGATGATGATGATGATGATGATGGTCACCAACGGGACTACCAATATCAAATGATAATGGAAGTGATGTACTTTGAATTGAATGTGTAGAGTTTGAACGATTTTCCTTTATTGGTGTGGAAGTTACTAACACATCTTTTTTTGGATTGACATAATCATTATCGTTATTAATACCAATGAAATCAGTTTTATCATATCTATTTTCATAATCTATTACATTATCTGATACAGATTTATTATAACTATTATCATAATCCATTGCAATATCTGATGATGATGCTGATGATGATGATAATGATGATGATAACGGTATTACTTTTTTATTGTTTGATTTAAATGTTTGTACATTATCTAGTTTACTTATTATATTTTTTAATGGTTTTGTTATAGGTTGAAAGGTATCCTCCAACATATTAACTTTATCGATTTCATTTAATTTTATTTTTTTTAGTTTTTCTTTTAATTAATACTGTTCTAGTATTTATAAGTTCTTTCATAAGTTTTTTATTCATGATTATGCTTTTGTCAACTTCCAAAGAGCTATCGAATTGTTATCGATTTGTTATCGAACTGCTATCCAACTGCTGTCGAACTGGTTCTGAACTGCTATCGAACAGCTTTTATACTGCTTCTGATGAGCTATCGATCAGCTTTATATCTGATATCACTTTACAATTGAATAAAATTATCGAAACCCTTTCTATAACGACCTTTGATAATTATATCATCCTTACTTATGACCAGAAAACCATATTTGTCTTTCCAACATTCACTACAAATCTTTGTAAATTCATTAAATGATATATCACCGATGACATGATCATTGTAGATATGACGTAAGTTCATTTCATCTTGTTTAAATGCAACAATCATATTTGCATTATCACGTATCAAATGTTTAGGAATTTTCGTGTATGTTTGACACAAGTAGAAACAATCCACATTTTTATGTCTACCCATGCAAAAATAATCTCTTATGGTGTTTTGTTTACCACAAATTACATCATCGAATATTATTATAGAATGTTGATTCGCTTTTTCTGGACTCAAAACTTTTTCATTTTCCGAAAAAGTAAATAGTTTTAGACCTTTGATTGGCTCAATCAATCTCTTAAGATAACAATATTTTGGTTGATATAAAGACTTTGAATATATGTATATGTTTTTAAAACAAAGACCATTAGGACTCTCTATAAGACTTAACATAAGATTAGTCTTACCGCAATTTGATGGTCCTACAATTAAAGCTCGTATTGAATTTGGTAGTAGAGTACTATGTCGAGTTTTATGCATTTTTTCCTCTTTGCTATCAGCATT
Organism: Tachina lurida; assembly: GCA_944452675.1. Classification (NCBI taxonomy): domain Eukaryota; kingdom Metazoa; phylum Arthropoda; class Insecta; order Diptera; family Tachinidae; genus Tachina; species Tachina lurida. The sequence goes on from OX101754.1 coordinate 73,802,337, forward strand.
TCTAATTACAATTTGTTTGTCTTGTCTAATTAAACGCATTTTGATTATTAATGTGATCCTATGTTGAAAATTATCTTTTATACTATATATAAGAAATAAACATTTTCATTTATATCTTAATCGTACAATATTTGTGAACAAAGAATGGTTATAAATTACTTTCAACACAAAAGTAGACAACAGTCTATAACAGGAAGTGGTTTGGTAAACACGTTAATAAACAAACTACCCTTTGAATTACATTTACCCGGATATCAATTTTGTGGACCTGGTACAAAACTTAAAGAACGTCTAGCAAGAGGAGATAAGGGAATAAATTTATTAGATTCTGCATGCAGAGAACACGATATTGCATACTCACAATCAAAAGATTTAAGTGAAAGACATAAAGCTGATCAAATATTAGCGGAAAAAGCTTGGCAACGAGTAAAAGCTAAAGATAGTGATTTAAGAGAACGAGCAAATGCTTGGTTTGTTACGAACGCAATGAAGACAAAAGTTAAATTTGGATTAGGTATGAAGCAAACATCAAGAACTAAAAAACGTAAATCGAAGATAAATGCTAAGAGAAAGAGTCGAAAGTCATGTAGTAAGAAATTATTTTCGAACACCGTCAAGAATACACTGAAACTTTTGAAGAAAGAAAATCCTAATAATATATATGATGCTGTTAAAATTGCAAAGAAAGCTGTTTTCACAAATTTCAAGGGTAAAAGGAGATCTAATATAAGTGTACCAAGAGTGATTCCATTGTCAAAAGTTGGAGGTTTTCTCCCATTAGTTCCTGTCTTGACAGCATTATCTGCATTGGGTAGCTTAGCTACAGGTGGATCAGCTATCGTCTGAACGCCCCTTTTGTCCTAATTTGTTTTCTTTTGTTTCTTTTGCTTCTTTAAAGAAAAAGTAAACGGAACAAAACGATCAATTTTCATTGATCGTACTGACACACAAACTTTATTAATAAACTAACAAACACTTTGAATATTTGGCAACTGCAATAAACTGCTGAATTAGTGAAAAGGGTTTTTTATGAATTAAATGTATTATTATGTAGGTTACTAGTTGTGTAAGAATATTTTTGTAAAATAGTATTTAAGCCAGTATAAACCAAAAATAAAGACAGAATTATTTCATGCCTTAAATCGGCACATTGTTTTAATTAAATAAAGGATTCTGCATATAAACCTGCGAATCCTGGCCAGCGGCGCCTTAGCGCCGGCCATATAATATATAACAAAATACACTTAAATATAAAACCACCATAATATAAGAAAATATGGTAAACATCTTAAATATTTTAGAGGTGTTTTCATGCGTGATTCTTTACCTAAAAGACCATTAGAACAAGAATGTGGTATGGTTATTTTGGATGATGTAAACGTCGCTGGAACACATTGGGTAGCATATTATAAAAATTATAATTATAAAGAATACTTTGATAGTTTTGGAAACTTGCAACCACCACTTGAAATCATCAACTATTTAATATTACCTATTGCATATAATTACGAACGAAAACAAAAATTTAATACATATAATTGTGGACACTTGTGTTTAAAATTTCTATACAATAAATATAATTTAAAATAAAAAAAGAAAAAATTATTGCTTTATTTTTTATTATTATTTTTTCCTTTATTAATTCATTTACAATTATAAATTCTTATTAACTATACTTAATCTATATTTACATCTAGAAAAATTTCATCATCATCATCATCATTTCGCATAATATCACTATACAAACTTAAATTTGATGATGGTATTCTATAATGTCCCCATGCATAAGTATCAACATTGTTTTCACATATAAATCTCTTATCATCTAAATAACTTAATGCTAGTTTACTTATATGTTGTGTATATACTTGATGAACCTTAGATCTAAATACATACATAGAATCATAATACAGCTTTTTCTCTAATAAACATTTTCAAAATCATTAATACTTAATCTAGCTGTTACACTATTCTTTACACCTTTGATTTTCTTTATCTATTTTTATAGAATACATTTTAGATCGTAAACCAATGAACTCTCTAATAATTTTTCCATTACATTCGTCCTTCATCATACCCAAGACCTTTTTATTCATCAGTGTGAAATTATAAATATTATCTTTTGGATATGCAGATGTATCGAAATGTATTGAAATATCATTTCTAATTTCATCATACAAATCATTTGTTGTAACATTATATATAAATGAATCGGTATCCATATAACAGAGATTGATATTTTCAAGGTATTTTGGTTTCATATAATCGTAGTGAAAATTATACATTTTCCATTTCGATAGTTCTAAAACTGAAAAGCCTATATATATAGGTTTATTATATTTGGTCCGTACTCTTTTCATTTCAATGGCAACCATTTCATCATGAATTTTGAGACAACTGTGAAAATTAGGTTTAGCAATAAGAGCTCTTGCTCCTAATCGCTTACCTCTATTATCCCATTCACATACTATTTTCACATCTTTTCTCTTATCAACATTTTCCATAGTTTTCCCATAGACAGCATTATTGAGTAATTTAAAAAAGTTTTGTTCAAATGTGTTTTTTGCTAATGTTCTGTGATAGTTATTTACATCAATATATTTTTTCAACCAATTGAAAATTGGTTAAATTTAAGAATTCTATGAATTTTTTTAAGAATTAAACCATGTTGAATACATTGTTGAAGATTGCGATAGTGTATTATATAATTGTTTTTATTGTTTAAGTCTGTTATTAATTTTCTATGTTTCATCCTTTCAATTTTCTTATTTTCTGCACAAAATGGAAAATCATTATGATGATCATGCAATGCGGTTGGATATTCTAAATCTACCTCTAATATATAACCAAATTCTGAATCTTCTTTTACATTACTCACATTGAAGTCTTCACAGTTCACAAACCACTCAAAATTTTTAAAGGGGAGATATTGTGACATTGCATAACCATATAAATTATTAACATCAAAATACATTAGAAAATTTGATTCTTTTGTAGGATTATAATCACTAATGTATTTATTATTGGCTATCGAATGTCGTTTGCTACATTGTACAATACCTCCTCTAATACCTCCTACAACAAAATTATACATATCAATATCTGTCAACAACTCCAATTCTATTTCAGTTGTTTTTAGCATTGCATCCCAAGATAAGCCCGGGGTAGTATAATATTGACAAGAATCTAAATTGTAAATGTTTTTACAAACTTTGCGAAAATTTTCAAATACATCACAAAGCAACAAAACATCTACTTTTAAATATAATAGGAGATAATCCAAAAGTGTATTACATTTAAATGTTTTCCAAACTGTTTCAGCATGTTCATATTCATCTACACTACATGACTCATTTGTAAGTTTATTAAAGAAAGATGATTGGGGTGGTAGCTGTGTTTCTTCAAGACGATTCACTGAATCCAGATAGTCGTAAGGAAACACACCTTTTCGCTTCATTAAGCTGAATTCATTATGTATAGGGTAAATTGATCTTACAGTTGAAAGATCATCATCAGATAAGTATCCTGCTAGTTTTTCTAAGCTCGACGACATAAAACGACAAGAATCTAAGAAACGTAGTTCTATGGTATTTTTTTCATCAACTGAAATTCTTTTTGATATAGATATATATAATTCTTTATTTAAAGGAATTATATTTATATCACCTGTAATAGATGAAAGTTCTCTTATAAACAAATGACAATCATATGACGAAAGATTATGAAAAAATATAGGTATACATTTTGCGATTTGATACTCTAAATTGCAATTATTATGAGCAGCTCCCCTATATTCACCTGTTAAGTGACAATGATCGGCTACTCGATCTACAGCAGATAAAAACTTTTTACAAATATGACAGAGTGTATCTTCTGTTTGTTTTATCTGCTGAAGTGGTGTTAAGACATTCATTGGTTTTACTACACTTAAATAATTATGATATATATCTAAACAATCCTTAACTAAATTGGAAAAGAAATGACTTGATGAGTTATCACCACTATAAATTCTAAATGTATCTAAGCTAGTATTATATGAACATTTTATATAATAACTATAAGCAACTGGAATATGTCTTTGTGTGGATTTAACATTAGCTGAATTTTGAACATTAATTGATTCTAGAATACATTCAAAATCAGCGTAAACCACAAAAGGTATATCCAGTTGCTTTTTATAATTTTTAAAACTTACAATATTATTGTCTTCAGTTGGTAGTCTCGTTACAATTTTATTACATTCTTTTTTATGCTTTTTTAGTGATGGTTCCGATTTAAAATAAAAAAAAATAAACTTTGCAATCCAGAAAATCATTACTAGGCTGAGCCGTCTCGGGAAACACCATGGTGGAGAAAATCGTTATTCCGGCCAAAGGCCGGCAGTGCAGGAAGACCTTATTAAGCAAGAAAACTTTGCAAGGCAGAAAATCATTACTAGACTGCGCCGTCTCGGGAAACACCATGGTGGAGAAAATCCTTAAGCCCGGCCGAAGGCCGGCAATGCAGAAAAATGTTATTAAGAAAACTTTGCAATCCAGAAAATCATTACTAGGCTGCGCCGTCTCGGGAAACACCATGGTGGAGAAAATCCTTAAGCCCGGCCGAAGGCCGGCAATGCAGAAAAATGTTATTAAGAAAACTTTGCAATCCAGAAAATCATTACTAGGCTGCGCCGTCTCGGGAAACACCATGGTGGAGAAAATCGTTAAGCCCGGCCGAAGGCCGGCAGTGCAGAAACACATTATTGGCAAGAAAACTTTGCAAGGCAGAAAATCATTACTAGGCTACGCCGTCTCTGCAGCGCAGAAATAAGCTATTAGGCATGAAAACTTTGCATTATAGGATAGCAATATTTTTTTAATTTTTGAAATACCAATATTGGTCATATTCGTTGAAAAACACCGTAAAATCAAAATATTGTACTAGAATTTCAGAGGCCCGTAACTCGGAAACTAAGCCTCGCCGCCAATATTTTTATTTAATTTTTTTTTTCTAATTTTTCAATTTACTATAGGATGGGATACTTTTTTTTAATTTTGGGGAGGTGTCCCTAAACTAGATTTGTTCCAATATTTTTCCATATAAGGTTTGACTTTTGTTATGATAAAATTATATAAGGTGTAGACGTAGGGTAAAGTGTTCATACTGCAATATGCAATACTCAGAGTGATTCTATGTAATATCTAAACCGAATATTTTGGTACTTTTGATTATTTTCAAGATGCTATAACTTAGAAACAAAAAAAACTACTTTAATAAAGTACATAGTTTTCCACACAATCCAAGAGGTACCATGTGAACGTGCGTTGCCAACTATTTTTTATGGCTGGCATCCCCAGTAGGCCTACATACAATAAAATAATTTTAATATGTATAATATCTTTGTATTAAATGTAAATTATGTACTAATTAATTGTATATCACAGTTTTCCAGCAATATCCATTTTACATTGCTAATATCTTTTGTGAAATAATTTTACAGATGTTCGTATTTTCTATTCAATGTTTTTGTTTGCATCTATCACAAATATTATAATGACAGTCCATACATATGGTTACTATGCTGATCTTTGTCGACTTTAAATGTCCACACTGCACACAAAATCTAGTTTTAGATTTAGATTTTTTTCACAATTTTGTATTATTTTTTAATAAGCCTGTATTGCTTAAATATAAAGCTTCCAATGAAAAATCCTTTTTTTCCATTTTCAGAACTCATATACGTCATATTTCTTGTTTCCAATCAAATATTATTTTCTACTTTTTCTGGCACATCTAATAGCGATTTCTTTTCTGACAAATATGTTGCATACATGTTACATGTTTTACATTTCTGTGTTCGTTTGTACAAAAAATACAACTGTGAAAAAAATTTTAAATTTCTTTTCTGAATACGTTGCATGAAAAACATTCAGGACCTTGTTTTTCTAAGAACTTTTTTAAATCTTTTATTACTGTTTTCAAATAAAATTTGAGCTCGTCAATGTCTTTACGAAATTCTTTCAAAGAATCGCTTGAGGACTTGTTGTTAAAATTGTCATCAATTTCATTTAAATTTTCTGAGTTCTGTTTATTTTGCTCAATCGAATTTTCCAAAACATTTGGCACTGATTCATTCATTGCAGATATGTATTCTTCTCCAATTGAAAAATAATTTTCTCTGCAGTCTCTGCTGAAACTTTGACCACAGTCAAATATAATTTCATTTTCTGAAGCTATATTGCTAATATTGCATATAATATTTTCCTTCGCTGCAGAAATACAAAAATCAGATTTTTTAACCTTGCCTGATTTCAACAAGTTTTTCGCCATACTACAGATTCTTCTTTTATTTTTTAAATTGTTTGCAATCTTTCTATATTTACTCCGATTATTCATAGCATTTAAGGAGTTAATAATTATTTGAAACAATTCATCATTTTTCGAAGAAACAATCTGCAACTCCTCTAAAAAGGAGCAGTTCACTAGTATGGACATTAAATCATAAAAATATAACTTACTATTATCTCCCATGGTCGCTCTCACTAAATTTAAAAGAAAATATTTACATTAAATAAACTCTAAGACAAGTTTGTATTTATTAAATTTTTAGTTTAAATAAACATTTATTATTAACTGAAACTATGGAACATCTTCTGTACACAAGACGTTATTTCACGTAGAATACAGAGCATGGTCTTACGTTAGACTACATACTTATACTATAAAAGTCAATAAACTTTCAAATAAACATTTATTTTATTTATTTTTTACTACAATTATATATCGTCGGTTGGTTTCTGGTTTGCGGCATAGTCAATTCAAAATACATTATGTCTGCAGCAAACCAGAAACCAACCAACTATATGTACATAATTTATGTTTAGAAACTTACGTCGCAGGATTTCGGGAAAAAATTCTTAGTATGTAATTCTTCCAACCTGTAAAGAAATAAATGTTTTAATTATTAAGATAAAATATATACATAAACATTTGTAAATTTTCACTCATGTATGTTCCACTTACTTTATCAGCCGCACTTAAAAAATGTTGTCCACTGTAATCAACCTGTAGATAATTTTCTTTAATAAAATCACTTTTAACACACTTTACTCATTACAACTTACCTAAATTATAATTCCATGTGCAGAACCCTTCTCCATGTGATAATTATTTGCCTGAAAATGAAATAAAAATGGTATTAATAATATATAAATATATTTCCACAGTTTTTTTTTCTCATATGGAGATAGTAATGTCAAGTTTATTTTATTTTGTAGCATAAGTAATGTTGCCATGATTTCAGAGAAAATATATCGACGTTTGGTTTCTGGTTTACTGCAGACTTATGCTATGTTTAGACGACGAGTTGAATCACCTGCTTCGCTCTCTGAATCATGTTTATGAATCATGCTGTTTAGACTACTCATTCATGCTTCGTGTGCAGCGTGCCAATTTAGTGCTTTTCGTACTAGATTTAGAGTTTTTTAATTCATAGTGCGGAATTTTTCAAATTGTTGCTTAAAAAAATGCACTAAATTGGTGCTTTTCACCTTTGATCTTAGTGCGTTTTGCAAATCTACTAAATATTAATTTGTTAAAGTGTGGTGGCTTTATTTTCACTTTTCAAAAACTATCTGATTTCACTGCTATTAGACATGCAAAGTTTCCTTTGCAGAATGTTAATTCAGCTGGGTGAAATACAAAGGAAGAAAAACTTTCATAGTGAGAAAAAAGAATATATTTTTAGAAATTACAGAGGATACCATGCACGCGATAAAATAGTTTAATTACAATAATCTAATCACTAACCACTGAGGGAAGCAATGTATTGCTTTCTTGATAACGAAAGCGAAGAAATAACGAAGTATTAGAAATTTAAGGATAAATAAATGGAAAAATTTGCTCAGAACTGATAAATTTTGGATTGATGTTCATAATTCTAGAAATTCAACTGATCATAATCTATTTCTAATACTGTCAATATTTCCTCTAGGACTATTAACATTACCATGTTCAAATGTTGAAGTAGAAATAACTTTTAGTGCTAATAAATATTTTAAAAGTAAGTTAGAAACACAATAATTTTATAAATCAAATTGTTTCATTCATATAAAATACGGTCTAAAAAGAAAAGGCTTATGTTGTTCAGAATGTAACATACTGAACCATGTTCATGTAAAAATTAATTCAGACGAAACACCTAAAAATCTAATTGTTTTATTAAAACAGTTTTATGGCCAGAGGAAAAAGATGAAACTGCATTTCTTGAAACGAGGAGTATAATTCTCGTTGATCATCATTTGTTAAAATAGTACACCATAATTGGAGTGTCTTCCCAAATGAACTTCAATTATTTTCCTACTCATATTCTACTTATAAGCAAAATCGAAATATGGCTCGATATAATTGAAATTATTACAAAAACCTATGAAATGTAGTAAATTTAAAATTGTAGTTAACTTAAATTTTTAATTTTTACTAATTCAATACATTTATAATTAGCCATATGGGCTTTCTCTGTATTGCAAATAAATAGATAAATATAAAAAAATAAATAAAAATATATTTATATACATACATACATATGTACATATATACGAGTACTTATTTCATTTAGTGCTTTTTTATGAACACACAGTGCTTTTTGCTCTGAAAAAGTTGGCATCACTGTTCGCGTGGCATTTTTTTATGTATATTCACACAAACATACGTATCATACGCACGTATATACATGCATACACATAAGCATACATACTTTACATAAATTCCACTCATGCGAAATCTTGTTTTGAAGGCATCTCTATATTTTCTTCTTATTTTTCCTTTTTATATTATTCATAACTTAATTAAATTTATTTATATTAAACTCACATCTATGTTTTTTGGCTTGTTTTCATTTGTTTACAAACACACACATACACATATACCTATTTTGTTTTGATAGCTAGTTCAGATAAAGTGGCGATTAACTGCGATAAAAGTTAGAGAAGATACCAATTTTACGTGCTTCGCAAGTAGATTCATATTGAATCTACTTGATTCGCTCTCATAATTTTGTATGGCGAAGCAAGTGGATTCGGTCATGATTGGGGCGTGAAGCATGAATAGAGAGCGAAGCACGTACCGTCTAAACATAGTATTAATGTATTTTGAATATACTGTGCCACAAACCAGAAACCAACTGACGACATAGTGGCCCACTCCAGTTTAATATCATAGTACGGCAGCTTATTTCAGCAAAAATGTAATGCCAAGTTCATTTTATCATAATGTTGCCATAATTTCAAAGAAAATATATAGCGGCCCACCTAGTTTAATATCACAATATGGCAGCACATTTCTGCAAAAAGCTTTATAAAATGAGAGCCACTCAATTCCCTGCTCTCTTGTGTACATTTCTCTCTCTTTACATTGAGTGAAAATTTTAGTTTGTTATCTCTAGTTTGTTAACTTCTCGCACGCTCTCTTGTGTACATTTCTCTCTCTTTACATTGAGTGAAAATTTTAGTTTGTTATCTTTAGTTTGTTAACTTCTCGCACGCACATTATTTGTAAAGCTATGTACAGACGATTGTCAGATCTTACAATATTGTCAGATCTGGCAATGTGCTGACAATGTACTGGCAATGAGAAATTGCCAGCAAAAGGTAGATTGGCAGTTCACACGGTTGTATCAAATTTGTCAGAAAATCTAACAATTTATTGCCAGACGATTGTATGACAATAAATTCATCTGACAAAATCGCCAGTGGAAAAATTGTCAGTTCACACGGTTGTCATATGCAAAAATTGCCAGACATGTTGTTATGCGTTGCCAGATTCAAAGCACTTGTTAGAAATTGTTAAATATCAATCGATTGGGGTAGTGTTAAATGTAAAAAGTGAAAATATAAATTACTATGGACCATAAAGAAGCAATTGTATTGATTTTGGCTGCATATATTTTACTATATATTTTTTCTTTAAAATCAAGCGTGTATAGTGTTGCCCATAGAAAAAATTCTCTTACAATGACGCCATTGTCAGATGCTTAAACTTCGCGCATCTGACAATATTAAAATGTCTGACAAATATCTGGCAATAATTTTGCAATGTGTTCACACGATTGTAAGATGTCTGACAATTTGTTGTCAGCTACTAGTCTTGCAATGGACTGACAATAATTTTTCTGGCAACGACGTCTGACAAAAATTGCCAGTTCACACGGTTGTAAGAAATTTTGAGCACATTTTACTGTCAATATTGTAGGATCTGACAACCGTGTGTACATAGCTTTACAAATGTTTTAATGGGGAGTCTAAAATTTTAGAGAAAAAGCGTTTAATGAAAAAATAAACGAATATTTTTGTTTTGGGCAATAATAATGAATATGAAGTGAAAGCACTAGGAGCAAATATCTAATTACACTTAGTTCAAAAAGTGAAAAATTTTTTTAAATAGTTTGCTTCAAATCTATTCTTATTTATGACGGTAAATGAAATTTTAAATTCGTATTTAGTACTTAAGAAAGTGGTTTAAGAGAGTGGTTTACCATGGAGTCTATACATATGAATATTTGAATATAGTTTTTAAATTGTGTTTTAAATTCATAAAACTTTAAATATTTTCATTCTCTTCTCCACCTCTGTGCGTTAATGGTTGATTTTCAACCACTGGGCGAACGCTAGTTATATTAAATATGACACAGTATTTTTTACATGACGACGATTTCTTCTATTACTACGTTTATACGCACACTATTTGCAAATAAATTAACTCACTGTTTATACGGCATAGCAAAAGTACACAAACTTGGTAGCACTTCTATAGAAAACTTACTGATGTTGACAAAAAAATAGTGTAAATGCACAAAATATCAAATAATTATTTGTTTTAATTGTTATTATTTGCTTCTATCAATGTTTTTTGTTGCAATATTTGTCCATTTATTATTTTTGTTATCAAACATTTGTAAGCGTGGCAACCTTAAGCATTTTATTTGCAAATAGTGCGTTAATCGTGACTAGTTTTCTGAATTAGTAAGTCGCAATAAAAACAATATGGCAGTAATTTACAGTTTTATTTGCAAATAAGCCCTGCGTATAAACGTAGTATATTATGGCCTGTTTCACGATATTGAAAGAAAACTATCGGCTAAAAATGTATATTGAAAACAAAAGCGAATTTTCATATTTTATTGTTGATTTCAATATAAATTTTCAGTCGAAAGAAAATATTCTTTAAACACATGCTGAGGAATGGGGAATAGAAAGAGTTCCTTGAATAATTCTGTATAAATTTGTATGCAGAGTGTAGTATATAATTGTAAACATAAATTGTGAGACATCTGTCTTTCACTGATTTAAGTAAAACGGCAACACCAACAGCTGTTATTGAAAAACTACAATGTAAACTAGATATAAGAATATAATTAATAAAACACTCTTGAATTTGCTTTCATCCAGATTGGTTGTTTTCTTCTGCTTGTCTATCTTTTACTTTGCCGCTACATCACATTGGCGACGAGGATAAAGGAGAATAAAAAAATAAGAAAAGAATAAAAAGTGTACATACACGTGTTTTGAATAACTAAAAAAAGTTACAATAAATAAAACAAAATAAAAAAAAAACGTCTTAATAAGATACTCGTACAATCAGAATGGTTCAGGAAGACAGCGCATTGGCAGCTACAACAAACATCTTCCATGTGACGCTGCAAGAATTCAATCCGTCTAAAGAGTCATGGATACTTTGGAAAGATAAGTTTGATGTACATATATCAGAACTTAACATCAAGGATGACAGCGCCAAGCGATCAGCTTTATTAAAGTCAATCGGATCGCAAGCATACAATTTATTGCATAGTTTATGCAGCCCAAGCAAACCAGCAGATTTAACCTTTAAGGACTTGTGCAAAAAGCTGGAAACGCATTTCACACCACCGATAATCGTTTTCCAGCAACGTAAGATATTCCATGCGGCATCGATGAATGCCAATGAAAGCATTGCCGAATATTTTGCCAGAATAAAAACATTAGCATTGAACTGCAAATTTGGAGATAGTTTGGACAACTTCATATTAAATCAGTTTGTGATGGGTCTTCCAGAAAGAATCTTCGACAAAATGTGTGAAGAAAGCGAAAAATTAACGGTTGATGAGGCATTACGTAAGGCCATGATTTATGAAATTAAAATGGCGGCTAAATCAGGCGATGGCGAACCTAACAACAACAACAACAACAGCAACGTAAATTACGTATATAGCAAGGGCAAACCCAACAACGGCAAAGGCAACAAAAACAAAAACTCCAGTAAGAAACAACTTGGCAAGTGCATGCATTGTGGCTGGCGTAATCATACTTCAGAGGAATGCAGATATAAGGGCAGCAAATGCCATCAATGTGGCAAAATCGGGCATTTAGCGGCAGTTTGTCGTTCCAAGCATAAAAACAACGTCAATTACGTATCAAATATAATAGACAATCATAATATGAATTTAGATGAAGTTGACGTTAATAATTTTTTTAATTCTCATGTTTTTAGTATTACTGATGATAAGTCGAACATAGCCTATTCACTCACAGTCAACATTGATGGGATAAACGTAACAGCAGCATGCGACACTGGCGCTCCTTGCACCTTGGTTTCAAAATCTTTTTTTGATGATTATGTACGCAACAAGAACTTAAGAGAGTGTTCTGTTCCATACGTAAGTTACAGTGGTGATTATATAAAAATAATCGGTGAGTACGATTCATTGATTACGTATCAAGGCATAACCAAAAAGTTGAATGTTGTAGTTGCTAATGAAAAGAACCCAATATTATTGGGTAGAAATTTCTTACGTTCTTTTGATTTTGAATTGAAGCAAGTCAATTTTATAAACAACAAGGTTGATTACGATATCATCGTAAATGAAATAAAAAGTGAATTTTCACAAGTGTTTAGCGATCACTTGGGCAAATATGAAACAAGTGAAGTAACGTTGGCTATTGATGACAAAGCAGTGCCTATTTTTTTTAAACCGCGCCCTCTTCCTTTTGTGTATAAAGAAAAAGTTGAAAGGAAATTGCGTGAAATGATAGATATGGGAATTTTAGAGCCGACCGAGCATTCAGAATGGGGTACACCTCTCGTACCTGTCCTTAAGCCCAATGGTGACTTAAGGATTTGCGCTGACTATAAAGTCACGTTAAATAAGCATCTCATTGACGTTAAATATCCACTGCCACGTATTGATGAGATCTTCGCTTCTTTAGAAGGTGGCCAATTATTTACTAAGTTGGATATGTCAAATGCTTACAATCAACTCGTCTTAGATGCAAATTCTCAAAAATTGTGTACTTGGAGTACTCATATTGGGACTCTCAAGGTAAAACGTTTGCCTTTCGGCATCAAAACTGCAGCAAGCATTTTTCAAAAAACGATGGAAAATTTGTTACGTGAAATTCCACACGTAGTTGTCTATCAAGACGATATCACTATAACTAATAAAAACTTCAAAGATCACATTGCAACTCTTAAATTGGTATTATCAAAATTGAGTTCTGTAGGGATAACATTAAACGTAAGTAAATGTGTTTTCTTTCAACCGAAAATCACATATTTAGGATTTCAAATTGACAAAAATGGTCTTAGTAAGACACCAGAACGCACATCTTGCATTATTGATGCGCCTACTCCACGTAATACGTCGGAAGTCAAAGCATTCGCCGGAATGGTCAATTACTATTCAAAATTCATTCCAAATTTCGCGCACAAAATGACGCCATTGTACAACCTTTTACAAAAAAATAAGAAATTCGCATGGTCGAATGAATGCCAAAAGGCATACGATCAAATCAAAGCTGATGTGACTTCTAATCAAGTTTTAGTACATTTTAACCCAAAACTACCCATTGTCTTGACAACGGATGCAAGTAACACAGCCATAGCAGGCGTACTTGCGCATCAATATGCTGATGACTCCCTCAAACCGATTGCATTCGTTTCGCGAGCATTGTCCAAGCCTGAACAAAACTATGCTCCTATTGAAAAAGAAGGTCTTGCTATAATTTTTTGTGTAAGTAAATTACGGCAATATTTATTGGGCAACAGTTTCACTATACGTACCGATCATAAGCCACTTGTTTCATTATTCGGCCAAGCGAAAGCGTTACCTGTAATGGCAGCAGCCAGAGTACAGAGATGGTCTGTAATTTTATCTGGTTTTCAATACAAAATTGAATATATACAGGGTACAAGGAACCAAGCTGATGGCTTGTCCAGAATTCCACAACGTAATGTCACAATTGATTCAAACGAACACACATATATCAATTTTATTGATAATGAAAGTAACTTACTTTTAAATTATAAAAATATAGCCTTAGAAACTAAGCGTGATCCGATATTATCGAGGGTTGTTGAAGCCATCAACACAAATGTTCTTCAATATTTAAAAGGAAAGGAATTTGAACCATACAGAAATAAATGCATTGAATTGACGATTGAATCAGACTGTCTTATGTGGGGTTACAGAATAATTATTCCACAAAAATTTAGAACGGATGTACTAAATCAATTACATATTTCGCATTTAGGAATTGTCAAAACGAAGTCTTTAGCTAGATCGTATGTATGGTGGCCTGGACTCGACAGTGACATAGAAAAGCTTGTGAATACTTGTGCACCTTGTCAAGAATTGCAAGCTAGTCCTGAAAAGAGTAGTCTGATTCCATGGAAAGTTGAGGACTCAGTATGGTGTCGCATTCATGCAGATTTCGCAGGTCCAATAAACAATCATTATCTTTTTATTGTTATTGATTCATATTCAAAATGGTCTGAAGTATTCGTCACTAAAAACATAACGACGAATTTCGTCATTTCTAAGTTCAAAGACTTATTCTCCAGATATGGCATAGTTGACACACTTGTAACAGACAATGGTCGTCAATTCGTTTCAGATAATTTTAAGCGTTTCTTAAAAAATAATGGCGTTAAGCACATTCTTACCTCACCAGGACACCCTGCAACAAATGGACAAGCAGAGAGCTTTGTCAAAATTCTCAAAAAGGCGATTTACGCCAACTTGAAATCAAATAAAAATACTGATTTAGAGACAATAATTCATCGCTTCCTTGCCGATTACAGAAATACTAAGCACTGCATTACAAGCGAAACTCCCTCCAAAATTTTCTTCGGTAGGACCCTGAAAACCAGATTCAATTTATTAAAACCACCTTTATTAAAAGATACAATCATTCAAAAACAAAAGAAAATAGTAAATAGGTACCACGGTACAAGAAATGTTGAATTTAAAAAGGGACAGCAGGTATGGGTACGAGATTATACCGATCCAAACAAATCAAGTTGGACACAAGCAACCATCAACAAACAACTTGGCCCGAGAAATTATTTATGCATCTTATCTCAAACATCACGGCAAATAAAGAGACACTTGAATCAGATTAGGAGTTCAAGTTCTCAGGAAGAAAATTTAAACGAAACCAAAATGCAACGAAGCGTCAGTAAAGATGATCTACTTAAACCATCTGGCATAAATACTAATTTTCAGCAACCCATGGGTGACCAAGAGCAATCGAGCTCACATACAAGGCAAGATTCGACTGATCATCCAGTAAATTCGTCTCCTAAAAGAAATTTAAGGCCACGTAAAGACGGAAAAGTTTTTAAATGAGACAATTTTATTTACTATTGCATGCGTATTTTTCAGCTAAAAGGACGGCATGTAGTATATAATTGTAAACATAAATTGTGAGACATCTGTCTTTCACTGATTTAAGTAAAACGGCAACACCAACAGCTGTTATTGAAAAACTACAATGTAAACTAGATATAAGAATATAATTAATAAAACACTCTTGAATTTGCTTTCATCCAGATTGGTTGTTTTCTTCTGCTTGTCTATCTTTTACTTTGCCGCTACATCACAATAATATACTATTTAATTCTTGGCAAAATATATGCATGCGCGAGTCTTCTGACTGTATTTCTAAGTTGCCCGTGAGAGTATCAAATTTCTTAGGGGAGTACTACGGTACTTTTTCATGTCAAACAGTATAAAAAAAAGTACGATCGTACCAACTTTCCCATCACTGCCACATGTAAATGTGACTGCATTTAATGCATTACACACATTTTTCCATTTTTAGGTACCTGCTTTAAATTGTGAATAAAATCAAGATTTATTGCTGGAATTTCACGTTTTATAGCTTGTTTTATTCCTAGGATATGTGGTTTTAAGAAAAATGTAAAAAATATGAAACTTTTGAGTTTCTGATTTTTTTATTGCAATTTTCATGTAAAAAAATTACGCGATTTTTGCATAAAAAAAACTTTTTTCTCTTTTAAATTCTGAATAACTCCGAAACCATAAAAGATAGGTGTGATGTAGCGGCAAAGTAAAAGATAGACAAGCAGAAGAAAACAACCAATCTGGATGAAAGCAAATTCAAGAGTGTTTTATTAATTATATTCTTATATCTAGTTTACATTGTAGTTTTTCAATAACAGCTGTTGGTGTTGCCGTTTTACTTAAATCAGTGAAAGACAGATGTCTCACAATTTATGTTTACAATTATATACTACATGCCGTCCTTTTAGCTGAAAAATACGCATGCAATAGTAAATAAAATTGTCTCATTTAAAAACTTTTCCGTCTTTACGTGGCCTTAAATTTCTTTTAGGAGACGAATTTACTGGATGATCAGTCGAATCTTGCCTTGTATGTGAGCTCGATTGCTCTTGGTCACCCATGGGTTGCTGAAAATTAGTATTTATGCCAGATGGTTTAAGTAGATCATCTTTACTGACGCTTCGTTGCATTTTGGTTTCGTTTAAATTTTCTTCCTGAGAACTTGAACTCCTAATCTGATTCAAGTGTCTCTTTATTTGCCGTGATGTTTGAGATAAGATGCATAAATAATTTCTCGGGCCAAGTTGTTTGTTGATGGTTGCTTGTGTCCAACTTGATTTGTTTGGATCGGTATAATCTCGTACCCATACCTGCTGTCCCTTTTTAAATTCAACATTTCTTGTACCGTGGTACCTATTTACTATTTTCTTTTGTTTTTGAATGATTGTATCTTTTAATAAAGGTGGTTTTAATAAATTGAATCTGGTTTTCAGGGTCCTACCGAAGAAAATTTTGGAGGGAGTTTCGCTTGTAATGCAGTGCTTAGTATTTCTGTAATCGGCAAGGAAGCGATGAATTATTGTCTCTAAATCAGTATTTTTATTTGATTTCAAGTTGGCGTAAATCGCCTTTTTGAGAATTTTGACAAAGCTCTCTGCTTGTCCATTTGTTGCAGGGTGTCCTGGTGAGGTAAGAATGTGCTTAACGCCATTATTTTTTAAGAAACGCTTAAAATTATCTGAAACGAATTGACGACCATTGTCTGTTACAAGTGTGTCAACTATGCCATATCTGGAGAATAAGTCTTTGAACTTAGAAATGACGAAATTCGTCGTTATGTTTTTAGTGACGAATACTTCAGACCATTTTGAATATGAATCAATAACAATAAAAAGATAATGATTGTTTATTGGACCTGCGAAATCTGCATGAATGCGACACCATACTGAGTCCTCAACTTTCCATGGAATCAGACTACTCTTTTCAGGACTAGCTTGCAATTCTTGACAAGGTGCACAAGTATTCACAAGCTTTTCTATGTCACTGTCGAGTCCAGGCCACCATACATACGATCTAGCTAAAGACTTCGTTTTGACAATTCCTAAATGCGAAATATGTAATTGATTTAGTACATCCGTTCTAAATTTTTGTGGAATAATTATTCTGTAACCCCACATAAGACAGTCTGATTCAATCGTCAATTCAATGCATTTATTTCTGTATGGTTCAAATTCCTTTCCTTTTAAATATTGAAGAACATTTGTGTTGATGGCTTCAACAACCCTCGATAATATCGGATCACGCTTAGTTTCTAAGGCTATATTTTTATAATTTAAAAGTAAGTTACTTTCATTATCAATAAAATTGATATATGTGTGTTCGTTTGAATCAATTGTGACATTACGTTGTGGAATTCTGGACAAGCCATCAGCTTGGTTCCTTGTACCCTGTATATATTCAATTTTGTATTGAAAACCAGATAAAATTACAGACCATCTCTGTACTCTGGCTGCTGCCATTACAGGTAACGCTTTCGCTTGACCGAATAATGAAACAAGTGGCTTATGATCGGTACGTATAGTGAAACTGTTGCCCAATAAATATTGCCGTAATTTACTTACACAAAAAATTATAGCAAGACCTTCTTTTTCAATAGGAGCATAGTTTTGTTCAGGCTTGGACAATGCTCGCGAAACGAATGCAATCGGTTTGAGGGAGTCATCAGCATATTGATGCGCAAGTACGCCTGCTATGGCTGTGTTACTTGCATCCGTTGTCAAGACAATGGGTAGTTTTGGGTTAAAATGTACTAAAACTTGATTAGAAGTCACATCAGCTTTGATTTGATCGTATGCCTTTTGGCATTCATTCGACCATGCGAATTTCTTATTTTTTTGTAAAAGGTTGTACAATGGCGTCATTTTGTGCGCGAAATTTGGAATGAATTTTGAATAGTAATTGACCATTCCGGCGAATGCTTTGACTTCCGACGTATTACGTGGAGTAGGCGCATCAATAATGCAAGATGTGCGTTCTGGTGTCTTACTAAGACCATTTTTGTCAATTTGAAATCCTAAATATGTGATTTTCGGTTGAAAGAAAACACATTTACTTACGTTTAATGTTATCCCTACAGAACTCAATTTTGATAATACCAATTTAAGAGTTGCAATGTGATCTTTGAAGTTTTTATTAGTTATAGTGATATCGTCTTGATAGACAACTACGTGTGGAATTTCACGTAACAAATTTTCCATCGTTTTTTGAAAAATGCTTGCTGCAGTTTTGATGCCGAAAGGCAAACGTTTTACCTTGAGAGTCCCAATATGAGTACTCCAAGTACACAATTTTTGAGAATTTGCATCTAAGACGAGTTGATTGTAAGCATTTGACATATCCAACTTAGTAAATAATTGGCCACCTTCTAAAGAAGCGAAGATCTCATCAATACGTGGCAGTGGATATTTAACGTCAATGAGATGCTTATTTAACGTGACTTTATAGTCAGCGCAAATCCTTAAGTCACCATTGGGCTTAAGGACAGGTACGAGAGGTGTACCCCATTCTGAATGCTCGGTCGGCTCTAAAATTCCCATATCTATCATTTCACGCAATTTCCTTTCAACTTTTTCTTTATACACAAAAGGAAGAGGGCGCGGTTTAAAAAAAATAGGCACTGCTTTGTCATCAATAGCCAACGTTACTTCACTTGTTTCATATTTGCCCAAGTGATCGCTAAACACTTGTGAAAATTCACTTTTTATTTCATTTACGATGATATCGTAATCAACCTTGTTGTTTATAAAATTGACTTGTTTCAATTCAAAATCAAAAGAACGTAAGAAATTTCTACCCAATAATATTGGGTTCTTTTCATTAGCAACTACAACATTCAACTTTTTGGTTATGCCTTGATACGTAATCAATGAATCGTACTCACCGATTATTTTTATATAATCACCACTGTAACTTACGTATGGAACAGAACACTTTCTTAAGTTCTTGTTGCGTACATAATCATCAAAAAAAGATTTTGAAACCAAGGTGCAAGGAGCGCCAGTGTCGCATGCTGCTGTTACGTTTATCCCATCAATGTTGACTGTGAGTGAATAGGCTATGTTCGACTTATCATCAGTAATACTAAAAACATGAGAATTAAAAAAATTATTAACGTCAACTTCATCTAAATTCATATTATGATTGTCTATTATATTTGATACGTAATTGACGTTGTTTTTATGCTTGGAACGACAAACTGCCGCTAAATGCCCGATTTTGCCACATTGATGGCATTTGCTGCCCTTATATCTGCATTCCTCTGAAGTATGATTACGCCAGCCACAATGCATGCACTTGCCAAGTTGTTTCTTACTGGAGTTTTTGTTTTTGTTGCCTTTGCCGTTGTTGGGTTTGCCCTTGCTATATACGTAATTTACGTTGCTGTTGTTGTTGTTGTTGTTAGGTTCGCCATCGCCTGATTTAGCCGCCATTTTAATTTCATAAATCATGGCCTTACGTAATGCCTCATCAACCGTTAATTTTTCGCTTTCTTCACACATTTTGTCGAAGATTCTTTCTGGAAGACCCATCACAAACTGATTTAATATGAAGTTGTCCAAACTATCTCCAAATTTGCAGTTCAATGCTAATGTTTTTATTCTGGCAAAATATTCGGCAATGCTTTCATTGGCATTCATCGATGCCGCATGGAATATCTTACGTTGCTGGAAAACGATTATCGGTGGTGTGAAATGCGTTTCCAGCTTTTTGCACAAGTCCTTAAAGGTTAAATCTGCTGGTTTGCTTGGGCTGCATAAACTATGCAATAAATTGTATGCTTGCGATCCGATTGACTTTAATAAAGCTGATCGCTTGGCGCTGTCATCCTTGATGTTAAGTTCTGATATATGTACATCAAACTTATCTTTCCAAAGTATCCATGACTCTTTAGACGGATTGAATTCTTGCAGCGTCACATGGAAGATGTTTGTTGTAGCTGCCAATGCGCTGTCTTCCTGAACCATTCTGATTGTACGAGTATCTTATTAAGACGTTTTTTTTTTATTTTGTTTTATTTATTGTAACTTTTTTTAGTTATTCAAAACACGTGTATGTACACTTTTTATTCTTTTCTTATTTTTTTATTCTCCTTTATCCTCGTCGCCAATGTGATGTAGCGGCAAAGTAAAAGATAGACAAGCAGAAGAAAACAACCAATCTGGATGAAAGCAAATTCAAGAGTGTTTTATTAATTATATTCTTATATCTAGTTTACATTGTAGTTTTTCAATAACAGCTGTTGGTGTTGCCGTTTTACTTAAATCAGTGAAAGACAGATGTCTCACAATTTATGTTACCAGGGAACGAATCCGATCGGCTGTGAGTCGGCTAACAGCCGCCGCCGGCAATTTTCAAAGACCCTCAGCCGCCGCCGACCCATGCGGCTCATTTTCGGCTGCGGCCTAGCCGCTGTGTTATCATAATTTTTTTTTCAAATTATGTGTTAACTTCTATTAATAATGATAATTTTTTTTTGAAAATTAGTAATTTTTTCTGCAAACAATTTGATATGACTGAAAAATAAAGCTACCAGATATCATTGAAAAATGAAGGAGAGCTGCCAGATGTGGCGATATCTCACCAACTTGGCGATTTTAACTACCGGTCTCCACTAGGCATGAACTTGGTATGGGCAACATGTCGGACATCGGAAATGGCTAATGGACACAATGGTGGCTATTCTGGAATACGCGTCGACTTGGTGAAATTTACATGTAGCACAAAAACAAAACTTCACAAATGTTAAAAATTTGTTTTTGTTTATCATACAAAATTTACCGTTTTTAAAAAAGAGAGCAACGCGTTGAAGTTCTCACGTTTATTTCATTTTAGAATTGTATGGGAAACAAAAACAATTTTTGAAACTTTGTTTTTGCTTTAATGTAAAGTTTCACTTCTTCGACGCGTTTTCCCGAATAGCCACCAATATTTTTGCATATGTTATTGTACATATTATTGTATTTTTGACCTAGACTATGCAATAAATGGCACAATATTTTCTTGACAGTGAAAATAAACAACACTGAACAATGCTGCCACCATATTACACAAATGTCTTGATTGCACAATAAAAATAAAGTCTTGATAATTTCCAATATATTGTGCCACCTTCGAATATGACATACATATTGGCGATATTATTGTACAATTATATTGCAAGTGGCTGGGGCGATCAATGGCTCAATCCCGGCAGGATTAAAGGCCGGCCACAATGAATCCGTCATACGTTAAACTTCGCCTTTTTCAACTGACATTAACGCAACGACAGAGAAGGTTGGCACAATGAGTACTTTATTGACGAAAGCATTTGAACAGCTTCTAAAGGACGATTCTCCATTTTATTTATTAAATTCAACTTTTTGTATGTATTTCGTTTAGTTTTTTTGTTTAGTTCTATTTTTGCTACCACTAGACTTGGGTCGAACTCATTCACTAGTTCATTTTTGCCACAAACCAATGATCAAACCCATGTAATTTAAATGTGTTTGATCATTGGTTTGTGGCAAAAATGAACTAGTGAACGAGTTCGACCCAAGTCTAGCTACCACAAAACACAAAAATCTAAATCGGAACATACCAAAAAACCAACCAATATCTGTCAAACTACTCAACGTACGCAAAAAGTTAAAAGTTGACCAAATGTTGTACTTTGCGTTGACGGACACGTACTGAATATAACCGACCTCATAAGAAACTTTGTATTTCAACTTAGCTGTCAGTTGAAAGAGGCGAAGTTTAACGCACGACGGATTCATTGTGTCCCAGCCTTACCAGTTTGACCTGCCCCAAATATTTTATATAACTCTAATATCTTTTTTTATCGGGCCTGTTCTGCAAATCACGACATGCCAAATCACGGTGATTTCTAAGAATTAATAAAAGCTAAATCATTGCTTTTGTAAATTTTACGTTTTATAGCTTTGGAAGTTGGAAGAAAATATACTATTATAAATGAAAAGAACTTAAAACGCAATAAAATATTACCAAGGCAGCTATAATAGTTTACTTTTGAAATCACGTAATTTGAAATCACCGTGAGTATATCTAATATTTGGGACATTAGAACTTACTGGATTTCAGCTATCGATAGAGAAAACAAATTCTGATTCCAACAATAAAAAAAGTATTTAAAAAATGTGGCTTGGTGTAGCTTACCTCCTACCTACAGAATTATAAAAAAAATTTTGTTTAAGATTTTTTAAGTTGAATTTTACAACCATAGACGACCTATCATGAAATGCCTAATTATAACAGTAACTTCATGTTAGTGCTATACATATTTTCACTAAACATATCTTTGTCTGTAAAAATACCTCTATTTAGAATTTCTACATGAAGTGATGTCCATAGACTGTTCTGTGGTGGTGGTTTTCTTACAGTCATCCCTAAACAAGAGCGGAAAGCGGAACGTTTTTTTCCGCCGAGCTTTAACGCTGAAATGTCATACCTAAACAAAAGCGGCAACGTTATGTCAAAACGATAAAACAGGGTTATCAAACCAATAAATAAAACAATCCTGATTATTTTAACACCTGGACAGACGACATGTTGTTTGTGATTTTGTTATTAAAATTTTGTTATTTAAATTAAAATAAAATAATTAAAGTTTGAAAAAATTAGTTATTTAGAAAATTTGGAAAACTTGCTTGTGTTTTCTCAAAAACCTTCAAGTCGGACAAAAAAATCTTTTTTTCTCATTAATAATCTTTTTTGTGATTTTACTCAAAATATATTAATATGCATTGATTTTACTCAATTTTAATTCAGGAAAAATTTATTTTGTTTCAAATGAACTAAACCCTACAAGAATAATATCAGTCAATTGACCGGTCATTTGACCGGAAGTCATGTGGGTTATATTCATCATTGCGTATAACAAAGTTTCTATCACATTATTAAAGACAAAATGAAAAGTGTGATGTAAACTTTTGTGTACGTGTGATATTGCATCTCTCTCTAACTAATGAATGTAACATATTGTCGAACTGCTCACTCCAGTGCTTTCTACTAATCAATTATAATATTAATATTAATTCGACTGATCATAATTGACTAATATATCCCCCATATACTGACAATAAATATAATTTTTATTATTTTAATTGATTTTTGTTTATTTTAAAAAGTCAATTCAAATTATTCAAGTAAATAAAATATTTAAAGACAGAAATAAGCAAAAACAGAATAACCTAGGCGGTATCTAGCCCTCTTCACACCTTTTTATTGCCCACACATCTTTCTTTTAAAAGAAAATATAGATTAAATTAAATTTTGTACATTTCTTTTATTCACTATTGTTTTTACTTATCTTTTTTAACACTTATAAATTTTAATTTTCACAGACAGAATAATTTTTTTTAAATAAAATTCGAGTCATAACAGTTTTGGCATACATATGTATATCATCAGTTCTCGTTGTACCTTCATAGTGAACAGACGTAATAGCGGAAATTTTCTTACATACAAACTAAACAAAAAAAAAATAGTGAAGTGAGTTCTAACGGCAGAAATGCCTATTTTACTGTGAGTTTTGATGCTCATAATGATAACAATAAAAATAAAAAATCTGATAATAGACTTGCTGTGAGTTCTGAAGCTCTTAATAAAAATCAAAAATCTGATAGACTTTTTCTAACGGCAAAACCACAGTTTCGTCAGCGATCAACTTCGCTTTGTCCAATGCCAACTAGTGAATCGTTGACATTATTGCCTAGTACTTCTACATTTAACTCAGCGATATCATCCGCTTCGGGCTCGTGGTCAACAATTAAACAAGTTGTTACTGAAGACAACAGTAGTACCAAAACCAAAGGTACAAGTAGGAATGGACAGATATATAACCATTTTAAAGCGCGGGCGAAGCCCAAATTCTACTAAAATTGGATCCGCCCCAAAGATGTCTAGGGATAACAGCACATCTTCTATCAATCGTCAAAATCGTTTTTCATTATTGCAAGACAAAAACGACAAGCCCGCTGCATCATCGCAAAAGTCTTTTAAGCCACCACATATTTATCTGAGAGAAAAAAATTCAAACGCGCTTCTAAAAAATCTACTGTCGACCATTGGTGAAAATACTTTTCACATCATTCCAATTAAACGAGGTAATATTGATGAAACTAAAATCCAAATATATGATGAAAAAGATTTCCGAAAAATAGTTAGTGAGTTTGAAAAAAATAAAACAAATTTTTACACATATCAACTTAAGAGTGCTAAAGGCCTACAAATAGTATTAAAGGGCATAGATTCATATGTTGAGCCAGAAGAAGTAAAATGTGCACTTATCGAACAAGGATTTAAGGTAAAAAATGTTACCAATATAATCAATAGAGAAAAGATTCCCCAGCCTCTATTTCGTGTTGAACTGGAGCCGAATGATATACAGTTAAAGAAAAATGAGACGCACCCAATTTATAGTCTAAAATACCTTTTACACCGAAAAATCACAGTTGAAGAGCCACGTAAGCGTTCAGGTCCCGTACAGTGCCATAATTGCCAAGAATATGGCCACACAAAAACTTACTGCAAATTACCTACAGTTTGTGTTATCTGCGGTGAATTGCATGGTACTGCTAACTGTACCAAGCCAAAAGTACAAGCTGAAAAAAAATGCAGTAATTGTGGAGAAAATCACACCGCTAATTACAGAGGATGCCGTGTATATTCTTTCGTTAAACAGGCTATGGGTCAAAAATCTAAATTAGCTCCAGTTCAATCAGCAAATGCTTACTCCGCCACTCTGCCTCAAACTAGCCAACTAGTTACTTCACGTGTATCGTATGCCGATGCTGCCAAGACTAGTTCTATTCCCACACAAAATGTCCCACCGCCAAGTAATTCAACGAATGCAAACTCTAGCTTTAACTTTAGTCGTCTTGAAGCTACTATTGAGAATCTGGTGCTAACTATAAATAATTTTACAACAAATATGACTAGCATGATGCAAGAACTGCTGAGAATGCAGAATACTCTGCTTCAAGCATTAGTTAACAAACCATGAACACGTTAAAAATATGTTTCTGGAACGCAAACGGCATTCGCCAACACAAAAACGAACTTGAGCACTTCCTCACGGAAAAAAATATTGATATAATGATGGTCTCTGAGACTCATTTGACTTCGAGAAGCTGCTTTAAAATAAATGGTTACACTCTATATGATTCAAAGGACCCGAGAGGGAGAGCATGCGGTGGATCAGCAATTCTAATTAAGTCAAGACTCAAGCACTACATCCTTGAGAACGTTAGTGAAGAATATATGCAAGCTACGAATATTTTCGTAGAAAATTTTTGTGCGAATTTCGTGATATCTTCAATTTACTCACCTCCCAGATTTTCAGTTACCGAAGATCAGTATGAGAAATTCTACAAATCGCTTTAATCTTGTTTCGTGGCAGCTGGTGACTACAATGCAAAACATACGTACTGGGGCTCGCGTCTTGTTACACCTAGAGGTAGAGCGTTGTTTAATACAATTTCAAAAATGGGCTTAGATGTCATTTCGAGTGGGGAGCCTACTTATTGGCCTACTGACGTAAGAAAAATTCCAGATGTTATGGAACGCAAACGGCATTCGCCAACACAAAAACGAACTTGAGCACTTCCTCACGGAAAAAAATATTGATATAATGATGGTCTCTGAGACTCATTTGACTTCGAGAAGCTGCTTTAAAATAAATGGTTACACTCTATATGATTCAAAGGACCCGAGAGGGAGAGCATGCGGTGGATCAGCAATTCTAATTAAGTCAAGACTCATGCACTACATCCTTGAGAACGTTAGTGAAGAATATATGCAAGCTACGAATATTTTCGTAGAAAATTTTTGTGCGAATTTCGTGATATCTTCAATTTACTCACCTCCCAGATTTTCAGTTACCGAAGATCAGTATGAGAAGTTCTACAAATCGCTTGGATCTTGTTTCGTGGCAGCTGGTGACTACAATGCAAAACATACGTACTGGGGCTCGCGTCTTGTTGCACCTAGAGGTAGAGCGTTGTTTAATACAATTTCAAAAATGGGCTTAGATGTCATTTCGAGTGGGGAGCCTACTTATTGGCCTACTGACGAGTAGTATGTTTACGTTCCCTCTGGGCCACTTTTTCCATACAAAATGTTGGCTCATGCCGACCAGTGTTACCACCCATGAAATTTAGTGGATGTGGGTCGGGTGTTGGTCAGTGTTACCACCGTGCAAAGGAAAAAAAAAAAAAAAAAAAAAAAAAAAAATGTGCATACCTTAACCCTTTAACGGTCGATGGGGTTAAATTCGACCCCATGATATTTTATGTTATGAGACGACAGCGTGTTCGGTTTTGCTTAAAGTGTATGAGGCGACAGCGTGTTCGGTTTTGCTTAAAGTGAAGTCGTGGTGGATGTTATTTTTAAAACTTTGATAAAAAGTTGTGGTTAAGTGTATAAATAATAAAAATGAACAAACAAACAAATAGTTAAATTAAAATTGCATTAACATTTTTATTTAAGTAAATATGTTATACTAAAAAAAGAAAATAAAAAAATTATAAAATCTGGATACTTCAAAGGGATCTGGCACACATTGTTTCGGTGGTTGCTGTTGTTGTTTTTTTGTCTTCAATACTCAATTTATTTCTCTGGTGTATCTTGAGCTTAAACGAAAATAATCAATTATTATTATATTTAATAATCAAAAAATAAAAATAAAAATTATTTTACCAGAAATTACCTGATGTTTCCGCAATAATGGTTAATTCATAGTATAACCCACTGCTTCCTTTCTTTATTTTGGAAATGTAGTATGTATTAACATTAACTTCTGAAATAGCATCATCGTCTATCGTCTCAATAAATATACTCGGGAGGTATATATAATGAGTTCCCTCTACCAGACACCGAATTTTCATTCCAAAGCGTGTCTGAACACGCTCCATCTTTATTATTTTATAATTATGATCAAAAACCATCTCCTTTATAGGGAGAATGGTTTTATTTTGTGATTTTTTAAAAATTTTTTTTAAATGTGATTCCATTTTTGATGATTTACTTAACTTGAATGATACTTAAAGTAAAATTGGTGGAGGTTTTTATACAAAATTCAGAAATATAATTTTGTTTCTAAACAGGAAAAAATGTGGTTTCAATTTTAATGTTGTGTGTTTTAATTTTAAAAAGCTTCCGTTGCGGTTTTTCATTTTATAAGGTCCTAAATTTATCAAATACGTGAGAAATTTTAGATGTTGTAGGGTTTTTTTTTTTTATTGATATATATGTTTTCATAATTTAAAAAAAGTTTCTATTTCGAGGTTTATTTAAAAATACAAAATTCTGAAATATAATTTTGTTTCTAAACAGGAAAAAAAAAATGTGGTTGCAATTTTAATGTTGTGCGTTTTAATTGTAAAAAAGTTTCTGTTGCGGTTTTTCCGTTTTTATAAAGTTTCTATTTAATCAAATGTGAAAGAAATTTTAATGTATGCAGAGTTTTGTTGATATATATGATTTTAATTTTAAAAGGTTTCTGTTTCGTGGATTGTTTAAAATGTGTTTTCTATTTCATCATCATCATCATCATCGTCTTCTTCAGTGCTGTTATACAAGTTGTTGTAGAATACAAATTGCTTCTTCTTTTTAAGGACTAGAGTATATGATCCCTTCACTTCTTTAACTTTCTTTAAAATGTGTGGAGTTGTGTTTAGATAATCCATCTGATTTTTAGTAATAATCAGAAATCGTTTAGGTAAATAAATGTAATATTCGTTATTTAGATCACATCTTATACTTTCACCATATTTTGTATCTACTCGATCTATCTTGTTGATTTCATATATAGTATTTTCTTCCATATTCTTTAAAGGTAAGTATGAAATATTAGGACTTTGAAACAATTTTCTTAAGCTTGCCCTCATTTTTTTTTGCTTTCAACTTTTCACCGTAAGACGAACTTTCAAACTGATTCTTTATATTCAATAATTGATAGTATAAGACGTTTTTAGATATTTCAATAACTTCTTATCAGTTGCGGTTAAGTATACGTGTATGCATACATATACATATATATATATAGATATATATATATATATATATATATATATATATATATATATGCATATATAAAAAGAGATTCAGTTAAATTAAAACTTTGATAAATATGTATTGGGGTCAATTTTTAAAAACTGGTGATAAATATTGTACTTGTCATGCACAGTGGAAAACTTTTCAAATAATAAATGCAATAGTTTTGGATATTATAATGCAGGTGTTTCTAACTGCAGAAGGAGGGACTAGAACGCAAATTTTTTCTCTTAATAGAGGACAACAAATGCCAACAAATATTCCAATATTTCAATTTAGTCACAATCAACATATAAAAATTGAGGTTATTGGTGGTATGATATCACTAGTCGGAACAGTCTATGAAGGTGGTTTTAAAGATATAAATGTACACTCATATAAACCATCATGCGCGTATAGTGAAATAGATGAATATGCAACTAAATCTTATAATGGTAAGACTGGTATCCATTCATTGAATAAAAATCAACAAAAACCTCTCCTCCTCCTCCTCCCTCAAAAAATGGTTAATAATAGTATAGTTAAGAAAGCAGCTGGTGGTGCTAGCGGTGGTGATGATGACTCATTTCAATATGAAGATTATTAAATTAGTATATAAATATGAGAAACAATTCTTATCATCTCATTCAAAAATATATCGCTAACCTAAGAACATATATATTAAAAAGAAAAACTAAAATGAAAAATATTTTTATCATATTGTTTTCATATATCTATATCATACAAGTGTTTTCAGCTTCATTACCTATTGATTTGAGTGAAAATGAACTTAAAAATACAGAATTTGCAATAAAATTACCGAATAATGATACTGTGAGCATACAACTAAATTTCAAACTTTTAAAGTATAGTAATGATTTAAATAAAAACATCGAGTCAACAACAACAACAACAAAAGCAGAATATGAATCAAACGAAGAACAAGAAGACTCCCCACCACCACCACCTATAAATCAATCTTTTACTGTTGAACAAGCTATTGAAGCATTTAGGCAAGATTTAGTAAAAAAAGAAAAAAATATTGCAGGAATAATTGAAAGTTCGGCTCCATTTTATAGACATTTTCAACTTCAATACAAAGATAATATAAAATTGAGAATCCGTTGTACATATAACAGCAATTACTTGAAACGTCGATTAAATATTTCATGTTTCGAATACCGTCAAGTTGAATACGAGAGAATTTTAAGTAATGGTGAAATTGAGACGGTTTCTGAGGATGATACTACATACCGATCCGATATGACATTAATCAACATTCAAGATTATACACATGATTTGGATATGGAAATATCATAAATTAACTAATATGATGAAATACATTTACTACTACCACTTAATATAAACTTTGTTGTTGATGTGTTAAGAAGATTTATTTAATATAAAAAAATAAGAAAAAATAATGAATAATCAGTTTTATTCGAAAATTGTACATGACTTCTTGAATGAAGAAAGGTTTTTGTGGTATGAACATGAGATTATTTTGAAGAAATTAAAAGCTCAATTCGATGATAATGCATTTTATAAGAAAAGTAAATCAAAATTTGGATATCATTATAATAATTGTGTGTGGTCCAACGATGAAACAACTTGTGGACCTGATACCTGTAAATGTTCCCTTATCGATAACAGTTGGGATCAAGCATTATATATAATGAATTTTTATAATAATTTAAAAACATAGACTTTATAAACAGTTCTACAGTCGTCGTTGTGACTTGATTAGTACTAAACAATGTCGGAGGAGAGAATATTAGTTGTAGACGTACAAGGTTTTTATCTCAACAATAAATTCATTGTAAAAGAACTGAGTATTTCAATTGACGACTCACAAGTTCAAACATTTATTATTAAACCACCTTTTCCATATTCATCGTTGACAACAAAAGAAAAATATTCAATTAATTGGCTTTATAATCATCATCATGGATTAAAATGGAAAGATGGCGATTCATCCTTAACAAATATTGTGGAATATTATATTGCGCAAGTTAAAGATAAAAATTATATTTATTATGCTAAAGGATTAGAAAAAATTAAGTGGATTCAAAATATTTTTAAGGATAAAATTTATTTTTATAACCTGGATGATTTAAATTGTCCAAATTTAAAAACATTATATCAAAATGATGAATCTGTAAATGTTTGTTGTTATCATAGAAAATATTGTATATGTGCTCAAAAAAATGTAATACTCTTAAGAAAGTTTATTAAATCAAATATTAATAAAGAAAACATAAAATTATAAAAGACATTTTTTCTTTTTTTGGATTTATTATTTAACACTTAAATCAGGTAAAATAATCATCAAACATCAGTTCATTCTGAATACTCGAAATGTCAATAACAATATCTTTAAGCGGAAACACTTCAACTCTGGTTGGAGAATATTTTCCTCCAATTGAACTCCCTACAAAATATGTTTGTGGACTTATTGATTTTGTAACATTCAATTCCATACCCAATGTAGATGTTCACAACAATTTGTTTCATATAGGAAATCATATTATTACTATTCCAGTTGGTTCATACGAACTTGAAGATATTGGTTTTTTCTTAAACTCAAGCTTACAAGATATTGATGAACCAATTTTTCTAACAATTGAAGCTAACAATAACACACTTAAAACTGAAATAACCTCATCAATGGATATAGATTTTTCACAACCAAACAGTATAGGAAAGTTACTTGGATTTAGTAAAAGAAAACTAGAAGTAAATTCAACTTACTATTATAATACTAATCAAAATCTTAAAAATGATAAATCTTTGGAAGTGATGATTGTAGATGTTAATTCATTGAATACTACAAAGTTATTTGAATCTGATTTACCTACACATATTACGAATGTTAATACAATACGCATTGAAAGCAACTTAACAACCGGTTCATTTATTAATAATACTTCGAATCATGCTATTCATGAATTTCCTCTTGATATTCCTCCAGGATATAAAATAAACGAAAAACCTCGAAATGTTATTTATTTACCCGTCAACTGTCAACAAATAAACAACATAACGATTAGAATCTTAAATCAAGACGGTGAACTTATAAATTTTAGAGGAGAAAAAATCACTCTTAGACTCCACTTCAAACCAGAATAATGATAATTTACAATAAAAACGTAATGCAAAGAGGATTTCCATTCAATCCCTCATCAACTCGCATTCGAGAAAGTATAAAAAATAAAAAAAACCCGTTAACATCATATAATATAGAATACTTAAAATCGTTGGGATTTAATCTTCAACAATGAATGAAATACTAAATGTCCTTCAAAAACCTATATATGATGAGAGTATTGTAAAAAGGGAATATCATAGTTACTCTCCATATCTAAAATCATTCAACAACAATGATGAAATTCGTATACCAATTCAAAATCAGGATCTCTTTGTCTTACCAAGTGAGAGTATGATTTACATTCATGGTTTTATAGTAAAGAAGGAAGCAACCAAAGAGGTTCCAGCTATAGATGTGAAATTAAAAAACAACTTTGTTTCATATTTGTTCGATGAAATTCGTTATGAAATTAATGGTTTTGAAGTTGATCGTACACGTAAACTTGGAATTTCATCCACCATGAAAAATTTTGTATCATTGAATAAGGCTGAAAGTGATGTATTAAAAAACGCTGGTTGGTCTCTTACTGAAACTTTTGTTTTAGAAAAAAGTCATTTTAGCTGTTGTATACCTCTGAAAATGTTGATGGGGTTTGCTGAAGATTATAACAAAATACTATTAAATTCGAAACATGAGCTTATCCTTCAACGTTCTACATCCGATGAGAGATCATATTGTTCTACAAATGTAACTGATCAGTTGAAGTTAACAATTCTGGATATAACATGGAAAATGCCACACATTCAACTATCGGACTTTGCAAAATTGGAAATGTTTAAGATAATCAACAGCAAACATTCTATACCAATTGCGTTTAGAAGTTGGGACTGTCATGTAAATCCTGTTTTACCAAAGAGTACAAAGGTTTTATGGAATGTAAAGCTTTCACCACAAAACGAAAGACCACGATTTCTTATAATTGGTTTACAAAAAGAGAAAAGTAAAGAACAAGGAAATATATTTGACCATTGTAATATCTCTAATTTAAAAGTATATCTAAACTCAGAGTCATATCCATATGATGATTTAAATAATCGTTTCGAAATGGGTCAGTATTCTGTTCTATATAATATGTATGCAAAATTTCAACAAGGCTTTTACATGCGAGAACCTGAACCATTGCTGGATGTTAATGATTACAAGTCTTACGCACCGCTTATTGTTGTTGATGTTTCACATCAAAATGAAACTGTTAAAACTGGACCTATTGATGTACGAATTGAATTTGATACTGAAGCAAACAAACTAATTCCAGATAATACATCAGCATACTGTTTAGTTATTCATGATCGTTTAATCGAATACTCACCTCTAACAAGCGAAATTAGAAAAATTATTTAATTATATTTATTTTGAAATTTTTTTAATAAATGAAATAATATGTTTATTTATAAATAAAAGAAATTCTTAATCAATGTATTTTATTAAAAAACATTTATAGTTTCTTTTAAGTTTAGCTTCGAAAACAAAAATTTTAAACATAAATGGCCACAATTTATTGTATTAAAATTTTGATATCTATCATAATTATAACTTATGTTTTTTCCTAAATATTTTATTAATTGTTTTGGTGGTTGCAAATTGCCAAAGCTATCAAAATATTCGATTTGATTGTTGTTTTTCCAGTATGCTACCCAATGTGTGCCAGGGCCCTTTGAAGTATCCAGATTGATTATTCCACATTCTTTTTTAAATGGTTTGCTGCTTGGAAGGGTGTTACACATAAACACACCTCTAAAATTTGGAATATGTTTTGCATATTTTCTCAAGTCTACACCAGAAAGAGCTCTTTCAGGTAGCTTCATTAAAAATTTTTTTGATAAGGTTTTAAATATAATCCAAGTCCTTTTTTATATGGTTTTAAGAACATGCCTTTTCCCATCGCAATGGCTTCTATTGTACTATTATGTCGTTTTGCTTCAGTCAATTGTTCCTTTCCATTTTTGACTGCATTGATTGCTTTTGTAATACCAGATACACCACCAGCTAAACCACCAAGTGCACCCAGTGCAGCAAATATAGGGGCAAGTGGAAGAAAACCTCCAGATTTAGGTAGAGGTATTATTCGAGGTGTTTTTATTAACGATTTTTTCTTCCCCTTGAAAATATTGTTTACAACTTTTCGTGAAATCTTTATAGCATCTTTCAAGTTTTCACTTTTCTTTATATTCTTTCTTGCACTTTTCAATGCATGTGTAAACAGTTTGTGGGTATTTAGTGGAGACGACTTTTTAGTTTTGCTAATAACGTTACCCATACCGAATTTTGTTTTTGCTTTCATTGCAGTAGCAACAAACCAAGCGTTTGATTTTTCACCCAAACTACTATCGTTTGCTTTGACCCTTTGCCAAGCCTTTTCAGTTAAAATTCTATCAGCAATATGTCTTTTCTCTAAATCTTTATTGTTTGAGTATGCTATATCATGCTCTCTGCAAGCAGTATCCAATGGATTGATTCCTTGATCACCTCTAGCTAAACGTTTCTTTAATTTTGTACCAGGTCCGCAAAATTGATAACCGGGTAGATGAAGTTCAATAGGAAGTTTATTAATTATTTTATTCAGAAAACCTCTACCGATGAAGTATGGATGACGACTGAATATCTTTT
Organism: Tachina lurida; assembly: GCA_944452675.1. Taxonomy (NCBI): domain Eukaryota; kingdom Metazoa; phylum Arthropoda; class Insecta; order Diptera; family Tachinidae; genus Tachina; species Tachina lurida. The sequence goes on from OX101754.1 coordinate 73,836,782, forward strand.
TATAAATGATTGTCATATCTATTGATACTTTGTCGATTAAAGATTAAAATCAAATTGATTGAAAACAAATAAAAGAGACTGGTTTATATATTATGTTATCATTAGATTTCAGAATGCGCTTTTTTAAACAACATAAAAGGATTAACGTAAAGAATATCGAATCAAAGTTCGATTCATCAAATAAAATTCGTCATAGCTCATTACTACCGAATTCTATTCGAGCTCTTATTGTGGGTCCATCAAATTGCGGAAAAACAAATGTTATGATCAGTCTTATTGAAAGTCCTCATGGATTGAAATTTAAAAATATTTACTTATATTCAAAATCAACACAACAACCGAAATATAAGTACTTAGAAAGTCTAATTAAACCCATTAAGGAGATAAATTTTTCATCATTTTCCAATAATGATGATGTTCTATCGCCAGACGAAGTTAAACCAAATTCAGTATTTATATTCGACGATATAGCTTGTGAGAAACAAAATCATGTACGTGCCTACTTCTGTATGGGTCGTCATAAAGATATTGATAGTTTTTATTTATGTCAAACATATACACGTATACCAAAACACTTGATTCGCGATAATGCTAATATGATTATAATTTTCAAACAGGATGCAATGAATATTAAGCATATTTACAATGATCATGTTGGTTCTGATATGACTTTGAAAACATTTCATGAGTTATGTACCGAGTGTTGGAAAGAAAAATATGGTTTTCTAGTTATTAACAAAGATGATCCTATGAATAATGGTCGATATAGAAAAGGTTTCGATATATTTATAAAGCTATAAAAGAAATATTACAGATATTTTAAAATCAGTACAAGATTAATTATTAAACTAACAGCTTCTCAACTATTAAACTGCTAACTGCTAAACTGCTATACTGCTATACTGCTATACTGCTATACTGCTAAACTGTTAAACTGCTAAACTGCTAAACTGATCTGTTTTGAATCTGTTTCTAATTCAACCTATAAATATGAACACAAATCTAGTTAATAATCTTATTAAAACTCGAAATATTTTAAAAAAGAAATATAAGAATATTTTGCTTGGAGAAATTGCAAATGATGAATTGTTGGAAAAGACATTGAAACCAATATCAAAACCATTAAAAGAATTAGTTCAATCAACTAATAATAATAATAATAATAATAATAACATTATAAAACATGAAAATTATCCGGATAACTCTTTTAAACATGATCTTGAGAATAATAAAGTTGCCTTCAGTACACCATATAAAAAGAGTAAGCTTGATTATAACACGTTTTCTCCAAGCTCTAATAACAAGAAAATCGAGAAAAGTTCAAACACGTTTCAATCATTTGATGATGAAAATGATCATGATGATGATCATGATGATTATGATGATGATAATAATGATAATGTTGATAATGAGGATGATAGCAATGATGATGATAACACCATTGCAATACATCCCAATGAAAGTGTTCAATATAATTTATCAAAAGTTAACTTAAATATATATGATAAAACCTATGGTCCTCATAAGGATAAAAATCAAATATGGAGACTGGGTAATGAACCCATCGCTTTCAATTCAATCAATATTACTGTAGGTAATTTAAAATGGCCCTTCACATCAGGCTTATATGAATTGTTAGTTTATAAGAAACCAAGCAATTATAATAAAACAGATTTAAATAATTATAAACAAATATTGGAGATGACTAATGTCCATAAACGAAATAACAGTATTAATGGTCAAATTAAAGGAAATCGTTCAATTAAATATACAACGATTATTAAAAACCTATTTAAACAACAACAGAAAATTCATGAGGGAAAAGGTTTAATGAAATTGAATAGAAAAAAGCATAATTATGTTTATTGGGATGATCCTAATGAATTGGTTGATAGATTGCGTCTTTTGATTTCATCAACAACAGCTGGTCACTCAAATCATAATAATGAAATTGTATCAATTATTGAGGAATTGAGAGAAGCAAAAATTATTATATAAATAGACTTAAAAATGTACAAACAATTCATATTCATAAAATGCCTATCGATAAGTTTGGACATTATATTGAAAAATCTGCAAGATATCAAAATCAACATTTCAAGATTCATTTGGATAGTGATCGTAATTTCAACTTTAACTTGCGGAGAATAAAAAATATTGCTAGTCCTGTATTGGAAAACGATGCCGTAAACAAAATTTATATGAAAACTTATTTAAGTGAAATAAAGAAACAACTGGATACAATGTATATGGAGAGAATTAAGGGAATGGAGGATCGTTTTAACGAAATAATACATCAACAAAACGTGTTGACTACAGAAAAATTTGATAATGTAGAAACACGTTTAAGTAAATTAATACATGATCAAAGTATAATACCAAATAATCTCAATCAATCACTAAAAGAAATGACATCATTATTTAATTACAAAATTGATTCAGTTGAAGAACGTCTAAATGAAAAAACGAAGCTCATTACAAAGCATTTAAAGATAGATATATAAATCGTTTTTGATTTAAATTCAATATCAACAGCATTTAAATTGATGTAATCTGTAAGATAGACGTTAGAAATGGAGCGACAAGAAGTGGTTCAGGAGCTTCACAAGCAAGCACGTAGAAATTTCATTCGACGTCGAGTGGTGGTCAAGGGAATTGATGATCTTTGGCAAGCAGATCTTGTTGAAATGGGTGCTTACTCAAAATATAACAAAGGCTATAGATTTATTTTAACAGTTATAGATACATTTTCAAAGTTTGCTTGGGCTGTACCCGTAAAATCTAAAAGTAGTGAAGATATAACCAATGCTATACAATCTATTTTTTCGCTAAAGAGAATTCCAAAAAACTTGCAAACCGATAATGGTAAAGAGTTCTATAATAAAATATTTCAAAACTTGATGAAAAAACATAATATCAACCACTATTCTACATATAGTATCATGAAAGCGTCTATTGTAGAACGATTTAATAGAACTCTAAAAGGAATGATGTGGAAAAATTTTAGTCTACAAGGAAATTATCAATGGATACATATATGTAAGGATTTAATTAATCAATATAATAATAAAAAGCATAGAACAATTGGAATGACACCAAAGTCTGTTAACACAGAAAATGAAAGTTCTATACTAAAACAAGTTTATAATCATCCCAAAATATTTAAATTTGGTAAACTAAAAGTTGGAGATTACGTTCGAATTAGCAAATATAAACATATTTTTTCAAAAGGATATACTCCAAACTGGACAACTGAAATTTTTAAAATTCGTACTTTACAGAACACAAACCCCATTACTTATTTATTGGAAGACTATCAAAGGAATCCGATTGTTGGTGGATTCTATGAACATGAACTATTAAAGACACATTTTCCAAATACATACTTGATTGAAAATGTGATTAAAACTAAGGGGCACCAGGCGTACGTAAAATGGTTGGGATTTTCCAATCAACATAATTCTTGGATTAATAAAGATGAACTTCAATAATATTATATATATACTTCAATATGAGATTTATTTTTATTATATTATTATAAAATTCTCAAAAAAAAAATAAAATAATATATAAAAAAGTTTTGTTTTGATTTTTTTTATTTCTAAACGATTAAATTTTATATCAACTTAGTTGAGTAAGGTTAAGAACAAGCACGATTAATTTTTATTCACACAAAAACAAATTGTGGTTACTTGTGTTTAAAATTCCTATTCAATAGATAACTATAGTTTAAAATAAAAACAAACTAAAATATTTTAATGATATTCTTTATTTATTTATTTATTTATTGTTTTTTAACGTTATATATATATATATATATATATATATATATATATATATATATATATATATATATATATATATATTCACTTATAATCTAAAATCACTTAATACTATTGTACAATATTATCACTTGAAGATGATGTTAATGCATTTTCATTGGGATATGATGATGATGGTTGTTGACTATTTATTGCATAATGTCCCCATGCATAAGTATTAATACTATTATCTCTAATAAATCGCTTATCATCTAAATAACTTAATGCTAATTTACTAATGTGTTGAGTATATATTTCATGAATCTTTGATCTAAATACATACATAGAATCATAATACAACTTTTTCTCCAGCAAACATTTTTTGAAATCATTAATGTTTAATCTAGCTGTTACACTACTCTTAACACCTTTAATTTTCTTAATTTCTTGATCTACCTTATCTATTTTTAAAGAATACATTTTAGCACGTAAACCAATGAACTCTCTAATTATTTTTCCATTACATTCATCCTTCATCATGCCCAAAACCTTTTTATTTATCAGTGGAAAATGATAGACATTTTCTTTTGGATATGCAGATGTATCGAAATGTATTGGGAGATCATTTCGAATATCATCGTATATGTCATTTGTTGTGACATCATAAATAAATGAATCCGTATCCATATAGCAGAGATTAATATTTTCAAAGTATTTTGGTTTCATATACTCGTAATGGAAATTATACATTTTCCATTTCGATAGTTCTAAAACAGAAAAACCTACATAAATAGGTTTGTTGTATTCCGTTCGTACTCTTTTCATTTCAATGACAACCATTTCATCGTGAATTTTGAGACAACTGTGGAAGTTGGGTTTAGCAATAAGAGATCTAGCTCCTAATCGCTTACCTCTATTTTCCCATTCACATACTATTTTAACATCTTTTCTCTTGTCAACATTTTCCATAGTCTTCCCATATACAGCATTATTGAGCAATTTAAAAAAGTTTTGTTCAAATGTGTTTTTAGCCAATGTTCTGTGATAGTTATTTTCATCAATATATTTTTTCAACCAATTAGATTGCTTAAATTTAAGAATCCTATGAATTTTTCTCAGAATTAAACCATTTCGAATGCATTGTTGCAGATTGCGATAGTGTATTATATAATTGCTTTTATTGTTTAAATCTGTTACTAATTTTCTTTGCTTCATGCTTTCAGTTTTCTTGTTTTCTGCACAAAATGGAAAATCGTTATGGTAATCATGCAATGCGGTTGGATAGTCCAAATCTACCTCTAAGATGTAACCAAATTCGGAATCTTCTGCTATAATGTTTACATTAAAGTCTTCGCAGTTTTCAACCCATTCGAAATTTTTAAAGGGAAGATATTGTGACATTGCGTATCCATATAAGTTATTCACATCAAAATACATTATATAATTTTGATTCTCTTTTGTATAATTATAATCAGTAATATATTTATTGTTGGCTATCGCATGCCGTTTACTACATTGTACAATACCCCCCCTAATACCTCGTGCAACGAAATTGTACATATTAATATCGGTCAACAATTCCAATTCTATTTCAGTTGTTTTTAACATAGCATCCCAGGACAATCCTGGGGTAGTATAATATTGACAAGGATCTAAATTATAAATGGTTTTACAAACTTTACGGAAATTTTCGAAAACATCACACAGCAGCATAACATCTACTTTCAAATATAATAGAAGATAATCTAAGAGTGTGTTGCATTTAAACGTATTCCAAACTTTTTCAGCATGTTCATAATCATCCTCACTGCACTACTCATTCGTAAGTTTATTATAAAAGCATGAGCGGGGTGGTAGCTCTGTCTCTTCAAGACGAATCTCTGAATCTAGATAGTCATAGGGAAAAACACCTTTGCGTTTCATTAAACCGAATTCATTTGGTGTAGGGAAAATAGATCTTACGGTCGTCAGATCATCATCAGATAAGTATCCTGCCAGTTTTTCTAAACTTGATGGCATAAACCGACAAGAATCTAGAAAACGCAGTTCAATAGTACTTCTTTCATCGACGGCAATTCTTTTCGATATCGATATATATAACTCTTTGTTTATAGGAATTATATTTATATCGCCTTCAATCGATGAAAGTTCTCTAACAAACAAATGACAGTCATATGACGAAAGATTGTGAAAAAATATGGGAATGAATTTTGCAATTTGATATTCTAGATTGCAACTGACATGTGCCGGTCCTCTATATTCGCCGGTTAAGTGACAATGATCAGCTACCCGATCTACAGCAGATAAAAACTTTGTACAAATGTGACATATTCTATCCTCTTTTTGTTTTAGTTGTTGAAGGGATGTTAGGACTGTCATTGGTTTTACTATACTTAAATAATTATGATATATATCTAGACAATCCTTGACTAAATTTGAAAAAAAGTGACTTGATGGGTTATCCCCACTATAAATTCTAAATATATCTAACGCACTATTATAAGAACATTTTATATAATAGCTATAAGCAACTGGATTGTGCCTTTGTGTGGACTTTACATTTACTGAATTTTGAATATCAATTGATTGTAAAATACACTCAAAATCCGCATAAACTACAAAAGGCACATCCATTTGCTTTTTATAGTTTTTAAAACTCACAATATTGTTGACTAGGGTCGGTAGTCTAGTTATAATTTTATTACACTCTTCTTTGTGTTTTAATAGTAAAGATTCCGATTGAAAATGATTTAAACATGTATTGCATAAATACAAACATCTACGATGTCTTGTCAGTTGGCTCCTTATTAATCTAAAATTAAAAAGTTAAAAAACTATTATTATTAAGTGTGAAATGTAAAAATTTTAAGTTGAGATATACCTTGAAATATTTTTAATCCATACGTAGTGAAATTTCACACCATCTTCCAATAATAACAAGTTAATGTGTCTATCCTTTTCTTTTGAAGTAGAATAGTAGGGTCCGATTATATCATCCTTATCATCCAAACCAAATACATTCACACTAATTTCTGGATTGTTGATTTCAAAGATCTTAATTTTATGTGTTGATAGCGGAAAGTTTAGACTTTTAAAATTTATAACAATATTGTTTTCCAACGTTATAATGTCATCTTCAATATTTATAACTTTATAGGATGTGCATCGATTTGAATGATCATCGACTGGAAATAAGGCTGATATTATGGCCCACTTGAAACAATATTCATCATTATTTTGGACATTGATACATGCATGTTTTCTCTGTATTGCCGATGTTAGAGCAATATACGATGATCCCTTCATGCATTTATATTGATTAATGTTTATTTCTAAACGCAATATTTCTGTTAATGCCCATCCGCTATCACGCTCTTGAAATTCACTCATCTTTCTCACAATCTCTTCACAGTGTGCATTATAAATATTGCTAGACTCTTCTACCGTTGACGATGAGCAGTTTATTACAGTCATTTTGCTTTGATGTGACTTTATTTCAATGGTACACGATTCTTCTTCTTCCTTAACCAACATGTATTCACAAAATATTTCAAGATTAAATTTTATGCTAATAAATTTTTGTGTCATATTCCGTAACAGTTCAACCACTTTATATTTTATACCCGATAAAAAATTCTCTGGTATTAGATCCGATTTGTTATTGTTCTTAATTAAATATGTTATAATGCGATTGTTAAATACTGATTTGTCATGTACTATTTCATCAATGTCACTATCATCATTAGATTTCTTAGCACAATTAATTTTGTGTTTATTTGTTCTTACATGATAGCACCAATTGGACTTAGCAACATATTGATTACAATCGAGACAATTAATATTATTACTTTCTCCTTCTCCAGTCTTAGAATGTTGTAGAAGATGAATCTTGTAACTCGACTGATCTGAGAAATATCTGCTACATGGAATACATTTAATCGAAGACGATGGTTCTTCGTGATGTAGTCGATAATGTCTTCTTAATGATGAATTCAGCTTGTATGCTTTTGCACAAATATCACAAATAAATTTGCCACCCATTTTAATTTAATTTATTTTATTAATTTTTTATTATTTTTTTTTTTTTTTTTTTTTTTTTTTTTGTTAATAAATAACAAAAAGTATAATCACACCTTAGAGTTTAGTACAACAATGAATATATTTTATTAATTTGATTTTATTTTATTACCCACACACTTAATTAAATAATGTGGTTAACATTTTATACTGATATCAAATACGAATAGTATTAGGGATGTTATTATATACCGCAGTAAATGAATTTTATTTATTAAATACTAGTGTTTTGTTTTTAAATAATGTGGTTAACATGTTATACTGATAACAAATACGAGTAGTATTAGGGAGATTAATATATACCGCAGTAAATGAATTTTATTTATTAAATACTAGCAAAAAATCACAGACTTTCGTAAACCGCCCTAATGTAGTCTAATTCATATTGTATTAACCCTCTAACGAACACATTAAATGTTACGACTTCACTTCAACAAAAATAACATCCACCACGACTTCACTTTAAGCAAAACCGAACACGCTGTCGCCTCATACACTTTAAGCAAAACCGAACACGCTGTCGTCTCATAACATAAAATATCATGGGGTCGAATTTAACCCCATCGACCGTTAAAGGGTTAAGGTATGCACATTTTTTTTTTTTTTTTTTTTTTTTTTTTCCTTTGCACGGTGGTAACACTGACCAACACCCGACCCACATCCACTAAATTTCATGGGTGGTAACACTGGTCGGCATGAGCCAACATTTTGTATGGAAAAAGTGGCCCAGAGGGAACGTAAACATACTACTCTGACGTAAGAAAAATTCCAGATGTTATAGATTTTGGCGTCACGAAAAATATCCATAGGGACTTAATTCACGTAGAGGGCTCTCTAGATCTGTCCTCCGATCACTCTCCCACAATAGTTACAATTTTCAACCCACTAAGGAGTGATTTAACTAACTCATATGCGAAAACGATTAATAGGGTCAACTGGCTAGGATTCAAAAAATATATTAGTAGTCACTGCGTAGAAAACATTCAGCTTAGATCACCTGATGATATTGAATTTAATATTGCCAATCTTAACGAATATATTAAACAGGCTACTGAACATGCCACTACTTCCTATCCGCAGACTGGCTTTAATAGAATTTATTCTACGGAAATTGAACGTCTTGTATGTGAAAAAAGGAGAGCTAGAAGAGAATGGCAACAACACCGACCACCCCTAAATAAAATCAGACTTAAAGAATGTACTAAACGACTCAAAGAGCTGCTATCGTCAGAAAAGACTGCATTACTGGAAAAGTATTTAGAAGGTCTTGATGTAACGTCAACATCTAATTACTCTTTATGGCGCGCTACTATAAATCTTAAAAGACCCGTTGATCTCAAATCACCATTGCGTACTTCGACTGGAGGCTGGGCAAGAAGCGATAGTGAGAAAGGTAACTTATTTTCTGAGCATTTAAAATCTGTATTCACTCCCAATTCATGTACGGGTGCTGCCGATTTACCGAGTGTAGTCTCTCTACCCCCTCGTCCCTTAAGGTTTAAGATGCGTGAACTACAAAAAATAGTTGCTGAACTCGACCCTAAGAAAGCTCCAGGTATTGATGGCATTAGTAACAAGATGCTGATGAACTTGCCTCATATTGCAATAAGAATTTTGCTATTTATTTTTAATGCCATTTTACGAATGCAGTATTTTCCACATAACTGGAAACTTGCCAAGATTAAAATGATTCCAAAGCCAGGCAAAGATCTTACCAAGGCTGAGTCATATAGGCCTATAAGCTTACTTTCGACAATTTCAAAGCTTTTCGAAAAGCTGCTCATGACTAAATTGTCCACAATTTTAGCTGATAGAGGGTGCATCCCGGACCATCAATTTGGCTTTAGAAGTCAGCATAGCACTATTGAACAAACGCATAGATTAGTTCAAGTTGTAAGGAGGACATTTGAAGAAAAAAAGTATTGTTCTGCCCTTTTTATTGATGTTTCTCAGGCATTTGACAAAGTATGGCACGAAGGCCTAGTTTTAAAATTGAAGACATACCTACCAATAAACATACAAAAGCTTTTGGAAAGTTATATTGTTGATAGGAAATTTACCGTTGTGGAAGGAGACTTCATGAGTGTACCCGAGTCTTTATCTTCTGGTGTGCCACAGGGTAGTATTCTGGGGCCAGTCTTGTATCTAATATATACTTGTGATATGCCTGTGAGCAATAACATACACACTTCTACATTTGCCGATGATACAGCCTGTTTGAGTATTCACAAAAACCCTGATGAGGCATCCCGCAATCTCCAAGCACACATTACCCAGCTTGAAATATGGTTGAATTTATGGAGAATAAAAGTAAATGAACAAAAGTGTGTTCATATAACGTTTACCCTAAGAAAAGATACCTGTTCCCCCATTCGAATCAACAATCAAAATATTCCTCAACATTCTCAAGTGAAATACCTTGGAATACACCTTGATCGAAGGCTTACATGGAAATATCATATTGACTCTAAGTTAACCCAAATGAAACTTAAATTAACTCAAATATATTGGTTAATTGGCAGAAATTCAACACTCAGCCTAGACTGCAAACTCTTGATATACAAGTCGCTTTTGAAGCCAATATGGTGCTATGGAATTCAGCTATGGGGCACTGCTTCAGCTTCAAATATTGAGAAAATCCAACGAAGGCAAAACAAAATTTTACGTTTGATAACATCTGCTCCATGGTACATTAAAAATTCAAATATTCATCGTGATTTAAATATGCCACTAGTGAGTAAAGAAATTGAAAAATACGCAGGCAAATATTTAACAAAACTCGAGTCACATCCTAATCCGCTTGCCCGTAATATTTTGAGCTTTACTGGACACATCCGCTTAAAAAAGAGAGACACAAGGGCTCTTATACTCAACACTCCAGATGGGACTGCTTAATACTTCTTTTTTTCCCTTTTGATTATCACTACTATGTATTATTTATAACTATCACTAAGTTTATGTCCGATACTGGTCGGGCCTAATAATTATATTTAGATTTAAGATTTGATTACTTATTGTTAGTTCATTTTTGAAGATACAATAAATAAATATAATATGAAAAAAAAAAAAAAAATATGTATATAAGATGACCCACTCTAACATATATGCTAGAGTAGAGCAACTATAATTAATAAATAAATCCATCATCACTTCCGATCGAATGACTAATGAATTGACTGTCACTATTGAATTCAATGTAAAATTTTGCAAATGTGTTAGTGAAAAAATTTTGTTTGTGAAACTAGTCATTAATTTTTTGTAGGGAACAATCGTAAAGGTAAATAACACAAACTATTTACTGAATAGAACATGTATAAGATAAATATACATATGCACATAATTCATACTTTTAATGAAGGAAAGAAGAAAATGTGTCAGTACTTTAGTCAAAAGGAAATTAAATAATAAACTAAAAGTATTAAATATCATATTCTTAAAAATCTTATTTTTAACAAAGAAATGTTTTAGTATTTTTAACATCCCGAAAAACTTCGAAAATAAGATAAATATTCACATGTGGTAACTCTGATGATGGCAAACAGAAGGCAATTGTTTTCTTTTGCAACTAACTTCATTGTAAAACGCGTTGTCAAAATCGGATTTTTCAATAGCAAAGCGTTGCCGTCGCGTTGCCGCCGCGTTATTTCGGTATGCTCCATACAAAATGTATGGACATGATAACTTTTGACAGCTAAAAAACGCTTGCCGCCCGTGTTTAGGGATGGCTGTTATAAATTATGCCAGGAACACAACTGGGACGAACGACGAATTTTTCGGTGCGAACTTTCGTGATAAAAAATAAAACACATGTGTGCATATGAAAATGAACACAACACCACCGTACAACAAAATTCGTCGTGCGTGACGAATTGTGAGATAGATTTATTTCTAATTTGTATGCCGACGAAAAAACAATTTTCTCTCTCTCACTCTCTGTCTTTGTACACACAACAACCAACTTTATCAAACATAAGAGAGGATTTCGCTGCGTAAATTCGTCGTTGTTGTGTTTCACACGACGAATTTACGCAGCGAACTCTTATCGACGAGCACTATCGAACAAACTCATAGATTGGTTCAATTTATAAGAATAACATTTGAAGAAAAGAAGTATTGTTCTGCGCTGTTTATCGACGTTTCTCAGGCATTTGATAAAGTGTGGCATGAAGGTCTTATTTTAAAATTGAAATCATATTTACCAATAAATTTTCTGAAACTATTAAAAAGTTATATTACTACCCGGAAGTTTACGGTTGTGGAAGGAGACGTCATGAGTGTGCCCGAATCTATATCATTCGGTGTGCCACAGGGGAGCATACTGGGGCCAGTTTTGTATTTGATTTACACTTGTGATATGCCTTTGAGCAGCAATATCCATACATCTACGTTTGCCGATGATACAGCCTGCATTAGTATGCACGAAACCCCTCACGAGGCTTCCCGATATCTACAAGAACATATTACACAACTGGAACTATGGTTAAATTTATGGAGAATCAAAGTAAACGAACAAAAGTGTGTCCAGGTAACATTTACCCTGCGAAGAGATACTTGTTCGCCAATTCGAATCAACAATCAAGTTCTTCTTCAACATTCACACGTAACATACCTTGGTATACACCTTGATCGACGGCTTACATGGAAGCCCCATATTGACTCAAAGCTAACACAAATGAAACTGAAATTAACTCAGATACATTGGCTGATTGGAAGAAATTCAACACTCAGTCTAGATTGTAAACTTTTAATATACAAGTCGATTTTGAAACCAATATGGTGCTACGGAATACAGTTATGGGGCACTGCTTCAGCTTCTAATGTCGAGAGAATCCAACGAAGGCAAAACAAAATTTTACGGTTAATAACATTGGCTCCATGGTATATAAAAAATTCAAATATACATCGTGATTTAAACATGCCACTAGTGACTGAAGAAATTGCAAAATACGCTGGCAAATATTTAACAAAACTCGAGTCACATCCTAATCCGCTTGTCCGTAATATTTTGAACTTTACTGGACACATCCGCCTAAAAAAGAGGGACACAAGGGCTCTTATTCACAGCACTCCAGATGGGACTTCTTGAAAATACTTTTATTTTTTTCCTTTTGACTATCACTACTTATGTATTATATATAACTATGCTTATGTCCGACACTGGTCGGGCCTAATTATATTTTTAGATTTAACAGTGAGTCTATACCTGATAAATTTCTATCATGATAAAAGTCAAATCGTTATCAAGAGAAAAATTTATCAGGTGTAGACTGTATTTATTAGTGTTATTGCAGTGTCTTGACAATTTTGTCAAAGCTTCAGCTCAGACAAATTTGTCTTGATAAAAAACGTAAACAAATCGTTTGACGTTTAAATTTATATGCAAAATATAAAATTTTTATGTAATTTTTAGGAAAAAAAATATAAAAATAAAGAAAAATATTGATGTTTTTATTAAATAAAAGCTTTTTAAAAACTATTAAGTGAAATATTGCATGCATTGTGACAAACTCTCTTCACGACTACAAAGAAATTATGATTTATCATAATAAAAAAACCACAACGTCTTCGCATGTATGCTTGAATTAACAAAAATTTGTCAACGGCTCTGCCGACGTTTTGTTAGTTGTCATGATAAATTTTTATCAGGTATGGACGCTATATAAGATTTGAATACTTATTGTTAGTTCATATATGAAGATACAATAAATAAAAATCATGCATTAAAAAAAAAAGGTATTTCCTACTATTTTTATACTTTCTCTTCTTTCAAACCTACATGAATAATAATTTAGGACCAGTTGTCAGTGACAACACTTTTCTTAAATCTCAATTGCGTAATAGTGGCAATAAGTTGAATGTCGGACATATTAATCTTCAAAGCTTTGCTTTAGGATGTACTTTGAATAAGCTTGATGAGTTGAATTGTGTACTTGGCAGTAACTTGTTTGATGTAATTGGTATAACAGAAACTTGGCTGAAAGATGAAATATCTTCAAATGCTGTTGGTCTTCCGGGTTATGTTATTTGTAGAAATTATCGTAAAGGAATTGTTGGTGGTGGTGTTGCTTTATATGTCTCGAAAAGTATTAAGTTTAAAGTCGTTTGTAGAGAGGCCGAATACCGTCCTAATAGGAGAGGAGATAGATCTTGTGTAGCTTTTGAATCCTTATTTATTGAAATACAGCTCTCAGGCAGAAAAATTCTTATAGGTGTAGTCTATCACCCTCATGGTGACTTGGAAGCATTCGAGAATAGTATTACTGATCTTACGACTAGGTACAATGACATTATAATATGTGGCGATTTTAATAACAACATGTTTGACAATATGAAATCAGCTTCTGTCAGAGATATGTGTTCCAGACTTAATATAAGGTGTCACCATAACTGTTTGCCTACTCATCTGAGTGTTAGATATGGTTCTACATCATTAATTGATTACTTTTTATTGCCTCCCTCTATGAATACACTGGTATCTGGCCAACTTCAAATTCCTGGTACTTCGCGCCATTCTTTTATATACATCTCTTTTGATATTATTGTACCGACAGTTGAGGAGTTTTTTGAATATTATGATTATAATGCTGTTGACTTTCAACTCCTAAGTCATATTCTTGATTCTTGTGATTTCAATAGGATATTTTGTACCGCTGATGTCAATGAGCAGGCCAGTTTGATGTTTTCTTATTTATGTGCAAGGCATCGTGCAGTACCACTTAGACGACGTAGTCTCTAAGTTTTTTGATAATTCCTGGTTTAATACTCAAGAAATATCTAATATACTATCAATAAGAAATGCTTCTTATCGTTTATTTCTACGTGATAAAACAAATCAAGACTGGAGTAACTTTTGTCGCCTTAGAAATCATGCGAAAACTGTTATTAGAAATGCGAAGCGAAAAGCACATGCCGAGTTTTTAAATAACAATAACTCAAAGCAACTTTGGAACAAGCTTAGGTCACATGGTTTGAGCAAGAATAAGTCATGCGTTGAGGATGTTGATGTGAATGCTTTAAATGACTATTTTTTTTCAAACCAAGGTAATTCTGCATTTAATGCAAATATATTTGATTTTTCAAATGATGGAGGATTTTCTTTTCGTGCCGTTAATCTTAATGATATTAACATTGCTTTACAATCACTAAAGTCTAATGCTGTTGGTTGTGATGGACTTTCGCTTAATTTTTTAAAACTAGTATTTCCATATATAGGGATTTATATTTTACATCTTGTTAATAGTATTATTACTACATCTACCTTTCCTTTAGGTTGGAAAGTTGGTAAGGTGGTTCCCATAAAAAAAGTTGGCGAATCTGATGAGATTGATAACTTACGTCCGATTTCTGTTCTACCTGTTATTTCGAAAATGGTAGAAATTCTACTGAAGGATCAGCTCATGTCTCATATTGAAAATGTCTCTTTTTTTACTGATGCACAGTATGGGTTTAGATGTGGTAGAAATACAACTTCTCTTTTGTTGGGAATGACTGAAACTATAAGGCAATCTTTGAGTAAATGTCACCTAAATGTTCTTTTATCTTTGGATCTTACCAAAGCCCTTGATAAAATAGATTATGGAATTTTAATTTCGAAATTGCATCGAAATCTTGGTATTTCGTCTTCTTCTTGTAATATTTTATATTCATATCTTACTAATAGATATCAATACGTCACAATTGGAGATAAAGTATCAAGGCTTTTACCCGTCACGAGTGGTGTTCCACAAGGTTCCGTCCTCGGACCTATATTATTGAACATCTGTATTAACGATCTTTTCTCCAATTTTGAATTTACATCGTCTTGTATTCCATTTGCTTTTGCAGATGATTTATTTTTTCTTTTCTGTGGTGAAAAACAGTTCCTGTACGTCATGCAAAATACAATTGATTATAGTATCGAAACTATTTTTCGTTGGATGAGCGAAAATAAATTATTTATAAATACTGCTAAAACTAAAGCAATGCTCTTTGGGCCCCCAAAAACTAATTTGGCCATAAAGATTGATGGTACTGATATTCAGTTTGTTAACCAGATCAAATGTCTTGGTGTATGGTTGGATAATAGGCTTAATTTTGAAAGACATATTAATTCTGTAGCATCCAATGTTAATTTTGCACTTCGACAAATTAATACTGTAAATCTTATACTGCCCGTGCAGGTAAAAGTAAAGCTCATATTCTGTGGTTGAGACGTAGGGTAAGATTTCGTGTCCTAATTTTCCTATAAGTAGATGTGTATATCAAATGTTGTTTAAAACTATTTTTCCGATGTTAAACTAGATATTTTGTTAAAAACCGGTTATCTGGCGGAAGCATACTACAATATATATATATATATATATATATATATATATATATATATATATAAAAATAAGTCAGTATATATACGTCGCCGAACTAATCATAAACGCGTCGTGCGATTTCAACCAAACTTATACACTACGTAGGCAGTGTCCCATATATGGTTTATATGAAGTTTGGTTGAAATCCGATAACGCCGTCCGACAAATGGCGCAATTTTTAGTTTTTTTGTGTTTTTGCACCGTAACTCGAGAACTACTGAACCGATTTTGTCTAAACTTCATATACAGGCTTTCTAGGGCGTAAGTAGTGTTTCTGTGTAGTTTGAAGTTTGTCCGACAGATGGCGCCATATTTAGTTTTTTTTTGTGATTTTGCACCGTAACTCAAGAACTACTGCACCGATTTAGACCAAACCTTATATACATGCTTTATGGGGCGTGAGAAGTGTTTCTGTGTAGTTTGAAGTTCGTCCGACAGATGGCGCCATATTTAGTTTTTTGTGTTTTTGCACCGTAACTCAAGAACTACTGAACCGATTTAGACCAAACTTTACATACATGCTCAATGGGGCGTGAGGAGTGTTTCTGTTTAGTTTGAAGTTCAACCGGCAGATGGCGCAGTATTTATTATTTTTGTGTTTTTGCTCCGTAACTCAAGAAATACTGCACCGTAACTCAAGAACTACTGCACCGATTTAGACCAAACTTAATATACATGCTCTATGGGGCGTAAGAAGTGTTTCTGTGTAGTTTGAAGTTCGTCCGACAGATGGCGCCATATTTAGTTTTTTTGTCTTTTTGCACCGTAACTCAATAACTACTGCACCGATGTTGACAAAACTTTAAATACATGCTTTATGGGGCGTAAGGAGTGTTTCTGTGTAGTTTGAAGTTCGTCCGGCAGATGGCACAATATTTAGTTTATTCGTGGGCAAAATTCAATTTTCATATTGTACCACCAACGCCATATACAACACTAATGTTTACTTAAATATAAAAATGCTTTTTTATTGCTTTACTTAATTTATTAACCAGAATTTTTGCGGGAGACTGCTAAAACATTTGGAAAATGGCTAAAGCCACCCATCCATTAAGGTAGAAGTACATAACACGCGTCAGTTCGTCTACAAGTATCGTGCGTTTGAAATCTTTAGCGCATGAAAAATGGCAAGTTACACAACACGCGTTATAAACGCTCTTTCTATCAGCTTTTTTACTTATTTTTACATTGAAAAATGGACTTGAAACATTTTCAAATCCTTTTTTATCCAATAATGTATGTTTTCAAACTCTTCAATAAGTTTTTGCTCCATGATTCTAAGTTTTAAAATTTTTTTCTTGTTTATTGTCGGCTGATTAGTTGTCAAAACAATATAACGCGTTAAAAAGTTGAAAGTTAACCAACTTTCTTCGGCAAACGCGATTTCTAAGCAAATTTTGACGTTTTGGTTCAAAATGCTCAATTTGGTAGCAACAGCTGATAATCAGCTGGGCTGATAAGGTCACCTGATACTGAATTCGCCTTGCCTCCTACCTACAGATTTAAAAAAAAATTTACAACCATAGACCCAAGGCCTATTTATCAGGTCAACGCAATCGTCCTGATGATATTCTGTGTTTTCGTGCTTAAGCTGTCAAAAGTTATTTGCGCCATATACTTTAGTTCATGTTTGTGTGTGTTTCTGACAACTTAAACATTAAGTTGTTTTTTGTACTGCTGTATTTTTGTAGGCCTGATAAATAGGCCTTGCATAGACCTATCATGAAATGCCTAATTATAACAGTAACTTCATGTTAGTGCCACAAAACCCGCAAGTCGACTTTTTGCCGCCGCCGATGATATTTTTGGTCAGCCGGCGCCGCCGACAAATCAGTATCGGCCTCGTTCCCTGCTCTTCACTCTAGTTCAAAATGCACATTTTTTCGAGATCTAATTAGCAAGGTCTTTGATATTAAAAGAAATGGCAGATTTTATAGAAATTGGTTGTAACTTTTTGATAGTACCAAGAAAAGTGCAAAAAGTTGGTTATTCTTATTTAAATTCAAAAAACAATATATATTATGATCACGTGAATCGCAGGGATTCTGAAGAAAAGTTATTCGCTGATGATTTTGTGGTTGACATAAAATATATAAAATCTTTGGATCCTAAAGAATGGAAAGACCAGGACCATTATGCTGTCTTAGGCTTGGGGAAGTTAAGGTATGTGATAGGAAAATGATATGCTTAACAATTTATATGTTATATACATACATACATACTACATACGTCCATTTATATATTTACTAAGGTTTAACGCTACTGATGACGATATTCGTCGTGCGTATCGGAAAATGGTTTTACAACATCATCCTGACAAACGCAAAGCAAAAGGAGAAGACGTTAAACCCGACGATGACTACTTTACTTGCATAACAAAGGCGTATGAAACTCTAGGTACACAATTTTTTTTTTTTTGAAGAATATAGATTTCTTTATTTGGGATTACATATTACATACATATCGCTCCTCTATTGCAACATAGACATGAGCACCAATCAAGTTAAGGGCACCTCTTAAAAATTAAAAAAAAATTATTTTATCCTATTAAAAGAAAAAATAGGAAAAAGAATTGGCGGCTAGGCTTAGTTTCCGAGTTATGGGCCTATGATGCGATAGTTAGGAAGGGTGGTGCTGGACCGTACCTCAACTTAGACCCAACTGGATCCATTGTGATTCATAACTTTGACTATATGGTGTATTTTCCAATGGCTGCGACTTTTTTCCCCCGTCTATTGACAACGCAATTGTCGGACAGAATTAGGCAATTAGAATTTTCTACACCATGTTATTTCCAGATATGGCGCAGCTTGGTAAAGATGCATATAATAACATTTTCCTGCACATCTGGCCTTCGGCAGGGCTTAAGGATTTTCTCCACCAAGACGGCGCAGCTTAACAAAGATTTACTGCCTCATACAATTTTCTTGCCTAATAAAGATTTCCTGCATGGTGGACAAAGACTGCATTTTACCTTTTCTTAAAAGATATTCTCAAAAGCCCAACGAATTTTCTGCCGAATAGAATTTAGCATTCGATGACCTATTTTAATATGAAAACTTTTTAAAAACGATTACATTTTATTTTTAGGTAAAGGTGTTGCAAATTTTAAAACACACTATGGAGTGATATTCACATGAGACATATCTAGCCTTAAATCAAGTTTAGGGGCACCTTGCAAAAATAAAAGTATCCTATCCTATAAAAAATTTAAAAATAAAAAAAAAATTGGCCACAAAGCTCAGTTTCTACGTTATGGGCCTCTGAAATTCTAGTACAATATTGTGATTATACGGTGTTTCTCAACGAATATGACCAATATTGGTATCATCTAAAAGTTTTTGAGAATATCTTTTATGAAATGGTAAAATGCAGTCTTTGTCCACCATGCAGGAAATCGGCTTAAATTCAGTTTAGCGAAGCACCTCCAAATAAAATAAACAGTAGCCTATGTGATAGAAAATTGAAAAATAAGAAGAAAATATTAATGGCCTAATTTTGTAAAACTAAACGAACGAATTTTCGTTTTCGGTTGGAGCGAAAACAAAAATATTTTAAATTTTGTAAAACGCTACGTTGTTTTCGTTTCTTGTCAAAATATTATAATTGAAAAATATATTATTCATTATAAAAAGCTGAATATGAAAATATTTTCAAATTTAATTAAATTATGGAATATGCACCAACGAAACAAGAAATTCTAAATCAGCGGCGTTAGTTAAGGGCCCATAAATACTTATTGGATGTTTGTGAAACTTTGAAACGTTCAATATTTCAATGCTGGAGTGAAATGTTAATGTATAAGGAAATGTTTTTCATCATACACATGGATTCAGTCAAGTTCCTATCCAAAATCTCACAAGTGCAATCGACATGGTCTCATATCATTTCTAGGCAACCTGCTTACTTCACAAAATTTTTACCCACATAAAGAAATGAAGAGATATCCGCTATTATCTTCTGTATTGTAAAGGTAAAATATGCAGGTTGTATAGAAATAACATGACACCCTAACGATTATAAATTAAAACACATACATATGTATGTAATATTGTGATAAGTATTGTGCCAAAAAAGAACTTTATAAAAAAATTTATCTCACCGAAATTTTGTATAGGAACTTTGCCTTTTTCACATTTATATTTTTGTGAAGATCTAACTACTTTTGTTTTCTTTAATAAAACATTGCAAATTAAAGATTGCTAGTCTGTTATATTTCTATTAATGATCACTGCGCCAGTTTAAAAGGGCAGAGTTAAATAATATAATGGGTTAAAGAGAGATACATAATAGTATAACATCACGTTATAAATTCAATGCTTTCGAATTTTTCTTGATCGTAACTCACCTAGGCCTACTTGTGTAACAAAATATAGCTCTGTTGTTAGAGTTCAAGTTTTTCATCAATTTGATGACTGTATCAGTGGTCAGTGTCCGTGAGTATGTCTTAAGAAATGCACTTTTTGCACCTCAATTTATCAGGAAACTTTCACTACACACTTTCAAACTTCGGATTAAATTTTATCATTTTACCATTGACAGGAACAAAGTAGGTATGAGGGTTTAAAAGCGAATGTATTTGTAAATATAGGCACTACGTCCATAGGCCGGGCTGGCCTGAGGCTCTATCGTGCACCTAGATCAAAGTCAGGCAAACGCATATATATACATATAAAAAAGAGAGCAAAATGAATGCTTGTACGAATGTGCGTGTAAAAAATATTAACAAAGTACCCACGGGCGGCCTTTTTTCAGTTTCAGTTTCAGTTTATTATTCAACTTTAAGTAACTGAGCCCAAAGGGCCATAACTAGTTAACAAATTATCTACTGCATAATTTTTATATATTTACTACATATAACAAAACTTTATAATAATATATTCGGTGAAAATCTTAAAAACTAATGTAGACTATTATAATAAATGTAACATACATATGTAAAGAATATTTATCAAAATATCACATAAATATTAAAGTAGAAGAGAGAGTTTAGGACCAATATTGTATTGTAGGAAAGCAAATAAATTAACAATTGCGTTTGTATAGTAACAGAGTATAAGACATATGTATATATATGTATATATGTACGAATTTCATATACATATCAATTTCCAACTATAACGGCCTGGCCCACGATGTCACTAGAAATCGTTTGATCGACAAGTTGTATTGCAAACAACAATAACTTTAGAAAATTTGTTGTTGTTTGCAATACAAGTTGTCGATCGAACGATTTCTCGTGACATCGTGGGCCAGGCCGTAAGTTATTATGTTCAAGATATAATATAATTTTACTTTTATAAGTTTGATGTGAAGAAAAAAAAGATTTAAGGCTGTCAGGCAGATTATTAAAAATTCTTGCAACTCTAGTATGAAATGATCGATCCAAAATTGAAGTTAGCCTTGGAATTTGTATTTGACGATTTCGTTGAGAACGGCTAAAGGTAAAAAATGAAATTATATGCAATATTTTCCCATCCTAGTATGTTTTATAAAAAAATAGTAATAGTCTTAATTTCAAGTAGTTCAAGAATGAACATCCTAAAAATCTACATACATAATTCGACATATGAGTGCGCCTTCTGAGATTATACAGAAATCGAACAACTCTATTAAATAATTTCGGAAGTTTGCTAATGTTGTAACCCAAAGTGAGAATATAAACTTCAACTCCATAAAAAAATATGGGCATAATCAAAGTGTGAACAAGCTTTACTTTTACCTGCACGGGCAGTATAAGATTTACAGTATTAATTTGTCGAAGTGCAAAATTAACATTGGATGCTACAGAATTAATATGTCTTTCAAAATTAAGCCTATTATCCAACCATACACCAAGACATTTGATCTGGTTAACAAACTGAATATCAGTACCATCAATCTTTATGGCCAAATTAGTTTTTGGGGGCCCAAAGAGCATTGCTTTAGTTTTAGCAGTATTTATAAATAATTTATTTTCGCTCATCCAACGAAAAATAGTTTCGATACTATAATCAATTGTATTTTGCATGACGTACAGGAACTGTTTTTCACCACAAAAGAAAAAATAAATCATCTGCAAAAGCAAATGGAATACAAGACGATGTAAATTCAAAATTGGAGAAAAGATCGTTAATACAGATGTTCAATAATATAGGTCCGAGGACGGAACCTTGTGGAACACCACTCGTGACGGGTAAAAGCCTTGATACTTTATCTCCAATTGTGACGTATTGATATCTATTAGTAAGATATGAATATAAAAGATTACAAGAAGAAGACGAAATACCAAGATTTCGATGCAATTTCGAAATTAAAATTCCATAATCTATTTTATCAAGGGCTTTGGTAAGATCCAAAGATAAAAGAACATTTAGGTGACATTTACTCAAAGATTGCCTTATAGTTTCAGTCATTCCCAACAAAAGAGAAGTTGTATTTCTACCACATCTAAACCCATACTGTGCATCAGTAAAAAAAGAGACATTTTCAATATGAGACATGAGCTGATCCTTCAGTAGAATTTCTACCATTTTCGAAATAACAGGTAGAACAGAAATCGGACGTAAGTTATCAATCTCATCAGATTCGCCAACTTTTTTTATGGGAACCACCTTACCAACTTTCCAACCTAAAGGAAAGGTAGATGTAGTAATAATACTATTAACAAGATGTAAAATATAAATCCCTATATATGGAAATACTAGTTTTAAAAAATTAAGCGAAAGTCCATCACAACCAACAGCATTAGACTTTAGTGATTGTAAAGCAATGTTAATATCATTAAGATTAACGGCACGAAAAGAAAATCCTCCATCATTTGAAAAATCAAATATATTTGCATTAAATGCAGAATTACCTTGGTTTGAAGAAAAATAGTTATTTAAAGCATTCACATCAACATCCTCAACGCATGACTTATTCTTGCTCAAACCATGTGACCTAAGCTTGTTCCAAAGTTGCTTTGAGTTATTGTTATTTAAAAACTCGGCATGTGCTTTTCGCTTCGCATTTCTAATAACAGTTTTCGCATTATTTCTAAGGCGACAAAAGTTACTCCAGTCTTGATTTGTTTTATCACGTAGAAATAAACGATAAGAAGCATTTCTTATTGATAGTATATTAGATATTTCTTGAGTATTAAACCAGGAATTATCAAAAAACTTAGAGACTACGTCGTCTAAGTGGTACTGCACGATGCATTGCACATAAATAAGAAAACATCAAACTGGCCTGCTCATTGACATCAGCGGTACAAAATATCCTATTGAAATCACAAGAATCAAGAATATGACTTAGGAGTTGAAAGTCAACAGCATTATAATCATAATATTCAAAAAACTCCTCAACTGTCGGTACAATAATATCAAAAGAGATGTATATAAAAGAATGGCGCGAAGTACCAGGAATTTGAAGTTGGCCAGATACCAGTGTATTCATAGAGGGAGGCAATAAAAAGTAATCAATTAATGATGTAGAACCATATCTAACACTCAGATGAGTAGGCAAACAGTTATGGTGACACCTTATATTAAGTCTGGAACACATATCTCTGACAGAAGCTGATTTCATATTGTCAAACATGTTGTTATTAAAATCGCCACATATTATAATGTCATTGTACCTAGTCGTAAGATCAGTAATACTATTCTCGAATGCTTCCAAGTCACCATGAGGGTGATAGACTACACCTATAAGAATTTTTCTGCCTGAGAGCTGTATTTCAATAAATAAGGATTCAAAAGCTACACAAGATCTATCTCCTCTCCTATTAGGACGGTATTCGGCCTCTCTACAAACGACTTTAAACTTAATACTTTTCGAGACATATAAAGCAACACCACCACCAACAATTCCTTTACGATAATTTCTACAAATAACATAACCCGGAAGACCAACAGCATTTGAAGATATTTCATCTTTCAGCCAAGTTTCTGTTATACCAATTACATCAAACAAGTTACTGCCAAGTACACAATTCAACTCATCAAGCTTATTCAAAGTACATCCTAAAGCAAAGCTTTGAAGATTAATATGTCCGACATTCAACTTATTGCCACTATTACGCAATTGAGATTTAAGAAAAGTGTTGTCACTGACAACTGGTCCTAAATTATTATTCATGTAGGTTTGAAAGAAGAGAAAGTATAAAAATAGTAGGAAATACCTTTTTTTTTCAATGCATGATTTTTATTTATTGTATCTTCATATATGAACTAACAATAAGTATTCAAATCTTATATAGCGTCCATACCTGATAAAAATTTATCATGACAACTAACAAAACGTCGGCAGAGCCGTTGACAAATTTTTGTTAATTCAAGCATACATGCGAAGACGTTGTGGTTTTTTTATTATGATAAATCATAATTTCTTTGTAGTCGTGAAGAGAGTTTGTCACAATGCATGCAATATTTCACTTAATAGTTTTTAAAAAGCTTTTATTTAATAAAAACATCAATATTTTTCTTTATTTTTATATTTTTTTTCCTAAAAATTACATAAAAATTTTATATTTTGCATATAAATTTAAACGTCAAACGATTTGTTTACGTTTTTTATCAAGACAAATTTGTCTGAGCTGAAGCTTTGACAAAATTGTCAAGACACTGCAATAACACTAATAAATACAGTCTACACCTGATAAATTTTTCTCTTGATAACGATTTGACTTTTATCATGATAGAAATTTATCAGGTATAGACTCACTGTTAAATCTAAAAATATAATTAGGCCCGACCAGTGTCGGACATAAGCATAGTTATATATAATACATAAGTAGTGATAGTCAAAAGGAAAAAAATAAAAGTATTTTCAAGAAGTCCCATCTGGAGTGCTGTGAATAAGAGCCCTTGTGTCCCTCTTTTTTAGGCGGATGTGTCCAGTAAAGTTCAAAATATTACGGACAAGCGGATTAGGATGTGACTCGAGTTTTGTTAAATATTTGCCAGCGTATTTTGCAATTTCTTCAGTCACTAGTGGCATATTTAAATCACGATGTATATTTGAATTTTTTATATACCATGGAGCCAATGTTATTAACCGTAAAATTTTGTTTTGCCTTCGTTGGATTCTCTCGACATTAGAAGCTGAAGCAGTGCCCCATAACTGTATTCCGTAGCACCATATTGGTTTCAAAATCGACTTGTATATTAAAAGTTTACAATCTAGACTGAGTGTTGAATTTCTTCCAATCAGCCAATGTATCTGAGTTAATTTCAGTTTCATTTGTGTTAGCTTTGAGTCAATATGGGGCTTCCATGTAAGCCGTCGATCAAAGTGTATACCAAGGTATGTTACGTGTGAATGTTGAAGAAGAACTTGATTGTTGATTCGAATTGGCGAACAAGTATCTCTTCGCAGGGTAAATGTTACCTGGACACACTTTTGTTCGTTTACTTTGATTCTCCATAAATTTAACCATAGTTCCAGTTGTGTAATATGTTCTTGTAGATATCGGGAAGCCTCGTGAGGGGTTTCGTGCATACTAATGCAGGCTGTATCATCGGCAAACGTAGATGTATGGATATTGCTGCTCAAAGGCATATCACAAGTGTAAATCAAATACAAAACTGGCCCCAGTATGCTCCCCTGTGGCACACCGAATGATATAGATTCGGGCACACTCATGAAGTCTCCTTCCACAACCGTAAACTTCCGGGTAGTAATATAACTTTTTAATAGTTTCAGAAAATTTATTGGTAAATATGATTTCAATTTTAAAATAAGACCTTCATGCCACACTTTATCAAATGCCTGAGAAACGTCGATAAACAGCGCAGAACAATACTTCTTTTCTTCAAATGTTCTTATAAATTGAACCTATCTATGAGTTTGTTCGATAGTGCTATGCTGACTTCTAAAACCAAATTGATGGTCCGGTATGCACCCACTACTAACTAGAATTGGGCACAATTTTGTCATGAGCAGTTTTTCGAAAAGTTTTGACATTGTTGATAGCAGACTTATTGGCCTGTATGACTCAGTCTTGGTAAGGTCTTTGCCCGGCTTTGGAATCATTTTAACTTTGGCAAGTTTCCAGCTATTTGGATAATACTCCAATCGTAAAATGGCGTTAAAAATAAATAACAGTATTCTAATTGCAATAGAGGCAACTTCATCAGCATCTGGTTACTAATTCCATCAAAACCCGAAGCTTTCTTCGGGTTGAGTTCAGCAATTAGTTTTTGCACATCACGCGTCTTAAACTTTATTTGTTGAGGGGGTAGAGCGACTACATTTGGCAAATCAATTACACCAGTACATGTGTTTAGGGTAAATACGTATTTTAAATGGTCAGCAAATATGTTACCTTTTTCAGTATCGCTTCTTGCCCAACCTCCGGTAGATGTGCGCAGAGGTGGTTTAAACTCAACAGGTGTTCTAAGCTTTATAGCAGCGCGCCACAAAGAGTAATTAGAAGCTGGTGTGACATCAAGACCTTCCAAATAATTTTTAAGAGATGCAGTTTTTTCAAATGCAAGCAACTCTTGGAGTCGTTTAGTACACTCTTTAAATCTGATTTTAAGTTGGGGTGATCTGTGCTGTTGCCATTCTCTTCTAGCTCTTCTTTTTTCACACACGAGACGTTCAATATCCGTAGAATAAATTCTATTAACCCTAGTCTGCGGATGGGAGGTAGTGGCATGTTCAGCAGCCTGTTTAATATTTTCATTAAGGTTGGCAATGTTAGATTCAATATCATAAGGTGTTAGCGTAATATTTTCCGTGCAATGACTACTAAGATATTTTTTAAATCTCAGCCAATTAACACGATTTATCAAATTCGCATATGGCTAAGGTAAGTCAATTCTTAATGGACTACAAATTGTAACGATCGTGGGAGAGTGATCGGACGAGAGATCTAGAAAAGCTTCAATTTGAATTAAATGCCTAGAGATATTTTTCATGACGCCAAAATTTATAACATCCGGAATTTTATGTATGTCAGTAGGCCAATAAGTGGGCTCTCCACTCGAAATGACATCCAAGCCCATTTTGGAAATTGCATTGAACAACGCTCGACCACTGGGTGTAATAAGACGCGAACCCCAGAACGTATGTTTAGCATTATAGTCGCCAGCTGCTACGAAACAAGGGCCCAGAGATTTGTAAAAATCCTCATATTGATCCTCAGTAGTTGCGAATCTAGGAGGGGAGTAAATTGATGATATGACAAAATTAGTGCAAAAATTTTCGACACAAATATTCGTTGCTTGTAAATGTTCTTCACAAATGTTTTTAATAATATAATGCTTGAGTCTCGACTTTATTAAAATTGCTGATCCACCGCATGCTCTTCCTCTCGGGTCCTTTGAATCATATAAGGTGTAGCCATAAATTCTAAAAAGGCTTCTCGAAGTCAAATGAGTCTCAGAGACCAACATTATATCAATATTTTTTTCCGTGAGGAAGTGCTCAAGTTCATTTTTATGTTGGCGAATGCCGTTTGCGTTCCAAAAACATATTTTTAACGTGTTCATGGTTTGTTAACTAAAGCTTGAAGCAATGTATTCTGCATTCGCAGCATTTCTTGCATCATATTTGTTGTAAAATTATTTATAGTTTGCACCAGATTATCAATAGTAGCTTCAAGGCGATTGAAATTAAAGTTCGAGTTTGTATATGTTGAATTATTTGGTGGTGAAACATTTTGTGTATGAATAGAATTTGTCTTAGCAGCATCGGCATACGATACACGGGAACTACATAACTGGTTGGCTCACTTGCGCAATAGTGGCTGATAAAGCGTTTGCTGATTGGGCTGGGGCCAATTTAGGTGTTTGCCTCATAGTCTGTTTGACGAAAGAGTACACAGGACAACCTCTGTAGTTAGCGGTGTGATTACCTCCACAATTACTGCATTTTTTGTCACTTTGATCTTTTGGTTTATTGCAACTATCAGTGCCGTGTAACTCACCGCACACAACACAAACAGTAGGTAATTTGCAGTAAGTTTTAGTGTGGCCATATTCTTGAAAATTATGGCACTGTACGGTGTGAGGACTATTATGCAAGTTTGTTTTGTATGGATTATTTGAATTTTGTTTATTGCATAAGGAAACCGATACTGTTTTTTTTTTGCCCAACCTCCGGTAGATGTGCGCAGAGGTGGTTTAAACTCAACAGGTGTTCTAAGCTTTCTAGCAGCGCGCCATAAAGAGTAATTAGATGCTGGTGTGACATCAAGATTTTCCAGATAGTTTTTAAGAGATGCAGTTTTTTCATGTGCAAGCAGCTCTTGGAGTCGTTTAGTGCACTCTTTAAATCTAATTTTATTCTGGGGTGATCTGTGCTGATGCCATTCCCTTCTAGCTCTTCTTTTTTCACATACGAGACGTTCAATATCTGTAGAATATAGTCTATTAAACCCAGACTGCTGGTGGGAGGTAGTGGAATGTTTAGCTGCCTGCTTAATATATATTAGATTCAACATCATCAGGTGTACTTAGTGTAATGTTTTCCGTGCAATGACTACTAAGATATTTTTTGAATCGCAGCCAATTTACACGACTGGCCAAATTCACATATGAGTAAGGTAGAGCACTTCTCAGTGGGCTACATATTGTAACGATCATGGGAGAGTGATCGGACGATAGATCTAGGGAAGCTTCTACGTGAATTAATTCCCTAGAAATATTTTTTATGACGCCAAAATCTATAACATCCGGAATTTTATGTATGTCAGTAGGCCAATAAGTGGGCTCCCCACTCGAAATGATATCCAAGCCCATTTTGGAAATTGTATTGAACAACGCTCGACCTCTGGGCGTAATAAGACGCGAACCCCAGAACGTATGTTTAGCATTATAGTCGCCGGCTGCTACGAAACAAGGGCCCAGAGATTTGTAAAAATCATCATATTGATCCTCAGTAATTGCGAATCTAGGAGGAGAGTAAATTGATGATATGACAAAATTAGTGCAAAAATTTTCGACACAAATATTCGTTTCTTCTAAATGTTCTTCGCAGCATTTCTTGCATCATGCTAGTCATATTTGTTGTAAAATTGTCTATAGCTTGAAGCTACAAGGCGATTAAAATCAAAGCCCGAGTTTGTATTTGTTGAAGTATTTGGCCGTGAAACATTTTGTGTGGGAATAGAGCGGATATATCAGGTGTGTCGTTGTCATCTTGCAATATTTGAAAACGATTAGTGGAGGATGCGCTGTTATCCCTAGATACCTTTGAAGCAGATGCAATTTTAGTAGAATTTGGGCTTCGCCCGCGCTTTCCCACAATAATATATCGGTCCATTCCGACTTGGACCTTGGTTTTTGGGCTACTCATATTTACAGTGACTAATTGGGTAAGTGATGAATCGGATGATATCGCTGATTTAAATGACGAAGTAGTAGGCAACTGTAATGTTAACGAATCACTAGTTGACATTGGACAAAGCGAAGTTGATCGCTGGCGAAGAATTGGCTTAGCCGTTAAAAAAAGTCTATCATTAGGTTTTTTATTTATTTTGTTTAAATTAAAATCATCAGAACTCACAGTAAGTCTATTATCAGATTTTTTATTTTTATTGTTATCATTAAGATCATCAGAGCTCACAGTAAGATAGGCATTTCTACCGTTATAACTCACTTCACAATTATTTGTTTTTGAAGTACTCATATAGAGTATTCCTCAAGGGCACTTTGAGTTATTTTGTTTACGGTTGTTTTTGTTTTTTTGTTGTTTTAGTTATTACTGTGTATGTACAAAATATTAGCAAAGCAAAAAAGCTTGTTTATCAAAGTTAATGTACAACGAATACTATGTACTACAAATATTTTTTTCTATCTATTTAAACATCTTTGATATATATTATTTTGGTTTTCTAAGCGTTTTACTTTATGTATGATCGTATCATAATGTTTTTTTAAATCAGATTGTGAGTTATCGACACCCTTAACATCAGCACTAGCATACTTATTCGTCAACTCCTCAAACTTAGCTTCCATAGCTTTTAATCCAACTTCTAATTGTTCTTCCAGCAATCGTTTGCTTTCAAGGTACTTATTTTCTAAGTCTTTCCAATGAAGCAGTCAGAGCAGCAAACCCGTTTCTTAACTCCTCTTGAACGTTACAGTATTTAGGCATACGTGCGCAAGAATCACATATATACTTTAAAATTTTGTTGTTTAGGCATATATTAGACAGCTCAGTAGAAAAACTTGGTAGCACTATGTTGTGGTAAACGTGAAAATTTCTGCCATCTTGTGAAAAATAAATTAATTTAATCAAATAAACACTTTAATCTATGTTTTATCCAAATAAATTGTTGTCACATGTAGTTTTTTTTAACGTATAATCAGTGGCCATCAAAGTTTACAATATATAAATTAAATATAAACCACGATCAAGTAACCTAATTTTTTACACGTGTTTACTCTTGCATTGTCGTTCCTACAAAATTTCTATTACCGACATTAATTCTGTAAATCATATAACAAAAATGGTGTTCCCATGTGGTGTATGCATGCTAAACACAACTGGCACACGCTGTCTGCTTTGCAGATGTTGCAATAAGTGGTTCCACGCAGATTGCGAAGAAGTTTCTAAGGCCCTTTTCACCGCATTGGATAAAAATCGCAACATCGCATATACTTGCAAAGGGTGTATGGAAAACCCCCCTGATAACTCTGATACTGCATTCAGAAACGAATTACGTAATGAATTTGCCCATCTAAGAAGCTCAATCGATGCATTGAAGGCTGAACAGTCTGAATTAAAAAGTAAAGTTGATTCGGTTGTGAGTGAGGTTAGGGCTGAACTATTTAACAGTATAAAGGAATTTAAAGATGAATTGGCAAGCTGTAAATCGTTAGTTACTTCCAATGATACCGCTTATAAAAATAAATTTTATGAGCTCGAACTGCAAAATCATGCGCTTCAGCACCGTTTAAATAGAGCTGATATAGTTATTAGTGGCCTTCCTGCCGATTTAACAGATTTGAACGCAGTTGCACAATCTTTATGTCGACGTTTCCAAGTAGAGTTGGTAGCTGGCGATTTAATAAATACAATGTTTATAAAAAAAAGAAATGCCATCCTAATAAAATTTGATCAAATCGCCAAACGTGATAAAGTTATGTCCGGGTACTATAAACACAAAACACTAAAAGCTTGTGATATAATTGGTGGACCAGCAGGTACCCGAGTGTACTTAAATGATAATTATTCATCCCTTGCAAACAAGATGCTAAAATTTTGCTGGAAATTAAAAAATGATAAAAAAATAAACGGATATAGCATTATTAATCGAGAAATGCTCCAGGCAAAGATCAAATTGATAAATGGAAATACTAAAACTCTAAATTATCATGAATGTATCAGCCTCTTTCAAATGGATCCAATGTAAAACTGTTGCAGCGTGTTAGACACCTTATTTCTGTACTGGTACATTGTTTATAAGTATTAATATCTTATATCTAGTATTTTCTGAATTTTTCATTTTTTCTTTTTGTCTTGTCTAATTCACCCAAATAACATTTCTTTGGCCAGACAACATGCTTGTTCATAAGTCTTGTTATAAAAAAACGCATGTTACGGATTTTAATATTTTCCTTGTGTCTTATCAACGTTTATACTAAAGGTTATGATTTTTCTTAATTTAAATTCAAAGCTAGTATAAAAACTTGCAAATTATCATATTCTTTCTTCATATTTTTTTTTTTACTTTTGAAATTGTAAGAATCATAGATTTTTGTAAATAATCTTCCTTTATTTTATTATCAAGATGGCAAATCGATATATAAGTATAAAAAAGAAAATAAAAAAAAAACAAAATGAACTTGATCTCAATATTAGTTATGTTTTTAATTCCTCTCTTTTTTAGAAGTAAAACTACATACTGGCTCCCCTTAAAATATGTGTATTGTTTGATCCTCTATGGCACCTAATGATAATCTAGGTCCAATAGCCTGTGATAACTCCATCCTCAAGAATTGTCTTTCGTCTTCACCCGCTTTTTTGAACATTGCTCACATTAACGCTCAAAGCTTATGCCCTTCAATCTCAAGCACAAAGCTAGATGAATTCAAAGATGTTTTTCATGATTCTAATCTGGATATAATAGGAGTTACTGAAACCTGGTTTAAGCCTCACCTACTATCAGATTCTTTGGCCCTTAAGGGTTTCGACCTTGTAAGAAACGATCGTGTTAGGGATTCAGATAATAATGATGGCCCATTAAGGGCAGGGGGCGTATGCTTATACATATCTAACAAACTTCGTTATCGAATTGTCTTTCGTGGCAAACAATATGGTGTTTGTGAATCCCTTTTTATAGAAGTTTTTGGAAAAGATTGTTCGGTTCTAGTTGGTGTAGTTTATCTGCCCGGCGGGGATATAAATGCTTTTGAAAATATTCATACAAATCTTTTTGTTCGTTTTACCAATATTATCATAATGGGTGATTTCAATTACAATCTTTTTGATCAAGTCAAGTCGAACAATCTACGCAGTCTTATTTTTAGATGCGGACTTCATTGTGTACATAATTGTCTACCTACCCATTTATTTTTGCCTAATAATAGGACGTCCCTATTGGATTATTTTCTTTTAAGCCAGCCTTCCAATGTTGTTTATCATAATCAGCTGTACTATCCGTTCTTTTCCTCTTACCATAGCCTTATTTACATTTCAATCAGTTTTTCACCCCAAATAAGAAATACATATGTTGAATTTAAGGACTACAACCGCTCAAATTTTACCAGTTTAAATCAGTTTTTTATGGAATTTGATATATCTCCTATATATAATACAAACGATCCTGATTTACAACTATCAGTCTTGGATAATTTAGTGCATGGGCTGCATGATTTTGTTCCTACTGCCTTTATCCGATCTAACTCGAGTGATTGCTCATGGATGAATTCGAGAGACATATCTCAGGCTAGATGTCAACGGGATCGAGCTTATGCAGTGTACCTTAGTAATCGTACTGATATAAATTGGAAAAACTATTGTAAGCTAAGAAATAAAACAAAATCCATAATCAGAAAGGCCCGTCGAAAATTTGGTGAAAGTCTATTTGCAGGTAAAAATAATAGCCAGATATGGCGCGGTATACGCAGATTAGGCTGTAGTGGTTCTGATAATGCTAAACAAAATTATTTGGATGTGGAAGAGGTTGCTAGAACGTTTCTAAGTAATCTTAGCCCGAACATTATAGCACCCTTAGATTTTGATACCTGAATGCTCATTGTTCTTTCTCCTTTACTCCAGTAACCGAACACGATGTCTTTATTGCTTTAAATTCCATCAAATCAAATGCTACCGGTCATGATAAAATTCCCATTAAATTTATTAAAATAGTTTTTCCACTCATATCCAGTGCTCTTCTTCATATCATAAATACTATTTTTACCTGCTCCAAATTTCCGGTTGCTTGGAAACTTGGACGTGTCGTGCCTATCCCTAAAAATGGACGTTTCGACCTTGACAATTTAAGACCAATTAGTATTTTACCAGCAATGTCTAAAATTATCGAGAATATAATGAAGCTGCAAATACTAACTCATTGTGAGCGATTTTCACTGATTCATCAAAGTCAATATGCTTTCCAGCGAAATCTAAACACCACTTCTCTACTTCTCTCTCTCTCAGAATCCATTATAAAAAAATTGGATAAACGTGGAATTTGCACTTTAGTTTCTCTGGATCTTACAAAAGCTTTTGACCGAATAAATCATAATTTTCTTCTATACAAATTAAATAGATATTTCAATTTTTCCAAACCTGCGTGCAAATTAATACAATCCTACCTCTCTGATCGGTATCAATATGTCTCTTTAAACGGCTATGATTCTAGTATTGGTAGTGTCACTTCTGGTGTTCCCCAAGGCTCAGTTTTAGGTCCAATATTTTTTCTTATCTATCTTAATGATTGTGTCTCGTTTCTAAGTAACAATTTTTGTCAATCTTTCGTATTTGCTGATGATATTTTCTTATTGTTTACCGATGATGGTAATTTCAGGAATTTTGAGATTTGTTTGAACGACCATTTAAACTCCATATCCAATTGGATGCATACAAACTCCCTTCAGATAAATCCGCAAAAAACAAAAGCTTTAAACTTTTCTCTTTCAAATCGTTACCTACCTCCTCAACCGCGAGTTTTTATAAATGGACAGCCTATTGATTTCGTCGATAAGCTCAAATGTCTTGGCGTTATATTCGATAGTAAACTAAATTTTAATGACCACATAAATTCTATAGCAAACAAAAGTTGCCAGTTATTGAGGAGGCTTTACGCACTGAGAGCATTTACACCTAAGCACATCAGATTTCGGTTAGCTAATTCCCTCATTATGTCTCGTATCAACTATTGCCTCGAAGTTTTTTCTGGTACTTGGACATATAACATAAATATTATCAATGGTATTGTAAAAAAGATAATTCGCTATGTGTTTAATATCAGAATCGAGGAACACGGTCGTACTTATGAACTCATACCCCTATTCTTAAAATGCGAATTTAATGACTATTTAAGTTTACGACTGTTACTTCATTTTTACAAAATTATGAAATCCGGACGACCTTTATTACTTGCTAATGAATTTTCCTTTACTAACTCAACACGCAATACTCAAATCTCTGTTCCTATTGGACATCTTTCTATCTCTGATCGATCGTTTGTAAAAAGAATCCACCATGTATGGAGTTCACTTCCTAATGAGCTCAAACTCTTCTCTTATTCTTATCCAAATTATAGGAAGAAACTGCTCATTTATCTTAATGGTAATCGGTCTTAGCTGCTGATTATTCAACGCGTACTAGTTTTATTTGCCTCAGAAGGACATATTTTACTTTGTACTGATATAACTATTATATATAAAAAAAAAAAAAATTAATGAAATATGTTGTTATCCTTGGCTATGGGAAATCTCTTATTTGTTATCAACTCTTTTTAACCATATTTTTCATTCAATGCTCATATGGCTGGGGAGCCAAACCTAATCATAGCAAATATATATAAAAAATCTATTTATCTTTAAATGCTAAACTTATCTATGTATATAATACTAATTTATCCTTGTAAATTCTTACATAGTTACATTTTTTCTCCTTACAATACATCTTATATTGGCCATGAAGGCTTTCATTGTATTGATATTAATAAATAAATAAAATAAATAAATAAATAAAATTTGCACACGGAAGGTGGAAGTAGTTATTACAGTATGCACATCCTATGCTTTTTTGAATTTTTGTAACGTTTTTGCTACAATTAGGGCATTTACAAACATCAATATGCGGCGATATCTTAAAGACGTGTTAATTGAACAATCCCGTCTCTGTGAACAATGTATGTATAAAAAACAATAAAAAAGTTTCCAATTGGAATGGCTAAGAACACAGATGAAGACTTGTGCAGGATACAGCAGTAAATAGTAGACCAACTAGTAGTTCCAAAGTCAAATCGGAATAAGATTAAAATTTAATACATAATACTCCTTCGTAATCACCACGAAACAACACAGCAAAAATCAACTTATTATAATTCAGCCAAACAAAACCAATTCAGCAGTACTTCAATTCGAACTTCATTTAAAACTTTTAATATCCTTCAAAACATGTCTTTGATATTATAAAAACCACATTAAAATACAATTTTATAATTTATATCTTATTTTCTTTGCGATAAAAAAATTTTCCGTGCTTAATACATTTCGGCGTTGCCAGACCATCCCATATGTTTGACCTAGATACTAATTTACTCATTATTGCAGCAAAACTAATGCAATAATGTAGTTAAAACTTTTAAAACTAATACAATTTAATAAACGTTTTCATATGACATTTAAGTCGTTTGAAAACGTTTGCAACTGTTTTATAAAATATATTTATTTTACGTAAGATAGAATTTTCGTTTTCAAATGTTTTACAAAATTAGGACATAAATAAAATAGTTGGCGGCGACGCCTATTTTCCGAGCTATAGGGCTCTGAACTTTCTATAGAAAACTTCCGAAATCTAAAAAATAAAAAAATGAAGTAAAAAAACTAGCTTCGACCGTTATTTCTGGAGTTATTGGCGTTTAAATATTTCATATATGATTGTGATTTCTCTTTGCATTTCTGAATGTGATGGGTCACAATTTGAACCAATTAAGAGCTGTGCAGAAAATCATTAAATGAATGCGTTATACTTCGCTTTTTTCAACTGACATCCAAATTGAAATACATCGTTTGTTACGAGTTCGGTTACATTCAGTACGTGTCCGTCAACGCAAGTACAAAATTTGGTAAACTTTTAACTTTTTGCGTACGTTAAGTAGCTTGATAGATATTGGTTGGTTTTTTAGTATGTTCTGATTTAAATTTTTGTGTTTTGTGGCAGCAAAAATAAAATTAAACAAAAGAAATAAACATTTAAGAAATTTATTAATCGACATATTGTCAAAAGTATTTTAATTTGAAATTTATTTGCTGGTGGTTCAGCGATGTCTATATGCATTTCATTGTTGCTGTAACAAATCGTCAGTAGACTTCAACCACAAATCTTGAACAGTCACAAACCTCTTATCTTATGTACAGACTTTCAAAAACTATTTAAGAATTCACAAATAATAATATTTTTGAAAATCACAAAAGAAAAATAAGCATAGTAGGCTTAGAAACTTATACAAAACCCAGCAAATAATTTATATTCGATATGAATCTATTCTATTTTTCTACACCTTTATACAATTAGAAATCCTTTGGATAACAATAAAAGTAATTATAAGGCAAAATGAAAAATAAAATCTCAATTTAACATTTAAGAAATTTATTAATCGACATATTGTCAAAAGTATTTGACAATAATTAATGCCTTATAATTACTTTTATTGTTATCCAAAGGATTTCTAATTGTATAAAGGTGTAGAAAAATAGAATAGATTCATATCGAATATAAATTATTTGCTGGGTTTTGTATAAGTTTCTAAGCCTACTATGCTTATTTTTCTTTTGTGATTTTCAAAAATATTATTATTATTATGAATTCTCAAATAGTTTTTGAAAGTCTGTACATAAGATAAGAGGTTTGTGACTGTTCAAGATTTGTGGTTGAAGTCTACTGACGATTTGTTACAGCAACAATGAAATGCATATAGACATCGCTGAACCACCAGCAAATAAATTTCAAATCAAAAGAAATAAATACAAAAAGTTGAAATTAATAAATAAAATGGAGATTCGACCTATAGGAGGTAAATAAATATATATTCCAATGTTTTGGAAATACAATATAATAAGTCCCAGTCCAGACTTGCAATTTTTGTTGCAGCAACTTTTGATTTTTTATGAAAAAGAGCGAGAGAGGAATACAAAAAGTATATATTTCTATTTCAACACTCTCACACATATTCAAGAATTGCTGCAACAAAAATTGCAAGTCTGGACAGGCACTAAAATTCATAAATTCAATAACTACAATTAATACAATTCAATAGGATATGGGCATTTCCTCCGAAGAGTCAACCAGGATGGAAAAATTAAATGTTGATAATCATCGTGTTTTACTGTTTATAATTATAAAAAACAACCTATATTTTTATAAAAGGATAGTTTCATAGCATATCTCAGCTCTTTTACTTGAGGAAATTGGACTGGAAACTGGAAAATTTTATATTTTCTTTTTAAGCTACTTCTAAAGACATTTTTATATTTAATTATTTTACATGCAAAAAATATGTTATGGTTGCGCTATTTCTTCAAAACGTCTTTGTTATAATCAATTAAGAAGAGGAAAGTGTAAGGTGAACAAAAAAAGTTCGATTAGCTGTTAATTTTTACTTTGTTTCTTATCTATGTTTTAATCGTACGTTCGCGACCGAAAACCTCATTTTATTGTAATTGCTTTGCAATAAACGTCAACATGTGCCAGATATATCACATTTTAAATAAGTTCTGTGTCACTAATTTGCAAATCAAAAAAAAAATTCTGTGATAGCTAAAAGTTTTTTTAGTTGCAAAATTTCGTACGTTCGCGACCGTAAGTAAATTTTTTCATAAACAATGCATTTATTTACTAGAAAAATTTAATGATATGCCGAATATTCCAGATACCAGAATGATGCATTCTGTTTTCTGTAATGAGGACTTTAAATTAAGCACCAGTGTTGCCGTTTTTTTTTTAGAGATTATCCCCAATTTTAGATTTTTATCCCCAAAAATCCCCAAATTGAGTTTTTTTGGTTCAAAATTTTTCTTTTGTGAAAAAATTTAATTTTTTTAATTTTATTTAAAAAATAATGACAAAAATAACAGATTTATTCAATAAAATGCATTTATATGGATAGCTATATTTACATTCATTTTAATTTAATTTGTACTTGCTTAAAACTTGTAAAGAAAAAATACTCATAAGTAGTTTAGTATACACAAGTACAAACATTTTTTTAACCAAAGTTAACCATTTCCAAAACTTTAGATTCGAAATCTTCTGATTCATCAGCCTCAAACTTTCTTGTACATAGTATGTACTTGTATTAAAAAGCTTTATTTTACCATTTCAGCAGAAGAATTAAACTTGTCACAACAAATTGAACTATTTTTATTCTAAGAAGTGCTTCCAACAAGTCGTATTACATTTTGTTACGTATTTTTTTTTGCTAGTGTTCATTATTGGTTAATCTGCCTTGATACTTCTTCTTTATTGGAAAACATTCACTATGATTAGCAACACATATTTTCAGACTTGCCAGACGCATACTTCTTAGTTCAAAAATCATTCTTGTTACCATCAGTTAGAAAAATAAATCTCCAAAAATCCCCTAAAATTTGGTTATCATCCCCAAAAAATCCACAGATCCCCAATACGAAATTGTAATCCCCTAAAATTTGGTTATCATCCCCAAAAAATCCACAGATCCCCAATATGAAATTGTAATCCCCATTCACGAAAAAATCCCCAATTTGGGGACAAATCCCCTATAGTGGCAACACTGTTAAGCATAGCTCTAACGGCCTATTCAATAAAAATATCATAAATTTTGTTAAAATTTCATTTCATTTCATAAATATAAAAAAACCAAGAATATATCTAGAGAAGATGTGATATCTTCTAAGCAGCTAAACCGATTGTCTTAAAACGTAGCTAAGAATCCTTTCGACCAAGTCACCTTTCAAACAGAAAAAACTAAATCAAAATCGGTGCAGCCGTTTGGTCTGTACGTGGACTCAGAGAGAGACACACAATACAAACTTATAACACCCCTATTTTGGTTGGAGGTTATAAATAGTCTATTTTTTGTTATAAGTGTTACTACACACTATAAATTGAGTATTGTTTTTTTTTTGTTCCTGAGTTCTCGTTGTACCTTCATAGTGAACAGACGTATTAGCGGAATTTTTTTACATACATACTAAATAAAAAAAACCATACAAAAAAATATTTGTAGTACATAATATTCGTTGTACATTAACTTTTTTTGCTTTGCTAATATTTTTTACATAGACAGTAATAACTAAAACAAAAATAAAACAAAAACAACCGTAAACAAAATAACTCAAAGTGCCCTTGAGGAATACACTAACAAAGTGCCCTTGAGGAATACTCTATATGAGTACCTCAAAAACAAATAATTGTGAGGGAGTGATAACGGCAGAAATGCCTATCTTACTGTGAGCTCTGATCATCTTAATGATAACAATAAAAATAAAAAATCTGATGACAGACTTACTGTGAGTTCTGATGCTTTTAATATAAACAAAATAAATAAAAAACCTGATGACAAGACTTTTTTTAACGGCTAAGCCAATTTTTCGTCAGCGATCAACTTCGCTTTGTCCAATGCCAACTAGTGATTTGTTAACATTACAGTTGCCTACTACTTCGTCATTTAAATCAGCGATATCATCCGATTCAGGATCGTGTTCACCACTTACCCAAATTGTTAATATAAATAAGAGTAGCCCAAAAACCAAGGTCCAAGTCGGAATGGACCGATATATTATTGTGGGAAAGCGCGGGCGAAGCCCAAATTCTACTAAAATTGCATCTGCTTCAAAGGTATCTAGGGATAACAGCGCATCCTCCACTAATCGTTTTCAAATATTGCAAGATGACAACGACACACCTGATATATCCGCGAACAAAACCTCCAAGCCGCCACCAATCTATTTGAG
The DNA here is from genome assembly GCA_944452675.1 of Tachina lurida. NCBI lineage: Eukaryota > Metazoa > Arthropoda > Insecta > Diptera > Tachinidae > Tachina > Tachina lurida. The sequence goes on from OX101754.1 coordinate 73,877,051, forward strand.
AGAAAAAAATCAAACGCTCTTATTAAGAAATTAATTTCGGTCATTGGTGAGAACAAATTTCACATTGTTCCAATAAAACGTGGCAATATCGATGAAACGAAAATTCAAATTTATGACGAAACAGATTTCCGCAAAATGGTTTCTGAATTTGAAAAAAATAAAACAAGTTTCTACACATACCAGGAGGCTTATTCTGTATTGCGATGCGAAAGTCAATGCGACTCGAAAACATGCAAATGCGAACACTTCCTATTCTGTGTTACGATGTTCGCAAAGTTCTTTTTTTATTCGCATTTAAAATGCGAAAAGGTGGCAAGTCGGTATTCTGTATTGCGAAAACAAATGTCAGATACATACGAAAATCGCAAAATATATTCGACGGCAAAACAGCATTCGCAAAGCACAAAAATGTAAGTGAAAAATAATAATTTTGTTTATTTATTCTTAAATTAATTGTTAAAATTATTCAGGGAAACAAGCAACAAGACCACCAAATCGCACCAATTTGAAATAATGGTGGAATTTATGATGAAATACAACCAAAATAATTTTATAAAGCTGGAATAGAAATATTTTGCATAATTAATTGTTTTCAATGCTTCAAGATAAATTACCGATTTGCTTCTAAGCAATCTTATTTGCACCCTTTCATTTTGGTCATGCGCCGCTTCATCATCAAACCACAAAACATATTCTGTGATCAAACTATAGTGCCACAGGATCCATTTTTGGTAAATTGCACAAATATTATATAAATTAATGTTATTTTGTAAGCACAATCACAAATTTCTTTTTCTTTTGTAAATTTAACTTTGACGTTTATTTTAGACCAGCGTTGTTATTTCTGCCCAGCGTTGTTATTTTTGACCGGAGTTGCCACGATTTAAAATAAAACTCGAATGCGATTACGAAGGCCGTATAGAATACCAATTTTCTTTCGCATCGCATTTCATTTGCGCATCGCATTTATTTTCGCATCGCAATTCAGAATAAGCCTCCAGCTTAAGAGTGCTAAAGGCCTGCAGATCGTAGTGAAGGGCATAGATTCTTATGTTGTTCCCGAAGACGAGTACCGTCCTCCAGGGATACAAGGTAAAAAATGTTTCCAATATAATAAATAGGGAGAAGATCCCCCAGCCTCTATTTCGCGTTGAACTTGAGCCGAATGATATAAAATTGAGAAAAAATGAGACGCACCCAATTTATAATTTAAAATATCTTTTATACCGAAAAATAACAGTTGAAGAACCACACAAGCGTTCTGGACCCGTACAGTGCCATAATTGTCAAGAATATGGCCACACTAAAACTTACTGCAAATTACCTACAGTTTGTGTTATTTGCGGTGAATTGCACGGTACTGCTAGTTGTACTAAACCAAAAGATCAAGCAGAAAAAAATGCAGTAATTGTGGAGGTAATCACACCGCTAACTATAGAAGATGTCCTGTATATTCTTTCGTTAAAAAGACTATGGGGCAAAAACCTAAAGTAGCTCCAGCACAAACAGCAAACACTTACTCCGCCACTCTTGCCCAAGTGAGCCAAACAGTTAATTCACGTGTATCGTATGCCGATGCTGCTAAGACAAGCTCTATTCCCACACAAAATGTTTCACGGCCAAATACTTCAACAAATACAAACTCGGGCTTTGATTTTAATCGCCTTGAAGCTACTATTGAAAATCTGGTGCAAACTATAAACAATTTTACAACAAATATGACTAGCATGATGCAAGAAATGCTGCGAATGCAGAATACATTGCTTCAAGCTTTAGTTAACAAACCATGAACACGTTAAAAATATGTTTCTGGAACGCAAACGGCATTCGCCAACATAAAAATGAACTTGAGCACTTCCTCACGGAAAAAAATATTGATATAATGTTGGTCTCTGAGACTCATTTGACTTCGAGAAGCCTTTTTAAAATTTATGGCTACACCTTATATGATTCAAAGGATCCGAGAGGAAGAGCTTGCGGTGGATCAGCAATTTTAATAAAGTCAAGACTCAAGCATTATATTATTGACAACATTTGTGAAGAACATTTACAAGCAACTAATATTTGTGTCGAAAAATTTTGCACTAATTTTGTCATATCATCAATTTACTCCCCTCCTAGATTCGCAATTACTGAGGATCAATACGAGGATTTTTACAAATCTCTGGGCCCTTGTTTCGTAGCAGCTGGCGACTATAATGCTAAACATACGTTCTGGGGTTCGCGTCTTATTACACCCAGAGGTCGAGCGTTGTTCAATACAATTTCCAAAATGGGCTTGGATGTCATTTCGAGTGGGGAGCCCACTTATTGGCCTACTGACATACATAAAATTCCGGATGTAATAGATTTTGGCGTTATGAAAAATATCTCTAGGGATTTAATTCAAATTGAAGCTTCTCTAGATCTCTCGTCCGATCACTCTCCCACGATCGTTGTAATTTGTAGCCCATTAAGAAGTGACTTACCTCACCCATATTCGAATTTGATAAATCGTGTTAATTGGCTTGGATTCCAAAAATATCCTAGTGGTCATTGCACGGAAAATATAACGCTAAGAACACCTGGATGATATTGAATCTAACATTGCCAACCTTAATGAAAATATTAAACAGGCTGCTGAACATGCCACTACCTCCCATCCGCAGACTGGATTTAATAAAATTTATTCTACCGATATTGAACGTGTCGTGTGTGAAAAAAGAAGAGCTAGAAGGGAATGGCAACAGCACAGATCAAACCAACTTAAAATCAGATTTAAAGAGTGTACTAAACGACTCCAAGAGTTGCTTGCATTTGAAAAAACTGAATCTCTTAAAAATTATTTGGAAGGTCTTAATGTCACACCAGCATCTAATTACTCTTTGTGGCGCGCTGCTAGAAAGCTTTTAAAAAACCAGTTGAGTTTAAACCACCTCTGCGCACATCTACCGGAGGTTAGGCAAGAAGCAATACTGAAAAAGGTAAAATATTTGGTGAGCATTTAAAATCCGTATTTACCCCTAACACATGTACTGGTGTTATTGATTTGCCGAATGTAGTTGCGCTACCCCCTCGACCCATAAAATTTAGAACGCGTGATGTACAAAAACTAATTGCTGAACTTAACCCGAAAAAAGCTCCGGGTATTGATGGAATTAGTAACCAGATGCTAATAAAGTTGCCTCGTATTGCAAGTAGAATCCTGTTATATATTTTTAACGCATTTTACGACTGGAGTATTATCCACACAGCTGGAAGCTTGCCGAGGTCAAAATGATTCCAAAGCCGAGCAAAGACCTTACCAAGGCTGAGTCATACAGGCCAATAAGTCTGCTATCAACAATGTCAAAACTTTTCGAAAAACGGCTCATGACAAAATTGTCCCCAATTCTAGTTAGTAGTTGGTGCATACCGGACCATCAATTTGGTTTTAGAAGTCAGCATAGCACCATCGAACTAACTCATAGATTGGTTCAATTTATAAGAAGAACATTTGAAGAAAAGAAGTATTGTTCTGCGCTGTTTATCGACGTTTCTCAGGCATTTGATAAAGTGTGGCATGAAGGTCTTATTTTAAAATTGAAATCATATTTACCAATAAATTTTCTGAAACTATTAGAAAGTTATATTACTACCCGGAAGTTTACGGTTGTGGAAGGAGACTTCATGAGTGTGCCCGAATCTATATCATCCGGTGTGCCACAGGGGAGCATACTGGGGCCAGTTTTGTATTTGATTTACACTTGTGATATGCCTTTGAGCACCAATATCCATATATCTACGTTTGCCGATGATACAGCCTGCCTTAGTATGCACGAAAACCCTCACGAGGCTTCCCGATATCTACAAGAACATATTACACAACTGGAACTATGGTTAAATTTATGGAGAATCAAAGTAAACGAGCAAAAGTGTGTTCAAGTAACATATTGTTACGGAAATGGCCGTCGACAAGATTAATGCATCATTATGCAAATAAATTCCAACAGGGTTAATAGTGCGAAAATATTCCTACAGGGCAATTAAAGAAGCATCTGGAATAATAACAAAGAAACATCCAGAAGAAGTAAACGTACACACGTACATACATACATGCAAGCACTATAACAAATAACTACCCTCTAGTCAACCTAGAACCATATGTCTCTATGTCAACACTCTTTTCTCTAGCGACAATTGCACTAGTTGAAATGTCGACAATTTTCCTTTTATGCGCGAGTAGAGATACGTTAGAGACAACAGTTCCAATGTATTTCTGTTGATATTGCCAATGAACGCGTCAATAGTTTGTTTTTCTTTTTTATTATGCTATGCAATAATGTTAAAAACTTACGTACATATGTATGTAGGTATGTATGTATTTAAGTTTGTTGGCCCAACCCTTATTAAATTGTAGACGAGGGTCACTAAAATGTACTAGTGATTCTTTAGTTCAAATGTCTCCATATGGTCGTAAATGAATAGTGCTAAAGTCTACTGGTAGATTTTCAATGACAACATTATGTTATATGTCAATAGGCAATTACATTGGCTGCGGTACACCTATTCAGTTGTACTATTGACAATGTCATTAGTAAATCACTACAATTTTACTATTACATGGAGCGAGGAAATATCGATATTGTAGACTGGAGCCCCTAAAATTTACTAGTGAATCTTTGGTTCCAATGTCTCCATGTGGTCCCAAAAGAACTACTTAGTCAGTATTGCTACAGTCTAGTGGTGGATTTTCAATGACAAGCTAATGTTAAATGTCAATAGATAATTACATTGGCTGGGATACACCTGGTCAGTAGTACTACTGACAATGTCACTAGTAAATCACTACAATTTCACAATTCGCATTTTCTGCAGGGTATATACGCATGCCTAGTACATACATACGTGATTAAACGTAAACAACCAACAACAACTACAAGCTTCTGCTTGTTGTGAAGATAGACATAGCTACATGCATACATACATACATGCCTGGCAATTCCAACGAAAGGTAGAAATAAGTAAACAACCACTTAATGATGTATGCATATACACACGTATGTACATAGTTACCACAAGAACTTAATTACGCGCTTTATAAACAACATTGAAGATAATGATGATTAGGTCTAGACTTTGCATGAAAATTCTAGTGGTTGTTGTGCGAAGTATAAAAAGGGGTTGACGCATCCAACAGCAGTTCAGTTGTGATTAAGAGTTCAGTCGCGATCAAAAGTTAGTTGGGAATAAGTCAGTTGCGGAGAAGCTCAGTTGCGAATAAGTGCAGTTGCTAATAAGAAGTCTGTTGTTAATCAAGTGAGTTGACAATTAAGTTGTGCGCAGTCCGTGATTTGTGATACAACAGTGAGTTGATATTTGCGTCTGTGCTTTACAATACGTGAGTTGGAAATTGAAGAGACTATAGTACAGTCTATAGTGACAGTTAGAGTCTGTCGTGATTTGAGATTATTGTGGAGTCCCTTGAGTAAAGAGTAAGGGAGCAGTGGAAGCTGATAAACGTGTGTAAGTGAAGCCAGCGAGTCCTGATTAGTGTATCAACTGTGAGAGTCTGCCATAGAGTTGTTATTGGTGTATCAACTGGAAGTGTCGGCAGAGAGAGTCTTGTGTGTGACGTGCAACAGAGAAATAAGAATTGTGTCAACACTAGCGCAGCCAGTGGTCTAAGACGTGTATATACAACAGCGTGGAAGGCGTAGTGGTAACCAGTGTGGTAAATTGAAGTAATCTTTGTATTTGTATTTAAGCTCTTGAATTGAATTTAGATTAGTGTATTTATTGATTAATAAAGAGTGTATCATTCTTAACCCTAATTAGTACACTGGGGTCTTTTATTTATTGCAAATCTACGAATCTACGGAAAAGCGTTTTTAACAGAGAATAAAAACGAAACATTTGGTGTCAGAAGTGGGATTTGCAAATAAAAGCGGCACGTTTAAAAAAAAAAGGTTAAACGTAAAGTAAGAGTGATACGAAAAGGAGAACCTCACACGTTTGAAAAGATTAAACGTGAATAAAACCACATACGTTTGAGAAGGTTAAACGTAGGAGCAATTGGTTTTGAGGAAAATGAAATATCAAGAGCTTAATGTGGAGCAACTCAAGGAAGAGTTGAGTAAGCGGAAACTGTCGACAACTGGTGACAAGGTACAGCTACAGGAGCGACTACTGCAAGATTTCCAGCGGCGCAACATCGACATAGAAAGTTATGAGTTCGATGAATTTGAGGTATGTACTCGTGCATCAGCAAACAGTACAGACATCAGCGCAATGCTAGCCGCAATGATGGAAAAAATGGAGACAAACAACGAAAAACTTCTAGCGCAAATGAATGAGAAGTTTCAAGAGTCTTCTAGGGCTAACAGTGAGAAAATGGAAATTTGGTTTGATAAAATGGATGCGAGATTTGTAGAAATGTCTGAGTCCATAAACAAAAGGGCACATGGTGAAGAAATGCAAGTCAGTAAATCGGACGAAGAGTTGTTTGACTTGGGAAACAGTGTCAACGAAGACATTTCTGGCACAAAGGAACACGCTGACGAAAAACTGAAGACAGAAGATGAAATCAACAGTGGTCAGTGTCAACAAGTTGGACGTGAGAAAAATTTGCCAGAAGTTTCCAGCACAGTAGGGGACGTTTTTTACTTAGATGATAGCCAAGCTGTTTGTGACACGGCGGAATTAGCTATTGCAGAAATGGACTCATTTGCTCAGGGTAAAGAAACTGCTACAGTATACGAAGTACGCAGCAGAAAAGCAGTAAGGAAGAAAAATACAACTTTTATACAGAGCCTCAAGCGTGTGGTAAGGCCAACTCTAGTCGAGGGACAATCTAGAGTCGGAGCCAAAGGCCATAAATGTGGAATGGTAAGGCAAGCTCTAGCCAAGGGAAGAGGCAGAATCGGAGCCAAGGGCCATAAATGTGGAATGGTAAGGCAAGCTCTAGTTGAGAGACCAAATAGAGTCAGAGCCAAATACCACAAATGTGGAAGAAGTTGTCACCTAAAGCGCAAACCAAGGCAAGCTGTAGAGGAAATACGAAGCAGATTCAGTACCAAGGGTTGCAAATGTCAAAGAAGGTTTCATCTCCAGCATATGGCAAGGCAAGCTGTAGTGGAAATACGAAGCAGAGTCAGTACCAAGGGCCGCAAATGTCAACAAAGTAGTAATCTCCAGCGCATAGTAACACAAGTGCCAGTTGAAAGCCGAGGCAGAGCCAGAACTAAAGCCAACAAATATGGAAGAGGTAGTCGTCTCCAACGTAACTACAAGGCGTATAGAAAACGAAGAAAAAGAAAGGCGATGATGTGCCTATTCGGGACGAATAGGCTTAAGTGGGCGGCAGTGTTACGGAAATGGCCGTCGACAAGATTAATGCATCATTATGCAAATAACTTCCAACAGGGTTAATAGTGCGAAAATATTCCTACAGGGCAATTAAAGAAGTATCTGGAATAATAACAAAGAAACATCCAGAAGAAGTAAACGTACACACGTACATACATACATGCAAGCACTATAACAAATAACTATATACGCATGCCTAGTACATACATACGTGATTAAACGTAAACAACCAACAACAACTACAAGCTTCTGCTTGTTGTGAAGATAGACATAGCTACATGCATACATACATACATGCGTGGCAATTCCAACGAAAGGTAGAAATAAGTAAACAACCACTTAATGATGTATGCATATACACACGTATGTACATAGTTACCACAAGAACTTAATTACGCGCTTTATAAACAACATTGAAGATAATGATGATTAGGTCTAGACTTTGCATGAAAATTCTAGTGGTTGTTGTGCGAAGTATAAAAAGGGGTTGACGCATCCAACAGCAGTTCAGTTGTGATTAAGAGTTCAGTCGCGATCAAAAGTTAGTTGGGAATAAGTCAGTTGCGGAGAAGCTCAGTTGCGAATAAGTGCAGTTGCTAATAAGAAGTCTGTTGTTAATCAAGTGAGTTGACAATTAAGTTTTGCGCAGTCCGTGATTTGTGATACAACAGTGAGTTGATATTTGCGTCTGTGCTTTACAATACGTGAGTTGGAAATTGAAGAGACTATAGTACAGTCTATAGTGACAGTTAGAGTCTGTCGTGATTTGAGATTATTGTGGAGTCCCTTGAGTAAAGAGTAAGGGAGCAGTGGAAGCTGATAAACGTGTGTAAGTGAAGCCAGCGAGTCCTGATTAGTGTATCAACTGTGAGAGTCTGCCATAGAGTTGTTATTGGTGTATCAACTGGAAGTGTCGGCAGAGAGAGTCTTGTGTGTGACGTGCAACAGAGAAATAAGAATTGTGTCAACACTAGCGCAGCCAGTGGTCTAAGACGTGTATATACAACAGCGTGGAAGGCGTAGTGGTAACCAGTGTGGTAAATTGAAGTAATCTTTGTATTTGTATTTAAGCTCTTGAATTGAATTTAGATTAGTGTATTTATTGATTAATAAAGAGTGTATCATTCTTAACCCTAATTAGTACACTGGGGTCTTTTATTTATTGCAAATCTACGAATCTACGGAAAAGCGTTTTTAACAGAGAATTAAAAACGTAACAATATACATTACGAAGAGATACTTGTTCACCCATTCGGATTAAAAATCAAGTTGTCCCTCAACATACTCATGTGAAATATCTTGGTATACACCTTGATCGACGGATTACTTGGAAACACCACATTGACTCGTCAGCTAACCCAAATGAAACTAAAATTAACTCAGGTACATTGGCTGATTGGTAGAAATTCAACCCTCAGTCTAGATTGCAAACTTTTAATATTCAAGTCGATTTTGAAACCAATATGGTGCTACGGAATACAGTTATGGGACACTGCTTCAGCATCCAATATAGAGAGAATCCAACGAAGGCAAAAAAAAAATTTTAAGACTAATAACATCGGCTCCATGGTACATTAAAAATTCAAATATACATCGTGATTTAAATATGCCACTAGTGACTGAAGAAATTGCAAAATACGCAGGCAAATACATAACAAAACTCGAGACCCATCCTAATCCCCTTGCTCGTAATATCTTGAATTTTACTGGACACATCCGCTTAAAAAAGAGGGACACAAGGGCTCTAATACTCAACACTCTAGAATAAACTGCTTGAATATACTTTTGTTTTTGCTTATCACGACTTACTTTACGAAGAGATACTTGTTCCCCCATTCGGATTAACAATCAAGTTGTTTCTCAACATTCACATGTGAAATATCTTGGTATACACCTTGATCGACGACGTACATGGAAACACCACATTGATTCTAAGTTAACTCAAATGAAACTTAAATTAACTCAGGTACATTGGCTGATTGGTCGAAATTCAACACTTAGCCTAGACTGTAAACTTTTAATATACAAGTCGCTTTTAAAGCCAATATGGTGCTACGGAATTCAACTATGGGGCACTGCTTCAGCTTCAAATGTAGAGAAAATTCAACGCAGGCAAAATAAAATTTTACGCATGATAACATCGGCTCCATGGTACATCAAAAATTCAAATATACATCGTGATTTGAATATGCCACTAGTGACTGAAGAAATTGCAAAATACGCTGGCAAATATTTAACAAAACTCGAGTCACATCCTAATCCGCTTGCCCGTAATATTTTGAACTTTACTGGACACATCCGCCTAAAAAAGAGGGACACAATGGCTCTTATTCACAGCACTCCAGATGGGACTTCTTGAAAATACTTTTATTTTTTTTCCTTTTGATTATCACTACTTACATATGTATTATATATAACTACTACTAAGCTTATGTCCGACATTGGTCGGGCCTAATTATATTTTTTAGATTTAAGATTTGAATACTTATTGTTAGTTCATATATGAAGATACAATAAATAAAAATCATGCATAAAAAAAAAAAAAAAATATAAAAATGTCTTCTTTGAATAAATTCATGTTTATTTTTTTACATATTAAATAGGAGAAGTCTTAACTACAAATATTTTAATTAAAATTTAAAAACAAAAAATTATTTTATGAAATTTTTAAAAAATAATGAAAAATTCGCTTATTTATCAGGTCACAAAAGTATTTTGCTTTGTGAATTTTTTACACAGATTTTTCTTTATTAAAGCAGCGTATTATGTTTTAATGTTTTGTGTGATATTCATTGTTAGATATGACCACTTGCAGACGTCCTAGACGTACTTTTTTTATAAATTTCTTCTTCCAATACTCGTCCTAAGCATACTTTTGATAAAATGCTATTTTCCCGGATTTTTTTTCCAAATAAGCCCTAAGTTTTTCAATAGGACTCATGTCGAGAGATTGTGGTTTTATTGGCAGATGTTTGGTATTATAAAATAGCCATAATTTAATGTCCAGGGATATATGTTTTAGGTCGTTGTCATGTTGAAAGTAATACTCATTGATATATTGATCCATTTGTTCAGCACTGGCATGTATGTTTTCTCCAATAATGGACAACTATAGATGTTTATCCATTGTGCTTTATATAAACACCAACTTTCCTACTCCTAAAGCCGACGTACAGCCACACACCATGAGAGAACCACCACTATGTTTTACTGTTGGCCTTATATTCTTAATAATTAGTGATTTATTTGGCTTGCACCGCACCATAAGCTGTCTATCTGACCCAAAAATTATAAATTTACTTTCGTTGCTAAATATGTTCGTGTTCCCGAAATTAGAAGTCTGAAATTTATGTAGTTCAGCATATAACTAACGCTTCTATCTATTAACTTCCGAAATCAAAGTTTTTTTCTAGCTACGCTGCCGTTAGTATTGTTGGTTTTTAGAACTTTACGGATTGACTTGCCACTTAGGTGTGTCCGTAGTATGCTCGTGGAGTCCCCTTTAGCATTTCTTTAAGATTTGGAACATATAAATGGTGGTTTTTTATATTTTTTTTAATAGTTTTTCTTGCGTTTCTCACCGTTAACAACTTTCCTCGACTTTTTCGTGGAATATTTTCAATATATCTGCGCTTTTTTGCACCTTTAAAAGTATTTTCTCTTGTTTGTCTACATCGACTAAACATATCACAAACATATTGGATTGATTTGTTCTATTATACAGATATAGAACGATCTTATTCGCAGATCAATTTAATTCCTTTACTTTAGGCATTTTTTTAAACAAAAACTTCACGTGTTGCACTCAATAAAAAAAGATTTTAACCAATTATGAAAAAAAGCATAACAATTACTATAACAAACGAATAGCAAAAAAAAAAAACACATGTAACAACACATATATTTGAGAAATAACGGGAACGCTTAAAGAAGCAAAATACTTTTGTGATGTTGAAATTGCGTAGTTGATACAAGAAAAGGCAAAAAAAGTATAACAATTAAATTAAAAGTAGTTGTTTTTTTGTATTTTCCATTCTATAGGATTTGCTTTCTCAGTTAGAAAAGAAATAAATTTAACATGTTGCCTAAATTTTCTATTTTTAATAAATTTATTTAACTTTTTTGCGTAAAGAACGTAGGCAAAATATTTCTGAGAGTAACTGTATGTCCGACACTGGTCGGGCCTAATTAATTATATTTAGATTTAAGATTTGAATACTTATTGTTAGTTCATATTTGAAGATTCAATAAATAAATATATGTATTAAAAAAAAAAGTTTTTTGTTGAGAAAATTTTTTAGATATTTATGTGAAAATGCATAGTGATAATAATAAAAAAACATATGGAAAAATCGTACGTTCGCGACCCGTACGTTCGCGACCGGTAGTTAGTTAAGCCAATTAAACAAAAACCAATAGAGGTATTTTATTGTGTAAATACTGGATAGAAACCTACATTAATACACTTTAAAAATAAACTAAGCACTTTTAATATTATTATGACAATTAAACAAAAACCAATAGAGGTATTTTATTGTGTAAATACTGTATAGAGACCTACATTAATACACTTTAAAAATAAACTAAGCACTTTTAATATTATTATGACTTTTCATTATTCCGTTCCATTTCGCAGATTTTTACATTTCACTACTGTCAGCCAAAGTTGACTTCTATTTTGCGTACGTTCGTGAGCACATGTTTATAACTATTAATATGAAAACTTAAACTCCATGAAACTAAATTTTTTGCACTAAGAATAGAGCTACCAAAATGCTATCAAATCGCAAAAAAATGATAGGAAAAGTTTTGTTTTCTATATTGTTGCGGCGAATGATATCCTTAGGGAAACAGCACGGATTGTAGGTTATCCAGAACTTCAAAATGTATTTTTTGTTTGTAACACAATGAAAATAATAATTGTTCACATAAATTTGAAAACAACTATCCACAGCAGCTGCCATTAACAAAGTTGCAACGTTTAGCACTTCTCACAACAAGTCAAGCAGTTTTTTTTCCCATAGTTTTAGATTTGTTTTCTCAAAGAAATTTTTTTTTGTCATATTGGTGTTTATTTTTATTTACATGTTAACATGTGAAAGTCCAATTTACTTTCCACCAACATATTTAAACACACATTTACACATATTTTTCTTTCTTTCATGTCAGCTGTCATGTGTAGGTGAGCATTTACACATTTTACGGTTGTCAATTTGGGGTAGTGTTGGTAAGCGAAAAAAGGGAACGTAAAAGGTAGAACAGGGGCGCTATTTCCATTCATGCCACCGTGAACCTGAACGGTTAAATTGAAAGAAAAAAATTAAATAAAAAGCTAAAATATCGACTTTCTATTATGCTGTAACCCTAGCTATGAAACCTGAATACATGAAAATAAGGGTATAAATAAAATCAGGGAAATCTCAAACAGAGGAAGTAAATGGCCGGGGTATATCTATAAAAAAAAAAAAGAAAACATATTTAAAATATATTCACATTTAGGTACGTACAATTTACAAATGAAAAAAAAAATTAAAAAGGTTATACATATATTATATATAAAGAAGCTAATTTTAGAAAAATCTAGAAAAAAAAAAGATGTCGTCTTGGCGGGAAAATATGGCTGGAAAATTGGAAAATTCAATATAGAAAAATAGGTATAGAAGAATATAGATTGTAGTTGAGCAAACAGAAGCATAAAGTTCTATAAAGTGTTCGCACCATATTCAAAGTTAAATAAATTAAACAACAAGTCGAAGGAACAAAAAAAAAATAAAAAAAAAAGAAGGTTGGTGATTGTGTAAAAGAAAAATAAAATATATTGGAGCACCAAGACCAGGCTTTGCCCAACTTGAAGGAATATATATTACAAATTCAAAACAAAAGAAACACGTAAGTGAAGAGTTAAGTGAAGTGAAAAAGGAAAGAAATGTAAAAAACAAAAAAATAAAAATTTAAATTTTAGCTGGCTACAGAAAAGGGGTAGTGTGCAAGAAGGAACAGTCCAGCTTAAAAGAGAATCCAAAGGAGCGAACATAAGGACTGGTAGACAAACCCAAGGGAAAAATATAATAATAATATAGTAGCCAGGTAACCATTTCTGATATATCTATATAAGTGGCCATAGATGATTTTAAGGGCTGCAAACCACAATCACACACAAATCTTTAGAATTGAAGAAATTCAACAAAAGTATACTGCCAGAAACCATCTGAAAAGTGAAAGCCAAATTTAAAAATCATTTTTTTTACAAAAAGAAAACATTTTTTTTTAAATAATTTACATAAAATAGAAAAACAAAAATTAAATTAGTGTAAGAAAGTCTTAAGTGTATTTTGTGTAGTAAATCAGTGTTAGGTAAATTAGTTTATTTTGTACTCCGAATTGTTACCCTTATTGTATGCTATACAACTTTCTTTAGTGCATAATTAGGTTAGTTGATGAACTGAAAAAAAAGAACCTTAACACAGATATGTTAACGAATAAAACAAACAAAACAGTAAAGTAAAAGAGTAGATTCTAATAATAGTAATATTCTCATTTCCAAATTACAGACTAGCCTTAGGGAGCTCCTGTAGGGTAGGGTGTAATAGGATTTGGACAGAAAACAGATTAAAATTAAAATCGGTAATGATAAAACCGAAATAAGAATAGAAAAGTACAAATATTTTAAACAAAAAAAAAAAAAAAAAAAAACTAACATAATAGCACGGAAAAGAAAATTTAGTATAGAAAAGGGGAAAGAATTTGGAATAATATAATAAGTTAAGTTTCGTAAAGAATTATATATGTATAGATCTCAAAATTAAGTTAAGAATAATAAAATTTTTTGTATATACATATAGATTTGTTAAGAAAATAAGATTTTTAGTCAGATAGAGTTAGGAAAATTTAAATAAGAAGAAAGAAAAAAAAACAAATAAAATAAAAGTAGGAAAATAAAATAAAGCATATAGATATTAGGATTCAAATTAAGTATAAAAAGAATTGGTGTAACTATTAAAGAATTTAGAGAGAAATTTAGAAAAAAAAAAATATTATAAATAGAAGTAAATAAAGTATGTAAAAATTAATTTTGAAAAGAAAAAAAAAAAGAGTGATGTTGGCTTAAGTGAATAACATAAAGGCGGAAATGGAGAGGTAAGAGAAGGAAAGGCTGGATAAAAGGTATGGGTCGCAAATAACAAAATTGAGTGGAGAAAACAGCGACATGGTTGGGAGGGCAAAAAAGGAAACAATATCATCCGTTTCCTACAGTGTGGTACATGTGGTATGTTGTGATGTAGAGTGTAATAGTTTGAGTTAGTATGAATCATATGTTTTGTGTACGGATACGCGGCCGGCAGGAAGGGTTGGGACCTCCTGAGACAAAAATTGAGCTAATCGGAAGCCTCGCCGTATCAACCGGTCCGTGACATAAATGGCGCCCAACTTTGAATGAGGTTTGGCGCTAAATGGCGTCAAAGTTTTAAAAGTCGTGTAGAAACAGCGAAACACGTAGAAATAGCCCATTAGAAATTAAATACAATAACCCCAGTATAAACCACGTAATATTTGAAATACATTGTAATAGCCGCTCGATAACGAAAAATAGAATTTATTTATCTGTTAATGGTGTAGTATTGCAGTGACTCAATTAAGACGTGATTTTAAATAAAATATAAGTCCTTAGAGCGTGAAAAGATAGCTTATTTGGCAAGTATGTCATTTAAATGTATCGTTCTTGTGCTCTTTGTTGTTTAGGTAAAAATGTTAATTGACCAGTAAAACGTTTCGAGTCTTGTTAAGTGTAGAAAACGGGTAATATCAAATAGCCTCGCGTTCGGAAAATTAGTAGACTGACGTGGTAAGATGTATTTGGTATAATTCGAGAGTTACTCATAATCTGTCAGTGTGGAAAGAGACACAGATAAATAGTATGAGAACACGCACGAAAGATGCAGAAACAAATTTAGTGTAATTTTGATTAATACCACATGTAACACAATCAAACATTGAAACCGCCTGTACCCTCTAGTCCATCTATTTTCGCCTATATGAAATAAATTAAAAAGAGATTACATTAAACAAGTTTTGTTTTAGGAAACAGCTAAGATTTGTGTTTGATAAGTTCAAGCTTTTATTTCAATTATTATTTTTATATTATTAGCATATTACCAGCCATTATTATTACTTATTTTAAGGATTTTTTTTTTGTATTATTATTATTTTTTAATTATTATTAACATATTGGAGATTAATAAGTGTAGTAAACGTTAGTTAATTTTTTTTATATATTATTTGTTAGTTTTGTTGAGTGAGCAAAACATATCTACGCCAATATAGCGACAACATCGTAGGCAATAATTAGAAATTTCGTTTCGACCAGTTTCAGTTTTCTCGTTAGTACAATTTGAGTAGAGTCAGAAGATTCCAAGAGCTGTTTTGTTTAGGTATTCTGTGGATATAGGTGTGCATCGCAAATAATTGCTGTGCACAAGAAATGAATATTGGTAGTCCAAGTAAGAGACAATCTAGAAAAAGAGATAGGCAAGTGCAGTTTGATTTAAATCGTTCATCGCCCCAAATTGCACAGAAATTTTTAAAAAGCAATACTCCTACAGCTAAGCCCCGACCAAAAATTATTAGTGAAATGGCTGAAGCCCAAAAAGACCAAGGGCAAATTAGGGATTTGTCACAGACAATAATAACAGATTCGGCTAGGACCCATCCAAATGGCAAACAACCAGCGGAAGCCGCGACTGCAGGTAGTAGCAGACAGGGAGTAATGATGGAATCAAATATAAACGAGCAGGTATCAGACATGAAGAGACAGATGAATGATTTGACAGCAACTATTAGTAGATTGAGTGTTGTGGTTCAGCAAACCCAACAAGAAAATAAAAGATTGATGGAATCTAATATAGGGAGGGTCATGAATATGTCTGTTGATAGCCAGCCGAATATGCAGATGTCTGGAGCAAATATACCCTCACGGCAATCCTCTAGAGACTCCTCTGTATCAGAAAACTATCCTAGGATGTATGACAGACCTAGGATAGAGAAATGGGGATTAGAGTTTGATGGTGACCAGAATAAGCTAGCTGTGGAAGATTTTGTGTTTAGAATAGAGAGACTTCAATGCCAGTACGGAGTTCACTGGTGAGAAGTTCTAGACAATTTCCACCTAGTAATGAAAGGAGCAGCTGAGAGATGGTATTGGCTATTCATCAAAACTAATTACGTCTCCGAATGGAGTACGTTAAAGTCAGCACTCCTAAAACAATACCAGGCGACTCGGTCTAGCTTTGAACTAATGAGAGATATAGTGGAGAGAAAGCAACAACCTGGTGAATCAATCGATACATTTTTCTTTGCTATGACGCAACTGCGATCTAGGCTAAGCTTATCTATGCCAGAGGAGGAAATGATTAAAATGATAAAAAGGAATTTGAGGGAAAGCATTGGAAGGATAGTTTACCCGATATCAGTGAGTTCGGTGGAAGAATTAAGAACGTGTTGTTTAGACGCAGAAAAGACATTCCTGCGGAAAGATATTCGTCCCCAACCACCTATGGCAGCACGATTCCATAAGCATGTGAGCGAAGTGTACGAAGAGCCCATGAGTCCCATACCTATGGCAGAAGTGCAGTCCGCAGAAGTGGCGGGGATTCGAATGAATAAGTCAACAAGCACTGCAGGACGAGAGGCTTTGGTTTGCTGGAATTGCCGCCAGAACGGGCACGTATATATGGATTGTACCTCTACAGATAGAAACATTTTCTGCTATAAATGTGGTAAGCCAGACGTTATCACCCCCAACTGCACTACCTGCAGGAACAGAAATTTTTCGAAGAACGAAGGGATAGCGGGGAACCATCGTTTGTCGGCAGACCCGCGAGGGGATTCATAGAAAAACTAGGACCAAAATCGAATTTAGTACAAAACGTTAAACATTTTAATAGGATAACACCACAAACAAAACATTTATATCCAATAGAAGAAAGGGAAAAAAATTATCATGAAGTAAAAGAGAGAATAATTCGAGCGGAAAATTATGAAAAGCCTACAGTGTCGAAAAAAATACAGAAATTGAGGGAAAAATTTGCTGCTAGAAAAAGAATGAGAAAAATAGTCATAGAGGCGATAAAAACAGTCGATAACAAGCAGAATGATCCCAGACCGTATGCAAATTTCAAAATTGGTGAAAAGGAATTGAATGGTTTGCTCGACACGGGTGCTTCTGTGAGTATATTGGGTAAAGGATGTAGAGAGCTCGTGGAACAGCTGGGAATCGAAATTATGCCTATTTTCTCCGTTATCAGCACAGCTAGTGGTAAAGAACACCGTTTGCTAGGAAAGGCAATTGTAGAAATAGAATATATAGGAAAGAAGCACAAAATTGTATTTTACCTTTGTCCAGATTTACAGCAAACTGCATATATAGGAATTGATTTTTGGAAAGTGTTTAATTTATCTCCCGAAGTATTAGGTGTAGAAGAGATAGATTTGGAGAATGTTATGAAACAATTCAAGACAGAAAATTGTAGATCTGACCCACATGTTTTGACAGAAACACAGCAAAGTGATCTCAACAAAATAATTGATATGTTTCCCACATTTGAAAAAGAAGGTCTAGGATGCACTCCATTAGAAAAACATAAAATAAAACTATTCGAAGATACTGAACCGGTCAAGGATAGATACTATCCGATTTCTCCAGCCGTACAGAAGATCGTATACGAAGAAATAGATAAAATGCTAGACTTAAATGTTATAGAGGAGTCAGAAAGCCCCTGGAGTAATAGGACAACGGTAGTCAGAAAGCCAGGCAAAAATAGGTTCTGTTTAGACGCGCGTAAATTAAATGAAGTTACTGTAAAGGATGCGTATCCTCTTCAGAACATAGAAGGTATCCTCAGCAGAATAGACGAAACTTATTATATAAGTAGCGTAGACCTCAAGTTTGCATTTTGGCAAATAGAATTGGACGAAGAGAGCAGACCATACACAGCGTTCACCGTACCGGGTCGGCCACTTTATCAATTTCGAGTTATGCCATTCGGTCTATGCAACGCCGCGCAGAGACTTTGTCGTCTCATGGATAAAGTTATTCCTCAAAGGCTAAAAGAAAACGTATTCGTGTATTTAGATGATCTTCTAATAATATCTGACAGTTTTGAAAAACATCTAATATTATTAAGAGAAGTAGCTGAATGTCTGAAAAATGCGAAATTAACAATCGGTCTAAAAAAGTCTCAGTTCTGTTTCAAACAACTCAATTACCTAGGATTCGTTGTAGGGAGTGGAATGCTCAAAACTGACCCCGAGAAAGTGAAAGCCATAAAAGAGATAAAAATACCTAAAACACCAAGGCAAGTACGTAGTTTTTTGGGCACTGCAGGGTGGTATCGCCGATTTATCAGAGATTTTTCCACCATATCGGCACCCTTAACGGACACGTTAAAAAAATCAAAAAAATTCGTCATGACGGATGAAGCAGTAGTAGCTTTCGAAAAGTTGAAAAAAGCCCTGACTTCCGCCCCAGTACTAAGACATGCTGACTTTTCAAAAAGATTTTATATGCAATGTGATGCTAGCGAATATGGTATTGGTGCGGTTTTATATCAACTGAGTGAACAGAACGATGAACACCCCATTGCATTTTATTCGCAGAAATTGAATTCATGTCAAAAAAATTATAGTGTGACGGAGAAGGAATGTCTTGCAGCAGTAATGGCAGTCAAGAAATTTAGGCCATACATTGAAATGATGCCGTTTACTATTGTAACTGACCATGCCAGTCTCAAATGGCTAATGTCATTAAAAGACCTAAGTGGCAGGTTAGCACGATGGTCGTTACAACTCCAACCGTATGATTTCGAGATAAAGCATCGTAAAGGATCTGACAACGTAGTGGCGGATATGTTATCTCGTTTGCCTAGCCAAGAGGAAGCAGAAGAATTGAAAATTGAGGACATTTTTGACTTCGAAACTACTGAGTTTGAAAGTGAGGATTATCTAGAGCTAATAAGTCAAATAGAAGAGAATAAAGAACGTCTTCCAGATTTAAAAGTAGTAAATGGAATGATATACAAAAGAGAAGCGTTTGAACAAGAATTGGTAGAAAATAAATGGAAGTTATGGATTCCAACTAACCTTACCCACACGATGATAGAAAAATCTCACTCTACGTTAACAACAGCACATGGAGGTGTGGCTAAAACACTGGAAAGACTTCGTCGTTATTTTTACTGGCCGAAAATGGCTTTTCAGGTGAAAAATTTTGTAAAAAACTGTCAAACTTGCAAGGAGGTTAAACCCACCAATTACAAGATGCAACCGGAAATAGGAAAGCAAGTGATTACAGAGCGTCCATTTCAAAAGTTGTATATAGATTTCCTGGGAAAGTACCCCAGGTCAAAAAACGGAAACTGTTTTGTGTTCATAGTGGTGGATCATTTTACAAAGTTCACGTTCCTGAAAGCGATGAAAGATGCAACTACAAGCAATGTAATACGATTCTTGGTCCAAGAAATATTTCATAAGTTTGGAGTTCCAGAGACCATATATAGCGATAATGGTCCACAATTCACAGCTAAGAGTTTTGAGAATCTAATGAAAACCTACAAGATTCAACACATGAAAACTGCCGTATACTCACCACAAAGCAATGCTAGTGAGCGAGTAAATCAATCAGTTCTGTCTGCCATAAGGACATATCTAAAAGACGACCACCGGGATTGGGATATGTACCTCTCGGAAATAGAATGTGCACTTAGGATAGCTATACATACAGCGACGGGGTATACGCCTTTTTTCGCGCTGTTCGGATACCACATGTGTTCCAACGGAGCTGAATACAAATTGGGTAGAAAATTGCAGTCACTAAGTGACCACCAGATTGTAGAGCTCACGCGAAATGATAAAATGGGAGTTATCAGAGAACAAATTATGCAGAATATGAAAAAATCATATGAAAACAGTGCAGCTAAATATAATAAGCGAGTAAGAATTGTGACTTTTAAGCCTGGACAAGAAGTATACAGACGAAACTTCATCCTGAGCGATTTTGCGAAAAATATAAATGCAAAGTTCTGTAAAAAGTTTTTGAAATGTAGAGTGGTCCGACCCGTAGGGAACAATATGTATGAGTTGGAAACTTTACAAGGGAAATTAATAGGCACCTATCACGTGAAAGATATTAAGTTGTGAAAGAGAAATCAAAATAGAAGAAAAATATAACAATTATGCAATGAACCGGGAATTATATTAGTTAGTTGTGAGATGAGAACAATAAACAAGAACCTGATGGAGTAGTTTTCAATTATACTTATATACACACATATGATTCTACACAAGTTTTACTTACCAGTGCAATATATAATATATAGCCAATAAACCTAACACCTCTGTGATTAAACATCTGTGATATTTTCTTTGTGACGTCCTTTTTTCTGTGGTCTTATAGGTTAAGTCATTTATAGGTGCAATATAGACTAAGGTTTGTGTTGTGCTTGTCCGTGATGACTTGAGGAAACTGAAAAGGGGAGTAAAATGTCACAAAGTAAATACGAAACAAATAAAGCAGAATATGTTATATACTTCCCGTCATATACATATGTATACCGTTGCAGCAAAATAGGAATGATGTCTGAATCTTTTAGCCATAAAGGTATCTGACTTCAATAGCTAAGTTTGGACAAAACAGTTTAAGTATATAGAGGCATAACCCCTAATAAATTGACGCGGTGTTAAAACTAAGTAAATATGTTTTTGCCTAAAAAGGGCGTTCGTTTGATTTAACTGATACGCATTCGTATCCTACCAAT
The DNA here is from genome assembly GCA_944452675.1 of Tachina lurida. Taxonomy (NCBI): domain Eukaryota; kingdom Metazoa; phylum Arthropoda; class Insecta; order Diptera; family Tachinidae; genus Tachina; species Tachina lurida. The sequence goes on from OX101754.1 coordinate 73,898,185, forward strand.
TAAATTTGGTAAAAAGAAAATAATTTACAAAAGGGGTTGCCTCTACAACATTTTTTTTTCACCAGAAAACTGTTGGGAGAGAGCGTTTGTCCAAATAAGCTAGGGGGGAGAAAATGCTGGAAACTGTATAGGTGGGTGAAGTTTGTATTGGCGAGGCTTTCTACGAAATAAAAACTGGTACAGTGAAACTAAAAATATATGTATATATTTGTACCTGGGATTGCCCGGCTAAATTTGGTATAGCATGATACCATTAACTCAGGGTCATGGGAGTTCCCCACGTTGGGCAAGGTAAAAAGAAAAAGAACAGAGCCGCACACCGGTTCATACCAGATCTATTAATGACCCGGAGTTTTGTTGCGGCGAATGATATCCTTAGGGAAACAGCACGGATTGTAGGTTATCCAGAACTTCAAAATGTATTTTTTGTTTGTAACACAATGAAAATAATAATTGTTCACATAAATTTGAAAACAACTATCCACAGCAGCTGCCATTAACAAAGTTGCAACGTTTAGCACTTCTCACAACAAGTCAAGCAGTTTTTTTTCCCATAGTTTTAGATTTGTTTTCTCAAAGAAATTTTTTTTTGTCATATTGGTGTTTATTTTTATTTACATGTTAACATGTGAAAGTCCAATTTACTTTCCACCAACATATTTAAACACACATTTACACATATTTTTCTTTCTTTCATGTCAGCTGTCATGTGTAGGTGAGCATTTACACATTTTACGGTTGTCAATTTGGGGTAGTGTTGGTAAGCGAAAAAAGGGAACGTAAAAGGTAGAACAGGGGCGCTATTTCCATTCATGCCACCGTGAACCTGAACGGTTAAATTGAAAGAAAAAAATTAAATAAAAAGCTAAAATATCGACTTTCTATTATGCTGTAACCCTAGCTATGAAACCTGAATACATGAAAATAAGGGTATAAATAAAATCAGGGAAATCTCAAACAGAGGAAGTAAATGGCCGGGGTATATCTATAAAAAAAAAAAAGAAAACATATTTAAAATATATTCACATTTAGGTACGTACAATTTACAAATGAAAAAAAAAAATTAAAAAGGTTATACATATATTATATATAAAGAAGCTAATTTTAGAAAAATCTAGAAAAAAAAAAGATGTCGTCTTGGCGGGAAAATATGGCTGGAAAATTGGAAAATTCAATATAGAAAAATAGGTATAGAAGAATATAGATTGTAGTTGAGCAAACAGAAGCATAAAGTTCTATAAAGTGTTCGCACCATATTCAAAGTTAAATAAATTAAACAACAAGTCGAAGGAACAAAAAAAAATAAAAAAAAGAAGGTTGGTGATTGTGTAAAAGAAAAATAAAATATATTGGAGCACCAAGACCAGGCTTTGCCCAACTTGAAGGAATATATATTACAAATTCAAAACAAAAGAAACACGTAAGTGAAGAGTTAAGTGAAGTGAAAAAGGAAAGAAATGTAAAAAACAAAAAAATAAAAATTTAAATTTTAGCTGGCTACAGAAAAGGGGTAGTGTGCAAGAAGGAACAGTCCAGCTTAAAAGAGAATCCAAAGGAGCGAACATAAGGACTGGTAGACAAACCCAAGGGAAAAATATAATAATAATATAGTAGCCAGGTAACCATTTCTGATATATCTATATAAGTGGCCATAGATGATTTTAAGGGCTGCAAACCACAATCACACACAAATCTTTAGAATTGAAGAAATTCAACAAAAGTATACTGCCAGAAACCATCTGAAAAGTGAAAGCCAAATTTAAAAATCATTTTTTTTTACAAAAAGAAAACATTTTTTTTTTTAAATAATTTACATAAAATAGAAAAACAAAAATTAAATTAGTGTAAGAAAGTCTTAAGTGTATTTTGTGTAGTAAATCAGTGTTAGGTAAATTAGTTTATTTTGTACTCCGAATTGTTACCCTTATTGTATGCTATACAACTTTCTTTAGTGCATAATTAGGTTAGTTGATGAACTGAAAAAAAAAGAACCTTAACACAGATATGTTAACGAATAAAACAAACAAAACAGTAAAGTAAAAGAGTAGATTCTAATAATAGTAATATTCTCATTTACAAATTACAGACTAGCCTTAGGGAGCTCCTGTAGGGTAGGGTGTAATAGGATTTGGACAGAAAACAGATTAAAATTAAAATCGGTAATGATAAAACCGAAATAAGAATAGAAAAGTACAAATATTTTAAACAAAAAAAAAAAAAAAACTAACATAATAGCACGGAAACGAAAATTTAGTATAGAAAAGGGGAAAGAATTTGGAATAATATAATAAGTTAAGTTTCGTAAAGAATTATATATGTATAGATCTCAAAATTAAGTTAAGAATAATAAAATTTTTTGTATATACATATAGATTTGTTAAGAAAATAAGATTTTTAGTCAGATATAGTTAGGAAAATTTAAATTAGAAGAAAGAAAAAAAAAACAAATAAAATAAAAGTAGGAAAATAAAATAAAGCATATAGATATTAGGATTCAAATTAAGTATAAAAAGAATTGGTGTAACTATTAAAGAATTTAGAGAGAAATTTAGAAAAAAAAAAAATATAAATAGAAGTAAATAAAGTATGTAAAAATTAATTTTGAAAAGAAAAAAAAAAAAGAGTTATGTTGGCTTAAGTGAATAACATAAAGGCGGAAATGGAGAGGTAAGAGAAGGAAAGGCTGGATAAAAGGTATGGGTCGCAAATAACAAAATTGAGTGGAGAAAACAGCGACATGGTTGGGAGGGCAAAAAAGGAAACAATATCATCCGTTTCCTACAGTGTGGTACATGTGGTATGTTGTGATGTAGAGTGTAATAGTTTGAGTTAGTATGAATCATATGTTTTGTGTACGGATACGCGGCCGACAGGAAGGGTTGGGACCTCCTGAGACAAAAATTGAGCTAATCGGAAGCCTCGCCGTGTCAACCGGTCCGTGACAATATTTTTTGTACATCAAAAGCGTTCGAACGTACGTTCGTGACGCCAGGAAATGCCCATATACATATTAATAAAAATAAAGATATAAAATGCATTTAAATCCAATTAAATAAAAATAATTAAAAATTAAAAGGGCCTTATGCTAATTTGTATATGGCGCCACTCTTTGCACTGGTGCAAATTAAGATGAAGTAGTGGATGCGCATAAAACATCTGCCAATGACCGTATATCCTGTGGCAGAATTTGCTGATTAGGCTGTTGACTGCGGCGTACATTGGTCCGTTGACGGCGGGTGTTGGTGTTATGGCGATAGTTGGTGGTTCTATTGCTGGTGTTGGTGGTGCTATTGCGGGTGTTAGAGATGTTATTGCGGTTGTTAGAGATGCGACTGCGGATGTTGGTGTTGCTGCGACTATTGTTGTTGCGACGGCTATTGGTGTTGTTGCTGTTGCGATGATTGGTGTTGTTGCTGCTGCGATGATTGTTGCTGCTGTTATGGTGATGCGGTTATGTGCCAAGACGATGACGCATGTTACGTCTTGGTGTCTGAGCTCGGCCATGTCTATTCTGGCTTGGAGCGCGAATTCGGGGATGCCTTCTTGGATGCCTTAACGTATGATGCAGCCTATTACAATATCTGCAACGACCAGGGCTGTTCGTCCTCGCTAGACAGTTTAAACAGTAGTCGAACCGCCGAGCCACTATGTCCCGTTCGGTTGGACCCATCGCCAATAATGTTTTGCAATACTTTATAGAGTGGTACCGGTGACACAATTGACACATCGTCAGCCCATTATTGGTTTGCAGCATGGTCGGAATGGAGAAAAACGACAAAGAAGGTTTAAATGGAGTTTTCTCAAAGTATACCCGATAGATTTTTTTTTTATTTTCAACATTGTTTCCGACACATGTTTGGAAGAAATGTGTAAATTTTTGTGAATTTTCATGATTAAAGTTAAAAGTTAATATTACTTTATTGAAAGAGAAATATACTGTTTTATGCCACATAAGCCACTTTTCATAATATATTTTTAAAAAGTAGCTTTTTGTGCTTCATGTGTATACAATTTTACTGTTGTATATTGAGAAATTTGTTGTTGAGAAGAAAATTAATGCTTCAAAATTATTTATCTTGCTGTCCATAGAAATAAGTCGATCGCTTTAATGATAACCTCAAAATTAAACAAAACCCTTTACTAGACATTGCAATTTCCGCGATGTTAGCAATTTTTTTCGCGATTGATCTAATTTTCTGAGGTTTTGTTAATCCTTCCACTGTAAGTAATTTATTCAATGAATTTAGAAATTTTTCGCGAATATGCGTTTTTTTCGCGTTCTTTTCGATTTTTTTTTTAATTTTAACAGTTTTGGCGATTTCGAATAAAGAATAGGGTTTGTTTAGGATTTTATAACTTTCCGCGAATTTTTGCAATATTCGCGATGGGAGCGAGTTTTTGAAAGTATTTTGCTTAACAGTTTTCGTGAATTTTTAACAATATTTGCTTTTATAAAACTGAATTTTCGCCTTTTTTGCGTTTTTACCGAATTTTTAGCATTACTGAGAGTTTTGGCGATTTTTAATATAAATTATGGCTTTTTAATGCTTTGCAATTTTTCGAGAAATTTTGCGATAGATGGAATTTTTCCAAAGTTTTTGGCTTTATTTATTTTTATTAAGGGACTTCAAATTTAAAAGTTTTGCAAGCTTTTGCGAATTTTCATAATGTTTTGCGCTTTCTTCCGGGTTAATGACTTACTTTACAGTTTTAGCGAGTTTTCTCAATTTCTCTCGAATTTTTGCAATGTTCGCGATGAGAGTGAGTTTTTGCAAGTATTCTACTTCTCAACAGTTTTCCCGAATTTTAAACAACACATGTTAGACTTTGCTATTATGCTGCTGTTTATTTCTAATGCTGTTAATTTCTAATCATTATATCGATTTTTGCATTTATTTTTATTTCAATTATATAAAAAATTTGTTTGCATATTAAGCAAGTTAATATTTGCATAATTTGGTATCCATGTGCTACAAATATATCTATGGCAAGGCAACGTCGTTCGCCCCAATTATGTTTATAACATTACGGAAATGAAGCAAAATAAGAGTTAAATTGATTTTGTACGTTTTTATATGAATAATTTGACGCAAGAGCCAAACAGTGGCGTTTACAGCAAAACAATACTTATTAAACCTGAAAATAGTTGAAATGAAGCAAAATTAATGCTAAATATCTCAGAAACCATAATTAATTTCGCGAAACATGTTTCGGATTCAGAAAGGGGATACTCGAAATATATATATGTACCTCATGTACCTAACAATTGATTTTTAAATGGTCGGTGGGTCAAACCAATAATGGGCTGACGACAAATGTATTTCTGGGTCACGTGGTGGTTGATAAATAACAATGCAGATAGAAAGGTGGCAAATGAAAGTATTGAGCATTAAATTGTAAAAGGATAGAATAAGTTTTATTAGAGAAATATAGGTTATTCGGCTGTATCGCCAACATTCTCAGCTATATTGTTACATGGTAAATAACATAACTTAGTTATAGGTCGAGTGACGTACGAACGTCTAGAACTCTAACATTTTTGTCTGAGCCAGAATGAACCTTTTCGAATCTTCCTAGCCGCCATTCGCTGGGAGGTCCATTACTACTTTTAGCTTGGGAGTCGCAAACTTCCATTTATATCGTTTATGAAGCGATTTTAAATATTCTTCTTTCCATTTTATTGCGAACTGAAGGTGAGTAGCTTTAAGTTTTTCCCATCGGGTAATTAGAGGTAAATTCTCGCAAGATGGTTCAGGGAGAGCCATCATAGGACCACCACGGAAAAAGTGACCGGGAGTCAATGCGGTTATATCATTCGGGTCTTCAGAGACCCTTCAATTCGGGCTAATACAGTCGCGAACTCTTCGAAAGTAAACCGATGTGCCCCAGCAACTCTTTTTAAGTGATATTTGAAGTTTTTGACGGCTGACTCGCAGAGTCCTGCCATATGAGGTGCCTGGGGGAGGAATGAAAGACCATTCAAAGCCTTGCGTGATATATTTTTGATTAATGTCGGTAAATACTGTGTTTATAAACGCTGTGAACTCTTTCCGCATTGCTCGGTTCGCGCCTACGAAGTTTCTACCATTGTCGGACACAATTTTTGCTGGGAGACCACGTCGTCCCACAAAGCGGGAAAAAGTTACTTGAAAGGCTGCTGTAGATAGGCTGGAGCATGGTTCCAAGTGTGCCGCCTTTGTAGCAAAACAAACGAAGATGCATGCCTTTTATAATCGGGGCCTTTCGAAGAGTCGAACTTTTAAGCTCAAATAGTCCTGCGAAATCAACACGGTGATATTAAACGGAAAGGAAAGGTAGCATCGATCTGCTGGCCATAACCTGAGAACACGATTTTTTTTATATATTATGTACGTTTTACAATATCGAATTAGTTTTTTTACACGTAATTTAAGAAGATTGATGTAATACTCGGATTGTACCATTCTACACATTAAATTACATTCGCCGTGAGCTAGCATGTCATGCAGGTGTGCTAGATATAAATGACAAAATTTAGAATCTGGAGGTAAAATAATAGGGAACTTTTCTTTGTAGGGTAGAAAATAATTAGCGAGCCTACCACCCACAAGTAAAACGCCTTTTGTATCCAGAAATGGATTTAACGTATATAATGAGATTTCCTTTGAGATTGGTTGAGATTTAATGAGTGCGTGGTATTCAGATTTATAATATCGTTGCTGGGCTAGAGAAATTAACCTTGTTTTTACAGGATTGACTTTATTTTGACTTAGCTGAGTAGTCGTCGATAGCCCACGTAATGCTCTACACAATTTTTCATTGAAATTGAGAAAATTCAAGATAATATTGAGAAAATTCCAATTGAAATTGAGAATTTCAATTTGAAATTTGAGAAAATTTCAAATGAAAATGAGAATTTCAATTTGAAATTGAGAAATTTCCAAATGTAAATGAGATTTTCAATTTAAAATTAAGAAAATTTAAAATGAAATTGAAAATTTCTATTTGAAATTGAGAAAATTCCAGTTGAAATTGACAATTTCAATTTGAAATTGAGAAAATTCCTGTTGAAATCGAGAATTTCAATTTTAAATTGAGAAAATTCCAAATAAAAATGAGAAAATGCCAATCGAAAATGAGAAATTTTAATTTGAAATTGCGAAAATTCCAAATTAAGCTGGAAGTCAGAAAATTTATTTATTCGACATCTTTTTAATAAGTATATGTACATACATATATATATGATTTAAAAATAATATATAGCTAAGAGTAGGTATTATTGCCCAAAAGGAATATCCTCCAGATCCATGGCAGACTGGTAAAATGTTGTAGTATGCTGTATAGCTCTACTGCAATCGCCAACAATTATACTTGCCTTTGAAATATTCAGGCCAATCATGAATAAAATTCCGCGTGAAATTTTTCCCGGGGGATCAATTCCAACTAATAGCAAGTAATAGAGAAAATAAAAAATTCTAGTTGGAAAAAGGAGAAATTTCACGCGGAATTTTATTCATGATTGCCCTGATTAATTATCTCTTCTAAAAACACATGTATGTATGTATTTTTGCATGTATGAATATATGTAGACATACATACATATGTATATCAATTTTCATTAAGTATTTCTTAATGATAAGTTGAAAATCTCATTTTTGGAATTTTCTTAATTTCCAATTAAAATTTCTCATTTTTATTTGGCATTTTCTCATTTTCATTTCGAATTTTCTCAATTTCAATTTAAAATCTCATTTACATTTGGAAATTTCTCAATTTCAAATTGAAATTCTCATTTTCATTTGGAATTTTCTCAATTTCAAACCGAAATGCACAATTTCATTTGGAATATTCTCAATTTAAATGAAAAATGGTGTATAGTGTAAGAAAAAAATCTTTCCATAATATCGATTTCATTTGCGGCTAAGAAGCTACTGATGGGACAGTAGAACTTTGAATTTCAATGGGATTCTCGTTCGTATTTCCAATTGCATTACCAACTTTTAATGGATTGTTCTGTGGCCATGCCGAACTAGGTACAATAAGCCAAGCGGGGCTGTGCCACCACAGGATATTATGTACTAGATCTTGGGCTCTACAAGCCCTTCATCCTAAGTCCGCAGGATTACAATGGGTAGGAACATAGCGCCACTTAGAATCCGGAAGTAGCTGATGTATTTGCCCAATACGGTTAGAAACATATATTTCTTTCCAGGTTGCTGGTGGTTTAGCTAAAAATCCTAGGACAAAGGATGAATCACACCACAAAAAAAGTTCATATGATTTTAAATTTAGTGTTGAAACGGTATGTTTTAACAGCTTTGCTAACATTACAGCACCTGAGAGTTCCAACCGAGGTAAAGTGATGGACGCTACGGGAGCTACTTTGCTTTTGGAAACAAGCAAATTGGATAATACGACGGAAGTATACGTTTGTATTCTTATATATACCGCTGCGCAATAGGCTAATTTTGAGGCATCGCAAAAGCCATGGATTTGAACAGTATCATCGGGAGTGAACTGTGTCCAACGCGGAATATGAATTTTTTTTACCTTGGGGAAATCGCTCATAATTTCATAATTTACTGGATCGTCCCAATCTATTCGTTCTAGCCAGTGTTGCTGAATGAGAATTTTTCCTTTGATTATTATAGGAGATATCCAGCCTGCAGTATCAAATAATTTTGCAACTGAGGATAATACTATCCTTTTAGTTAATTGACTGGAGTGAGGTATAGATTCAAAAGCATATGTGAACGAATCCGTAAGCGCGTTCCAACGAATTCCAAGGGTTTTCATTGAGCTTGAGTCATAAAACTTGAGAAAGTTGAAGTCATATAGATCTTCTTTGGGAAAATAATTTAGTAAGCAAGGATTGTTGGTTGTGATTTTCTTCAAAAAAAATCCTGCTGATTCTAGTGTTTCGACTAAATCATTTTGATCAGCCATAGCGTTTTCTATTGAATGACCTCCGGAGAGGATGTCATCGACATAAGTTTCTTTCTGCAAAATTGTAGATGCTCTGGGAAAGCGTTCTTCAGAATCAGCTGCTAATTGTAACAGTGTTCTAATGGCGAGGTACGGCACACAATTAACCCCAAATGAAACAGTATTTAATTGATAATCTTTGACGGCCTCCTGGTGAGATTTTTGCAAAAGAATTATTTGAAAAGGCCTGTCTTTAGGATCTATCAAAATCTGACGATACATATTTTGTATGTCACCAAACACAAACTTGTAGAGACGCCAATTTATTATAATAGTAGGTAAGTCATTTTGCAAAGAGCGACCTGTATACAGTATATCATTTAAAGAATATCCTGACTTAGTCTTACGCGACGCATTAAAAACTACCCTGACTTTTGTAGATTTGCTGACGGGTTTAAATACCGCATGGTGAGGAAGATAAAAGTATTTGTATTTATTTTCTGAGGAGTATTCCCGGGAAGTCGTTTCTTCCATATGTTCTAGAGTTATATATTCCGTGAGAACATCATTATATTCCTTACTTAATGAGGCGTTTTTAGATAGCATTTGTTCCATTCGCGCGTATTGACTTAGTGATACGAATCTAGAGGGACCTAGAAAACGGGAATCAGGAAAATCTTGCCGAAAAGGTAATCGTCCATGTATCTCCCATTTGGTAAACGTTTCGTTGTTTTTTTTGTAAAAAATGTTCACAGTACGTGTCCTCTGACGACACAGGTCGATGGGATGGAATTTCTTCCTGTTCCCTGAATTTTCTCAGCAATGTATCTAAACTATTATCTGGGTCAGAGCTAACGCTTGTGGGGAGGGAAACTAATGGCTTTGTTTGGACTGGTCCACTGAGGACCCAACCAAAAACTGTTCTATACGCGGATGCTGAGCCACAAATATAATACCTTCTAGATTAATAAAACGTTCACTATCATTGCCAAGAACTAAATCAATTGGACCTAACACATTAAAATGAGGATCGGCTAATGCAAGATTCGTGAGACCACAAGCATCTGTGACAGTAAATGACATGCAAGTAGAGTTTTTCTTTTCCCGGACTTTTTAATTTCCCGGGAAAACGGGAATGATTTTTCGGTTTCCCGGGAAATCCCGGGAATTCAGTACAAAACAGTACAAAATATTTTTAAATTTAATTTATTTCAACAAAAAAAAATTATAATTCATGAGATCGATTAAATAATAATGTTTTATACACACATTAGTCAAAAAATAATACCGTTTCCGTTCTTTATATAATAGTAATACATAGATTCCAATATGTATTATAAAAAATAAATTATACGAGTATTATTAAAAAAAATTTTACAAAATATCCCCCTTATGAAAAAATCATTGTTGAACTTAAAGTTGGTTTAACAAACGAATTTTGTATGGCAAAACCAGTTTTAACGCATGCTTTAACTTTAACAATCGTTTTTGCATAAGTGCATATTTCTTTGGAAATAGGACTTTAGTACAGAATAAGCTGGTAATGCTGTTAACCGCACTATTTACCAAATAGAATCTGTAATTATTTGTATTTTTTTATTTTCTTGCTCATTTCTGTTTTTTGCTTATATGAATTGTTGTAGAATTAAATTTTGAACGTCGCGTTCTGCTTTTTACAGATAAATGCATCTAAATCTCAGATCGCATGCGTGCAAGATGTAAGCTCGGCCTTAGTTGTTGTAAAGCTTTAGCTATTGTGATATTGCCATCACCTTATTATTGCACCATCGCATACATAAAGTGAATAAAGCAAACCACATACCTTGCGACTGTTGGTACAACATGAGCAAGTTGTGTATAAGATTGTAAAGTGTGTGGGGTCGTCGTATGAAGCTGTGTGCCGGTTGTACGAAAGATTAAAAAAATTGATTTTTTGGAAAGTTGTGTAGACAGGTTGCGCTCGAATTCAAATTTGCGTATAAAATGGAGAATTCAACAGAAATAAGTGATTTTATATAATTGTATAAGAGTTTGCGCGGAAGAATTGCTTTTGTATATGCAACGGAACTTTTGACAAAATGTCAGTGAATACTTCGTCTGACACCCACGTGTAATTTTTATAGTCCATTGGCTCACTTTCTTTATTTACAAAAGTTTGTTGTTAGAATACGTTGTTTTTATATAAATCACTCCTTTAACCAAATTCTTTTTTTCTGTCCTTTTTTACGTTCTTCTTCTTATTTTGTCACCAAAAAAACCATCCATTACAATATGCGACATAACACCCGATGTCATGTTTACTCAAAAAAATCAAGAAATGAAGTTGTGCTATAATGTTGTACACGTTGTTGTAAAGTTTGTGGGCAAAACACACAACTTGTTAATCCAACGTGTTGTACCAACGGTCGCAAGGTATGGCTTGCAGAACGACACTCATCAAGGAATGTGTAAATAGATACATATTAAGTTGCCATAACAAAATCAAAAAATCCCGGGAATTCCCGCACAAATTTCCTGGGATTTCTTTCCCGGAAAATGTGCGGGATCCCGAGAAATTTTTCCCGGGAAATCCCGTATGAAAAACACTACATGGAAGGGATGTGATTGGTAACTCTAGGTAGAATTATGGCTGTAATTTGAAATCGAAAGTCTTTCATTTTTGAAACTAATACCAAATCGCATTCTTTTTCAGCTGTTTGACTCTGGCCTCCTATTCCAATAATTTCGAAGTGAGGTTTTCTTGACTTAATGTTTAAACGATTTTGAATTTTTTCGGATAGAAAAGTTCGTTCAGAGCCGGGATCTACCAAAGCTCGCACTGTGAACAATTCAACGCGACATTCAATCTGAACTAGAGCTGTTCGTAGTAAGACATTAGTATTATTTATCGAATAATTTGCATTCACTTTTGGTGACTTATTGCAATTAGATGTTGAAGGGCGTGGTTCGGCATTACTCAAATCTGTAGTTCTACCGCTATTCACATTGCAATTATTATTTTCCGTTTTTAAATGGTTTTGCGTTTTTATTTGGGAATTTCGACTCTGTTTTGGTTTTTGTGTTACTAAGCGAGCGCATATGAAGCATAGTATGATGTTTTTTTGCCACAATTCAAACAAGTATTTTTACTTGAACAATTTTTCTTTGTGTAAGATTGCGACAAGCAATATTCAAATAAAACAAACAAGAATTAGTATTTTATAATTAATATTGAAATGTAATCTCACTTTATTTACCTTGTAAAAGGATTTATAATTGCACGTAGTGCTTCGTTGACTTCTAAATGACGAGTAGTAATTTATACATAGATAAACATTAGTATAATTACTGAAATTTGGCAAAACAATGCTTAAATACCGTTAGAGGTTTACTCGTTGAAATACTTATAAAAGGTTTCCAACAAGATTGAAAGAAAAGTACTTTAAATTTGCATTAAGCACTGAGAGAAAAGTATTAACCGAAACTAAGAAGTTGTACTTAAACATTGCCGGCCCCCTTGCAACGACGTGTATTGCAAATAAAATATGTATAAATGATTGAGCCATTATGGACTCCTGATGGATATGAGATGAGTCATAAAGGACTCCAGTGGACTGTATTTAGGTTAAGTCATGAGGGACCTCTGATGATCTATTACATAACAATAGTTATGAATCATGAAGGATTCCTGATGAAAGAGAGGTTAGTAGTTGCAAATTGATAAAAAAAAGTTGTATAAAATTATATGTTTAAGTACAATTCATATAATACAAGTTTTGTTATTCGTCGATGGTTATCCCGTTTGTGCAAATATTCAGGACACCAAAATTTTTTAACTAATTGCCAAACCTCACGATGAGTGTGTTTGAAGTTATTTTTATCGGAAATCGAAATACCTGTGGAAAAAGTATTAATAGAATTGTTAACGGAAATAGGACCTGTGAGAATCCATTTGAAAACTGTTTTTTTACCTATTAAAGATCCAAGTAAATTCCGCCGAACTTCGGTCATAATTATTTTAGGGTATAGATCAGCTCCAAGTAAAATATCTATCCGCCTACTTTTATAAAAATTGTTATCTGCTAATCGTAGATTGCGTAATATACCTTTAATATCCGAAGGACCAATAAATGAAGGTAAAATATTCGAAATTGATGGTAAAATAAGAGCATGTGCTTTTAAAACAAATTTCTTATCAACTTTAGATCCAATGTGAATGGTACACTGTTTTGTAGAATTGATAGAAGCTTCATTACTGACACCGGAAATCTTTACATTCGTAGAATGTGACGGAAGTCGCAATTGATTTCGCAAATGCTCTGAAATAAATGATGCCTCTGAAGCTGGGTCAATTAAAGCCCTCGCCGTATAAGTTGTACCATGACAAATAATGTTTACCATTGCCGTTCCTAATAAAACAGGCGAATTCTGTGATATGTGGAATGCTTGGCGACTCCAAGTAGGATATCCCGCTGCCGATGTCGAAGGCATTTGTGGGTCGATCTAATTAGGCTGATGAGATTTATTATTATCGGGCAACACTTGATGTAGTAGAGTATGGTGCCTCTTATTGCACATAAAACAACTATGATCGCTTTTGTAATCTTTCACTTCGTGTGACTTTAAAAGACAATTCAAGCAGCAACGATATTTCTTTATATTCGCAACTCTTTCAGAAATAGACATATTCTTAAAACGACGACAAAATCCAAGTAAATGTCTTAGATTTGGACACAGAATACAAGTATTAGATAAACTTGCATTAAAATCTTTAGTATGTGCCTTCCGTCCCGCGATTTCTTTGTCAGGTTGTTAATTTGTAAGATCGCGAATGCAATCTAAGGTTTGAATTCGTTCTGTTAAGAATAAATCCCAATCTTTTCACAAAGATATGGCACTTTTGTCCTTGACAGTCTGTTCCCACAGAGTAACTGTATGTGCAGGCAGCCGCTGAATACATAAAAATACAATAATTAGATCCCAATTATTCGTAGAAATCTCAAATTGAATTTTTTTTTAATACATGATTTTTATTTATTGTATCTTCATATATGAACTAACAGTAAGTATTCAAATCTTAATTATTAAAATATAATTAGGCCCGACCAGTGTCGGACATAATCTAGTTAGTAGTAGTTATATATAATACATAAGTATTGATAATCAAAAGGAAAAAATATAAAAAATAAAAGAATTTTCAGGTAGTAGCTGTGAATAAGAGCCCTTGTATCCCTCTTTTTTAGGCGGATGTGTCCAGTAAAGTTCAAAATATTACGGGCAAGCGGATTAGGATGTGACTCGAGTTTTGTTAAATATTTGCCAGCGTTTTTTGCAATCACTAGTGGCATATTTAAGTCACGATGTATATTTGAATTTTTTATATACCATGGAGCCGATGTTATCATGCGTAAAATTTTGTTTTGCCTTCGTTGGATTCTCTCGACATTAGAAGCTGAAGCAGTACCCCATAGCTGAATTCCGTAGCACCATATAGGTTTTTGAGAGCGACTTGTATATTAAAAGTTTACAATCTAGGATGAGGATTGAGTTTCTACCAACCAGCCAATGTATCTGAGTTAGTTTAAGTTTCATTTGCGTTAGCTTGGAGTCAATGTGGTATTTCCATGTGAGCCTTCGATCAAGATGTATACCAAGGTATTTCACATGTAAGTTTTGAGGAACAATTTGATTATTGATTGTAACGGGGGAACAACTGTCTTTTCTTAAGGTAAATGTTACCTGAGCACACTTCTGTTCGTTTACCTTTATTCTCCACATGTTTAACCATAGTTCTAGCTGAGTAATATGTTGCTGAAGATATCGGGAAGCCTCGTGAGGGTTTTCGTGCATACTAAGGCAGGCTGTATCATCGGCAAACGTAGATGTATGGATATTGCTGCTCAAAGGCATATCACAAGTATAAATCAAATATAAAACTGGCCCCAGTATACTCCCCTGTGGCACACCGGATGAGATTATTTCAGTCGTACTCATAAAGTCTCCTTCCACAATAGTGAACTTCCGGGCAATAATGTAACTTTCCAGCAGATTTAGAATGTTTATTGGTAGGTAAGTCTTTAATTTTAAAATTAGGCCTTCATGCCACACTTTATCAAATGCCTGAGAAACGTCAATGAACAGCGCAGAGCAATACTTTTTTTCTTCAAAAGTTTTTCTTATAAATTGAACCAATCTATGAGTTTGTTCAATGGTGCTATGCTGACTTCTAAATCCAAATTGATGATCCGGTATGCACTCATTATCAGTTAGAATTGGGGACAATTTTATCATGAGTAACTTTTCAAAGAGTTTTGACATTGTTGACAGTAAACTTATTTGCCTATATGACTCAGCTTTGGTAAGATCTTTGCCCGGCTTTGGAATCATTTTAACCTTGGCAAGCTTCCAGCTGTTTGGATAATACTCCAGTCGTAAAATAGCGTTAAAAATGAATAACAGGATTCTAATAGCTATACGAGGCAACTTCATCAACATCTGGTTACTAATTCCATCAATACCCGGGGCTTTTTTCGCGTTGAGTTCTGCAATTATTTTTTGTACATCACGCGTCTTAAATTTTATTGGTCGAGGGGGTAGCGCAACTACATTTGGCAAATCAACTGCACCAGAACATGTGTTTGGGGTGAATACGGATTTTAAATGCTCACCAAATATTTTACCTTTTTCAGTATCGCTTCTTGCCCAACCTCCTGTAGATGTGCGCAGAGGTGGTTTAAACTCAACTGGTGTTTTAAGCTTTCTAGCAGCGCGCCACAAAGAGTAATTAGATGCTGGTGTGACATCAAGACCTTCCAAATAATTTTTAAGAGATGCAGTTTTTTCAAATGCAAGCAACTCTTGGAGTCGTTTAGTACACTCTTTAAATCTGATTTTAAGTTGGGGTGATCTGTGCTGTTGCCATTCTCTTCTAGCTCTTCTTTTTTCACTTACGAGACGTTCAATATCCGTAGAATAAATTCTATTTACCCTAGTCTGAGGATGGGTGGTACTTGCATGTTCAGCAGCCTGTTTAATATTTTCATTAAGGTTGGCAATGTTAGATTCAATTTCATCATGTGTTCTTAGCGTAATATTTTCCGTGCAATGACTACTAAGATATTTTTTAAATCTCAGCCAATTAACACGATTTATCAAATTCGCATATGGCTAAGGTAAGTCAATTCTTAATGGACTACAAATTGTAACGATCGTGGGAGAGTGATCGGACGAGAGATCTAGAAAAGCTTCAATTTGAATTAAATCCCTAGAGATATTTTTCATGACGCCAAAATCTATAACATCCGGAATTTTATGTATGTCAGTAGGCCAATAAGTGGGCTCTCCACTCGAAATGACATCCAAGCCCATTTTGGAAATTGCATTGAACAACGCTCGACCTCTGGGTGTAATAATACGCGAACCCCAGAACGTATGTTTAGCATTATAGTCGCCAGCTGCTACGAAACAAGGGCCCAGAGATTTGTAAAAATCCTCATATTGATCCTCAGTAGTTGCGAATCTAGGAGGGGAGTAAATTGATGATATGACAAAATTAGTGCAAAAATTTTCGACACAAATATTCGTTGCTTGTAAATGTTCTTCACAAATGTTTTTAATAATATAATGCTTGAGTCTTGACTTTATTAAAATTGCTGATCCACCGCATGCTCTTCCTCTCGGGTCCTTTGAATCATATAAGGTGTAGCCATAAATTCTAAAAAGGCTTCTCGAAGTCAAATGAGTCTCAGAGACCAACATTATATCAATATTTTTTTCCGTGAGGAAGTGCTCAAGTTCATTTTTATGTTGGCGAATGCCGTTTGCGTTCCAAAAACATATTTTTAACGTGTTCATGGTTTGTTAACTAAAGCTTGAAGCAATGTATTCTGCATTCGCAGCATTTCTTGCATCATATTTGTTGTAAAATTATTTATAGTTTGCACCAGATTATCAATAGTAGCTTCAAGGCGATTGAAATTAAAGTTCGAGTTTGTATTTGTTGAATTATTTGGTGGTGAAACATATTGTGTATGAATAGAATTTGTCTTAGCAGCATCGGCATACGATACACGGGAACTACATAACTGGTTGGCTCACTTGCGCAATAGTGGCTGATAAAGCGTTTGCTGATTGGGCTGGGGCCAATTTAGGTTTTTGCACCATAGTCTTCTTTACAAAAGAGTACACACGACAACCTCTGTAGTTAGCGGTGTGATTTTCTCCACAATTACTGCATTTTTTGTCACTTTGATCTTTTGGTTTATTGCAACTAGCAGTGCCGTGTAACTCACCGCACACAACACAAACAGTAGGTAATTTGAGGTAAGTTTTAGTGTGGCCATATTCTTGACAATTATGGCACTGTACGGTGTGAGGACTATTATGCAAGTTTGTTTTGTATGGATTATTTGAATTTTGTTTATTGCATAAGGAAACCGATACTGTTTTTTTTTTTGCCCAACCTCCGGTAGATGTGCGCAGAGGTGGTTTAAACTCAACAGGTGTTCTAAGCTTTCTAGCAGCGCGCCATAAAGAGTAATTAGATGCTGGTGTGACATCAAGATTTTCCAGATAGTTTTTAAGAGATGCAGTTTTTTCATGTGCAAGCAGCTCTTGGAGTCGTTTAGTGCACTCTTTAAATCTAATTTTATTCTGGGGTGATCTGTGCTGATGCCATTCCCTTCTAGCTCTTCTTTTTTCACATACGAGACGTTCAATATCTGTAGAATATAGTCTATTAAACCCAGACTGCTGATGGGAGGTAGTGGAATGTTTAGCTGCCTGCTTAATATATTCGTTAAGATTGGCAATGTTAGATTCAACATCATCAGGTGTACTTAGTGTAATGTTTTCCGTGCAATGACTACTAAGATATTTTTTGAATCGCAGCCAATTTACACGACTGGCCAAATTCACATATGAGTAAGGTAGAGCACTTCTCAGTGGGCTACATATTGTAACGATCATGGGAGAGTGATCGGACGATAGATCTAGGGAAGCTTCTACGTGAATTAATTCCCTAGAAATATTTTTTATGACGCCAAAATCTATAACATCCGGAATTTTATGTATGTCAGTAGGCCAATAAGTGGGCTCCCCACTCGAAATGATATCCAAGCCCATTTTGGAAATTGTATTGAACAACGCTCGACCTCTGGGCGTAATAAGACGCGAACCCCAGAACGTATGTTTAGCATTATAGTCGCCGGCTGCTACGAAACAAGGGCCCAGAGATTTGTAAAAATCCTCATATTGATCCTCAGTAATTGCGAATCTAGGAGGAGAGTAAATTGATGATATGACAAAATTAGTGCAAAATTTTTCGACACAAATATTCGTTGCTTGTAAATGTTCTTCACAAATGTTGTCAATAATATAATGCTTGAGTCTTGACTTTATT
This sequence comes from Tachina lurida, assembly GCA_944452675.1. Lineage (NCBI taxonomy): Eukaryota > Metazoa > Arthropoda > Insecta > Diptera > Tachinidae > Tachina > Tachina lurida. The sequence continues at coordinate 73,916,468 of OX101754.1, forward strand.
AAAATTGCTGATCCACCGCATGCTCTTCCTCTCGGGTCCTTTGAATCATATAAGGTGTAGCCATAAATTTTAAAAAGGCTTCTCGAAGTCAAATGAGTCTCAGAGACCAACATTATATCAATATTTTCTTCCGTGAGGAAGTGCTCAAGTTCATTTTTATGTTGGCGAATGCCGTTTGCGTTCCAAAAACATATTTTTAACGTGTTCATGGTTTGTTAAGTAATGCTTGAAGCAATGTATTCTGCATTCGCAGCATTTCTTGCATCATATTTGTTGTAAAATTATTTATAGTTTGCTCCAGATTATCAATAGTAGCTTCAAGGCGTTTGAAATTAAAGTTCGAGTTTGTATTTGTTGAATTATTTGGTGGTGAAACATTTTGTGTATGAATAGAATTTGTCTTAGCAGCATCGGCATACGATACACGGGAACTAATTGGTTGGCTCACTTGCGCAATAGTGGGTGATAAAGCGTTTGCTGATTGGGCCAATTTAGGTGTTTGCCTCATAGTCTGTTTGACGAAAGAGTACACAGGACAACCTCTGTAGTTAGCGGTGTGATTACCTCCACAATTACTGCATTTTTTGTCACTTTGATCTTTTGGTTTATTGCAACTAGCAGTGCCGTGTAACTCACCGCACACAACACAAACAGTAGGTAATTTGCAGTAAGTTTTAGTGTGGCCATATTCTTGACAATTATGGCACTGTACGGTGTGAGGACTATTATGCAAGTTTGTTTTGTATGGATTATTTGAATTTTGTTTATTGCATAAGGAAACCGATACTGTTTTTTTTTTTGAAAAAAAAAAATAAAGAATGATAATAAATTGTAGTTTGCTTTGGATTTTACTTTTGAAATTTTTTTAATTTAAAAAAAAGAAAAAGTTTTACCGGAAATAAATTTTGAAAATTTTGAAATTAAAACGTGGATATTTTGGAGACGTTTTAATGATTGTGCTTAAAATATCAGAGTTCAAATTGTGGAAGCAATAACAAATAATCAGTATAAACACCATATAATATTTACGAAGTACAAACATATCTGATTATCCTTTACGCACATAGTACATATAAAAAAAAAACTATTGGCTAGGAGCATTTGAGAATTTATATTTCATCAAGATTCAATAAATATAGGGTGTTTTTTATTGAGGTATTGAACTTTAAGTTGGCATCACTTTTTTAACTGGCGGCCATTTTGTCAGCTGTCAAGTGATTAATATTTAGTTTGGTTTGCCATTTCATCATGGAACAGGTTGACAAAAGAACAACGCTTGCAAATCGTGCAAATTTGCTTTATTCGAGCCAGCCGAATTGGCTTTAAAAAAGCCGAATTGGCTTTATTCGAGCCAGCCGCGGCGGCCACATGCCCGAAATCATATTTAAACATTAATGGCATAAAATTATCCTTCCAATAAAGCCAAATTGATGGACATTAAAACGATTTTCTTGTGTTTTATTTCAATTCGAAGTTCTATACCTCTAAAAAAATCGTGCAAATTTGCTTTATTCGAGCCAGCCGAATTGGCTTTAATAAAGCCGAATTGGCTTTATTCGAGCCAGCCGCGGCGGCCACATGCCCGAAATCATATTTAAACATTAATGGCATAAAATTATCCTTCCAATAAAGCCAAATTGATGGACATTAAAACGATTTTCTTGTGTTTTATTTCAATTCGAAGTTCTATACCTCTAAAAAAAACACCCTTTACATCTATTGGCTATTTCTGAATTTGGAACTACAGTTTTTTTAAACAAATTTTAATAAGAAGGACATTGTTTCAAGATTCTGTTATAAGGGAGAAGTACAATTTTCATTCAGGAAGAAGAAGACGAATAAACTGAAAATTGCACACCTACACATACATATATAAAATTCATCAGAATTTTATAGTTACATATTGTGTTTAAAATTTAAAATAATTACTTATTTGTATTTATTTAAAAATTAAATCATTATAACTTTAACGTAATTTTCACATACACACAAATAAACAAATAACACATAACATACATTCAATGCACCATTCATACATGTGAATAACATTTAAAATACCTAAACACATTTTTACATATTAATTTTAACTACAAAATATTTTATGTTACAATACAAAAGCTAAATATATTCATACAAATATAAGACAAATGCCGGACTACAGGCTTGCAGTCGTCGTTGGAACATATAATTTGGTGAGTCAATCAATAAATATTATACATATTTATTTACATATTAAAAAAAAATAAAAAAATAAAAAAATTTAAATATTAACAATTATATAAACATGCAATATTAAACATAAAATATTTTGTGCAAAAATACAAATATCAATATTAACTTTCAACATTTAACTAACATTTTCATCAACATTAAAAATTATTTTATGTTTATAACATAAACTGATAAAATTTTAACATATATCTAAACTGTTATTATTATTTTCATTTTACCCAACTTATCATCAGTATTGGAAGTTGCCTAATGTTAATAACATAAACTGTTAAAATATAAAATTTATATTTTCTGTTATAATTTGATTTACTTGTTTAAAATTTTGTTTTACATTTACATATCCATTTAAATAACAGCTACATTTGTAAATATATTAAATCTTAATGAATTAATGGTTCTATACCCAGTAAAAAAAGACACTCCAAAAAAGTGATGAAAATGTAGAGTTTGCGATCTGGAAGTAGTGCAAATTTCGATCCGATCTAATGATTTTTACATAGGGTTGTCATTGCAAGAAGTTCTCTTTTTCGCTGCCTGGTCACCGATTTGGAAGCGATTTTAAGAAAAATTTCCTTTTTTGTGTTCTATGATAATATTTTCGTCTAGGAAAAATGGCTAATAGTTACCTATTTTAACAATTAGTTTCTTCTCATAGGAATTTAAACGCGAAACAGTATTTTCATGTAAATTTAAGCAAATAACTTAAAAATTTTAGACAAAAATTAGTTCATAAGTTTCTTCAAAAAAATCGATTTTTTAAAAATTCTGGTGAGTAATTTCTAAAACTAGAGAGGAATTACAAGGTTTTGTATGACTAAAATAAACTTCTACTTGGTTTTCTGCTAACTATCGGCAAATTAAAAATATCGATTTTTTGGAAGCAATGAAAATGTACTTCCTTTAGAATGACTTCCAATTTTTTTTACTGGGTACTTGAACAGAAATAAAATGTTAGCATACTTTGTTTTTAGACAAGAAAAGAAAATTTAAAAATTAGATTTTTTTTAACATAATGGCTATGTAAGTTTTTTTTTATTTCACGAAACATATAAAAACAGTTAGATAAGGACACAATGGGTTATTCTAATATACAATTTCTATGAATAACGTAGGTAGGGAGGGTACAGACTAGTGGAAATGGAGACCAACAACTTAATTCGTTTTCCAAAATAAGAAATCTTTACATTCTTTATTGTTTTGTTTGTTTTTATTTATTTAATTTTATTTTTAACATTGTATATGGTCGAATCAGAAAAATTTTTGTAAATACTACCTAATCTATATATAAATAGGCAAGTGAAAAAAGTTAAGAACCATTTTAACTGACTTAAACTCAACGTATTCGCTTGATTTTTTTTTTTTGTTAGATAGATTGACAATAGGAGCAGTGCAGAATGTATTTTTTCTTCTACATTTTTGTGTTTAAGATAGTTAAAAACAGTTAAGAATATTAGCCAATCATAAAGCCATGATTTCTCTTTCTCTCTTAATTTGCTAAAAAAAATTACAACAATTTGGCTTGGCAACTCCATAAACACTCAGAAGGAAAAACGTATTTTATTTGTTAATTCTATTCTTATTTCCATCTTTCTATGTACTTAAACGATTATTGCTGAAACTAATAAAATTTGGATATTTAAATAACGAGTGGTACTGTATTATTTTTCTTTAGATGCTTAAAAATAATATATTTTTTTTAATTATTAATAACTTTGATTAAAGTTAAATTCACAAAGTAAATTTTTTATTTTTAGTTTATTTTGTGAGCGTTTTGTTTTTGTTCATTCTTTTCATTATTTTTCTGTGCTTAAATTACTGAACATACTGGAATGTTGGAATATGATGGGATGTTGGAATATGATGGAATGTTTATATTATTAGGCTAGCATATTCGTACATACATATGGGGTCTTTCTCAAAGAATAGGGAATATAAACATTATTTGTAACAAACGTTTTAATGGGGAGTCTAAAACTTTAGAGAAAAAGCGTTCAATGAAAAAATAAACGAATATTTTTGTTTTTGGCAATAATAATGAATATGAAGTGAAAGCACTAGGAGCAAATATTTAATTACATTTAGTTCAAAAAGTGAACAACTTTTTTTAAATAGTTTGCTTAAAATCTATTCTTATTTATGACGATAAATGAAATTTTAAATTCGTATGTAGTACTTAAGAAAGTGGTTTACCCTGGAGCAGTGATGGGAAAGTTGGTACGATCGTACTTTTTTTGATACTGTTTGACATGAAAAAGTACCGTAGTACTCCCCTAAGAAATTTGATACTCTCACGGGCAACTTAGAAATGCAGTCAGAAGACTCGCGCATGCATATATTTTGCCAAGAATCAAATTGTTTTTTCGACAAATAGAAAGAAGCTTTATTAGTAAAGATCTTTTAGAAAAGTGTAACCACAATTAAATATCAATATCAATATTTCATTCAATGATATTTTATGTGGCACAGAAGTTGATCTATTGAAACAACTGTTTTAAATCAGTTTAAAGAAAATTTTAAAAAGTTTATATTAAGTTCTAAGGGCAAAAGTGGACTTTGACAATAAAATGTAAGTTTGGTTTAGTAAGTTTCCCCCTGAAAGTATTTTATCTGTTAAACCAATATCATTATACCACTTTTAATTAAAATGTTCCCAGGGAAAAGAAAAAAAAAGAAAAGAAAAATAATTTGAAATATTAACAACCAATATAGAGCACTGGCTTATATAAAAACGCATTAGATGAATACATGTTTCCTGATATATCGAGAGCAGCTTACGGAATTTTATCCATGCCTCACTCCTCTGTAAATGTCGAAAGGATTTTCTCTTACCAAAATTTCATGAAAACAAAATATAAATCAACAGCCATCGTATTCTGTAACTCGCTAAACCTAAATCTCTGTCGCTAAGAATCCATAAAATCAATTTGTCGATTTTCGGCTACGAATGCAATTTTCAAACGGGTATTGATAAATCAGGTAATGGCTTAAAAATGTAATTCGCCGAAATTTTATTGCTTTATGTCATCGCCAAAAATTTAAAATTTTCTATTTGTTCAGCATTTTAGCGGTCGAATTTAGCTTTAGCTTTAGCGAGCTATGGAATATGGGGGCAAGCTTTATGTTCCAACAGTATTAAGTCTAATCCAGGCTACACCTATTTGTATATTTGTACCTATGTGTTCCTTTTTTTGTAAATGAATTTCTTATAATTTTTTGTTAATAAAATTTAAATAAGAAATATTATAATTTTTGGTACTCTCGGGATCAAAAAAGTACTAAAAAAATTTGTTTTTGATACCGAAATGCGAATCTCATTTCCCATCACTGCCCTGGAGTCTATACATATGTATATTTGAATAAAGTTTTTAAATTGTGTTTTAAATTCATCAAACTTTAAATATTTTCGTTCTCTTCTCCACCTCTGTGCGTTAATGGTTGATTTTCAACCACTGGGCGAACACTAGTAACTTAAATTTTTCTGTAACGGATAAATCCCATCTGAAGTAATTAAAGAATCCCCCAATTTCCGCAGAGCTTAGCTGGTATTAAAGGTAGTATACACTTCTGATGAATAGGGTTAACTTTTAGCATTCGTTACATAAATTTAATGGCGCCCAACGTGGGGCACAGCGTTCATATACCGGTTTAAATACTTATACGGGTTCATCTTGCTGTTGTCTCTAATTTTATTTATTCTGAATTTAACTATTATATGTTTTTATTTAATTTATCTTTTGTTTTTCAAAATTAATGATTCTGTTGTGATGTATTTAGGATTTTAGATATTCGTTATATGGGATGAATTATTTATATTCATGTGTTAAATTGAGTTGGAGATTTCGGATATTTGACTTAGCTTCGATATGCTACTCACGATGATTTATTTTTATTTTGCAATTTCTTCAAAATTTAGGTTGGAGTTTAAGCATGATTGAGAATTTTGTTTCTGAAATATGTTTGGATACATACTCTTATAGCACCTTCCAATCAAGTTTTTTTTTCTATTTTGGATTTAATTTATTCGAGATATAATTTATTTTACTTTAACGTAAACTATGAGTAATACGTTATCCAATTCATTTTTCAGTTTTATTTTGGATGTAAAGATTTTTATTATTGAATTTTTTTTATAATGTCCTATCTAACAGTTTTTTTTATGGAGTAGTGGAATATTAATAATATTGCTTATTTTAATTCTCTGGCAAATAAATAAATATTTTTTTTAAATGGTTTTAACAAGAAGTCAGGAAAATTTGATGAATTTAGATCAACCTGCTAATGTAAGTTTTTCAATAAATTATTTGGATTCGGAAAATAACTTTGAACAAGCAACAAATGCTGTAGGAAATTCAACGAATAGAAGGCCAGGTAGGGGTGTTCATAATAGTACTACACAGCAAAACCAACAGAATAGGGAAAATAATAATGTTAGACAAATTTTAGCAGATTCTTTAAACGATTTTCGTGGCGAAATGGCTGCATTAATTACAAATGAAATACTGACGTGTTTTCAAAATTTGAATATAAATTCTATTCCTGATGTTCCTATTCTAATAGCTCTAACAATGCCAATACAAATTCACATTTATCGGACAATAGAAACTCACCAAATTTACCGCCAAGAGCTGGATCAAACTCATCGCATGAACCTTTCTTTGCAGAAAAGGTGTTAAATATTATTCGTAATTGGAAATTGAAATTTACTGGTCATGACAACGATATATCAGTTGACGAGTTTATATATCGGGTTAATATTCTGACCACAAATAATTTAAAGGGTGATTTCGATCTTTTATGCAAGTACGCTCACAGCCTTTTTGAAGGAAAAGCCCTGGTATGGTTTTTGGCGTTTTCACAGACAACATGACGACATAGACTGGACGACTTTGACTGCAGCATTAAAAATACAATACAAGATTGTACATAGTGACTTTAATATTTTAGATGACATTCGCAGACGGAAACAAAAGGCAAATGAAAGTTTTGATGAAAACCTGGATGTAATATCGGCAATGATGGACAAATTAAAGAATACTATGAATGAACAAGATTTATGCGAGACTTTGATGCGAAATTTGAAAAGTGATGTTAGATTGGAACTTCTTCATTTAGAAATAACTAATGTTTCTCGATTGCGTCACGAGGTTAAAAAACACGAAAAATTCATGAATGAAAATCATTCTTATGAAAATCGGAAAATAACAAAGGGTCATATTTCTGAAATATCAGATCGAGTTGATATAGAATCAGACTTCAAACTAGTTTATGACGACTCTGAGGTGTGTTTACTGCAAACTAATTTCAAATGCTGGAATTGTGATAAAGTTGGTCATACATACATTGACTGTATGGATACCAAGCGAGTGTTCTGCTATGGATGTGGTGTTAAAGACACGTACAGACCAACATGCCCCAATTGTAGTAGGAAATTTCAGGGAAACGTACAGAGGGATGTCCGTCGGAAATAGATCGGACATCCGTAAAAAAAGATAAAGAAAATAAAGAAATTATAAATGACGGTACTAATAAGATTATTCATCCACTAATGAGGCCCTATCATATTCGGCTGAAGGAATATGAAAGAGCTCGTTCAAGAATTTTTGGTTCGCCTGGAAAATAAAGTAGATCTGCAAAACGAATTAAAAGTTTTTATAAGAAATTGAAGTCATTTAATGTTTTTGTAATATCAACAATTTTGAAAAATTGAACGGATAGAAGACCATATATTCAACTAGAAATTATTGATAGGTTGCATTATGCGCTTCTAGATAGTGGTGCTAATAAAAGTGTAATTGGTGGTGATTTGGCGATACAAGTTCAGAGTAGGAAACAGTTCAACAAATGTAAAGGCATCGTACGTACGGCGGACGGACAAAGACAAAATATTTCTGGGACAATTTTATTGGAAATTACTTACCAAGGACAAACAAAATTAATTGAATTTTTAGTAGTACCAACAATACAGCAGGACTTAATTTGTAGTTTTGACTTTTGGACAACATTCGGACTCAAAATTTGTGTGCCAGAAATAGCGCAAATTGACATAGCTGATACAAACTCAGACAAAATTAAATTGACTTTTGAACAACAGCATAGATTAGAAAGGGTAATTGCAGCGTTCCCTAACTCAGAAATTGAAGGTTTGGGATGTACCTCTCTTATCGAACATTATATCGATACTAGTGGCTGAAAACCAATTAAGCAACGTTACTATACTATTTCCCCTGCTGTTGAGAAACAATTAAGTGGAGAAATAGATAGAATGTTGTCACTTGGAGTGATAGAAGAGGCTCCTAGCTCACCTTGGTCTTCACCAGCAGTTGTGATTATCAAACCTGGAAAGATTCGAATGTGTGTGGACAGTCGTAAACTAAATTCAGTGACAGTCAAAGACGCGTACCCTATACCTAATATAGACGGACTTATTGCAAGACTTCCATCAGTTTACTACATATCGAAAATTGATTTGAAAGATGCATTTTGGCAGATTAGACTAGAGGAAAGTTCTAAAGCAAAGACTGCGCTTACAGTTCCTAATCGGCCTTTGTATCAATTTACAAGAATGCCGTTTGGACTGTGCAATGCACCGCAATCGTTGTGCCGACTGATGGACATGGTCATTCCGTACTATCTAAAATCTCACATTTTTGTTTATTTGGACGACTTACTTATACTATCTCAGACCTTTGATGAACATTTAAGACATTTAATGGATGTGGCTTCACAGCTACGTAAGGCCGGTTTGACTATAAATGTTAAGAAGAGTAGTTTTGCTTTGAATAAAGTGAAATACCTAGGGTATATTGTGGGTAATGGAACGTTTGCAAGTTGACGATGATAAAGTTAAGGCCATCACGGATTTCCCGGTACCAAAATCAATTAGGCATTTGCGACGGTTTTTAGGAATGACATGACAGGATGGTACCGACGATTCATACACGATTATTCGACTTTGACTTTTCCATTGACTGAGCTTTTAAGTAAAAAGAAAAATTTTATTTGGACAGTATATGCAGAAACAGCTTTTGACAAATTAAAAGACAAACTTACAACAGCACCTTTACTTATCCATCCGAATTATGATAGACAATTTATATTGCAGTGTGATGCTAGTACACATGGCGTAGGTGCAGTTTTAGCACAAGAGGACGACAACGGGACAGAGCGACCGATTGCCTATATGTCACAAAAATTAAATAAAGCTCAAAGGAACTATACTATAACTGAACTGGAATGCTTAGCTGTAGTATTAGCAACAAAAAAGTTTCGTTACTATATTGAAGGCCATGATTTTAGAGTAATAACTGACCACGCTAGCTTGAAATGGCTAATGGGCCAAAAAGATCTCCACGGTAGGCTTGCCAGATGGTCACTTAAATTACAAGGCTTTAGTTTTACAATAGAGCATCGGAGTGGAAAACAAAATGTTGTGCCAGACTCGTTGTGTAGAGCTTATGAAGGGGAAGAATTTGTGGAAGGTATTGAACTGGAAATTATACCAGCTATAGATCTGGAATCGGATGCATTTAATTCGAATGAATATCAAAAATTACGTGTAGACTTTCAAAATTCGGAAATGCCAGATTTTAAAATTGTGGATAAGTACATATACAAGCGAACAGGTTTTTGTACTGGACAGGTGGACGAGTCTGATTCGTGGAAACTTTTTGTCCCATCTGTACTCCATGAGGATGTCATGTATGCAGCGTACAATATTCCAAACGCATCTCATGGTGGAATCGGAAAAACTAGAGAGAATCAGAAGATATATTTACTGGCCAAATCTTGTAACTGGAGTAAAAAGTTATGTTTTAAACTACGATTTGTGTAAAACGTCTAAGACACCGACAACTAATTTACGACCACCTTTGGGACAAATGGTTATAACTGAAACACCTTTTCAACGAATTTATATTGACATAATAGGACCATTACCTAGGACAAAGACAGGATATACAGGTATTTTAATAGTCCTGGATCATTTTTCAAAGTTTTCATTTTTAAAACCTCTAAAGAAACTAGTTTCGAAACATATAATAGACTATTTGCAGACAGAAATTTTTCATTGTTATGGCGTGCCACAGATTATAGTATCAGATAACGGTACACAATTTACATGTAAGGAGTTCAAACAATTTTTAAATAAGTATGCCACTCAACATATGTTGACTGCTGTTTATAGCCCTCAAGCTAATGCTAGTGAACGCGTTAATAGGTCGATAAATGAAGCATTAAGATCATACATTAGAGGTGATCAACGTAATTGGGATGGTTATATTAGCAGTATTAATTGTGCTCTTCGGAATAGCTTACATCAAACTTTAGACAAGACGCCATATCAAATAGTTTTCGGACAGACAATGATAACACATGGGAAAGATTACAAACTTTAAGACAGACTTATAGCCTGTTTGTAGAACGCGACAGAGGCGACTCACAACGAGCCAATTCATAGACGACTACGTAATGAAAAGCGTTTGTATAACGCGAGTCGACTTTGTCGTGCAGCTTACGTTAATTCGCCCATATGTCAAATATGTACTAAACCGTACTGTTGCCAACATGTTAAAATATAGCTTTTGTTTAAATTTTTTCATATGAAATTCTTTTTACAGCTTAAAAAACGGCTACCCTATTCTTATGCATAAATAAAATTACAATTGACAAAATCAAAATCAAAAAAAATCATTTAATGAACGAAAAATTATTTTGTTTTTGGCTCTGTGGCTTCGATTTTTTAATTAAACTTAATTCTATTCTTTCCAAAAATAAAAAAAATGTACTCGCGTTTTGGTCGGTGTTAAGCGTGTAGTGGATTATGCCATTAAGGTAGCTAAGTGTGAATCCTGAAAAAGCTGTTTCTGTTATACAAGCTGTTAAACACTCAGTGGAAGAAGCGGTGGGAATGAAAGGAAAAGAGTTAGCAAATGAAGCTGTTTGTGTATCTATTGGACAAACTCAGTCTCAGGATTGGTGCTCAAAAGAATGCTGCCGAAAACTCCAGCTGTTCTAAGTGCTGATTTGTATTTAAACATTCCTTGTTATGCTACCCTGGCGAATATCAGGAAGGTAAAGAAAAATCCCTTGAAAAGGTAACTCCTGGGCCCTATTCCACAAAACAACTTATCAACTTTTTTATATTCTTATGAATTGAATAGGCAAAGTTCGTAACGCTTTTTAAGCCAAATTACATGTGATAATTATTAATGAACAAATAACATCAAAGTTAGTTGTAAATATTCTGACAACAACACATAGTTGAACGGAACAGCCAGCCGTTTTCGAAGGCCACTAAACCTTCCTCATCAGCGTTCTTCTGTGTTTTGGTCCACTGTGTGTGGTGTCAGTTGATGTAGATGTCTGCCTTATATACGTAACTTTATTGCAAATGGAATATGTGAATTGGTTTGATTCATTGCATTTCAATTTGCTCATGTGTTTTGTAATGTATACGCAAGTTACCATCTATATATATATACCATCTTCTATATATATTACCATCTTCTATATATATTACAACAGTCTTACCATTGTCGTTTTGTTCCTTACTAACTATACACATGTTTGTTAATTTGCTTATTTTTGTTCTACTTAAGACAAACTTTTTTGGTTTGTTACTATTAAGTATATTTTTATTTTTTTTAATTTTTGCCACAAGCCAATGACTATTAATTAGTTAATTTAATTATTATTTTTCGAACTGTATTTGTTTCTATATTCTTATGAATTGAATAGGCTAAAGTTCGTAACGCTTTTTAAGCCAAATTACATGTGATAATTACACTATGATACAAAAAAAAAAAAAAAAATATTCAGGGATTCTAATGTACCAATTCGATTTTGTTGGAGTCCATGGATGACGAAAATACCGTTGGTTTTTTTAGGTCACTTCATAAAGTGATTTTATAACGGTAAATGTAGTGAAAAACGGGGTTTCAGTTTTAAACAGGTGTAACTTCTTTGTTTCCTAACGGATTTCTTTTAACTTTCCGTTGGTGAAAAGAATTGAATATTATCTTTCAATAAAGATATATTTTTTGGAAATCGACTAAGAAATGGCTAAGTTACAGTCGTTGTAGTGTAGAAAAAACCCATTGAAAAAGTATTCTTTTGTTTTCCTCAGGCCATAAGTTGCTTATGAGTTACAAAAGAATACTTTTTTAATGGGTTTTTTCTATACTTCAACGACTGTAACTTAGCCATTTCTTAGTCGATTTCCAAAAAATATATCTTTATTGAAAGATAATATTCAATTCTTTTCACCAACGGAAAGTTAAAAGAAATCCGTTAGGAAACAAAGAAGTTACACCTGTTTAAAACTGAAACCCCGTTTTTCACTACATTTACCGTTATAAAATCACTTTATGAAGTGACCTAAAAAAACCAACGGTATTTTCGTCATCCATGGACTCCAACAAAATCGAATTGGTACATTAGAATCCCTGAATATTTTTTTTTTTTTTTTGTATCACAGTGTTATTAATGAACAAATAACATCAAAGTTAGTTGTAAATATTCTGACAACACATAGTTGAACGGAACAGCCAGCCGTTTTCGAAGGCCACTAAACCTTCCTCATCAGCGTTCTTCTGTGTTTTGGTCCACTGTGTGTGGTGCCAGTTGATGTAGATGTCTGCCTTATATATGTAAGTTTATTGCAAATGGAATATGTTAATTTTGTTTGATTCATTGCATTTCAATTTGCTAATGTGTTTCGTAATGTATACGCAAGTTACCATCTATATATATATACCATCTTCTATATATATTACCATCTTCTATATATATTACAACAGTCTTACCATTGTCGTTTTGTTCCTTACTAACTATACACATGTTTGTTAATTTGCTTATTTTTGTTCTACTTAAGACAAACTTTTTTGGTTTGTTACTATTAAGTATATTTTTATTTTTTTTAATTTTTGCCACAAGCCAATGACTATTAATTAGTTAATTTAATTATTATTTTTCGAACTGTATTTGTTTCTATATTCTTATGAATTGAATAGGCTAAAGTTCGTAACGCTTTTTAAGCCAAATTACATGTGATAATTACACTATGATACAAAAAAAAAAAAAAAAATATTCAGGGATTCTAATGTACCAATTCGATTTTGTTGGAGTCCATGGATGACGAAAATACCGTTGGTTTTTTTAGGTCACTTCATAAAGTGATTTTATAACGGTAAATGTAGTGAAAAACGGGGTTTCAGTTTTAAACAGGTGTAACTTCTTTGTTTCCTAACGGATTTCTTTTAACTTTCCGTTGGTGAAAAGAATTGAATATTATCTTTCAATAAAGATATATTTTTTGGAAATCGACTAAGAAATGGCTAAGTTACAGTCGTTGTAGTGTAGAAAAAACCCATTGAAAAAGTATTCTTTTGTTTTCCTCAGGCCATAAGTTGCTTATGAGTTACAAAAGAATACTTTTTTAATGGGTTTTTTCTATACTTCAACGACTGTAACTTAGCCATTTCTTAGTCGATTTCCAAAAAATATATCTTTATTGAAAGATAATATTCAATTCTTTTCACCAACGGAAAGTTAAAAGAAATCCGTTAGGAAACAAAGAAGTTACACCTGTTTAAAACTGAAACCCCGTTTTTCACTACATTTACCGTTATAAAATCACTTTATGAAGTGACCTAAAAAAACCAACGGTATTTTCGTCATCCATGGACTCCAACAAAATCGAATTGGTACATTAGAATCCCTGAATATTTTTTTTTTTTTTTTGTATCACAGTGTTATTAATGAACAAATAACATCAAAGTTAGTTGTAAATATTCTGACAACACATAGTTGAACGGAACAGCCAGCCGTTTTCGAAGGCCACTAAACCTTCCTCATCAGCGTTCTTCTGTGTTTTGGTCCACTGTGTGTGGTGCCAGTTGATGTAGATGTCTGCCTTATATATGTAAGTTTATTGCAAATGGAATATGTTAATTTTGTTTGATTCATTGCATTTCAATTTGCTAATGTGTTTCGTAATGTATACGCAAGTTACCATCTATATATATATACCATCTTCTATATATATTACCATCTTCTATATATATTACAACAGTCTTACCATTGTCGTTTTGTTCCTTACTAACTATACACATGTTTGTTAATTTGCTTATTTTTGTTCTACTTAAGACAAACTTTTTTGGTTTGTTACTATTAAGTATATTTTTATTTTTTTTAATTTTTGCCACAAGCCAATGACTATTAATTAGTTAATTTAATTATTATTTTTCGAACTGTATTTGTTTCTATATTCTTATGAATTGAATAGGCTAAAGTTCGTAACGCTTTTTAAGCCAAATTACATGTGATAATTATTAATGAAAAAATAACATCAAAGTTAGTTGTAAATATTCTGACAACAACACATAGTTGAACGGAACAGCCAGCCGTTTTCGAAGGCCACTAAACCTTCCTCATCAGCGTTCTTCTGTGTTTTGGTCCACTTTTCACTTTGCACTTATCAAATTTTTCATCAATTCGCAAAACTTTTTGTTCCTCATAACTGTAAAATTTGATAAGTGATAACTTGAAATTGATAAGTGTAATTTGCAAAGTCTTTGCAATTTTTATGCTCTCTTTCCTATTTCTGTTCCACGTACGTTCTCTTGTGCAAAGTGAGAAGTTAATATTGAAAAGTGTAATTTGCAAAGACTTTGCAAATAATTATGCTGTTTCGTTCCACAATAACTGTAAATTATATTTTTGCAAAGCAAATTTTGATAAGTTTGTCAAAAATTTGCAAGGTAAACGATCACTTTACAAATTCATATTGTTATAATTAGTGAAGCTTTCAAAATGTTAAGACGTGAATTTCTGTTCGACGATAGTGAAGACTCGGTTATAACAAGAAATTATAGAGACCGAATTAATTTTTCGGGATTACAAAACCTTAACTTTAAAGAGTGCTTTCGTTTAAATCAAAATCAAGTTGATTTCATTTTAAATAAAATTGGAAAAAAATTAGAGCACAACACACAACGCAGTCATGCCTTGTCGGTTGAAAACCAACTGCTAATATATTTGCATTGGCTTGGAAATGGTTGCCAATACCATGGAGTTGCAACTATGCATGGTGTTGCAAAATCAACAGTTTGCAGAACCATCCATAGAGTTGTTGACGTTATAATAGATGTTTTATTTCAAAACACAATTCGGTGGCCCGATGACGTCAGTGGTATTGCTGAAAAGTTTTTTATGATGGGTGGATTCCCTTGTGTATGTGGTTGCGTGGATGGTACAATCATTAAAATTGATGCGCCTACATTACACGAAGAAGTATATGTTGACCGGCATGGGAACCACTCATTAAATGCGATGATGATATGCGGGCCAGACTACACATTTTACAGTGTAAATGCAAGTTGGCCGGGCAGCGTTCATGACTCAAGGGTGTTACGAAATTCGGCTGTAAGTCAAAGATTTGACAATAGATGGAGACCATTTCCGGATGCTGTTGTTTTGGGTGACAGTGGTTATGGACTGAAAAACTGGTTGATACCACCATTACGCCGAAATCCCGATAACCCTGCTGAAGAGGCTTTCAATCGCTGCCACAAAAAAACACGGCGCATAATTGAGAATAGTTTTGGCATTCTTAAAGAGAGATTCCCATGTCTAAACTATTTGCGACTGAGACCTGAGTTTGCAGGAAAGTTGGTTATTGCTTGTGCCGTCTTACACAATATTACCTGTAGCATCGGAAGCAGTAGTGAAAACATGCAACCGATTGAAGAAAATGACAGTGAAATCGAGGAATTGGATGTGGAAAATGCTGAAGGAGAAAATGATGCCCTTAATAATATGAATAATGCGAGCGGAATGGAAAGGCTTACTTCTTTGCTACAATACTTTTCCTAATTCCTAGTTTTTTAACAAAATTTATCTTTTTGCTGTTTTCTTTTTCCACTGCAAAAGCGGTGTTTCTTTTGGGGTATTTTTAGGGTTTCGGATTAAGATCTCAGAGAATAAGTAATATAATAAGTAAAATATGAAATTAACTTATTTTTTTATTTAGAAATAAAAGTATTAAAAAAATAACAAATAATGCTCAATAGGAAAAGAATTAAATATGAAGAAATAAAATTAATAGTACATGCCATGATACAATAATACAGGTAGCCGCGAATCTACAACAAATAAAACAACAGTGATTTTTATTGCTGTTTTGTGATGACAACTGTCAAAAAATCAAGAGAAAACAAGATACATGTACTTGCGTTTTCTCTTGGCTTTGCAAAGATTTTTTGTATTAGTACAGCTTTAATAGGCACTGTGCGCGTGTGTTGGTAAAACATAAACACCATTTGGCAGATCACATCACGAAACAAGCAAAACGGCTGGTGCTTCGCGTTTACCTGTATTATTGTATCATGGTACATGCCTTAATGCTCCTCAAACAACACACTAGTCGACACTTGCAGTTTTTGCTGCTGCAATTTTCTGAGTTATGGCAGAGGCTGGAAGTTGGAGTTCCCTCTCCAATTTCAAGCATTGAAGTTTCCTGTAGTAAACTTCAACCTGCAGGAGCTCCAGCCGGCATTTCTTCTCTTCATCCAAAGTTTCACTTGGAAACTTGGAAGAGTTATTCTTTTTCCTTAGGTTTGGAGGTGGGTGCACAACTGTTTCCTCTGTCAGAGATATTCTGGAATCACACTCAGCTGATGATAGATTTTCTAAATTTCCATAGGTTTCTGGCAAATTCAGTCCATCGACCACAGCTGAGTCTGATTCCAGAATATCGAGGATGGCCAAGTCAACTTCATCCATAACGCTGTCCTTTCCACCTCCAGAACCAGTTTTACGAGAGTTATCCCTTTTACTCTGCAAATTATAAAAATTAAATTCACGCATAAATCTTCGATTATTTTCAAACATAAAATTATAACAATGTTATATTACGTTTGTATGCAAAAAAAATATTTGAGCTTTAATTTATATTATTATATTATTTTAAATGTTCTCTTATTGCTCATTTACTCAAACAACGACATAACTCAAAAAAGAAGTTTGCCAGAAAAAGAGTTTAAATTTTAACTATTACACAACTTACTGCCAGTTTATAGAAGCCATATAAACATTCTCGTCCGCCTATTTATCTTGAAAACAAAAACAATGCACTCAAATTTTTTTTTGTTTTCAATATAAATAGACACAAGAATTTTTACACGGCTTCCATATACTGGCAGTTAATAGAAAAACGAAATTTTATCTTTCTCTCAAAAATTGAGTAACTAAGATAATTTTATAAAATTTTTACACAATATGAACAACGATCATTAACTCAAAAATTCTTTTTTTTTTGAGTTATGACGTTGTTTGAGCAAATGAGCAATATATGTATGTATGTATATTAAAGATAGCAAAAATAATGTACAGTAGCACATTGAAACCGTTACGTTCAAAATTTAAGAATAAAATTGAATCAATTTTTTTCAATTGTTACTTATTTTTTTACTGTATACATATTAAATAATTATGTATATTGTGCTTAAACCGGTTCTTCCATACAACGAGAATCACAACAACAATTTATATGATGAGTTATATTGTTGTTGATACAATATGTGTAGCTTGTTAGTTATTAGCACTGAACAATAATACAATGAATAGAAGTTCCAACAAAAACAAATTTTATATATACATACATATAATTATTTGCTATGTGTAGACAATAAAGTGTATTATTTACCAATGTCCGACTCTTCCAGAGCCCAAACAAACCGTCCCGTGCATAAATCCATGTTTTTTGGGCCGACGCCAGTTGCAGGGATTAAGCTTTTTTCAAAACTTCCTCCCAGGCAGCCTGTTTGTATAATTTATTAACCTTCAAAATGAAATATAAAGTTTAATATGATCTAAGGATTATATTCATTAAAAAATAGAATGTATTTGAAATCTATTTTAAGAAATTTTTTTATGAAAAACTTAAAATAAATACATTTAAAATTCATTTTAAATTTTAAGAATAAATAAATATTTATGATAATTTTAGAAAAAATACTTACTTTATTGCTTTCAAAACTACCAAATAAAATATCTTTTTTTTCTTGGATTACATTTAAAACTGCAAGTTTTTTTTCCATTTTAATTTTACGGGTCATTTTAACAACTTCTATTAGCACTGCAAAGTGAAAATTGATAAAACAGAAATGCAAAGATGATTAAATACAGTTCTCGTGGTACCTTCATAGCGAACAGTCGAATAGCGGAATTTTACTTACTTACCAAACAAACAAAAATTACATATACAAAAAAAAAATATTAGTAGTACATATTATTCGTAATAGGTACATACATACTGTCTTTAATAAATAAGCTTTCTGCTTTGCTAATATTTTTTACATAGTAAAAATAACAAAAACAAAAAAACCGCAAAAAAAACTTAAACAAGTGATATTGAGGAATACCTCAAAGTCAAACAAACAATCATAAATAACAAAAACAAAAAATACCGAAAATAAAAAAAAAACATAAACGAATAACCCTTGAGGAATTCTTTGTATGAATTCCTCAAATACAGAAAAACTTGAAGTGAGTTCTAACGGCAGAAATGCTTATTTTACTGTGAGTTCTGAAACTCTGAATGAAAAAAATATAAAAAATAAATCTGATGAAAATCTTTTGTTAACGGCAACGCCAATTTTTCGTCAGCGATCAACTTCGCTTTGTCCAATGCCAAATAGTAATGATGCATTAACATTACAGTTGCCCAGTACTTCTTCATTTAAGTCAGTAATATCATCCCCTTCAGGCTCGTGTTTATCACTTAACAAAGTTATCACTACAGATAACAGCGGCTCGAAACTCAAGGTACAAGTTGGAATGGACAGATACATTACAATTTTAAAGCGCGGGCGAAGCCCGAATTCTTCAAAAATCTCATCTGCTCCAAAAGTGTCTAGGGATAACAGCGCAGCCTCAACTAATCGCCAAAACCGCTTTAAAATTTTTCAAGATGACAACGACAAACCCGAGGTATCCTCGAACAAAACATCCAAGCCGCCACCAATCTATTTGAGACAAAAAAATTCAAATGCCCTTATTAAAAAATTAATTTCGGTCATTGGTGAGAATAACTTTCACATTGTTCCAATAAAACGTGGCAACATCGATGAAACTAAAATCCAAATTTATGACGAAAAAGATTTCCGCAAAATGGTTGCTGAATTTGAAAAAAGTAAAACAAGCTTCTACACATACCAGCTTAAGAGCGCTAAAGGCATGCAGATCGTATTGAAGGGCATAGATTCTTATGTTGTCCCCGAAGAAATAAAAGATGCACTCGTCCTCCAGGGGTTCAAGGTAAAAAATGTGTCCAATATAATAAATAGAGAAAAGATTCCCCAACCCCTATTTCGTGTTGAACTAGAACCTAATGATATAAAATTGAAAAAAAAATGAGACGCATCCAATTTATAATTTAAAATACCTCTTGTACCGAAAAATCACAGTTGAAGAGCCACATAAGCGTTCAGGTCCTGTACAGTGCCATAATTGCCAAGAATATGGCCATACAAAAACATACTGCAATTTACCCTCTGTTTGTGTTGTGTGCGGCGAATTACACGACACCGCTAGCTGCAACAAACCAAAAGATCAAAGTGATAAAAAATGCAGTAATTGTGGAGGTAATCACACCGCTAACTACAGAGGTTGTCGTGTGTACTCTTTGGTAAAGAAGACTATGGTGCAAAAACCTAAATTAGCTCCAGAACAATCAGCAAACGTTTACTCTGCCACTTTTCAGCAAATGAGCCAACCAGTTACTTCCCGTGTATCGTATGCAGATGCTGCTAAGGCTAGTTCTATTCCGACACAAAATGTTTCACCGCAAAATAATTCTACAAATACAAACTCAAACTTTAATTATAATCGCCTTGAAGCCACTATTGAAAATCTTGTGCAAACTATAAACAATTTTACAACAAATATGACTACCATGATGCAAGAAATGTTGCGAATGCAGAATACTCTGCTTCAAGCAATACTAAATAAGCCATGAACACGTTAACAATATGTTTCTGGAACGCAAACGGCATTCGCCAACATAAAAATGAACTTGAGCACTTCCTCACGGAAAAAAATATTGATATAATGTTAGTATCTGAGACTCATTTGACTTCGAGAAGTCTTTTTAAAATTTATGGCTACACTATATATGATACAAAGGACCCTAGAGGAAGGGCTTGCGGTGGATCAGCAATTCTAATAAAGTCAAGACTCAAGCACTATGTTCTTGATAACATTTGTGAAGAATACCTACAAGCAACAAATATTGGCATTGAAAGTTTTTGTTCAAATTTCGTTATATCATCAATTTACTCCCCTCCCAGATTTTCAATCACTGAGAATCAATATGAGGATTTCTACAAATCTCTTGGACCTTGTTTTGTAGCAGCTGGAGACTACAATGCGAAACATACGTTCTGGGGTTCGCGCCTTGTTACACCCAGAGGTCGAGCATTGTTCAACACTATTTCAAAAATGGGCTTGGATGTCATTTCGAGTGGGGAGCACACTTATTGGCCTACTGACATACAAAAAATTCCGGACGTTATAGATTTTGGCGTCATAAAAAATATCTCTAGGGATTTAATTCAAGTTCAAGCTTCTCTTGATCTCTCGTCCGATCACTCCCCGACGATCCTCACAATTTGTAGCCCATTAAGAAGTAACTTACCTGACCCATATATGAAGATGATCAATCGTGTAAATTGGCTGGGGTTCAAAAAATATCTCAGCAGTCATTGTACGGAAAACATTACGCTTAGAACACCCGATGATATTGAATCGAACATTGCCAATCTCAGCGAGAATATTAAACAGGCTGCTGAACATGCCACTATCTCCCATCCGCAGATTGGGTTTAATAAAATTTATTCTACAGACATTGAACGTCTCGTACGTGAAAAAAGAAGGGCTAGAAGGGAATGGCAACAGCACAGATCACCACAAAATAAAATCAGATATAAAGAGTGCACTAAACGACTCCAAGAGTTGCTTGCATCTGAAAAAATTGCATCTCTTAAAAATTATCTGGAGCGTCTTGATGTTACACCGGCGTCTAATTACTCCTTGTGGCGCGCTGCCAGAAAGCTTAAAACACCCGTTGAATATAAGCCACCTCTACGCACATCTACCGGAGGTTGGGCAAGAAGCGATACTGAAAAAGGTAAAATATTTGCTGAGCACTTAAAATCCGTTTTTACGCCAAATATATGTACTGGTGTTGCTGATTTGCCGAATATAGTCGCTCTACCCCCTCAACACATAAAGTTTAAGACGCGTGATTTACAAAAATTAATTGCCGAACTCAACCCGAAGAAAGCTCCGGGTATTGATGGAATCAGTAATCAGATGCTGATGAACTTGCCTCGTATTGCAATGAGAATCCTGCTATTCATATTTAATGCTATTTTACGACTGGAGTATTATCCACACAACTGGAAACTTGCCAAGGTTAAAATGATTCCAAAGCCGGGCAAAGATATAACAAAGGCTGAGTCATATAGGCCAATAAGTCTACTATTTACAATGTCAAAGCTTTTCGAAAAACTGCTCAAAACAAAATTGTCCCCAATTCTAATTAGTAGTGGGTGCATACCAGACCATCAATTTGGTTTTAGAAGTCAGCATAGCACCATTGAACAAACTCACAGATTAGTTCAATTTATAAGAAGAACTTTTGAGGGAAAAAAGTATTGTTCTGCGCTGTTTATTGACGTTTCCCAGGCATTTGATAAAGTGTGGCATGAAGGCCTTATTTTAAAATTGAAGACTTACTTACCAATAAACATTTTAAATCTTTTGGAAAGTTACATTATTTCCCGTAAGTTCACTGTTGCGGAAGGAGACTTTACAAGTAGGCCTGAAACAATTTCATCTGGTGTGCCACAGGGGAGTATACTGGGACCAGTTTTATATTTAATTTATACTTGTGATATGCCTGTGAGCAGTAGTATCCATACTTCCACATTTGCCGACGATACAGCCTGCCTTAGTATGCATGAAAACCCTGATGAGGCATCCCGCAAACTCCAGGAACACATTAGCCAGATGGAGCTTTGGTTAAACTTATGGAGAATCAAGGTAAATGAACAAAAGTGTGTTCAAGTAACATTTACTTTACGAATGTTCCCCCATTCGGATTAACAATCAAGTTGTTTCTCAACATTCACATGTGAAATATCTTGGTATACACCTTGATCGACGACTTACATGGAAACACCACATTGATTCTAAGTTAACTCAAATGAAACTTAAACTAACTCAGGTACATTGGCTGATTGGTCGAAATTCAACACTTAGCCTAGACTGTAAACTTTTAATATACAAGTCGCTTTTAAAGCCAATATGGTGCTACGGAATTCAACTATGGGGCACTGCTTCAGCTTCAAATGTAGAGAAAATTCAACGCAGGCAAAATAAAATTTTACGCATGATAACATCTGCTCCATGGTACATCAAAAATTCAAATATACATCGTGATTTGAATATGCCACTAGTGACTGAAGAAATTGCAAAATACGCTGGCAAATATTTAACAAAACTCGAGTCACATCCTAATCCGCTTGCCCGTAATATTTTGAACTTTACTGGACACATCCGCCTAAAAAAGAGGGACACAATGGCTCTTATTCACAGCACTCCAGATGGGACTTCTTGAAAATACTTTTATTTTTTTTTTCCTTTTGATTATCACTACTTACATATGTATTATATATAACTACTACTAAGCTTATGTCCGACATTGGTCGGGCCTAATTATATTTTTTAGATTTAAGATTTGAATACTTATTGTTAGTTCATATATGAAGATACAATAAATAAAAAATTCATGCATAAAAAAAAAAAAAAAAAAAAAAAAGATGATTAAATGTTTTCTGGAACACTTTGCACACTCACTTTGCAGGAGAACGCAAAGACTTTACAAAGAGCGCGAATACTTTGCAAAGAGTGCAATAAATTTACAAAGAGAGCAAAGTCTTTGCAAAAATATGCTTAGTGCAAAGTGAAATTTGCAAATTATATTGTGGAACAGAAACACTTATCACTTTGCAACAAAATGCAAATTGATAAGTGCAAAGTGAAAAGTTGATAAGTTTTTTGTGGAATAGGGCCCTGGTTGTTGATACGAAACTACGCGTTAAAATTATTTCTGCAGAAAATCTTGCAGTTGGCAAATAAGCTAAAGGAAATCAATCATTTTATTTGTATTTATATTCATTGTAAAAATGTACATTTATTCTTTGGATTTGGGTCTTTCAATTTGTTTTGGTATAATAAAGTGCATACTAGTATAATAAGAAAATGCATTTTGCTTTAAAATTTGTGTCGTTATTTGAAGAACAAAAAATGTGATTTTTCTGAAAATATGTAAAATTTATGGGAGGGCATGTGTATTCTCATTATTTTGTTTGTTTTGGTGCACTTTTTTGAACACGACTAGAAATTTCTAATCGCCCACCTTGACGTTTATTGTGAGTCAAATCGTGTTCTACAAACGCAAATAAATTGACATCTGTTACGTTGTTTGATCAAAATCGTCAACACTCGTGTTCTAAAACCCCAAAAAATAAATAATGCTAACATGGTAGCGTTTTTTATTGACGAGTCGTGTTCTACAAACAGGCTATTAGACTTTTGGTTGAAGCGGATTTACATATTGAAAGACAGGACGAGTTTTCATTGATAAGGGATTCCATTAGGGATCATATAAAGGCTTACGACAAGAATGCTCGATTGTATAACTTACGGTCACGAGTCAAGGAATATTCAATTGGACAAGAGGTTATTAGACGGAATTTTACTCAAAGCTCGAAAGTTAATTTTTATAATTCTAAATTGGTACCAGTTGGCGTGAAAGCAAAAGTTCTCCGGAAGATTGGAAATGTAAATTATGAGTTAAAGGATGTGGATGGCGACAACATAGGCGTATATCACGCTAAGGATATATGGACATGAAAAATTTGACTTCAGGAATATTTTTTTTATGGATTGATATTGTCCTTTACAGAACCAGCTCCTCAGTTTAATTAAACTTTACCCTGTTTCTGTTTTGTGAGGACTATTATGCAAGTTTGTTTTGTATGGATTATTTGAATTTTGTTTATTGCATAAGGAAACCGATACTATGTTTTTTTTTTTTTGAAAAAAAAAATAAAAATAAAGAATGATAATAAATTGTAGTTTGCTTTGGATTTTACTTTTGAAAAAAGAAAAATTTTAAAAATTTTTTTTTGGAGAAAAAGGTTCTGTACGGACTGGACGAAAAAAAAATAAATTTAATTTAAAAAAAAGAAAAAGTTTTACTGGAAATAAATTTTGAAAATTTTTAAATTGAAACGTGGATATTTTGGAGACGTTTTAATGATTGTGCTTAAAATATCAGAGTTCAAATTGTGGAAGCAATAACAAATAATCAGTATAAACACCATATAATATTTACGAAGTACAAACATATCTGAATATCCTTTACGCACATAGTACATATAAAAAAAACTATTGGCTGGGAGCATTTGAGAATTTATATTTCATCAAGATTCAATAAATACATCTATTGGCTATTTCTGAATTTGGAACTACAGTTTTTTTTAAACAAATTTTAATAAGAAGGACATTGTTTCAAGATTCTGTTATAAGGGAGAAGTACAATTTTCATTCAGGAAGAAGAAGACGAATAAACTTAAAATTACACACCTACACATACATATATAAAATTCATCAGAATTTTATAGTTACATATTGTGTTTAAAATTTAAAATAATTACTTATTTGTGTTTATTTAAAAATTAAATCATTATAACTTTAACGTAATTTTCACATACACACAAATAAACAAATAACACATAACATACATTCAATGCACCATTCATACATGTGAATAACATTTAAAATACCTAAACACATTTTTACATATTAATTTTAACTACAAAATATTTTATGTTACAATACAAAAGCTAAATATATTCATACAAATATAAGACAAATGCCGGACTACAGGCCTGCAGTCGTCGTTGGAACATATAATTTGGTGAGTCAATAAATAAATATTTGTTAACTCTGCTTTTACCAATTCAACTGACGCCTTTATTCCGCCATCTTATTCTAAGTATATATATGTACAGTGATGCTTAAATTAGTACTTGAAATAACTGCGTCTAACTACTATCTACAAGGGTGCAAAAACACGAAACAAGACATATATTCTACTACAGCTCGGTCAACCTGACCTGTGATCGACCCGATCACCCACAAATCCTATTCAGGGCCAAAAATAGATTAAATCTAGTATTAAGTGGCTAAATGAACATTAAATAATTCTAAAATATACTATACATATAATACATAAAACTAGGAAGAGCTGCCCTTCTCATCGAAATCGAAATTTTTCCTATAGAGCCTGATGTTGCATGCCTCAATTATTCCATCATATGGAATTTGGGTTATCTGACAGTTCTCTATGTCTCGTATCACATAGCGATCATTCGGTAGCACCTTATGCACAATGTACGGCACCTTATACTTCGGCAGAAGCTTTTTATTCACCCCCACTGACGTGTCTACATTCCTAATAACCACAAAGTCATCCTCCTTAAATGTCTCTACCCTATTCCCTCGTTCCAGTGCCTTTCTCTCATTATACTCCTGAGACCGAATTATATTCGATTCCGCCCTCTGTCTTATATCCACGATATCCCCCCCCCCCCCCGGAGTAGAAAAGTTCTCGTCCAAGAACTCGGATATTCTATCTACAATCTCACCCCTCTGACTTACACCAAATAATGCCCTACTCGGCGTAACACCAATCGACCTGTTCACAGTATTGTTCAGAGCGAATTCTATTTTACCTAGCTCATGCCGACTGGGCGAGGCGAATGTACCGCTACTTTCACATGGTTGATGTTCCTCTCAGTAATAAATTCCCCAAATTCCTTGGATGTGAAGCAGCTGCCCCGATCCGTGATACATCTCACAGGTCTGCTATAATAGTCAAAGTATTTCATAAGGGCCGCGTTCACCTCTTTCGTGCTAGTCGTCAGTACGGGATACAACCTAGTAAACTTCGTGAATGCATCAACCACCAAGAGGATATGTTTTCTCTTTGATTGGAGAGAAGGAAGAGGTCCAAGATGATCCAAATGAATTGTGTGAAATGGTCGGGGCTCTTTGGGAATGCTGTGCAGTCTCCTAGCGTTTGATCGTTGTGGAGCCGAGTACATGATACACTTTATACAGTTCTTCCCGAAATCATTGATTCTCTGTCTCATATGTGGAAACCAATAATTGTCTCTCATTCTCTGATAGCATTTGTCGGTGCCCATGTGGCCGATCTGTTCATGAATATGTCTAATAAATTCTACTTCCATTTCCTTAGGGACATATAATCTTAAATCACCCTCATCCTTCCTATAAACAACGCCATTGACCATCTCGAAATCCTTCAAGTCCCCCATCTCCAATCTCATTTTCAAATCGCATATTTTCTTATCCCTGGCCTGCGTGGCGTGAAGCTGAAAATCGATATCTTCACTTTCTATCGTCGTTATTATTCCCCCAGCGCACAATCCCAAAAATGACTTTACCTCCCGTGTGCTTCTAGGCTCCGGGTACTGTGTCATGGCCCTAATATGACTGTAGGACGGCTTTATACCGTACCGGGATACTGAATATCCCAAATATTCAATCTCTGTATACGCAAATTTGCACTTCTCCAGTCTAAGTTCCAAACCATATTCAGCCAGGCGAACCAAAACTCTGTCCAATACCCCGAAATGTTCCTCTGTCCTCGTTGCTACCAATATATCGTCCATGTACAAAACTATTTCTCCCTTGTCCACAAAGTCGCGAAAAACCTGATTCACAAAACGCTGAAATATAGCAGGTCCATTCTTCAAACCAAAAGGTATCCTGAGGAATTCATACTGCCCATTCGGCACCACAAAAGCAGTATATTTCACTGATGCCTCCGCCATTCTAACATGATAAAAACCCGATTTCATATCCATCACCGAAAAAATCTTTTCCCCTCTAGATGCTCCAAACAGTCATCTATCAGCGGCAAGGGATAGTTGTCCCTCACTATCAAGCTATTTAGGGCCCTATAGTCAATACACAATCTTGTTTCTCCGTTCTTCTTTTTTGTCAATACCACAGGAGAAGCATACGGCGAATTACTCTGTCTTATTATACCCCTCGACAATAAGTCCTCTATAATACGCGTTACCTCTTGTTTCTCAGCAAAAGATAGACGCCTAGGTGAACAAAATGCTGTCTCCGTTGAACTTACCAAAATTTCTGCCCTGTACCCACTCTCTATCTCATCCACACAACCATTATCCAGATATCTTTTTCTAACCAATCCTAAAGTTTCTCCCTGATGCCCCACTGCAAGTCGGGACCAATGTCAATGTCCCCTCCCCTATCCTCCCCCGCATAAATACTACACATTCTCCCAAATTCCTCCAATATACTACACTCCTGCACACCATTCACTTCAGTCAAATCTTTATTTCCAAAACAAAATTTATTAAATTCATTATCACACACATTCGATTCAACAAAAGTCATGTTTTTCACATATAAAGAAACAGAAAACAAATTCATGAAATCCCTGCCAAGAATCAGGTCATAGGGTATATGATCATCAGACACAATAAACAAGTCCACAGTCCTACATCGTCCAGCAAATATTATATCAGTCCGCACTCTACCACATGTCACCAACACACCACTACCTACTCATCTAAACTTCATCCCACGTCCTCTATCCATCTGTACATGTGGTGCCACCGAAATTATCACGGACTCTCTTAAAAAATTACTGGGGCTACCGGTATCAAGAAAGGATGCAACATCAGACTCTATTACACGATTATTAATGTGAAAGACAACTCTTACCTGTGTATTGAAATTTATGTTTTGGAATTTATCGTCTATTGTTGAAACACTTCTAAGGGGGCACTTAGCGTAAAGGTGTCCTGGATTTCCACACTTGAAGCATGATCCTTTAGGTCGTTTTGTTTCCGTTCACGCCTGTGCACAGTGACCAAACCCGGAACAGTTGTAGCAGCGAATATTCTCATTTTGTTTATCTGTTGTTTTAGGCATTATGTCATGTACGATTTTTTCATATCGCGGAAGAACTTTTTTTAATTCGTTGATGGTCGTAATGTTATAAAACATCGATGCTGCTGGTGATCTGTCACCTATGCCATCAACTATAAGCTCCACCAAGTCTTTATCCTCCAACAGTCCATTCGATATATCATTCGATATTACATAGTAGTGTAATGTCTCATTTTTTCTGTTCCATACTCTTGCCTCAAGTTTTCTAATAACATCTCTGGCACTAAGGGGCTTATCGAATTCATTTTGCAATTTCATTTTCAAATCTGCCCATGTATTTGTTGACGCCATTTTTACAAAAAGGTTTGCACTTCCCACCATCATGCGTCTAGCGAATAAAAACTTTTCTTCTGGGGTATAGTTGTATAGTGAGGTTATTTCTTCAAAATCACATAACCATTTGATGACATTACTGTCCCCACTAAATTTATTTATGGCTCCTTCTATGTCGGCAAAGCTTATATTTTTGTGTCCTACGTTTTTATTCGAGGCGCCTTCTAGAGTATCAATTTCCTGTTTTAATTTTAAAATTCGTAGACGCCGGGCTAATTGGCGTTCTAGTAGACATAATTCGTTTTCATTTTGTTCGTTAACCTGCACGAAGCCACTGTCGAGCGCATGCGAAGCTGCCTCGCCACACAAATCCGCCAAGCCACCACTGCTGCTGCTCCCCGCTGTGTCGATTAAGTCCCGTGTGTTGCCCGTTGCGTCAGCCATATTATCGGATGTACCTGATGGGTCAGTTCCTATGACGCTGTTTAATAAAGCTCTTAACTGCGTTATTGTTGCAGATTCAGGAACGCCAACACCAATACTCTTCAATTGCGACGCTATTTCTTCGCGTGAACAGCGTTACCGTTGAAAATTTTCAAAAAGGGGCACAAAAAGGGGATTTTCCAAAAAAAAGTGGCACAAAATAAATTTGCATTTAATTTAGCCAATTTATCCATTTGCTTAAACGGGTTCATCTTATCATCTTTAAAACAAGCTTCATTTCAGCAATATCAACTTTCCTCCGAAAATCTGTATTTTTTTGTTTTTTGGAATTGGCCACGTGTGTGGCTGTTATAACAACA
Source organism: Tachina lurida (assembly GCA_944452675.1). Taxonomy (NCBI): domain Eukaryota; kingdom Metazoa; phylum Arthropoda; class Insecta; order Diptera; family Tachinidae; genus Tachina; species Tachina lurida. The sequence continues at coordinate 73,945,918 of OX101754.1, forward strand.
TGACATTCAATGATTCATTCGGCAGATGAGCAACTGAATGTAGAAAACACAAATAGATTTTTTGGTATCTGCATCCATCTGAACCCACTTATGCCGTCTCTCCTAATCATTGGAATACTTTTGTGTTGCTTTTTTCTTTTTTAAAAGAGTCATACCAAGGCTGTTTAACACCATATACTCAGAAAATAATATTGCGCCATACGGTCAATTTCCCAAAAAAAATGTTATTTTTTCATATATACACATAGGAAATAAAATCTTGTTGTCGAATGTGGTAGAATCTGTCCCAATTTGCGTACATTTACTGTAAAAATAAAAATTAAAGTTGACTTTGAATAAAAAGGGGCAAAAAGGGGCACAAAATAATGCAAATGATACTAAAAGGGGATTTAAAACTAAGGGGCATAAAAAGTGGCAAGACATTCGAAAAAGGGGCAAAATGCGACTTTAGTCGCACACCGGTAACGCTGCGCGTGAACTCATTTTATATTTATTGTGTCTTAAGTCTCCTGCACTTTCTTAGGGACTTCTTCAGTCACTACACTAATTTTATTTTCTTAAGTTTGAATTTATAATTTACTTTTATGTAGAGCGTTTGTTCGTTCACACCTGAAGTTGTTAACTCTTTGCTTTTACCAATTCAACTGACGCCTTTATTCCGCCATCTTATTCTAAGTATATATATGTACAGTGATGCTTAAATTAGTACTTGAAATAACTGCGTCTAACTACTATCTACAAGGGTGCAAAAACACGCAACAAGACATATATTCTACTACATATTATACATATTTATTTACATATTAAAAAAAAAATAAAAAAATAAAAAAATTTAAATAATAACAATTATATAATCATGCAATATTAAACATAAAATATTTTGTGCAAAAGTACAAATATCAATATTAACTTTCAACATTTAACTAACATTTTCATCAACATTAAAAATTATTTTATGTTTATAACATAAACTGATAAAATTTTAACATATATCTAAACTGTTATTATTAATATTTTCCATAGTACCGAAATATTCATGTGTGCTCTACAAAAAAAACACATTTATGAGTTTCTTCATAAATGAAAACTCGCAAAATTTTTCGTTGTGTTTATTTTCATAAATGCAGCAACAAAAAAATCTGCTAATCAACGCACATGAGTGCTTAAATCTTTTTCTGTTTTTCTACGCATGTTCATGCTGTAATTGGAAACAAAACAAAATTGAACACTCGTGTGTGTGCAAATAATTTTTTTTAATTTTGCGCACATGATGTGCACATTTATGAGTTGCTCATATATGAGTTTTATTCATTTATGCATTGCTCATATATGAGTAAAATTTTTTGAACAAAAATGTTGGATATTCTTGTGGTATACAAGTAAATGGTTTTTTATGTATTGTGCCTCTAAAGGTTTTTTATTGATCATCAGCGTTGCCGATTTGGATATTTTAAACATATATTAATCCTCATATGCAAACAAATTAACATGTGCTTCAAGTCTACGTTAAAACCGGAAATTTTGTTTTAACGTACACTTCAAGCACACGTTAATTTTTTGCATATGGGGATAAGTCTTTATAAAAATTTTCAGCGAATAAATTGTAAATTTTTAAATTAATAAATAATTATCTACATACATATGTATGTATGTACATATGTGTATATACATGTAGGTATATGTGCATATCGATGGCTTAATATAAAAAGGGCGTATACCAATTTTTCGAAATCGCTTTTTTAACGTTTTCTCGGAGACAACATAGAATTGCATCCACCTTGAAGATCTTAGTACGTTACAGTTCAAAATGAATAAGTTATACCATCTTAAAAAATTATTTCTGTTTGTAAATGCTTTAGTTTCTCCTCAGTTTTTTGCTTCTCCTATAAAATATCGATAATTCGACTTCCGCGTTTCTTATATAAAGCCATCGATGTACATAGAAATTTACCTTTAAATAAATAACAAGTTCTTATTATTGAAACACATTGATCACTTATTCACAAATGTGTGTTGAAATTTTTTATTTTGATTTCAAACACACAAATTGCGGGAAAATCCATCGTGTCATATTCGCTAACACTTTTGTATGTGCATGTTTTATTTGATTTGTGTAAATGTATTTTTTTAATTGCTTATGCAAAAAAGGTAAAACAAAGTCATAATTGCACAACAACAAAAACACGGAATGCAGGCCCTACCTGCTTAAAGGGGTGATTTTTAGTAAAATATGCACAAGCAATTGTAAAAGTATTGAAGTTGCGCAGGTATTTTTTTGAGTTTCGCTATTAGAAGGATGCAAGTTTTGTTGTTTGTTTTTTATGGTAATAATTTTTGGTAAAAACTAGGTCATTGGGAATTTTCTTTTTGAAATGAAGTCCAAATCGCATATGAAGTGCGAAATGCGAAATGTGCTCCTTTATGTATTTTGTTGCTAAGTTCTTTGTTTTTGCTTCTTTTCTTTTCTCTTCCCTCCGGCATCATTAAACGTTTGTAAAAAATATTTTAGTTGTCCTTGAGATACGCATTCTATTATGATTTATATTCTATTCTTCAGTATAAATGGCTGCAACTTGCTACTTAGGTAACCAGTTGTTATTTAAGCCTGGGCGTGTGCGTTGCAGTTAAAAAATTTAAATATGTTAAAAAAACAGTTTAACCTGGAAAAATTTGTGTCGTACGACGAATCACATTATTAAAGGTAAATTTCTATGTTTATACATATGAATGTATATAAATAAATATACATTAAATTTGAATAAGAATTTGCAAATCGGCAGCGCTGACACTGTGTAAAAATTTACAATTTATTTGCAGTAAATTTATATAAAGAATTAATTTCGGCTAAAAATATCCAAATCGGCAACTCTCCCAGTCATATGAACAATCACAAGCCATACACACATACATAAAAAACCATTTGCTTGCATACCACAAGAAAATCCAAGATTTTTTAGCACAAATTTTTACTCATTTATGAATAACTCATAAATGAATAAAACTCATAAATGTGCGTTTGAAATTGCACACTGCATGTGCGCTCTTATATGAAAACTTAGTTTTGCCTTCATTTTCATGTGTGTGTAACACAAAATAAAACAAATTAGTGCACACATGAAAATGTAAAAAGCAAAATGTTTTTTAGTGCTCTCACTCTGTTCAAGGAGAAACAGAAAATTTTTGAAACGCTCTCGCACATTTCATGTATGAAGGTGAGTGAGTATTTCGGTACTATGATATTTTCATTTTACCCAACTTATCATCAGTATTGGAAGTTGCCTAATGTTAATAACATAAACTGTTAAAATATAAAATTTATATTTTCTGTTATAATTTGATTTACTTGTTTAAAATTTTGTTTTACATTTACATATCCATTTAAACTAGTGTTCGCCCAGTGGTTGAAAATCAACCATTAACGCACAGAGGTGGAGAATAGAATGAAAATATTTAAAGTTTGATGAATTTTAAACACAATTTAAAAACTATATTCAAATATACATATGTATAGACACCAAGGTAAACCACTCTCTTAAACCACTTTCTTAACTACTAAATACGAATTTAAAATTTCATTTATCGGCATAAATAAGAATAGATTTTAAGCAAACTATTTAAAAAAAGTTTTTCACTTTTTGAACTAAATGTAATTAGATATTTGCTCCTAGTGTTTTCATTTCATATTCATTATTATTGCCCAAAACAAAAATATTCGTTTATTTTTTCATTGTTCAAAGGACCCGAGAGGAAGAGCATGTGGTGGATCAGCAATTTTAATAAAGTCAAGACTCAAGCATTATATTATTGATAACATTTGTGAAGAACATTTAAAAGCAACGAATATTTGTATTGAAAATTTTTCCAATAATTTTGTCATATCATCAATTTACTCTCCTCCTAGATTCGCAATTACTGAGCATCAATACGAGGATTTTTACAAATCTCTGGGTCCTTGTTTCGTAGCAGCTGGCGACTATAATGCTAAACACACGTTCTGGGGTTCGCGTCTTATTACACCCAGAGGTCGAGCGTTGTTCAATACAATTTTCAAAATGGGCTTGGATGTCATTTCAAGTGGGGAGCCCACTTATTGGCCTACTGACATACATAAAATTCCGGATGTAATAGACTTTGGCGTTATGAAAAATATCTCTAGGGATTTAATTCAAATTGAAGCTTCTCTAGATCTCTCGTCCGATCACTCTCCCACGATCGTTACAATTTGTAGCCCATTAAGAAGTGATTTACCTCACCCATATGCCAATTTGATAAATCGTGTAAATTGGCTGCGATTCAAAAAATATCTTAGTAGTCATTGCACGGAAAACATTACACTAAGAACACCTGATGATGTTGAATCTAACATTGCCAATCTTAACGAAAATATTAAGCAGGCTGCTAAACATGCCACTACCTCCTATCCGCAGACTGGGTTTAATAGACTATATTCTACAGATATTGAACGTCTCGTATGTGAAAAAAGAAGAGCTAGAAGGGAATGGCAACAGCACAGATCACCCCAGAATAAAATTAGATTTAAAGAGTGCACTAAACGACTCCAAGAGCTGCTTGCACATGAAAAAAGTGCATCTCTTAAAAACTATCTGGAAAATCTTGATGTCACACCAGCATCTGATTACTCTTTATGGCGTGCTGCTAGAAGGCTTAAAACACCCGTTGAGTTTAAACCACCTCTGCGCACATCTACCGGAGGTTGGGCAAGAAGCGATACTGAAAAAGGTAACATATTTGCTGCCCATTTAAAATACGTATTTACCCCAAACACATGTACTGGTGTAATTGATTTGCCAAATGTAGTCGCTCTACCCCCTCAACAAATAAAGTTTAAGACGCGTGATGTGCAAAAACTAATTTCTGAACTCAACCCAAAGAAAGCTCCGGGTTTTGATGGAATTAGTAACCAGATGCTAATAAAGTTGCCTCGTATTGCAATTAGAATACTGTTATTTATTTTTAACGCCATTTTACGACTGCAGTATTATCCAAATAGCTGGAAGCTTGCCAAAGTTAAAATGATTCCAAAGCCGGGCAAAGACCTTACCAAGGCTGAGTCATACAGGCCAATAAGTCTCCTATCAACAATGTCAAAGCTTTTCGAAAAACTGCTCATGACAAAATTGTCCCCAATTCTAGTTAATAGTGGGTGCATACCGGACCATCAATTTGGTTTTAGAAGTCAGCATAGCACCATTGAACAAACTCATAGATTGGTCCAATTTATAAGAAGAACATTTGAAGAAAAGAAGTATTGTTCTGCGCTGTTTATCGACGTTTCTCAGGCATTTGATAAAGTGTGGCATGAAGGCCTAATTTTAAAATTAAAAACATACCTGCCAATAAACGTTTTAAGTCTTTTGAAAAGTTACATTACTGCCCGGAAGTTCACTGTTGTGGAAGGAGACTTTATGAGCATGCCTGAAACTATCTCATCCGGTGTGCCACAGGGGAGTATACTGGGGCAAGTTTTGTATTTGATTTATACTTGTGATATGCCTCTGAGCAGCAATATCCACACTTCCACATTTGCTGATGATACAGCCTGCCTTAGTATGCATGAAAATCCTTACGAGGCATCCCGATATCTTCAAGAACACATTACCCAGCTGGAACTATGGTTAAACTTATGGAGAATTAAGGTAAACGAACAAAAGTGTGTTCAAGTAACATATACATTACGAAGAGATACGTGTTTACCCATTCGGATTAACAATCAAGTTGTCCCTCAACATACTCATGTGAAATATCTTGGTATACACCTTGATCGACGGCTTACTTGGAAACACCATATTGACTCTAAGTTAACCCAAATGAATAAACCAAAAATAAAAAACTTACTTTGTGCTGTAGGTGAATTTAACTTTAATCAAAGTTATTAATAATTTAAAAAATATATTATTTTAAGCATCTAAAGAAAAATAATACAGTACCACTCGTTATTTAAATATCCAAATTTTATTAGTTTCAGCAATAATCGTTTAAGTACATAGAAAGATGGAAATAAGAATAGAATGAACAAATAAAATACGTTTTTCCTTCTGAGTGTTTTTAGCAAATTAAGAGAGAAAGAGAAATCATGGCTTTATGATTGGCTAATATTCTTAACTGTTTTTAACTGTCTTAGACACAAAAATGTAGAAGAAAAAATACATTCTGCACTGCTCCTATTGTCAATCTATCTGACAAAAAAAAAATCAAGCGAATACGTTGAGTTTAAGTCAGTTAAAATGGTTCTTAACTTTTTACACTTGCCTATTTATATATAGATAACAGCTACATTTGTATATTAAATCTTAATGAATTAATGGTTCTATACTTGAACAGAAATAAAATGTTAGCATACTTTGTTTTTAGACAAGAAAAGAAAATTTAAAAATTAGATTTTTTTTAACATAATGGCTATGTAAGTTTTTTTTTTATTTCACGAAACATATAAAAACAGTTAGATAAGGACACAATGGGTTATTCTAATATACAATTTCTATGAATAACGTAGGTAGGGAGGGTACAGACTAGTGGAAATGGAGACCAACAACTTAATTCGTTTTCCAAAATAAGAAATCTTTACATTCTTTATTGTTTTGTTTGTTTTTATTTATTTAATTTTATTTTTAACATTGTATATGGTTGAATCAGAACAATTTTTATAAATACTACCTAATAACTTAAAATTTTCTGTAACGAATAAATCCCATCTGAAGTAATTAAAGAATCCCCCAATTTCCGTTGGTATTAAAGGTAGTATACACTTCTGATGAATAGGGTTAACTTTTAGCATTCGTTACAACGGGTCCTGAACGCTTGTGTGGTTCTTCAACGGTTCTTTTTCGAAATAAGAGATATTTTAAATTATATATTGGATGGGTCTCATTTTTTTTTCAATTTTATATAATTTGGCTCAAGTTCAACGCGAAATAGAGGTTGAGAAATCTTTTCCCTATTTATTATGTTCGATACATTTTTTACTTTAAAACCCTGGAGGTCGAGAGCATCTTTTACTTCTTCAGGAGCAACATAGGAATCTATGCCCTTCAACACAATCTGCAGACCTTTAGCACTCTTGAGCTGATATGTGTAGAAATTTGTTTTACTTTTTTCAAATTCAGAAACCATTTTGCGAAAATCTTTTTCTTCATAAATTTGAATTTTCGTTTCATCAATATTACCACATTTTATTGGAACAATGTGAAATTTATTCTCACCAATGACCGAAATTAATTTTTTAATAAGAGCGTTTGAGTTTTTTCTCTTAAATATATTGGTCGCGTCTTGGATGTTTTATTCGCAGATTCAGCGGGTTTGTCATTGTCATCTTGCAATATTTTAAAACGGTTTTGCCGATTAGTAGAGGATGCGCTATTATCCATAGACATCTTTGGAGCTGATGCAATTTTAGTAGAATTTGGGCTTCGCCCGCGCTTTAAAATTGTAATGTATCTGTCCATTCCGACTTGGACCTTGGGTTTTGGGCTGCTCTTATCTTCAGTGACAACTTGTTTAAGTGATGACCACGAGCCCGAAGCGGATGATATCGCAGAGTTAAATGTAGAAGTACTAGGCAATAATGTCAACGATTCACTAGTTGGCATTGGACAAAGCGAAGTTGATCGCTGACGAAACTGTGGTTTTGCCGTTAGAAAAAGTCTATTATCAGATTTTTGATTTTTATTAAGAGCTTCAGAACTCACATCAAGTCTATTATCAGATTTTTTATTATTATTGTTATCATTATGAGCATCAAAACTCACAGTAAAATAGGCATTTCTGCCGTTAGAACTCACTTCACTATTTTTTTCCTTTGGGGTACTCATATAGAGTATTCCTCAAGGGTACTTTGTATGTTTTTTTGTTTACGGGTTTTTTTTGTTTTTGTTATTTCTATATGTAAAAATATTAGCAAAGCAAAAAAAATGCTTATTTATCAAAGTTAATATGTACTACGAATATTTTTTGTATGATTTTTCTTTGTTTAGTTTGTATGTAAGAAAAATTCCGCTATTACGTCTGTTCACTATGAAGGTACAACTGGATATTGACATAGCACTCAAAAACTATTCATTCCGCGTTGCAAGTTTATTTAAGGCTGAACTAGTCTCACTTGTGATCGATTCTAAAGTAAAAAGGCATTTTAATTGATTATGCACTATCATACGAGGATTTTCATATTTATCTTTTAAGTTCTTCCACGCGATATCAAACCCAGCTTTTGTCAGTGGACACTTGGACACAATATCCCTAGCATCTTTGTCTGTTTTTCCCATTAAATAAAAAAGTTTTTCAATTTTGCTGAAAGTACTATTATTGATATATATAGATCTGTAAAAAGATCTCTAAAAGATTAAAGATGCCTATTTCGCATGGTGGAAGAGGTAGATTATGTGATATTTGGTCTTCTGCCGAAGCTTCAGCTTGTTCGGCAGGTTGTCTATTTCCAGGAATATATTTTAAATTATCAATTTTTATTTTTAATGCTTTCATACAAAGAGCATAAGTCGCAAAGGCTATTTCATATTTATTTTCAATCATTTCTAACTCCTCTGTGTTTATCGTTTTTGATTTTTCCGAGGGAATTTCACATTCAATCACTGCTTCATCGTATGCAGGTCTAACTCTTTCCCATAAAAATTTTAATTCATCACTAGTCACTTCCACGGTATATACATGATGATCTGCATCACGAACGCTTTGAAATCTTGCTTAAAATTTATAAATGGCATCTGAAGCCCGTATAAAATTTTGAAGAGACTTTTTCATTTTGACAAGTAAATTAAATTCTTAAAATCAACTGTTTAATCAAAAACTCTACGTAGTCAAATCGACCGACGCACAGTGGCTTGAAATAAAAAAAAGTGGTAAAAAGTCCGCAACTTTTGAACTAGTGAACCGATTTCAATAAAACTAACTGTTTTTGAAAGAAGAAGTATTGAACTTCTGAGAGGCACCCTGTTGTAAGACAGGGTAGGTCCAAAGAGCCTCAAAGTGGGAAACTGCGGGTGTGGAAATTCTTTCGGAGCTTGTAACTTTTGTAAATATATTTTTTCAGCGGGACCATCAACATTAAGAAACAAAAATAAAACATGCATAAAGCACCATTTTATCTCTTATAGTTTCCAAGTTATTTGACTTGAAAATTTTTTTTTTAATTTTTGGCGCTGACTTTTTTTAATCGTTAGTACATAACTTCTATATTATTTGGCAAAAATCAGTTGGTTTTGTTGTTTTTGAAAGAAAACTTCATTACAATTTATATAAAAAATTATATTTTGATATCTCAAAAATTGTAGCAAGGAATAATTTTGCAATTTGGATTTTTGAAAATTGTGAGAAAATTGTGCATATTTTGTGAAAAAAGTATTCTTATTTTTTTTTTTGAATATTTTAAAAAAATATTAAGCATTTGATAAAAACTTTGATTGTTTCTGAGAGAGGAGGCATTAAGAAAGACTGTGAATAAAATTTTAGAGAGTTTTGATGGTGCACCCTACATCCAGAATTGGTCGAAAATTAGCATTTTTTTATTGCAAAAAATCTAATTTTTGGATATGGAAAAAAAAATTGCACGCTCGGTTTTATAATTTTTTGGTTTTATATTATAAATAAACTTGATTTAAGTAACTTCTGCCCACAAGGGCAGTTGCCTTTGCCCTTATGGGTATATATACTGTATGTGTATACTAATTTTTATATGTTTGAGAGAAATTAAAGTAATTAATTACAATAAAATATTTTATAGACCTTCAAGAGGTCATAAAAAAATGTAGGTTTGTTTGAATAGCAGAAAAAATACGTAAATTTTCACCTAAGGTGTTATATTTGTGTATACATTTTAAGACTGATATAATGACAAAGGTATACATATTATATACCGTTGAATAGACAATTAAGTCTACTATTGTGATAACATAGAACAAATTAACTCCCTTATTCTGACAAATAAAAAAATTATAAAAATTATATTTTTTTATATATTAAGCAATGTAAAAATTGTCATTTGTCATAATTTTTATTTTGTCACAGAGTTTAGAATACGAGTGTAAGAAACATTTGAAGTAAAGAAAATGAGATTAATAATTTAGGCAAAAATAAAAAATGTAAAAAATTTAATTTTGTATTCAAAATTGAATTTTGAATATTTCAAAAGTATTGAAGGTATGAGAATAATTTTGTTTTGGTTTGCAGACCTAAATGTATACTATTGAAATAAATCAAAATGTTTCCCAATATATAATTTTATAAAACTTTTTTTATTGGGAAAAATTGTGTTAGAAAAATTTTAGCATTTTTAGAAAATCTCCTCTCCTGCCTACATTTATGTGTAGGATGTCAAGAGTTTCTTAGAAGTTACTTAAAACAAGTTTATTTATATAATATAAAACCAAAAAATTTACAAAACCGAGCGTGCAATATTTTTGCCATATGCAAAAATTAGATTTTTGAAAAAAAATTCTAATTTTCGACCAATTCTGGATGTAGGGTGCACCATCAAAACTCTCTAAAAATTTATTCACAGACTTTCTTAACGCGTCCTCTCTCAGAAACAAATACTTAATAATTTTTAAAAATATTCAAAAAAAATTAAGAATACTTTTTTCACAAAATATGCACAATTTTCTCATAATTTTCAAGAATCCAAATTGCAAAATTATTCCTTGCTACAATTTTTGAGATATCAGAAACATTTTTTTATATAAATTATAAATGTAATGAAATTTTTTTTCGAAAACAACAAAACCAACTGATTTTTGCCAAATAATATAGAAATTATGTACTAACAATTAATTTTTTTTTTTTTATGCATGAATTTTTATTTATTGTATCTTCATATATGAACTAACAATAAGTATTCAAATCTTAAATCTAAAAAATATAATTAGGCCCGACCAATGTCGGACATAAGCTTAGTAGTAGTTATATATAATACATATGTAAGTAGTGATAATCAAAAGGAAAAAAAATAAAAGTATTTTCAAGAAATCCCATCTGGAGTGCTGTGAATAAGAGCCATTGTGTCCCTCTTTTTTAGGCGGATGTGTCCAGTAAAGTTCAAAATATTACGGGCAAGCGGATTAGGATGTGACTCGAGTTTTGTTAAATATTTGCCAACGTATTTTGCAATTTCTTCAGTCACTAGTGGCATATTCAAATCACGATGTATATTTGAATTTTTGATGTACCATGGAGCCGATGTTATCATGCGTAAAATTTTATTTTGCCTGCGTTGAATTTTCTCTACATTTGAAGCTGAAGCAGTGCCCCATAGTTGAATTCCGTAGCACCATATTGGCTTTAAAAGCGACTTGTATATTAAAAGTTTACAGTCTAGGCTAAGAGTTGAATTTCGACCAATCAGCCAATGTACCTGAGTTAGTTTAAGTTTCATTTGAGTTAACTTAGAATCAATGTGGTGTTTCCATGTAAGTCGTCGATCAAGGTGTATACCAAGATATTTCACATGTGAATGTTGAGAAACAACTTGATTGTTAATCCGAATGGGGGAACAAGTATCTCTTCGTAAAGTAAATGTTACTTGAACACACTTTTGTTCATTTACCTTGATTCTCCATAAGTTTAACCAAAGCTCCATCTGGCTAATGTGTTCCTGGAGTTTGCGGGATGCCTCATCAGGGTTTTCATGCATACTAAGGCAGGCTGTATCGTCGGCAAATGTGGAAGTATGGATACTACTGCTCACAGGCATATCACAAGTATAAATTAAATATAAAACTGGTCCCAGTATACTCCCCTGTGGCACACCAGATGAAATTGTTTCAGGCCTACTTGTAAAGTCTCCTTCCGCAACAGTGAACTTACGGGAAATAATGTAACTTTCCAAAAGATTTAAAATGTTTATTGGTAAGTAAGTCTTCAATTTTAAAATAAGGCCTCCATGCCACACTTTATCAAATGCCTGGGAAACGTCAATAAACAGCGCAGAACAATACTTTTTTCCCTCAAAAGTTCTTCTTATAAATTGAATTAATCTGTGAGTTTGTTCAATGGTGCTATGCTGACTTCTAAAACCAAATTGATGGTCTGGTATGCACCCACTACTAATTAGAATTGGGGACAATTTTGTTTTGAGCAGTTTTTCGAAAAGCTTTGACATTGTAGATAGTAGACTTATTGGCCTATATGACTCAGCCTTTGTTATATCTTTGCCCGGCTTTGGAATCATTTTAACCTTGGCAAGTTTCCAGTTGTGTGGATAATACTCCAGTCGTAAAATAGCATTAAATATGAATAACAGGATTCTCATTGCAATACGAGGCAAGTTCATCAGCATCTGATTACTAATTCCATCAATACCCGGAGCTTTCTTCGGGTTGAGTTCGGCAATTAATTTTTGTAAATCACGCGTCTTAAACTTTATGTGTTGAGGGGGTAGAGCGACTATATTCGGCAAATCAGCAACACCAGTACATATATTTGGCGTAAAAACGGATTTTAAGTGCTCAGCAAATATTTTACCTTTTTCAGTATCGCTTCTTGCCCAACCTCCGGTAGATGTGCGTAGAGGTGGCTTATACTCAACGGGTGTTTTAAGCTTTCTGGCAGCGCGCCACAAGGAGTAATTAGACGCCGGTGTAACATCAAGACCCTCCAGATAATTTTTAAGAGATGCAATTTTTTCAGATGCAAGCAACTCTTGGAGTCGTTTAGTGCACTCTTTAAATCTGATTTTATTTTGTGGTGATCTGTGCTGTTGCCATTCCCTTCTAGCCCTTGTTTTTTCACGTACGAGACGTTCAATGTCTGTAGAATAAATTTTATTAAACCCAATCTACGGATGGGAGATAGTGGCATGTTCAGCAGCCTGTTTAATATTCTCGCTGAGATTGGCAATGTTCGATTCAATATCATCGGGTGTTCTAAGCGTAATGTTTTCCGTACAATGACTGCTGAGATATTTTTTGAACCCCAGCCAATTTACACGATTGATCATCTTCACATATGGGTCAGGTAAGTTACTTCTTAATGGGCTACAAATTGTGATGATCGTCGGGGAGTGATCGGACGAGAGATCAAGAGAAGCTTGAACTTGAATTAAATCCCTAGAGATATTTTTTATGACGCCAAAATCTATAACGTCCGGAATTTTTTGTATGTCAGTAGGCCAATAAGTGGGCTCCCCACTCGAAATGACATCCAAGCCCATTTTTGAAATAGTGTTGAACAATGCTCGACCTCTGGGTGTAACAAGGCGCGAACCCCAGAACGTATGTTTCGCATTGTAGTCTCCAGCTGCTACAAAACAAGGTCCAAGAGATTTGTAGAAATCCTCATATTGATTCTCAGTGATTGAAAATCTGGGAGGGGAGTAAATTGATGATATAACGAAATTTGAACAAAAACTTTCAATGCCAATATTTGTTGCTTGTAGGTATTCTTCACAAATGTTATCAAGAACATAGTGCTTGAGTCTTGACTTTATTAGAATTGCTGATCCACCGCAAGCCCTTCCTCTAGGGTCCTTTGTATCATATATAGTGTAGCCATAAATTTTAAAAAGACTTCTCGAAGTCAAATGAGTCTCAGATACTAACATTATATCAATATTTTTTTCCGTGAGGAAGTGCTCAAGTTCATTTTTATGTTGGCGAATGCCGTTTGCGCTCCAGAAACATATTGTTAACGTGTTCATGGCTTATTTAGTATTGCTTGAAAAAGAGTATTCTGCATTCGCAACATTTCTTGCATCATGGTAGTCATATTTGTTGTAAAATTGTTTATAGTTTGCACAAGATTTTCAATAGTGGCTTCAAGGCGATTATAATTAAAGTTTGAGTTTGTATTTGTAGAATTATTTTGCGGTGGAACATTTTGTGTCGGAATAGAACTAGCCTTAGCAGCATCTGCATACGATACACGGGAAGTAACTGGTTGGCTCATTTGCTGAAAAGTGGCAGAGTAAACGTTTGCTGATTGAGCTGGAGCTAATTTAGGTTTTTGCACCATAGTCTTCTTTACCAAAGAGTACACACGACAACCTCTGTAGTTAGCGGTGTGATTTTCTCCACAATTACTGCATTTTTTGTTACTTTGATCTTTCGGTTTATTGCAACTAGCAGTGCTGTGCAACTCGCCGCACACGACACAAACAGTAGGTAATTTGCAGTAAGTTTTAGTATGGCCATATTCTTGACAATTATGGCACTGTACGGGTCCTGAACGCTTGTGTGGTTCTTCAACGGTTATTTTTCGATATAAGAGATATCTTAAATTATATATTGGATGGGTCTCACTCTTTTTCAATTTTATATCATTTGGCTCAAGTTCAACGCGAAATAGAGGTTGAGGGATCTTTTCCCTATTTATTATATTGGACACATTTTTTACCTTGAACCCCTGGAGGACGAGTGCATCTTTTATTTCTTCGGGGACAACATAAGAATCTATGCCCTTCAATACGATCTGCATGCCTTTAGCGCTCTTAAGCTGGTATGTGTAGAAGCTTGTTTTACTTTTTTCAAATTCATCAACCATTTTGCGGAAATCTTTTTCGTCATAAATTTTGATTTTAGTTTCATCGATGTTGCCACGTTTTATTGGAACAATGTGAAATTTATTCTCACCAATGTCCGAAATTAATTTTTTAATAAGGGCATTTGAATTTTTTTGTCTCAAATAGATTGGTGGCGGCTTGGATGTTTTGTTCGAGGATACCTCGGGTTTGTCGTTGTCATCTTGAAAAATTTTAAAGCGATTTTGGCGATTAGTTGAGGCTGCGCTGTTATCCCTAGACACTTTTGGAGCAGATGAGATTTTTGAAGAATTCGGGCTTCGCCCGCGCTTTAAAATTGTAATGTATCTGTCCATTCCAACTTGTACCTTGAGTTTCGAGCCGCTGTTATCTGTAGTGATAACTTTGTTAAGTGATAAACACGAGCCTGAAGGGGATGATATTACTGACTTAAATGAAGAAGTACTGGGCAACTGTAATGTTAATGCATCATTACTATTTGGCATTGGACAAAGCGAAGTTGATCGCTGACGAAAAATTGGCGTTGCCGTTAACAAAAGATTTTCATCAGATTTATTTTTTATATTTTTTTCATTCAGAGTTTCAGAACTCACAGTAAAATAAGCATTTCTGCCGTTAGAACTCACTTCAAGTTTTTCTGTATTTGAGGAATTCATACAAAGAATTCCTCAAGGGTTATTCGTTTATGTTTTTTTTTTATTTTCGGTATTTTTTGTTTTTGTTATTTATGATTGATTGTTTGACTTTGAGGTATTCCTCAATATCACTTGTTTAAGTTTTTTTTGCGTTTTTTTTGTTTTTGTTATTTTTACTATGTAAAAAATATTAGCAAAGCAGAAAGCTTATTTATTAAAGACAGTATGTATGTACCTATTACGAATAATATGTACTACTAATATTTTTTTTTTGTATATGTAATTTTTGTTTGTTTGGTAAGTAAGTAAAATTCCGCTATTCGACTGTTCGCTATGAAGGTACCACGAGAACTGACTAACAATTAATAAAGTCAGGGCCAGAAATTAAAAAGAAATATTTCAAGTCAAATAACTTGGAAACTGTAAGAGATAAATTGGTGCTTTATGCATGTTTTAATTTTGTTTCTTAAAGTTGATAGTCCCGCTGAAAAAATTATTAAGATCGGTCTATATTTACAAAAGTTACAAGCTCCGAAAGAATTTCGACACCCGGAGTTTCCCACTTTGAGGCTCTTTGGTGCTACCCTGTTTTACAACAGTGTGCACCCAAATATATTTTCTCAAAAGTTCAACACTTCTTCTTTCCAAAACAGTTAGCTTGATCGAAATCGGTTCACTAGTTCAAAAGTTGCGGACTTTTTACCACTTTTTTTTATTTCACGCCACTGTGCGACGGTAGGGTGAATATCAATGTAAGTAGAAAGAGTAGGAAGAAGAATGCAAAAACAAATTAATTAATTTATAGACTTTTATCTTTAATAAAACGATTGGAATCACTACGATTATTTTTTTTAATGTGAATTATGTTCATAGAAGTAATTAATAATTATTAAATAATTAGAACTGCAATTTTCTTTTTCTTTTGTTCGGATTGGGGATACTGTATTATCTTGTATTGTTTACATATCATCACATATGTATGTATTAATAGTAGAGTTTTTCTTTTCCCGGACTTTTTCCATTTCCCGGGAGAGCGGGAAAGATTTTTCGGTTTCCCGGGAAATCCCGGGAATTCCCGCCCAGTACAAAACATACAAAATATTTTTAAATTTAATTTATTTCAAAAAAACATTATGGGTCTAATTATTCATTCCGTTCCGCGATTACGGAAAGCATTTTTTCTGCGGAAGCAAAATTTGCAATTATTCATTCCGTTGCTGCTGTATTTTTCTCTATTTTGTACGCTCAAATTTTATGACGGAAACCGTACGGAAAGAACAAAATTGTAAAGAAAATATACAAATTTGCAAAATTAAAGCTTATTTTAATTTAATTTGTTTATTTTATTTTCATAAAAATATAAATAATCAACTATTAATTTAATTTAACTTATAATAAAATTTCGTTATTCCAACTTACTCTCTATGATTAATCTGTAACTCTTCTTTCTATATTTTGTTGTTTTTACGTTTCAAATTTCATGTGTATGTATTAACACATGCGTGTATGTATGTATGTTTATATTTTAAAGTGCTTTTTTTAACAACAGCCGACACTACATCACGTCAGAATTAATAAAAACAGGGATGTTAAAGCAATTTCACGGAAAGCGTATACCGCAGGAATGAATAATTGCAATTTTCATATCGATCGATAGTTCTTTCCGTCGAATTTTCCTTTCCGTGCGGAATCAATAATACCACCCTATAATTCATGAGATCGATTAAATAATAACGCTTTATACACACGTTAGTCAAAAAATAATACCTTTTCCGTTCTTTATATAATAGCAATACATAGATACCAATATTATAAAAAAGTCATTATACGATTATTATTAAAAAAAATATTAAAAAATATCCCCTTATGAAAAAATCATTGTTAGACTTAAAGTTGGTTTAACAAACGAATTTTGTATGGCAAAACGCATGCTTTAACTTTAACAATCGTTTTTGCATAAGGGCATATTTCATTGGAAATAGGACTTTAGTACAGAATAAGCTGTTAATGCTGTTAACTGTACTATTTAGCAAAGACAATCTGTAATTATTTATAATTTTCTTTTATTTCCTTGCTCATTTCTGTGTTTTACTTTTATGAATTGTTGTAGAATTAAATTTTGAACGTCGCGTTCTACTTTTTCCAAATAAAGGCATCTAAGTCTCAGAACGCATGTGTGCCAGATGTAAACTCGGCCTTAGTTGTTGTAAAGCTTTAGCTATTGCGATATTGCCATCACCTTATTATTGCACCATCGCATTCATAAAGTGAATAATAACACTCATAAAAGAATGTGTACATACAAACTAAGTTGCCATAACAAAATCAAAAAATCCCGGGAATTCCCGCACAAATTTCCCGGGATTTCTTTTCCGGAAAATGAAAAACACTAGTTAATACTAAATTTTGTATTAGCCTAGCTGCCTCACCTGTGGTGTTTGTTTTCAAGAACCACATTTTTTGTATGGCAGGCATAGTTTTTTTGTGAACCATTTCATTGAACATATCAAAAAATGGTTGCCAACTCAGATAGTCCCCATTCAATTTCGGTATTGTAACCTTTGGAAGAGGCAGTGGGCTAATTATAGCAGAATTGCCTCCCAATTTTGAGTCGTGATTGATAGGCTGTTTGTGTTCATTTGCGAGCACAGCGAGTTTAACTAGATGTTGGTGAACTGCGTCTTCGAGGTTATTGTAGTCATCTGCATGTAAACCTTGGCTTGATAGATCTTCGATTTTTTGCCACACGTCGTCATACAAAGTTTGAATTTGAGACCATAACATTTTTATAGTCTCTGATTTTAGTTCATAAAATTGTTTTGGCTGCTCTTCCGTTAGTGTTTCCAAACCTTGCAACAAACGTGTTAGTGCTGTCATGCGTGCAGTTATTAACCTGGCTAGTCCTGCTGTTCGTACTTCCTCTGATTCATCCTGGTTGACTGATTTGGTTACTGGTGTTCTTACGGATGGTACAGGTTTCGTATATGGTGTCATGCATTTTTTTAGTTGACATTCAATATGTTCAATTGTTGAACTGTATTGTTCGCCAATGGATTTGTAAATGTCCTTTGTAATATAAGGATCCTCCTCTGATAAGGTAGCATCATTCCGAATCTTGTTTTCAGTTTTTTCGAACGCTTGCCATAGGGTAACTAATTCATCTCGCTTTGCCTTGTAAAATGCCTCTGTTCTTCTGTCTAGCGGACCTTTTTTTATGGTTGAAATGACTCTTCCAATCTCGCTTGCAGTTGCATCTTTCTGTTTCATAAGTTCCTGTACTGATGACATCTTGAGTAATTGTTTGTGTTGCGTTTAAAGAGTTGGATATTGTGGCCCTATGCTACTGTTTGCGGCTTCTTATGAGTTTTCTACGTAGCCCTGTGCTACTATTTGTAATTGTGAGTTTTCAGTGTAGCCCTGAGCTACTGTTTGTAGTTGTGAGCTCTCAGCGTAGCCCTGTGCTACTGTTTTGTAGTTGTGAGTTTTCAGCGTAGCCCTGTGCTACTGTTTGTAATTTTTGTTGGTGTGTGAACTGATGTTCTACACTTGGTTGCGCGTGTATTTCCTTAAAATTCTCAAGAAATCCTTACCACTGTTGGGGGAATCTCAGTGAATTTAGAAAATATTAGGGGTCACCAATGAATATTGTGGCAATAGTAATTTCAATCCAAGCACATAAACTTGTATTGACACTATTTTTGTTTACCGGGATGTCCTCCAAGCACTTGAACTTGAAAAACGTAGTAAAGATCAATCAATAAAACACTTTAAATGTCTTAAGAAGATTGACAAATTCTTTATTTTAATTCTTGTTTTTATACTAAATTAATTTAATAAATTGCTTAATTTAACTTAATAATAAATTGCGTAAATTAACTTTATAATAACAAAAAATAAAATGCTTAATCAACTATTGGTTAACGAGTAAATTTCTTATTGACCTATTTTTAATTATTGTGTTTAAATTGGCTGTATTGGCATATTTGTGTTTAAGTAATTAATGGCAAGTTCAATGACATAAATTTATTGCGGAAATTAAATGACCTACTTTTTATGTTAAAGTAAAATTGCTTTTGGCATATTTAGTAATAATTGAATTATATGTTAACAAACTGACTTACAGTGACTAACAAAATGTATTATTGTTATTTATAAATTAAAATTACATGTTATAGAATAATATTTTGAACTAAGTGTCAACAATAAGAAAAAAATTAAGAAAATACCAGGGCTTAATATGCGTGCCACCAAAGGATTCTAAATTTCGTGCACATGCAGACCTAATTCAAACGAAGTTTCTGCCCATGCAGTTTTCCTTGCATTTATATCCCTATAAATGCTACATAAATATATAATTCCATACAGCCTCACGAACCACCACAAGTTGAATTAGCTGTGTCGTCACATCGTGCGTCCAGAGCGATTGAATTTTACTCACACTCTTCTGTTCTTTTCCACTTTCTTTTTCGTTTTCCATACTTTTAAATCTTTATACCCACACATATTTAAAATTCTTTCGGCTTTTTTGTCAAAATGTCAGCACGCTGACATTTTATTTTTGTGTTTACAATGCAGCCAACTTATTCTGACAGCTGTTTACATCAGATGCGCCAACTGTTTGTGTGGTAATTCCACACACCGAAAAATATCGGAAATGACAAACTTTGCCACTGTTCCCACTGTTATTTTTGCCAAATTTGTCGCACAATGCCACAGTGTGTACTCGGCCTAAGTATGAAGGAGGTTAAACTTATAGGTCGGAAGTGTAATATCCCTCCTACCTATCTTAGGTATGAAAATCACTCTTGCCCTGCTCCATGCCAGCGGTATGTAGCCTAGAGCTAAGCTGCTCCTGGTTAACCTTATTAGGTGGGGCATAAGCTCCTTTTTCCCTCGCTGGAGAAATATAGGGAGAATACCATCAACCCCTGGAGACTTGTACTGTTGAAAGGTTCCAATAGCCCATTCTATGCGTTGTTCAATGCATAGTTTCCGTGCAACGTCCCAGAATTCTTTGTTCCCTCTAAATCCTGCAGATGGTTCTGGTTCAGCCCTTCTCTACTTCCCGGGAAATGAGTCGAGAGTAGCAGCAGCGCCTTCTCTCTTTCATTCCTGGTGTAGGTCCCATCCGCCCTTTTCATTTTATGCAATCTGGCCGCTGCAGGGGTGGTTGACATCTCACAAAAGTTCCTAAAGTCATTTCTCTTCGCCCTCCGAATTCGGTATAGATTCGCCAGTCTCCAGTTCGCTTCGCCTTATTAAACAGCTTGCGCGTCTTCCTGCTGAGGTCTGCCTGTTAACGCTATCCTCCAGGTTGACCTTAAATTGTTCCCTATACAGGTGCCAGTCGGTCTTTTTCGGATTTCTGAATGGAGGTAACTGTTCCGCATTCCCATCTATATCAAATCTTATAATTCTATGATCCGACATTAATGGTTCTTCCGAAACCCTCCAGTTCCTAATTACACTCGCCAAATAGGCACTACCTATCGCCAAATCTAGAACCTCCTCTCTTGCCCTAGTTACAAAAGTGGTGGTGTACCCTATATTGAAGATTTCTAGACTATTACTACATAGGAATTACAAAAGGCACTCACCTCTTCTGTTGATGTTGCTACTTCCCCACATGGTGTTGTGTGAATTAGCGTCACACTCAAACAGCATCAGTAAGTTGTTACATCTGCAATGATCCACAAGGCGGTGCAATTCTGCTGGTGGCACGCCCGTATCTCCCGCCAATGCAATAATACTATGTCCCGATGAGTGGCGCCTATGCACAAACAACTATCGGTACCATATCCTGCAACATAAACTCTGAAAGTAGAAGATAGTTAGTATCCTTCCTTATCAGTATACATGCTCTTGGATGGTCTACTCTAAGATCATCTATTACCTTACTATTACCACAGTATAATCCTTTGATTTTTCCCTGGTGCGTCCATGGTTCCTGAATAAGTGCCATTCCCAGGTGTTCCCTGGTGAATATCCAGGCTGCCGATGCAGCCTTAGCGTGGTGTATGTTCACCTGGGCTATTTTGGCACTTATCCCCCTGTGCTTCCTCGAGGATTACTCATGCTCCTCAAGGAGTATGGTTTCTTCATCCACTGAAAGTGACTCCTGGGAGGACGAGACGA
Source organism: Tachina lurida (assembly GCA_944452675.1). Classification (NCBI taxonomy): domain Eukaryota; kingdom Metazoa; phylum Arthropoda; class Insecta; order Diptera; family Tachinidae; genus Tachina; species Tachina lurida. The sequence goes on from OX101754.1 coordinate 73,967,188, forward strand.
CAAGTGTGGAAAGGGCACCACACATCTCCATAGGGGTCGGAGATGTCTCCCTACACAATCCCACAATAGCCGCTCCTCCATTGGACCCCTCAGTGGCTACAGGCACCATATCTGCCGCCGCTTTGTCGATGGTCTGACCATCACCAACATTTAACCCAGCATCAGGCTTCGATACTGTTCCACTATCGGCAGTGCTTTTTCCTGTCGCCTTCCGTCCTCCATGTACGATGATCTTCCCGAACCTGTAGTGGAGTACGTTCTCGTTCTGCAAGATATTATCCTTCTATTTTTCGTCGATTACAACAGATAATATCTGACCCGTGCCCTCGTCACGCGTGCCTGTACCTTCCAAACCTTGGTGTTTAGCACATGGTTTTGAGCGGCGAGGATTGCCATTGACTTTTTGGAGTCCTGCCCCGCACTTCTTGAAAGATACACCGTTATGGTGTGCCATGCCGGGATGCCTTCTCCCATACATGCCTGTAGCTTCACTCCCTTCCAGGTGCTCAGCCTCAGTGCTGTTGACTTAAGCCTTTCTTCCGTCTTGTTTATTATCGGAGTTAATTATGTGCATACCTGGACGAAAGTGAATGCCCTCGAATTGAGGTTTGGTCTCTCCCCCAACTAACAACTCATCTACTATGGCCTCCTCTAGTTGAGTTAGTTCCTCACTTGATAATGAGGCCTGTGGGAAGTTCTCAGGGAGAACCGCAACCCTCAACCCTACGACCGCGTTGGCGTAACTAGGTAGGGTTATGCCCCTGAGTTTGATTGATATCTTTCTGTTCCTTGAGCCTTATGCTCAATGTAGGTGCGACCTGGCCCCCTTGTGCAGTTGTCAGCGTTACCGAGGGGCAAGCCCTTCCTTGATTGAAGTTGGTGTTTCAATCTTGCCTACAACTGCGATAGGGAGAGGTCCCCTGCTTCCAACAACTGGACGTGGAGGTGAGCTAGTGCATACATAGGTCCTGGAGGTGAGCTCCTATGACCCTTGCTGGTACTCGGTCCATCTAGGGAGTCCTGCTCCACTGGATGGGCGAGTTCCGAAGCAGTGATATTCCCGCTAATTTTTATTTTATTTTTATTATTCCTTTTTCCCATTCCCACGAGTATCAGGGTCTTGAGTACCCTCATGCCATAGCCCTGTCTAACATGAGGGGTCCACAGTTACTTCCCGAGGCGGACAGGTATCGGGAAGGCTCCACTATAATACAGCCTAATTACACCCGGCTGCTACTCATCCAATAGGCGCGGGTCGCATTACACCTTGGATTAAGAGGTAGTAGTTCTTGGTTAGTTGCTCCCTCCCAGCCCGTCTGGCGTGGTTGAACCTTCCAGGGAGAAATTCCCAGCCAACATGGCCTGTTAGGTCATTGCAACTGTAAGCCTCCGCACCACGACAAGGTGACTACTCCGCGAAGGTTTGAATACTTATTGTTAGTTCATATATGAAGATACAATAAATAAAACTCATGTATTAATATAAAAAAAATATATACATGTTTTTATACTATTATTAAAAAATTATTTATTAAAAAAGTGAAACAAGCTGACTGCAGTTCAAACTTTACATATATAAAGCAGAGCTCGCAAAATATGCTCAACCAAATTTCTTGGTGCGGTCTTCTCACTCAAAAGAACTAAAAAATGAGACGGAATCACTCAGTGTCTGAACAGCAACCCTCTTTTTCGTTTCAATCGTGTTCTCGCTCCCTATGAGTTGAGCGTAACACACGAATCGGTCTCTTACTGACCGCATGACACGAACAGAATCGTTCGTTGCTCAGCTACTGAGGGCCAGTAAGTGAGCAAAACAAGCAAAGTGTTTGCAAAAAAGGTCTTTGTTTTTATTGTTGCGTTTGCTTTATGTTGTTGCCTTAAATATTTCGTCACAGGCAAATCATTAAAGAGGAAGGGAGAAGATAATAATAACTAACAATCAGAAATAATTTCTTAATCAGGCTTGAGTTCAGTAATTTCAATTCTTATTGAATGAAATATTTTTATTAATTAATGTGAGTATCTAAAGAAGAGAAGAAAAATTAAACTAGACTTTATTAGCTGGGGGAAATACCGATATTTTTCTGTGCAGCCACGCACTTCATCAGCACCCATGTCTATCTACTGGGGTAGAGATTATTATTAACATCAGCTATTTAACTTAAATTTCTATGAAATGGAATATGAGAATTGATTGTGTATACAATTATTGATTTACCTTTGGCAAACACATTTGTAAGTATCACTATTCATTTTCTGTTTTTCCATTTTCTATTTAGGTTAGCACGAAGTTATATCACTCTACCTATGTATGTTTAACTATTCTAACTTATCTTTTACGATCATCACATTAATTATTTTTACTTATTCGATGCACCATCGGTATATACATATAAGTATTATTGTAGTGGCTTTATGTTACTTTGTTTTTGCTTTCTACTAACAATAAAAATATCTGTAAATCAAACTATTTGTCAACGAAGTGTAAATGTAACATTAAAGACAGATATGTATGTGTACAACAAAAACAAAATTAATCTTCATGTATGTAAATGTTTACCTATCCACACTCGCAACACACATACATGCTCAAAAGACCGTTTGCCGAGATTTTACAAAATAAAGGGTCTCGAGTGAACACATGAGCCGAACGATCGAACAAAAACGGTCGTTGGTTGAGCGAAGAGCAACCCAAAGAAGGACGAAGTTTGAGGATTTTTTCGCGACAGTGTCGCATCGTTCCAGTGGACGAGTGTTTTTTTTTTCTGACAACAAGCACGAGAGAGACTTGCGAGCTCTGATATAAAGTATACATTTTGTTTAATTAAAAGTAAAAATAAAAGTTTTGTCTATACTGATAAATTGCACTATGTGACAAATTTTGATGAAATCGAAATACCTGGGACGTGTAAAGGCAGAATTACCCGACTGTAAATGTAGAACTGTAAATGTAAATGTGTCAGCTGATCGAATCTGTTGCATAAAAAGCTATGCAAATGCTTACCTGACTGAAATGTCACGTCTGAACCTGCAGAAAATAGAATTTCATGACGACGTTACGTGACATTTGTAGACAGTGATGGGATGTATGTATATTGAATGAGAGTGTGGCACAATAGCCCTATTTTGGTACTTTTGTTTCTTTTGATAATTTAAGCTTTTGAGTTGCTAAATTTGTATACGTACATGACATATTTAATAAATTTAATTTTCTAATAAAATTTGTTTCTTTATAAAATCTAACCACAGACTGCCAATCGTATTTGTTTATTTTTTTGTTAATATACATATACATATATGTATGAATATATAACTTACATTTCTGCGAACAAACAGCATACAAGCGCACAAAAACTATTTTTATTTAATAATACAAAAATAAAATTATAATATGTGCGTTTAATCATAACAATTATAATCAATTTCAATGTATTTTTAATAAAAAAATATTTTACTTAATAAGTAAAATAATAATTTGGGATTATTAGTGCGTTTAAAAATTTTAAACTTAAATTTTAACAATTCCCATAAAAACACTAATTATTAACTTGACTGCATCCGGTCATAAAAAATACTTGTGTGACAACACTCTATTCTTTAATAGCTGTTGTTGTTATTTACATTTATTTTCTTTTACATACTCTTACAACTACAATTTGAAGCTGAAAAAAAGTCAGCCAATGTAGCAATGGTAAAGTAAGAAAATAAAAAAACATGTTGATTATTGAGATCTTGTTTCAACTTTGTTATTTGTTGTTAGGCTTCTCATTTGTTTAAATGAAAGTTTATAACATAATAACTCTAGTTGTTCTAAGAAATTTGGGTAAAGGTTCCCTGATGATCTGCATTAGCAACAGTGAAATGCGCATAGGATCCAGCTAAACCCCTCAATAATCAATTTCAATGTATTTTTAATAAAAAAATATTTTACTTAATAAGTAAAATAATAATTTGGGATTATTAGTGCGTTTAAAAATTTTAAACTTAAATTTTAACAATTCCCATAAAAACACTAATTATTAACTTGACTGCACCCGGTCATAAAAAATACTTGTGTGGCAACACTCTATTCTTTAATAGCTGTTGTTGTTATTTACATTTATTTTCTTTTACATACTCTTACAACTACAATTTGAAGCTGAAAAAAAGTCAGCCAATGTAGCAATGGTAAAAAATAAAAAAACATGTTGATTATTGAGTTCTTGTTTCAACTTTGTTATTTGTTGTTAGGCTTCTCATATGTTTAAATGAAAGTTTATAACATAATAACTCTAGTTGTTCTAAGAAATTTGGATAAAGGTTCCCTGATGATCTGCATTAGCAACAGTGAAATGCGCATAGGATCCAGCTAAACCCCTCAATAATCAATTTCAATGTATTTTTAATAAAAAAATATTTTACTTAATAAGTAAAATAATAATTTGGGATTATTAGTGCGTTTAAAAATTTTAAAATTAAATTTTAACAATTCCCATAAAAACACTAATTATTAACTTGACTGCACCCGGTCATAAAAAATACTTGTGTGGCAACACTCTATTCTTTAATAGCTGTTGTTGTTATTTACATTTATTTTCTTTTACATACTCTTACAACTACAATTTGAAGCTGAAAAAAAGTCAGCCAATGTAGCAATGGTAAAGTAAGAAAATAAAAAACATGTTGATTATTGAGTTCTTGTTTCAACTTTGTTATTTGTTGTTAGGCTTCTCATTTGTTTAAATGAAAGTTTATAACATAATAACTCTAGTTGTTCTAAGAAATTTGGGTAAAGGTTCCCTGATGATCTGCATTAGCAACAGTGAAATGCGCATAGGATCCAGCTAAACCCCTCAATAATCAATTTCAATGTATTTTTAATAAAAAAAATATTTTACTTAATAAGTAAAATAATAATTTGAGATTATTAGTGCGTTTAAAAATTTTAAACTTAAATTGAAAGTAAATTATAATAGCTTCAGCGAAATTATTAAAAAAAACTTGGATTAATTGAAACATTACCATTTTATATATTATTAACTTATAAGCAGTAATGCATACATACATATGTATGTATGATCACACAATGCATATATGTACATTTCAATCAAAATGAATTCCATGAATTTAAATATTATACATATATGAAATTTTACGTTTGACTTCAAATTACTCGCAATTTAAAATCAAAAATGAGTGTTTGCTGGGCACAAATCAATTAGCATGTATGTATGTGTGCACAAAGAAGTTTTTTTGTTTGTGTCGAAAACACATGACACGTTTTTAAGCATTCTATAAGCGTTCAAAGATTACATTTACATTACATTTACATTTACATTACATTTACGATTTCTACAGTCGGCTAACGAGGCCTTAAGGCTGAGTTTACATTTCTTGTGTGCCATGTGCCAAAGAAAGCGTAACCGCTAACTAATTACTAATGAAAAACTGTTTGATTCAGACATGTATTTATTGATTTAAACTATTTCCAATCATGTTGGATTCTATAAAATTGTCTAATAGTTATGTATGATACTGTTTAACTTAATAAATACGTGTCTGAATCAAAAAGTATTTCATTAGTAATTAGTGATTACGCTCTTTTCATGCTTGTGTGGCACATGGCACACAGATGTAAACCCGCCCTTACTATTTTTCTGCTAGGTATTGTCGAGTATAACAAAAATCTGTATTTGAAATTTTCCAGACACCTCCGAAATCTTGAGTAACTAAGTTAAATATCAACCGATTTTAAATTCATAAACGGATACAGAAAGAAGAAACTAAGACCTTTCGAACCATATATGTATATCTTGTTTCAATAAATTTCAAATATATGTCTGTATTTGTTAAATATAATTTTTTCGGTTTTTTTTCGACATTTTTCTACTTTGGACACCTTTTTAATATAAAATATTTTTGTACTGTACCCATATTTTTTATAACTTTGGTTGATATTTAACTTAATTAGAGGTTGATAAGTGCCTACGGGTATGAAAAACCAGTTTTTACCCGTAACTCAAGATTTTGTATTTGTTTCTAAAATTTCAAATACAGATTGTTGTTATACTCGATGACACCTATTTTACATAATCGTAATCGTACTCGCCAAATTCAGACGAAACGAGCATTTGAATATTTCAATTCAAAGAATAAACAATATTCTTGTAGCCAAGTTCTTGTAAAAGTTTTGAAGTTTTTTCTCTACCAACCTTATTTATTACCGTAAAGTGTAAAAAAAACAACACCAAAGAAAGACAGTTAATTCAAATATATTTTTGCAATTTTTGCCCATATTACGGTTTACAGCTCAATTAAGTTGGATTGAAACTGAAACAACTTAACTTTAAACAACTGTTTTTTTGGTATTCTGAATAACAACTAATTTTAGTTGTCGTCGAAACAATGCTCGAAAACAAAGGTTCTTATCTATGCTATGTTTTTTTTTTTTGAAACCAAAATATTACAAAACGTTTTAAATGGCGGTATTCGGTGTTTGATGCAAATTATCTTGAGTCGTTGTAAATGCAAAATATCGTAGATTTTCTTTAAAATCCATCAACAAACTATACACACACACGAAAGAAAAGCTACGACATTTTGCATTTGCACTTACTCAAGACCATTTGCATCAAACATCGAATAACGCCAATATTTTTAGTTTTGGCCTTGCTATTTTTTCTTGATATTCTATCGTCAGATCATTATTGGTTTGACCCATTTTAAAAAAAATGAGTTAGGTATGAGGTATATATATTTCGAGTGTCCCTGTAATGATTGAAGGTAGGATGTGTGTAAGTATGGCCCTATAGTCCCTTGTTTAGTTTTTACAGCTGTCAGGGAGACCAGCTTGTCAGTAGGCGCTCAAAAGAGGTGCCAAAAGATTTAAGAATTTAATAAAAAAACTAGGCAAGTTATTGCCGGTTTGCGTTTAGAAATTAAAGTCTGATTTATTGCATGTTTAACTCTACTTACTCGTATATACTATTTTACATTTTACTATTTTTGTGTTTCTTTATGTCTACTTTTGCTGACCATCTATAATAACATAATTTTGTAATGAAAACAAAACTGTGTCATTTAAATTAATAAAGTAAGCGTTTTGTTAATTATTACAATGAACTGTGTTGCAATGCAATTATATTATGATACAGTGTATTACAGTAAGTGAGGTACACTACACCCTCACCCTTAAGAGAAAAATTATGTAAATAATTTTTTGGTTTTTATCATTGTCATTGTAAGTTATAAATCTGTTTTAAGTTACAATGTAAATAGTGTCATTATGTAATTATAAACTTTTTAAAAATAAATCATGAAATATAAATTTTTTTTAAACAATGTTAAAATTTTCTTAAATTTAAATATATTCTTATTATGATTTTTTTTTTATTTTTAGCTTTAAACAGGTTTATATGGTTTCTTTTATTATGAACTTATTTTATTGTTAAATTAAATTCTTTTATATTCTATTTATGTGGAGTTTTTGTTTTTCTATCTTCTACCTTAACTAATGCTAAGTCTTGATATGGGAGTAATATTTAATTTATTGTAATAATAATTGTTTAATATTAATTTTCTTTTGCTTTTATAGTTAGTTCATTATGTTCAGTGTAAATTGTAACGTGAGTCGTGGTTCTTGTACGTAGTCATGATAATTATTAAATTTCTTCTAATTGTCGAAAACATTGGATGGTAATTTTGCATATAATAATTCATATGACGAATGGCCTGTATCTACATGTGGCTTTCGACCATTAGTTTGTATTGTAATATGTCATCAGTTATCTTTGTTGGGGCATTGTTTATTAGTATTTTTAGTTGAGGACGTTTATTATTTATATTTATCTTGGCATATGCTTCTTTTATTTATTTTTAATTTTTTTTGTTGTTGTATATACTTTAAATATTTCATCCTTATTTCATTGCGCTAATTCTCTTATATTTTCTTTATTAATTTTAGATATCAGTTTCCTCAGAATCGAATCTAGTTTCGCTGAGTTATCGCTTATTAATTTAATTATTCATATTTTAGGTATGTAACTTCTTCATAATCGAATCTGGTTTCGATGAATTATCATTACATCCTATATTCATATTTTTGGTACGCAACTTCTTCATATTCGAATCTGGTTTCGATGAATTATCATTACGTCCTATGTGCACAATATTATTTTCAATAAATATATCTTTTTCTTTTATATTTTCAAGCTTGTTAAATTTCAATTTCTTCATATTTTTGATGTCATTAATGGATATGCATTCCCATATTCGAAGTTGATCAGACTTCTGAGAATCATATGTGTCCATATTTCTTTCTGTTGCGCGCTCATTATTTTCATTTAAATTATTGTTAGTTGCCTCATTATTTTCTTTTGTGTTTGCCTCATTAGTTATATTTTTCATTGCCCTACTAGTTAAAATAATTTTCTTTCTTTTTCATTGCTTTCTTACGGTATCATCTGTTTTAGTATGTCCAAATCAATTTTTTTGTATATATTTGAAAAGTCTAAATCTATTTAGTGGAAATTCGAAGTTTACAATTCTGTTGTTCAGATTCCTAAAGTCTATTACTAGTCTCAATTTCGTTAGTCTTCCATGTTCTTCTTGGGTACCAAATAGGAGTAGGCTAATTGATGGTTCTATTATGTCGTCCATGTTTATTAATTATTTCTCTACGTGTATGTCGTACTCTGTAGTTTTTTTTATGTACACTGTAGTGTTGTCTGACGTCATGATTTTTGAATGTAAAATTATTTTTCATTATTCTTTTCCTATAATACATGAGTGAAATGCAATTTGTTTGTCTATTCTATTTTTGCATAGTCGTCATATTTTATTTTTGATACATTTATTGTTTAACATTTTATAATAATATATACATTCATATTTTTTTTTTATTTATCATACTTTTAAATTAGTCAAATCACAATGAACAAACTTATTTTCTTGTTGAAAAGCAATCAATACAAAACGAAGGCGTTCTCTATTTGCACCCAGTTTAACACTCCAAATATGGCTATTTCCTGTGTTTAATTGCGGATTGACATGACAATCCCAACTGCGAAATGCCATAGGTATAGAAGCGCCATTGTTAATAATTTTAATCATATTCAATTTGCTAAAGTCGGATAATTGTACATGTGGGATTCTCCATGAGATTAGTGAAATTGTAAGTTTAGCTTTTTTAGTAGAAACACTCGAGCGTACAAGATCTTCATCGTTCTTATTGCGCAAGAGTATCAATTCATGTTTTTCATTTAGTATAACTTTGTTGTAGTCTTCAGAGAATCCTAGAAGCATTTTTTTTTTCGTTTCAATTTCAATTTCAGTTTATTATTCAACTTTAAGTAACTGAGTCCAATGGGCCATAACTAGTTAACACATTATCTACTGCATAATTTTTATATATTTACTACATATAACAAAACTTTATAATAATATATTCGGTGAAAATCTTAAAAACTAATGTAGACTATTATAATAAATGTAACATACATATGTAAAGAATATTTATCAAAATATCACATAAATATTAAAGTAGAAGAGAGAGTTTAGGACCAATATTGTATTGTAGGAAAGCAAATAAATTAACAATTGCGTTTGTATAGTAACAGAGTATAAGACATATGTATATATATGTATATATGTACGAATTTCATATACATATCAATTTCCAACTATAACGGCCTGGCCCACGATGTCACTAGAAATCGTTTGATCGACAAGTTGTATTGCAAACAACAATAACTTTAGAAAATTTGTTGTTGTTTGCAATACAAGTTGTCGATCGAACGATTTCTCGTGACATCGTGGGCCAGGCCGTAAGTTATTATGTTCAAGATATAATATAATTTTACTTTTATAAGTTTGATGTGAAGAAAAAAAAGATTTAAGGCTGTCAGGCAGATTATTAAAAATTCTTGCAACTCTAGTATGAAATGATCGTTCCAAAATTGAAGTTAGCCTTGGAATTTGTATTTGACGATTTCGTTGAGAACGGCTAAAGGTAAAAAATGAATTTATATGCAATATTTTCCCATCCTAGTATGTTTTATAAAAAAATAGTAATAGTCTTAATTTCAAGTAGTTCAAGAATGAACATCCTAAAAATCTACATACATAATTCGACATATGAGTGCGCCTTCTGAGATTATACAGAAATCGAACAACTCTATTAAATAATTTCGGAAGTTTGCTAATGTTGTAACCCAAAGTGAGAATATAAACTTCAACTCCATACAAAAATATGGGCATAATCAAAGTGTGAACAAGCTTTACTTTTACCTGCACGGGCAGTATAAGATTTACAGTATTAATTTGTCGAAGTGCAAAATTAACATTGGATGCACAGAATTAATATGTCTTTCAAAATTAAGCCTATTATCCAACCATACACCAAGACATTTGATCTGGTTAACAAACTGAATATCAGTACCATCAATCTTTATGGCCAAATTAGTTTTTGGGGGCCTAAAGAGCATCCAACGAAAAATAGTTTCGATACTATAATCAATTGTATTTTGCATGACGTCCAGGAACTGTTTTTCACCACAAAAAAAGAAAAAATAAATCATCTGCAAAAGCAAATGGAATACAAGACGATATAAATTCAAAATTGGAGAAAAGATCGTTAATAAAGATGTTAAATAATATAGGTCCGAGGACGGAACCTTGTTGAACACCACTCGTGACGGGTAAAAGCCCTGATACTTTATCTCCAATTGTGACGTATTGATATCTATTATTAAGATATGAATATAAAAGATTACAAGAAGATGACGAATTGCCAAGATTTCGATGCAATTTCGAAATTAAAATTCCATAATCTATTTTATCAAAGGCTTTGGTAAGATCCAAAGATAAAAGAAACATTTAGGTGACATTTACTCAAAGATTGCCTTATAGTTTCAGTCATTCCCAACAAAAGAGAAGTTGTATTTCTACCACATCTAAACCCATACTCTGCATCAGTAAAAAAAGAGACATCTTCAATATGAGACATGAGCTGATCCTTCAGTAGAATTTCTACCAACAGAAATCGGACGTAAGTTATCAATCTCATTAGATTCGCCAACTTTTTTATGGGAACCACTTTACCAACTTTCCAACCTAAAGGAAAGGTAGATGTAGTAATAATACTATTAACAAGATGTAAAATATAAAGCCCTATATATGGAAATACAAGTTTTAAAAAATTAAGCGAAAGTCCATCACATCAACATCCTCAACGCATGACTTATTCTTGCTCAAACCATGTGACCTAAGCTTGTTCCAAAGTTGCTTTGAGTTATTGTATTGTTATTTAAAAACTCGGCATGTGCTTTTCGCATCGCATTTCTAATAACAGTTTTTGCATGATTTCTAAGGCGACAGATGTTACTCCAGTTTTGATTTGTTTTATCACGTAGAAATAAACGACAAGAAGAATTTCTTATTGATAGTATATTACATATTTCTTGAGTATTAAACCAGGAATTATCAAAAAACTTCGAGACTTTACGTCGTCTAAGTGGTACTGCACGATGCATTGCACATAAATAAGAAAACATCAAACTGGCCTGCTCATTGACATCAGCGGTACAAAATATCCTATTGAAATCACAAGAATTAAGAATATGACTTAGGAGTTGAAAGTCAAAAGCATTATAATCATAATATTCAAAAAACTCCTCAATGGAGGTACAATAATATCAAGAGAGATGTATATAAAAGAATGGCGCGAAGTACCAGGAATATGAAGATACCAGTGTATTCATAGAGGGAGACAATAAAAAGTAATCAATTAATGAAGTAGTAGAGTTATGGTGACACCTTATATTAAGCCTGGAACACATATCTCTGACAGAAGCTGATTTCATATTGTCAAACATATTGTTATTAAAATCGCCACATATTATAATGTCATTGTACCTAGTCGTAAGATCAGTAATACTATTCTCGAGAGCTTCCAAGTCACCATGAGGGAGATAAACTACATCTATAAGAATTTTTCTGCCTGAGCTGTATTTCAATAAATAAAGATTCAAAAGCTACACAAGATCTATCTCCTCTCCTATTAGGACGGTATTCGGTCTCTCTACAAACGACTTTAAACTTAATACTTTTCGAGACATATAAAGCAACACCACCACCAACAATTCCTTTACGATCATTTCTATAACATAACCCGGAAGACCAACAGCATTTGAAGATATTTCATCTTTCAGCCAAGTTTCTGTTACACCAATTACATCAAACAAGTTACTGCCAAGTACACAATTCAACTCATCAAGCTTATTCAAAGTACCTCCTAAAGCAAAGCTTTGAAGATTAATATGTCCGACATTCAACTTATTGCCACTATTACGCAAATGAGATTTAAGAAAAGTGTCAGTGACAACTGGTCCTAAATTGTTATTCATGTAGGTTTGAAAGAAGAGAAAGTATAAAAATAGTAGGAAATACATACCTTAAAATATAAAATACATAAATATACGAGGCAATAGTAAGTATTTGCACTATGCAATATGTGGTATCAAATATATATAAAGTAGATAAATTCTAAATTATAAAAAAATAGTTTTAAATAAAAACAACAACTTGACAAGCAGAAAGAGAAAAACAGTTATAAAAATTCATAAATTAACTTCCTGAAGCAAGAACAAATAACAGATTAAAGACAGCATGCACCAGAGCCCACATCCAAAGAGGTGGAACTACGGTCATCATACTAACACACTCATCGTAAGTAAGACACTTAACAGTTCCATCCATCCACACAGCTGAGTTTTAGGAATGTCAAAATTTTTAAAGGTGTATTTTTTTATTTTACTTTTATCTTTTAATTTTCTACAAATGGCAATAAACTGCTTTCCAATAGGCGTCAGGTGGTCATTAAGAAATACGTTTGTAGTGGCACTACCACCAATTACATCCTTTAATATGATACTGTTTTTATTGTTCCTGTTGTTAATCATAATCAAATCACGGGTTTGCACTGAATTAAACTTAATTAGCACTGATTTACCACCTTCAAAATATGTGCAGTGCTGAATATCAGAATTAGATATCTCGACATTGCATAGTGATGCAATTGTTAAGAATAACGTTTTCTTTAATACTTTAATAATTAAATATTCAATACTATCCGCGTTGCTACCGTTCGCTTTTACGTCTCGTTACATACTGCCCTTTTAGCAACATATTGCAGACTTCTCTGTTGTCTTATTGTGTTCGTGACAGCTCGGCCTCTCCTGACTGTGGTTCGTCCTCGGACGCGTCTTCATCATCTAGATTTGGAGAATTTTTGCACCATGGTTTTATCTTTTCGGAAGCGTACACTGAGCTGAACTTTCTTGTAGAAATCTGCATACCGGTTATGTCCTCGATTAGGAACCTATTTCTTCCGAGGGATTTGGCCACAATATATGGCCCCTTATATCTTGGTTCCAATTTGCGTGATTCACCAGTGGCGGCAACTTAATTCTGTAACACCACCAGATCGATCACCTTCGTTATATTCGGTTTAGAGTTGTGTCGTTCCGGAACGACCTAGTTCCATTGAACGAATCACTAAAAGGAACGGTTCGGACTTTTACACAGTTTCATTTCTTATCGGTCATCGTTCCGACAAAAGTCTTTTTAACAAGGTGGTGTTATTATTACAACCACACATGATATAAATTTAGAAGGTACTTCCATTCTCTCTTTGTTTTAAAAAATAAGTATTTTTGAAGTTTGTTTTTTGAGAGAAATAAAAAAAGGTTCCCATATCGTAAAAAAATATATGTAAGTCTTCCCCCATAAAATTTTTACAAAAATGTGTAATTAGATTAACAAAAGTTGCGAATAAATAAAGTGATATACATGACTACACATCTGTGATGTTTAAAAAGTGGTTATCAGGCATGTTCTGAAAATCACATTTTTTAAATCACTAGTGATTTTAAAAGTAATAATGGTCTTGTAGACGTTTTTAAAATCATATACTATAAATTTCATTCAGAAATGATATTTGACGCTCTTTAAAATAGAAAAGTTTAAAAAAAAAGAGCGAACAAATATATGCATGACCATAATTACTTTTAAAATCACTAGTGATTTGAAAAATGTGATTTTCAGAACATGCCTGTATGTAATAACTTGGCGCAGCTTTTTAAATTTTCTGCTTAAAATAAGTATTTTAACTTTATTTTTATCCAAATTTATTGATGATTCTGATTAGTTGACAATGAATTTTCATTAAATTTAACAAATATTGATTGATATTACATCTTATTTAATCTATATAATTCACTTCTTGTTGATTATAACATGTTTTTCTAAAAAATTACTTAAATACCCGATCAGATAATTTTGGCAAGTCTATTTCACAGATTTTGCAGGCTCTTAGACACTGTTGGCGGACACCAGATAATGTAGGCAACTCAAAGAATGCTACATTCATATTTTTAAAATTATATTTTGTACGTCCACAGTTTGTAATATGCAGCTCATTTTCGCTTTCTTTAACACAACAATACATTTACAATGCATTTCATTGCTTTTCAAGATAATAAAACATTTATCATCACAATTTTTTTTAATTGTTTGAATTTATAAAAAAAAACTTCTGAAATAATTTTTCAATAAAATTTTCAAACAAACAGGAAACAGAGGGGAAATATTAAATTAATACGGTAGCACGATTTTACTGGAAACTTCAGAATACCTATCCTTGTCAGAAGGTGAATGTCAAGAAAAAATGAGAGAATGGAAGTACCTTCTATATTTATATCATGCAACCACATGTGCACAGAATAGTTGAAGGGGCTTTTTCATGAAGTTTGAGAGATTGCTTACATATTTTATAAGTATTTACATGAAGTTTGACAGCAGTGCTGTATTTCCGACAAAGTGAATGGTTGATCAAGACAGCATTTTACACAACAATCAATCGTTCACTTATTTCCGATACAAGGTTGATATTTTTGTGTAAAGATTGACAATTAACTAATTAAATAATGAATTGTTTTTTAATAAATTTATACGCGCTAATATATAATTGGTTTTTTATTTATAATTAAAACAATGATTTGCTCAACACGAAAATATGTGTACATATAAGCAAACAGCACATATTACACGTCAAAATACATGCCATTCATTTTTGACAATTTTTAGGAGCTACAGAGAAGTTCTCTCGTTCATTCAATGTTCAAAATAAAAAAGGAACGATGAACGAAATGAACGACCTAGTTCCTTTGATATTTCGGATCGTTCCGAACGATTCCCAAAAAGGAACGAGTTTGCCCAACTCTAATTCGGTTGGTGTAGCATGATGTACATCAAATCGTGCTTTCCATTTTTGTTTCTCCTTGGCGGAGTTTGATAGAGCTAGTAGGGGTTTTTCCTTTATTTTGGCATCTTCAATATTAATTGGTCATCATGTATGGCAGCAACGATTTTGTTTTGTTCCACATCAAGCAGCTTAAAATCAAAAACAAGTTCGTTTGGTGTAAAACCGGAGGTTTCGTTCTTCTGCGAATTTACGGTCCACTGAAGATCTCTTAAGATTATATCCCAATCTTTATCGTTAGCAGTTGAAGTTCGCAAATAATTCAGAATAGTTTTATTTACTCGTTTCACCTGCCCATTCGCGCGGGGTGTTCGTACAGCTGTGCTAATATGATGAATGTTATTCTGCTGGCAGTACTCTGCGAAAGATCCGGATGAAAAAGCTGTACCGCGGTCGCTGATGATACTCTTAGGCAGGCCAAAATAAGAAGTTATTTCGTTTAAAGCAGTTATAACTGGCTGAGTTTTTGTCGTTTTCACAGGCTTTACAATTAAGTATTTACTGAAAGCGTCAGAGATTGCTAGGACATAACAATTTCCTCGTTTACTTCTTATGAAAGGACATAAATGATCGATGTGTATCCGTCGGAAAGAGATGGGGTCAGGATCACTCAAATGTAGACAGCCTTCAATCTTACCACCTTTGACTTTATTAAAGCAACACTCCACACAGGCTGCAAGGTAATCCTTAACGTATTTGCGCATTTTCGGAAACCAAAAGTGTTGACTAATGCGTTGCATAGTTTTCTCCAGTCCAAAATGTCCCATGTCGTCATGGCAAAGCTTTACAATACGCCATCTTACGGTTTTGAGAACAACAAATCGAGGCCCCTCTGGGGTATTTCGATATAATCGTCCTTTAATCAGCTGATATTCGGTCTTTATTTGTCGTGATCATTTCATCACTGAAAATTGCAATCATTTCGTTTAACGTTTTGTCTTGTAGTTGTATAGTTAGCAGCCAGTCATTATGGTCCAATGTCACCTTCATTACGCGCTCGACGTTTTCGTTTCCATATGGTTTCGGACAGCGACTGAGAGCGTCAGTATGGGTAATTTTCGACCCTTGGCGGTGAATTATTTCACAATCGTAATCCATAATTTTAAGAAACCATCGGGCAACTTTCGGGATGAGTTTCTTCTTAACGTTAGCTTTGGCTATATTTGCACAATCGGTAATCAGTTTAAAATGTTTACCCAGAATGTAGACTCTAAATCGTTCGAAGGATTCAAACACTGCGAGTACTTCCAGTTCATAGCTGTGATATTTGTATTCTGCCGGGGTACAGTGGCGACTGTAGTAAAAACCCGGATTCCAATTTTTTTCATCTTTTGATTGTAGTAGAATACCAGCAATACCGACAGTACTTGCGTCGGTATGGACCTGATGAAATGCGGTCACGTCATATAGGGCTAAGACAGGTTTGTTGCTTAATTTTGTAATCAGCGTTTCCAATTGTAGCTTCAAATTGTAGTTGTAAGAGTATGTAAAAGAAAATAAATGTAAATAACAACAACAGCTATTAAAGAATAGAGTGTTGCTACACAAGTATTTTTTTTTTTTTGACCGGGTGCAGTCAAGTTAATAATTAGTGTTTTTATGGGAATTGTTAAAATTTAAGATTAAAATTTTTAAACGCACTAAGCTAAACCCCTCAATAATCAATTTCAATGTATTTTTAATAAAAAATATTTTACTTAATAAGTAAAATAATAATTTGGGATTATTAGTGCGTTAAAAAATTTTAATCTTAAATTTTAACAATTCCCATAAAAACACTAATTAATCTTTTCAATTCCAGGTGAAATGCCGTGTTCATTTACTTTGTGTCCCAAATATGTTATTTCAGACGTTAGGAATCTGCATTTGTCCAAACTAGCGTGAGACAACTCTCCTCAAGTATTTTAAAAAATCTTTCTAGGCGTTCTATTCCCTCACTAAATGTCTTACTTGGAATTATGACGTCGTCTAAGTACGCGAGGACTTCTCCTGGTTTCATACGTAATACAAGTTGATTCATGACTTTGAAAAGCAGCCGGGGCATTTACAAGCCCGAAAGGCATGCGATTATATTCATAGTGCGCGTTTGTTGTCACAAAAGCTGTGTACGGCTTGGCCTCTTCCGACATTTCAATTTGATGATAACCCATCTTAAGATCCAAGGACGTAAAATATTTGTTACCGGCTAGTTGTGCAAACTGCTCATCTAAATTTGACATCGGGTAAGGTATCTTCTTTGTTATTTGGTTTAAAGCTCTGTAATCAACGCACAGTCGGAATTCATTATTTTTCTTTGGAACTAATACAATGCAGGATGCATAAGCAGATATTGACGGACGTATAATATTCCTGTGTAGAAGTTCACTTATTAATTTTTCGACTATTGGTCTCCTGGCAAATGGGATACGATGTGGTGCTATATTTATTGGCTCATCTGTTTTTAGTTCAATATTCATTTTGACAACATTACACTTTCCAAGCTCACTTACATATTTGGAAAAACATTTTTGGTTTCTATTAACTAATGTTTGCAATTGATTTTGCTCACCTTCAGTTGTGTTGGCATCCATCGATATAGACAAGATATCTTCCTCAAACCAACAATCACCATCCTCGATAACAAAGCGTTTTCCGTCCCGGCATATAACATCACGGCCAAGAAGAACATTTTGAGAAATTAAATCGTCTGCCACCAGTAACATATCGACATTGAACTTATAGCCATCCATAACCAAGTCTACGTTTACCTTTTCATCACATTTAAATTCACGTCCAGCGAATCCATTCAGCGTTACCAACTGCTGTTCCGGTTTCCCAAACGTATAGGCAAAGGATTTTCTCAGTAATGATCGACCACTACCAGGATCAACGAAACAATTTGTAAAATGATTATTTATTTTTATTGTCTTAATTAAGTCGGATGAACGTTGTTTGTGTGGAATGTCATCCACCTTATTGATTGTCATATTATGTCCTCTAGTTTTATTCTGAAAACAATTATCTGTTGTGTGGGTTGTTCGTTTGCAAATCTCACAGCGATTTTTACGTTGGGGTTCGGGGCATTTGTTAGCAAAATGGCCCATCTTGTTGCAGTTAAAACATTTCAAATTATCATTTTGTTTTTGTTTTACATTAATCGCTGTTTTCTCATTGTAATTTTTCGTTGTTCTCTTAGAATATTTTAAATAATGGGGTGACTTACCGATATCATTATGCAAACAGAATACCATTATGTCTTGTAACAGTTCATTGCAGAAATTATAATTGTTCGAAATTTTCTTTCTCAGGTCACTCTCGTTGATGCCATTTATTATATGTCTACATATTGCAGGTTCCGATAGGTAACCACGTTTCCCAAATGCGAGCATTCTGTAAAAATAGTCCTGTGGTGTTTCGTCTCTACCCCGCTCCATCCGTGACATGTTTACGTGTATATCCGTCTCATTGATCATACTAGGAAAATTCTTCAAAAACGATGTTACAAATTCTGGCCATGAGAAGAAAATTTCTTGAAGCGAGTCCACCCAATATTTTGCTGCACCTTGCATCTTTTGTTGGACAGCAAATATAACTATTTGATCGTTCCAGTTGTAGGCTTTCTTAAGCACCGCTATACGTTGAATGAATTGCTTTGCTCCTAATTCATCAGATGAAGGATTGAAAAAGGGAAGCAAATTAACGACATCCCTTACGTTAGAGCAAAGAATATAAATCATATAGAATGCGCATCTCATACAAGCTAAAATTTTCTATGCGGGTATTTCCAGTACTACCCGTCCAGCATACGTACTCTCATTTCTTTCTGCAGTGTATGCTGCGCTCGCATTGCTGAGAGCGAAAGCATGTGTGTATTTATATTTGATTTTTATTATTTTGCTTTTTTACAGTCTCGTAGACACCGTATGCTATGATCAGCGTTGCCGTTTTGGTTACTTGTAACCAAAATTGGTTACTTATTTTCCAATGTGTACTTGTGTACTTTTTTCCATTTTGGTTACTTTTTTTAACACAAAATTAAAAATTTTTATATGGTATTTAAATTAGAAGAGAAGATTATTTTTATAATATTCAAATTTGTTTTACATAATTAGTTTTTGCTTACGATAAAATTTTACAGCCCGTCTTAAAAGTCATAAAATATTTGGCATTTTGATAATTCTTAACTATGGATAGGCCCATAAAATTTTAATTTAAATAAAAAGGTATATTTTCGATTAAATCTCACTTACGATAAATATCGAAAATAAGGCTCAATACAAATATGAAGCTGAATTACAAATTTAAATATAATAGCTTAAAAACATTGCATATGAAACAAAAATTGTGTGTATTTCTCACTATCAAACATAAATTTGTCTAATTTTCTTCCCGTTTTTTACATTCAGTGCGAATCAATAGCGGGAACATACGTTCCCATGAAATTCCCGATAGCAAATTTCCCCTCAGGAATGAAAATTTCATGGGTTCAAAAATTTCACATTTTATTTACGATAGGGGTGAATGTTTACAACGTCAAGCACTGGTGCCAGAACATTTTACAAAAAATCTGGAAAAATTGGCTAAAAAATCTGAAAAATATGCAAAATAATTTTAAAAAATCGGAAAAAAATCTGCAACAATAAAAACACCTATATTTCGAACTGTTATTCATTTTGTTTTCGAATTATTAACCGACTTCAATTAAGGAGGAAGTTATATGTTCGTCATGTATGCATTTTTTATTTAATTTGCGAATTAACATAAATTATCTTGCTGTATAAAAACATATGCCGATATTACAAATTCTTTAAAATAATGGGACATATGTGTGACTGTTTATGATTTAGTGTGCGATATGTATATATATATGTATATTCATACATCTTTTCACAGATTAGCTAGTTTCTTTTTACCATTGTTATGTTGGTGGTATGGTTACTGCAAAATTAAACGTCAAACACTTCTTATTTGTTAGTGTTTCTTATGTGTACGTTTCTGACAGTGACACCATGGTTATTTCTGTTACGGAGTAAAGAGAAACACGAAATATTGATGTTACACAAGCATTTCAGAAAATCTTCAAATTTCATTTTATAATTTTTTCAATGAAAAATCAGCAAAATGCAGAGAAATCTGCAAAACTGGCAACAGTGACGACAAGCTGTAGCAAGAACTCGAAGCTCTGTCGCTGTATCGTACAGTGTGACCGTTTGATCGACTAAAGTGGCAAATTGCCACTTTTTCGATTGCCTTGCCTCTTTTTGTCCCCCTTTTTCTAAAGTGAATTATATAATAATACATTAAAAATAAGAACTTTAATGTAGTTGTGTCGATTTTTTTAATGTTGCCCCTTTTTTGTCGATAAATCCTCCCCTATTTGGTGCCACTTTTTGAAAAATGTCATCGGTCACCCTTGAAGCGAATGCTCTCACTGCGTGTTTGCTTGAGCTTTATACTTTCCCCCCGCATCTAAAGCGTAAACAAAAAATGTTTAATTTTTTAGCTCAGATGCGCATTCTATATAATTTATATTCTTTGGTTAGAGTAATCATTTGGGCCAGATCTGTTTTCAAAATTATTGTTTGATAGAGAAAGAATGCTAAAATGTACACGGCGCACAGTGAGACAACACCGGCATTAAATACAAGGAGTCATTGTAGAGCTTTGAAATTTTGCACAGGTTATTTTTGATACAATTCCAGTTAAAAAAAAAAAAAAAAAAAAAATTCAACCTTCAAATTTGATATTTACTGTAATGTTGCATGCAAAAATTACAATAACACTCCCACTATTACGCCATTGAAATGAAATAAAAAAGAACAATTTTTTTCATTCTGTCAATAATTTTTTAATAATAATAAACAACAAAAAAATAATTAATAATTAAAAAAAATAAAAGTAAAGTAAAGCTAACATACGTATAGCGACAGAATGTGCGCGTTGCGTATTTTTTGTAGTATTTTGTACGTTTAAATTACTTTTGCAAACTTTTGCTTTATGTCCTTTACTTCAAATGAAAGCTGAGACTTCAATCTTTCATTTGATATAAGTCTGCACCTAGGGCGAGGGGCTGCTCTATATTTCCTAGTCCATTAAAAATGCAAAATCTACTCATTCTACAACAACTAAATTAATTAACAAAATACTTTAAAGTTATATTTATTATGTATTTTTTTTATTAATAAGCTTTTGAATATTACATATTGAACTAACATATTTCAAGCGCGTTGGCATACCTCAACTTTGACTTGCTCTAGACCAAAAAGTAATGAAGTTATGAGGCTGAAATTTCAGGGAATTGTTACTCATATATCTGTTAATATACTGTGAAAATTTCATCCAAATTGGACGACACGCCAAAAACCATTTTTTGCCGCGGTTACTATAGGGCTGTCTCACTGTGCGGCGTTGTGATAAATTCTTTGCATCTGGGTAAGAACTATGGTTTTGTCCCCCACAACTGTCATAATTTGTGGAAGAGTTTCTTTGATTTCCTTGTGTTCTATTAAAACCTTTATTCTGTCGTAAATAATTATTATATACACTTTGATCTAATGCTTCATTTGTGAAATCCACATTGTTTCCAGTTTCATGAAATATTGAGTATGCCGGAGTATTTAACGGCATATCATGCCCTGTATATAAATTGTTAATCGTTGAAGGATTCATATTTTGACTGCCATAAACACTCGTTGTCATAGTTGGTTGTTGATGTACACTTGTTGGTCGGTAAACTTGATTAAAAGTTGAACGCTGAAATGGCAAATTATGTGTTGCTGAAGATACAGCTCGTGGTTGTGAACATAGTTGAAAATTAAAGTCTTGAGTATTGTCGTTGATGTTTGATGTTGACAAACGATCCAGTGGTTGATGTGGTAAGCTACTTGTTGCAGAATTTACAGCTGTTGGCAGCATGTGTTGCTGAGAGATTACACGCTGAAATGTTGCACGCTGAAATGTTGCACGCTCTTCATATTGCGATGGCATGTTGTATGTTGGCGAAGTGGCATTCGTTTGTTGATGTTGCTGAGTCAAGTCTTCCAATTAATTCCACCCGCTTCCCCGACGTTGGCAGACCAACCTTCTTGCACATTTTGCGTAGTGCTTCTACTTTCATTCCGCGCAAATTAGGCATCCCCTTTAGTGTCTTTACCGTTTAAAATGTGTTTTATTTTGTACTTCTTCCTTTTCTTTGCTAATTGTTCGTATCAATGAAACTTTACTGTGGCGTTTGGAATATTATTCCGGATAAATCCCACTTCTGAAAATGGTTAAGAATAACGTTTTCTTTAATACTTTAATAATTAAATATTCAATACTATCCGCGTTGCTACCGTTCGCTTTTACATCTCGTTACATACTGCCCTTTTAGCAACATCTTGCAGACTTCTCTGTTGTCTTATTGTGTTCGTGACACAATTTTGATGATAGGCTTACGCAAGTCTTTAATATTTCTAGGTAAACCCTTTATGATCACTCAGATCTATTTAAACGTCTCTGATATATATTATTTTGGTTTTCTAAGTGTTTTACTTTATGTATGATTGTATCATAATGTTTTTTTAAATCAGATTGTGAGTTATCGACACCCTTAACATCAGCACTAGCATACTTATTCGCCAACTCCTCAAACTTAGCTTCCATAGCTTTTAATCCAAGTTCTAATTGTTTAGCATTAATTTTGCTTCATTTCAATTATTTTCATGTTTAATAAGTATTGTTTTGCTTTAAGCCTGGTACTCTGTTCGAAGTTGTAAAAATTTTTCAGCAACATTGATTATTTCGCGTGAAAAATTTGACACGTAACAAGTGATGCCCATTTTACTTTTTCGGAAAAAATGTTCGTATTTATTGGTTTGAAGTAGGCAACACTGATCAACTTTTGTTAACAAAAACATCAGCTGTCAATATTTCGCACGAAATAAATGCCAGTCTCATTATTTCACAGATAGCAAGAAAATGTTGCCAGATACATTTCATACAATTTTCACGAGTTGAACAGAGTACAAGTTTTGCAACATTATTTCATGAAAACTTCACGTAAACTTTTTTTGTATGGAATATGTCAACATTTCGCGTGAAATTTTGAACAGAGTACCAGGCTTTAAACGCCACTGTTTGGCTATTGCGTCAAATTTTTCATACAAAAACGTACAAAATAAATTTAACTCTTATTTTGCTTCATTTCCGTAATGTTATAAACACAATAGGGAGGACCGACGAACTTCGCATAGTTCGATGAACTTGCCTTCAGGAATTCGATCTACTCCAAATGTTTGCCTTGCTATGGATATATTTGTAACACACGGATACCAAATTATGCAAATAAGTTGCATAATATGCAAACAAATTTATTATGTAATTGAAATAAAAATAAATTCAAAAGTGGATACCAAGCCTTGAAATTAATAAAAGACCTTCAAAATCGAAAAAGCCATAAGTTTGGAATAAATCACACCTATCGCGAAAATCTTGAAAATTCGCAATATTAAAAACAAGTCCAAATCTAAAATTGAGTTATTAACTCGGGATAAAGGGCAAAATATTATGAAGATTCAAAAAAAGGTTTCAAACATTTTTAAATTTATGTCCATAATTAAAAATAAATAAAGAAACCCAAAAACCTTGGAAAAAATACATCTTTCGAAAAAGAACAGAAATTCTCAAAAAAAAAATGCAAAATTTTAAACA
Organism: Tachina lurida; assembly: GCA_944452675.1. Classification (NCBI taxonomy): domain Eukaryota; kingdom Metazoa; phylum Arthropoda; class Insecta; order Diptera; family Tachinidae; genus Tachina; species Tachina lurida. The sequence continues at coordinate 73,991,156 of OX101754.1, forward strand.
ATCTATAATGTTTATTAAAAATCTTTAAAACTATAAGGAATGCTAAAAATTCGGAAAAAACACAAAATGGTGAAAATTCGCAAAGGCTTGCAAAAATTTTAAATTTGAAGTACCTCAATAAAAATTAATAAAGCCAGAAATTTAGGAAAAATTACATATTTCGCAAAAATAACAAATTCGCGAAAAATTGCAAAACAACAAAACAAGCTATAATTTATATAAAAATCCCCAAAAATCCAAGTAATGCTAAAAATTCGGTAAAAACGCGAAAATTGTCATGATTCGCAGAACCTTACTAACAGTTTCATAAAAGCAAATTCTTATATTGTTAAAAACTCACTAAAACTGTTAGAAGCAAAAACTCGCTCCCATCGTGAACATTGCAAAAATTCTAGAAAAGTTGTAAAATCCTAAACAAACCCTATTATTTATTAGAAATCGCCAAAACTGTTAAAAATAAAAAAAAAGTCGAAAAGAACGCGAAAGAACCGTATATTCGCGAAAAATTTCTAAATGCATTGAAGAAATTATTTACACTGCAAGGAATAACAAAACCTCAGAAAATAAGATCAATCGCAAAAAAAAAATTACTAAAATCGCGGAAATTGCAATGTCTAGTAAAGGTTTTTGTTTAATTTTGACGTCATCGTTAAACCGATCGAATTATTTCTATGGACAGCAAGATACATAAATAAATTTGCAGCATTAATTTTCTTCTCAACAACAAATTTCTCAATATACAACAGCAAAGTTGTATACATATGAAGCACAAAAAGCTACTTTTAAAAATAAAAAAAACAGTATTTTTTTCTTTCAATAAAGTAATATTAACTTCTAACTTTATTGATTAAAATTCACAAAAATTTAGACATTTCTTCCAAATTCTATCGGGTATACTTTGAGAAAACTTCATGTAAACCTTCTTTTTCGTTTTTCTCCATTCCGACTTTTTAGCATATGCTCCAAACCAATAATGGGCTGACGCTGTGTTTTATGAACATGGCAATAATATTGGTTGATAAATGGGATTGGTTGGCATCTGGAATAATAAAGCAAAACGAACACAATGGTCGAAATAAAAACCAAAATACAACTGATAAAACATAATAAAAATTTGGCAACTACAACTGAACTATCATTTATTTTTTGGCCGGAATCGGCATACCGGTACGTACCGGTATAGACGCAAACGGTAGTCTGGATACCGGTATTTTTTAACGGAAATGGATTTCGGTATCGCTAACGATACCGGTATCTAATTTTAGCGGTATTTGAATCGGTATCGGTATTTTTACGATACCGTTTGCCAACCTTGTATAATAGGAAACCACAGAATATTAACCAGAATCCTCACTTCTGAGTTAAGCGAAATCGTCGTATCAGCTGATGGATAAATGGCAGAAGGGAGAAAAAAGATATGCTTTTTACATGTATAAAAAGCAATGGCTATACATAGCTAGAGATGCTAAACGGGAAATCCCGAGCCCGGAAATCCCGGGATTTTCGGGACTATTGAAATCCCGGAGCCCGGGTTTTTTTAATTTTAATGCCCGGGATTTTCGGGATTATTTGAATCCCATTTTTTCCATAAATAATGTTTTTGACTGTCATCTTTTACATCAAAAATTATTAGAAACTCCCTGTTATAAAAAGTTAAAATAAAAACTGCTTTGAATAAATATTTTAGTAGATCATATTTTATGGTATATACGTAATATATCTTATGGCTTTTTCTTTTCTAGGAAAAATGTTGCATACATTGCATTTTTCAATGAAAATTTGCAATTAAATGTCTGAATTGTATAAGTACCCTTTAAATATGCAAAAAAAAATATTTTGTAAAATTAAAATATTATTTTTAATATAAAGACGGACATTTGTGCACAATGCTTTAGGGATTTTGTAAGTCCCGAAAATCCCGGGGTCCCGGTTCGGGATTTCGAGACTCCATCACTAAATCCCGAAGCCCGGGATTTCAAAAAACCTGTCCCGATTAGCATCTCTATACATAGCATTTGTGAACATATAGTTGTGAAAAATTATAAAATAAAATTTTCTAAAAGTGAATTGTTTTACACGTATTTGCAATAAAATTTAAATAATTGTGCAATATGGCTGAAATTTGAGTGTTAATTGTTCAAGTAAAGGCCAGTGGTGTTCTTCAACTAGTGATTGGAAATTGCGACCTAAATAATCTGCCTTATCGTGGTTGGCGTATTTCAAATACGACTACGACTGTTTGGTAATAGATTAAAGAAAAACTTTTGATGTCTTCTTTAATCTCTTACCAAACAGTCGTAGTCGTATTTGAAATACGCCAACCACGATAAGACAGAATGTGAAAAAGTTAAAATATTTCCAAAAACAATTCCATGAGTTTTCATTGCCACAAAATAAATTTAATTTAAACCTATTTTTTAACCCCCGACCAAAAAAGGGGTGTTATAAGTTTGTCGTGTGTGTCTGTGTATCTGTGTGTCTGTCCGTGTCCACGTACAGCCCAAACGGCTGGATCGATTTTGATTTAGTTTTCTCTGTTTGAAAGGTGACTTGATCGAGATGTCACATCTTTTCTAGATACGAGTATATCGGGGGTTTTAAAATTTTTAATTTTTGTTATTTATGCTTAATATACTTTAAATACAATAAATATTAATTTAATCGGTGATAAACCTATTCGTATTATGTGTTCTCAATGATATCTGCCAATGCATCGCTCTGGAATTTGTTGTTTTTTTATGAAATTTGGATGAAGGCACTGAAAATAAAGCCATTTGTGATACTTTCTCGGCATTTGTAAATATATGGATGTGGAAAGTTAATATACAATATGTGTGTCACAAGAAGATACAATAAATAAATATACATATGAAAAAAAAAACATGGGCCTTATGCGACACATGCAAGAATTTGGCTAATTATTCTAACATAATGCAGCTGGAGGCTTCTTTGAGTCTAACATGGGGCCCGGCTAACTTTTTTGGATCCGCTAGTGCCTACGCAAATGCGTATAACACTTCACTGTGCTGTGCATGGACGCTTGTGATATAACTGGCCAGCAAACTATTCCAGCACCTTATATTACTTTGGCCGGACCACCTTTAACAGCTGGTGCTACTCAAGAGTGTGCTACCAAATAGAAATGTAGGCGTGCTACCAAATAAAAATTCACGCGTGCTTACATACATAAAGTGGTACCCGGCCACCTTTTTTTGATCCGTAAGTGCCTACACAAATGTGTAATACTCTACGCTGGGCTGCAAACTATTCCAGCACCTTATATTGCTTTGACCGGGCCACCTCTAACGCTGCTCAACAGCGTGCTACCAAAAAAGATGTGCGCAAACAGTTCAGAAGTTTCCAGCAAGTCAGCTTGTCTTACAACAAAACGGTAAGTTTTATTTGAACAATATTTGGCTTAAATGCAGTTTAGCGAAGCAGCTGCAAACAAAATAATAGAATGTAATAGAAAATTGAAAAATAAGAAGAAAATATTAAATAAAAAAGTTGGCGGCGACGCCTATTTTCTGAGTTATAGAGCTCTGAACTTTCTATAGAAAACTTCCAAAAATCTAAAAAAAAAAATTTAAGTCTTATCGCATTGGAAATTAAAAGTATAAAAAAAATTTAAGTAAAAAAATTAGCTGCGACCCTTATTTCTTGAGTTATTGGCCTTTAAATTTTTCAGAGACGATTGTGATTTCTCTTTGGATTTCTGAATGTGATGGGTCAGTATTTGAACAAATTAAGAGCTGTGCAGAAAATCATTAAAAAGCAGTGCCGTTTTGGGAAATACAATGATAAATTCATGTGTACCGTGTCAGGAAACACCATGGTTAAAAAAATCCTTAGTCCCGGCCGAAGGACGTCAGAGCAGGAAAACATTTGACAAGAAAATTTTGCAACTCAGAAAATCTTTATTAAGCTGCGCCGTGTCGGAAAACACCACGGTGGAGAAAATTCTTAAGCCCGGCCGAAGGCCGGCAGTGCAAGAAAACGTTATTAGACAAGAAAACTTGGCAACGCAGAAAATCTTTATTAAGCTGCGTCGTGTCGAGAAACACCATGGTGGAGAAAATCCTTAAGCCCGGCCGAAGGCCGTCATAGGAGGAAAACATTAGACAAGAAAATTTTGCAACGCAGAAAATCTTTATTAAGCTGCGCCTTGTCGGGAAACACCATGATGGAGAAAATCCTTAAGCCTGGCCGAAGGCCGGCAGTGCAGGAAAATGTTATTAGAAAAGAAAACTTTGCAACGCAGAATCTTTATTAAGATAGTAAATCATACCTGTTATATTCAGAAATGTAATCCACAAGAACAGTTTTATATGATAACTTATTTTACAATTATCTACCACATATTAGAATTCTATGAAGACTTCAGAGGGCTATAACTCGGGAAAATAGGGTAATTTTTTACTTAATTTTTTCTTATTTTTTAATTTTCTATCAGATAAGCTATTTAAATTTTTTTTTTTTTTGAGATTTTTCGCAGTTTCCTATAAAAAAGTTCAGGTCCCCATAACTCGGAAAATAGGCGTCGCCGCCAACTTTTTTTAATATGTTCTTCTTATTTTTAAATTTTCTATCACAAAGGCTACTTTTTATTTTGTTTAGAGCTGCTTCGCTAAACTGCATTTGTTCCTAATATTTCAGTACTGCAACAAGATCAGAAAAAAATACTGGTCGAACATTTATCCCCAATAATCAGACATATGCATCCATTTCTGGCTAGTAAGATCAATGGTATGTTCCTTGAAATATTAGCTGACCAAGAAACTATGGCAGAAATCAATGTTTCTTTCGCTGGCCCACTTTTACCAGCTGTAAAACAGCTTGGAAAGATGATTCAAAAGGAACTATTGCAGAAAGAAAGTTTGGGTGCTCTCGCTAATAGTATTAAAAGAAGCAAAGAAAGCATTTCCGTCCAAAGAGCCATTATACTATGCAAAGCTACAGTGCCACAGCTTTTTGGTTTCTCTCGTTCCACGGGGCGTTATACCAGCCACAATCCACCTTTATTATGCCCCAAAACCATGATGAACAAAGGAGCAGACGGCTCCCATAAATAGAGAAATTAGAAATTTAATAACATCATTACACGCTATAAATTTGAGAAACTTTTCGAAGTAGTTATTTTTTATTTTAATATATATGATGCATTTATTAATTAACTTGTTTTCTTACAGATGCACACATCATTAAAGAAAGTTACATCGCAAAAGTAAATTTCATTATTTTATCAGTTATACAGTGGATATATTCGAATTTTTAATAATGCTAATAATTAGCTTAATCGAATCATGTCTTTTTGTGTCAGTAGTTTTTAGAAAGAAAGAGGATATTTATAAAATATTATAATCATAAATGTCAAAAAGTTTACGTACACCACCACCACTTGTTTATGGTTATGACTGCACTATTTTATAAATCTCTTTTCTTTCTAAAAAACTGCTGATACAAAAAGATATGATTCGATTAAGCTAATTATGATAGTTATTAGCATTATTAAAAAATTGGAAGGTGTACTGAAATTTTAGTGGTCCACTGTAGATCCAATTTACGAGTTGTTTTTTGCATTAAATTAATTTTATATTGAACATTTTTAATACTTTTTCTGAATCTTAGTACCTTATACCTATCCGAATTGCTTACTAATTTCTTAAGAGTGGAACAATCGTGGAATTGTGTTATTAAACATATCTTAGACTCAAAGTAAAAACTTTTTTATAAAAATAAATAATGATTTTTTTTAACTTTGTATTAACTTGAAATAATATTCAGTATAATAAGTTATTTTAATAGGAGATCCAAATCAAAAAAGGTCTGTGTTTCTTGAGCCTATATACTAACCTCAATTTGTAGTAACAAAACCTTAAAAAAAATAAGTTATACTATGTTCAATTTTGGAATTGTTTTCTTATTTTTATTTAAAATTTTTTTAGTAACTGCATAAATATATAATTTTTAATCATTTGAAATTGTTACAAAAAGAACTGCACTACACACATTGTAAACAAAAACAAAACTAGAATATTTACTAATATAATTAATTTTTTTTTAAATAACTTAAAATAATAATACTTTTACTTATGCAACCAAAGCCTAAAGTTGTTTTCCTTTCAAACATTCGTCCTTGTTTTTTCCAGTTTAGTTCTTAGGGGTCGAATGGTTTTTGTAGGAGCGATATTTCGTTTAGTTTCTTCCAGGTTTCTTGCCGTTAATATAGTTTAAACAAATTATCTTTTTTGGAAAAAATAAAAGAGCTTTTTATTTTTGTACTAAGGTTATATATATCTATAAACCAAAAGTTTAATATTTTTTATAAAGATTTCTGTAACCCGTAAAAGGGTTTTTAATTTAATGAAAATTGCTTTTTTTTGTCCCAAGTACTTGTAAAGCAGGACACAAAATTAACACATTTGAGTTGCAATTGATTCGAAAACTTGTTTTTCTAGCGACTTACAAACTGGTGTTATTGCTTATTGGATAATACCATCATCGTCCTTTCCAATGTACAAAATTCCACATTGCCAATTCACTTTATTGGCACACATTAGTCTTATTTCAGCCAAGTACTTAAAAAAGAACACAAAGCGAACACATTTGGATTCCAATTGATACGAACAATTCACTTTTTTGCGGTTTATTAACCTGTGTCATTGAACATTGGACAAGAACATGATCAGGGTGACCGATGACATTTTTCAAAAAGTGGAGAAAAATAGGGGATTTATCAATAAAAAGGGGCAAAATAAAAAAAAACGAGAAAACTACACTAAAATTTTTATTTTAATGTATTATTATATAATTCACTCTAAAAAAAGGGGGACATAAAGTGGCAAGGCAGTCGAAAAAGTGGCAATTTGCCACTTTAGTAGTTCAAACGGTCACACTGAACATGATTGCCCCTTCCACTGTACAAGATTCCACACAGACAGTTCACTTATATGTACACATTAGCCATAAAAACTAGTTATTTGTGTCCAGCACTTGCAAAAAACTAACACAAGGCGTACATATTTGGAATCCAATTGTTCCAAGCACTTAATTTCACCGCGACATGTTACCCAAATAATGTGTACATTGGACAGGAACATCATTGTCCCTTCCAATATAAAAAATTCCACACTTTCAATTCACTTTACATGTACACATTACCCATCTTGTTTACATTACCTAGCTTCTTCTAATCTTATTGATCGGAACACATCTTCTCTGCCCTACATGTTAACCAAAGCACTTTTACATTGGATAGGAACATATTTGTCCCTTCCAATGTACAAAATTCTACACTACAATTCACTTTAAATAATTCACTTGGCGCAAAGTAGTCATATAAATTACTTGCCCAGTTGGGTCTTTCAGGAACAAATGCAGCTTCTGCCCTGCAGGACAACCCACTATATGTACTATATGTGGCTCCTAGAAAAACAATAATACATTCTTAAAACTTGTATAAATAACTAAAATTATAAATAAATACTTACATTTCCAAATTCGTTGAATGATGCTCCCATTAATTCTATGTTTTTCTCGCCATCACTTTTGTTTTGTGCACTTTTCTCACTGTTGGTAATATGTCGACAATAATTTTATAAATGTCAAAACCGAATACTTGGTGCGATACAGAGGAATATAGAAAAATTCTCCAATTTATTTATTTATTTATTTCGGTCTATAGATTATAAATCTTTACAGACTAAAGATATAATACCAGTTGAATAACATTATCTATTCAAGTACAAAATAACATTTCTTTTTATAATATCATTGCTCTCAGAAATATCTATAATATGATACAATTTATTAAAGTGTTCACAAATGCGACGAAAGGAGTCATTATTAGCATAAACAGATCTGTAGTAATTCAGACGAATCAGCTGAAAGTTTCCAATATTGCCATCTCTTATTAGTCTATGTAGGAAACAATACAATAGAAAAAAAAGAATAGAACAGAAGTAATAACAAAAATTAAAAATTTTAAAAACCCCCGACATATCTAGAAAATATGTGATATCTTCTCAACGGCTGGACCTATTGTCTTCAAACATACACTATGGAGCAAAAGTGAACTATTTTTTTAAGATTGCTTTTATGGAACCCTAGCTTTCGTTTAAGGATGCCCCACAAATTTTCAATTGGGTTTAAGTCTGGACTTTGTGCAGGCCACTCTATCACTTTAAATTTTTGACTTTTTAACAAAGTTTGAATCAGTTTCGATTTATGTTTCGGATCGTTGTCCTGTTGGAATATTACGTCACCCTCGTTTTATTCCAATTGTCTTAAAGCCACTGGTAAATTTTCATATAAGAGGTCCAAGTAATTTTCTTTACTCATTATCCCATTTATTTGGACAATTGGACCCACTCCAAAGTAGGTGAAACAACCGCAAACCATTTGCTAACCGCCTCCATGTTTTACGGTCTCTATGGCCTGGTACGATTGGGTGGCTTCTCCTGTCTTAGACCAAAAATATTGTATACCATCTGAGTTGAGACGATTAACTTAAGTCTCGCCTGACCACAAAACTTTTCCAGTCATCCAATGTCCAGGGCTCATGAGACTTAGCAAGTTTTAGAGGATTCTTCTTTTGTTTAGGTGTTAACTTAGGTTTTTTAGTGGGAATAATGCCAATTTTTTCAAAGATCTTCGTATTGTCCACACACTGACATTCTTCTTTAAAATATTAGCAGTAGCCATGGGGCTTTTGGCTTCTCCTGATGTCAGCATTTTCCCAATTTGACGTGTATCTCTATCAGTTAACTTGCATGGTTTCCCATTTCTACAGGAAGAACGAATGTTCTCACTCTTTTATTACACATGAAGATTGTTATATATTCAGCTGCGTGGCAATTTTCCTAGTGGATATTCATCCAGAAGCATTTTTTTCCACAATTTTTGATTTTATTTTTGTAATTGTTCTTAGATCTTTTCTTTGCGAACTAAACCACGCCACAATTTTGCACCAAATGATGCTCTTGTTGTACAAATTTAACAACCGTTATAAATATTACAGTTGCTCATTTTTGTACTCAAAAAACAATGCTTATAATAACAACTCTTACAGCAGTGCAATAGTGAACCAATTGTCTTAGCAAATATTTTACTATTTTTTAATATTAAGTGCATTATTAATAAAATATTTTGTATTAAATTATTAATCGCCCCTATCGTGAACAGTTTTTCCCTTAAAATATTTTCCCTTTTCCCCAAATTGCAATCGTGAATAATTTTTCCCCAGAAATCAGTTCCCTTTTCTGATTACCCTTATCATGAATAATATTTTTCACATGGTTATTTCACTTTATTTTTGCAGGCGAATTGAATCAATATATGGCGTAATTTCTTTATTAAACTTCCAATTAATAACTTTTAATTATAAATAATTATTTTTGGGACAATATCAGTTAATAATTAATAACAATAATTCCGTACAGCACCTTTTTCCATTGAATATGAACATCTTTGGATCATATACTGTTAATTTTATGGCGATGGCACACATAAGAATTTTTTCCACTGCACCCAAAATATTTAAAAACACTACTTTAAACTTAAAAACATTGCATTTGAAACAAAACATTTTTGTATTTTTCACTATCAAATATAAATTTGTCTGATTTTCAATAAATTTTGAAGTTTTACAAGTCTTCTTCCCGATTTTTACATTCACTGCGAATCGGTAACGGGAACAAACGTTCCCATGAAGTTCCCGATAGCAAATTTCCCTTCATGTTGAATGAAAATTTCATGGGAACAAAAATTTCACATTTTATTCACGATAGAGGTGATTAACTAAGACCATTTGTACACATGGATATGCCATTATTTTAATTTGACTCTTTTGTATATGAGCTACACCACAAAATAGTCAATAGTAATAAAAAATGGTTCAACTTTGCTCCATAGTGTAGTTAAGAACCTTCTCGATCATGTCACCTTTCAAACAGAAAAAACTAAATCAAAATCAGTCCAGCCGTTTGGGCTGTACGTGGACACGGACAGACACGCAGATACACAGACACACACTACAAACTTATTTTTTTTTTTTTTTTAATGCATAATTTTTTATTTATTGAATCTTCATATATGAACTAACAATAAGTATTCAAATCTTAAATCTAAAAAATATAATTAGGCCCGACCAATGTCGGACATAAGCTTAGTAGTAGTTATATATAATACATATGTAAGTAGTGATAATCAAAAGGAAAAAAAATAAAAGTATTTTCAAGAAATCCCATCTGGAGTGCTGTGAATAAGAGCCATTGTGTCCCTCTTTTTTAGGCGGATGTGTCCAGTAAAGTTCAAAATATTACGGGCAAGCGGATTAGGATGTGACTCGAGTTTTGTTAAATATTTGCCAGCGTATTTTGCAATTTCTTCAGTCACTAGTGGCATATTCAAATCACGATGTATATTTGAATTTTTGATGTACCATGGAGCCGATGTTATCATGCGTAAAATTTTATTTTGCCTGCGTTGAATTTTCTCTACATTTGAAGCAGTGCCCCATAGTTGAATTCCGTAGCACCATATTGGCTTTAAAAGCGACTTGTATATTAAAAGTTTACAGTCTAGGCTAAGAGTTGAATTTCGACCAATCAGCCAATGTACCTGAGTTAGTTTAAGTTTCATTTGAGTTAACTTAGAATCAATGTGGTGTTTCCATGTAAGTCGTCGATCAAGGTGTATACCAAGATATTTCACATGTGAATGTTGAGAAACAACTTGATTATTAATCCGAATGGGGGAACAAGTATCTCTTCGTAAAGTAAATGTTACTTGAACACACTTTTGTTCATTTACCTTGATTCTCCATAAGTTTAACCAAAGCTCCATCTGGCTAATGTGTTCCTGGAGTTTGCGTGATGCCTCATCAGGGTTTTCATGCATACTAAGGCAGGCTGTATCGTCGGCAAATGTGGAAGTATGGATACTACTGCTCACAGGCATATCACAAGTATAAATTAAATATAAAACTGGTCCCAGTATACTCCCCTGTGGCACACCAGATGAAATTATTTCAGGCCTACTTGTAAAGTCTCCTTCCGCAACAGTGAACTTACGGGAAATAATGTAACTTTCCAAAAGATTTAAAATGTTTATTGGTAAGTAAGTCTTCAATTTTAATATTAGGCCTTCATGCCACACAGAACAATACTTTTTTTTCTCAAAAGTTCTTCTTATAAATTGAACCAATCTGTGAGTTTGTTCAATGGTGCTATGCTGACTTCTAAAACCAAATTGATGGTCTGGTATGCACCCACTACTAATTAGAATTGGGGACAATTTTGTTTTGAGCAGTTTTTCGAAAAGCTTTGACATTGTAGATAGTAGACTTATTGGCCTATATGACTCAGCCTTTGTTATATCTTTGCCCGGCTTTGGAATCATTTTAACCTTGGCAAGTTTCCAGTTGTGTGGATAATACTCCAGTCGTAAAATAGCATTAAATATGAATAACAGGATTCTCATTGCAATACGAGGCAAGTTCATCAGCATCTGATTACTAATTCCATCAATACCCGGAGCTTTCTTCGGGTTGAGTTCGGCAATTAATTTTTGTAAATCACGCGTCTTAAACTTTATGTGTTGAGGGGGTAGAGCGACTATATTCGGCAAATCAGCAACACCAGTACATATATTTGGCGTAAAAACGGATTTTAAGTGCTCAGCAAATATTTTACCTTTTTCAGTATCGCTTCTTGCCCAACCTCCTGTAGATGTGCGTAGAGGTGGCTTATACTCAACGGGTGTTTTAAGCTTTCTGGCAGCGCGCCACAAGGAGTAATTAGACGCCGGTGTAACAGCTAGACCCTCCAGATAATTTTTAAGAGATGCAATTTTTTCAGATGCAAGCAACTCTTGGAGTCGTTTAGTGCACTCTTTAAATCTGATTTTATTTTGTGGTGATCTGTGCTGTTGCCATTCCCTTCTAGCCCTTCTTTTTTCACGTACGAGACGTTCAATGTCTGTAGTATAAATTTTATTAAACCCAATCTGCGGATGGGAGATATAACATTCCTTTTTTGGTCGGGGGTTAAAAATAAATTCAATTCATAGCTTCAAACACTAAAATGAGTAAACTAAATATGTTTTAAATTTTGTTTTGCATTCATACTTTAGCGAACACTAGTACGTTCGAAGCTAAAATGTCAAATTAAATACATAGATAACAAATATGTATACAAAAAATAAAAAAAACCCGACTGCGAACAGCTTTGAACCGTTAAATATCCTAAATAATCATTCACCATGAAAAATCATAAGAGAAACCTAAAGATAATTTTTAAATACCTGTCAAATGATATACACTTAGCTGCAAAACTCTACATACGACTTAATATTTTAAAAAAATTTACTTTTTAAAGGGAAATCATTAATTTTGTATTTTTTTATTTTAATGTAGAAGCAATTTAAATTAAATAAAAATACCACATTTGATATCACTAAACAATATTAAACAAGCAAAAAATAATACAATTCAATATTTTATCCGATTGCAAAAGTGTACATACGATGTATTCTTGAGTATATTGTGTTTTTTTTTTAATTTTTTTTTTAAATTTTAAAAGTTTGTGTATCGGCTTTTTGATCAAAAGCTTCTCTAAGCCTTTTGGGTATCGAAGAAAACAAATCTTTAGTTGTAGTTATAAAATTTTCTTCAGTTTAAAATGTTAATGAGTCTTTTAAGAAACAAACGATTTTCTAAATTTTTTTGAAAAAAATAATTTTTTTGTATAAAACTTTCTGAATATCTCTGAAACTATAAGACTGTTAAAAAATTCATGAAAACGTAATTTAAAGGTCAATTTGTTTCCTAGCCTTCTGTGTAATTTTTATTGAATCGAAGAACTGGTTCTCGATTTAATGCGAATTATGTGATACAGCATCCTATTTTTTTTAATAACGGAAAATCTCGAGATACAGAGTCAACTCAAAAAAAAAATTATTTAAAGGGATTGATACACAGTAGTTAGTATACACAAATTTACTATGAAACCTTTGACCTTACATAATAAATTTCATTTTGTTGAACTGTGTTATCTGTTATTTTTATGTATTTTTACTTTGGATTTATTCAATCCATTGCTTATAACTTTGTAATTTTTCGGTCGATTTTCTTCTGGTTTGTCTTAGTTCTTACGTAAAAGTATTATTTTTACGTACATGAACAGAAACCAGACAATTTTTTATCGATTTGTACTTTTCTGTCAGCATATAATCACTGTAAAATATTATTTTTTTGAAAATGTTCCCTATTTTCATCGATATATTTTGATCCGCTATACCAATTAAAGATCCGATTATACATATTTATTTATCATTTCAATACCTTTCATTTGAATACCAAGAACGACCCAATCGGACAGTTCTAGCTTGAGATATGATGGGTCAGGTGAAAAAAAGGTCGAAAACCTGAAAAAATCACAATATCTCAAAAACTGGTCCATAAAAAAATTAAACATTGATTTTCGAATTCAGCGGAAGAAAATACATGAGGAATTCTATATGTCATCAAATGTACATGAAAAAAGTTTTATTTTGTAAACTAGTGTAATCAAAGCAAAATTTAAGCAAAATCTAACACATATTGTTAAAACAAGACTAAATGAACACAAAATTATAAAATAAAACGTGCTACTATATCTGTATTTAATACAATTCAAACACGTATGTACACTTTTGGAATGTTGGCTAAGCGTAATTTTTCAGCATTTTTTACTTTACAAAAAAAGTAACAGTTTTTTTTAGGGTTTTTTATCTCGAAGTTATAAAGTGGGTCCAATATAATACTCAAGACACAATATTTTCAAAAATTAAACATTAAATAAAAATTAGGAATAAAAGATATGAAATACCTAAAATCGTATGTAGAGTTTTGCGGCTAAGTGTAGTTCGCCGACTCCTTATTTTTTCGTATTTACAAAATTGCGTCTATTTGCCGCAAATAAACACATATACATAGACTGATAAACACAATACCCTTTTTTGTGTTGCGCAGTCGGGTAAAAATAGTGAAGTAGCAGTTATTTGTTTAGTGGTAGCATATTCGGTAAATAGACAGAACTGTGGACTAAACGTCGCTTTCGATAACGAGCTGATTCGATCACGATTTTTTCCGTTTGAGATTACGGCAAATTATTACGTTGTTCGATAGCGAATGCCATAATCTCAAACTGAAAAAATATGATCGAATCAGCTCGTTATCGAAAGCGACGATTAGACCCCTGATTTTTCTTTTGTTGTCAGTATATTATCCACCTCAGAAAATTATGATGCCCATACACGAAGGAACATGTTAAGAAACACTTGTTTCTACCAATGCGAATAGACACCAGTTGTACTCGACTTAACATATGGCGAACAGCTTATAATCTCTCAAGGCGAATTTATTACGTGGCAGCATTACACCATGTGACTAATGTCATTATACCAAGCCAAATGTCAAATTTGGGTTACGCTCAAACAGCTAAAGAATATTCAGTTTTGTATGGTGTTTGACATTTCCGATAAGAAACATAGCGTCACCTTAAATGCAAACGGACGTAACTACACTTTTATATATTTTACAGGAGAAATAAAAAACGTTACAAAATCAATAATAATAAAGTATTCTTGAACATTTTCTTCTAAATTTACTTGTAGTATGGATATGTTTTTAACCATTTATTTCCTTTTTATATATATTTAAGCTTTTATATTAGTTACGTTCCTTGCAATAAAAAATAGATTCATTCGTAATTACGTCCGTTTGAATTCTTTTAAGAAAGTCGTAATTTTTGATCGGAGAGGTCTAAATATTTGCGTGAACATGTAGTTTGATAAAATTAACCATAATCAATAATTCGATTTCGAAATTTTGTGTAGTTACGTCAGTTTGCATTTAAGGTGACGATAGACTCTGTTAATGTTAATTTTATTGAGTTTTTTTAAAATATAAATTAGCAAGATTGGCTGATCTACCACGGATAACCGTATAATCTTGCGGTTTTTTTGTGGAATTTCTTTAACAACCACGTTGCTACTTCCTATGTGAAGGCATAGGTCGTGTACAGACAGTCACAAAACTTTTTAAACTACTGTTAATAACATCTTGGGCACATGGTCTTAGTTTCCCCGCTCATATTTGTGCAACACCATACTATGTAAATTTACTTTGTATAGTATGTTGGATAGATGGATGAATGGATGGATGGATAAATTAGCAAGAATCATTTGCTATTAGTTATTTCTGATGGATGCTTATAATGAATTTGAAGTTTCTTCGAAAAATTTTATAAAAATATTTTATTAATACAATTTTGTCTTGGTACACGTTATACATTGAATTCAAGTTTTGTTAAAGAAGAAGAAGGGTTAAAGTCATTAATGTCAATAAAGTATAATTTTATATTGAAAAAAGTATTGTACTGTTTTTTTTCAATTGTACTGATTTTATTTCTCTTATGTACTGATTTCTACGATTTCAAAACTGGCAACCCTAAGCCCAGCCGAAGGCCGTCAGTGCAGAAAAACGTTGGGTGTAATTATTCATTCCGTTCCTCGATTGCGAAAAGCAAAATGTGCAATTATTCATTACGTTGCTGCCGTATTTTTATTTTGCTTACGCTCAAATTTTCCGACGGAAATCGTACGGAAAGAACAAAATTGTAAGAAAAATATACAAATTTGCAAAATTAAAGCTTATTTTAATTAAACTTGTTTGTTTTATTTTTATAAGAAAATTAAAAAAATTAAATAGAAGAAATTGTTAATATAATTTAACTTATATTAAAACTTCTTTAGTCCAACTTACTCTCTATTATTAATTTGTAACTCTTCTTTCTATATGTATGTATGTATTTACATATGCGTGTATTTATGTATGTATATCTTTTAAAATGCTTTTTTAACAACAGCCGACACTACACCACGTCAGAATTAACAAACACAGGGACATTAAATCAATTTCACGGAAAGCGCATACCGCAGGAATGAATAATTCCAATTTGCATATCGATCGATAGTTCTTTCCGTCGAATTTTCGTTTCCGTGCGGAATCAATAATACCACCCGTTATTTAATAATTTAGACAAGAAAACTGTGCAACGCAGAAAACCTTTATTAAGCTGCTAAATCATACCTGTTACATACAGAAATGTAATCCACAACAATAGTTTTATATGGAAACTTATTTTACAATTATCTACCACATATCATAATTTTCTATGAAGACTTCAGAGGGCTATAACTCGGGATAATAGGGTCGAAGCAAATTTTTTTACTTAATTTTTTTTTTCTTATTTTTTTAATTTCCTATCAGAAGCCTTTTAAATTTTTTTGAGATTTTTCGCAATATCCTATAAAAAAGTTTAGAGCCCCATAACTCGGAAAAACTTTTTTATTTAATATTTTCTTATTTTTCAATTTTCTATTTCATAGGCTACTTTTAATTTTGTTTCGAGCTGCTTCGCTAAACTGCATTTGTTCCATATCTTCATTAAGTTGTATGGAAATTCAAAACTTAAAACTTGTTTTCTATAAAAATATCTTTTTTTGAGTTATGTTATGTCTCTGTTACAATAAAGGAGCGACATGTATCTTATGTTATATTTTTTTTAAACTTTTTTCGCATTGCAGGAACTCCAAAAACAAGACGCTCTTTCGACTCAGTTGATCCTGAATTTGACGATTCTTTTCCTACACCGTTTGATATCGAAAATAATTTCTTTGAAATATTCCAAAAATATTTTAACCTTAATGCTAGGTGGAGCGAAAAGAAAGGTGTGCCTGATTTTGGAGATGAAAACTCTGTTCTGGATGACGTTGACCGTTTTTATAGCTTTTGGTACGATTTCAAGTCTTGGCGGGAATTTAGTTACCTGGACGAAGAAGATAAGGAGAAAGGACAAGATCGCGATGAGAGAAGATGGATCGAAAAAGAAAATAGAGCTGCTCGAATAAAAAGAAAAAAGGAGGAGATGCTGCGCATTCGAGCTCTTGTAGACATGGCATATAACAATGACAAGCGAATACTCAAGTTTAAAAATGAAGAGAAAGAGCGTAAGTTAGCTGTGAAAAGAGCAAAGATGGATGCAGTGCAAGCGCAAAAGGCCGAATTGGAAAGAGTGGCGCGAGAAGCCCAATTAGCAAAAGAACGTGCTGAAAAAGTAGAACAAAAGCGGATAGAACAAATACGTATAGAAAAAGAACAATCAAAAAAAGCTTTGAAGAAAGAAAGAAAACTTTTTCGGGACAAAGCCAAGGAAAGTAAATATTTTGCCAACAATGATAAAGAAGCTATGAAAAATATGGAAGGTGTTGAAAAAATATGTGAAATGTTTAGCCTTCTAGAACTTCAAGACTTAAATAAGAAAATACTGGGGAAAGGTGCAAAAGATGTATTTAGTGCAGGTCTAAAAATGGCGGAGTTAAAAATTAAATCTGACTTGAACGAAATAAATAAACTGCAAAATAAAAACAAAGCTGCTATTGAAAAGTCTGAATTAGTCATAAAGGAGGTTAAAAAGAGTGATGTTTGGTGTTGTGAAAAAGTCCAACTCTTGATTAAAGCTGTTAATTTATTCCCCGCTGGTACATCTCAGCGTTGGGATGTAATTGCTTCTTTTATAAATCAACATTCATCTGGTGAAAATAGTGTTTCAGCACGGGATGTACTTAATAAAGCGAAAGCCTTGCAAAGCAGTGACTTTTCAAGAAGTTCTTTAAAAACCCAAGCTAATGCAAGCGCATATGAAAGTTTTGAAAAATCAAAAAAAGATGTCGTTGTACCCTCGGACATAACAGTTAATGCAGAAAGAGGCATTTCCGATTGTAACAGTGAAACCAAAGAAAATCATACAAATTCTAATCTAGCAAACATTTCCAAAACTGCATCAACTTTAAATACAATCAAAGATTCAAAATTAATTTCTACTACTCCTGCGAAAAATTGGACAAAGGAAGAACAGGCCCTACTAGAACAAGCTATTAAGACATATCCAATATCTACGCCGGACCGATGGGATCGTATTGCAGAATGTATACCTAATAGATCAAAAAAAGATTGTCTTCGGAGGGTCAAGGAACTTGTCGAGTTAGTTAATTCAAAGAAAGAAGCTCAACAAGCAGTCAAATAATTTTTCTGTAATCTGTTTGAAACATTTTTTTTAATTTTATGTATGTATTTGAATTTTTAAATATACAGGCAATTATGAATAAAATTCAGCGAGAAATTTCTCCCTTTTCCAATTAGAATTGTTTGTTTTCCCTTTTACTTCCTATTAGTTGGAATTGTTCCCCGGGAAAAATTCCTCGCGGAATTTGATTCATAATTACCCTCATAAATTAATGAAGGTTTTTCTTTAGGTGGTTAATCTATGGATCGATTGATAGTTTTGGTAAATTTTTATAATTTTGAATTAATCGGCTAATACACGTTCGCCACAGTTGCTATTCAAATTACTCTTATAAAATGTACTTATATCTCGTATATAAATGAATCAATTTATATCTACATGAGTTTCTGGATGTTATTATTGCTAAAAAAATAAAAAAAATAATAAAATTCCCCGAGAAATGTCTCCCTTTTCCAATTAGAATTTTTTGTTTCCCTTATTAGTCCTAGATGCAATACAATGCAAGTCTTATGCTAATCTGATTAGTTTGCTGGAGAGAAAATCGATGGAAAAGAAACGAGTACTCAGCTTCATGTACTGTCAATACGATTTGCTTTCCCATTCGTAATGTTAAAAAAGCACACATGCATACACAAAACTAAGAATCGTGATATGGTAAATAAAAACTCAAATAGACAATTGTAATGGAATGTAGCTGCAACGGTAGGAAACAGCTGATCGATAGAAGTAATGTACAGATTCCGGTTACTTATCTATAACCATTTTCATTACTTTTCACATAACAATATTGAGCAGCTGTTTCCTCAGAAAATAAAATTTATTTTTTGAGTTTTATTTATTCCTCAGGAAATAAAAGTACTTTTTTTAGTTAATTTTTTATTTTTCTGCTCAAAAAGGTAATTTTAAAACCGAATAAAATATAAAAGAATAAATTTAATTTAACATACAAAGTTCTTTTGCATGCATATAATTGCCTTTTTTAAGCAAAAATAAAAATCAAAAAGTTTTCTAAGCGAAAAATAAAAGCCTTTCTTGAAGAATAAAAAAACTCAAAAAATAACTTATTTTCTGAGGAACAAATACAAATAACTTTTGGGTGCGATCTATTATAATAATCTATTACAAAAACGTTGCAGTCGAAATACGCCAACCAAGATAAGGGGTTTATTTTCTGAAGAATAAATAAAAATCTAGAAATAACTTATTTTCTTCTGAATAACACAACCCCACGATGGCTTTCCCCCAGAGCTCGCAAAATATGTTCAACCAAATTTCTTTGTGCGGTCTTCTCACACAAAAGACCTAAAAAAATTAGACGGAATCACTCGGCAACCCTCTTTTTCGTTTCAATTGTGTTCTCGCTCCCGGGTTATGGGTTGAGCGTAACACACCTCTTACTGACCGCATGATACGAATAGAATCGTTCATTGCTCAGCTACTGAGGGTCAGTAAGTGAGCAAAACAATTGTTTTTTGCTTAATCAATTGCTTAAGCAAAGTGTTCCCAAAAAAGTCTTTATTTTTGTTGTTGCGTTTGCTTTATGTTGTTGCCTTAGATATTTGTTACAGACAAAGCATTAAATTGGAAGGGAGAAGATAATAAAAAAAATATCTGTAAATCAAACCATTTGTCAACGAAGTGTAAATGTAAAATAAAAGACAGATATGTGTACAACAAAAACAAAATTAATCTTTATGTATGTAAATGTTTACCTATCCACACTCGCAACACACATACATGCTCAAAATACCGTTTACCGAGATTTTACGAAATAAACGGTCTCGAGTGAACACATGAGCCGAGCGATCGAACAAAAACGGTCGTTGGTTGAGCGAAGCGCAAGCCAAAGAAGAACGAAATTTGAGGGTTTTTTTCGCGACAGTGTCGCATCGTGTCAGTGGATGAGTGTTTTTTTCTGACAAGCACGAGAGAGACCAATTATTGCGAGCTCTGCTTTCCCCTTAACAAATTAATAAGCAATTCGGATAGGTGCTAGGTACTAAGCTTCGAAAATTTTATCAAAGAAAAAGAGTGTATACAAAGAAAAGTCGAAAAAGTTCCGTTATACTTAATCTGGGCTTCTTTATAATTTGTGAAGAAAAATGTGAATTGTTTTTGTGCCACTTGAATAGGTGCAGTAATAAAAGAGTGGTTGCGTAAATTTTAACTACAAAATTTTTTTTTTCCTTTTTTGAACTACAAAATAGCTGAGCATTTTTTAAAGACAAACATCAAAAATAGTTTGCTATCAGCTTTAATTGAAAATTGGCCGTGGTAAATCATTAACGGTGAAAGAGAAGGTGAAAATTGATGCCTTTGATGATCAAGGTCTGACCGGCCGTGAAATTTTTATAAAACTCAATAAAAGTGCTAACGTTGTATGGCATTACCTAAGAAATAAAGAAAAATATGGCAGCGACCCCAAATAGATTGGTAGAACACTGCACCTATTCATGTGAAGTGTATTTGAAAAAATTAAAAAGTAGTTGCTGCCATTGAACCATACCAAAATAAAGCTTGAAAAAGTTTTTTTTTTACAATTGAGTTTGTTTAGAAAATGTTGTAGTTATGCTCAATTAATATTTTAACTGTGTGGCTTTGTGTTTGGTGGGTAGCTCGCAACCTCAATACATTGTCAGGACTGTGAATGTATTGGTCATATATTCACAGTGCCCACCAATGGTCTAAAGCTGAAGGTCCATACCATCCGTTCAATACGTAGTTGCGTTTTATGCATGTGTCAAAAAGTAAAATCAAGGTAATAGTGTGTGGCAAGTTACTACAGAACAAATCGCAAAGAACGTATACATAGTTGCATAGAACGGATAGAGTAGGTTTACTTTCTACTTTTGTATCCGTCGCATGAATCATGAAAAAAGTTCAGTTGTTTTTTATAGCCATATGTTTGTATGGTGAATTTAAATTTTCTCTTGCATTAAAACAGTTTTTAGTAAAAGAAACTCCTTTCGTAATAAAGTTTACAACTACACACAAAAAAATTAATAGGTTATACTTCCTAAAATTATGGTATAATTTTATCTAAGTGAAAGGGTAGAATGGCATTTACAAATTTTTTAGGTAAATTAACAAAAAATTTTATGTTTGAAAAATCAACTACAATTTTAGTTAAAACTCCTTAACAATTAGGTAAATTCATATTTTTGTTTTCTGTAAATTACCTAAGGCCCAATAATTGACCTCCCAATTATATGTCATTTAGCTAATTGCCACTTAATTTTAAATGGCACTTGAATGTACCTTCATTTTATCAGTGGTTAATTAAAGTTCTTATTAAATTACGTTGAAAGTACGGCACCACTACAAAAGTTCCCAGTATTATGGATGGCTTTTTAAACAACAGCTGCTTATTATAAATAAAAAAAGTTAGGTTATCAAAATGCAGAAAACTAAAATTGCATAAAAACACATTTTATTATTCAAAAAGAGCATCAGAATGCATTTTTCTATTTATATATTTAATGATATGAAACTATGTATTATATATGTTATATATTTATGAAAATTAAAGGAAATTCTTTTTAATACGACCACATGATGTTCATGTACATGTTTTCAATAAACACACACAAGCACAATAACATATGGTATTCTCGTAAAACTTAAATGTGATTTAAGTACACAAGTTTGGGCATTTAAATGTCTCTCAACTTTGAACTGAAAAAATGAATGAATATAATTGAGAGGTCAATTATTGGGCCTAAATAGCTAAGTAAATTTAACCATATATAATGCGGTAAATTATCTTGGATTTTGGTTAAACTAACTATTTATAATTAATATTACCTCTTGTATTTTTTTGTGTGTGCATATATTCAAGACTTAAATAAATTAATACACATTTTTAACATAGTTCTTTCATGAACAAAAAAATTTTTTTTATGTAGTTATTTATTGCATCTTCCAGTTCTCGTTGTACCTTCATAGTGAACAGACGTCTTAGCGGTGTTTTTTTTACATACATAGTAAACAAAAAAAAAATACAAAACAATATTCGTAATACATATTGACTTTAATAAATCAGCTTTATTTGCTTGCCTATATTTTTTTTACATAGAAATAACAAAAACAAAAAAACCGCAAACGAAAATCACAAACAAAGTGCCCTTGAGGAATACTCTATATGAGTACCTCAAAGGAAAAAAAATTGTGAAGTGAGTTCTGACGGCAGAAATGCCTATTTTACTGTGAGTTCTGAAACTATTAATGAAAATATTAAATATAAAAAATCTAATGATAGACTTGCTCTGAGTTCTGAAGCTCTTAATGAAAACAATAAAAACAAACAATCTGATGAAAGACTTTTTCGAACTGCAAAGTCACCTTCAGCGTCAGCGATCAACTTCGCTTTGTCCAATGCCAACTAGTGATTCGTTAACACTAACGTTGCCTAGTACCTCGTCATATAAATCAGTGACATCATTCGCTTCAGGCTCGTATTCATCACTAAACCCCGTTATCACAACAGATAACAGTAGCCCAAAACCAAAGGTCCAAGTCGGAATGGACAGATATATAACTGTTTTAAAGCGCGGGAATTATGAGTCCGAGGGTTTTTTATTATAAAAAAAATATTTTTATTTTAATTTTATTTTTATTCTATTAATTGTTAACTTAAATGCAACACAAAATGAACTGACCTTTTTCTTAAGTTTACTTACAATATAAATAATTTAATTTTTCTTATTTAGCTGACGTTTGGAGAAAATGTCCATTTAGCAATTTTGTATAAAATAAAATTATTTGCGAAATAAAAAGGTCGGCAGTTTATTGAACTTGATAAAAAGTAAGTGTGTTGAAATACTGAAATTGTTACTGTTGCTGATTAATGAAAAGTAAGTGTGTTGAACTATTGAAATTATTATTATTGCTGGTTAAAGAAAATTAAGTTTATTGAACTAAAGAAATTATTATTGTTGCCAATTAATGGGTAGGGAATATGTTGGACTATTAGAATGGGTGGTTGACTTAACTCCTCCCTCGTTTGACTGAAAACTCTCCTGAGTTTTTATAATTAGTGTAGTTTTGTGTTTTTTTAATTTTTTATATACGTAGAATATAGCTATTACACTCAAGGACAATAAACTGAATGTCAAAGCTAGGCCATTAAAAGTGTAGTTAATATTTTTATGAAATCTAATTTCTTCAATTTTCTTAATATTCTCGATTTGATTTGAAACTATTTCGTCAAACGTCAGCTGAGTTGTAATATTATTTAGAATAAGGTTATTGTTAATCAAAAAATGTTGTTCAAACTTGTCATCATAATTACAATAAAGGTCTCCATTTATTTCTAATTTACAATCATTAAATGTTATCATTTGATTTCCTTTTAAATAAAACTGTCTATTATTACAAGTACTATTAACAATGGAATTTATGTGGTTTTTTATAATTATTAAGCCTGGTTTTATTTCTATAGTTTCCATTTGAGTGTTCTTTCTTCTTAAACAACTGTTTGTAAAAATACATAGTTTAGACTTTTTTAAATTGCTTCTTTTTACTTCGTTATTAAAATCGTACATTGTGTTGTTTATCTTTAAAATTTCTCTATTTTCGAAGATAAGTTCTTCTTGGTTTTCATTAGGTATGGATACAAAAAATGATCGTTTTACTTTTCTTAAATCTTTAGGTATTTGAATTGCAAATATTATTTTATTTTCTTTATAGTGAGCTGCACTTACTTTGGTATTTTGTATCTTATAAAGATCAATATTGTAACGAATTATTTCTTCACTTGTTAATACATTGTTGTTCATAGTGTTTGTTTTTGCAGCTAGAAGATTATTTTGTATGTGTTCAACATTATCTAGCAGAATTTTAATTTTCAATAATATATCCAGATATAAGAGCTTATTTTCTAATATTTCATCGTTCTTAGATATTTGGTTTAATTTTGAAGTAATCTGTGTCCTATCGTTTTCTATTGCGTCTTTTAGTTTCGAAATGGTGCTGTTAAATACGTGATTTATTTCAATGCTTTTGTTTATGTCGTCTATTATTGCATGATTGTTGTCGTCAATAGTCTGTAAATGTCGTTCAATTTCTGTCCTGTCAAAGTCATCCATTGTGCCGTATAGCCATTTCATACCTGTTCCTACAAAGTTAATTAGTCCTCTCGGATGTCTAGTGGGGGTAATGGTTTGGAGTTTTGATTTTGTCTTTTCTAGTTCTACTTTCAAAAAGTGTTTGTCGTTGAGATTTGGTATTAGTTTTATGTTTTCTTCGAGTTCTTCTATAACATGCTGTATTTCTTTAGGGTCAATTATGTGTAAGATAGTGCTGTAGCTGTACGTTATGTCTACGTCTTCTAATGCAATTTCAGCGAAACCGTTGGTGCTATTGATGTTTTCGACAATCAAGGTGGCATTGCTCACAGTAAAAAGCGTCATCATTATTGTCATTAGGAGCATTGTATGTACCTAAAAATTTAGTAATTCTTTTTATGTTTGTTGGGTGAATATTTTCTAGTTTCATATTTTTGTATCTAGGTTCGTGTTTATGTCTAAGAGCTTTATAATTTTTTGCGTACCCTTCCTGATTTGTATTTTCGTATTCTTCTCTGTTAAGGTTTAACTTTGTGATATGTCTTTCTTTGGTGTTTCGTAGTAAGTTATAAATATTGTTTTTTTCAACTTTCCCATTTCCTACGTCTATTGGTCTTTCTTTTGTTACAGAATGAACAGATTTGTTGTACCATTCAGTACATTTATATACCTTTTCTTGAACTGATAGTCCTGAATTTTCGATTTCTAACGCTCTAAATCTTTCTCCTAGGGTATTGTGAAATCTTTCGATATCTGCATTTCCCGTATGGGAATTTGGTTTTGTAAAGTGGATTTCTATTTCTTCTTGCCTAAGAAAGTCTTTTACATTTGTTGAGTTGAACTCATTGTCAGCAACTATACGTTTTGGTTTTGGGTTGAGAGAGAAATACAAGCGAAGCTTTTCTATAAGTGTTATACTGTTTCTGTCTTCTAGATAAATAGTGGTGGCTTGTTTCGAAAATTTGTCTATGATAGTTAGAAAACTATGTTTCTTAATTACATAAGTGTCCATGTGAATAATCTCATTCGTGTCTGTGGGAGTTTCTGTTATGAAGTATTTTGGTTTGTATGGTTTTCTGTCATATTTACTTCTACAACAGATATCGCAGTTGTTTATATATTTTTGGATAAGAGATTTAAGGTTTTTGAAATATATGGTGTTTTTTAATCCTTGATAATTTTCGTTTATTCCAGCATGACCAGTTTCTTGTTTATGGTATTTTTGAATATATCTGAGGGCTTCTTCTTCATTTCTCATGTCTTTGGCATGATATGAGCATCTATAGAACTTTACACTTGTGTTAAATAACTCTATTAGTTTTTGTTGTACTATATTGTAATCAGAATCCGAAATGCCTGAGTATATTCCTACCTTGCCTGTTTTTATAAATCTCCTAAAGATGTCTGACATGAATCCGCTTCTAATATCATCTAAGCTTACAAAAATTTTTCGTTTGTTCTCTATTATTTTAATTTCTTCTGTTTTACTTTCTGTTAAAATTATTTGGGTGTAGAAACGGTTAACAACGGAATTTAATATAGGAAAGTGATCATTTAATTCGTTTTCCTGGGAATGAACGGTAGCGGCTGTACTCAAGTTGTCTATGTTAATGTCTTCAGATTGCTCATCTATTGCACAAATTTCACCTGTATCTGCATTGATTCTGCTGAGGAAATCAGCCAGAGTATTTTCTTTACCTTTAATATACCCAATGTTGATATCGTATTCGCCAAGTTTAAGTAACCAACGTTGAAGTCTTGGGTTTATGTCTTTTCCTTTATGTTTGGTTTGCAACCATTTCAATGGCTGGTGATCTGTCATAAGGTCAAAGTTCCTTCCATATACATATGGTCGAAAGTAGTTCACGCCCCAAACAATAGCCAACAGCTCCTTTTCTGTTGTGGAGTATTTTCTTTCGTGTTCATTTAGAGTTCTACTTGCGTAACTGATGGGGTGGTTATCCTGTGTTAGTACTGCTCCTATTGCGAATTGGTTGGCGTCTGTTGCTAGTTTAAACTTTCTTTTAAAATCTGGGTATTTTAGAATGGGTGTGTCGATTAGCAATCTCTTGAGTTTGTAAAATGCATCCGTGTATTGAGGATCATTTGTATTTATTTTAGTGTCCTTTTTTAAATATTTTGTTAAACCATGTGCAATTTTTGCATAATCTTTTATAAACTTCCTGTAATATCCGGTTACGCCTAAGAATGATTTGATTTGTTTCTGAGTTACGGGAAGTTTCAGGCTCTGAATAGTTTCGATTTTGTTTGGGTTAGGCTTGATTCCTTCAGTAGTAAGGATGTGTCCTAGGTATTCGGTAGATTTCGCAAAAAACCTGCACTTATCGACTTGAATCTTAAGATTATGTTTTCTAAGAGCATTGAAAATCTTCTGTATGCTATCCTTATGTTCTTGTATTGTACTGCTAAAAATCAAAATATCATCGAGATATACTACACATATTTTGTTGATGTATTCTCTTAGCACCGAATTGATTAACCTTTGAAAAGTAGCAGGAGCATTTTTTAGTCCAAAAGGCATACGAAGGAATTCGTAGTGACCAAGTGGAGTAGAAAATGCCGTTTTCTTTCTATCTTCCTCTTTAATGAGGATCTGGTGAAAGCCTTTGGCTAGATCGAGTGTAGTGAAGTACTGTGCTCGACCTAATTTTTCTAGTATGGTGTCAATATGTGGAATTGGGAATTTGTCGCTAATAGTAATTTCATTCAAGGCTCTGTAATCTATCACAATTCTCCATTTTTTTTATCTGAATTGTCCGACTTCTTGGGTACAATCCATAAGGGAGAGTTATATGGAGATACGCTTTCTCTTATTATTCCTTGTTCTAACATTTCTCGCATTTGCTTATTGATTTCTGCTTCATGAATTTGGGGATATCTGTATATTTTTGAATATACAGGTTTATTACTAGTTGTTGCTATCTCATGTTGTACTTCATGAGTGTGAGTAAGTGAATTACCCTCTTGAAAAAATAGGTCAGAATTCTTAGAAATAAGTTCTGTTAAGAAATTCTCTTCTTCTTTATTCATGTCCTCATGTATTAATTTATTCAAAATGTTGTCTGATTGCGCCTCTAAAGTTTGTATTTCTTCTGAATTGTATGGGCAAGAGTCTATAAATTTGATGTTATTACCGTTTATCTGTAAAGAGTCTTCTTCGAGATTTATAATTGCTGAAAAGGCTTTTAATATATTTTGCCCTATTAAACCATCGAAATTTTTACCATTGAAGTTGGTTAGTTTCCAACACATAAGATTGTCTTCTTTAAATTCTTTGGGAAGAGGTGTGATAATTTCTTCGTCAATACAAAAGTTTCCATTTATTGTATAAAGAAATACTGGTTTATCTAATTTTGTTCTTTTAAATTCTGGTAATAATGTCTTGTTAAGCAATGAAGTTGTGGATCCTGTATCGAGTAAACATTTGAGGGTTGTGTTACCTATCCTTAGTTCAACTATCGGTAAACGAATTTTTGGGCTTGATACTGAAAATTTGTTTCTCCTGTATTATTACTTTCAATATGGTCTACTTCCATTGGAGTAGGTCTGTTATTGCCTAGGGTTCGATTTAAATATTGGCTACGCCTAGATTGTTAAGTGTTATTTGTGTTAAAAAAATTGTTATGAGAAAGAGTGGAATTATTAGTTTGTCGAACTTGGGGAGGACTACTATTGTATGAGTTTTGGAAAGTCGGTTTCTGTTGGTATGTCATGTTTTGTCCGTTTTGGTTGTAGTTTCTATGTTGTTGGTATTGTTGACGTGTATGTGAATATTGCTGAAATCTATTGTCATATTGTCTTAGTATTCCAGTCTCTTCCAAGACGTAATAAGCTTCCCTAAGTGTGGATATATTTCTACTATAAACTATGCTAGATAAATTTGGGTGGATACCATTCAAAAATGTTTTAAGTATAATTGATTCATTAGTAAGAGGAGAAAATTCTAGTGGTTTATTAATATCAAATTCATATTTAGTGTTTAATTTATCTAGTATATTTCTAAGGTTCTTAAAATAGTCGCTTACATTATTATTCTTCATGTTTATTGCCTGGTGATAGAGATAGTGGTACCCTTCTTTAATGCCGAAATTCTTGACTAGTTCTTCCTTAATTCGGGTCCATGTTGCTTCTGGTCCTAGAGCTCTCACTACCTGTAGAGCTGGTCCTTGAATTTTATTCTTCACATACCTTTCGAAAACAAACTGCTGTAAGATGGAATTCTCCTGGAACAGCGGCAAAATTATTTCCACTTCCCTGATGAAAGATGATAGGTCATAATCTTTTGTACCGTGAAACTCCTTGATACGGGATGCTTCTTTTACAAGATCCGACCCGGATAGTACGGCAGGTTGGATGTTATGATTATTATCTTCTGTGGACATTTTTTATTGTCAGATTTTTTCTTTAACAGTTTTTATAATTCGTAGTTTACTATAACACTTTTTAGTGGTATATTGTTTTTAAACACAATTTTAGATTGTAATTTTTAAATTTTATTTTGCGATTTAATTTTCACTATAGCTCTTTAGTGCTATATTGCCTTTAGACTTTGGGAAAAATTTCGCACAGTTTTTGGTAGTCTTTAGACTTTATTTTTCACTTTTTCACAAGGATATATTTTATAATTAACGGTTTTAATGTTGTCCTTCAGGATATTCACTATTTTCCGTTATTAGGTTCCTTTACATCGACTGCGCCAATTATGAGTCCGAGGGTTTTTTATTATAAAAAAAATATTTTTATTTTAATTTTATTTTTATTCTATTAATTGTTAACTTAAATGCAACACAAAATGAACTGACCTTTTTCTTAAGTTTACTTACAATATAAATAATTTAATTTTTCTTATTTAGCTGACGTTTGGAGAAAATGTCCATTTAGCAATTTTGTATAAAATAAAATTATTTGCGAAATAAAAAGGTCGGCAGTTTATTGAAC
The DNA here is from genome assembly GCA_944452675.1 of Tachina lurida. NCBI lineage: Eukaryota > Metazoa > Arthropoda > Insecta > Diptera > Tachinidae > Tachina > Tachina lurida. The sequence continues at coordinate 74,020,308 of OX101754.1, forward strand.
TTGATAAAAAGTAAGTGTGTTGAAATACTGAAATTGTTACTGTTGCTGATTAATGAAAAGTAAGTGTGTTGAACTATTGAAATTATTATTATTGCTGGTTAAAGAAAATTAAGTTTATTGAACTAAAGAAATTATTATTGTTGCCAATTAATGGGTAGGGAATATGTTGGACTATTAGAATGGGTGGTTGACTTAACTCGGGCGATGCCCAAATTCTTCTAAAATTGCTGCTGCTTCAAAGATGTCTAGGGATAACAGCGCATCATCTACCAATCGTAAATATCGTTTTTCAGTATTGGAAGTCAATGACGTCAAGCCCGCTGCATTATCGCAAGTCTTTTAAGCCACCACCTATCTATCTGAGAGAAAAAAATTCTAGCGCGCTTTTAAAAAAACTACTGTCGACAATTGGTGAAAATATTTTTCACATCATTCCAATTAAACGAGGTAGTATTGATGAAACTAAAAACTACCAAGGATTTAAGGTAAAAAATGTTACCAACATAATTAACAGAGAAAAGGTCCCCCAACCCCTATTTCGACTTAAACTAGAGCCGAATGACATACATATAAAAAAAAGAAACCCATCCAATTTGTAGCGTGAAGTATCTTTTACACCGAAAAATCACAGTTGAAGAGCCACGTAAGCATTCAAGTCCCGTACAGTGCCATAATTGCCAAGAATATGGCCATACAAAAACTTACTGCAATTTACCTACAGTTTGTGTTATCTGCGGTGAATTGCATGGTACTGCTAGCTGTACTAAGCCAAAAAATTAAGCAGAAAAAAATGCAGTAATTGTGGAGGTAATCACACCGCTATCTACAAAGGATGCCCTGTATATGCTTTCGTTAAACAGGCTATGGGTCAAAAACCAAAATTAGCTCCAGTTCAATCAGCAAATGCTTGCTCCGCCACTCTTCCTCAAACTAGCCAACTAGTTACTTCACGTGTATCGTATGCCGATGCTGCTAAGACTAGTTCTATTCCCACACAAAATGTTCCACCACCAAGTAATTCAACAAATGCAAACTCTAACTTTAACTTTAGTCGTCTTGAAGCTACTATTGAGAATCTGGTGCTAACTATAAACAACTTTACAACAAATATGACTAGCATGATGCAAGAAATGCTGAGAATGCAGAATACTCTGCTTCAAGCATTAGTCAACAAACCATGAACACGTTAAAACTATGTTTCTGGAACGCAAACGGCATTCGCCAACATAAAAATGAACTTGAGCACTTCCTCACGGAAAAAATATTGATATAATGTTGGTCTCTGAGACTCACTTGACTTCGAGAAGCTGCTTTAAAATAAATGGTTACACTCTATATGATTCAAAGGACCCGAGAGGGAGAGCATGCGGTGGATCAGCAATTCTAATTAAGTCAAGACTCAAGCACTATATCCTTGAGAACGTTAGTGAAGAATATATGCAAGCTACGAATATTTTCGTAGAAAATTTTTGTGCGAATTTCGTGATATCTTCAATGTACTCACCTCCCAGATTTTCAGTTACCGAAGATCAGTATGAGAAGTTCTACAAATCGCTTGGATCTTGTTTCGTGGCAGCTGGTGACTACAATGCAAAACATACGTACTGGGGCTCGCGTCTTGTTACACCTAGAGGTAGAGCGTTGTTTAATACAATTTCAAAAATGGGCTTAGATGTTATTTCGAGTGGGGAGCCTACTTACTGGCCTACTGACGTAAGAAAAATTCCAGATGTTATAGATTTTGGCGTCACGAAAAATATCCATAGGGACTTAATTCACGTAGAGGGCTCTCTAGATCTGTCCTCCGACCACTCTCCAACAATAGTTACTATTTTCAACCCACTAAGGAGTGATTTAACTAACTCATATGTGAAAACGATTAATAGGGTCAACTGGCTAGGATTCAAAAAATATATTAGTAACCACTGCGTAGAAAACATTCAGCTAAGATCATCTGATGATATTGAATTTAATATTGCCAATCTTAACGAAAATATTAAACAGGCTGCTGAACATCCTATCCGCAGACTGGCTTTAATAGAATTTATTTACGGAAATTGAACGTATTGTATGTGAAAAAAGGAGAGCTAGAAGAGAATGGTAACAACACAGATTATCCCTAAATAAAATCAGACTTAAAGAATGTACTAAACGACTCAAAGAGCTGCTATCGTCGGAAAAGACTGCATTACTGGAAAGGTATTTAGAAGGTCTTGATGTAACGTCAACATTCAATTACTCTTTATGGCGCGCTACTAGAAATCTTAAAAGACCCGTTGATGTCAAATCACCACTGCGTACTTCGACGGGAGGCTGGGCAAGAAGCGATAGTGAGAAAGGTAACTTATTTTCTGAGCATTTAAAATCTGTATTCACTCCCAATTCATGTACGGGTGCTGCCGATTTACCGAGTGTAGTATCTCTACCCCCTCATCCCTTAAGGTTTAAGATGCGTGAACTACAAAAAATAATTGCTGAACTCGACCCGAAGAAAGCTCTAGGTATTGATGGCATTAGTAACAAGATGCTGATGAATTTGCCTCATATTGCAATAAGAATCTTGCTATTTATTTTTAATGCCATTTTACGAATGCAGTATTTTCCACATAACTGGAAACTTGCGAAGATTAAAATGATTCCAAAGCCAGGCAAAGATCTTACCAAGGCTGAGTCATATAGGCCTATAAGCTTACTTTCAACAATTTCAAAGCTTTTCGAAAATCTGCTCATGACTAAATTGTTCAAAATTTTAGCTGATATGGGTACATCCTGGACCATCAGTTTGGTTTTAGAAGTCAGCATAGCACCATTGAACAAACGCATAGATTGGTCCAAGTTGTAAGAAGAACATTTGAGGAAAAGAAGTATTGTTCTGCTCTCTTTATTGATGTTTCTCAGGCATTTGATAAAGTATGGCACGAATACCTAGTTCTAACATTGAAGACATACCTACCAATAAACATACAAAAGTTTTTGGAAAGTTATATTATTGATAGGAAGTTCACTGTTGTGGAGGGAGAGTTCACGAGTGTGCCCGAATCTATATCTTCCGGTGTGCAACAGGGTAGTATTCTGGGGCCAGTTTTGTATTTAATATATACTTGTAATATGCCTGTGAGCAATAACATCCACACTTCTACATTTGCCGATGATACAGCCTGCATGAGTATTCACAAAACCCCTGATGAGGCATCCCGCAATCTCCAAGAACACATACCCAGCTTGAAATGTGGTTGAACTTATGGAGAATTAAAGTAAATGAACAAAAGTGTGTCCATATAACGTTTACGTTGAGAAAAGATACCTGTTCCCCCATTCGAATCAACAATTAAAATATTCCTCAACATTCTCAAGTGATATATATACCTTGGTATACACCTTGCTCGAAGGCTTACATGAAAATATCATATTGACTATAAGTTAACTCAAATGAAACTTAAATTAACTCAAATATATTGGTTAATTGGCAGAAATTCAACACTCAGCCTACACTGCAAACTATTGATATACAAGTCGCTTTTGAAACCAATATAGTGCTATGGAATTCAGCTATGGGGCACTGCTTCAGCTTCAAATATTGAGAAAATCCAACGAAGGCAAAACAAAATTTTACGTTTGATAATATCGACTCCATGGTACATTAAAAATTCAAATATTCATCGTGTTTTACATATGCCACTAGTGACTGAAGAAATTGAAAAATACACAGGCAAATATTTAACTAAACTCGAGTCATATCCTAATCCGCTTGCCCGTAATATTTTGAACTTTACTGGACACATCCGCCTAAAAAAGAGGGACACAAGGGCTCCTATACTCAACACTCCAGATGGGACTGCTGAAAAATTCCTCTTTTTCCTTTTTGATTATCACTACTTATGTATTATTTATAACTATCACTAAGTTTATGTCCGATACTGGTCGGGCCTAATAATTATATTTAGATTTAAGATTTGATTACTTATTGTTAGTTCATTTTTGAAGATACAATAAATAAATATATACATATATGAAAAAAAATTATTGCATCTTTAAATACGAACTAACAATAAGTATTCAAATCTTAAATCTAAAATATAATTATTAGTAATTATAATCAAAAAGGAAAAATAAAAGTATTTTCAAGCAGTCCCATCTGTAGTGTTAAGTATAAGAGCCCTTGTGTCCCTCTTTTTTAGGCGGATGTTTCAAGTAAGGTTCAAAATATTACGAACGAGCGGATTAGGATGTGACTCGAGTTTTGTTAAATATTTGCCTGCGTATTTTGCAATTTCACCAATCACTTGTGGCATATTTACAATTGTGTAATATGTTCTTGTGATATCGGGAAGCCTCGTGAGGGGTTTCGTGCATACTAAGGCATATCATCGGCAAATGTAGATGTGTGGATATTACTGCTCAAATGCATATCACAAGCATAAGTCAAATACAAAAATGGCCCCAGTATACTCCCCTGTGGCACACCGGATGAGATAGTTTCAGGAATACTCAAAATCTCTTTCCACAACAGTGAATTTCCGGGAAATAATGTAATATTGTAATGTTTATTGGTAGGAAAGTCTTAAATTTTAAAATTAGACCTTAGTAGTGTAGTAATAGTGGCCTGAGACATGTTTTGGGAATTCAAAATCGGGAAAAAATAAAAACGATGGCAACTCTGTTACAAAGGGGGGATTTTCATGCTGAGATTTTGTTGGCTATATGTGTGTGTGTGTGTGTGTGACTTTTATGTGTATATAAGCATACATATATACTATATATGTACGCTTGTGTGTACAGCTTTTGTTGTTATTGTAGAGAAGAGTTGTGCTTACAGTGTATGTATGTGCTCGTATGTATGTATATGTGGGTTTGTGTGTGTGTGTGTGTGTGTATGAGTATGTGTTTTTGTATTTACTTGTGTGTCTGCCGGTGTCCGATACTTTTGTTGTAGTGGCAGACAATCATTATACCCAGTAGGAAATGTTGATGGTGAAAATGTGCTGACTAGTTTTTGACTACATACAAATGTATGTATATTGACAAGTTATTGTCAATTCCACCTCTCTCCTTCTTTTATACAGACGGATAGAAGAAAACTTATTATACCAAACTTGTAACTAGAATTTTAGTGTTGACACAAAGACACTTGCTCCCAGTCTGACTGCAGGGTAGTTACAAGGGATCTGTATATTTGTGTGTATGTAGTGATTGTTATTTGATAGACTTTGGGTTGCTGTTTTGAGTTATCGTTGGTATGCTTATGTAGGGTTATTGTATGTATGCATTTATGTTTGCGATCTCTGGGGAAATAATCTAATAGCTGCAGAGAGTGGCAACCCTGTTGTGAATGGAAGTGGATAGGGAATGTATTTGGTAATGTATGTATATGTTGTTGTATTAATGTATGTGATCGTATCTATATTTACTTTGAAGAATATCATTGCTTGTGTGTATTGTTTGGCCATCGAGAGTTTTTCATACATATTTACAAATGAATGTGTATATGTTTTCTAGGCTATTGACGTTGCTATTCTTATGGAGATAGAAAATATTGTGTTGGCATAGATTTTATATGTACAACTGAATTTCAGATTTTAAATGTTTTGAATCCAATCAGGTTGATAAGCAGAGTTTTTTGAATAGGGGTAATGATATTTTTATTTCAGTATATTACACTTTAATTTAGTAATTATAGGAAGTAGCTTTTGGAGAAATACACAACATTTTTCTCGTACCTTTGCATTACAAACTGATGGTAGAGATTTTGTTCTGGGTGTTGCTGTGTATATGAATTTCATCATATATCGTAATACCAACAGAGAATTGTGGAAATGTGTGTGTATGTATGTGTGTGTGTGTGCGTGTATGTACGAATTTCATCATATGTCGTAATAAATTAGATTTGATGACTACTACGCGATTCTCATATAAAGTATATAAGTAGAAGAAATAATGTAGATTGTCATCAGTCTGCTTTGATATCTCGACAAGTGACAACCTATTTTCCAACCAAAATTTCTAAAGTGTTTAAAATCCAAAAACTATAAAAGTGCTAGAACTAATTACTGTTTGTTAAACAAGTTTATAGTGTATGAAAAATAATTAAATAAATTGTTTATAACTAAAACAAATTGTTTATAAATAAAATAATTAAATAAATTATTTATAAATAAAATAATTATATTAATTAATAAACAAAAATATTTTTTTTTTTTTTATAATACTTGATATTTATTTATTGTATCTTCCTATATGAACTAACAATAAGTATTCAAATCTTAAATCTAAAATATAATTATTAGGCCCGACCACTGTCGGACATAAATTTAGAGATAGTTATAAATAATACATATTTAAGTAGTGATAAACAAAAGGAAGAAAAAATAAATAAAAAATAAAAATTATTTTCAGTTAGTCCCATCTGGAGAGCCCTTGTATCCCTCTTTTTTAGGCGGATGTGTCCAGTAAAGTTCAAAATATTACGAGCAAGTGGATTTGGATGTGACTCGAGTTTTGTTAAATATTTGTCAGCGTTTTTTGCAATTTCTTCAGTCACTAGTGGCATATTTAAGTCACGATGTATATTTGAGTTTTTTATATACCATGGAGCCGATGTTATCAATCGCAAAATTTTATTTTGCCTTCGTTGGATTCTCTCGACATTGGAAGCTGAAGCAGTGCCCCATAGTTGAATTCCGTAGCACCATATCGGTTTCAAAAGTGACTTGTAAATCAAAAGTTTGCAATCTAGACTGAGGGTTGAATTTCTACCAATCAGCCAATGTACCTGAGTTAATTTTAATTTCATTTGGGTTAACTTAGAGTCAATGTGGTGTTTCCAAGTAAGCCGTCGATCAAGGTGTATACCAAGATATTTCACATGAGTATGTTGAGGGACAACTTGATTGTTAATCCGAATGGGTAAACACGTATCTCTTCGTAATGTATATGTTACTTGAACACACTTTTGTTCGTTTACCTTAATTCTCCATAAGTTTAACCATAGTTCCAGCTGGGTAATGTGTTCTTGAAGATATCGGGATGCCTCGTAAGGATTTTCATGCATACTAAGGCAGGCTGTATCATCAGCAAATGTGGAAGTGTGGATATTGCTGCTCAGAGGCATATCACAAGTATAAATCAAATACAAAACTGGCCCCAGTATACTCCCCTGTGCACACCGGATGAGATAGTTTCAGGCATGCTCATAAAGTCTCCTTCCACAACAGTGATCTTCTGGGCAGTAATGTAACTTTTCAAAAGACTTACAACGTTTATTGGCAGGTATGTTTTTAATTTTAAAATTAGGCCTTCATGCCACACTTTATCAAATGCCTGAGAAACGTCGATAAACAGCGCAGAACAATACTTCTTTTCTTCAAATGTTCTTCTTATAAATTGGACCAATCTATGAGTTTGTTCAATGGTGCTATGCTGACTTCTAAAACCAAATTGATGGTCCGGTATGCACCCACTATTAACTAGAATTGGGGTAAATTTTGTCATGAGCAGTTTTTCGAAAAGCTTTGACATTGTTGATAGGAGACTTATTGGCCTGTATGACTCAGCCTTGGTAAGGTCTTTGCCCGGCTTTGGAATCATTTTAACTTTGGCAAGCTTCCAGCTATTTGGATAATACTGCAGTCGTAAAATGGCGTTAAAAATAAATAACAGTATTCTAATTGCAATACGTGGCAACTTTATTAGCATCTGGTTACTAATTCCATCAAAACCCGGAGCTTTCTTTGGGTTGAGTTCAGAAATTAGTTTTTGCACATCACGCGTCTTAAACTTTATTTGTTGAGGGGGTAGAGCGACTACATTTGGCAAATCAATTACACCAGTACATGTGTTTGGGGTAAATACGTATTTTAAATGGGCAGCAAATATTTTACCTTTTTCAGTATCGCTTCTTGCCCAACCTCCGGTAGATGTGCGCAGAGGTGGTTTAAACTCAACGGGTGTTTTGAGCTTTCTAGCAGCACGCCATAAAGAGTAATCAGATGCTGGTGTGACATCAAGATTTTCCAGATAGTTTTTAAGAGATGCAGTTTTTTCATGTGCAAGCAGCTCTTGGAGTCGTTTAGTGCACTCTTTAAATCTAATTTTATTCTGGGGTGATCTGTGCTGTTGCCATTCCCTTCTAGCTCTTCTTTTTTCACATACGAGACGTTCAATATCTGTAGAATATAGTCTATTAAACCCAGTCTGCGGATGGGAGGTAGTGGCATGTTTAGCAGCCTGCTTAATATTTTCGTTAAGATTGGCAATGTTAGATTCAACATCATCAGGTGTTCTTAGTGTAATGTTTTCCGTGCAATGACTACTAAGATATTTTTTGCATCGCAGCCAATTTACACGATTTATCAAATTGGCATATGGGTGAGGTAAATCACTTCTTAATGGGCTACAAATTGTAACGATCGTGGGAGAGTGATCGGACGAGAGATCTAGAGAAGCTTCAATTTGAATTAAATCCCTAGAGATATTTTTCATAACGCCAAAGTCTATTACATCCGGAATTTTATGTATGTCAGTAGGCCAATAAGTGGGCTCCCCACTTGAAATGACATCCAAGCCCATTTTGGAAATTGTATTGAACAACGCTCGACCTCTGAGTGTAATAAGACGCGAACCCCAGAACGTGTGTTTAGCATTATAGTCGCCAGCTGCTACGAAACAAGGACCCAGAGATTTGTAAAAATCCTCGTATTGATGCTCAGTAATTGCGAATCTAGGAGGAGAGTAAATTGATGATATGACAAAATTATTGGAAAAATTTTTAATACAAATATTCGTTACTTGTAAATGTTCTTCACAAATGTTATCAATAATATAATGCTTGAGTCTTGACTTTATTAAAATTGATGATCCACCGCATGCTCTTCCTCTCGGGTCCTTTGAATCATATAAGGTGTAGCCATAAATTTTAAAAAGGCTTCTCGAAGTCAAATGAGTCTCAGAGACTAACATTATATCAATATTTTTTTTCCGTGAGGAAGTGCTCAAGTTAATTTTTATGTTGGCGAATGCCGTTTGCGTTCCAGAAACATATTGTTAACGTGTTCATGGCTTATTAAGTATTGCTTGAAGCAGAGTATTCTGCATTCGCAACATTTCTTGCATCATGCTAATCATATTTGTTGTAAAATTGTTTATAGTTTGCACAAGATTTTCAATAGTGGCTTCAAGGCGATTATAATTAAAGTTTGAGTGTGTATTTGTAGAATTATTTTGCGGTGAAACATTTTGTGTCGGAATAGAACTAGCCTTAGCAGCATCTGCATACGATACACGGGAAGTAACTGGTTGGCTCATTTGCTGAAAAGTGGCAGAGTAAACGTTTGCTGATTGAGCTGGAGCTAATTTAGGTTTTTGCACCATAGTCTTCTTTACCAAAGAGTACACACGACAACCTCTGTAGTTAGCGGTGTGATTACCTCCACAATTACTGCATTTTTTATCACATTGATCTTTTGGTTTGTTGCAGCTAGCGGTGCCGTGTAATTCGCCGCACACAACACAAACAGAGGGTAAATTGCAGTATGTTTTTGTATGGCCATATTCTTGGCAATTATGGCACTGTACAGGACCTGAACGCTTATGTGGCTCTTCAACTGTGATTTTTCGGTACAAGAGGTATTTTAAATTATAAATTGGATGCGTCTCATTTTTTTTTCAATTTTATATCATTAGGCTCAAGTTCAACACGAAATAGGGGTTGGTGAATCTTTTCTCTATTTATTATATTGGACACATTTTTTACCTTGAACCCCTGGAGGACGAGTGCATCTTTTATTTCTTCGGGGGCAACATAAGAATCTATGCCCTTCAATACGATCTGCATGCCTTTAGCGCTCTTAAGCTGGTATGTGTAGAAGCTTGTTTTACTTTTTTCAAATTCAGCAACCATTTTGCGGAAATCAGTTTCGTCATAGATTTGAATTTTCGTTTCATCGATATTGCCATGTTTTATTGGAACAATATGAAATTTATTCTCACCAATTACCGAAATTAATTTCTTAATAAGAGCGTTTGAATTTTTTTTTTCTCAAATATATTGGTGGCGGCTTGGAGGTTTTTTTCGCGGATATATCAGGTGTGTCGTTGTCATCTTGCAATATTTGAAAACGATTAGTAGATGATGCGCTGTTATCCCTAGATACCTTTGAAGCAGATGCAATTTTAGTAGAATTAGGGCTTCGCCCGCGCTTTCCCACAATAATATATCGGTCCATTCCAATTTGGACCTTGGGTTTTGGGCTTTTATTATTTTCAGTGACTAATTGGTTAAGTGATGAATCGGATGATATCGCTGATTTAAATGACGAAGTAGTAGGCAACTGTAATGTTAACGAATCAGTTGACATTGGACAAAGCGAAGTTGATCGCTGACGAAAAATTGTCTTAGCCGTTAAAAAAAGTTTGTCATCAAGTTTTTTATTTATTTTTTTTAAATTAAGATCATCAGAACTCATAGTAAGTCTATCATCAAATTTGTTATTTTTATTGTTATCATTAAGATCATCAGAGCTCACAGTAAGATAGGCATTTCTGCCGTTATCACTCACTTCGCAATTATTTGTTTTCGAGGTACTCATATAGAGTATTCCTCAAGGGCACTTTGTAAGTGTATTCCTCAAGGGCACTTTAAGTTATTTTGTTTACGGTTGTTTTTGTTTTTTTTTTTTGTTTTAGTTATTACTGTCTATGTAAATAAAAAAAAATATTAGCAAAGCAAAAATAGCTTGTTTATCGAAGTTAATGTACAACAAATATTATGTACTACAAATATTTTTTTTGTATGGTTTTTTGGTTTAGTATGTAAAAAGAAATTCCGCTAATACTTCTGTTCACTATGAAGGTACAACGAGAACTGAAACAAAACTATATAAAATGAATACTAAAAGTTGTGCAATCTGCAATAAAGTCTTTATGACTCAAACAAAACTAAATCAGCATATTGAAACGCACTCATATGGAACTAGTAAGCTTGATCTTCAAAAAAAGTATTGTGAGGATTGCGATGAGATGAACCCTGTTGTGAATCAGAATTGATCAACCCTCGTACCCGTACATTGCACAACTTTGTTAACGCAGCAGCAATCAGTTCATTCACTTGGTTGTTTGCTAAATTCTTTGCGTTGACAAATTGTGCAATATCAATATTTCGTAATTGGGTCAAAAGCTAAATAGGTTAGCAAGTTAGCATAATAATAATAGCTGTTAAGCATAATATTAATGTTGAAATATATTTAAGTATGATTAAGTTTTGTATAAATAGTTCGATTTAAGAAAGCAACATTGGAGTTGTATTTTGGCAGTTGTAATAGAGAGTAGTATTTAGGAGTTGTACTAAGAAGTTGTAATGGTCTTGTATTTAGCAGTCAAAAGTTAGAGTCATACCTGCGATTCCCACGGGACCCTCCAGGTTTAAAATTGTAAATTAAAATAAGATACTAGTTTTTAGTAACAAAGCCTTTTTAAAATAAATCCTTTAAATATACTCAAGAAAAATCTGTGTTTAAATCAAAACACAACATTTTGGCGCAGCCGGTATTAGCAAGAGTACAGTTTGATACCTTTTGGCAGTTTGAAGGAAGTATATTGATATTGGAAAGCTATTTTAGCTCAATTTAATTTTAATATACTGAATTAAATTGTTAAAAGGATACGTTGTTCTGTATACCAACATTTACTACACAACGCAAGGTTTTAATGAGCTATTTTAGCTGCCTTAAGTTAGGCAGACTTTGGTGGTAAACTCAACGACGATCAAACATTTGCTCGAGACAAATGGGACCAACACAAATGGTAAAAATATTTATATAAGTGTTGAATTAGTAAATTAAACTAGATAAATGCATAGTGAAAAATTCAAAATGATTAGCAGTATTTAAATAGAAGGAAAGTTTGTTTGTGAAAGTGAACATTGAAAATAAAAGTGGATTTAGGAAATTTTGCTTGAGCTATATGGAGGATTTGAAAAAAAAAATACAAAAGACACAAGAGGAGACCAGGGAAATTTCTGAGCGAGTGTGGAATCTCATAAAGTACCTTAACAATACCAAAGAGTATATAGAGTTAGTAAAGCATAAAGTGAGGAGCCAGGGAAACATAACCGAATTTGAAAAGATAGATATTTTATTGGAAGAACTACAAGTGCTACATGAACATCAACAAAGTCCAGCTATATCTAAGGAAATAGAAGAATATTTACACGTTAACCGGATTTTGAAGCAGCAGAACGAAAGCTTAAGAAAAACCATTGAAGAAGCTGAACAACAGATTCAAGACAGCGAACAGAAGACACAAGCATTTAAAGACTTCGCGCAGCGCGTTAACCCTAACTTGACTCCTGACCAGTTGCAGCAAGTCATCGAAAATAGAAAGGTGATAGAGGAAAAGACTCAATAAATCGAAACGCTGAAGTCAAAGATACGAAACTTACAAGGAGAGACGAGGAAAGTGATTACAATTAACAACACAACAAGTAGTAACAACATGACAACTTTTACCGAACTCTTGAAAACCATATCCCATGTGGTACCAATTTTCTACGGAACTGATGGGCCAGAACTGGCAAGGGAAGCGAAGAAGTTTATTGAAGGATGTATGATAGCAAAGGATAAACTAGAAGAACCAGGTAGTGTGATCGACATAATCAAATGCATCAAAACTAGATTATTTGGAAATGCTTACTCATATTTGCACAATAAAGAGTTCACAACAATAGAAACCTTATGTCAGGCTATTAGAGAAAAATTTGTAAAAGGCAAAACTCTAACAGAATTGCAAGAACTAATTTTTAGTAGTAAGCAAGGTCCAACGGAGACAGCATATGAATTTGGAGAGAGACTAGAAGGACTACTTACAGATGCCACAGAACTAATTGCAGCACAATAGCAAGAAGTTCCCCATCAAAAATCTATGATAGATCATTGCAACCAATCCGCAGTAAGGAGTTACATAAGAGGCTTACGAGATCCTAGATTGATGTCAAAATTCATCGGACACGAAAACGAAAAGCTATCTGCCCTGCTGAAAATCACCAAAGATGCTCAAAATCTCTTTGGTTCTAATATGAAAACTTCAAATATCATGAAAATGCATACCGAGGAACCTTTATATGATACGGTCCAGCAGTTGATAAAAGAAGTCCGACAACTATCCATGCATCAGAAGACCTGTAACCATTCAACGCCAAACAGTAACTCACGAGAAAACTCAAAATACTGGAACCCTATGATAGACGAATGCCATAATCAAGGAAACAATATGTGCTATAATCAAAGCAGACGACAGGGGCATAACGAATGTAATTTCAGAAGGAACATGAAACCTCCCGACTATGGAATAAATAGGCAAAATTTCACAAACTCGAAAACTCAAAATAAAAGTGAAACTAGGTATAACAACAATGAGGAACGACGCAGTTTTAGATGCAATCAACAGGGTCACATTTCTACTAATTGCCCAAGAAACAGGCAGAGCATAAAAAGCAATAGAAATGGAAACAATAGAGGCAACAATGATTTAAACAGAAGCAGATATAATTATAACAGCAATAATTCGGGAAACGAGAATCGGCCCGGCCAAGATTAATGGACCGGAATGCCGAAAAATTTAGAGAAATTACTATTGAAGAAAATGAGAATAAAACACACCACGTAAGAACTAACTATGAAGAAGATAAAGCTTTTAATATAATAAATTTAGATATTAACAATATACACTTGACAGAGGAGCAGGATAATCAGAAACAGGAAGACAAGGATAACATCGAAGTAATATCTGGTGCAAGACGCACAGATTTAGTAAGAAAACCCCTGAATAATATGGCAATGATGACATGTAATGATATAAATAATAGGATAATTAAGGACGGAAACGTCGCAGAACATCAAATAAACCACTCAGAGTACAAAAATGAACTGAGACTGGAGAGTGATGTTAGTAGCAACGAAAGTTGTGAGATAAACGATGCGTATATAAGCTTTCCTTGTAGAGAGGCAAAAGAGGAAAAATTACTACTGTTGGTAGACTCAGGCGCTGATACTACACTAGTAAAGGAAGAAGCTTTGACATCGTGCATAAAAGTTAATGAAAATGAGAAGAAAACCTTGTCAGAAGCCTTTGGAGGAAACATGAGTACCAGAGGAACTATAACTGTGAACCATAAATACGTGGACAAACTAAGTTTTAAAATGCACATAGTACCAAAGGGCACAATTTTGCCAGCAGATGGTTTGCTGGGCCGAGATATGATGTGGAATAGGTCGGTTACCGACACAATAAACAAAAACATAAAATTTTTTGAAAACCAGAGAGAAATAGTTTCCTTGCCACTTGTTTCAGAAATTCCTCCGTTATATGTATCCGAAAATTTTTCTATAAAAGGACGTTCCCAGGGAGTTGTACCAGTAGTAGTAACCAAGGCTACGGGAAAAATAATAGTAAATAAACTAGAAATTTTACCAGGGGTTTTTGTGGGTGAAACCTTAACATCGATCAAAAGGGGAATAGGTTAGGACCATATGAAATTGTAGATATACCAACACGTGTAAAAATAAAATTGAGAGCAAAAAGGTGTGAAAAGGTCTAATATAAGAATTTAGTAATATCCTACAAGGAACAGCATTTAATATAAGGTATATGGTAATTGATCATCCAGTTACGATCCAGGCTATTTAGTTATAAGTTTATAAGGGGGAGCATTGAACTTTAATTATTTTACTTTTTTTATATAAATTTTGCTTCAAATGTAGAAAATTGTTTAACAACATTAACGAATTAATTTTCGGGTACTTTAAAACAAACAAAAAACACAAATATGCTTACTAAAACGTTTCTTTAAAAAATAAAAAAAATAAAAAAAAAAAAATAAAAAGAAATTAAACATAAAAAAAAAGTTAGTTGAATAAACCCTCGCTACAATACGTAATTGCAGTTAAACAAAATTGTTGACAAAAGCAAAATGATACAAAAAATAAAAATAATTTTTTACGAGCAATGGGAAAGTTAAGCTAGGTCAGTTATACGTTATGAACTGGCGAATACGCGCGTCAACAACCTGAAGTGTCAAAGTGCTGATGACGTATTTATTAGTTTTGTATATATGCACACCTGTTGTCAGTTTTTGTTTATTTTTTAAGTTCAACAACTTTATGTTGACATACTTTAAATTTGATGACCATTTAAATTCAGTAATTTTAGATTGAAAAACAAAATAATAACAATGACAAACAGTAATTATTTCAAAAAAAATCGTTGCCAACTAATGAAATTGCGAAATAATAATGAATCCTTAAGAAAAATTAATACATTGAAAATCTATGTGTATTTCAGTATGGTCAAATATTTAGCAATTAAATAAATATTAAATTAAAAAAATATATATGTATATAAATAGTGATATATGTATAGCAAAAGGTAAAAAATGTTTGTAAGTATTTGAAACAAAACACTAAAAAATTATTGTTAGAATTTCTTGTATACTATAAAGATAAGTCCAACAGCGGCTCAATGACAATCTCCAGAATAAAGAAAGCTGACAGAAATGAAGATAACTCAAGGCGCATAGTCTCCTTGCAGCCAACAACATTACAGACCAAGTCTTCAAAAACAAAGTCAACAGAAGCGGAAGCATCAAGTAATTCTCTTATTCAACGGGCATAGCAGAACTCCCAGTAGTCTGCAGGGTCAGATTACTTCGGGAGTCAAGTTCCAGTAATACTTCAAGGAAAATCTTTGTATAGATTACAACTCTATGAAATCAACTACAGAATATTGACATTCATTTGAGTACACCTAAATCAGTCATTTTACGGATTTATATTCCAATATCCGAAGTGAGGAAGTTTTTGGCACTGCAATCCTAAAATCAGAAAGTAAGATGGTTCATCGCAAATTGGTACATTCACCTTTACTACAAGCAGCTCAGTAACCGAGATATTGAAACTATAGTGAATATAGAAACTCTACCTTTAGCCAATTGATTGAAAATTAAAATTAACTAATGAATTGAATGAGGAGTAACTTCAAAGTGAATTCAAATGGACAATCAGTTAGCAATTGCTACAGATGTGCAACATTATATGTCCAACAAGCTTATATGTGTAATAACAATGTTTTGATGTGATGAACCACCAAAGTATATACCCCATATGAAAGTGTACAGGTCGTTCGTTCCAAGATGGGTGCTCACGTTCATGATGCCGTCGGGTTACAGTTGAAACTAAACATCCATTGTGTAAAATCACCATTTTGGACCCTTAGAACATCTAGTCTTAACCGAGAAAAATTATTGGCTTAGCTCCTGAAGATGATGATTTCTCGATATACCTACATATGTTCGGCAGAGAACATTGTCCGTGTCGATGCTGTTTTATATCTTAGTGGCCCAGGCAAGGGCGTGCCTGCATAAAGAAGAAAATTACGAAATAATTAAATGTACCATACATTTCAACACAGGAACACAAACCAAATCATGTCAACCTGACTGAGAGCTCAGGAATTATAAGATCAGCAGAATGCAGCGTATTTTGTCTACGTTAAAGGGGGAGTTATGTTATGAGTCCGTTTCGCTTACTGTTTAGCTACTTAGAATATCATAAGATCAACTACATTTAAGATTATATAATATGTAAAAGCATTTGACCCAAATAGTATTCTTTGGAAATATCTATAACTAGATATTTTCTTCTGCCAAGGGGGGAGGGATGTTGTGAATCAGAATTGATCAACCCTCGTACCCGTACATTGCACAACTTTGTTAACGCAGCAGCAATCAGTTCATTCACTTGGTTGTTTGCTAAATTCTTTGCGTTGACAAATTGTGCAATATCAATATTTCGTAATTGGGTCAAAAGCTAAATAGGTTAGCAAGTTAGCATAATAATAATAGCTGTTAAGCATAATATTAATGTTGAAATATATTTAAGTATGATTAAGTTTTGTATAAATAGTTCGATTTAAGAAAGCAACATTGGAGTTGTATTTTGGCAGTTGTAATTAGGAGTTGTATTTTGGCAGTTATAATAGGGAGTTGTATTTTGGCAGTTGTAATAGAGAGTAGTATTTAGGAGTTGTACTAAGAAGTTGTAATGGTCTTGTATTTAGCAGTCAAAAGTTAGAGTCATACCTGCGATTCCCACGGGACCCTCCAGGTTTAAAATTGTAAATTAAAATAAGATACTAGTTTTTAGTAACAAAGCCTTTTTAAAATAAATCCTTTAAATATACTCAAGAAAAATCTGTGTTTAAATCAAAACACAACAACCCATCAAATGGTTACATTGCTCATGTCAGAACCACAAAACATAAAAATAGTTGTCACCAAGAACAGATTGGAGATCTTCTCACTTCTCTAAAAGAGCGAGCAACTTCAATGGGAGGATCGAGACATATATACTCCTCA
Organism: Tachina lurida; assembly: GCA_944452675.1. Taxonomy (NCBI): domain Eukaryota; kingdom Metazoa; phylum Arthropoda; class Insecta; order Diptera; family Tachinidae; genus Tachina; species Tachina lurida. Next base: position 74,037,709 of record OX101754.1, read on the forward strand.
ACAAAAATGAGGCTGTTATGTTTCCGGAGGAGTTTTTGAAATCTGCCAAGAGCTCTATACTACAACAGCTAATTGAATGTAGTAGGATACATACTACATTTAGATTTAATATGGAGCTCACATGCCATTATATGAAGACGGTGATAGATGAGATTAATGTTTCCCAACTTGTACATATTTCGAAAATGATGTTGGTGACTTTGTCTGATGACATAGAGGATATTTAAAAGAAACAGGCCGAGGAGCTAAGAGCTAAAATGGAAGAATTTCAAGAAAGGGATAGCGGATGGACCTTGATTGCAATAAATTCCCTTGAAGTTAATATAAACAAGACGTCCATAACAAGAGGATCGAGCTTTATCCCACTCCCAAAAAATTTTGCAATGAAACGTGCATGCATAAATGTCGAGAACTCTGATGTTTATTGCTTTAAATGGTGTATCATTGCGGCTTTGAATATAAATAGCGGTCTGAGTCCTAAACAGCGGAAAAACTGTAGAAATTACAATATAGCAAACATTTCTGCTGAGAATATTAATATAGGGGCAGTTGTATTAAGTTTTGAAGGCCTAGAGTTTCCACTCCCATTGAAGCAGATTAAACAATTCGAGCGTCAAAATAATATGAGCATTAATCGGTCACAATGGAACATCGCTTATAGGACCATACTACATAACAAAAGGAGAACAACATGTTCATATTAATCTGTTATTGCTCCAGTCCGATGAAAACTTCCGCTATGTACTCATCAAGGATATATCAAAGTAAGTTTCATTTGTGCATTTAAGTGAAATATGTTTTCATCTCTATTTAAAAAGTTACTTCCTACTGTTATATTTATTTATTTCATATTGGTATTTTCTATATTTTTCTTCAGACTTATTCGTTCCAATATTACATATCATGATCATAATATACATATTTGCCAAACCTGCCTATTTCATACACATGATGATTATGAGTATTATCACCATAAAAATGTTTGTGGGAAAAAAGTCATCAGAATGCTTTGAAAATTACTACAAACAGTTAGATGTACCATTTGTAATCTACGCAGACTTTGAGTCTATTTTGGAAAAAGTTGATGAAAAAGCACTACAAATGTACAGAAACATCATGCTTGTGCATTCGGTTATTTTATTAATTGTAGCTTTAAGAGAGAAAATAATTTATATAGACATTATTTTGGCGATGATTCGGCGAATATATTTATCAAAAAATAGTTGAAGATTGTACAGATATTTATCTAAATTATTTACTTAAAGTTAAGAAAATGTTCATGAGCCCAATAGAAATAGCTCAATATAATAATGCCCAAAATTGTCATATATGTAAGAAAATGTTAAATAACGATAAAGTTAGGGATCATTGTCATCTTAAGAGTAATTATCGTGGGGCAGCTCATAGCGATTGTAATTTGAATTATAAAACACCTCATTTTATACCGGTTATCTTGCATAATCTTTCTGCATATGACATGCACTTATTTTTCAAAGAACTTTCTACTATAAAAAATTCCACAATAAAAGTGATTCCCCGGAACACAGAGCGTTATATTTCTCTTTCAATTTTCATCAGTTTAGATGCAAAACATGGATTTCAAATAAGATTTATCGACTCGTTTAGATGTATGGCTTAGAGTTTAGATACCTTAGCGAAAAATCTTGATAGCAATGATTTTAATGCTATTCGATCATGTTTCGTTGATGAAGCTCATTTCAACCTGATTAGAAGAAAGGGTGTATTTCCGTACTCTTACATGGATTCCATGACTAAGTTTAAGCAAATTAGACTCCCTAATAGAGAAGAGTTCTTCAATATTCTAACGAATGAAGAATGTGATGTAGTCGAGTATGAACATGCTCAAAAAATATGGAGAGAGTTTAACTGTAAAACCCTCCTTGACTATACTGAACTCTATTTAAAGACAGATGTTCTTCTTTTAACCGACGTGTTTGAAAATTTTAGGAAAATTTGTAGAGATATATACGATTTGGACCCCTGCCACTATTATACAGCACCAGACTCATCTTGGGATGCAATGTTGAAAACCACAGAAGTTTCACTCGAGCTGTTCACTGATTCCGAAATGTATATGTTTATGCAAAACGGAATAAGAGGTGGACTAGTTCAATGCTCACAAAGATATTCGAAGGCGAATAATAAGTATTTGGAAGATTTTGATGCATCAAAACCATCGGAATTTCTTGGTTATTTAGACGATAATTTGTATGGTTGGGCGATGTCGGAATATCTTCCTTGCGGTGAATTTGAGTTTGTATGTGATACTGATTTTGATGTTAAAAAATGTCTGATACTGCAGAGTATGGGTACATTTTGGAAGTGTATATAGATTATCCCGATTCAGTGCATGATCTACATAATGATTTGCCATTTTGTCCTCAAAATAAGCCCGTGGGGGATCCAAAATCAAAAAATTAGTTGCAGGAATGCTGCGTCTGCAATTGTACTTTAGTTACCCTGTAGTTTTGTTTCTGTTTGTTTATACCAACAAAATACATGTGTTCTTAGTGTTGGAATTTTGTTGTATTCGTGCATGTACCTAGTATAATTGTATCATGATTAGCACTATGACAAAATTCACTAAAATATAGTGTATGTCTTAAACTCTGCCTTTTTCAGCTGACAGCTAAGTTGAAATACATGGTTTCTTATGAGGTCGGTTACATTCAGTACGTGTCCGTCAACGCAAAGTACAAAATTTGGTCAACTTTTAACTTTTTTCGTACGCTGAGTAGTTTGACAGATATTGATTGGTTTTTTGGTATGTTCTGATTTAGATTTTTGTGTTTTGTGGCATCAAAAATAAAATTAAACAAAAGAAATAAATGAAATAAAAAATAGTTGAATTTAATAAATAAAATGGAGAAGCTACCTATGGAAGCTCTTCAAATGATTCCGTCAATAAAGTACTCATTGTGCCAACCTTCTCCGTCGTTGCGTTAATGTCAGTTGGAAGAGGCGAAGTTAAACGTATGACGGATTCATTGTGCCCCGGCCCGGAGAAACAAGTCGACCGGCTCGAAGCCGACGGTGCGCCGCCGCTGGTTATTTTTCTGTTTATCAATCCGCCGCCGATTGTATCGGCTCAAAACCAGCAAAAAAAGAAAAATTTCGGAGAAAAAAATTTTAAAATCGATTTTCAGTTTCAATTTTTATTTTCTCTTTAAATTTTCATATGCTCTTTTGAGCCGCCGAAAATTCTCATGGCGCGGTCTTAAGAATGTGAATAAGCAAAAATTATTAATAGTTTTATAAAATGTAAATTCAATAATTTTTGTGTGTTTTAAGCAGTGTGCACACTTAATTTTTTTTTAATTCGGTTGAATCGACAAAAAAAATCGGTAGATTTGAATGAAATTCGGTAGAAAATATTTTTTATTCAAAGAAACATAAAAAATAACAATTCAAAGAAACATAAAAAATAACAAAATATACAATGATGTTGATGAAATAGAGTCACACTATTTCATATTTTTTCAAACTAAAAATGATGGTCAAAAAGTATGACAAAAGAATTTTTTATTTTGTTTTTCTTCTTTTCACATACAAATCAAAAGTATTGCAGCGCACAATTGAAAATTTAAAACTTAAAAAAGATCTCATACATAAACTTAAAATAAAATTTAAAATTTTCGGTGTGAATAAAAATAGAGCCGCCGGTTATGGTTATTTGAAATTGAATTTTCGCAAGTTTATAAAACATATATTTGTAAAATTCTTCTTGTTTAGCTTAATATTTAGTAGATGCTTAGGCATCCCGAACAACAGCGCTAGTTTAGCACCTAGCTATGCTGTAGGAGTAGCAGTCTCCTGTCGGGCGCGTGCCCAGGCGGCGGATAGGGGAGAGACATTATCAGCAACCCTCCTGACACACTGCACAAGTGGTCATCTGTGTTACTGTCATGTCTCGGGTCTGGCACGAATCTTCGGATTTCCTTTTTAGGAATGCGTAGGATCGTTGTCATGGCCAGGCTGTGTGTTGGCGAAATGCACCTCTGGTATCTCACCGACAATGGCGTACCCTGGAAAAGAGCCGCCAGGGTTGGGTGAACCATGGGGGAGGTACCCACAAGTGGAGACTCCCGATCATGAGAAACATTCCACCCATGTTTGTTATCATGATGGGGAGATGCTATCCAACATGAATTCACCTTCCAACTTTGAAGGGGATCGTGTTGGGCAGTTACTCCAAATGAAATCTAAAAGGGCCACATGATAGTAGTATAAATATGGTGGTTCTAGATAGAAATGTGCAAAGGAAAAATGTGCATACCTTAACACTTTAACGGTCGATGGGGTAAAATTCAACCCCATGATATTTTGTGTTATGAGGCGGCAGCGTGTTCGGTTTTGCTTAAAGTGTAGTCGTGGTGGGGGGTTCGGTTTTGCTTAAAGTGAAGTCGTGGTGGGGGGTTCGGTTTTGCTTAAAGTGAAGTCGTGGTGGGGGGGTCGGTTTTGCTTAAAGTGTAGTCGTGGTGGGGGGTTCGGTTTTGCTTAAAGTGAAGTCGTGGTGGGGGGGTTCGGTTTTGCTTAAAGTGAAGTCGTGGTGGGGTGTTCGGTTTTGCTTAAAGTGAAGTCGTGGTGGGGGGTTCGGTTTTGCTTAAAGTGAAGTCGTGGTGGGGGGTTCGGTTTTGCTTAAAGTGAAGTCGTGGTGGATGTTATTTTTGTTGAAGTGAAGTCGTAACATTTAATGTGTTCGTTAGAGGGTTAATACAATATGAATTAAACTACATTAGGGCGGTTTACGAAAGTCTGTGATTTTTTTTGCTAGTATTTAATAAATAAAATTCATTTACTGCGGTATATATTAATATCCCTAATACTACTCGTATTTGTTATCAGTATAAAATGTTAACCACATTATTTAAAAAACAAAACACTAGTATTTAATAAATATAAATAAATTTTGTTATTTGATAGTCTTTGGGTAGCTGTTTTGAGTTATCGTTGGTATGCTTATGTAGGGTTACTGTATTGCATTTATGTTTGCGATCTCTGGGGAAATAATCTAATACCTACAGAGAGTGGCAACCATGTTGTGAATGGAAGTGGGTAGGGAATGTATTTGATAATGTATGTTGTATTAATGTATGTGATTGTATCTTTTTTTACTTTGAAGAATATCATTGCTTATGTGTATTGTTTGGCCTGCGAGAGTTTTTCATACATATTTACAAATGAATGTGTATATGTTTTCTAGGCTATTGACGTTGCTATTCTTATGCAGATAGAAAATATTGTGTTGGCATAGGTTTTATATGTACAAGTGAATTTCAGATGTTAAATGTTTTGAATCAAATCAGGTTGATAAGCAGATTTTTTGAATAGGGGTAATGATATTTTTATTTCAGTATATTTTAATTTAATGTAACAATTATAGGAAATATTTTTTGGAGACATATACCAAAACTTATAGAAGCATCTACTTTTACGTGTCCCGATTTTTCTCGTACCTTTGTATTACAAACTGATGCTAGAGATTTTGTTCTGGGTGTTGCTGTGTATATGAATTTCACCATATATCGTAATACCAACAGAGAATTGTGGAAATGTGTATGTGTGTGTGTATGTGAGTATGTATCTATGTGTGTGCGTGTGTGTGTATGTGTATGTGTATGTGTGTGTGTATGTGAGTATGTATCTATGTGTGTGCGTGTGTGTGTATGTGTATGTGTGTGTGTGTGTGTATGAATTGCATAATATTATAAAATTTCATTATGTATGTTTGGCTTTGTGTATTACGTCATCACCTCTTTGTGTGTCATGCCAGACATTTGGACATCTGATATATTAGCATATATCAGAACTTTTTTTTTAATCCTAGTATGTTTTTATATTTAAGACTGCATTATATTTTCTCATTCTTAAAATTGTCCAGCTTTAAAGTCTGCCTGTGAAAAATTTGTTTATATTACAGATTTTGTTTATTTAACTACGTCCGGCTTCTTTGGCTGAACTTCTTTTCATACGATCATGGGAATTTATAGTTTCTCTGTCCATAATAAGGTCGTTTAGCTTGGGCATGTGCTCTGACTTAATGGTTTGCGTTGTTCATATACTTTTATGATGTAGATATGTAAGTGTGATTGTCAAGATCTAATAAATACTTGATAAGGAATTTGATATTATGTGTAGATACATATCTACAAATTGATTTTAAGTATGTATGTACATATGTGCATACAAATATGTGTTTGACTCCATGCTTGAATACATTTTTTTTGTTTTTGTTGTTGTTTGTTTTTTATGTATAGATGTGAAATATCTTCATAGTTTTTTTTTATTTGAAATTAAAAAACGTTTTAATTTTTATCTGTATTTAGTTAATGAGGATATTCTGTTTTAAGTAAAACTGAATTCCTTAAGATACATACTTTAGAGTAATAGTAACTATAATAGAAATATTTCCTTTATTTAATTTACATTTGCTTAAAGTTGATGCAGCCTAATAGTCATTCTTAGAAATATTTTGATATTAAATTTGTTCCAGCCGTAGGCTTTTTTCACCACCTTTTACATTTATTTTAGAACATCTTGCATTGACTTTTATACATTTATAAACATTTTTAAATGAAACTGATCCAGCACTCTAGCTTATGTAACGATAGTTTTTTGTTAGCCAGCTTGCTTCTTTTTTTATTTTTTTATTGATTATTAAGTTTTATAATGAAATAAATTATTCGTAATTGTTGAAAACAATCGCTACTTCTTTTGCGATGAAATCATTTGAATTACTTTTGAAACCTTGTACATCTATAAAAATTATGTTGTTTTCCATATTACTCAATTTATAAGACTTTTCGAACTTGTCCTTTGATGGGTATATATTCTATTATACGATCATGAATAAGAATACACTAAGCTGATTTCTTTGCTTACTATTTCAAATTAAAATTTTATTCAATTGCCCCCCACTATTAAATAAAAGGAGCTTTTATCTTAAATTCTGGTACAGGTAGAAACGTATGAGATTCTTTCATATACTACCTTTGCTGGGATCTTAGATACATATAATAACTATATAGAATTGCATTACGTTTATTTTTAAATTTTATGTTAGGATTATCATCATATGGATATGAGACTGAACTTAAATGTACTTTTAAATTAGTTAATTCATAATGAACAATCTTATTTTCTTCTTGAATAGCGAACAACAGAAAACGAAGTCGTTTTCTTACAATTTCGGTCTAACCTCTCAACTGGTCCTCTAGTATACAATATGACTTTGTATGTCAGCATTTCTGTCTCCTCTTTGTCAGCGTTAGGGATAATTAAATTTTAAACTTTTTATTCTTCAAATTGTGTTACTTCATACTGATAATATGTTTAAGTACATTAATAATGTACGAGTATATTTTTATTTTATGACGGGTGAGCGCCTATGGCTTTTATTTGATGTTCTGGATGAAGTGATTTTTTTTCTCATTTTATTAAAGTTTAGCGTATTGCGTATATATTTCTAGTGAGCTTTTTGTATCTGTCAGACAGAGTGAACGTATCAGTTGGTCAGTCAGTCTTTCTTTTTATTTTATTAATTTTTTCTTCTAATGTGTCACTACTATTTTTTCAGATTTTACTACTTGAAATAGAAAATATTTATATAATTTTAAAAGTATTAATATATACATACATATATGTATGTACGTAGAAATTAGTTCATATGCAAAGAAATACATCTTTAATAATCAACTATTCTAGAAAATCGATCTAAAATAACACATTTACCTCCATCATTAATTCACCATCAGTGTTTTCATAAAGTGTTAGAAATATTGGAATATCTATGTTTGCGAGAATTTTTACTTCAAGTGTTTCTATATAAGATTTGGTGTTTGACCCCTTGACGTTATTGGGGTTAACGTAGACTGCGTTGTATCGCATTCAGATGTAATCATTTCTGACTTCGAAAAGGTCCTCATCACCATCAATCATACCTGTATACAATTCATTCATGAGTGGAGTTGATCCAGATACAATTGCTGTCTACAAATTAATGATTAGAAAATAGCTTTCTCATCACCTTCTAACAAGTTTAATATTTTGCTAGCATGCATGCTTTAGCATGCTTCTATCGATAGTGACGCGAGAGTCCGTGCTGTTTTAATTAACAATCTATAATATTAGAGTTACGAATTCACTCTTTTGAATTTTTAACAAAGTAGATACATATCTATTTCATTTGCCACAAAGTCTTAAAATTTCTTTCCTTATAAAAGTATGACGGAAGAATTTTTTAAATCCTACATGCTTCGGCATGCTTCCAATATTTTTTCAGTAAATTTATTTCATACTCATACAGATACAGATATAAAGTAAGATCTGTTATTACATTTTTCAATTTATGCATGCTTCAGCATGATTCTAGTTGAAGTCTGTATTTATTTAGCAAGTTTGTTTGATACCCATTCATACACATGTACATTCTTAAAGATTGGATATCAAAGTCCAATTCCCTTAGTTTATCTAGAAATGAACAGAGTAAATATCTATTATAATAACCATATTCACATTTTAAAATTTTGTGTGCTAGAGCTTTCGAAATGGAAAATGTACACCTTTTACTACAAAAAGTGATAATATGATGTGTTTCTGAATATTTTGAACTCTTAAGTTTTCACAATATTTCATACAGACCATCAAGTTTAAAGAATTCCAGTACATTAAGCTAATAACCTTCCCTGAGACCTAACATTCCTAATCAATCCTTCAAAAAAAAAAAAAAAAAAACCAATACAAACTAGATTTTTCCTTTGTAATTTTATTTATATTTTCATTGAATTTTAACATTTTGTACCTCTTCAAATTACTGTATACTGTATTTTGTAACTTTTTCTTATTCGTTGAGTTAACTTTAATCGCAAATATTTTAATTTTCCGGTTAAATGAACTTTTCTATTTCATGCACTAAGTAAATCCTTATATACATATCTATATCAATCCACTTATATGAACCATTAATTCTAAATTCTTATCACATAATTCCTCTTAATGATCTATTAAATCATTCTACTATCGATGCTTTCATATTACAAAATTCTTTACCATCATCTATTTGTAAGTTTCTTCGTACTCGTACTATTTCAAAAATATTTTCCATTGACTAGTTTTTCCCGAGTTCAGTTTTTATTTTCAGCCGCACTAACCATTTAAACTTTAAGAATGTGTCAGTTACAGTCTACAAAAATCAATAATTTCTATTTTCTCTAGAATAGCTACCCACTTCACCTAAATCAGCTCCATAAAAGATCATCTATTCCATTCATTACATCACTACAATACACAAACAATTTTATAAATTTATTATGGATTACGTCTACTAAATTTCTTTTTAAAGACATTAAGTTGATTTACAGATTGATAGAAGAGTCTTGTAATCTACTTGATGTATTTTCAGATATTTATACTAAAATGTAGTTAATTTTCCAATCTATAAATTTTATCGCTCAGCTGTTCAATTTCTTTTTCAGAAGATAATTTAGTTTTTGGAATTTATTTTTCAATTTTATACCTATCTTATATCTTTAATTTTATATCACTTTGTAGTCCATCAATTTGCATTGGAATATATCCTTGAATTATATTAATACCTTAAGCTTTATTATTAATTCATCCTTTAGTTTGTCGATTTGAGTTTCCAGAAACAATTTACTGATAACATTGTTCTCTGTCAGTGAACGATGATGAATATGTATGCATGCATTAGTAGATATTATATATTTTATTAAGTTTTCAAATTAAAATTTGTAATAGTTTTTAGATGTTTTATCAATCACTAAAGAAAATAAACCCACTTTTAAACCCCATATTTCACCATCAAATTGTATTTTATCTTCATACAGTTTTAGATTTCTATCACCAAATTTCCATTCATTACTGAAATCTGTAGGTAAGCCATAGTTTGTATCTATTTCATTTCTTCCTTCTAAGACTAATAAGTCAATATAAGTTTCTTCGGTGTTGGAAGGCTGTGTGTAAAAATCATCTTCTTCATCATCATAATCATTCACACTATTAGCATCATTAAATAAGATAGTATTATCAAATATTGTTCCTTTTGAAAGTTTCTTTAACTTCTCTCTATCTTGACTGATGGTTTCTGAGACTTAAAAAAATTTACTATTTTCAGATTCTATATTGTTTTTACTTTGTTCTTTCTTGTGTATTCTGTCAATATTTTTAGAACTATTCATGAATTCTTTGAGAGGTTCTGTTATAGGATCAAATATATCTCTTAGTTCTTCACGTGTATCTATTTCACCAGTTTTTATACTACGAAGCTTTTTCTTCAAGACATTTCTTGTCAACACCAACTGTTTTAAAATTTTCTCATCCATGTTTAATAATACCAAATAAGAGGTATCAGCTATAAGATCAGGTATCACCTATTAGATCAGGTATCAGCTATCAGATCACCTTATCAGGAGCTGGTCTGGTTTTCAGATCAGCTTATCAGGACCTGATCTGGTTTTCAGATCAGCTTATCAGGAGCTGGTCTGGTTTTCAGATCAGCATATCAGGAGTTGGTCTAGTTTTCAGATCAGGTTGTCAGGCAACTGATCTGTAAAACAGATCAGGTTATCAGGAGCTGTTCAGATTTTCAGATCAGATTATCTGTTTCAAATTGGGTCATCAGTTTACAAATAGCTGAACATTTATAACATTTAGATGAATGAAGTTTAAGGCCAGATAAAATGCGAAAACTATACTGTTATGTACTCAAATTATTTTCTATGACGATCATCACTTAATTCACTATCTTTGCTTATAATCAAAATTCCATATTTTTAATTCCAACATGATTTATATTTTTCTCATCTTACTTAAACATTATAGTTACGTTATGATTATTTCCTATCAAATGTTTGGTGATTTTAGTATAAGTTTGACATTAGTAGAATACATCAACATTCTTTTCTCACCCCATACAAAAATATACTTCTCACATACAACATGGTTAAATATCGTATTGGTATTACTTCTAGCTTTCTTAAAAGAAATAACAGATTCATTATCTGTAAATGTGTAGTACCCATGATTTTCACTAATGAAATTAATTTCTACATGTATTTATATTTAGGTTGTTAGAGAGATTTTGAGTTTAAATATGAAGATGTTTTCAAGTTTTAGTCCATTAGAACTGTCTAGCCAACCAATCATAATCACCCGTATTGCGTATGTCGAGTCGAATATTCGTCTACGACAATTTTGTATTTGATTAAACAAAGCGTGTACAAGTTTTCTTTATTCTATGACAAAATTCTCGTAGACGAATATTCGACTCGACATACGCAATACGGGTGAATATTATTATTTTTTTATTTATTTTTTATTTATTTTTTTTTACCAATTTAACAGACCAACTATTCTTGCACGAATAGAAATTGATAGAGGAGAACTATGATTTATTTTTGAGCTAACGTTTGATGACTCATCAAAATTTCATACCAAGGTATTTTTATGTTGTTTTGACTATGAGTATGGGTCAATATTTATGAAATACCTTTCCTAAATATTGGTGCATGCACATAGTCAAAACAAAGTATGCTTTAAGTGTTTAAAACCAGTATTACCATAAAAATGGTGGTTTTAAACTCTTAAAATATACTTTGTTTTACTAACCCCATTTTGTAAATAAATGCATTTCATAAATATTGAAGCATACTCAGAGTCAAAATATCCTTTGTTTTGAGTATGAGTATGGCTCATTATCTCTTATTATAGAAAAAATAGTATGATTATATGATATCAGAAATCATGTTTTCTGTTGTCATATGACCATACTATTTTATTATTTCTATAGTAATAGATAATATTTATAAAATGCATTTAGTTACAAAATGGGGTTAGTAAAACAAAGTATATTTTAAGAGTTTAAAACCACCATTTTTATGGTAATACTGGTTTTAAACACTTAAAGCATACTTTGTTTTGACTATGTGCATGCACCAATATTTAGGAAAGGTATTTCATAAATATTGACCCATACTCATAGTCAAAACAACATAAAAATACCTTGGTATGAAATTTTGATGAGTCATCAAACGTTAGCTCAAAAATAAATCATAGTTCTCCTCTATCAATTTCTATTCGTGCAAGAATAGTTGGTCTGTTAAATTGGTAAAAAAAAATAAATAAAAAATAAATAAAAAAATAATAATATTATGATTGGTTGGCTAGACAGTTCTAATGGACTAAAACTTGAAAACATCTTCATATTTAAACTCAAAATCTCTCTAACAACCTAAATATAAATACATGTAGAAATTAATTTCATTAGTGAAAATCATGAGTATTACACATTTACAGATAATGAATCTGTTATTTCTTTTAAGAAAGCTACACGCAAAGAAAAGATATGGTTGTAAAATGGTTGAGAAAACAATATCATGTTCTCTGAAACAAATGTGTGGTCGTTGAGTACTTGTTATTGTTATTTTAAACATTAATTTCGTTACGATAAACAGAGTAATGTTTGAATTTAATAATTACATTATTATATTCATAGAAAGTGCGATATGGTTAGATTGTAACAATATAGTTTTGTTAAAAATTTATGACTACAATATAATTTGTATTATTGTGTAAAAATAATATGATGTAAACAACAATATAATGTTATCCAAAACCATACTATGTTAAGTTAAAAAAAAAACTCTTTTTCAAAAACATCTTCTGTCAGTTCAGTGTCTCTTTTGTAAGCTATCGGTAGTGCACGCATGGTGTTAAATAAGTAAAAAAAAAGTATAAACAAAAGGGTAGATAAATAAAAATAATATGTACATATGTATGTATGTATATCTGTAATTCGTGTATACACATATATGTAAGTATACATTTCTATACATACATACATATGTATATACATTTTATTTCGACAATATTAATTTATTTTTATTTCGGATTTACCGCACAGCCGTTTTAAACAAAAGATTTGCCAATAAATATATGATTAAAAAACAAAATATTATTATTACATAAAATAATACTATGGTCGTATTTAACAATATTATTATAATATTAGAACATGGTATGGTAAGTGTCAATTATGTTTTAGTCACATCTAACAATAGTGTTGTCTTATTTACAATAATAAGATTAGGTATAACAAAGTTAATTGTTCTTGTAGATAATATTATTATTATCTCAGAAAATAATATTATTTAAACTTTGCTTTTCCATTGACAATAATATGATTTGACTGCAACCTTATAATTCAATCATAGTATGTTGCTGTTTGGTTATGGTTACCTCAACAATATTTTTTCTTTGCGTGTAGAAGTAATACCAATACGATATTTAACCATGTTGTATGTGAGAAGTATTTTTTTGTATGGGGTGAGAAAAGAATGTTGATGTATTCTACTAATGTCAAACTTATACTAAAATCACCAAACATTTGATAGGAAATAATCATAACGTAACTATAATGTTTAAGTAAGATGAGAAAAATATAAATCATGTTGGAATTAAAAATATGGAATTTTGATTATAAGCAAAGATAGTGAATTAAGTGATGATCGTCATAGAAAATAATTTGAGTACATAACAGTATAGTTTTCGCATTTTATCTGGCCTTAAACTTCATTCATCTAAATGTTATAAATGTTCAGCTATTTGTAAACTGATGACCCAATTTGAAACAGATAATCTGATCTGAAAATCTGAACAGCTCCTGATAACCTGATCTGTTTTACAGATCAGTTGCCTGACAACCTGATCTGAAAACTAGACCAACTCCTGATATGCTGATCTGAAAACCAGACCAGCTCCTGATAAGCTGATCTGAAAACCAGATCAGGTCCTGATAAGCTGATCTGAAAACCAGACCAGCTCCTGATAAGCTGATCTGAAAACCAGACCAGCTCCTGATAAGGTGATCTGATAGCTGATACCTGATCTAATAGGTGATACCTGATCTTATAGCTGATACCTCTTATTTGGTATTATTAAACATGGATGAGAAAATTTTAAAACAGTTGGTGTTGACAAGAAATGTCTTGAAGAAAAAGCTTCGTAGTATAAAAACTGGTGAAATAGATACACGTGAAGAACTAAGAGATATATTTGATCCTATAACAGAACCTCTCAAAGAATTCATGAATAGTTCTAAAAATATTGACAGAATACACAAGAAAGAACAAAGTAAAAACAATATAGAATCTGAAAATAGTAAATTTTTTTAAGTCTCTGAAACCATCAGTCAAGATAGAGAGAAGTTAAAGAAACTTTCAAAAGGAACAATATTTGATAATACTATCTTATTTAATGATGCTAATAGTGTGAATGATTATGATGATGAAGAAGATGATTTTTACACACAGCCTTCCAACACCGAAGAAACTTATATTGACTTATTAGTCTTAGATACAAACTATGGCTTACCTACAGATTTCAGTAATGAATGGAAATTTGGTGATAGAAATCTAAAACTGTATGAAGATAAAATACAATTTGATGGTGAAATATGGGGTTTAAAAGTGGGTTTATTTTCTTTAGTGATTGATAAAACATCTAAAAACTATTACAAATTTTAATTTGAAAACTTAATAAAATATATAATATCTACTAATGCATGCATACATATTCATCATCGTTCACTGACAGAGAACAATGTTATCAGTAAATTGTTTCTGGAAACTCAAATCGACAAACTAAAGGATGAATTAATAATAAAGCTTAAGGTATTAATATAATTCAAGGATATATTCCAATGCAAATTGATGGACTACAAAGTGATATAAAATTACAGATATAAGATAGGTATAAAATTGAAAAATAAATTCTAAAAACTAAATTATCTTCTGAAAAAGAAATTGAACAGCTGAGCGATAAAATTTATAGATTGGAAAATTAACTACATTTTAGTATAAATATCTGAAAATACATCAAGTAGATTACAAGACTCTTCTATCAATCTGTAAATCAACTTAATGTCTTTAAAAAGAAATTTAGTAGACGTAATCCATAATAAATTTATAAAATTGTTTGTGTATTGTAGTGATGTAATGAATGGAATAGATGATCTTTTATGGAGCTGATTTAGGTGAAGTGGGTAGCTATTCTAGAGAAAATAGAAATTATTGATTTTTGTAGACTGTAACTGACACATTCTTAAAGTTTATATGGTCAGTGCGGCTGAAAATAAAAACTGAACTCGGGAAAAACTAGTCAATGGAAAATATTTTTGAAATAGTACGAGTACGAAGAAACTTACAAATAGATGATGGTAAAGAATTTTGTAATAAATATTATAAAATTCATGCATAAATAGAAGATTAAAAATTACTTAATATGAAAGCATCGATAGTAGAATGATTTAATAGATCATTAAGAGGAATTATGTGATAAGAATTTAGAATTAATGGTTCATATAAGTGGATTGATATAGATATGTATATAAGGATTTACTTAGTGCATGAAATAGAAAAGTTCATTTAACCGGAAAATTAAAATATTTGCGATTAAAGTTAACTCAACGAATAAGAAAAAGTTGCAAAGTACAGTATACAGTAATTTGAAGAGGTACAAAATGTTAAAATTCAATGAAAATATAAATAAAATTACAAAGGAAAAATCTAGTTTGTATTGGTTTTTTTTTTTTTTTTTTTTGAAGGATTGATTAGGAATGTTAGGTCTCAGGGAAGGTTATTAGCTTAATGTACTGGAATTCTTTAAACTTGATGGTCTGTATGAAATATTGTGAAAACTTAAGAGTTCAAAATATTCAGAAACACATCATATTATCACTTTTTGTAGTAAAAGGTGTACATTTTCCATTTCGAAAGCTCTAGCACACAAAATTTTAAAATGTGAATATGGTTATTATAATAGATATTTACTCTGTTCATTTCTAGATAAACTAAGGGAATTGGACTTTGATATCCAATCTTTAAGAATGTACATGTGTATGAATGGGTATCAAACAAACTTACTAAATAAATACAGACTTCAACTAGAATCATGCTGAAGCATGCATAAATTGAAAAATGTAATGTAAACAGATCTTACTTTATATCTGTATCTGTATGAGTATGAAATAAATTTACTGAAAAAATATTGGAAGCATGTAGGATTTAAAAAATTCTTCCGTCATACTTTTATAAGGAAAGAAATTTTAAGACTTTGTGGCAAATGAAATAGATATGTATCTACTTTGTTAAAAATTCAAAAGAGTGAATTCGTAACTCTAATATTATAGATTGTTAATTAAAACAGCACGGACTCTCGCGTCACTATCGATAGAAGCATGCTAAAGCATGCATGCTAGCAAAATATTAAACTTGTTAGAAGGTGATGAGAAAGCTATTTTCTAATCATTAATTTGTAGACAGCAATTGTATCCAGCCGGGGTAGGCGTCAGCCTGTCCAGGTCCTTACCAAAGGTCTGCTTCCTTATGTTACTAAAAATACTAATTAATCTGCCAAGCTCTCGTCCTCACTGGATATGATACTTCGGCGTTTGATGTTGAGGTGTCACTCGGGTAGGCTGCCTCCTGCCTATCGTGAAACTCCGCTGCTGAATAAATCTAGGAATATGAAAATATGGTATGGTGTATTGTATGCATGCTAACGTTGCTACAAACGCGGAATATACGAAGAATACGGAGGTTAGTATATTCCATAACTATGGGTTAGTTATATTTACAGATTGAATACACGAAAGATTCGGGGGTTCGTGCACTCGGCTAAATACGAGCTAATTACAAAATACGAACATACGAGGAATGCGGAGGTTCGTATGTTCCATAACTATGGATTAGTTATATCTACAGCTTGAATACACGAAAGATTCGGGGGTTCGTGCACTCGGCTAAATACGAGCTAATTACAAAATACGAACATACGAAGAATGCGGAGGTTCGTATGTTCCATAACTATGGGTTAGTTATGTCTACAGCTTGAATACACGAAAGATTCGGGGGTTCGTGCACTCGGCTAAATACGAGCTAATTACAAAATACGAACATACGAAGAATGCGGAGGTTCGTATGTTCCATAAGTATGGGTTAGTTATATCTACAGCTTAAATACACGAAAGATTCGGGGGTTCGTGCACTCGGCTAAATACGAGCTAATTACAAAATACGAACATACGAAGAATGCGGAGGTTCGTATGTTCCATAACTATGGGTTAGTTATGTCTACAGCTTGAATACACGAAAGATTCGGGGGTTCGTGCACTCGGCTAAATACGAGCTAATTACAAAATACGAACATACGAAGAATGCGGAGGTTCGTATGTTCCATAACTATGGGTTAGTTATATCTACAGCTTAAATACACGAAAGATGCGGGGGTTCGTGCACTCGGCTAAATACGAGTTATGTTCACTAACTACAAAGCACACGAAAGATTCGGAAGTTCGTATGCCTTAATAAATACAATACACGAAAGATTCGGGAGTTCGTGTATTAACTAAATACAATTTACGAATACACGAAAGATTCGGGATTTCGTGTAGTCGGCTAAAAAAAATACGAGTTATGTTCATTAACTACAAAACACACGAAAGATTCGGAAGTTCGTATGCCTTACTAAATACAATACACGAAAGATTCGGGAGTTCGTGTATTAACTAAATATAATTTACGAATACACGAAAGATTCGGGAGTTCGTGCAGTCGGCTAAAATACGAGTTATGATTACTAACTACAAAACATACGAAAGATTCGGAAGTTCGTATGCCTAAATAAATACAATACACGAAAGATTCGGGAGTTCGTGTATTAACTAAATACAATTTACGATTACACGAAAGATTCGGGAGTTCGTGTAGTCGGCTAAAAAAATACGAGTTATGTTCATTAACTACAAAACACACGAAAGATTCGGAAGTTCGTATGCCTTACTAAATACAATACACGAAAGATTCGGGAGTTCGTGTATTAACTAAATACGATTATCAACTCTACTAAGTAATATATGTATATCGAACAAGAAACGGCAAAGCTCTCGGATGATAGTTCAAGTGGCCTTCTTGTAACTACCATTCGTACGGTGTCGTGACTTGCTCCCCGACTGAGTATAAAGCATGAAGTCTTATACTGTTTCGCTGATTAACTTGATGAGACTTCTAAGGTATATTTTGTCACTATGTATGTTTGCTCACAACTGCGAATAAACCTTTAGTAATGCATCCTACATTAATTGGGTTGGTAGATACCCCGCAGTCATGGTGTACGTAACATAATATATGAAATATGAAATTTTGTGGCGGCACGTTACATTCCACTCTTTCTTTCGAAAAAAAACAAAAAAAAAAGTTCTCTATATTAGGGCGCTAAAACGAGTTTATGACCTTTTTTTTTTTTTTTTTTGGTTTACACTACCCGAAGGTAATTTTTACCGAACTGTGGAAAGTTTCGGATCGTTTCTAGTTGGAAAAAAAAATTATCCCAAAGCAAAAAAAATTAAACAAGTCTTTCTTATGTATCTATATGTATGTTTGTAATTAAAAAAAAAAGTTTATCACTGTTCAAAAAAAATAACCGCTATTCGTGTTAAAGACTTTAAAACTAAAAACACCGTAATTCATTTTAAATCCAAACTATAAATGCTTCAAGCATATGTATGTAAGTATGTACATTCTTTTGAAATAATAATAATAATAAAAAAAAATTTCTAAACTAAAACAAAGTAATTCATTTTAAATCTAAACTATAAATGCTTCAAGCATATGTATGTAAGTATGTACATTTTTTGAAATAACAGAAATAATGATAATAATAATAATAAAAAATTAAGTCAGCAAGGCTCCAGGCGTATGTACTATGTAGGTGTGTATAGATATTTATTCTTTTATTTTTAGTTAGGCTTGTCCCCAACAGCAACCGTTTTTGTTTTGCCTCTGCATCGCATTCGTATTACCCCATTACGAACTCTTATTTGGACCTTCGGTCTTCCTTTTGGATATACCACCCAGGTCCGGTTACTTGCACCAATGTTGTCGATGTTGATCCCTTGAAACAGATCCATGTCGGCTTCGTCTTCGCTTATTTCTGAGGTGCTAAGGGTTAGCACGTCTTCTAGAGCAGCTGCTTCTGCCCAGCTAAGCGGATTATCTGTAGGAGCATCTAGGTCTGGCATTGAGTTTGGTGTTGGTGGTGGCTGCTGCAGACTACGAAGTTTTGGTATGGCTCCTGGATATAAAGGTATTAGTGGAGGTGGTTCACTAGTAATTGTGTTGAGGGAGGTTTTTGTTCCTTCTTCCCAGAACTTCTTCGCCAAATCGTCCACTTTTTTGTTTCCTGACTCAGCAACTTTGGCTGTTTCGACAGACTGTATTTTTGGCCTAGCCTCAAATGGTGGGATGAACGGTGGTACGCGCCGAGGCATAGCTGTGTTACGCAAATATGACTTTATTTTGCCAGGAGCTAGAGGTCTGGTGTGTCGGCGTTCCATTGCATTACTGATGGTATTTGCCATGAAGTTTTACCTTTTTATACCTTGTTTTTATGTTTCGTGGATGATATGGTTTTAAATCGTGTCGATGTACTCTTTGCTGTTTTCTTCCTTCTGCAGGAGGTATTGTAGCAGTATCTAATTAAATGTTTGCATTACTTTCAACGTCTGCACGTACAATTAAAAGATTCTAATATTTCACCAATGTTGAAGTCGTACAAGTGACAACTATTCAAGGCCAAGTACAAATGTGCATCGACGGCAAATTTAAGAAAGAGTTTTTTATTGTTGGCACCTGAACAGCCACACATACCTGCTGCACAAAAACACTCGCAATCGTGAGAATGAATTTGTTATTGCGAGAATGAATCATATTACGGCCAGATTCCACACGAAAATATGTGCACTAATTTTAAGTAAATAATAGATTTTATTTCACTTTAGTTTGTGCATACATGTTCGTATGTTTCAACTTAAGTATGTCAATATGTAGGGTTAAGATTTATTCTCATAAGTAGTATATAAGCTATAGTAATTTAATTTTAATTTTTAATCTGAAAATTACTGCGGCCTAGAGCTGCAAAGAAAACAATAAACCTTTAAATAAATTTATTTGCTAACATGGCGATCCTGCCATATTTTTTAGAATAAAGGAATACATATCATATTTGCTTATCCTTTATCTAAAAATAAGAAAGGACAATAGGATCCAACATACAGAGCTTATGCTAAGTTGGATTCCCGTTAATTATTTTTCGCCAAGATGATGAAGAAATGCCTCCTTATGAGCCCATAAAAGAATTGACACCAGCCGAATTGAAGAAACGCGAAAAGGATTCTACCGACAGCCGTTCTCAATCTCTAGTTTGTCCTTAAATGGACCCAAATTTAACTCAAATTTTGAAGGATTTAGCGGAAGCTGAAGCCCGTTGGGAAAAGCAGCTACGAGAGGGCGCAGATCCCAGCCAAAAACCTGAAATTCTATCAATAGGACCAAAACCCATAAAGCCAAAAAAGAAGAAGGAAGAAAAGCCAAAATATCCAATATTCCATTTACCAAACACAACAAAATCTAGAGGTGGCCGACTAAACAAATTAAAGACGGAACTACGTGCTCTCATGCACCAACAAACTTACGCTCAAGGTAGCGAGCTAAAAAAAATTATAAATAAAATAAGTTCGGTAAAAACCGAAATAAAGTCAAAAAAAAAAAAAAAATTGAAGCTTTCTATGTAAAAATTTTTATATAAGAATTTCTTGCACTATTTTCATTAAAAAAAAAAAAAAAAAAATAATAAAAAATAATAATAATAATTCTACAATATATATACATATGTACATATTAACCAATACTCTTTGGTAAAATAATTTGTAAATGGCCTTTATAGTTCGAAATTTTTGCAATGAATAGAAATAACAATAAAAATAAGGCTAGGCCAAAAAACCCAGTAGAATACGAAGAAGAGGAAATTGAAAGAACTATAAAATTTTTAACTAAACTATGGAAGGATTTGGGAATAGAAGGAACCCCTACTAGAGATGATGTAATTTACAGACGAAAAGTGGAATTAGAAACAGTGTTGTTAATGAGAAAATATCTAGATTGGTAAATTTTTTTTTAGGACAATATAATGGGAGCAAAAGAATCTAAAGTAGATCATCCCAACGCAAATGTTGTCAATAACGTAGAAATAGTTGACCACAAGGAAGAAATTAACTCTATATGGCTACTTATATTAATCCTTACAATAATAACAGCTCTTAATCTACTACTTAAAATTTACTTAACACATAAAAGATCGCTCAAAAAGCAGTACATTAGTAGGGCAAATGATTTGGATAAAGTTTAGGTCTGAATGGATTGGCAAACTATCCTCAGTAAATGTAGAAATATTAAAACAGAATTCGAAAAATCATATAAATGTCTTAGTATAGACAGACCAATAAAACAAGACACCCTAAATAAACATTTTAAAATTCTGTTAGATTGCTTAGAAAAAACAAGAGTGATCCTAAATACTAATTATGCGCGACTAACATCTACACACAAGACTGCAGCAGACGCATTTTTTATGACATTAGGAACAAGATACTAAAACTAGCAGCCAAAAGGGACATACAAATTGAATTGCCAGAAACAATACATGAACAAATTGATATAAAAATAATTTTTTCCCCTAAAGATGATGAAAACTGTTACGAAATGAGCCAAACAGTCGTAGAGTTTCTCAGTACAGCTTCGAAGTTAATTTCAGACTTCGATGGCAAATCTGAAAACTTGCGTTCCTTTATAGACTCACTATCACTGGTTGAATCTATTAAAGGCTCACATGAAACAACTCCAGTTTCATTAATTAAAACAAAACTCAAAGGAAACGCAAGAAATCTAATAAACACTGAGTCAACCATCTCACAAATTATAAATAAGTTACAAAATACAGTAAAGGGTGAATCAGTAGAAGTAATAACGGCAAAAATACAAAATATAAAACAGAATAATAAAACTGCAAATACATATTGTGCAGAAATTGAGAATCTTGCAAGATCCCTCGAAAGTGCTTATATTACAGACGGGATACCATGTGAATTAGCTACTAAATACTCCACACAAGTGGCAGTAAAAGCTATCACCAAAAACTTCACCATCGATAAAGTAAAACTTATCATGGAAGCAGGACAATTCAATACCATGAATGATGCCATTAGTAAATTTGTCAACAGTTGCACAGAAGCAACTGGACAACAAAATTCTATACTATACTACAAGCAACGTCAAAACACTAGGAATAACTATTTCCGTGGAAATTACACAAGATTTCGTGGAAGAAATAATTACCCACGAAATGGAAATAATAATAATAGAGGCTATAATAACAATAGCAATAATAACAGAATTAGCAACAATACCAATAACAATTACAGGCGAAGGCCTAACAACAACCCTAGATATACAAACTATGTTAGAGCAACAGAATCAAACGAATTTGATTCGGAAAACCAAGATGTTCCCCTAAGACCAATTCAATAAATAATAAGGTATACAATCTAAACCTCAACTTATGTTTCTGCGTTCAATTACAAATAGCCAACACTAACACCCCAATAACATTACTAATAGACACAGGAGCAGATATTTCAATAATAAAACTAACACATTTCAACATAAATCAAATAAATACTTATAAAACAACAACATTAAGCGGAATAGGACAGGGTAAAATACAGTCAATCGGTAGTATATTTTTCGATTTAAGACACAAAAATTTTTTAATACCTCATAAATTTCAAGTAGTAAAAAACAATTTTCCAATACCATGCGATGGTATCATTGGCATGGACTTCATTAAAAAATATAATTGCATATTAGATTTCAATAATGATTCAGATTACCTTATTCTACGCCCATTTTATATCGCACATCCAATAGAAATACCAATCACAAATAATGGTGATGACATAATTTTGCCACCAAGATCAGAAGTTATACGACAAATAAAACTAGTATCCGAAGATAATGAATTATTAATCCCTAATCAAGAAATAGAACCAGGTGTTTTTATCGCAAACACATTAGTAACAACAAATAACGCATTTATCAGAATACTTAACACTAACGACAACATTACTAAAATTAAACAAAACAAAATAAAAACCGAAAACATCTCAAACTACTGCATATTTAAAAGTAATCCTAAAGTAAATACAAACAGAAATGAGGAAGTCTTAAAAGTCTTGAAGAAAAATTTTCCGGAGCAATTCAAAAATACATTAACAGAGCTATGCACCTCATACTGCGATATTTTCGGTTTAGAAACAGAATCAATAACTACTAATAATTTCTATGAACAAAAGTTGAGAGTAAAAGATATACAACCTGTATACATCAAAAATTATAGAATTCCACATTCACATAAAGAAGAAATTGATAAACAAGTAAAAAAGCTCATAGACGACAATATAATCGAGCCATCACAATCAGAATACAATAGCCCAATACTATTAGTACCAAAGAAATCATTGCCTAATTCGCAAAACAAAAGATGGAGATTGGTTATAGATTACAGACAAATAAATAAGAAATTAATAGCAGACAAATTCCCATTACCTAGAATAGATGACATTCTAGACCAACTGGGCAGAGCAAAATATTTCTCTTGTTTAGATTTAATGTCAGGATTCCACCAAATTAGCTTAGATAAAAACTCAAGAGACTTAACGTCATTTTCAACCAATAATGGATCATATAGATTCACACGATTACCATACGGTTTAAAAATAGCTCCTAATTCATTCCAAAGAATGATGACACTTGCCTTTAGTGGATTGAATCCAGATCAAGCTTTCCTTTATATGGACGACTTAGTTGTTCTTGGATGTTCAGAAAAACATATGCTAGCAAATTTAAAAAATGTTTTTAATCTATGTCGCAAACACAATTTAAAACTTCATCCAGAAAAATGCTCATTTTTCAGGAAGGAAGTAACTTACCTTGGTCACAAATGCACAGACAAGGGAATACTACCAGATGATAATAAATATTCAATAATTGAAAATTATCCTACACCAACAGACGCAGACAGTGCCAAAAGATTCGTAGCGTTTTGTAACTATTACCGTAGATTCATTAAAAATTTTTCTGAATACTCTCGACATCTAACAAAATTATCAAAGAAAAATACACCATTTGAATGGACGAAAGAGTGCGACTCTGCATTTAAATACCTCAAAAGGGCACTAATGAGCCCTACTTTACTACAATACCCAGATTTCACTAAAGAATTTTGCATTACAACAGATGCAAGCAAATACGCTTGTGGGGCAGTTTTAACCCAAGAATATAAGGGTAGACATCTTCCAATAGCTTATGCATCAAAAACATTTACTAAAGGTGAGAGCAACAAATCAACAATAGAACAAGAGCTAACGGCCATACATTGGGCCATATCACATTTCAGACCATACATATATGGGAAACATTTTCTTGTCCGCACAGATCACAGACCACTTTCTTATTTGTTTTCAATGAAAAATCCAACCTCGAAACTAACAAGAATGATACTCGATTTAGAAGAATATGATTTTACGGTTGAATACCTTAGGGGAAAAGATAATTACGTTGCCGATGCTCTATCACGCATTACAATAAATGAATTTAAAGACATGAATAATAAAATTTGTTCCATATTAAGAATTACGACAAGATCGATGACAAATAAAGAAAACAATAAACAGCATGAAATTAATAATGATGATTATTATAATAAGCCCAGTATATATGAACCTTTAACAAACACTGACGTCAGAAAATATTACAAACTAAAGATTTCCCCCGGAAGATGTTACATCAAACGAGGAAAATCCATAGTAACATATATACCAATTAATGATTTGTTTACTAATGGGAACTTTGACTTAGGACAATTTTCCCTAGGCTCGAATATGTGGCCGGTAAACATAATATATATAAAATACAAGTGGCACCTAATGAGAAAATTTTCGAATTTATCTCTTTTAATGAATTTAAAGATATGGGCAATAAAATATTAAAGAAAATTAAAGTAGCGCTACTAAATGAGGTGACCCAAATTGATAGTAAGAATGCCAAGGCAATTCTCGAAATCATGCTGAAATATCACGATGATCCAATAGAAGGAGGACATTGTGGTATCTTTAGAACAATACAAAAAATTAAAAGATATTACTACTGGAAAAATATGTCAAAAGACATATCTAATTATGTAAAATCATGTCATAAATGTCAAACATCGAAAACAACCAAACATTTGAAAAGTCCAATGACCATTACAGAAACACCAACAAAACCATTTGACACGGTGTATGTAGATACAATAGGTCCATTTCCAAAATCAATTTATGGAAATGAATATGCAATCACAATAATATGTGATTTAACTAAATATTTAATAACCATACCAATACCTGACAAAGCCGCAAAAACAATTGCCAAAGCAATGTTTGAAAATTTTATACTTACCTATGGTCCAATGAAGACGTTCATCTCGGACATGGGTACGGAATATAAAAATTCTATATTAACAGAGTTATGCAATCTCCTCAAAATTGAAAAACTAACTTCCACTGCACACCATCACCAAACCTTAGGTACAATTGAAAGAAGTCATAGAACTTTTAACGAATATGTACGTTCCTACATATCAGTAGACAAAAACGATTGGGACGAATGGCTAAGATATTTCACGTATTGTTTCAATACGACGCCATCAACTGTACATAATTATTGTCCTTATGAATTAGTATTTGCAAAACTACCCAATACCTTTAAGCAATTTACAGAAGTAGATAGAATAACTCCATTATATAATATAGATAATTACGCTAAGGAAGCAAAGTTTAGGTTAGAAGTAGCTTATAAGAGGGCCCAACAATTACTAGATAAGAATAAAATTAGACAAAAAGAAAATTATGATAGAAACATTATAGATTGTAATTTAACTATAGGAGATTTAGTTTTACTTAAAAATGAATCAGGTCACAAAGTAGAGCCAAACTATAAAGGACCATACGAAATTCAAAACATAGATATAAGAAATAATATAACAATAGTTGATAAGAAAACTAATAAGCAACAAGTAGTACATAAAAATAGACTTAAATTATACATTACCTAATAAATTAATATCTTACTGCGCAGTAAATACTAATAACAATAATATTAATAAGTATAAATTAACTAAATGTTATAAATTAAATGTAAAAGAATGTCCATAAAACTAACGTTGTATGAACATTCTTGCGAAAAGTGGAGGTGTAGCAGTATCTAATTAAATGTTTGCATTACTTTCAACGTCTGCACGTACAATTAAAAGATTCTAATATTTCACCAATGTTGAAGTCGTACAAGTGACAACTATTCAAGGCCAAGTACAAATGTGCATCGACGGCAAATTTAAGAAAGAGTTTTTTATTGTTGGCACCTGAACAGCCACACATACCTGCTGCACAAAAACACTCGCAATCGTGAGAATGAATTTGTTATTGCGAGAATGAATCATATTACGGCCAGATTCCACACGAAAATATGTGCACTAATTTTAAGTAAATAATAGATTTTATTTCACTTTAGTTTGTGCATACATGTTCGTATGTTTCAACTTAAGTATGTCAATATGTAGGGTTAAGATTTATTCTCATAAGTAGTATATAAGCTATAGTAATTTAATTTTAATTTTTAATCTGAAAATTACTGCGGCCTAGAGCTGCAAAGAAAACAATAAACCTTTAAATAAATTTATTTGCTAACAGTATACCCACCCCAGAGAATCGACTTGTAGCATATTTTGGTCAAGTGTTGTTTCGTTATTGTGTTCTTGACCCGATCCAAGTTCGTTGGTGGTTGGAGACTGTGTTTTCCCACATGATGCGTCGTTGGAATCGGGTCCCTGCTCGGGCGCCATTTGTAACGCAGTTTTTGTTTCCAGCCGGGGTAGGCGTCAGCCTGTCCAGGTCCTTACCAAAGGTCTGCTTCCTTGTGTTACTAAAAATACTAATTAATCTGCCAAGCTCTCGTCCTCACTGGATATGATACTTCGGCGTTTGATGTTGAGGTGTCACTCGGGTAGGCTGCCTCCTGCCTATCGTGAAACTCCGCTGCTGAATAAATCTAGGAATATGAAAATATGGTATGGTGTATTGTATGCATGCTAACGTTGCTACAAACGCGGAATATACGAAGAATACGGAGGTTCGTATATTCCATAACTATGGGTTAGTTATATTTACAGATTGAATACACGAAAGATTCGGGGGTTCGTGCACTCGGCTAAATACGAGCTAATTACAAAATACGAACATACGAGGAATGCGGAGGTTCGTATGTTCCATAACTATGGATTAGTTATATCTACAGCTTGAATACACGAAAGATTCGGGGGTTCGTGCACTCGGCTAAATACGAGCTAATTACAAAATACGAACATACGAAGAATGCGGAGGTTCGTATGTTCCATAACTATAGGTTAGTTATGTCTACAGCTTGAATACACGAAAGATTCGGGGGTTCGTGCACTCGGCTAAATACGAGCTAATTACAAAATACGAACATACGAAGAATGCGGAGGTTCGTATGTTGCATAAGTATGGGTTAGTTATATCTACAGCTTAAATACACGAAAGATTCGAGGGTTCGTGCACTCGGTTAAATACGAGCTAATTACAAAATACGAACATACGAAGAATGCGGAGGTTCGTATGTTCCATAACTATGGGTTAGTTATGTCTACAGCTTGAATACACGAAAGATTCGGGGGTTCGAACTGCGAATAAACCATTAGTAATGCATCCTACATTAATTGGGTTGGTAGATACCCCGCAGTCATGGTGTCGTAACATAATATATGAAATATGAAATTTTGTGGCGGCACGTTACAAACTTTAATAAAATGAGAAAAAAAATCACTTCATCCAGAACATCAAATAAAAGCCATAGGCGCTCACCCGTCATAAAATAAAAATATACTCGTACATTATTAATGTACTTAAACATATTATCAGTATGAAGTAACACAATTTGAAGAATAAAAAGTTTAAAATTTAATTATCCCTAACGCTGACAAAGAGGAGACAGAAATGCTGACATACACAGTCATATTGTTTACTAGAGGACCAGTTGAGAGGTTAGGCCGAAATTGTAAGAAAACGACTTCGTTTTCTGTTGTCCGCTATTCAAGAAGAAAATAAGATTGTTCATTATGAATTAACTAATTTAAAAGTACATTTAAGTTCA
The DNA here is from genome assembly GCA_944452675.1 of Tachina lurida. NCBI lineage: Eukaryota > Metazoa > Arthropoda > Insecta > Diptera > Tachinidae > Tachina > Tachina lurida. The sequence continues at coordinate 74,065,902 of OX101754.1, forward strand.
GTCTCATATCCATATGATGATAATCCTAACATAAAATTTAAAAATAAACGTAATGCAATTCTATATAGTTATTATATGTATCTAAGATCCCAGCAAAGGTAGTATATGAAAGAATCTCAGGCGTTTCTACCTGTACCAGAGTTTAAGATAAAAGCTCCTTTTATTCAATAGTGGGGGCAATTGAATAAAATTTTAATTTGAAACAGTAAGCAAAGAAATCAGCTTAGTGTATTCTTATTCATGATCGTATAATAGAATATATACCCATCAAAGGACAAGTTCGAAAAGTCTTATAAATTGAGTAATATGGAAAACAACATAATTTTTATAGATGTACAAGGTTTCAAAAGTAATTCAAATGATTTCATCGCAAAAGAAGTAGCGATTGTTTTCAACAATTACGAATAATTTATTTCATTATAAAACTCAATAATCAATAAAAAAATAAAAAAAGAAGCAAGCTGGCTAACAAAAAACTATCGTTACATAAGCTAGAGTGCTGGATCAGTTTCATTTAAAAATGTTTATAAATGTATAAAAGTCAATGCAAGATGTTCTAAAATAAATGTAAAAGGTGGTGAAAAAAGCCTACGGCTGGAACAAATTTAATATCAAAATATTTCTAAGAATGACTATTAGGCTGCATCAACTTTAAGCAAATGTAAATTAAATAAAGGAAATATTTCTATTATAGTTACTATTACTCTAAAGTATGTATCTTAAGGAATTCAGTTTTACTTAAAACAGAAAATCCTCATTAACTAAATACAGATAAAAATTAAAACGTTTTTTAATTTCAAATAAAAAAAAACTATGAAGATATTTCACATCTATACATAAAAAACAAACAACAACAAAAACAAAAAAAATGTATTCAAGCATGGAGTCAAACACATATTTGTATGCACATATGTACATACATACTTAAAATCAATTTGTAGATATGTATGTACACATAATATCAAATTCCTTATCAAGTATTTATTAGATCTTGACAATCACACTTACATATCTACATCATAAAAATATATGAACAACGCAAACCATTAAGTCAGAGCACATGCCCAAGCTAAACGACCTTATTATGGACAGAGAAACTATAAATTCCCATGATCGTATGAAAAGAAGTTCAGCCAAAGAAGCCGGACGTAGTTAAATAAACAAAATCTGTAATATAAACAAATTTTTCACAGGCAGACTTTAAAGCTGGACAATTTTAAGAATGAGAAAATATAATGCAGTCTTAAATATAAAAACATACTAGGATTAAAAAAAAAAGTTCTGATATATGCTAATATATCAGATGTCCAAATGTCTGGCATGACACACAAAGAGGTGATGACGTAATACACAAAGACAAACATACATAATGAAATTTTATAATATTATGCAATTCATACACACACACACACACATACACATACACACACACGCACACACATACATACATACTCACATACACACACACACACACATACACATTTCCACAATTCTCTGTTGGTATTACGATATATGGTGAAATTCATATACACAGCAACACCCAGAACAAAATCTCTAGCATCAGTTTGTAATACAAAGGTACGTAAAAGTAGATGCTTCTATAAGTTTTGGTGTATATCTCCAAAAAATATTTCCTATAATTGTTACATTAAATTAAAATATACTGAAATAAAAATATCATTACCCCTATTCAAAAAATCTGCTTATCAACCTGATTTGATTCAAAACATTTAACATCTGAAATTCACTTGTACCTATAAAACCTATGCCAACACAATATTTTCTATCTGCATAAGAATAGCAACGTCAATAGCCTAGAAAACATATACACATTCATTTGTAAATATGTATGAAAAACTCTCGCAGGCCAAACAATACACATAAGCAATGATATTCTTCAAAGTAAAAAAAGATACAATCACATACATTAATACAACATACATTATCAAATACATTCCCTACCCACTTCCATTCACAACATGGTTGCCACTCTCTGTAGGTATTAGATTATTTCCCCAGAGATCGCAAACATAAATGCAATACAGTAACCCTACATAAGCATACCAACGATAACTCAAAACAGCTACCCAAAGACTATCAAATAACAAAATTTATTTATATTTATTAAATACTAGTGTTTTGTTTTTTAAATAATGTGGTTAACATTTTATACTGATAACAAATACGAGTAGTATTAGGGATATTAATATATACCGCAGTAAATGAATTTTATTTATTAAATACTAGCAAAAAAAATCACAGACTTTCGTAAACCGCCCTAATGTAGTTTAATTCATATTGTATTAACCCTCTAACGAACACATTAAATGTTACGACTTCACTTCAACAAAAATAACATCCACCACGACTTCACTTTAAGCAAAACCGAACCCCCCACCACGACTTCACTTTAACAAAACCGAACCCCCCACCACGACTTCACTTTAAGCAAAACCGAACACCCCACCACGACTTCACTTTAAGCAAAACCGAACCCCCCCACCACGACTTCACTTTAAGCAAAACCGAACCCCCCACCACGACTACACTTTAAGCAAAACCGACCCCCCCACCACGACTTCACTTTAAGCAAAACCGAACCCCCCACCACGACTTCACTTTAAGCAAAACCGAACCCCCCACCACGACTACACTTTAAGCAAAACCGAACACGCTGCCGCCTCATAACACAAAATATCATGGGGTTGAATTTTACCCCATCGGCCGTTAAAGGGTTAAGGTATGCACATTTTTCCTTTGCACATTTCTATCTAGAACCACCATATTCATACTACTCATGATACTCCCATTAGGAGGTCATGAGTCCAGCTTAGTTTTCAAGTTGTGGCTCCTCTTTATGGTGTAGTTTCTCTTTGTATGGAGCCCGCGGACCAAAACTAAACCACTGGTAAGGTTAAGGTGGATGGTAGCAGTGCCGAGAACCTGAATGGCTAATTAGTGGTTAAAGAAGACTAGTCGTTGACAGCTCCACGCTGACGCCAGCGCACGGGTCGGTTAAAACGTGATTGTCTAGCCCATGTACGCCGTCCCTGCATGGGTGGTCCAACCCCTTACGCGCATACTAGTGGGAACAAAATTGAGAAGAAAAATTAAAAAAAACAAAAACCAAACATTGCCTTGTCCAAGCACAGCTGCTACAGCCAAAATTAGAGCTGAGAAATCAGCCATGAAAACGCTAGGTGTGCCAGCCGGGAAATTGTCGGTAGTGCCAGCTGCACCCAATAAACAATTGAAAGGTGCGCCAGCTGGAGTAAAACCAGCCGTGCCAATTGCACTCATTAATACCGAGCTCGTGAAGGATGCACCAGTCAGCGTAAAGCCAACAGTGCCTACTGCATCTGGATCGAGTGCATGGAATACGCAAGAACGTAGCTTCCTGACGCGCAAAGCCACCAGTGAATTACGGGCTGCTCTACGCTATATCGAGCAGTTGGGCAAAAAGCCGTCTAATGATCTAAACAGTAAAGAGAAATCCTCGCTGGCATGGGCAAAGGCACACTTGGCCGCACATGACGACTCCAACCCTTAAGCAGCTGCAAAAACACCTGCAGCCATTGCAACTAAAAGGCAACGCTCAGGGGAGGATTCTGAGGTCATAAACCGACCTTACAGTGTGGTTACAAGAATCTTACTGGTAAGGGCTGTTCTTGACCGTAGTAACTGCGACGGAGCAATCGACAATGAAAAATGGGGATTGATCTGTCAAAAGTTATTGGATATTTACCTGCAAGATATTGACATGAGTAAAGGGCATTCGCCACTATTCATGGACTCAGGCTGGTTTCAAGGACACGTGAAACTGGTCTCCTGCATGGATGAGCTATCAGCGTCCAAATTAAAAGATATCATCCTATCCCTAGGGAAAGTGTGGAACGGCGCGAGACTGGAATTGGTCGCGGTCAGTGAGATACCTCGCAGGCCGAGAGCAATTGCTATCATTCCGGCGGAACCACATGACTCAGCGAATATCCTGGACATCTTCCGGAAGGGAAACCCGAACCTACCAACCAATGACTGGAAGGTAGTAAAGGTTTACGAACCGTTTGGTACCCGTAGGAAGGCGATCGTGGTTCATAATAAGGAGACGTTGTCCCTACTCCGGGAGAGGCAAGATCTGGTGTACTACGGTTTTATGGGCATCAGACTACGCATCTACCGGGGTGACGACAAACCCGATCCCGTCGCAAGGGCTAAAGATTGGTAAAGAAGCCAATGCCAATTCGGAGCCCATAGTTGAACCGGCGAACTCAGTCGCTTCGGGGTGTTCCCAAACAGACTCTTGTCTGATTGAGGACCTCCTGAATAGACTCGACTTCGTGGACGATGAAAACGTTCTTCTGGACCCAAATCCAGAAGACGCAGACATCGTTATCAATTATGACCCAGATATCTGAGAATGGAGAAGATAATACAAATTAATCTTAATCATTCGAAAGCAGCCTCAGCAGCATTAACCAACCGACTTGTCGAAGGAGAAGTGGATATGGCACTTAAGCCCTTATGACACTAGATTGTTTCTTCATATTTTAAGTTTTGGAAAACAGTGCAAATATAATGTAAAAGGAAATTTTACTATGTGAAAGGAGTTCAGCTATATTATGATAAATACCAAATTGTCAAAACATTAACTAAAGTTAGCGATAAAAATAATATGTAAAAATTTTTAAATTAAAATTTACATTTGTAGTTTGAAACATTGAAAGTGTTGCTAAATAAGCGGTTTATGGATGAATTCTGCAATTTAGTGGTTTTTTAAATTGCGGTTTCTTATAAATAAAAAGAAGACAACACTTAAAAACCAAAATATATATATTGCAGGAAATACGTAAAACTTGATTTTTTTTAAATTAAATTGTAACTAAGAACTTAATATGGATGATACTACTTTATTTGTGGCTTTACTACATAATCTACATACAATTGAATGTATTGTTACGTTTTTATTCTCTTTAAAAAACGCTTTTCCGTAGATTCGAAGATTTGCAATAAATAAAAGACCCCAGTGTACTAATTAGGGTTAAGAATGATACAATCTTTATTTTATAATAAATACCACTAATCTAAATTCAATTCAAGAGCTTAAATACAAGTACAAAGATTACTCAAATATTCACAACTGGTTACCACTACGCCTTCCACGCTGTTGTATACACTCGTCTCAGACAACTGGCTGCGCTTGTATTGACGCGATTCTGCTTTCTCTGCTGCTCGTCACTCACAAGACTCACTCTGCCGACACGCACAGTTGATACTCCCTTACTATTCACTCAAGGGACTCCACAATAACTTCAAGTCACGACAGACTCTAACTGCCACTATAGACTGTACTATAGTCTCTTCAATTTCCAACTCACATATTGTAAAGCACAGACTCAAATATCAACTCACTGTTGTATCACAAATCACCAGACTTCATGTTAGCAACTGCACTTATTCGCAACTGAGCTTCTTCGCAACTGAGCTTCTTCGCAACTGACTTATTCCCAACTAACTTTTGATCGCGACTGACTGCTGTTGGATGCGTCACCCCTTTTTATACTTCGCACAACAACCACTAGAATTTTCATGCAAAGTCTAGACCGAATCATCATTATCTTCAATGTTGTTTACAAAGCGCGTAATTAAGTTCATGTGGTAACTATGTACATACGTGTGTATATGCATACATCATTAAGTGGTTGTTTACTTTTATTTCTGCCTTTCGCTAGAATTGCCAGGCATGTATGTATGCATGTAGCTATGTCTATCTTCATAACAAGCAGAAGCTTGTAGTTGTTGTTGGTTGTTTACATTTAATCACGTATGTATGTGCTACGCATGTGTATATAGTTGCATAGTACCGAAATACTCACTCACCTTCATACATGAAATGTGCGAGAGCGTTTCAAAAATTTTCTGTTTCTCCTTGAACAGAGTGAGAGCACTAAAAAACATTTTTTTTTTACATTTTCATGTGTGCACTAATTTGTTTTATTTTGTGTTACACACACATGAAAATGAAGGCAAAACTAAGTTTTCATATAAGAGCGCACATGCAGTGTGCAATCTCAAACGCACATTTATGAGTTTTATTCATTTATGAATTATTCATAAATGAGTAAAAATGTGTGCTAAAATATCTTGGATTTTCTTGTGGTATGCAAGCAAATGGTTTTTTTATGTATGTGTCTATGGCTTGTGATTCTATTGTTCATATGACTGGGAGAGTTGCCGATTTGGATATTTTTAGCCGAAATTAGTTCCTTATATAAATTTCCAATAAAACGTGGTAATATTAATGAAACGAAAATTCAAATTTATGAAGAAAAAGATTTTCGCACAATGGTTTCTGAACTTGAAAAAAGTAAAACAAATTTTTACACATATCAGCTCAAGAGTGCTAAAGGTATGCAGATTGTGTTGAAGGGCATAGATTCCTATGTTGCTCCCGAAGAAGTAAAAGATGCTCTCGTCCTCCAGGGCTTTAAAGTAAAAAATGCATCGAACATAATAAATAGGGAAAAGATCCCTCAACCTCTATTTCGCGTTGAACTTGAGCCAAATGATATAAAATTGAAAAAGAGTGAGACCCATCCAATATATAATTTAAGATATCTCTTATATCGAAAAATAACCGTTGAAGAACCACACAAGCGTTCAGGACCCGTACAGTGCCATAATTGTCAAGAATATGGCCATACTAAAACTTACTGCAAATTACCTACTGTTTGTGTCGTGTGCGGCGAGTTGCACGGCACTGCTAGTTGCAATAAACCGAAAGATCAAAGTAACAAAAAATGCAGTAATTGTGGAGAAAATCACATTGCTAACTACAGAGGTTGTCCTGTGTACTCTTTCGTCAAACAGACTATGAGGCAAACGCCTAAATTGCCCACAGCCCAATCAGCAAACGCTTTAACAGCCACTATTGCGCAAGTGAGCCAACCAGTTAGTTCCCGTGTATCGTATGCCGATGCTGCTAAAACAAATTCTACTCATACACAAAATGTTTCACCGCCAGATAATTCAACAAATACAAACTCGAACTTTAGTTTCAATCGCCTTGAAGCTACTATTGATAATCTGGTGCAAACTATAAATAATTTTACAACAAATATGACTAGCATGATGCAAGAAATGCTGCGAATGCAGAATACATTGCTTCAAGCTTTAGTTAACAAACCATGAACACGTTAAAAATATGTTTTTGGAACGCAAACGGCATTCGCCAACATAGAAATGAACTTGAGCACTTCCTCACGGAAAAAAATATTGATATAATGTTGGTCTCTGAGACTCATTTGACTTCGAGAAGCCTTTTTAAAATGTATGGCTACACCTTATATGATTCAAAGGACCCGAGAGGAAGAGCATGCGGTGGATCAGCGGTTTTCATAAAGTCAAGACTCAAGCATTATATTATTGATAACATTTGTGAAGAACATTTGCAAGCAACGAATATTTGTGTCGAAAATTTTTGCACTAATTTTGTCATATCATCCATTTACTCCCCTCCTAGATTCGCAATTACTGAGAATCAATATGAGGATTTTTACAAATCTCTGGGCCCTTGTTTCATAGCAGCCGGCGACTATAATGCTAAACACACGTTCTGGGGTTCGCGTCTTATTACACCCAGAGGTCGAGCGTTGTTCAATACAATTTCCAAAATGGGCTTGGATGTCATTTCGAGTGGGGAGCCCACTTATTGGCCTACTGACATACGTAAAATTCCGGATGTAATAGATTTTGGCGTTATGAAAAATATCTCTAGGGATTTAATTCAAATTGAAGCTTCTCTAGATCTTTCGTCCGATCACTCTCCCACGATCGTTACAATTTGTGGCCCATTGAGAAGTGACTTACCTCACCCATATGCGAATTTGATAAATCGTGTTAATTGGCTGGGATTTACAAAATATCTTAGTAGTCATTGCACGGAAAATATTACGCTAAGAACATCTGATGATATTGAAACTAACATTGCCAACCTTAACGAAAATATTAAGCAGGCTGTTAAACATGCTACTACCTCCCATCCGCAGACTAGGTTTAATAAAATTTATTCTACCGATATTGAACGTGCCGTATGCGAAAAAAGAAGAGCTAGAAGGGAATGGCAACAGCACAGATCACCACAACTTAAAATCAGATTCAAAGAGTGCACTAAACGACTCCAAGAGCTGCTTGCACATGAAAAAACTGCATCTCTTAAAAACTATCTGGAAAATCTTGATGTCACACCAGCATCTAATTACTCTTTGTGGCGCGCTGCTAGAAAGCTTAAAACACCCGTTGAGTTTAAACCACCTCTGCGCACATCTACCGGAGGTTGGGCAAGAAGCGATACTGAAAAAGGTAACATATTTGCTGACCATTTGAAATACGTATTTGCTCCAAACACATGTACTGGTGTAATTGATTTGCCAAATGTAGACGCTCTACCCCCTCAACTAATAAAGTTTAAGACGCGTGATGTACAAAAAGTAATTGCTGAACTCAACCCGAAGAAAGCTCCGGGTTTTGATGGAATTAGTAACCAGATGCTGATGAAGTTGCCTCTATTGCAATTAGAATACTGTTATTTATTTTTAACGCCATTTTACGATTGGAGTATTATCCAAATAGCTGGAAACTTGCCAAAGTTAAAATGATTCCAAAGCCGGGCAAAGATCTTACCAAGGCTGAGTCATATAGGCCAATAAGTCTGCTATGAACAATGTCAAAGCTTTTCGAAAAACTGCTCATGACAAAATTGTCCCCAATTCTAGTTCGTAGTGGGTGCATACCGGACCATCAATTTGGTTTTAGAAGTCAGCATAGCAGCATTGAACAAACTCATAGATTGGTCCAATTTATAAGAAGAACATTTGAAGAAAGGAAGTATTGTTCTGCGCTGTTTATCGACGTTTCTCAGGCATTTGATAAAGTGTGGCATGAAGGACTAATTTTGAAATTAAAAACATACCTGCCAATAAACGTTGTAAGTCTTTTGGAAAGTTACATTACTGCCCGCAAGTTCACTGTTGTGGAAGGAGACTTTATGAGCATGCCTGAAACTATCTCATCCGGTGTGCCACAGGGGAGTATACTGGGGCCAGTTTTGTATTTGATTTATACTTGTGATATGCCTCTGAGCAGCAATATCCACACTTCCACATTTGCTGATGATACAGCCTGCCTTAGTATGCATGAAAATCCTTACGAAGCATCCCGATATCTTCAAGAACACATTACCCAGCTGGAACTATGGTTAAACTTATGGAGAATTAAGGTAAACGAACAAAAGTGTGTTCAAGTAACATATACATTACGAAGAGATACTTGTTCACCCATTCGGATTAACAATCAAGTTGTCCCTCAACATACTCATGTGAAATATCTTGGAATACACCTTGTCGTGTGTGCACAGCCCGCTGGTAAGGCAGTCAGCTGGCAAAACAGCCAGCGGGTAAAACAGTCGTGTGTCAGCTGTTAGCTCAGTGGTGAATCAACTGAAGAAAAAGGAAAAAGAAAACAAAACATATGAAGAAAAGAAAAATAAAATCGGCTAGACTCACGAAGGCAAAAATCCAGCAAATCTCTGGAAGCCAATGGATGCGCCAAAGAACTTGGAAGAAAAAAAAAGATGGCGAAGAAATTTTTGGGCGGACAGAGGTTTCGTGGAAGGAGAAGGGAAAATGGCGAGAGATGCTGGCTTGATGAAGTGAAGGGCAAAGACAAATCTGTGGAAAAAAGTGAAAAAGTGTCGTGTAAAAGATTGAAAAATAAAGAAAAACAGCAAAAACTAAGAATTTCATCACTTTTATTTTAAACAAAAAAAAAAAAAAAAAGCAATATAAATAAATTGAAAATAGATAAACATACAATAAACTAAAGCTAAATAAAATTAACGACACAACAATTAACAAAATAACAAAAATAAAATAAATTAACAAAAGCAAAGAAGAAAAAGTTTGGAGAAGCAAAGCAGTTTGTAAAATTTGATCCACAACCAGGACTAGATTGGAGGCGCTCCAGAAGGCAGTCCGATTGAGGCACCGTAAGGAAGTAAGCTAAGGTTTTTTTTGTTGTTCCGGAAGAATCACCAGGTATCACCGTGAGAAGCACCAGCCTTACCCTTAATCCACGGCAGGAAAAAAGGTATAGTGCCCATTGACCAGTACGACCACAGAACGGACGACGAAACGAACTGTTGAAATTTAAAAAAAGGAAGAAAAAAAAAACAATATATATATATATGCATAAATTAATATTTTTATTAAAGAGGTTTAATTAGAAAAACACCCATACACGTACCTTTTTTTTATGTCCTGTAGGCCTATTGATTTGCCTACACCCCAACGCTGGTCTGAGCTCGAACCTCCGTTAATTTTGCATTTAAATTTGTTTAGACAGGAACTTATTGGTTTCACAGTGGTTTTTCTTAAATTCGTAAACTCGGCTTTGATAAAAGAGAAATTTTAATAGATATATATATATATATGTGTACATAAATAATTGGCATAAATTATTGAGACTTAACTCGTTGGCACCCGTACAGCACGGACGAAAAGGGCTTCCTTCAAAACCTGCCAAGCAACAGGAAAAACCGAAATATAAATATATATGTATATGTATACATTTGAACAAAAAAAAATTATTTTTTTTCATTTATTTAAAAATATGAAAATTGTAAAAGAAATTATATAATCACAAATATTTAGTAATAGTTAAAGTTTTGTAATAAATTCCAAACTCCTGTCGCAACGAAGTTGAAATGAAAAAGTTCTAAAAATGTCAGAGTAGATTCTTTTTGGAGAACCTCCAATAGGATGGTGGCAAAGGAGTGGGAAGAGGTAGGTAAGTGAATGCGAAGTATGGGACAACCTGAAAAAAAATGGCATGACAGGTTGTCATGGAAGGGTTTTGTATAATCCTTATGGGGAGGGCCGCCAAAATAAATACAGTTTTGGATGAAAAGTGGTACTGACATTTTGCACCAACTCAACGCGTTTAATTGCCAGGTAAGGTTCACTAAGGGTCCCAAGAATTCCTTTTATAACCTAACACGTAACACCGCAAATGCTGGTATGTTTTTTTTTATTATTATTATTCATAGGCCTGTAGCATTCGGAATCCAGATTGAAATGGCAAGAACTCATCCCAAAACGGCGAGCCCTAGCCGGTGCATACGCCAGCATACCAGCGCTGCCAACAATCTGGCTACACTTGGTTTGGTTTAGCACCAAACTGGCACATCACATACCAAACAACAAAGAAGAATATAATAATAATAAATGGCACCCAACGTGGGGCCCGAAGTGAACCTTACATTTTAGTAGTTAGTTTAATTTTTATAGGTAGCCGCGCTATAGCTGACGTAAGTCCCGTTCGAGTAATATGAGAGTCCTCGACGCGTTGCGACGACAGACTATAACTGCACATGCTTGCCTTAATACCGCTCAAGTCAATAGTTTTGTTTATAATAAAAAAATAATTCAGTTAAATTAATTGTAAGTCCCCATGGGAAAAGCTTTTAATTCCATGTTGAGTTGCGACAATTAAATTAACGGGATATGAAGTAGATATGGGTTAAGAAATAGCCATTAACGTTCCCAAATTGAGTCGAAGCCTTTAGATAAAAATAAAAGGGCATTCTTTGCAACAATTGGACGTGAATGACAAGTTTCATTTTGATAGTTTCAATAGCTTAAAATTCTAATTTAGTAACATCAATTTTAATACAATAAATTTTTAAATAAAGTAAAGTTACACCCGTCTTATGTGAGTGCACCTACAGATAGTCCTAGATTTGAAGGCCTGTTGCATAGGCGATGTGGAGTCTAGTTGCGCTGGAAGGGGCATTCGTAAGATGAAGTTTTTGAACTAGAATACTCTTTTCTGTATCAAGTCCAAGATGTCAAGAATTCACGAGAAACTCTGAAAACAAGAAAAGACAATTGTAACAAATAAAGTTCATCCAAAATTGATATTATCTCATTTACCTGCCTTTTTCTTATTTCTTTTGCCACCTGAAAAACCTATTGCGTTCGACAATATTGATAAAGTTTTTGTTCAATTTTAGTAGTTTTTTTTTGAGGGACTTTTACTTTTTCTTTTCTTTTGGTTTTGTTTGTTTTATTTTTATATATACTGCAAACAAGAAAGTAGCCGTGAAGTCGTTTGAAAAGCAGGAGAAAGTGCTTCGCGTTTTCACATCGCATTTACTAATTTAAAAAAAATTTTTTTTTTGAATATTTATTTGGTCTTACTAAATTTGATTTAGTTGATTTAGTAAAATAAAACCTTGTTTTTTTGCCTTGAATTTTTGAAATATATATATATATATATAGTTATTTTACTTTATATATATATATATTTTTTTTAACGAATTTATTTAATTTTTTTTTCTCTTCTACCAATTGGAAACGTTTGGAAACGAGTTTTTTTTATGCAAAATCTGCCTTTCATCATACATTTTTTCTATATATATATATTCATTTCTTTATTCGCACCTTATACATTTAAACATTAATTGCATCGCATAATTATATAAATAATAATATACATAATTATATAAATATTAAATGGTATTAACCCGTTCTATGACAAGTCAGATGAGAATAGAAGGTATGGACACAGATCCGACATTGAATTTGCTCAACGCACCTCAAACAATGGCGGAATCAGGGGCCTCAGGCACCGCTTCGGCAGGTTCTGATTCTAACCGACCGATAACCACTAATGCAGCGGCTGTGATAACACCAGCGGTGCAACAGTTCATAACGTTGGCTCAAGAGAGAAACAATATACCGCAAGAACATAATGTATCGAATAGCTCAATTCCCTCACCGGAATACAGTAGCCTGACAGCAAGGAATGTTCGCTCGGACTTTCGCCTCGGTCGTCCAGCTGAGCAAGCTCCAGGAACTCATAGTATGCCACCTATTGTAGAAGCCAGGAATTCACTCAGTGCCGATATGATGGCGCACCTCAATGAGATGCAACAATTTTACCGGCAAGAGTTGGAGCGAGTCATGAACTTTGACTCTAATTCTCGTAGGGCAGATGAAAGGCCTCCTGTTCAGCCCAATCTACCAACGGCCAATGCCCAAACTGCTAATATAATACAAGGGAATGGAGTTAACCATAGGGATCAATTTGCAACAGCTAACCTACTTCAACAAATGATACCACAAAATTATACGCAACATCAAGCACCAATTGGTATGTATGAACACCAAGCCACACCATTGCTTCAGCCAAATTACTCAAGTAGAGAAAATAACCACCAGCCGGATTACTCAGCCAGAGAAAATATTCACCAGTCACATTACAATAAAGCAGACCTCTCCAAGTGGGGTATTAAATTTGATGGGACCACCAAAACAATGAGCGCCGAAGATTTTATATTTCGAGTTGATATCTTGCGGCAAGATTATAATTGCTCTTTTAATGACATCAGGCGTAGTTTCCACTTATTGTTAGAAGGCCAGGCTCTTGATTGGTACTGGAATGTACGGAAACTAACCCCTATCCAGACGTGGGAAGATTTAAAAAGAGTCTTCTTACTGCAGTTCAGGAGATACGAGAGCGAGTTCCAACTGCAGAAAAAAATAATGGACCGCCGTCAAATGCCTCAAGAATCTTTTGAAGATTTTTACAATGCAGTTTTAAGACTTAGAAATCAGCAAAGAAATCCATATGCAGAAAGAGACCTAGTAGAAATCATGAAGTCAAATTTAAAACCGTCGTTGTCGCATCTGTTATTCCCCGTCAGGATAGAAGGGTTGAGTGACTTTTACCAACAGGCCAGAAGAGCTGAAAATTTGCTTCATAATCAAAGACAACAATTTGCTCATCATTCTACAACGAGTACATGAAATAGAGCTGGCGGAGGAATTTGATCCATTAAATATGGAGGTGGAAGCAATGGCCGATACAAGTCGCTATACTTGCTGGAATTGCAAAGAAATAGGGCACAGTTTTGTAGATTGTCCAACGCGTAGAGTCTTTTGTTATAAGTGTGGACGTGATAATGTAGTCACACCAAAATGCCCGAGATGTCAGGGAAACACGAAGAGGAACCAGTCTCAAACTGGGGAGGCTCGTTCAACACAAGTGTAAGCCCGGTACAAGAAAACACACCTCTAGCCGAACCTGAGAAAAGAATTATAATTTTATCCAATGAAGAAAAACCAATTCGAAAGATCGACAATATTAAGGTTCGAGCCATAAAGCCACTCCATCAGAGGATAGCGGAGTATAGAGAGGTACGAGAGCGCATTTTTGGACACGTGTCTAAAAGAATAAAAAAGGCAAGGGAAAGGTACAAATTACGCAAAAGACATAGGCGGGAAATAATGGCAGCAAATTTGTATGAGGGTACTGATACCAGATTTTACATAAAAATAAATATAAACGGTGTGGAAGTTGAAGGTTTATTAGATAGTGGTGCGACCGTTACCTGTCTGGGGAAAAATTGTTTAGACATAGTGGAGAAAGCTAAACTAACAATAACTAAATTTTTCTCGACTATTAAAACCGCAGATGGCAGCCCGCACGAAATAATAGGCCGAGTAAAAGCCACCATAGAATTTAATAACGCACGGGAAGAAATCACTTTTTATTTGGTACCTACGTTAAGCAAATCTCTCTTCTTAGGAGTAGATTTTATGAAGAAGTTCGGGCTGTTGGCCAGCTTAAATAACTTAACCACCAATGGCGTGAGCTTATGCTCAGAAGATAGGGGCACCGAAGACTCTGTGGTGATGCATGCTTTGACGCGAGGTCAACGGGAGCAATTAGACAAGGTAGTGGCTCAATTTCCTTGTTGCACGAAAAAGGGGCTAGGTCAAACACGTCTGGAAGTCCACACGATTGACACTCGTGACGCAGCTCCAGTGAAAGACAGGCATTATCCAGTCTCACCAGCTGTGCAGAAGTTGATGTACGCAGAGTTAGATAGGATGCTTGATCTTGGGGTCATTGAGCCGAGTGAGAGTCCGTGGAGCCACTCTGTTACGCTCGTCCGTAAGGGCGAGAAAAACAGGCTGTGCTTGGACGCCCGTAAGCTTAATGCTCTCACGATCAAGGACGCCTATCCTCTGCCGCACATCGAAGGTCTACTCAGTCGGTTGGGGGATACATATTTTATAACAAGCGTCGATTTAAAGGATGCGTTCTGGCAGATACCCTTAGACGCGTCCAGTAGAGAGAAAACTGCATTTACGGTGCCAGGTAGACCACTTTACCAGTTTACGGTAATGCCATTTGGGCTGTGTAATGCAGCTCAAAGACTTTGCCGTTTAATGGATAAGGTGATCCCCGCCGCACTACGTGATAGAGTTTTCGTCTATCTGGACGATCTTTTGATTGTATCGCCAGACTTTGAAACTCACCTGGAGTTGTTGGATCGAGTGGCCGGTCGTCTGGAACAGGCGGGTTTGACCATAAACGTAGCCAAATCCAAATTCTGCTTCAAGGAGCTACGTTACCTCGGCTATATAGTAGGAGGAGGAAAATTGAGACCAGATCCGGGTAAAATAGAAACTATTTTAAAATACACTTACCCGAGAACAGCAAAGCAAGTGCGTAGTTTTATGGGTGCTACAGGCTGGTACAGGCGTTTTATCCCTGACTACGCTACCATATCTGCACCAATATTTAATAGCCTCAAGAAAGGTAAAAATTTTAGTTTCCCAGATGAAGCCAAAAACGCATTTGATGATTTGAAGAAAGCTCTTACCACAAGCCCAGTACTATCACATCCTGATTTTGACAAGCATTTCTATGTGCAATGTGATGCATCGGATGTGGGAATAGGGGCAGTGTTGTTCCAAAAGGATGCATCCAATGGAGAGCATCCGATAGCTTATTTCTCCCATAAACTCACTGCCGCACAAAGGAATTACTCTGTCACTGAGAGAGAGTGTTTGGCCGTAGTTTTGGCCATTAAAAAGTTTAGCCTTATATCGAACTGATGCCATTTACAGTGATTACTGATCACAGTAGTCTGAAATGGCTAATGTCACATAAGGACCTAAAAGATAGGCTTGCCAGGTGGAGTTTACATCTGCAGTCGTATTCCTTTGACATAGAGCATCGGCCAGGGTCTAAAAACATCGTGCCGGACACGCTTTCTCGGTATGACTTAGAGGAGATTTCTGAAAATTTAACGAGTTTGATTAACCTAGAAGCAGAAGAGTTTAAAGGAGAAAGTTACCTGGAATTAATAGCTGTGGTGAGCGAAAACGCTGAGCAACTGCCAGACGTCAAAGTGATAGATGGTTTAGTTTATAAACGCGTACAAGCATACGATGGCATTCCACTTAATGAAGATTTTGCCTGGAAGTTGTGGGTTCCACCCGAGTTAGTACCTGACATTATAAAAAAGTGTCATGATCCACCGCAATCTGCTCATGGCGGATTTGGTAAAACTCTACGTAGAGTTAAAGAATATTTTTATTGGCCGAACCAAAATTCGCAGATACGCGCTTTCGTAGCAAATTGCCAAGTTTGTAGAGAAACAAAACCCGCTAATATCACGTTAAGACCGCCGATGGGAGCAGAAACGATATCTGAACGCCCATTTCAGCGTATATTTATAGATTTTTTGGGACCTTACCCACGTTCAAAAAACGGCAATTGTTTTATATTTATAGTTCTGGACCACTTGTCTAAATACGTACTACTAAAGGCAATGCCAAAGGCCAGCACCAAAAGTGTAGTAAAGTTTTTAATTTCCGAAGTATTTCATAAATTCGGTACGCCAGAAACAATAGTGTCTGATAATGGCAAACAATTTGTCAGTAAAGATTTTAAAGACCTAGTTTCCAGCTTTGGAGTAAAACACGTAAGGACCGCTATTCACGCACCCCAAGCAAACGCATCGGAGCGTGTTAATCAGTCTATAATAGCAGCGATACGTTCATATTTACAAAATGATCACACTGAGTGGGACAAATGCTTATCCGATATTGAATTTTCGCTCAGATCGTCAATTCAAACGTCGATTGGTGTCACGCCATATTTTGCACTTTTTGGGCTAAATATGATAGGACATGGTAGTGTGTACAATTTAGCTAGAAAACTTAAATGTCTAGACGATCCCGAACTAAATATGATACCTAAAGCAGCTAAATTGAATTTGATTCGTCAGAAAATACGCGAAAATCTGCACAAAGCTTACTTACGTGGTGAACGCTCTTATAATATGCGTTGTAGGCAAGTTAAATTTATACCGGGTCAGGAAGTCTATCGTAGAAACTTCCAGCAGAGTGTTTTCAAAGATAATTTTAATGCAAAACTGGCTCGGAAGTTTTTGAAATGTCGTATCGTAAGGCCTATCGGTAAAAGCCTTTACGAAGTCGAAGATCTACAGGGGAAATTGTTGGGGGTGTTTCACGCCAAGGATTTGAAACAGTAGCTTCAATATCTTTGGTGGTTTCAGTCCCAACTTTTCCGCCCATATACCTTGTTGTACCACAAGCAAACAGCCTAAGGAGCAACTTTAACTTGTAAATTTTTTATTTTAATAATATTTCTGATAGTAAAGAACTACAGAGCGTACATATTTCAACATGTAAAAATTTTTTTATATACCTCATTTTCCTTTTCGGGACAAATGGGTGAACACAATTTTATTATTTTTTTTATATGTTATTTTTTCTGTAATACACTGTGAACATATTGAAAAAACGTGAAAATCGTTGGTGGTCTCAGTCCCAACATTTCCATCAAAACAAACAATTAAGTTTATTCGTAAATTTTGCGAAACATATACCTACATATACTAATATACATTCATATAGGTATGTACATATATAAACAAATCTCAAAATTTCTAGTAGTAAACTAGTTGAAATGAAATGGACGTCAGTAATAGTGCTACAAAATTTTTAATAAAGCGCTCTTAATAAAAGAGATAAAACTTCTATTATGTTATTACCGCGATAGCTGGGGGACCAAAGCAGCTCATTTCGACTGGGAGAGGTTCATGTTATTAAAACTTTTCAGTTATTCAAAGACAAACTTTTTGTGCCAACTATAGCGCTTACGTTTCTTAAGAGAATTACATTTTGTAATAGTTGTCTCTCTATTGATGCATTTCCGTTAAACACCCTGCGGAACGATGCCATTAAGGGCTAGGAAATGTTAGTCATCTATACATATACATATATCCGAGTCCGATCTTATAGCAAGTTGACACAATATAATATTGTCGATATTTACCGAGTTTGGTTTATTTTAAAAACGCGACTCTAACAAATCACTAAATAACGAATTGAATTTTCAACCCTGAGAAAGAGCAAATGGTCGACACAACCAGCATTCAAAAGTAATGAACAAAGAAATTTTTTTTTGCACGCAAATTTTTCCGCGGAAATTAACTACAAGCGAAGGTTGTGAATATACACGCAATAAATTTTTATCTAATAACGATCTAAATAATAATACGTATGTATGTAGGTTGTAAACAGAGTAATACGTACACCCAGTAATACCTTAAAATTCTAAGAACTTACCTAAAATTACATGTATTCCTGCGCTGCAGTCTATTCGTATTAGACTCCGTCGGATAAGCCCTCACAAATAGGGAAATAATACCAGTAACCTGAAATTATAAATAAAATTATTAGTAAATATTACCTAAAATTTAGTGAATCTTAACTTCTAATACTCACCGTTGTCATTTGGACACTCCTCATTCAAGCAACTACACTTCGTAACCTGTAAAGAGATAGTTATATTAGTTCTTGTTTTATACTATAGTTTAGGGATAAAACATTCTCATAGGATACCCGTGAAGTAACATGTTTGAAATATATCCTATTAGAAAGTTTTACACTTTTTGTTTTTTTTGAATTTTTGGTTAAGTTTTGGTTCAGTTGTAGTAATAGACTCGTTGTTATTAACAGAAAAGAAAAAAAACTGATAAAACTAATATGCAATTTAAAAAGAAAATAAAACGATTTGTTTTAACATTTTTTTTTTGTTTTACGCGCACAATTCCATAGGCATTTATTGTTTTATCTTGCTTCTTTTTTTTATATATGCACTCTATGGTTTGCATTTAAATATGAATATTATGAAAAATCACCATTAGTATTTAATGAATGAATTCAAATTAGTTTTTATTTACTATACTACGATATGTTTAATACGCGTAAAATTCAAAATTTCGCGGCGACAAAGTAGCGGCGGCGAGAATTAGGTTATGACCAGCGGCGATATATGAAAATTCGATAACGAGTTATCGAATCATCAAATATCAATAAGACACCACTTTTTTTATTATAATACAACCAAAAAGGAAATTCTGTTCTTCTTACCTGTTTCCCCGTAATAATATGGAGCCATCTAACGGTCCAACTATGTTGCCCGGCAGAAAAGCCCTAAAATGATAATCAATAAATTTAATTAAGACATACATATATATATATAAAAAAAAAAGGAAAAAAAAAGCTAAAAACTTCAAATACATACCTTTTGCCCATCCATACAAACAATGTCCGCAATACCATGATCACCTAAAACATGAAACAAAACGTCGAATACACAATAGCTTTTATATTTCACTAATTTAACACTTACCTTCACAAAACCGCCTCAGTCCCAAACACAACTCACAATTTATTTCATTTTTTTTATATTATTTTTTTTTCATTTTATAAAGTTTCTTTTAATTATAATTTTTTAATACACATTTTAACCACGATCAAACTTAACACAAGCCACTTGATGCTTCGTTGAGTCGAGGATCACATATGGAGGTAGACTTCGAATTTCAACAAAACCCAGTTTAGTTATTACTGTCAAAGTGCATACAGAAATAAACCCCAGATGAAAAGACAGCAGCGATTGACAGTAACACTACAACAGCTGATCATTTAACCATCCGGTCGCTCTCACCCGTCGAAAAAACAGAGTAGTATTTTTCATTAGTAGGTCGTTACTACATCACGTACGATGCACACCAGGTAAAAACTAAAATAGTGATGCCAGATCGTCAATTTTAGAAAAACGTTTTAAAAAAAATCGCCAAAAGAGAATTCAGCTATACAAGTTAGTGAGAAGCTTCCCTCCCATTCCTGGCCCATAGATGGACTCAGAAATGGTTGGGTTTGTCGTGTGTGCACAGCCCGCTGGTAAGGCAGTCAGCTGGCAAAACAGCCAGCGGGTAAAACAGTCGTGTGTCAGCTGTTAGCTCAGTGGTGAATCAACTGAAGAAAAAGGAAAAAGAAAACGAAACATATGAAGAAAAGAAAAATAAAATCGGCTAGACTCACGAAGGCAAAAATCCAGCAAATCTCTGGAAGCCAATGGATGCGCCAAAGAACTTGGAAGAAAAAAAAAGATGGCGAAGAAATTTTTGGGCGGACAGAGGTTTCGTGGAAGGAGAAGGGAAAATGGCGAGAGATGCTGGCTTGATGAAGTGAAGGGCAAAGACAAATCTGTGGGAAAAAGTGAAAAAGTGTCGTGTAAAAGATTGAAAAATAAAGAAAAACAGCAAAAACTAAGAATTTCATCACTTTTATTTTAAACAAAAAAAAAAAAAAAAGCAATATAAATAAATTGAAAATAGATAAACATACAATAAACTAAAGCTAAATAAAATTAACGACACAACAATTAACAAAATAACAAAAATAAAATAAATTAACAAAAGCAAAGAAGAAAAAGTTTGGAGAAGCAAAGCAGTTTGTAAAATTTGATCCACAACCAGGACTAGATTGGAGGCGCTCCAGAAGGCAGTCCGATTGAGGCACCGTAAGGAAGTAAGCTAAGGTTTTTTTTGTTGTTCCGGAAGAATCACCAGGTATCACCGTGAGAAGCACCAGCCTTACCCTTAATCCACGGCAGGAAAAAAGGTATAGTGCCCATTGACCAGTACGACCACAGAACGGACGACGAAACGAACTGTTGAAATTTAAAAAAAGGAAGAAAAAAAAACAATATATATATATATGCATAAATTAATATTTTTATTAAAGAGGTTTAATTAGAAAAACACCCATGTACGTACCTTTTTTTTATGTCCTGTAGGCCTATTGATTTGCCTACACCCCAACGCTGGTCTGAGCTCGAACCTCCGTTAATTTTGCATTTAAATTTGTTTAGACAGGAACTTATTGGTTTCACAGTGGTTTTTCTTAAATTCGTAAACTCGGCTTTGATAAAAGAGAAATTTTAATAGATATATATATATATATGTGTACATAAATAATTGGCATAAATTATTGAGACTTAACTCGTTGGCACCCGTACAGCACGGACGAAAAGGGCTTCCTTCAAAACCTGCCAAGCAACAGGAAAAACCGAAATATAAATATATATGTATATGTATACATTTGAACAAAAAAAAATTATTTTTTTTCATTTATTTAAAAATATGAAAATTGTAAAAGAAATTATATAATCACAAATATTTAGTAATAGTTAAAGTTTTGTAATAAATTCCAAACTCCTGTCGAAACGAAGTTGAAATGAAAAAGTTCTAAAAATGTCAGAGTAGATTCTTTTTGGAGAACCTCCAATAGGATGGTGGCAAAGGAGTGGGAAGAGGTAGGTAAGTGAATGCGAAGTATGGGACAACCTGAAAAAAAAATGGCATGACAGGTTGTCATGGAAGGGTTTTGTATAATCCTTATGGGGAGGGCCGCCAAAATAAATACAGTTTTGGATGAAAAGTGGTACTGACATTTTGCACCAACTCAACGCGTTTAATTGCCAGGTAAGGTTCACTAAGGGTCCCAAGAATTCCTTTTATAACCTAACACGTAACACCGCAAATGCTGGTATGTTTTTTTTTATTATTATTATTCATAGGCCTGTAGCATTCGGAATCCAGATTGAAATGGCAAGAACTCATCCCAAAACGGCGAGCCCTAGCCGGTGCATACGCCAGCATACCAGCGCTGCCAACAATCTGGCTACACTTGGTTTGGTTTAGCACCAAACTGGCACATCACATACCAAACAACAAAAAAGAATATAATAATAATAAATGGCACCCAACGTGGGGCCCGAAGTGAACCTTACATTTTAGTAGTTAGTTTAATTTTTATAGGTAGCCGCGCTATAGCTGACGTAAGTCCCGTTCGAGTAATATGAGAGTCCTCGACGCGTTGCGACGACAGACTATAACTGCACATGCTTGCCTTAATACCGCTCAAGTCAATAGTTTTGTTTATAATAAAAAAATAATTCAGTTAAATTAATTGTAAGTCCCCATGGGAAAAGCTTTTAATTCCATGTTGAGTTGCGACAATTAAATTAACGGGATATGAAGTAGATATGGGTTAAGAAATAGCCATTAACGTTCCCAAATTGAGTCGAAGCCTTTAGATAAAAATAAAAGGGCATTCTTTGCTACAATTGGACGTGAATGACAAGTTTCATTTTGATAGTTTCAATAGCTTAAAATTCTAATTTAGTAACATCAATTTTAATACAATAAATTTTTAAATAAAGTAAAGTTACACCCGTCTTATGTGAGTGCACCTACAGATAGTCCTAGATTTGAAGGCCTGTTGCATAGGCGATGTGGAGTCTAGTTGCGCTGGAAGGGGCATTCGTAAGATGAAGTTTTTGAACTAGAATACTCTTTTCTGTATCAAGTCCAAGATGTCAAGAATTCACGAGAAACTCTGAAAACAAGAAAAGACAATTGTAACAAATAAAGTTCATCCAAAATTGATATTATCTCATTTACCTGCCTTTTTCTTATTTCTTTTGCCACCTGAAAAACCTATTGCGTTCGACAATATTGATAAAGTTTTTGTTCAATTTTAGTAGTTTTTTTTTGAGGGACTTTTACTTTTTCTTTTCTTTTGGTTTTGTTTGTTTTATTTTTATATATACTGCAAACAAGAAAGTAGCCGTGAAGTCGTTTGAAAAGCAGGAGAAAGTGCTTCGCGTTTTCACATCGCATTTACTAATTTAAAAAAAATTTTTTTTTTGAATATTTATTTGGTCTTACTAAATTTGATTTAGTTGATTTAGTAAAATAAAACCTTGTTTTTTTGCCTTGAATTTTTGAAATATATATATATATATATAGTTATTTTACTTTATATATATATATATTTTTTTTAACGAATTTATTTAATTTTTTTTTCTCTTCTACCAATTGGAAACGTTTGGAAACGAGTTTTTTTTATGCAAAATCTGCCTTTCATCATACATTTTTTCTATATATATATATTCATTTCTTTATTCGCACCTTATACATTTAAACATTAATTGCATCGCATAATTATATAAATAATAATATACATAATTATATAAATATTAAATGGTATTAACCCGTTCTATGACAAGTCAGATGAGAATAGAAGGTATGGACACAGATCCGACATTGAATTTGCTCAACGCACCTCAAACAATGGCGGAATCAGGGGCCTCAGGCACCGCTTCGGCAGGTTCTGATTCTAACCGACCGATAACCACTAATGCAGCGGCTGTGATAACACCAGCGGTGCAACAGTTCATAACGTTGGCTCAAGAGAGAAACAATATCCCGCAAGAACATAATGTATCGAATAGCTCAATTCCCTCACCGGAATACAGTAGCCTGACAGCAAGGAATGTTCGCTCGGACTTTCGCCTCGGTCGTCCAGCTGAGCAAGCTCCAGGAACTCATAGTATGCCACCTATTGTAGAAGCCAGGAATTCACTCAGTGCCGATATGATGGCGCACCTCAATGAGATGCAACAATTTTACCGGCAAGAGTTGGAGCGAGTCATGAACTTTGCCTCTAATTCTCGTAGGGCAGATGAAAGGCCTCCTGTTCAGCCCAATCTACCAACGGCCAATGCCCAAACTGCTAATATAATACAAGGGAATGGAGTTAACCATAGGGATCAATTTGCAACAGCTAACCTACTTCAACAAATGATACCACAAAATTATACGCAACATCAAGCACCAATTGGTATGTATGAACACCAAGCCACACCATTGCTTCAGCCAAATTACTCAAGTAGAGAAAATAACCACCAGCCGGATTACTCAGCCAGAGAAAATATTCACCAGTCACATTACAATAAAGCAGACCTCTCCAAGTGGGGTATTAAATTTGATGGGACCACCAAAACAATGAGCGCCGAAGATTTTATATTTCGAGTTGATATCTTGCGGCAAGATTATAATTGCTCTTTTAATGACATCAGGCGTAGTTTCCACTTATTGTTAGAAGGCCAGGCTCTTGATTGGTACTGGAATGTACGGAAACTAACCCCTATCCAGACGTGGGAAGATTTAAAAAGAGTCTTCTTACTGCAGTTCAGGAGATACGAGAGCGAGTTCCAACTGCAGAAAAAAATAATGGACCGCCGTCAAATGCCTCAAGAATCTTTTGAAGATTTTTACAATGCAGTTTTAAGACTTAGAAATCAGCAAAGAAATCCATATGCAGAAAGAGACCTAGTAGAAATCATGAAGTCAAATTTAAAACCGTCGTTGTCGCATCTGTTATTCCCCGTCAGGATAGAAGGGTTGAGTGACTTTTACCAACAGGCCAGAAGAGCTGAAAATTTGCTTCATAATCAAAGACAACAATTTGCTCATCATTCTACAACGAGTACATGAAATAGAGCTGGCGGAGGAATTTGATCCATTAAATATGGAGGTGGAAGCAATGGCCGATACAAGTCGCTATACTTGCTGGAATTGCAAAGAAATAGGGCACAGTTTTGTAGATTGTCCAACGCGTAGAGTCTTTTGTTATAAGTGTGGACGTGATAATGTAGTCACACCAAAATGCCCGAGATGTCAGGGAAACACGAAGAGGAACCAGTCTCAAACTGGGGAGGCTCGTTCAACACAAGTGTAAGCCCGGTACAAGAAAACACACCTCTAGCCGAACCTGAGAAAAGAATTATAATTTTATCCAATGAAGAAAAACCAATTCGAAAGATCGACAATATTAAGGTTCGAGCCATAAAGCCACTCCATCAGAGGATAGCGGAGTATAGAGAGGTACGAGAGCGCATTTTTGGACACGTGTCTAAAAGAATAAAAAAGGCAAGGGAAAGGTACAAATTACGCAAAAGACATAGGCGGGAAATAATGGCAGCAAATTTGTATGAGGGTACTGATACCAGATTTTACACAAAAATAAATATAAACGGTGTGGAAGTTGAAGGTTTATTAGATAGTGGTGCGACCGTTACCTGTCTGGGGAAAAATTGTTTAGACATAGTGGAGAAAGCTAAACTAACAATAACTAAATTTTTCTCGACTATTAAAACCGCAGATGGCAGCCCGCACGAAATAATAGGCCGAGTAAAAGCCACCATAGAATTTAATAACGCACGGGAAGAAATCACTTTTTATTTGGTACCTACGTTAAGCAAATCTCTCTTCTTAGGAGTAGATTTTATGAAGAAGTTCGGGCTGTTGGCCAGCTTAAATAACTTAACCAGCAATGGCGTGAGCTTATGCTCAGAAGATAGGGGCACCGAAGACTCTGTGGTGATGCATGCTTTGACGCGAGGTCAACGGGAGCAATTAGACAAGGTAGTGGCTCAATTTCCTTGTTGCACGAAAAAGGGGCTAGGTCAAACACGTCTGGAAGTCCACACGATTGACACTCGTGACGCAGCTCCAGTGAAAGACAGGCATTATCCAGTCTCACCAGCTGTGCAGAAGTTGATGTACGCAGAGTTAGATAGGATGCTTGATCTTGGGGTCATTGAGCCGAGTGAGAGTCCGTGGAGCCACCCTGTTACGCTCGTCCGTAAGGGCGAGAAAAACAGGCTGTGCTTGGACGCCCGTAAGCTTAATGCTCTCACGATCAAGGACGCCTATCCTCTGCCGCACATCGAAGGTCTACTCAGTCGGTTGGGGGATACATATTTTATAACAAGCGTCGATTTAAAGGATGCGTTCTGGCAGATACCCTTAGACGCGTCCAGTAGAGAGAAAACTGCATTTACGGTGCCAGGTAGACCACTTTACCAGTTTACGGTAATGCCATTTGGGCTGTGTAATGCAGCTCAAAGACTTTGCCGTTTAATGGATAAGGTGATCCCCGCCGCACTACGTGATAGAGTTTTCGTCTATCTGGACGATCTTTTGATTGTATCGCCAGACTTTGAAACTCACCTGGAGTTGTTGGATCGAGTGGCCGGTCGTCTGGAACAGGCGGGTTTGACCATAAACGTAGCCAAATCCAAATTCTGCTTCAAGGAGCTACGTTACCTCGGCTATATAGTAGGAGGAGGAAAATTGAGACCAGATCCGGGTAAAATAGAAACTATTTTAAAATACACTTACCCGAGAACAGCAAAGCAAGTGCGTAGTTTTATGGGTGCTACAGGCTGGTACAGGCGTTTTATCCCTGACTACGCTACCATATCTGCACCAATATTTAATAGCCTCAAGAAAGGTAAAAATTTTAGTTTCCCAGATGAAGCCAAAAACGCATTTGATGATTTGAAGAAAGCTCTTACCACAAGCCCAGTACTATCACATCCTGATTTTGACAAGCATTTCTATGTGCAATGTGATGCATCGGATGTGGGAATAGGGGCAGTGTTGTTCCAAAAGGATGCATCCAATGGAGAGCATCCGATAGCTTATTTCTCCCATAAACTCACTGCCGCACAAAGGAATTACTCTGTCACTGAGAGAGAGTGTTTGGCCGTAGTTTTGGCCATTAAAAAGTTTAGCCTTATATCGAACTGATGCCATTTACAGTGATTACTGATCACAGTAGTCTGAAATGGCTAATGTCACATAAGGACCTAAAAGATAGGCTTGCCAGGTGGAGTTTACATCTGCAGTCGTATTCCTTTGACATAGAGCATCGGCCAGGGTCTAAAAACATCGTGCCGGACACGCTTTCTCGGTATGACTTAGAGGAGATTTCTGAAAATTTAACGAGTTTGATTAACCTAGAAGCAGAAGAGTTTAAAGGAGAAAGTTACCTGGAATTAATAGCTGTGGTGAGCGAAAACGCTGAGCAACTGCCAGACGTCAAAGTGATAGACGGTTTAGTTTATAAACGCGTACAAGCATACGATGGCATTCCACTTAATGAAGATTTTGCCTGGAAGTTGTGGGTTCCACCCGAGTTAGTACCTGACATTATAAAAAAGTGTCATGATCCACCGCAATCTGCTCATGGCGGATTTGGTAAAACTCTACGTAGAGTTAAAGAATATTTTTATTGGCCGAACCAAAATTCGCAGATACGCGCTTTCGTAGCAAATTGCCAAGTTTGTAGAGAAACAAAACCCGCTAATATCACGTTAAGACCGCCGATGGGAGCAGAAACGATATCTGAACGCCCATTTCAGCGTATATTTATAGATTTTTTGGGACCTTACCCACGTTCAAAAAACGGCAATTGTTTTATATTTATAGTTCT
The DNA here is from genome assembly GCA_944452675.1 of Tachina lurida. Classification (NCBI taxonomy): domain Eukaryota; kingdom Metazoa; phylum Arthropoda; class Insecta; order Diptera; family Tachinidae; genus Tachina; species Tachina lurida. The sequence goes on from OX101754.1 coordinate 74,093,264, forward strand.
GGACCACTTGTCTAAATACGTACTACTAAAGGCAATGCCAAAGGCCAGCACCAAAAGTGTAGTAAAGTTTTTAATTTCCGAAGTATTTCATAAATTCGGTACGCCAGAAACAATAGTGTCTGATAATGGCAAACAATTTGTCAGTAAAGATTTTAAAGACCTAGTTTCCAGCTTTGGAGTAAAACACGTAAGGACCGCTATTCACGCACCCCAAGCAAACGCATCGGAGCGTGTTAATCAGTCTATAATAGCAGCGATACGTTCATATTTACAAAATGATCACACTGAGTGGGACAAATGCTTATCCGATATTGAATTTTCGCTCAGATCGTCAATTCAAACGTCGATTGGTGTCACGCCATATTTTGCACTTTTTGGGCTAAATATGATAGGACATGGTAGTGTGTACAATTTAGCTAGAAAACTTAAATGTCTAGACGATCCCGAACTAAATATGATACCTAAAGCAGCTAAATTGAATTTGATTCGTCAGAAAATACGCGAAAATCTGCACAAAGCTTACTTACGTGGTGAACGCTCTTATAATATGCGTTGTAGGCAAGTTAAATTTATACCGGGTCAGGAAGTCTATCGTAGAAACTTCCAGCAGAGTGTTTTCAAAGATAATTTTAATGCAAAACTGGCTCGGAAGTTTTTGAAATGTCGTATCGTAAGGCCTATCGGTAAAAGCCTTTACGAAGTCGAAGATCTACAGGGGAAATTGTTGGGGGTGTTTCACGCCAAGGATTTGAAACAGTAGCTTCAATATCTTTGGTGGTTTCAGTCCCAACTTTTCCGCCCATATACCTTGTTGTACCACAAGCAAACAGCCTAAGGAGCAACTTTAACTTGTAAATTTTTTATTTTAATAATATTTCTGATAGTAAAGAACTACAGAGCGTACATATTTCAACATGTAAAAATTTTTTTATATACCTCATTTTCCTTTTCGGGACAAATGGGTGAACACAATTTTATTATTTTTTTTATATGTTATTTTTTCTGTAATACACTGTGAACATATTGAAAAAACGTGAAAATCGTTGGTGGTCTCAGTCCCAACATTTCCATCAAAACAAACAATTAAGTTTATTCGTAAATTTTGCGAAACATATACCTACATATACTAATATACATTCATATAGGTATGTACATATATAAACAAATCTCAAAATTTCTAGTAGTAAACTAGTTGAAATGAAATGGACGTCAGTAATAGTGCTACAAAATTTTTAATAAAGCGCTCTTAATAAAAGAGATAAAACTTCTATTATGTTATTACCGCGATAGCTGGGGGACCAAAGCAGCTCATATCGACTGGGAGAGGTTCATGTTATTAAAACTTTTCAGTCATTCAAAGACAAACTTTTTGTGCCAACTATAGCGCTTACGTTTCTTAAGAGAATTACATTTTGTAATAGTTGTCTCTCTATTGATGCATTTCCGTTAAACACCCTGCGGAACGATGCCATTAAGGGCTAGGAAATGTTAGTCATCTATACATATACATATATCCGAGTCCGATCTTATAGCAAGTTGACACAATATAATATTGTCGATATTTACCGAGTTTGGTTTATTTTAAAAACGCGACTCTAACAAATCACTAAATAACGAATTGAATTTTCAACCCTGAGAAAGAGCAAATGGTCGACACAACCAGCATTCAAAAGTAATGAACAAAGAAATTTTTTTTTGCACGCAAATTTTACCGCGGAAATTAACTACAAGCGAAGGTTGTGAATATACACGCAATAAATTTTTATCTAATAACGATCTAAATAATAATACGTATGTATGTAGGTTGTAAACAGAGTAATACGTACACCCAGTAATACCTTAAAATTCTAAGAACTTACCTAAAATTACATGGATTCCTGCGCTGCAGTCTATTCGTATTAGACTCCGTCGGATAAGCCCTCACAAATAGGGAAATAATACCAGTAACCTGAAATTATAAATAAAATTATTAGTAAATATTACCTAAAATTTAGTGAATCTTAACTTCTAATACTCACCGTTGTCATTTGGACACTCCTCATTCAAGCAACTACACTTCGTAACCTGTAAAGAGATAGTTATATTAGTTCTTGTTTTATACTATAGTTTAGGGATAAAACATTCTCATAGGATACCCGTGAAGTAACATGTTTGAAATATATCCTATTAGAAAGTTTTACACTTTTTGTTTTTTTTGAATTTTTGGTTTAGTTTTGGTTCAGTTGTAGTAATAGACTCGTTGTTATTAACAGAAAAGAAAAAAAAACTGATAAAATTAATATGCAATTTAAAAAGAAAATAAAACGATTTGTTTTAACATTTTTTTTTGTTTTACGCGCACAATTCCATAGGCATTTATTGTTTTATCTTGCTTCTTTTTTTTATATATGCACTCTATGGTTTGCATTTAAATATGAATATTATGAAAAATCACCATTAGTATTTAATGAATGAATTCAAATTAGTTTTTATTTACTATACTACGATATGTTTAATACGCGTAAAATTCAAAATTTCGCGGCGACAAAGTAGCGGCGGCGAGAATTAGGTTATGACCAGCGGCGATATATGAAAATTCGATAACGAGTTATCGAATCATCAAATATCAATAAGACACCACTTTTTTTATTATAATACAACCAAAAAGGAAATTCTGTTCTTCTTACCTGTTTCCCCGTAATAATATGGAGCCATCTAACGGTCCAACTATGTTGACCGGCAGAAAAGCCCTAAAATGATAATCAATAAATTTAATTAAGACATACATATATATATATTAAAAAAAAAGGAAAAAAAAAGCTAAAAACTTCAAATACATACCTTTTGCCCATCCATACAAACAATGTCCGCAATACCATGATCACCTAAAACATGAAACAAAACGTCGAATACACAATAGCTTTTATATTTCACTAATTTAACACTTACCTTCACAAAACCGCCTCAGTCCCAAACACAACTCACAATTTATTTAATTTTTTTTATATTATTTTTTTTTTCATTTTATAAAGTTTCTTTTAATTATAATTTTTTAATACACATTTTAACCACGATCAAACTTAACACAAGCCACTTGATGCTTCGTTGAGTCGAGGATCACATATGGAGGTAGACTTCGAATTTCAACAAAACCCAGTTTAGTTATTACTGTCAAAGTGCATACAGAAATAAACCCCAGATGAAAAGACAGCAGCGATTGACAGTAACACTACAACAGCTGATCATTTAACCATCCGGTCGCTCTCACCCGTCGAAAAAACAGAGTAGTATTTTTCATTAGTAGGTCGTTACTACATCACGTACGATGCACACCAGGTAAAAACTAAAATAGTGATGCCAGATCGTCAATTTTAGAAAAACGTTTTAAAAAAAATCGCCAAAAGAGAATTCAGCTATACAAGTTAGTGAGAAGCTTCCCTCCCATTCCTGGCCCATAGATGGACTCAGAAATGGTTGGGTTTGTCGTGTGTGCACAGCCCGCTGGTAAGGCAGTCAGCTGGCAAAACAGCCAGCGGGTAAAACAGTCGTGTGTCAGCTGTTAGCTCAGTGGTGAATCAACTGAAGAAAAAGGAAAAAGAAAACAAAACATATGAAGAAAAGAAAAATAAAATCGGCTAGACTCACGAAGGCAAAAATCCAGCAAATCTCTGGAAGCCAATGGATGCGCCAAAGAACTTGGAAGAAAAAAAAAGATGGCGAAGAAATTTTTGGGCGGACAGAGGTTTCGTGGAAGGAGAAGGGAAAATGGCGAGAGATGCTGGCTTGATGAAGTGAAGGGCAAAGACAAATCTGTGGGAAAAAGTGAAAAAGTGTCGTGTAAAAGATTGAAAAATAAAGAAAAACAGCAAAAACTAAGAATTTCATCACTTTTATTTTAAACAAAAAAAAAAAAAAAAGCAATATAAATAAATTGAAAATAGATAAACATACAATAAACTAAAGCTAAATAAAATTAACGACACAACAATTAACAAAATAACAAAAATAAAATAAATTAACAAAAGCAAAGAAGAAAAAGTTTGGAGAAGCAAAGCAGTTTGTAAAATTTGATCCACAACCAGGACTAGATTGGAGGCGCTCCAGAAGGCAGTCCGATTGAGGCACCGTAAGGAAGTAAGCTAAGGTTTTTTTTGTTGTTCCGGGAGAATCACCAGGTATCACCGTGAGAAGCACCAGCCTTACCCTTAATCCACGGCAGGAAAAAAGGTATAGTGCCCATTGACCAGTACGACCACAGAACGGACGACGAAACGAACTGTTGAAATTTAAAAAAAGGAAGAAAAAAAAAACAATATATATATATATGCATAAATTAATATTTTTATTAAAGAGGTTTAATTAGAAAAACACCCATGTACGTACCTTTTTTTTATGTCCTGTAGGCCTATTGATTTGCCTACACCCCAACGCTGGTCTGAGCTCGAACCTCCGTTAATTTTGCATTTAAATTTGTTTAGACAGGAACTTATTGGTTTCACAGTGGTTTTTCTTAAATTCGTAAACTCGGCTTTGATAAAAGAGAAATTTTAATAGATATATATATATATATGTGTACATAAATAATTGGCATAAATTATTGAGACTTAACTCGTTGGCACCCGTACAGCACGGACGAAAAGGGCTTCCTTCAAAACCTGCCAAGCAACAGGAAAAACCGAAATATAAATATATATGTATATGTATACATTTGAACAAAAAAAAATTATTTTTTTTCATTTATTTAAAAATATGAAAATTGTAAAAGAAATTATATAATCACAAATATTTAGTAATAGTTAAAGTTTTGTAATAAATTCCAAACTCCTGTCGAAACGAAGTTGAAATGAAAAAGTTCTAAAAATGTCAGAGTAGATTCTTTTTGGAGAACCTCCAATAGGATGGTGGCAAAGGAGTGGGAAGAGGTAGGTAAGTGAATGCGAAGTATGGGACAACCTGAAAAAAAAATGGCATGACAGGTTGTCATGGAAGGGTTTTGTATAATCCTTATGGGGAGGGCCGCCAAAATAAATACAGTTTTGGATGAAAAGTGGTACTGACATTTTGCACCAACTCAACGCGTTTAATTGCCAGGTAAGGTTCACTAAGGGTCCCAAGAATTCCTTTTATAACCTAACACGTAACACCGCAAATGCTGGTATGTTTTTTTTTATTATTATTATTCATAGGCCTGTAGCATTCGGAATCCAGATTGAAATGGCAAGAACTCATCCCAAAACGGCGAGCCCTAGCCGGTGCATACGCCAGCATACCAGCGCTGCCAACAATCTGGCTACACTTGGTTTGGTTTAGCACCAAACTGGCACATCACATACCAAACAACAAAAAATAATATAATAATAATAACCTTGATCGACGGCTTACTTGGAAACACCATATTGACTCTAAGTTAACCCAAATGAAACTAAAATTAACTCAGGTACATTGGCTGATTGGTAGAAATTCAACCCTCAGTCTAGATTGCAAACTTTTGATATACAAGTCTATTTTGAAACCGATATGGTGCTACGGAATTCAACTATGGGGCACTGCTTCAGCTTCCAATGTCGAGAGAATCCAACGAAGGCAAAATAAAATTTTGCGATTAATAACATCGGCTCCATGGTATATAAAAAACTCAAATATACATCGTGATTTAAACATGCCACTAGTGGTTGAAGAAATTGCAAAATATGCAGGCAAATATTTAACAAAACTCGAGTCACATCCTAATCCGCTTGCCCGTAATACTTTGAACTTTACTGGACACGTCCGCCTAAAAAAGAGGGATACAAGTGCTCTTTTACTCAACACTCCAGATGGGACTGCTTGAAAATACTTTTTATTGTATTTTATTTTTTCTTCCTTTTGATTATCACTACTTATGTATTACTTATAACTATCTCTAAATTTATGTCCGACAGTGGTCGGGCCTAATAATTATATTTTAGATTTAAGATTTGAATACTTATTGTTAGTTCATATTTGAAGATACAATAAATAAAAATATGTATTAAAAAATATATATATAAATTTACTGCAAATAAATTGTAAATTTTTACAGTGTCAGCGCTGCCGATTTGCAAATTCTTAACTCAAATTTAGTGTATATTTATTTATATAAATACATATGTATAAACATAGAAATTTATCTTTAATAAATGTGATTTGTCGTACGACACAAATTTGTCCAGGTTAAACTGTTTTTTTTTTGGCATATTTAAATTTTTTAACTGCAACGCACGCACACAGGCTTAAATAACAACTGGTTACCTAAATAGCAAGTTGCAGCCATTTATACTGAAGCATAGAATATAAATCATAATAGAATGCGCATCTCAAGGACAACTAAAATATTTTTTACAAACGTTTAATGATGCCGGAGGGAAGAGAAAAGAAAAGAAGCAAAAACAAATAACTTAGCAACAAAATACATAAAGGAGCACATTTTGCATTTCGAACTTCATATGCGATTTGGACTTCATTTCAAAAAGAAAATTCCCAATGACCTAATTTTTACCAAAAATGGTTACCATAAAAAACAAACAACAAAACATGCATCCTTCTAATAGCGAAACTCAAAAAAATACCTGCGCAATTATAATACTTTTACAATTGCTTGTACATATTTTACTAAAAATCACACCTTTAAGCAGGTAGGGCCTGCATTCCGTGTTTTTGTTGTTGTGCAATTATGACTTTGTTTTACCTTTTTTGCATAAGCAATTAAAAAAATACATTTACACAAATCAAATAAAACATGCACTTACAAAAGGGTTAGCGAATATGACACGATGGATTTTCCCGCAATTTGTGTGTTTGAAATCAAAAGAAAAAATTTCAACACACATTTGTGAATAAGTGATCGATGCGTTTCAATAATAAGAACTTGATATTTATTTAAAGGTAAATTTCTATGTACATCGATGGCTTAATATAAGAAACGCGGAAGTCGAATTATCGATATTTTATAGGAGAAGCAAAAAACTGAGGAGAAACTAAAGCATTTACAAACAGAAATAATTTTTTAAGATGGTATAACTTATTCATTTTGAACTGTAACGTACTAAGATCTTCAAGGTGGATGCAATTCTATGTTGTCTCCAAGAAAACGTTAAAACGCGATTTCGAAAAAAAATTGGTATACGCCCTTTTTATATTAAGCCATCGATATGTACATATACCTACATATATGTATGTATATACACATATGTACATACATATGTATGTATGTAGATATTTATTTATTAATTTAAACATTTACAATTTTTTCGCTGAAAATTTTTATAAAGACTTATCCCCATATGCAAAAAATTAACGTGTGCTTGAAGTGTACGTTAAAACAAAATTTCCGGTTTTAACGTAGACTTGAAGCACATGTTAATTTGTTTGCATATGAGGATTAATATATGTTTAAAATATCCAAATCGGCAACGCTGATGATCAATAAGAAACCTTTAGAGGCACAATACATAAAAAACCATTTGCTTGTATACCACAAGAATATCCAACATTTTTGTTCAAAAAATTTTACTCATATATGAATAATGCATAAATGAATAAAACTCATATATGAGCAACTCATAAATGTGCACATCATGTGCGCAAAATTAAAAAAAATTATTTGCACACACACGAGTGTTCAATTTTGTTTTGTTTCCAATTACAGCATGAACATGCGTAGAAAAACAGAAAAAGATTTAAGCACTCATGTGCGTTGATTAGCAGATTTTTTTTGTTGCTGCATTTATGAAAATAAACACAACGAAAAATTTTGCGAGTTTTCATTTATGAAGAAACTCATAAATGTGTGTTTTTTGTAGAGCACACATGAATATTTCGGTACTATGGTAGAAAGTAAGAATTCCATTGATTGGCTGTATTTCCAGTGCATTATGTTTTCCAAAGCTTCAGCGCTTTCTCCACTTTTTTTTTGCTTTAATACCTTTAATGTACTCCGAATTGTAGTAAGATTTTAAATTGTTCCACTTTCTAGAAACATCAGCTAATAAATATAGTTTTATAAATTTTTTTATGTACAACAAAATTATTTTAAAATATTAGACGTACCAGCATCAAAGGGAATATTTGAAGAATAGTTTGTGTTAAGTTTCGTTGCTACCTCCTCCCAAAATTTTATCTTTTTCAATTTGTTTTTATATTGTATTGATTTTACATCCCAAATATAAGGCAATTGCTTCACTTCATTTATTAAATAAAATACCTCTTCTTCCGTCCAAGCTTTTACCATTTTCTTATGTTTAAATTTAATTTTTCTTTATAAAATTACATTTTTTATTATTGGCGTGCGCTTGGCGTCGTTATAATTTTTTGTTTGTTTGTCAGATGTCAATTTCATTAGAAAACAAATATAAAATATGTTTTATATTTGGTTCTTTCTAGTATTTGCTGCTTCTTTCTTTCAATCCTATAACAAAACAATGAAATAAAAATGTAGAGTCATAAGGGCTTTATCCAAGAAACGTGGACTGTCAACGGCAAAATACTTGGACTTGACGCAAAAGGGTACAAATGATTGTATGTAAACAGTTCAGGTAACAATGACAAAAACATTAGATCCTGTACTATGGTTAAAACCAACTTAAATATCTTCATTCTCTCTAATTATAGCGATGAAGATACGGTAGCGGTGATGTGGGAGACAGGGGAATCCACTATATGGATTCTTTCCTGCTACATGGCTCACGACGACACAGACCCACCTCCTAATTCAATGGTCCGAGATTTAGCCAAACAGGCCAATAGACGCGGCACGCCTGTAATAATGGGTGCTGACGCCAACGCACATCATCGAATCTGGGGAAGCTCATGTAATAATGAAAGGGGTGAGTGTATTTTTGATTTTATTATGGAAAATAACCTAGTAGTATCGAATCAGGGTTCAGAAACCACTTTCATAGTCTCCAATAGACAGGAGGTGTTAGACATAACTCTGGTCAGTGCGAGACACGCTCATTTGATACGTGAATGAAGGGTCTCTTCAGACTGCTCATTCTCTGACCATCGCTATTTGTTATTCACAGTCAGCATATCAAATAGGAATTCGACATTACATGTTAATAGACGAAAGACGGACTGGGTGATGCAAAACCAAATCCTAACCGACTTAATTACACGCCCACCAAATATAGAGGGGGCTGCAGATATTGACTTGGCCGTGAACATGCTAACAAATGCGTTCAAAGCAGCCACAGGCTCATCCTGTAGGGCATCTGTACAGTGCCCGACAAGAAGGCTACCTTGGTGGTCTGGAGACATAGCAGAAACTAGGAAAAACTACAGGAGACTTTTCAATGAAGCAAAAAGGACAGGAAACTGGTCACTCTACAAAGCTGCATTAAATAAATTCAAGAATGAAGTCAGGAACGCAAAACTTGGAGAGAATTCTGCAGTAATGTAGAAACTTGCTCCGAGACTAGCAGACTGCGTAAAATCCTTGCGAAAAAGCCACCGATACCCAGCTACATCAAAAATAATGATGGAAACTAGACCACTAACAGTATCGATTCAATAAAGATTCTAATGGACACCCATTTTCCGGGATGCCACGGGCGTATCCCTTCCATGCTCAATCACATATATCCATTGACTTACGGTGGAGAAAGTTAAATGGGCAATTAAAAGCTTCCATCCGTTCAAATCACCAGGACCGGATGGTATTATTCCAGTGGATCTACAACATAACGTAGAACTTGTAATTCCATGGTTACTTACCATATATAAGGCCTGATTCGTATGGTCATATATTCCAATTGCATGGACTAGAAGTAGTGTGATCTTTATTCCCAAAGGAGGAAAAGCATCACATACCAAAGCGAAGGATTTTAGACCCATAAGCTTAACTTCCTTCCTTCTAAAAACCCTTGAGAGAGTGTTGGGTGTTCGCATTAGAACTTCCATAAACAGCTCTCTAATCTCAGTCTCTCAACACGCTTATACCAAAGGCAAATTGGTTGAGGCCGCTTTACATGTAAGTTACATAGAGAAGTCACTCGAGCATAAAAACTATACCTTGGCAGCCTTCATGGACATTGAACGTGCCTTTAGTAACATTAATCCAACGTTAATTATTCAGTCTCTCAGAGAGCTGGGGATTGACCGAGGGATTTATCGGCTCATTGAAAATCTGCTTCTACGCAGAACCATCACTTCCATGACAGCAGCCACCATCACAAGGCAGGCCCACAGAGGTACACCTAAGGGTTGTGTGCTGTCACCACTGTTGTGGAATGTGACAATCAACAATCTGCTTAGAAAATTGAAATCCTTAAACATTAAAACCGTTGCATACGCAGATGATGTAGCGATAGCAATATCAGGATTTCACTTAGATACGATATCACAAAGGCTAGAAACAGTACTAAATGAGATTAATTCTTGGTGCTCTAGTAGTGGCCTGACTGTCAACCCGACCAAAACGGAACTAGTACTCTTCACCAGGAGATACAAAGTTCCACAATTCATTCCCCCGGCATTGAATGGTACTGCACTTACCCTGTCGAAAAGTGCCAAATATCTAGGCGTTGTTCTAGATAGTAAACTCTCCTGGAGGGAAAATCTTCAGGTGGGGATAGAGAAAGCCGCTATGGCAATGTACATCTGTAGAAAATCAATTGGCTCTACTTGGGGAATTAACCCCAAAGGAGTCGGTTGGATACTAGAGATGGTCATAAAACCTATCCTATTTTATGGGGTCTCGGTCTGGTGGAGAGCACTAGAATCAGCGGGAAACCAGACGCGTATAGAAGGTATTCTCCGCAAAGCGGCACTTATGATAACAGGTGCCCTTAGATCCACGCCGATAAAGGCACTCTTCGCCTCTTCGCTATGCTTTGTTGGCTTCCTGTGGACTTAATAGCTAGAAAACTGGCCCTATATACGGCCGTTAGACTGAACGCAATAGGCGTATGGAACTATAGACCATGGGGTCACGCTAGCATCCTAAATACAGCAAACAATATACTCATTGACTACTGCACTCCCAAACCCTACTTCAATAGGAATTTCAATATTTCTTTGACAGAAGGGTTCTTCCCAATGGACAGAGCCGTGCAGGTTTTCACGACGGCTCTATGCGGAGGGGAAGAATTGGAGGGGGTATATATTCCAGATTTTGGAACTGAAATATCCTTCAGCCTCCCGGACGAATGTAGCATATTACAGGCAGAAATATCCGCCATAAAAAGCAACACACTGGTTGAGTTATTATCGGATACACAATAGTAATATCCAGATAATAACGGACAGCCAACCCGCGATCAAAACCCTTGCAGATGTATATTCTACACCATTACTTGTCCAAGACTGCCGCACAGTCCTGGATAAACTGGCGCAGCACTCAACCATCACACTATACTGGGTGCGTGGACACGGGACTAATTCAGGCAATATAGTTGCGGATGAACTGGCAAAGAGACCCTACCCGGGAAGTCGATATTGACAATCTTTGTGGGCTCCCTCTCTCGTCTTGCTGGAGAGATGGCGCAATGAGCCTAACTGCGTTATATCGAGAATCCTTTGGCCTCGTCTAGATACTAACAGAACCAGAAACCTCATTAGCTTCACCAGAAAGCACCTGAGGAATCTCCTAGCCACACTTACAGGCTACTGCACTTTCGGAACCCACGCTAAACGTATGGGTCTCCCGTATAATGATTACTATTACAGCTGCAATGATGAGGAAGACGAGGAAAGCATTTCGCATCTTCTCTGCTTCTGCCCTGCTTTGGAGGATCTCCGTCTGCACTTCCTTGGCAGAATATCCTTCAATAGCTTGTCCGAGCTATCGGAAATAGGACTTAGAAACCTAAGTCTATACATTAGGAGCAACGGCTGGTATGGCCGTTAGCCTTCCTCTACGGCATGTGAATGTACTAGACCCTCTCCTGTACCACTTCTTCTCTCCTTTACTCTCTCTTATTATACAGAAATTCTCCATCTATACCCTCTCCATCTATATTCTCCCTATACTCCCGGTCTCCCCCTTATTCTTATACTTTCAACTTACAGGCAGCACAAAGGGATCATCGTATTGGACCCAAGTGAGCTAGACCCCTAAATTTTTCATTCTTCACTAGCAGCCTGCTAACCTAACCTAACCTAACGCTTAGGCATTGAGTCCAAAAGTTTTTGGCCGAGCTATCGGAAATAGGACTTAGAAACCTAAGTCTATACATTAGGAGCAACGGCTGGTGTAGTGATGTATTTTAGCTAAACACTTGTTTTATTAAATTTAAAAATATAAATAAGTAAACATATAATTTTAATGATTTTGTTGTATTATAAAAAACTATTATTTCATAAAGTCAAGACTCAAGCATTATATTATTGATAACATTTGTGAAGAACATTTGCAAGCAACGAATATTTGTGTCGAAAATTTTTGCACTAATTTTGTCATATCATCCATTTACTCCCCTCCTAGATTCGCAATTACTGAGAATCAATATGAGGATTTTTACAAATCTCTGGGCCCTTGTTTCATAGCAGCCGGCGACTATAATGCTAAACACACGTTCTGGGGTTCGCGTCTTATTACACCCAGAGGTCGAGCGTTGTTCAATACAATTTCCAAAATGGGCTTGGATGTCATTTCGAGTGGGGAGCCCACTTATTGGCCTACTGACATACGTAAAATTCCGGATGTAATAGATTTTGGCGTTATGAAAAATATCTCTAGGGATTTAATTCAAATTGAAGCTTCTCTAGATCTTTCGTCCGATCACTCTCCCACGATCGTTACAATTTGTGGCCCATTGAGAAGTGACTTACCTCACCCATATGCGAATTTGATAAATCGTGTTAATTGGCTGGGATTTAAAAAATATCTTAGTAGTCATTGCACGGAAAATATTACGCTAAGAACATCTGATGATATTGAAACTAACATTGCCAACCTTAACGAATATATTAAGCAGGCTGCTAAACATGCTACTACCTCCCATCCGCAGACTGGGTTTAATAAAATTTATTCTACCGATATTGAACGTGCCGTATGCGAAAAAAGAAGAGCTAGAAGGGAATGACAACAGCACAGATCACCACAACTTAAAATCAGATTTAAAGAGTGCACTAAACGACTCCAAGAGCTGCTTGCACATGAAAAAACTGCATCTCTTAAAAACTATCTGGAAAATCTTGATGTCACACCAGCATCTAATTACTCTTTGTGGCGCGCTGCTAGAAAGCTTAAAACACCCGTTGAGTTTAAACCACCTCTGCGCACATCTACCGGAGGTTGGGCAAGAAGCGATACTGAAAAAGGTAACATATTTGCTGACCATTTGAAATACGTATTTACCCCAAACACATGTACTGGTGTAATTGATTTGCCAAATGTAGACGCTCTACCCCCTCAACTAATAAAGTTTAAGACGCGTGATGTACAAAAAGTAATTGCTGAACTCAACCCGAAGAAAGCTCCGGGTTTTGATGGAATTAGTAACCAGATGCTGATGAAGTTGCCTCTATTGCAATTAGAATACTGTTATTTATTTTTAACGCCATTTTACGATTGGAGTATTATCCAAATAGCTGGAAACTTGCCAAAGTTAAAATGATTCCAAAGCCGGGCAAAGATCTTACCAAGGCTGAGTCATATAGGCCAATAAGTCTGCTATGAACAATGTCAAAGCTTTTCGAAAAACTGCTCATGACAAAATTGTCCCCAATTCTAGTTCGTAGTGGGTGCATACCGGACCATCAATTTGGTTTTAGAAGTCAGCATAGCAGCATTGAACAAACTCATAGATTGGTCCAATTTATAAGAAGAACATTTGAAGAAAGGAAGTATTGTTCTGCGCTGTTTATCGACGTTTCTCAGGCATTTGATAAAGTGTGGCATGAAGGACTAATTTTGAAATTAAAAACATACTTGCCAATAAACGTTGTAAGTCTTTTGGAAAGTTACATTACTGCCCGCAAGTTCACTGTTGTGGAAGGAGACTTTATGAGCATGCCTGAAACTATCTCATCCGCTGTGCCACAGGGGAGTATACTGGGGCCAGTTTTGTATTTGATTTATACTTGTGATATGCCTCTGAGCAGCAATATCCACACTTCCACATTTGCTGATGATACAGCCTGCCTTAGTATGCATGAAAATCCTTACGAAGCATCCCGATATCTTCAAGAACACATTACCCAGCTGGAACTATGGTTAAACTTATGGAGAATTAAGGTAAACGAAAAAAAGTGTGTTCAAGTAACATATACATTACGAAGAGATACTTGTTCACCCATTCGGATTAACAATCAAGTTGTCCCTCAACATACTCATGTGAAATATCTTGGAATACACCTTGATCGACGGCTTACTTGGAAACACCATATTGACTCTAAGTTAACCCAAATGAAACTAAAATTAACTCAGGTACATTGGCTGATTGGTAGAAATTCAACCCTCAGTCTAGATTGCAAACTTTTGATATACAAGTCTATTTTGAAACCCATATGGTGCTACGGAATTCAACTATGGGGCACTGCTTCAGCTTCCAATGTCGAGAGAATCCAACGAAGCCAAAATAAAATTTTGCGATTAATAACATCGGCTCCATGGTATATAAAAAACTCAAATATACTTCGTGATTTAAACATGCCACTAGTGGTTGAAGAAATTGCAAAATATGCAGGCAAATATTTAACAAAACTCGAGTCACATCCTAATCCGCTTGCCCGTAATATTTTGAGCTTTACTGGACACGTCCGCCTAAAAAAGAGGGATACAAGTGCTCTTATACTCAACACTCCAGATGGGACTGCTTGAAAATACTTTTTATTGTATTTTATTTTTTCTTCCTTTTGATTATCACTACTTATGTATTACTTATAACTATCTCTAAATTTATGTCCGACAGTGGTCGGGCCTAATAATTATATTTTAGATTTAAGATTTGAATACTTATTGTTAGTTCATATTTGAAGATACAATAAATAAAAATATGTATTAAAAAAATATATATAAATTTACTGCAAATAAATTGTAAATTTTTACAGTGTCAGCGCTGCCGATTTGCAAATTCTTAACTCAAATTTAGTGTATATTTATTTATATAAATACATATGTATAAACATAGAAATTTATCTTTAATAAATGTGATTTGTCGTACGACACAAATTTGTCCAGGTTAAACTGTTTTTTTTTTGGCATATTTAAATTTTTTAACTGCAACGCACGCACACAGGCTTAAATAACAACTGGTTACCTAAATAGCAAGTTGCAGCCATTTATACTGAAGCATAGAATATAAATCATAATAGAATGCGCATCTCAAGGACAACTAAAATATTTTTTACAAACGTTTAATGATGCCGGAGGGAAGAGAAAAGAAAAGAAGCAAAAACAAATAACTTAGCAACAAAATACATAAAGGAGCACATTTTGCATTTCGAACTTCATATGCGATTTGGACTTCATTTCAAAAAGAAAATTCCCAATGACCTAATTTTTACCAAAAATGGTTACCATAAAAAACAAACAACAAAACATGCATCCTTCTAATAGCGAAACTCAAAAAAATACCTGCGCAATTATAATACTTTTACAATTGCTTGTACATATTTTACTAAAAATCACACCTTTAAGCAGGTAGGGCCTGCATTCCGTGTTTTTGTTGTTGTGCAATTATGACTTTGTTTTACCTTTTTTGCATAAGCAATTAAAAAAATACATTTACACAAATCAAATAAAACATGCACTTACAAAAGGGTTAGCGAATATGACACGATGGATTTTCCCGCAATTTGTGTGTTTGAAATCAAAAGAAAAAATTTCAACACACATTTGTGAATAAGTGATCGATGCGTTTCAATAATAAGAACTTGATATTTATTTAAAGGTAAATTTCTATGTACATCGATGGCTTAATATAAGAAACGCGGAAGTCGAATTATCGATATTTTATAGGAGAAGCAAAAAACTGAGGAGAAACTAAAGCATTTACAAACAGAAATAATTTTTTAAGATGGTATAACTTATTCATTTTGAACTGTAACGTACTAAGATCTTCAAGGTGGATGCAATTCTATGTTGTCTCCAAGAAAACGTTAAAACGCGATTTCGAAAAAAAATTGGTATACGCCCTTTTTATATTAAGCCATCGATATGTACATATACCTACATATATGTATGTATATACACATATGTACATACATATGTATGTATGTAGATATTTATTTATTAATTTAAACATTTACAATTTTTTCGCTGAAAATTTTTATAAAGACTTATCCCCATATGCAAAAAATTAACGTGTGCTTGAAGTGTACGTTAAAACAAAATTTCCGGTTTTAACGTAGACTTGAAGCACATGTTAATTTGTTTGCATATGAGGATTAATATATGTTTAAAATATCCAAATCTGCAACGCTGATGATCAATAAGAAACCTTTAGAGGCACAATACATAAAAAACCATTTGCTTGTATACCACAAGAATATCCAACATTTTTGTTCAAAAAATTTTACTCATATATGAATAATGCATAAATGAATAAAACTCATATATGAGCAACTCATAAATGTGCACATCATGTGCGCAAAATTAAAAAAAATTATTTGCACACACACGAGTGTTCAATTTTGTTTTGTTTCCAATTACAGCATGAACATGCGTAGAAAAACAGAAAAAGATTTAAGCACTCATGTGCGTTGATTAGCAGATTTTTTTGTTGCTGCATTTATGAAAATAAACACAACGAAAAATTTTGCGAGTTTTCATTTATGAAGAAACTCATAAATGTGTGTTTTTTGTAGAGCACACATGAATATTTCGGTACTATGGTAGAAAGTAAGAATTCCATTGATTGGCTGTATTTCCAGTGCATTATGTTTTCCAAAGCTTCAGCGCTTTCTCCACTTTTTTTTTGCTTTAATACCTTTAATGTACTCCGAATTGTAGTAAGATTTTAAATTGTTCCACTTTCTAGAAACATCAGCTAATAAATATAGTTTTATAAATTTTTTTATGTACAACAAAATTATTTTAAAATATTAGACGTACCAGCATCAAAGGGAATATTTGAAGAATAGTTTGTGTTAAGTTTCGTTGCTACCTCCTCCCAAAATTTTATCTTTTTCAATTTTTTTTTATATTGTATTGATTTTACATCCCAAATATAAGGCAATTGCTTCACTTCATTTATTAAATAAAATACCTCTTCTTCCGTCCAAGCTTTTACCATTTTCTTATGTTTAAATTTAATTTTTCTTTATAAAATTACTTTTTTTATTATTGGCGTGCGCTTGGCGTCGTTATAATTTTTTGTTTGTTTGTCAGATGTCAATTTCATTAGAAAACAAATATAAAATATGTTTTATATTTGGTTCTTTCTAGTATTTGCTGCTTCTTTCTTTCAATCCTATAACAAAACAATGAAATAAAAATGTAGAGTCATAATGGCTTTATCCAAGAAACGTGGACTGTCAACGGCAAAATACTTGGACTTGACGCAAAAGGGTACAAATGATTGTATGTAAACAGTTCAGGTAACAATGACAAAAACATTAGATCCTGTACTATGGTTAAAACCAACTTAAATATCTTCATTCTCTCTAATTATAGCGATGAAGATACGGTAGCGGTGATGTGGGAGACAGGGGAATCCACTATATGGATTCTTTCCTGCTACATGGCTCACGACGACACAGACCCACCTCCTAATTCAATGGTCCGAGATTTAGCCAAACAGGCCAATAGACGCGGCACGCCTGTAATAATGGGTGCTGACGCCAACGCACATCATCGAATCTGGGGAAGCTCATGTAATAATGAAAGGGGTGAGTGTATTTTTGATTTTATTATGGAAAATAACCTAGTAGTATCGAATCAGGGTTCAGAAACCACTTTCATAGTCTCCAATAGACAGGAGGTGTTAGACATAACTCTGGTCAGTGCGAGACACGCTCATTTGATACGTGAATGAAGGGTCTCTTCAGACTGCTCATTCTCTGACCATCGCTATTTGTTATTCACAGTCAGCATATCAAATAGGAATTCGACATTACATGTTAATAGACGAAAGACGGACTGGGTGATGCAAAACCAAATCCTAACCGACTTAATTACACGCCCACCAAATATAGAGGGGGCTGCAGATATTGACTTGGCCGTGAACATGCTAACAAATGCGTTCAAAGCAGCCACAGGCTCATCCTGTAGGGCATCTGTACAGTGCCCGACAACAAGGCTACCTTGGTGGTCTGGAGACATAGCAGAAACTAGGAAAAACTACAGGAGACTTTTCAATGAAGCAAAAAGGACAGGAAACTGGTCACTCTACAAAGCTGCATTAAATAAATTCAAGAATGAAGTCAGGAACGCAAAACTTGGAGAGAATTCTGCAGTAATGTAGAAACTTGCTCCGAGACTAGCAGACTGCGTAAAATCCTTGCGAAAAATCCACCGATACCCAGCTACATCAAAAATAATGATGGAAACTAGACCACTAACAGTATCGATTCAATAAAGATTCTAATGGACACCCATTTTCCGGGATGCCACGGGCGTATTCCTTCCATGCTCAATCACATATATCCATTGACTTACGGTGGAGAAAGTTAAATGGGCAATTAAAAGCTTCCATCCGTTCAAATCACCAGGACCGGATGGTATTATTCCAGTGGATCTACAACATAACGTAGAACTTGTAATTCCATGGTTACTTACCATATATAAGGCCTGATTCGTATGGTCATATATTCCAATTGCATGGACTAGAAGTAGTGTGATCTTTATTCCCAAAGGAGGAAAAGCATCACATACCAAAGCGAAGGATTTTAGACCCATAAGCTTAACTTCCTTCCTTCTAAAAACCCTTGAGAGAGTGTTGGGTGTTCGCATTAGAACTTCCATAAACAGCTCTCTAATCTCAGTCTCTCAACACGCTTATACCAAAGGCAAATTGGTTGAGGCCGCTTTACATGTAAGTTAAATAGAGAAGTCACTCGAGCATAAAAACTATACCTTGGCAGCCTTCATGGACATTGAACGTGCCTTTAGTAACATTAATCCAACGTTAATTATTCAGTCTCTCAGAGAGCTGGGGATTGACCGAGGGATTTATCGGCTCATTGAAAATCTGCTTCTACGCAGAACCATCACTTCCATGACAGCAGCCACCATCACAAGGCAGGCCCACAGAGGTACACCTAAGGGTTGTGTGCTGTCACCACTGTTGTGGAATGTGACAATCAACAATCTGCTTAGAAAATTGAAATCCTTAAACATTAAAACCGTTGCATACGCAGATGATGTAGCGATAGCAATATCAGGATTTCACTTAGATACGATATCACAAAGGCTAGAAACAGTACTAAATGAGATTAATTCTTGGTGCTCTAGTAGTGGCCTGACTGTCAACCCGACCAAAACGGAACTAGTACTCTTCACCAGGAGATACAAAGTTCCACAATTCATTCCCCCGGCACTGAATGGTACTGCACTTACCCTGTCGAAAAGTGCCAAATATCTAGGCGTTGTTCTAGATAGTAAACTCTCCTGGAGGGAAAATCTTCAGGTGGGGATAGAGAAAGCCGCTATGGCAATGTACATCTGTAGAAAATCAATTGGCTCTACTTGGGGAATTAACCCCAAAGGAGTCGGTTGGATACTAGAGATGGTCATAAAACCTATCCTATTTTATGGGGTCTCAGTCTGGTGGAGAGCACTAGAATCAGCGGGAAACCAGACGCGTATAGAAGGTATTCTCCGCAAAGCGGCACTTATGATAACAGGTGCCCTTAGATCCACGCCGATAAAGGCACTCTTCGCCTCTTCGCTATGCTTTGTTGGCTTCCTGTGGACTTAATAGCTAGAAAACTGGCCCTATATACGGCCGTTAGACTGAACGCAATAGGCGTATGGAACTATAGACCATGGGGTCACGCTAGCATCCTAAATACAGCAAACAATATACTCATTGACTACTGCACTCCCAAACCCTACTTCAATAGGAATTTCAATATTTCTTTGACAGAAGGGTTCTTCCCAATGGACAGAGCCGTGCAGGTTTTCACGACGGCTCTATGCGGAGGGGAAGAATTGGAGGGGGTATATATTCCAGATTTTGGAACTGAAATATCCTTCAGCCTCCCGGACGAATGTAGCATATTACAGGCAGAAATATCCGCCATAAAAAGCAACACACTGGTTGAGTTATTATCGGATACACAATAGTAATATCCAGATAATAACGGACAGCCAACCCGCGATCAAAACCCTTGCAGATGTATATTCTACACCATTACTTGTCCAAGACTGCCGCACAGTCCTGGATAAACTGGCGCAGCACTCAACCATCACACTATACTGGGTGCGTGGACACGGGACTAATTCAGGCAATATAGTTGCGGATGAACTGGCAAATAGACCCTACCCGGGAAGTCGATATTGACAATCTTTGTGGGCTCCCTCTCTCGTCTTTCTGGAGAGATGGCGCAATGAGCCTAACTGCGTTATATCGAGAATCCTTTGGCCTCGTCTAGATACTAACAGAACCAGAAACCTCATTAGCTTCACCAGAAAGCATCTGAGGAATCTCCTAGCCACACTTACAGGCTACTGCACTTTCGGAACCCACGCTAAACGTATGGGTCTCCCGTATAATGATTACTATTACAGCTGCAATGATGAGGAAGACGAGGAAAGCATTTCGCATCTTCTCTGCTTCTGCCCTGCTTTGGAGGATCTCCGTCTGCACTTCCTTGGCAGAATATCCTTCAATAGCTTGTCCGAGCTATCGGAAATAGGACTTAGAAACCTAAGTCTATACATTAGGAGCAACGGCTGGTATGGCCGTTAGCCTTCCTCTACGGCATGTGAATGTACTAGACCCTCTCCTGTACCACTTCTTCTCTCCTTTACTCTCCCTTATTATACAGAAATTCTCCATCTATACCCTCTCCATCTATATTCTCCCTATACTCCCGGTCTCCCCCTTATTCTTATACTTTCAACTTACAGGCAGCACAAAGGGATCATCGTATTGGACCCAAGTGAGCTAGACCCCTAAATTTTTCATTCTTCACTAGCAGCCTGCTAACCTAACCTAACCTAACGCTTAGGCATTGAGTCCACAAGCTTTTGGCCGAGCTATCGGAAATAGGACTTAGAAACCTAAGTCTATACATTAGGAGCAACGGCTGGTGTAGTGATGTATTTTAGCTAAACACTTGTTTTATTAAATTTAAAAATATAAATAAGTAAACATATAATTTTAATGATTTTGTTGTATTATAAAAAACTATTATTTCATAAAGTCAAGACTCAAGCATTATATTATTGATAACATTTGTGAAGAACATTTGCAAGCAACGAATATTTGTGTCGAAAATTTTTGCACTAATTTTGTCATATCATCCATTTACTCCCCTCCTAGATTCGCAATTACTGAGAATCAATATGAGGATTTTTACAAATCTCTGGGCCCTTGTTTCATAGCAGCCGGCGACTATAATGCTAAACACACGTTCTGGGGTTCGCGTCTTATTACACCCAGAGGTCGAGCGTTGTTCAATACAATTTCCAAAATGGGCTTGGATGTCATTTCGAGTGGGGAGCCCACTTATTGGCCTACTGACATACGTAAAATTCCGGATGTAATAGATTTTGGCGTTATGAAAAATATCTCTAGGGATTTAATTCAAATTGAAGCTTCTCTAGATCTTTCGTCCGATCACTCTCCCACGATCGTTACAATTTGTGGCCCATTGAGAAGTGACTTACCTCACCCATATGCGAATTTGATAAATCGTGTTAATTGGCTGGGATTTAAAAAATATCTTAGTAGTCATTGCACGGAAAATATTACGCTAAGAACATCTGATGATATTGAAACTAACATTGCCAACCTTAACGAATATATTAAGCAGGCTGCTAAACATGCTACTACCTCCCATCCGCAGACTGGGTTTAATAAAATTTATTCTACCGATATTGAACGTGCCGTATGCGAAAAAAGAAGAGCTAGAAGGGAATGAAAACAGCACAGATCACCACAACTTAAAATCAGATTTAAAGAGTGCACTAAACGACTCCAAGAGCTGCTTGCACATGAAAAAACTGCATCTCTTAAAAACTATCTGGAAAATCTTGATGTCACACCAGCATCTAATTACTCTTTGTGGCGCGCTGCTAGAAAGCTTAAAACACCCGTTGAGTTTAAACCACCTCTGCGCACATCTACCGGAGGTTGGGCAAGAAGCGATACTGAAAAAGGTAACATATTTGCTGACCATTTGAAATACGTATTTACCCCAAACACATGTACTGGTGTAATTGATTTGCCAAATGTAGACGCTCTACCCCCTCAACTAATAAAGTTTAAGACGCGTGATGTACAAAAAGTAATTGCTGAACTCAACCCGAAGAAAGCTCCGGGTTTTGATGGAATTAGTAACCAGATGCTGATGAAGTTGCCTCTATTGCAATTAGAATACTGTTATTTATTTTTAACGCCATTTTACGATTGGAGTATTATCCAAATAGCTGGAAACTTGCCAAAGTTAAAATGATTCCAAAGCCGGGCAAAGATCTTACCAAGGCTGAGTCATATAGGCCAATAAGTCTGCTATGAACAATGTCAAAGCTTTTCGAAAAACTGCTCATGACAAAATTGTCCCCAATTCTAGTTCGTAGTGGGTGCATACCGGACCATCAATTTGGTTTTAGAAGTCAGCATAGCAGCATTGAACAAACTCATAGATTGGTCCAATTTATAAGAAGAACATTTGAAGAAAGGAAGTATTGTTCTGCGCTGTTTATCGACGTTTCTCAGGCATTTGATAAAGTGTGGCATGAAGGACTAATTTTGAAATTAAAAACATACTTGCCAATAAACGTTGTAAGTCTTTTGGAAAGTTACATTACTGCCCGCAAGTTCACTGTTGTGGAAGGAGACTTTATGAGCATGCCTGAAACTATCTCATCCGCTGTGCCACAGGGGAGTATACTGGGGCCAGTTTTGTATTTGATTTATACTTGTGATATGCCTCTGAGCAGCAATATCCACACTTCCACATTTGCTGATGATACAGCCTGCCTTAGTATGCATGAAAATCCTTACGAAGCATCCCGATATCTTCCAGAACACATTACCCAGCTGGAACTATGGTTAAACTTATGGAGAATTAAGGTAAACGAACAAAAGTGTGTTCAAGTAACATATACATTACGAAGAGATACTTGTTCACCCATTCGGATTAACAATCAAGTTGTCCCTCAACATACTCATGTGAAATATCTTGGAATACACCTTGATCGACGGCTTACTTGGAAACACCATATTGACTCTAAGTTAACCCAAATGAAACTAAAATTAACTCAGGCACATTGGCTGATTGGTAGAAATTCAACCCTCAGTCTAGATTGCAAACTTTTGATATACAAGTCTATTTTGAAACCCATATGGTGCTACGGAATTCAACTATGGGGCACTGCTTCAGCTTCCAATGTCGAGAGAATCCAACGAAGGCAAAATAAAATTTTGCGATTAATAACATCGGCTCCATGGTATATAAAAAACTCAAATATACTTCGTGATTTAAACATTTTTTCTTCCTTTTGATTATCACTACTTATGTATTACTTATAACTATCTCTAAATTTATGTCCGACAGTGGTCGGGCCTAATAATTATATTTTAGATTTAAGATTTGAATACTTATTGTTAGTTCATATTTGAAGATACAATAAATAAAAATATGTATTAAAAAAAAATATATAAATTTACTGCAAATAAATTGTAAATTTTTACAGTGTCAGCGCTGCCGATTTGCAAATTCTTAACTCAAATTTAGTGTATATTTATTTATATAAATACATATGTATAAACATAGAAATTTATCTTTAATAAATGTGATTTGTCGTACGACACAAATTTGTCCAGGTTAAACTGTTTTTTTTGGCATATTTAAATTTTTTAACTGCAACGCACGCACACAGGCTTAAATAACAACTGGTTACCTAAATAGCAAGTTGCAGCCATTTATACTGAAGCATAGAATATAAATCATAATAGAATGCGCATCTCAAGGACAACTAAAATATTTTTTACAAACGTTTAATGATGCCGGAGGGAAGAGAAAAGAAAAGAAGCAAAAACAAATAACTTAGCAACAAAATACATAAAGGAGCACATTTTGCATTTCGAACTTCATATGCGATTTGGACTTCATTTCAAAAAGAAAATTCCCAATGACCTAATTTTTACCAAAAATGGTTACCATAAAAAACAAACAACAAAACATGCATCCTTCTAATAGCGAAACTCAAAAAAATACCTGCGCAATTATAATACTTTTACAATTGCTTGTACATATTTTACTAAAAATCACACCTTTAAGCAGGTAGGGCCTGCATTCCGTGTTTTTGTTGTTGTGCAATTATGACTTTGTTTTACCTTTTTTGCATAAGCAATTAAAAAAATACATTTACACAAATCAAATAAAACATGCACTTACAAAAGGGTTAGCGAATATGACACGATGGATTTTCCCGCAATTTGTGTGTTTGAAATCAAAAGAAAAAATTTCAACACACATTTGTGAATAAGTGATCGATGCGTTTCAATAATAAGAACTTGATATTTATTTAAAGGTAAATTTCTATGTACATCGATGGCTTAATATAAGAAACGCGGAAGTCGAATTATCGATATTTTATAGGAGAAGCAAAAAACTGAGGAGAAACTAAAGCATTTACAAACAGAAATAATTTTTTAAGATGGTATAACTTATTCATTTTGAACTGTAACGTACTAAGATCTTCAAGGTGGATGCAATTCTATGTTGTCTCCAAGAAAACGTTAAAACGCGATTTCGAAAAAAAATTGGTATACGCCCTTTTTATATTAAGCCATCGATATGTACATATACCTACATATATGTATGTATATACACATATGTACATACATATGTATGTATGTAGATATTTATTTATTAATTTAAACATTTACAATTTTTTCGCTGAAAATTTTTATAAAGACTTATCCCCATATGCAAAAAATTAACGTGTGCTTGAAGTGTACGTTAAAACAAAATTTCCGGTTTTAACGTAGACTTGAAGCACATGTTAATTTGTTTGCATATGAGGATTAATATATGTTTAAAATATCCAAATCGGCAACGCTGATGATCAATAAGAAACCTTTAGAGGCACAATACATAAAAAACCATTTGCTTGTATACCACAAGAATATCCAACATTTTTGTTCAAAAAATTTTACTCATATATGAATAATGCATAAATGAATAAAACTCATATATGAGCAACTCATAAATGTGCACATCATGTGCGCAAAATTAAAAAAAATTATTTGCACACACACGAGTGTTCAATTTTGTTTTGTTTCCAATTACAGCATGAACATGCGTAGAAAAACAGAAAAAGATTTAAGCACTCATGTGCGTTGATTAGCAGATTTTTTTTGTTGCTGCATTTATGAAAATAAACACAACGAAAAATTTTGCGAGTTTTCATTTATGAAGAAACTCATAAATGTGTGTTTTTTGTAGAGCACACATGAATATTTCGGTACTATGGTAGAAAGTAAGAATTCCATTGATTGGCTGTATTTCCAGTGCATTATGTTTTCCAAAGCTTCAGCGCTTTCTCCACTTTTTTTTGCTTTAATACCTTTAATGTACTCCGAATTGTAGTAAGATTTTAAATTGTTCCACTTTCTAGAAACATCAGCTAATAAATATAGTTTTATAAATTTTTTTATGTACAACAAAATTATTTTAAAATATTAGACGTACCAGCATCAAAGGGAATATTTGAAGAATAGTTTGTGTTAAGTTTCGTTGCTACCTCCTCCCAAAATTTTATCTTTTTCAATTTTTTTTTTATATTGTATTGATTTTACATCCCAAATATAAGGCAATTGCTTCACTTCATTTATTAAATAAAATACCTCTTCTTCCGTCCAAGCTTTTACCATTTTCTTATGTTTAAATCTAATTTTTCTTTATAAAATTACATTTTTTATTATTGGCGTGCGCTTGGCGTCGTTATAATTTTTTGTTTGTTTGTCAGATGTCAATTTCATTAGAAAACAAATATAAAATATGTTTTATATTTGGTTCTTTCTAGTATTTGCTGCTTCTTTCTTTCAATCCTATAACAAAACAATGAAATAAAAATGTAGAGTCATAAGGGCTTTATCCAAGAAACGTGGACTGTCAACGGCAAAATACTTGGACTTGACGCAAAAGGGTACAAATGATTGTATGTAAACAGTTCAGGTAACAATGACAAAAACATTAGATCCTGTACTATGGTTAAAACCAACTTAAATATCTTCATTCTCTCTAATTATAGCGATGAAGATACGGTAGCGGTGATGTGGGAGACAGGGGAATCCACTATATGGATTCTTTCCTGCTACATGGCTCACGACGACACAGACCCACCTCCTAATTCAATGGTCCGAGATTTAGCCAAACAGGCCAATAGACGCGGCACGCCTGTAATAATGGGTGCTGACGCCAACGCACATCATCGAATCTGGGGAAGCTCATGTAATAATGAAAGGGGTGAGTGTATTTTTGATTTTATTATGGAAAATAACCTAGTAGTATCGAATCAGGGTTCAGAAACCACTTTCATAGTCTCCAATAGACAGGAGGTGTTAGACATAACTCTGGTCAGTGCGAGACACGCTCATTTGATACGTGAATGAAGGGTCTCTTCAGACTGCTCATTCTCTGACCATCGCTATTTGTTATTCACAGTCAGCATATCAAATAGGAATTCGACATTACATGTTAATAGACGAAAGACGGACTGGGTGATGCAAAACCAAATCCTAACCGACTTAATTACACGCCCACCAAATATAGAGGGGGCTGCAGATATTGACTTGGCCGTGAACATGCTAACAAATGCGTTCAAAGCAGCCACAGGCTCATCCTGTAGGGCATCTGTACAGTGCCCGACAAGAAGGCTACCTTGGTGGTCTGGAGACATAGCAGAAACTAGGAAAAACTACAGGAGACTTTTCAATGAAGCAAAAAGGACAGGAAACTGGTCACTCTACAAAGCTGCATTAAATAAATTCAAGAATGAAGTCAGGAACGCAAAACTTGGAGAGAATTCTGCAGTAATGTAGAAACTTGCTCCGAGACTAGCAGACTGCGTAAAATCCTTGCGAAAAAGCCACCGATACCCAGCTACATCAAAAATAATGATGGAAACTAGACCACTAACAGTATCGATTCAATAAAGATTCTAATGGACACCCATTTTCCGGGATGCCACGGGCGTATCCCTTCCATGCTCAATCACATATATCCATTGACTTACGGTGGAGAAAGTTAAATGGGCAATTAAAAGCTTCCATCCGTTCAAATCACCAGGACCGGATGGTATTATTCCAGTGGATCTACAACATAACGTAGAACTTGTAATTCCATGGTTACTTACCATATATAAGGCCTGATTCGTATGGTCATATATTCCAATTGCATGGACTAGAAGTAGTGTGATCTTTATTCCCAAAGGAGGAAAAGCATCACATACCAAAGCGAAGGATTTTAGACCCATAAGCTTAACTTTCTTCCTTCTAAAAACCCTTGAGAGAGTGTTGGGTGTTCGCATTAGAACTTCCATAAACAGCTCTCTAATCTCAGTCTCTCAACACGCTTATACCAAAGGCAAATTGGTTGAGGCCGCTTTACATGTAAGTTACATAGAGAAGTCACTCGAGCATAAAAACTATACCTTGGCAGCCTTCATGGACATTGAACGTGCCTTTAGTAACATTAATCCAACGTTAATTATTCAGTCTCTCAGAGAGCTGGGGATTGACCGAGGGATTTATCGGCTCATTGAAAATCTGCTTCTACGCAGAACCATCACTTCCATGACAGCAGCCACCATCACAAGGCAGGCCCACAGAGGTACACCTAAGGGTTGTGTGCTGTCACCACTGTTGTGGAATGTGACAATCAACAATCTGCTTAGAAAATTGAAATCCTTAAACATTAAAACCGTTGCATACGCAGATGATGTAGCGATAGCAATATCAGGATTTCACTTAGATACGATATCACAAAGGCTAGAAACAGTACTAAATGAGATTAATTCTTGGTGCTCTAGTAGTGGCCTGACTGTCAACCCGACCAAAACGGAACTAGTACTCTTCACCAGGAGATACAAAGTTCCACAATTCATTCCCCCGGCATTGAATGGTACTGCACTTACCCTGTCGAAAAGTGCCAAATATCTAGGCGTTGTTCTAGATAGTAAACTCTCCTGGAGGGAAAATCTTCAGGTGGGGATAGAGAAAGCCGCTATGGCAATGTACATCTGTAGAAAATCAATTGGCTCTACTTGGGGAATTAACCCCAAAGGAGTCGGTTGGATACTAGAGATGGTCATAAAACCTATCCTATTTTATGGGGTCTCGGTCTGGTGGAGAGCACTAGAATCAGCGGGAAACCAGACGCGTATAGAAGGTATTCTCCGCAAAGCGGCACTTATGATAACAGGTGCCCTTAGATCCACGCCGATAAAGGTACTCTTCGCCTCTTCGCTATGCTTTGTTGGCTTCCTGTGGACTTAATAGCTAGAAAACTGGCCCTATATACGGCCGTTAGACTGAACGCAATAGGCGTATGGAACTATAGACCATGGGGTCACGCTAGCATCCTAAATACAGCAAACAATATACTCATTGACTACTGCACTCCCAAACCCTACTTCAATAGGAATTTCAATATTTCTTTGACAGAAGGGTTCTTCCCAATGGACAGAGCCGTGCAGGTTTTCACGACGGCTCTATGCGGAGGGGAAGAATTGGAGGGGGTATATATTCCAGATTTTGGAACTGAAATATCCTTCAGCCTCCCGGACGAATGTAGCATATTACAGGCAGAAATATCCGCCATAAAAAGCAACACACTGGTTGAGTTATTATCGGATACACAATAGTAATATCCAGATAATAACGGACAGCCAACCCGCGATCAAAACCCTTGCAGATGTATATTCTACACCATTACTTGTCCAAGACTGCCGCACAGTCCTGGATAAACTGGCGCAGCACTCAACCATCACACTATACTGGGTGCGTGGACACGGGACTAATTCAGGCAATATAGTTGCGGATGAACTGGCAAAGAGACCCTACCCGGGAAGTCGATATTGACAATCTTTGTGGGCTCCCTCTCTCGTCTTGCTGGAGAGATGGCGCAATGAGCCTAACTGCGTTATATCGAGAATCCTTTGGCCTCGTCTAGATACTAACAGAACCAGAAACCTCATTAGCTTCACCAGAAAGCACCTGAGGAATCTCCTAGCCACACTTACAGGCTACTGCACTTTCGGAACCCACGCTAAACGTATGGGTCTCCCGTATAATGATTACTATTACAGCTGCAATGATGAGGAAGACGAGGAAAGCATTTCGCATCTTCTCTGCTTCTGCCCTGCTTTGGAGGATCTCCGTCTGCACTTCCTTGGCAGAATATCCTTCAATAGCTTGTCCGAGCTATCGGAAATAGGACTTAGAAACCTAAGTCTATACATTAGGAGCAACGGCTGGTATGGCCGTTAGCCTTCCTCTACGGCATGTGAATGTACTAGACCCTCTCCTGTACCACTTCTTCTCTCCTTTACTCTCTCTTATTATACAGAAATTCTCCATCTATACCCTCTCCATCTATATTCTCCCTATACTCCCGGTCTCCCCCTTATTCTTATACTTTCAACTTACAGGCAGCACAAAGGGATCATCGTATTGGACCCAAGTGAGCTAGACCCCTAAATTTTTCATTCTTCACTAGCAGCCTGCTAACCTAACCTAACCTAACGCTTAGGCATTGAGTCCAAAAGTTTTTGGCCGAGCTATCGGAAATAGGACTTAGAAACCTAAGTCTATACATTAGGAGCAACGGCTGGTGTAGTGATGTATTTTAGCTAAACACTTGTTTTATTAAATTTAAAAATATAAATAAGTAAACATATAATTTTAATGATTTTGTTGTATTATAAAAAACTATTATTTCATAAAGTCAAGACTCAAGCATTATATTATTGATAACATTTGTGAAGAACATTTGCAAGCAACGAATATTTGTGTCGAAAATTTTTGCACTAATTTTGTCATATCATCCATTTACTCCCCTCCTAGATTCGCAATTACTGAGAATCAATATGAGGATTTTTACAAATCTCTGGGCCCTTGTTTCATAGCAGCCGGCGACTATAATGCTAAACACACGTTCTGGGGTTCGCGTCTTATTACACCCAGAGGTCGAGCGTTGTTCAATACAATTTCCAAAATGGGCTTGGATGTCATTTCGAGTGGGGAGCCCACTTATTGGCCTACTGACATACGTAAAATTCCGGATGTAATAGATTTTGGCGTTATGAAAAATATCTCTAGGGATTTAATTCAAATTGAAGCTTCTCTAGATCTTTCGTCCGATCACTCTCCCACGATCGTTACAATTTGTGGCCCATTGAGAAGTGACTTACCTCACCCATATGCGAATTTGATAAATCGTGTTAATTGGCTGGGATTTAAAAAATATCTTAGTAGTCATTGCACGGAAAATATTACGCTAAGAACATCTGATGATATTGAAACTAACATTGCCAACCTTAACGAATATATTAAGCAGGCTGCTAAACATGCTACTACCTCCCATCCGCAGACTGGGTTTAATAAAATTTATTCTACCGATATTGAACGTGCCGTATGCGAAAAAAGAAGAGCTAGAAGGGAATGACAACAGCACAGATCACCACAACTTAAAATCAGATTTAAAGAGTGCACTAAACGACTCCAAGAGCTGCTTGCACATGAAAAAACTGCATCTCTTAAAAACTATCTGGAAAATCTTGATGTCACACCAGCATCTAATTACTCTTTGTGGCGCGCTGCTAGAAAGCTTAAAACACCCGTTGAGTTTAAACCACCTCTGCGCACATCTACCGGAGGTTGGGCAAGAAGCGATACTGAAAAAGGTAACATATTTGCTGACCATTTGAAATACGTATTTACCCCAAACACATGTACTGGTGTAATTGATTTGCCAAATGTAGACGCTCTACCCCCTCAACTAATAAAGTTTAAGACGCGTGATGTACAAAAAGTAATTGCTGAACTCAACCCGAAGAAAGATCCGGGTTTTGATGGAATTAGTAACCAGATGCTGATGAAGTTGCCTCTATTGCAATTAGAATACTGTTATTTATTTTTAACGCCATTTTACGATTGGAGTATTATCCAAATAGCTGGAAACTTGCCAAAGTTAAAATGATTCCAAAGCCGGGCAAAGATCTTACCAAGGCTGAGTCATATAGGCCAATAAGTCTGCTATGAACAATGTCAAAGCTTTTCGAAAAACTGCTCATGACAAAATTGTCCCCAATTCTAGTTCGTAGTGGGTGCATACCGGACCATCAATTTGGTTTTAGAAGTCAGCATAGCAGCATTGAACAAACTCATAGATTGGTCCAATTTATAAGAAGAACATTTGAAGAAAGGAAGTATTGTTCTGCGCTGTTTATCGACGTTTCTCAGGCATTTGATAAAGTGTGGCATGAAGGACTAATTTTGAAATTAAAAACATACTTGCCAATAAACGTTGTAAGTCTTTTGGAAAGTTACATTACTGCCCGCAAGTTCACTGTTGTGGAAGGAGACTTTATGAGCATGCCTGAAACTATCTCATCCGCTGTGCCACAGGGGAGTATACTGGGGCCAGTTTTGTATTTGATTTATACTTGTGATATGCCTCTGAGCAGCAATATCCACACTTCCACATTTGCTGATGATACAGCCTGCCTTAGTATGCATGAAAATCCTTACGAAGCATCCCGATATCTTCAAGAACACATTACCCAGCTGGAACTATGGTTAAACTTATGGAGAATTAAGGTAAACGAACAAAAGTGTGTTCAAGTAACATATACATTACGAAGAGATACTTGTTCACCCATTCGGATTAACAATCAAGTTGTCCCTCAACATACTCATGTGAAATATCTTGGAATACACCTTGATCGACGGCTTACTTGGAAACACCATATTGACTCTAAGTTAACCCAAATGAAACTAAAATTAACTCAGGTACATTGGCTGATTGGTAGAAATTCAACCCTCAGTCTAGATTGCAAACTTTTGATATACAAGTCTATTTTGAAACCCATATGGTGCTACGGAATTCAACTATGGGGCACTGCTTCAGCTTCCAATGTCGAGAGAATCCAACGAAGGCAAAATAAAATTTTGCGATTAATAACATCGGCTCCATGGTATATAAAAAACTCAAATATACTTCGTGATTTAAACATGCCACTAGTGGTTGAAGAAATTGCAAAATATGCAGGCAAATATTTAACAAAACTCGAGTCACATCCTAATCCGCTTGCCCGTAATATTTTGAGCTTTACTGGACACGTCCGCCTAAAAAAGAGGGATACAAGTGCTCTTATACTCAACACTCCAGATGGGACTGCTTGAAAATACTTTTTATTGTATTTTATTTTTTCTTCCTTTTGATTATCACTACTTATGTATTACTTATAACTATCTCTAAATTTATGTCCGACAGTGGTCGGGCCTAATAATTATATTTTAGATTTAAGATTTGAATACTTATTGTTAGTTCATATTTGAAGATACAATAAATAAAAATATGTATTAAAAAAAAATATATAAATTTACTGCAAATAAATTGTAAATTTTTACAGTGTCAGCGCTGCCGATTTGCAAATTCTTAACTCAAATTTAGTGTATATTTATTTATATAAATACATATGTATAAACATAGAAATTTATCTTTAATAAATGTGATTTGTCGTACGACACAAATTTGTCCAGGTTAAACTGTTTTTTTTTGGCATATTTAAATTTTTTAACTGCAACGCACGCACACAGGCTTAAATAACAACTGGTTACCTAAATAGCAAGTTGCAGCCATTTATACTGAAGCATAGAATATAAATCATAATAGAATGCGCATCTCAAGGACAACTAAAATATTTTTTACAAACGTTTAATGATGCCGGAGGGAAGAGAAAAGAAAAGAAGCAAAAACAAATAACTTAGCAACAAAATACATAAAGGAGCACATTTTGCATTTCGAACTTCATATGCGATTTGGACTTCATTTCAAAAAGAAAATTCCCAATGACCTAATTTTTACCAAAAATGGTTACCATAAAAAACAAACAACAAAACATGCATCCTTCTAATAGCGAAACTCAAAAAAATACCTGCGCAATTATAATACTTTTACAATTGCTTGTACATATTTTACTAAAAATCACACCTTTAAGCAGGTAGGGCCTGCATTCCGTGTTTTTGTTGTTGTGCAATTATGACTTTGTTTTACCTTTTTTGCATAAGCAATTAAAAAAATACATTTACACAAATCAAATAAAACATGCACTTACAAAAGGGTTAGCGAATATGACACGATGGATTTTCCCGCAATTTGTGTGTTTGAAATCAAAAGAAAAAATTTCAACACACATTTGTGAATAAGTGATCGATGCGTTTCAATAATAAGAACTTGATATTTATTTAAAGGTAAATTTCTATGTACATCGATGGCTTAATATAAGAAACGCGGAAGTCGAATTATCGATATTTTATAGGAGAAGCAAAAAACTGAGGAGAAACTAAAGCATTTACAAACAGAAATAATTTTTTAAGATGGTATAACTTATTCATTTTGAACTGTAACGTACTAAGATCTTCAAGGTGGATGCAATTCTATGTTGTCTCCAAGAAAACGTTAAAACGCGATTTCGAAAAAAAATTGGTATACGCCCTTTTTATATTAAGCCATCGATATGTACATATACCTACATATATGTATGTATATACACATATGTACATACATATGTATGTATGTAGATATTTATTTATTAATTTAAACATTTACAATTTTTTCGCTGAAAATTTTTATAAAGACTTATCCCCATATGCAAAAAATTAACGTGTGCTTGAAGTGTACGTTAAAACAAAATTTCCGGTTTTAACGTAGACTTGAAGCACATGTTAATTTGTTTGCATATGAGGATTAATATATGTTTAAAATATCCAAATCGGCAACGCTGATGATCAATAAGAAACCTTTAGAGGCACAATACATAAAAAACCATTTGCTTGTATACCACAAGAATATCCAACATTTTTGTTCAAAAAATTTTACTCATATATGAATAATGCATAAATGAATAAAACTCATATATGAGCAACTCATAAATGTGCACATCATGTGCGCAAAATTAAAAAAAATTATTTGCACACACACGAGTGTTCAATTTTGTTTTGTTTCCAATTACAGCATGAACATGCGTAGAAAAACAGAAAAAGATTTAAGCACTCATGTGCGTTGATTAGCAGATTTTTTTTGTTGCTGCATTTATGAAAATAAACACAACGAAAAATTTTGCGAGTTTTCATTTATGAAGAAACTCATAAATGTGTGTTTTTTGTAGAGCACACATGAATATTTCGGTACTATGGTAGAAAGTAAGAATTCCATTGATTGGCTGTATTTCCAGTGCATTATGTTTTCCAAAGCTTCAGCGCTTTCTCCACTTTTTTTTTGCTTTAATACCTTTAATGTACTCCGAATTGTAGTAAGATTTTAAATTGTTCCACTTTCTAGAAACATCAGCTAATAAATATAGTTTTATAAATTTTTTTATGTACAACAAAATTATTTTAAAATATTAGACGTACCAGCATCAAAGGGAATATTTGAAGAATAGTTTGTGTTAAGTTTCGTTGCTACCTCCTCCCAAAATTTTATCTTTTTCAATTTGTTTTTATATTGTATTGATTTTACATCCCAAATATAAGGCAATTGCTTCACTTCATTTATTAAATAAAATACCTCTTCTTCCGTCCAAGCTTTTACCATTTTCTTATGTTTAAATTTAATTTTTCTTTATAAAATTACATTTTTTATTATTGGCGTGCGCTTGGCGTCGTTATAATTTTTTGTTTGTTTGTCAGATGTCAATTTCATTAGAAAACAAATATAAAATATGTTTTATATTTGGTTCTTTCTAGTATTTGCTGCTTCTTTCTTTCAATCCTATAACAAAACAATGAAATAAAAATGTAGAGTCATAAGGGCTTTATCCAAGAAACGTGGACTGTCAACGGCAAAATACTTGGACTTGACGCAAAAGGGTACAAATGATTGTATGTAAACAGTTCAGGTAACAATGACAAAAACATTAGATCCTGTACTATGGTTAAAACCAACTTAAATATCTTCATTCTCTCTAATTATAGCGATGAAGATACGGTAGCGGTGATGTGGGAGACAGGGGAATCCACTATATGGATTCTTTCCTGCTACATGGCTCACGACGACACAGACCCACCTCCTAATTCAATGGTCCGAGATTTAGCCAAACAGGCCAATAGACGCGGCACGCCTGTAATAATGGGTGCTGACGCCAACGCACATCATCGAATCTGGGGAAGCTCATGTAATAATGAAAGGGGTGAGTGTATTTTTGATTTTATTATGGAAAATAACCTAGTAGTATCGAATCAGGGTTCAGAAACCACTTTCATAGTCTCCAATAGACAGGAGGTGTTAGACATAACTCTGGTCAGTGCGAGACACGCTCATTTGATACGTGAATGAAGGGTCTCTTCAGACTGCTCATTCTCTGACCATCGCTATTTGTTATTCACAGTCAGCATATCAAATAGGAATTCGATATTACATGTTAATAGACGAAAGACGGACTGGGTGATGCAAAACCAAATCCTAACCGACTTAATTACACGCCCACCAAATATAGAGGGGGCTGCAGATATTGACTTGGCCGTGAACATGCTAACAAATGCGTTCAAAGCAGCCACAGGCTCATCCTGTAGGGCATCTGTACAGTGCCCGACAAGAAGGCTACCTTGGTGGTCTGGAGACATAGCAGAAACTAGGAAAAACTACAGGAGACTTTTCAATGAAGCAAAAAGGACAGGAAACTGGTCACTCTACAAAGCTGCATTAAATAAATTCAAGAATGAAGTCAGGAACGCAAAACTTGGAGAGAATTCTGCAGTAATGTAGAAACTTGCTCCGAGACTAGCAGACTGCGTAAAATCCTTGCGAAAAAGCCACCGATACCCAGCTACATCAAAAATAATGATGGAAACTAGACCACTAACAGTATCGATTCCCTAAAGATTCTAATGGACACCCATTTTCCGGGATGCCACGGGCGTATCCCTTCCATGCTCAATCACATATATCCATTGACTTACGGTGGAGAAAGTTAAATGGGCTTAACTTCCTTCCTTCTAAAAACCCTTGAGAGAGTGTTGGGTGTTCGCATTAGAACTTTCATAAACAGCTCTCTAATCTCAGTCTCTCAACACGCTTATACCAAAGGCAAATTGGTTGAGGCCGCTTTACATGTAAGTTACATAGAGAAGTCACTCGAGCATAAAAACTATACCTTGGCAGCCTTCATGGACATTGAACGTGCCTTTAGTAACATTAATCCAACGTTAATTATTCAGTCTCTCAGAGAGCTGGGGATTGACCGAGGGATTTATCGGCTCATTGAAAATCTGCTTCTACGCAGAACCATCACGTCCATGACAGCAGCCACCATCACAAGGCAGGCCCACAGAGGTACACCTAAGGGTTGTGTGCTGTCACCACTGTTGTGGAATGTGACAATCAACAATCTGCTTAGAAAATTGAAATCCTTAAACATTAAAACCGTTGCATACGCAGATGATGTAGCGATAGCAATATCAGGATTTCACTTAGATACGATATCACAAAGGCTAGAAACAGTACTAAATGAGATTAATTCTTGGTGCTCTAGTAGTGGCCTGACTGTCAACCCGACCAAAACGGAACTAGTACTCTTCACCAGGAGATACAAAGTTCCACAATTCATTCCCCCGGCATTGAATGGTACTGCACTTACCCTGTCGAAAAGTGCCAAATATCTAGGCGTTGTTCTAGATAGTAAACTCTCCTGGAGGGAAAATCTTCAGGTGGGGATAGAGAAAGCCGCTATGGCAATGTACATCTGTAGAAAATCAATTGGCTCTACTTGGGGAATTAACCCCAAAGGAGTCGGTTGGATACTAGAGATGGTCATAAAACCTATCCTATTTTATGGGGTCTCGGTCTGGTGGAGAGCACTAGAATCAGCGGGAAACCAGACGCGTATAGAAGGTATTCTCCGCAAAGCGGCACTTATGATAACAGGTGCCCTTAGATCCACGCCGATAAAGGCACTCTTCGCCTCTTCGCTATGCTTTGTTGGCTTCCTGTGGACTTAATAGCTAGAAAACTGGCCCTATATACGGCCGTTAGACTGAACGCAATAGGCGTATGGAACTATAGACCATGGGGTCACGCTAGCATCCTAAATACAGCAAACAATATACTCATTGACTACTGCACTCCCAAACCCTACTTCAATAGGAATTTCAATATTTCTTTGACAGAAGGGTTCTTCCCAATGGACAGAGCCGTGCAGGTTTTCACGACGGCTCTATGCGGAGGGGAAGAATTGGAGGGGGTATATATTCCAGATTTTGGAACTGAAATATCCTTCAGCCTCCCGGACGAATGTAGCATATTACAGGCAGAAATATCCGCCATAAAAAGCAACACACTGGTTGAGTTATTATCGGATACACAATAGTAATATCCAGATAATAACGGACAGCCAACCCGCGATCAAAACCCTTGCAGATGTATATTCTGCACCATTACTTGTCCAAGACTGCCGCACAGTCCTGGATAAACTGGCGCAGCACTCAACCATCACACTATACTGGGTGCGTGGACACGGGACTAATTCAGGCAATATAGTTGCGGATGAACTGGCAAAGAGACCCTACCCGGGAAGTCGATATTGACAATCTTTGTGGGCTCCCTCTCTCGTCTTGCTGGAGAGATGGCGCAATGAGCCTAACTGCGTTATATCGAGAATCCTTTGGCCTCGTCTAGATACTAACAGAACCAGAAACC
This sequence comes from Tachina lurida, assembly GCA_944452675.1. Taxonomy (NCBI): domain Eukaryota; kingdom Metazoa; phylum Arthropoda; class Insecta; order Diptera; family Tachinidae; genus Tachina; species Tachina lurida. Next base: position 74,131,247 of record OX101754.1, read on the forward strand.
TCATTAGCTTCACCAGAAAGCACCTGAGGAATCTCCTAGCCACACTTACAGGCTACTGCACTTTCGGAACCCACGCTAAACGTATGGGTCTCCCGTATAATGATTACTATTACAGCTGCAATGATGAGGAAGAGGAGGAAAGCATTTCGCATCTTCTCTGCTTCTGCCCTGCTTTGGAGGATCTCCGTCTGCACTTCCTTGGCAGAATATCCTTCAATAGCTTGTCCGAGCTTTCGGAAATAGGACTTAGAAACCTAAGTCTATACATTAGGAGCAACGGCTGGTGTAGTGATGTATTTTAGCTAAACACTTGTTTTATTAAATTTAAAAATATAAATAAGTAAACATATAATTTTAATGATTTTGTTGTATTATAAAAAACTATTATTATATAAAATTTGTTATAATATAAACATCTTTGATTTTTGATTGTGTTTTCTAAATAAATAAAAAATCGAAGCTACATTGGCGATCCTGCTTTATATTATAAATGATTAAATTCATCAAATTTAAATCAATTTTCAAATCTGCTGCATTTTCAAAGAAAAAACAAAAACAAAAAAAAAAATACTGCATCCTCAATAATATTTTAATAAAAGTTTGCAACATTTGAACTTATCGAATATATAACATCGCAAAAATTAATTTTTGTTACGGATAATTTTTACATCATTGATTGAAGGGCAATATCCAAATATTTTTCACGGACGAGATTTAAAGCACTAATCTTAAATCAACTTTACAATTATCTAAATAAAGGTATCAAGCAAAGAACATCAAATAAAATTGAGGATCTTTACATCGAATTATCTGGAGACGTTGTCAATTCAAGGACTTTGTTATTGGAGAATTAGTTTACATTCAGATAAGTCTAGTTTATTTATTATTATTTTTTTTAGTTTGTCATTTTACTTGTATATTGCTTCATAAATACATTAATTTTCATTTATTAAATTATTGTAAACGTCACTACAAAAACTAAACATGCTAAGATCTCCCGCGCATACGCAGAATAACTCTAACAATGCTAGTGATATTATTAGTGCAGATAACGCTGCCGGAATAGAAAATTTAGAAACAGAAATTTGCACTACTTCAGTTAAATTACCATCCTTTTGGAATGAATATCCAGAAGCATGGTTTATTCATGTAGAAACGATGTTTAAAAGTAAACGTATTCACAACAACAACACAATGTATGAACATGTAATTATATCACTTCGACAAGAAGTTATAATGTCAATTATTGATATTGTACAGAATCCACCAACAGAAAATCGCTATACGCTCCTAAAAAATAAACTTCTCGAACGTCACTCTCTTAGTGAACACAGAAAACTAGATAAACTTCTTTCTGATTCAATTATAGGAGACCGAAAACCTTCTGAATTTTATAGGTATCTCTTACAATTGGCTGGCAAGAACATTGATTCTGATTTTCTCAAAAATTTTTGGCTAAGAAAACTTCCTAAGGCACTTAACATTGCTTTAGTTGGTTGCAATGTAGTAAATATTGATGATTTATTAAAATTAGCAGATAATATATGGGAAGTATCGAATAATTCTGAGATATACATATAACGTAGAGTCAAGTCATGTAACTACAAGTCAATCAGATTTTAGTACAATTGTTAATAATTTAACAAAAGACTTCCGCAATGTGTGAACAATTCAATAAATTATCATTAGAAATTTCAGAAGTTAAACAATTTATTGGAACTAGTCGCCCAATGTATCCTGAACGTAAAAGAAGTAGATCCAGAACTCGGTACCTAACTCAAGGCTGGCTTTGCCATTTTCACTATCGATTTGGAAGTAAAGCAAGGAAGTGTGTTCAACCATGTTCCTATACAGCACCATGTCAGGAAAACTAAGTAATCCTATTATTTCGACGACTGATGATAGGACTAATAACTCAACACGTCGTCTTTTTGTGTTCGATATTGAAAACAAATTACAATTTTTAATTGATAGTGGTGCCGAGATTTCAGTAATACCAACATCAAAATTCAAAGAATTTTTCGTACCTCAAATATTGTTTTGACTGCGGCAAATGGTAGTTGCATCAAAACATTTGGAACAAAAATTTTGAAATTAAATTTAGGTCTAAGAAGAGATTTTACATTTGTATTTACTATTGCCAATATTACTAGACCTATAATAGGAGCAGATTTTTTGACAAAATTTGGTCTTTTGATTGATCTTAAAAACAAGAAATTAATTGATCCGCTTTCAAATATATCAGTAGATGCAGTTGAGTGTTATACCAAAATATCTCTTCCGAAGCTTTTTCTAGTAGACAACAAGTATACTTTAATTTTAAAAAAATACACATCTATTACAACTACTCCAGATTATAATAACATAGTTAAACATTCTACTGTACACAAAATTGATACTAGTGGTCCACTCCCGTTTTCGAAACCTAGACGTCTTGATAATGTTAAATACAAGATTGCAAAAGATGAGTTTGAAGTTTTAGTTAAATCTGGAATTTGCCGACCATCTAGTTCAAACGTAGCTTCTCCATTACATCTTGTAGCCAAAAATAACATAACTTCCCGATAGGTATCATTTACCACACATTCAGGACATACATATAGATTTAAGTGATAAACATATTTTTTCCAAACTAGATTTAGTCCGAGCGTATCATCAGATTCCAGTTGCAGAGTCTGATATACCAAAGACTGCTATAACAACACCGTTTGGACTATTTGAATTTGTAAGAATGCCATTTGGTCTTCGAAATGCAGCACAAACGTTTCAACGTTTTATAAATGAAGTTTTGTCCGGTATGGACTTTGTTTTCGTGTATTTAGATGACGTGCTTATAGCAAGCAAAGATGATGATCAACACTGCGAACATTTAAATTTAGTTTTTTAGAGGTTATCTAAATATGGTTTAAATATAAAGATTTCCAAATGTGTATTTGAAGCAACAGACATAGATTTTTTGGGATACAATATCTCTTTTGATGGAATTAAACCGTCCAGTATAAAGATCAAGGCAATTCAGGAATACGATAAACCAAAATCTGTGAAACAATTACAGAAATTAGTAGGAATGATTAACTTCTACTACAGGTACATACCTAAAGTTGCCGAAATGTTAAGTCCAATTCACAAAATGCTGAATGACGCTACAAGAAATAAAATTAAAACGCTGAGTTGGTTTCAAGAGGCAGAAGTATCTTTTCAAAATATTAAAAAAAATTTTTCAAAGAAAGTAATGCTCAATCATTTTAATAAAAATGCAACCCTATCATTGGTAGTGGATGCTTCAAATACGGCAATAGGAGGAGTCTTACAACAAGAAATCGGTAATATAGTCGAACCACTAGCATTCTACTCAAAAAAACTTTCAGCACCTGAAATAAAATACAGTTCGTTTGATAGAAAATTATTAGCAATTTATTTAAATATAAAACACTTCAAGCACATATTGGAAGGAAGATGTTTTTCTGTATACACGGATGATAAGCCATTAACACAAATTATCAATTCACAGGTTGAACGTAGCCCACGACAAACACGTCATTTAGAGTATATTGCTCAATTTACAAGTGATATACGTTATATAAAAAAGGAGGTGACAATATAGTAGCGGACGCTCTTTTCAGAATTCCTGAAGTAGATTCAATTGAAAATGATCAATTTAATATTGTTCAATTATCAAAAGAACAGGAACATGATTTGGTTTTGCAAAAACTGACTAGTAGTGAGGATAGCATATATAAGTTTAAGAGAGTATATATGCCAACACAAAATGTTTTCATTTGGTGCGAACACTCTAGAGATAAAATAAGACCATATATTCCAGAAAGTTTAAGGAAGACTGTATTTAATAAGTTGCATAACATTTCACATCCCGGTTCAAGAGCTTCTAGAAAACTTATTACATTACGTTATTTTTGGCCGTCAATGAATACGAACATAAATCAATTAGTTTCCAATTGTTTACAGTGTCAGAAAGCTAAGGTTCATAGGCATATTAAAACAAAAACTGAATTGATCAATATCCCTGAAGGAAGATTTACACACATTCATATTGATATTGTTGGACCACTTCCATTATCGAAAGGTTTTCGATATATATTAACTATAATTGATAGAACTACTCGTTGGCCAGAAGCATATCCCTTGAGAAATATTACAGCTAAGAATGTAGCACATACTTTTTTAAAAGAATACGTATCAAGGTTTGGAGTTCCTAAACGAATTACAACTGATCAAGGTACACAATTTACCTCTTATATTTAATGAGGTTACGAAAGCTTTGGGTATTCAGAAAATTGTTACTACAGCTTATCATCCTCAGTCAAATGGTATGGTGGAACGTTTCCATCGACAACTGAAAGCATCAATTTTAGCTCGAGGAAATCCAGTTAATTGGTCAGAAGAAGTACCTTTAATTTTGTTAGGTTTACGGTCGGTAATTAAAGAAGATATTGAAGCATCTGCAGCTGAGATGGTATATGGGCAGTGCTTGCGATTGCCTGGCGAATTAGTGATGGATTCTGGACAGGAATTTAATAATTCTGATTTTCTAAACAAAATTAGAAAATATTTTTCTAATGTTCGTTGTGCTATATCTCATCACGGGAACACAATGAAGACGTATGTTCCTAAAGTTCTTGAAAGTTGTAAGTACGTTTTTGTTAGGAATGATTCCGACAAGTTCGGTTTTACTTATCCATACGAGGGACCCTTTGAAGTATTAAAGAAAAGTTCAAAATTTTTTAAACTTAGAATGAATTCTCTGGTTAAGAATGTTGCAATAGACAGGCTCAAACCAGCATTTATTGAAGAAAAATCGTTAACTACAGACAAGAAAAAGAAGTCCGTATCTTTCATTTTAGATGAAATTCTTTTGAAAGAGGGGGTAATGTAGTGTAGCTAAACACTTGTTTTATTAAATTTAAAAATATAAAAATATAAATAAGTAAACATATAATTTTAATCATTTTGTTGTATTATAAAAAACTATTATTATATAAAATTTGTTATAAAATAAACATCTTTGATTTTTTTGTTTTCTAAATAAATAAAAAATAGAAGCTACACTGGTATGGCCGCTAGCCTTCCTCTACGGCATGTGAATGTACTAGACCCTCTCCTGTCCCACTTCTCTCCTTTACTCTCTCTTATTATGCAGAAACTCTCTATCTATACCCTCTCCATCTATATTCTCCCTATACTCCCGGTCTCCCCCTTATTTTTATACTTTCAACTTACAGGCAGCACAAAGGGATCATCGTATTGGACCCAAGTGAGCTAGACCCCTAAATTTTTCATTCTTCAAAAAGAATGAAGAAGAAAATACTGCATCCTCAATAATATTTTAATAAAAGTTTGCAACATTTGAACTTATCGAATATATAACATCGCAAAAATTAATTTTTGTTACCGATAATTTTTACATCATTGATTGAAGGGCAATATCCAAATATTTTTCACGGACGAGATTTAAAGCACTAATCTTAAATCAACTTTACAATTATCTGAATAAAGGTATCAAGCAAAGAACATCAAATAAAATTGAGGATCTTTACATCGAATTATCTGGTGACGTTGTAAATTCAAGGACTTTGTTATTGGAGAATTAGTTTACATTCAGATAAGTCTAGTTTATTTATTATTTTTTTTAGTTTGTAATTTTACTTGTATATTGCTTCATAAATACATTAATTTTCATTTATTAAATTATTGTAAACGTCACTACAAAAACTAAACATGCTAAGATCTCCCGCGCATACGCAGAATAACTCTAACAATGCTAGTGATATTATTAGTGCAGATAACGCTGCCGGAATAGAAAATTTAGAAACAGAAATTTGCACTACTTCAGTTAAATTACCATCCTTCTGGAATGAATATCCAGAAGCATGGTTTATTCATGTAGAAACGATGTTTAAAAGTAAACGTATTCACAACAACAACACAATGTATGAACATGTAATTATATCACTTCGACAAGAAGTTATAATGTCAGTTATTGATATTGTACAGAATCCACCAACAGAAAATCGCTATACGCTCCTAAAAAATAAACTTCTCGAACGTCACTCTCTTAGTGAACACAGAAAACTAGATAAACTTCTTTCTGATTTAATTATAGGAGACCGAAAACCTTCTGAATTTTATAGGTATCTCTTACAATTGGCTGGCAAGAACATTGATTCTGATTTTCTCAAAAATTTTTGGCTAAGAAAACTTCCTAAGGCACTTAACATTGCTTTAGTTGGTTGCAATGTAGTAAATATTGATGATTTATTAAAATTAGCAGATAATATATGGGAAGTATCGAATAATTCTGAGATATATAACGTAGAGTCAAGTCATGTAACTACAAGTCAATCAGATTTTAGCACAATTGTTAATAATTTAACAAAAGACTTCCGCAATGTGTGAACAATTCAATAAATTATCATTAGAAATTTCAGAAGTTAAACAATTTATTGGAACTAGTCGCCCAATGTATCCTGAACGTAACAGAAGTAGATCCAGAACTCGGTACCTAACTCAAGGTTGGCTTGGTCATTTCCACTATCGATTTGGAAGTAAAGCAAGGAAGTGTGTTCAACCATGTTCCTATACAACAAAATGTCAGGAAAACTAAGTAATCCTATTATTTCGACGACTGATGATAGGACCAATAACTCAACACGTCGTCTTTTTGTGTTCGATATTGAAAACAAATTACAGTTTTTAATTGATAGTGGTGCCGAGATTTCAGTAATACCAACATCAAAATTCAAAGAATTTTGTCGTACCTCAAATATTGTTTTGACTGCGGCAAATGGTAGTTGCATCAAAACATTTGGAACAAAAATTTTGAAATTAAATTTAGGTCTAAGAAGAGATTTTACATTTGTATTTACTATTGCCAATATTACTAGACCTATAATAGGAGCAGATTTTTTGACAAAATTTGGTCTTTTGATTGATCTTAAAAACAAGAAATTAATTGATCCGCTTTCAAATATATCAGTAGATGCAATTGAGTGTTATACCAAAATATCTCATCCGAAGCTTTTTCTAGTAGACAACAAGTATACTTTAATTTTAAAAAAATACACATCTATTAAAACTACTCCAGATTATAATAACATAGTTAAACATTCTACTGTACACAAAATTGATACTAGTGGTCCACTCCCGTTTTCGAAACCTAGATGTCTTGATAATGTTAAATACAAGATTGCAAAAGATGAGTTTGAAGTTTTAGTTAAATCTGGAATTTGCCGACCATCTAGTTCAAACGTAGCTTCTCCATTACATCTTGTAGCCAAAAAGGAACCAAATGATTGGCGTCCTTGTGGAGATTATCGTAGACTAAATAACATAACTTCCCGATAGGTATCATGTACCACACATTCAGGACATATATATAGATTTAAGTGATAAACATATTTTTTCCAAACTAGATTTAGTCCGAGCGTATATCAGATTCCGGTTGCAGAGTCTGATATACCAAAGACTGCTATAACAACACCGTTTGGACTATTTGAATTTGTAAGAATGCCATTTGGTCTTCGAAATGCAGCACAAACGTTTCAACGTTTTATAAATGAAGTTTTGTCCGGTATGGACTTTGTTTTCGTGTATTTAGATGACGTGATTATAGCAAGCAAAGATGATGATCAACACTGCGAACATTTAAATTTAGTTTTTTAGAGGTTATCTAAATATGGTTTAAATATAAAGATTTCCAAATGTGTATTTGGGGCAACAGACATAGATTTTTTGGGATACAATATCTCTTTTGATGGAATTAAACCGTCCAGTATAAATATCAAGGCAATTCAGGAATACGATAAACCAAAATCTGTGAAACAATTACAGAAATTTGTAGGAATGATTAACTTCTACCACAGGTACATACCTAAAGTTGCCGAAATGTTAAGTCCAATTCACAAAATGCTGAATGACGCTACAAGAAATAAAATTAAAACGCTGGGTTGGTTTCAAGAGGCAGAAGTATCTTATCAAAATATAAAAAAAAAATTTTCAAAGAAAGTAATGCTCAATCATTTTAATAAAAATGCAACCCTATCATTGGTAGTGGATGCTTCAAATACGGCAATAGGAGGAGTTTTACAACAAGAAATCGGTAATATAGTCGAACCACTAGCATTCTACTCAAAAAAACTTTCAGCACCTGAAATAAAATACAGTTCGTTTGATAGAAAATTATTAGCAATTTATTTAAATATAAAACACTTCAAGCACATATTGGAAGGAAGATGTTTTTCTGTATACACGGATGATAAGCCATTAACACAAATTATCAATTCACAGGTTGAACGTAGCCCACGACAAACACGTCATTTAGAGGACATTGCTCAATTTACAAGTGATATGCGTTATATAAAAGGAGGTGTCAATATATAGTAGCGGACGCTCTTTCCAGAATTCCTGAAGTAGATTCAATTAAAAATGATCAATTTAATATTGTTCAATTATCAAAAGAACAGGAACATGATTTGGTTTTGCAAAAACTGACTAGTAGTGAGGATAGCATATATAAGTTTAAGAGAGTATATATGCCAACACAAAATGTTTTCATTTGGTGCGAACACTCTAGAGATAAAATAAGACCATATATTCCAGAAAGTTTAAGGAAGACTGTATTTAATAAGTTGCATAACATTTCACATCCCGGTTCAAGAGCTTCTAGAAAACTTATTACATCACGTTATTTTTGGCCGTCAATGAATACGAACATAAATCAATTAGTTTCCAATTGTTTACAGTGTCAGAAAGCTAAGGTTCATAGGCATATTAAGACAAAAACTGAATTGATCGATATCCCTGAAGGAAGATTTACACACATTCATATTGATATTGTTGGACCACTTCCATTATCGAAAGGTTTTCGATATATATTAACTATAATTGATAGAACTACTCGTTGGCCAGAAGCATATCCCTTGAGAAATATTACAGCTAAGAATGTAGCACATACTTTTTTAAAAGAATACGTATCAAGGTTTGGAGTTCCTAAACGAATTACAACTGATCAAGGTACACAATTTACCTCTTATATTTAATGAGGTTACGAAAGCTTTGGGTATTCAGAAAATTGTTACTACAGCTTATCATCCTCAGTCAAATGGTATGGTGGAACGTTTTCATCGACAACTGAAAGCATCAATTTTAGCTCGAGGAAACCCAGTTAATTGGTCAGAAGAACTACCTTTAATTTTGTTAGGTTTACGGTCGGTAATTAAAGAAGATATTGAAGCATCTGCAGCTGAGATGGTATATGGGCAGTGCTTGCGATTGCCTGGCGAATTAGTGATGGATTCTGGACAGGAATTTAATAATTCTGATTTTCTAAACAAAATTAGAAAATATTTTTCTAATGTTCGTTGTGCTATATCTCATCACGGGAACACAATGAAGACGTATGTTCCTAAAGTTCTTGAAAGTTGTAAGTACGTTTTTGTTAGGAATGATTCCGACAAGTTCGGTTTTACTTATCCATACGAGGGACCCTTTGAAGTATTAAAGAAAAGTTCAAAATTTTTTAAACTTAGAATGAATTCTCTGGTTAAGAATGTTGCAATAGACAGGCTCAAACCAGCATTTATTGAAGAAAAATCGTTAACTACAGACAAGAAAAAGAAGTCCGTATCTTTCATTTTAGATGAAATTCTTTTGAAAGAGGGGGTAATGTAGTGTAGCTAAACACTTGTTTTATTAAATTTAAAAATATAAATAAGTAAACATATAATTTTAATCATTTTGTTGTATTATAAAAAACTATTAATATAAAATTTGTTATAAAATAAACATCTTTGATTTTTGTGTTTTCTAAATAAATAAAAAATAGAAGCTACACTGGTATGGCCGCTAGCCTTCCTCTACGGCATGTGAATGTACTAGACCCTCTCCTGTCCCACTTCTTCTCTCCTTTACTCTCTCTTATTATACAGAAACTCTCCATCTATACCCTCTCCATCTATATTCTCCCTATACTCCCGGTCTCCCCCTTATTCTTATACTTTCAACTTACAGGCAGCACAAAGGGATCATCGTATTGGACCCAAGTGAGCTAGACCCCTAAATTTTTCATTCTTCACTAGCAGCCTGCTAACCTAACCTAACCTAACGCTTAGGCATTGAGTCCACAAGTTTTTGGCCGAGCTATCGGAAATAGGACTTAGAAACCTAAGTCTATACATTAGGAGCAACGGCTGGTGTAGTGATGTATTTTAGCTAAACACTTGTTTTATTAAATTTAAAAATATAAATAAGTAAACATATAATTTTAATCATTTTGTTGTATTATAAAAAACTATTATTATATAAAATTTGTTATAAAATAAACATCTTTGATTTTTGTGTTTTCTAAATAAATAAAAAATAGAAGCTACATTGGCGATCCTGCTTTATATTATAAATGATTAAATTCATCAAATTTAAATCAATTTTCAAATCTGCTGCATTTTTCAAAGAAGAAACAATAAAAAAAAGAAAATACTGCATCCTCAATAATATTTTAATAAAAGTTTGCAACATTTGAACTTATCGAATATATAACATCGCAAAAATTAATTTTTGTTACCGATAATTTTTACATCATTGATTGAAGGGCAATATCCAAATATTTTTCACGGACGAGATTTAAAGCACTAATCTTAAATCAACTTTACAATTATCTAAATAAAGGTATCAAGCAAAGAACATCAAATAAAATTGAGGATCTTTACATCGAATTATCTGGAGACGTTGTCAATTCAAGGACTTTGTTATTGGAGAATTAGTTTACATTCAGATAAGTCTAGTTTATTTATTATTATTTTTTTTAGTTTGTAATTTTACTTGTATATTGCTTCATAAATACATTAATTTTCATTTATTAAATTATTGTAAACGTCACTACAAAAACTAAACATGCTAAGATCTCCCGCGCATACGCAGAATAACTCTAACAATGCTAGTGATATTATTAGTGCAGATAACGCTGCCGGAATAGAAAATTTAGAAACAGAAATTTGCACTACTTCAGTTAAATTACCATCCTTCTGGAATGAATATCCAGAAGCATGGTTTATTCATGTAGAAACGATGTTTAAAAGTAAACGTATTCACAACAACAACACAATGTATGAACATGTAATTATATCACTTCGACAAGAAGTTATAATGTCAGTTATTGATATTGTACAGAATCCACCAACAGAAAATCGCTATACGCTCCTAAAAAATAAACTTCTCGAACGTCACTCTCTTAGTGAACACAGAAAACTAGATACACTTCTTTCTGATTCAATTATAGGAGACCGAAAACCTTCTGAATTTTATAGGTATCTCTTACAATTGGCTGGCAAGAACATTAATTCTGATTTTCTCAAAAATTTTTGATTAAGAAAACTTCCTAAGGCACTTAACATTGCTTTAGTTGGTTGCAATGTAGTAAATATTGATGATTTATTAAAATTAGCAGATAATATATGGGAAGTATCGAATAATTCTGAGATATATAACGTAGAGTCAAGTCATGTAACTACAAGTCAATCAGATTTTAGTACAATTGTTAATAATTTAACAAAAGTAACTTCCGCAATGTGTGAACAATTCAATAAATTATCATTAGAAATTTCAGAAGTTAAACAATTTATTGGAACTAGTCGCCTAATGTATCCTGAACGTAAAAGAAGTAGATCCAGAACTCGGTACCCAACTCAAGGTTGGCTTTGCCATTTTCACTATCGATTTGGAAGTAAAGCAAGGAAGTGTGTTCAACCATGTTCCTATACAACAAAATGTCAGGAAAACTAAGTAATCCTATTATTTCGACGACTGATGATAGGACCAATAACTCAACACGTCGTCTTTTTGTGTTCGATATTGAAAACAAATTACAGCTTTTAATTGATAGTGGTGCCGAGATTTCAGTAATACCAACATCAAAATTCAAAGAATTTTGTCGTACCTCAAATATTGTTTTGACTGCGGCAAATGGTAGTTGCATCAAAACATTTGGAACAAAAATTTTGAAATTAAATTTAGGTCTAAGAAGAGATTTTACATTTGTATTTACTATTGCCAATATTACTAGACCTATAATAGGAGCAGATTTTTTGACAAAATTTGGTCTTTTGATTGATCTTAAAAACAAGAAATTAATTGATCCGCTTTCAAATATATCAGTAGATGCAGTTGAGTGTTATACCAAAATATCTCTTCCGAAGCTTTTTCTAGTAGACAACAAGTATACTTTAATTTTAAAAAAATACACATCTATTACAACTACTCCAGATTATAATAACATAGTTAAACATTCTACTGTACACAAAATTGATACTAGTGGTCCACTCCCGTTTTCGAAACCTAGACGTCTTGATAATGTTAAATACAAGATTGCAAAAGATGAGTTTGAAGTTTTAGTTAAATCTGGAATTTGCCGACCATCTAGTTCAAACGTAGCTTCTCCATTACATCTTGTAGCCAAAAATAACATAACTTCCCGATAGGTATCATTTACCACACATTCAGGACATACATATAGATTTAAGTGATAAACATATTTTTTCCAAACTAGATTTAGTCCGAGCGTATCATCAGATTCCAGTTGCAGAGTCTGATATACCAAAGACTGCTATAACAACACCGTTTGGACTATTTGAATTTGTAAGAATGCCATTTGGTCTTCGAAATGCAGCACAAACGTTTCAACGTTTTATAAATGAAGTTTTGTCCGGTATGGACTTTGTTTTCGTGTATTTAGATGACGTGCTTATAGCAAGCAAAGATGATGATCAACACTGCGAACATTTAAATTTAGTTTTTTAGAGGTTATCTAAATATGGTTTAAATATAAAGATTTCCAAATGTGTATTTGGGGCAACAGACATAGATTTTTTGGGATACAATATCTCTTTTGATGGAATTAAACCGTCCAGTATAAAGATCAAGGCAATTCAGGAATACGATAAACCAAAATCTGTGAAACAATTACAGAAATTTGTAGGAATGATTAACTTCTACCACAGGTACATACCTAAAGTTGCCGAAATGTTAAGTCCAATTCACAAAATGCTGAATGACGCTACAAGAAATAAAATTAAAACGCTGAGTTGGTTTCAAGAGGCAGAAGTATCTTTTCAAAATATTAAAAAAAAATTTTCAAAGAAAGTAATGCTCAATCATTTTAATAAAAATGCAACCCTATCATTGGTAGTGGATGCTTCAAATACGGCAATAGGAGGAGTTTTACAACAAGAAATCGGTAATATAGTCGAACCACTAGCATTCTACTCAAAAAAACTTTCAGCACTGAAATAAAATACAGTTCGTTTGATAGAGAATTATTAGCAATTTATTTAAATATAAAACACTTCAAGCACATATTGGAAGGAAGATGTTTTTCTGTATACACGGATGATAAGCCATTAACACAAATTATCAATTCACAGGTTGAACGTAGCCCACGACAAACACGTCATTTAGAGTACATTGCTCAATTTACAAGTGATATACGTTATATAAAAGGAGGTGTCAATATATAGTAGCGGACGCTCTGCTTCAGAATTCCTGAAGTAGATTCAATTGAAAATGATCAATTTAATATTGTTCAATTATCAAAAGAACAGGAACATGATTTGGTTTTGCAAAAACTGACTAGTAGTGAGGATAGTGAATTTGGTGCGAACACTCTAGAGATAAAATAAGACCATATATTCCAGAAAGTTTAAGGAAGACTGTATTTAATAAGTTGCATAACATTTCACATCCCGGTTCAAGAGCTTCTAGAAAACTTATTACATCACGTTATTTTTGGCCGTCAATGAATACGAACATAAATCAATTAGTTTCCAATTGTTTACAGTGTCAGAAAGCTAAGGTTCATAGGCATATTAAGACAAAAACTGAATTGATCGATATCCCTGAAGGAAGATTTACACACATTCATATTGATATTGTTGGACCACTTCCATTATCGAAAGGTTTTCGATATATATTAACTATAATTGATAGAACTACTCGTTGGCCAGAAGCATATCCCTTGAGAAATATTACAGCTAAGAATGTAGCACATACTTTTTTAAAAGAATACGTATCAAGGTTTGGAGTTCCTAAACGAATTACAACTGATCAAGGTACACAATTTACCTCTTATATTTAATGAGGTTACGAAAGCTTTGGGTATTCAGAAAATTGTTACTACAGCTTATCATCCTCAGTCAAATGGTATGGTGGAACGTTTTCATCGACAACTGAAAGCATCAATTTTAGCTCGAGGAAACCCAGTTAATTGGTCAGAAGAACTACCTTTAATTTTGTTAGGTTTACGGTCGGTAATTAAAGAAGATATTGAAGCATCTGCAGCTGAGATGGTATATGGGCAGTGCTTGCGATTGCCTGGCGAATTAGTGATGGATTCTGGACAGGAATTTAATAATTCTGATTTTCTAAACAAAATTAGAAAATATTTTTCTAATGTTCGTTGTGCTATATCTCATCACGGGAACACAATGAAGACGTATGTTCCTAAAGTTCTTGAAAGTTGTAAGTACGTTTTTGTTAGGAATGATTCCGACAAGTTCGGTTTTACTTATCCATACGAGGGACCCTTTGAAGTATTAAAGAAAAGTTCAAAATTTTTTAAACTTAGAATGAATTCTCTGGTTAAGAATGTTGCAATAGACAGGCTCAAACCAGCATTTATTGAAGAAAAATCGTTAACTACAGACAAGAAAAAGAAGTCCGTATCTTTCATTTTAGATGAAATTCTTTTTAAAGAGGGGGTAATGTAGTGACGTATTTTAGCTAAACACTTGTTTTATTAAATTTAAAAATATAAAAAATATAAATAAGTAAACATATAATTTTAATCATTTTGTTGTATTATAAAAAACTATTATTATATAAAATTTGTTATAAAATAAACATCTTTGATTTTTGTGTTTTCTAAATAAATAAAAAATAGAAGCTACACTGGTATGGCCGCTAGCCTTCCTCTACGGCATGTGAATGTACTAGACCCTCTCCTGTCCCACTTCTTCTCTCCTTTACTCTCTCTTATTATACAGAAACTCTCCATCTATACCCTCTCCATCTATATTCTCCCTATACTCCCGGTCTCCCCCTTATTCTTATACTTTCAACTTACAGGCAGCACAAAGGGATCATCGTATTGGACCCAAGTGAGCTAGACCCCTAAATTTTTCATTCTTCACTAGCAGCCTGCTAACCTAACCTAACCTAACGCTTAGGCATTGAGTCCACAAGTTTTTGGCAAGTGGCGACTTGGATATTTTCCCACGCGTCTTGAATTAATTTAACAATTTGCCAAAGGTTTTCTATAGGATTTAAGTCTGGTGACTGTGCAGGCCAGCTTAAAACTTTAATTTCATTGGTTTGGAAAAACTCTTTTGCTCTCTTTGATGTGTGTTTCGGGTCAGTGTTCTGTTGAAACACCCATCAAAGCGGCATTTCCCACTCAGCGTATGGCAACATGGCGCTACTTATAATATTCGTGTAATATATTGCGTCCATTTTATCTTCAATACGAAACAATGGTCCCCATTCCTTTGTAAGAGAAACAGTAAAGCTCAAAATATTACGGGCAAGCGGATTAGGATGTGACTCGAGTTTTGTTAAATATTTGCCTGCGTATTTTTCAATTTCTTCACTCACTAGTGGCATATTTAAATCACGATGAATATTTGAATTTTTAATGTACCATGGAGCAGATGTTATCAAACGTAAAATTTTGTTTTGCCTTCGTTGGATTTTATCAATGCTTGAAGCTGAAGCAGTGCCCCATAGCTGAATTCCATAGCACCATATTGGTTTCAAAAGCGACTTGTATATCAAAAGTTTGCAATCTAGGCTGAGTGTTGAACTTCTGCCAATTAACCAATATATTTGAGTTAATTTAAGTTTCATTTGGGTTAACTTAGAGTCAATATGATATTTCCATGTAAACCTTCGATCAAGGTGTATTCCAAGGTATTTCACTTGAGAATGTTAAGGAATATTTTGATTGTTGATTCGAATGAGGGAACAGGTATCTTTTCTTAGGGTAAACGTAATATGAACACACTTTTGTTCATTTACTTTTATTCTCCATAAATTCAACCATATTTCAAGCTGGGTAATATGTGCTTGGAGATTGCGGGATGCCTCATCAGGGTTTTTGTGAATACTCAAACAGGCTGTATCATCGGCAAATGTAGAAGTATGTATGTTATTGCTCACAGGCATATCACAAGTATATATTAGATACAATACTGGCCCCAGAATACTACCCTGTAGCACACCAGAAGATATAGACTCGGGTACACTCATGAAGTCTCCTTCCACAACGGTAAATTTCCTATCAACAATATAACTTTCCAAAAGCTTTTGTATGTTTATTGGTAGGTATGTCTTCAATTTTAAAACTAGGCCTTCGTGCCATACTTTATCAACTGCCTGAGAAACATCAATAAAAAGGGCATGACAATACTTTTTTTCTTCAAATGTCCTCCTTACAACTTGAACCAATCTATG
The DNA here is from genome assembly GCA_944452675.1 of Tachina lurida. Classification (NCBI taxonomy): domain Eukaryota; kingdom Metazoa; phylum Arthropoda; class Insecta; order Diptera; family Tachinidae; genus Tachina; species Tachina lurida. Next base: position 74,147,759 of record OX101754.1, read on the forward strand.
CGTTTGCTCAATAGTGCTATGCTGACTTCTAAAGCCAAATTGATGGTCCAGGATGCACCCACTATCAGCTAACATTGTGGACAATTTAGTCATGAGCAGCTTTTCGAAAAGCTTTGAAATTGTTGATAGTAAGCTTATAGGCCTATATGACTCAGCCTTGGTAAGATCTTTGCCTGGCCTTGGAATCATTTTAATCTTGGCAAGTTTCCAGTTATGTGGAAAATACTGCATTCGTAAAATTGCATTAAAAATAAATAGCAAGATTCTTATTGCAATATGAGGCAAGTTCATCAGCATCTTGTTACTAATGCCATCAATACCTGGAGCTTTCTTCGGGTCGAGTTCAGCAACTATTTTTTGTAGTTCACGCATCTTAAACCTTAAGGGACGAGGGGGTAGAGATACTACACTCGGTAATCCGCCAGCACCCGTACATGAATTGGGAGTGAATACAGAAAAATAAGTTACCTTTCTCACTATCGCTTCTTGCCCAGCCTCCGGACAAAGTACGCAGTGGTGATTTGACATCAACGGGTCTTTTAAGATTTCTAGTAGCGCGCCATAAAGAGTAATTAGATGTTGACGTTACATCAAGACCTTCTAAATACTTTTCCAGTAATGCAGTCTTTTCCGACGATAGCAGCTCTTTGAGTCGTTTAGTACATTCTTTAAGTCTGATTTTATTTAGGGGTGATCGGTGTTGTTGCCATTCTCTTCTAGCTCTCCTTTTTTTACATACAAGACGTTCAATTTCCGTAGAATAAATTCTATTAAAGCCAGTCTGCGGATAGGAAGTAGTGGCATGTTCAGCAGCCTGTTTAATATATTCGTTAAGATTGGCAATATTAAATTCAATATCATCAGGTGATCTTAGCTGAATGTTTTCTACGCAGTGACTACTAATATATTTTTTGAATCCTAGCCAGTTGACCCTATTAATCGTTTTCGCATATGAGTTAGTTAAATCACTCCTTAGTGGGTTGAAAATTGTAACTATTGTGGGAGAGTGATCGGAGGACAGATCTAGAGAGCCCTCTACGTGAATTAAGTCCCTATGGATATTTTTCGTGACGCCAAAATCTATAACATCTGGAATTTTTCTTACGCCAGTAGGCTCCCCACTCGAAATGACATCTAAGCCCATTTTTGAAATTGTATTAAACAATGCTCTTCCTCTAGGTGTAACAAGACGCGAGCCCCAGTACGTATGTTTTGCATTGTAGTCACCAGCTGCCACGAAACAAGATCCAAGCGATTTGTATAACTTCTCATACTAATCTTCGGTAACTCAAAACCTGGTAGGTGAGTAAATTGATGATATCACGAAATTCGCACAAAAATTTTCTACGAAAATATTCGTAGCTTGCATATATTCTTCACTAACGTTCTCAAGGATATAGTGCTTGAGTCTTGACTTAATTAGAATTGCTGATCCACCGCATGCTCTCCCTCTCGGGTCCTTTGAATCATATAGAGTGTAACCATTTATTTTAAAGCAGCTTCTCGAAGTCAAGTGAGTCTCAGAGACCAACATTATATCAATATTTTTTCCGTGAGGAAGTGCTCAAGTTCATTTTTATGTTGGCGAATGCCGTTTGCGTTCCAGAAACATAGTTTTAACGTGTTCATGGTTTGTTGACTAATGCTTGAAGCAGAGTATTCTGCATTCTCAGCATTTCTTGTATCATGCTAGTCATATTTGTTGTAAAGTTGTTTATAGTTAGCACCAGATTCTCAATAGTAGCTTCAAGACGACTAAAGTTAAAGCTAGATTTTGCATTCGTTGAATTACTTGGCGGTGGAACATTTTGTGTGGGAATAGAACTAGTCTTAGCAGCATCAGCATACGATACCCGTGAAGTAACTAGTTGGCTAGTTTGAGGCAGAGTGGCGGAGTAAGCATTTGCTGATTGAACTGGAGCTAATTTAGATTTTTGACCCATAGCCTGTTTAACGAAAGAATATACACGGCATCCTCTGTAGTTAGCGGTGTGATTACCTCCACAATTACTGCATTTTTTTTTCTGCTTGTACTTTTGGCTTGGTACAGTTAGCAGTACCATGCAATTCACCGCAGATAACACAAACTGTAGGTAATTTGCAGTAAGTTTTTGGGTGGCCATATTCTTGGCAATTATGGCACTGTACGGGACCTGAACGCTTACATGGCTCTTCAACTGTAATTTTTCGGTGTAAAAGGTATTTTAAACTATAAATTGGGTGCGTCTCGTTTTTTAACTGTATATCATTCGGTTCCAGTTCAACACGAAATAGAGGCTGGAGAATCTTCTCTCTATTGATTATATTGGTAACATTTTTTACCTTAAATCCTTGTTCGATAAGTGCACATTTTACTTCTTCGGGCTCAACATATGAATCTATCCCCTTTAATACTATTTGTAGGCCTTTAGCACTCTTAAGTTGATATGTTTTTTTTTTTTTTTTTTTTAATGCATGATTTTTTATTTATTGAATCTTTATATATGAACTAACAATAAGTATTCAAATCTTAAATCTAAAAAATATTATTAGGCCCGACCATTGTCGGACATAAGCTTAGTAGTAGTTATATATAATACATATGTAAGTAGTGATAATCAAAAGAAAAAAAAAAAGGGTTTTCATGCATACTAAGAAACAATAAAAAAAAGAAAATACTGCATCCTCAATAATATTTTAATAAAAGTTTGCAACATTTGAACTTATCGAATATATAACATCGCAAAAATTAATTTTTGTTACCGATAATTTTTACATCATTGATTGAAGGGCAATATCCAAATATTTTTCACGGACGAGATTTAAAGCACTAATCTTAAATCAACTTTACAATTATCTAAATAAAGGTATCAAGCAAAGAACATCAAATAAAATTGAGGATCTTTACATCGAATTATCTGAAGACGTTGTCAATTCAAGGACTTTGTTATTGGAGAATTAGTTTACATTCAGATAAGTCTAGTTTATTTATTATTTTTTTTAGTTTGTAATTTTACTTGTATATTGCTTCATAAATACATTAATTTTCATTTATTAAATTATTGTAAACGTCACTACAAAAACTAAACATGCTAAGATCTCCCGCGCATACGCAGAATAACTCTAACAATGCTAGTGATATTATTAGTGCAGATAACGCTGCCGGAATAGAAAATTTAGAAACAGAAATTTGCACTACTTCAGTTAAATTACCATCCTTCTGGAATGAATATCCATGTAGAAACGATGTTTAAAAGTAAACGTATTCACAACAACAACACAATGTATGAACATGTAATTATATCACTTCCACAAGAAGTTATAATGTCAGTTATTGATATTGTACAGAATCCACCAACAGAAAATCGCTATACGCTCCTAAAAAATAAACTTCTCGAACGTCACTCTCTTAGTGAACACAGAAAACTAGATACACTTCTTTCTGATTCAATTATAGGAGACCGAAAACCTTCTGAATTTTATAGGTATCTCTTACAATTGGCTGGCAAGAACATTAATTCTGATTTTCTCAAAAATTTTTGATTAAGAAAACTTCCTAAGGCACTTAACATTGCTTTAGTTGGTTGCAATGTAGTAAATATTGATGATTTATTAAAATTAGCAGATAATATATGGGAAGTATCGAATAATTCTGAGATATATAACGTAGAGTCAAGTCATGTAACTACAAGTCAATCAGATTTTAGTACAATTGTTAATAATTTAACAAAAGTAACTTCCGCAATGTGTGAACAATTCAATAAATTATCATTAGAAATTTCAGAAGTTAAACAATTTATTGGAACTAGTCGCCTAATGTATCCTGAATGTAAAAGAAGTAGATCCAGAACTCGGTACCCAACTCAAGGTTGGCTTTGCCATTTTCACTATCGATTTGGAAGTAAAGCAAGGAAGTGTGTTCAACCATGTTCCTATACAACAAAATGTCAGGAAAACTAAGTAATCCTATTATTTCGACGACTGATGATAGGACCAATAACTCAACACGTCGTCTTTTTGTGTTCGATATTGAAAACAAATTACAGCTTTTAATTGATAGTGGTGCCGAGATTTCAGTAATACCAACATCAAAATTCAAAGAATTTTGTCGTACCTCAAATATTGTTTTGACTGCGGCAAATGGTAGTTGCATCAAAACATTTGGAACAAAAATTTTGAAATTAAATTTAGGTCTAAGAAGAGATTTTACATTTGTATTTACTATTGCCAATATTACTAGACCTATAATAGGAGCAGATTTTTTGACAAAATTTGGTCTTTTGATTGATCTTAAAAACAAGAAATTAATTGATCCGCTTTCAAATATATCAGTAGATGCAGTTGAGTGTTATACCAAAATATCTCTTCCGAAGCTTTTTCTAGTAGACAACAAGTATACTTTAATTTTAAAAAAATACACATCTATTACAACTACTCCAGATTATAATAACATAGTTAAACATTCTACTGTACACAAAATTGATACTAGTGGTCCACTCCCGTTTTCGAAACCTAGATGTCTTGATAATGTTAAATACAAGATTGCAAAAGATGAGTTTGAAGTTTTAGTTAAATCTGGAATTTGCCGACCATCTAGTTCAAACGTAGCTTCTCCATTACATCTTGTAGCCAAAAAGGAACCAAATGATTGGCGTCCTTGTGGAGATTATCGTAGACTAAATAACATAACTTCCCGATAGGTATCATGTACCACACATTCAGGACATATATATAGATTTAAGTGATAAACATATTTTTTCCAAACTAGATTTAGTCCGAGCGTATATCAGATTCCGGTTGCAGAGTCTGATATACCAAAGACTGCTATAACAACACCGTTTGGACTATTTGAATTTGTAAGAATGCCATTTGGTCTTCGAAATGCAGCACAAACGTTTCAACGTTTTATAAATGAAGTTTTGTCCGGTATGGACTTTGTTTTCGTGTATTTAGATGACGTGATTATAGCAAGCAAAGATGATGATCAACACTGCGAACATTTAAATTTAGTTTTTTAGAGGTTATCTAAATATGGTTTAAATATAAAGATTTCCAAATGTGTATTTGGGGCAACAGACATAGATTTTTTGGGATACAATATCTCTTTTGATGGAATTAAACCGTCCAGTATAAATATCAAGGCAATTCAGGAATACGATAAACCAAAATCTGTGAAACAATTACAGAAATTTGTAGGAATGATTAACTTCTACCACAGGTACATACCTAAAGTTGCCGAAATGTTAAGTCCAATTCACAAAATGCTGAATGACGCTACAAGAAATAAAATTAAAACGCTGGGTTGGTTTCAAGAGGCAGAAGTATCTTATCAAAATATAAAAAAAAAATTTTCAAAGAAAGTAATGCTCAATCATTTTAATAAAAATGCAACCCTATCATTGGTAGTGGATGCTTCAAATACGGCAATAGGAGGAGTTTTACAACAAGAAATCGGTAATATAGTCGAACCACTAGCATTCTACTCAAAAAAACTTTCAGCACCTGAAATAAAATACAGTTCGTTTGATAGAAAATTATTAGCAATTTATTTAAATATAAAACACTTCAAGCACATATTGGAAGGAAGATGTTTTTCTGTATACACGGATGATAAGCCATTAACACAAATTATCAATTCACAGGTTGAACGTAGCCCACGACAAACACGTCATTTAGAGTACATTGCTCAATTTACAAGTGATATACGTTATATAAAAGGAGGTGTCAATATATAGTAGCGGACGCTCTGCTTCAGAATTCCTGAAGTAGATTCAATTGAAAATGATCAATTTAATATTGTTCAATTATCAAAAGAACAGGAACATGATTTGGTTTTGCAAAAACTGACTAGTAGTGAGGATAGCATATATAAGTTTAAGAGAGTATATATGCCAACACAAAATGTTTTCATTTGGTGCGAACACTCTAGAGATAAAATAAGACCATATATTCCAGAAAGTTTAAGGAAGACTGTATTTAATAAGTTGCATAACATTTCACATCCCGGTTCAAGAGCTTCTAGAAAACTTATTACATCACGTTATTTTTGGCCGTCAATGAATACGAACATAAATCAGTTAGTTTCCAATTGTTTACAATGTCAGAAAGCTAAGGTTCATAGGCATATTAAGACAAAAATTGAATTGATCAATATCCCTGAAGGAAGATTTACACACATTAATATTGATATTGTTGGACCACTTCCATTATCGAAAGGTTTTCGATATATATTAACTATAATTGATAGAACTACTCGTTGGCCAGAAGCATATCCCTTGAGAAATATTACAGCTAAGAATGTAGCACATACTTTTTTAAAAGAATACGTATCAAGGTTTGGAGTTCCTAAACGAATTACAACTGATCAAGGTACACAATTTACCTCTTATATTTAATGAGGTTACGAAAGCTTTGGGTATTCAGAAAATTGTTACTACAGCTTATCATCCTCAGTCAAATGGTATGGTGGAACGTTTCCATCGACAACTGAAAGCATCAATTTTAGCTCGAGGAAATCCAGTTAATTGGTCAGAAGAACTACCTTTAATTTTGTTAGGTTTACGGTCGGTAATTAAAGAAGATATTGAAGCATCTGCAGCTGAGATGGTATATGGGCATTGCTTGCGATTGCCTGGCGAATTAGTGATGGATTCTGGACAGGAATTTAATAATTCTGATTTTCTAAACAAAATTAGAAAATATTTTTCTAATGTTCGTTGTGCTATATCTCATCACGGGAACACAATGAAGACGTATGTTCCTAAAGTTCTTGAAAGTTGTAAGTACGTTTTTGTTAGGAATGATTCCGACAAGTTCGGTTTTACTTATCCATACGAGGGACCCTTTGAAGTATTAAAGAAAAGTTCAAAATTTTTTAAACTTAGAATGAATTCTCTGGTTAAGAATGTTGCAATAGACAGGCTCAAACCAGCATTTATTGAAGAAAAATCGTTAACTACAGACAAGAAAAAGAAGTCCGTATCTTTCATTTTAGATGAAATTCTTTTTAAAGAGGGGGTAATGTAGTGACGTATTTTAGCTAAACACTTGTTTTATTAAATTTAAAAATATAAAAATATAAATAAGTAAACATATAATTTTAATCATTTTGTTGTATTATAAAAAACTATTATTATATAAAATTTGTTATAAAATAAACATCTTTGATTTTTGTGTTTTCTAAATAAATAAAAAATAGAAGCTACACTGGTATGGCCGCTAGCCTTCCTCTACGGCATGTGAATGTACTAGACCCTCTCCTGTCCCACTTCTTCTCTCCTTTACTCTCTCTTATTATACAGAAACTCTCCATCTATACCCTCTCCATCTATATTCTCCCTATACTCCCGGTCTCCCCCTTATTCTTATACTTTCAACTTACAGGCAGCACAAAGGGATCATCGTATTGGACCCAAGTGAGCTAGACCCCTAAATTTTTCATTCTTCACTAGCAGCCTGCTAACCTAACCTAACCTAACGCTTAGGCATTGAGTCCACAAGTTTTTGGCAAGTGGCGACTTGGATATTTTCCCACGCGTCTTGAATTAATTTAACAATTTGCCAAAGGTTTTCTATAGGATTTAAGTCTGGTGACTGTGCAGGCCAGCTTAAAACTTTAATTTCATTGGTTTGGAAAAACTCTTTTGCTCTCTTTGATGTGTGTTTCGGGTCAGTGTTCTGTTGAAACACCCATCAAAGCGGCATTTCCCACTCAGCGTATGGCAACATGGCGCTACTTATAATATTCGTGTAATATATTGCGTCCATTTTATCTTCAATACGAAACAATGGTCCCCATTCCTTTGTAAGAGAAACAGTAAAGCTCAAAATATTACGGGCAAGCGGATTAGGATGTGACTCCAGTTTTGTTAAATATTTGCCTGCGTATTTTTCAATTTCTTCACTCACTAGTGGCATATTTAAATCACGATGAATATTTGAATTTTTAATGTACCATGGAGCAGATGTTATCAAACGTAAAATTTTGTTTTGCCTTCGTTGGATTTTATCAATGCTTGAAGCTGAAGCAGTGCCCCATAGCTGAATTCCATAGCACCATATTGGTTTCAAAAGCGACTTGTATATCAAAAGTTTGCATTCTAGGCTGAGTGTTGAACTTCTGCCAATTAACCAATATATTTGAGTTAATTTAAGTTTCATTTGGGTTAACTTAGAGTCAATATGATATTTCCATGTAAACCTTCGATCAAGGTGTATTCCAAGGTATTTCACTTGAGAATGTTAAGGAATATTTTGATTGTTGATTCGAATGAGGGAACAGGTATCTTTTCTTAGGGTAAACGTAATATGAACACACTTTTGTTCATTTACTTTTATTCTCCATAAATTCAACCATATTTCAAGCTGGGTAATATGTGCTTGGAGATTGCGGGATGCCTCATCAGGGTTTTTGTGAATACTCAAACAGGCTGTATCATCGGCAAATGTAGAAGTATGTATGTTATTGCTCACAGGCATATCACAAGTATATATTAGATACAATACTGGCCCCAGAATACTACCCTGTAGCACACCAGAAGATATAGACTCGGGTACACTCATGAAGTCTCCTTCCACAACGGTAAATTTCCTATCAACAATATAACTTTCCAAAAGCTTTTGTATGTTTATTGGTAGGTATGTCTTCAATTTTAAAACTAGGCCTTCGTGCCATACTTTATCAACTGCCTGAGAAACATCAATAAAAAGGGCATGACAATACTTTTTTTCTTCAAATGTCCTCCTTACAACTTGAACCAATCTATGCGTTTGCTCAATAGTGCTATGCTGACTTCTAAAGCCAAATTGATGGTCCAGGATGCACCCACTATCAGCTAACATTGTGGACAATTTAGTCATGAGCAGCTTTTCGAAAAGCTTTGAAATTGTTGATAGTAAGCTTATAGGCCTATATGACTCAGCCTTGGTAAGATCTTTGCCTGGCCTTGGAATCATTTTAATCTTGGCAAGTTTCCAGTTATGTGGAAAATATTGCATTCGTAAAATTGCATTAAAAATAAATAGCAAGATTCTTATTGCAATATGAGGCAAGTTCATCAGCATCTTGTTACTAATGCCATCAATACCTGGAGCTTTCTTCGGGTCGAGTTCAGCAACTATTTTTTGTAGTTCACGCATCTTAAACCTTAAGGGACGAGGGGGTAGAGATACTACACTCGGTAATCCGCCAGCACCCGTACATGAATTGGGAGTGAATACAGAAAAATAAGTTACCTTTCTCACTATCGCTTCTTGCCCAGCCTCCGGACAAAGTACGCAGTGGTGATTTGACATCAACGGGTCTTTTAAGATTTCTAGTAGCGCGCCATAAAGAGTAATTAGATGTTGACGTTACATCAAGACCTTCTAAATACTTTTCCAGTAATGCAGTCTTTTCCGACGATAGCAGCTCTTTGAGTCGTTTAGTACATTCTTTAAGTCTGATTTTATTTAGGGGTGATCGGTGTTGTTGCCATTCTCTTCTAGCTCTCCTTTTTTTACATACAAGACGTTCAATTTCCGTAGAATAAATTCTATTAAAGCCAGTCTGCGGATAGGAAGTAGTGGCATGTTCAGCAGCCTGTTTAATATATTCGTTAAGATTGGCAATATTAAATTCAATATCATCAGGTGATCTTAGCTGAATGTTTTCTACGCAGTGACTACTAATATATTTTTTGAATCCTAGCCAGTTGACCCTATTAATCGTTTTCGCATATGAGTTAGTTAAATCACTCCTTAGTGGGTTGAAAATTGTAACTATTGTGGGAGAGTGATCGGAGGACAGATCTAGAGAGCCCTCTACGTGAATTAAGTCCCTATGGATATTTTTCGTGACGCCAAAATCTATAACATCTGGAATTTTTCTTACGCCAGTAGGCTCCCCACTCGAAATGACATCTAAGCCCATTTTTGAAATTGTATTAAACAATGCTCTTCCTCTAGGTGTAACAAGACGCGAGCCCCAGTACGTATGTTTTGCATTGTAGTCACCAGCTGCCACGAAACAAGATCCAAGCGATTTGTATAACTTCTCATACTAATCTTCGGTAACTCAAAACCTGGTAGGTGAGTAAATTGATGATATCACGAAATTCGCACAAAAATTTTCTACGAAAATATTCGTAGCTTGCATATATTCTTCACTAACGTTCTCAAGGATATAGTGCTTGAGTCTTGACTTAATTAGAATTGCTGATCCACCGCATGCTCTCCCTCTCGGGTCCTTTGAATCATATAGAGTGTAACCATTTATTTTAAAGCAGCTTCTCGAAGTCAAGTGAGTCTCAGAGACCAACATTATATCAATATTTTTTCCGTGAGGAAGTGCTCAAGTTCATTTTTATGTTGGCGAATGCCGTTTGCGTTCCAGAAACATAGTTTTAACGTGTTCATGGTTTGTTGACTAATGCTTGAAGCAGAGTATTCTGCATTCTCAGCATTTCTTGTATCATGCTAGTCATATTTGTTGTAAAGTTGTTTATAGTTAGCACCAGATTCTCAATAGTAGCTTCAAGACGACTAAAGTTAAAGCTAGATTTTGCATTCGTTGAATTACTTGGCGGTGGAACATTTTGTGTGGGAATAGAACTAGTCTTAGCAGCATCAGCATACGATACCCGTGAAGTAACTAGTTGGCTAGTTTGAGGCAGAGTGGCGGAGTAAGCATTTGCTGATTGAACTGGAGCTAATTTAGATTTTTGACCCATAGCCTGTTTAACGAAAGAATATACACGGCATCCTCTGTAGTTAGCGGTGTGATTACCTCCACAATTACTGCATTTTTTTTTCTGCTTGTACTTTTGGCTTGGTACAGTTAGCAGTACCATGCAATTCACCGCAGATAACACAAACTGTAGGTAATTTGCAGTAAGTTTTTGGGTGGCCATATTCTTGGCAATTATGGCACTGTACGGGACCTGAACGCTTACATGGCTCTTCAACTGTAATTTTTCGGTGTAAAAGGTATTTTAGACTATAAATTGGGTGCGTCTCGTTTTTTAACTGTATATCATTCGGTTCCAGTTCAACACGAAATAGAGGCTGGAGAATCTTCTCTCTATTGATTATATTGGTAACATTTTTTACCTTAAATCCTTGTTCGATAAGTGCACATTTTACTTCTTCGGGCTCAACATATGAATCTATCCCCTTTAATACTATTTGTAGGCCTTTAGCACTCTTAAGTTGATATGTTTTTTTTTTTTTTTTAATGCATGATTTTTTATTTATTGAATCTTTATATATGAACTAACAATAAGTATTCAAATCTTAAATCTAAAAAATATTATTAGGCCCGACCATTGTCGGACATAAGCTTAGTAGTAGTTATATATAATACATATGTAAGTAGTGATAATCAAAAGGAAAAAAATAAAAGTATTTTCAAGAAGTCCCATCTGGAGTGCTGTGAATAAGAGCCATTGTGTCCCTCTTTTTTAGGCGGATGTGTCCAGTAAAGTTCAAAATATTACGGGCAAGCGGATTAGGATGTGACTCGAGTTTTGTTAAATATTTGCCAGCGTATTTTGCAATTTCTTCAGTCACTATTGGCATATTCAAATCACGATGTATATTTGAATTTTTGATGTACCATGGAGCCGAAGTTATCATACGTAAAATTTTATTTTGCCTGCGTTGAATTTTCTCTACATTTGAAGCTGAAGCAGTGCCCCATAGTTGAATTCCGTAGCACCATATTGGCTTTAAGAGCGACTTGTATATTAAAAGTTTACAGTCTAGGCTAAGAGTTGAATTTCGACCAATCAGCCAATGTACCTGAGTTAGTTTAAGTTTAATTTGAGTTAACTTAGAATCAATGTGGTGTTTCCATGTAAGTCGTCGATCAAGGTGTATACCAAGATATTTCACATGTGAATGTTGAGAAACAACTTGATTGTTAATCCGAATGGGGGAACAAGTATCTCTTCGTAAAGTAAATGTTACTTGAACACACTTTTGTTCATTTACCTTGATTCTCCATAAGTTTAACCAAAGCTCCATCTGGCTAATGTGTTCCTGGAGTTTGCGGGATGCCTCATCAGGGTTTTCATGCATACTAAGGCAGGCTGTATCGTCGGCAAATGTGGAAGTATGGATACTACTGCTCACAGGCATATCACAAGTATAAATTAAATATAAAACTGGTCCCAGTATACTCCCCTGTGGCACACCAGATGAAATTGTTTCAGGCCTACTTGTAAAGTCTCCTTCCGCAACAGTGAACTTACGGGAAATAATGTAACTTTCCAAAAGATTTAAAATGTTTATTGGTAAGTAAGTCTTCAATTTTAAAATAAGGCCTTCATGCCACACTTTATCAAATGCCTGGGAAACGTCAATAAACAGCGAAGAACAATACTTTTTTCCCTCAAAAGTTCTTCTTATAAATTGAACTAATCTGTGAGTTTGTTCAATGGTGCTATGCTGACTTCTAAAACCAAATTGATGGTCTGGTATGCACCCACTACTAATTAGAATTGGGGACAATTTTGTTTTGAGCAGTTTTTCGAAAAGCTTTGACATTGTAGATAGTAGACTTATTGGCCTATATGACTCAGCCTTTGTTATATCTTTGCCCGGCCTTGGAATCATTTTAACCTTGGCAAGTTTCCAGTTGTGTGGATAATACTCCAGTCGTAAAATAGCATTAGATATGAATAACAGGATTCTCATTGCAATACGAGGCAAGTTCATCAGCATCTGATTACTAATTCCATCAATACCCGGAGCTTTCTTCGGGTTGAGTTCGGCAATTAATTTTTGTAAATCACGCGTCTTAAACTTTATGTGTTGAGGGGGTAGAGCGACTATATTCGGCAAATCAGCAACACCAGTACATATATTTGGCGTAAAAACGGATTTTAAGTGCTCAGCAAATATTTTACCTTTTTCAGTATCGCTTCTTGCCCAACCTCCGGTAGATGTGCGTAGAGGTGGCTTATACTCAACGGGTGTTTTAAGCTTTCTGGCAGCGCGCCACAAGGAGTAATTAGACGCCGGTGTAACATCAAGACCCTCCAGATAATTTTTAAGAGATGCAATTTTTTCAGATGCAAGCAACTCTTGGAGTCGTTTAGTGCACTCTTTAAATCTGATTTTATTTTGTGGTGATCTGTGCTGTTGCCGTACGAGACGTTCAATGTCTGTAGAATAAATTTTATTAAACCCAATCTGCGGATGGGAGATAGTGGCATGTTCAGCAGCCTGTTTAATATTCTCGCTGAGATTGGCAATGTTCGATTCAATATCATCGGGTGTTCTAAGCGTAATGTTTTCCGTACAATGACTGCTGAGATATTTTTTGAACCCCAGCCAATTTACACGATTGATAATCTTCACATATGGGTCAGGTAAGTTACTTCTTAATGGGCTACAAATTGTAATGATCGTCGGGGAGTGATCGGACGAGAGATCAAGAGAAGCTTGAACTTGAATTAAATTCCTAGAGATATTTTTTATGACTCCAAAATCTATAACATCCGGAATTTTTTGTATGTCAGTAGGCCAATAAGTGGGCTCCCCAATCGAAATGACATCCAAGCCCATTTTTGAAATAGTGTTGAACAATGCTCGACCTCTGGGTGTAACAAGGCGCGAACCCCAGAACGTATGTTTCGCATTGTAGTCTCCAGCTGCTACAAAACAAGGTCCAAGAGATTTGTAGAAATCCTCATATTGATTCTCAGTGATTGAAAATCTGGGAGGGGAGTAAATTGATGATATAACGAAATTTGAACAAAAACTTTCAATGCCAATATTTGTTGCTGGTATGTATTCTTCACAAATGTTATCAAGAACATAGTGCTTGAGTCTTGACTTTATTAGAATTGCTGATCCACCGCAAGCCCTTCCTCTAGGGTCCTTTGTATCATATATAGTGTAGCCATAAATTTTAAAAAGACTTCTCGAAGTCAAATGAGTCTCAGATACTAACATTATATCAATATTTTTTTCCGTGAGGAAGTGCTCAAGTTCATTTTTATGTTGGCGAATGCCGTTTGCGTTCCAGAAACATATTGTTAACGTGTTCATGGCTTATTTAGTATTGCTTGAAGCAGAGTATTCTGCATTCGCAACATTTCTTGCATCATGGTAGTCATATTTGTTGTAAAATTGTTTACAGTTTGCACAAGATTTTCAATAGTGGCTTCAAGGCGATTAAAATTAAAGTTTGAGTTTGTATTTGTTGAATTATTTTGCGGTAAAACATTTTGTGTCGGAATAGAACTAGCCTTAGCAGCATCTGCATACGATACACGGGAAGTAACTGTTTGGCTCACTTGCGCAATAGTGGCGGATAAAGCGTTTGCTGATTGGGCTGGGGCTAATTTAGGTTTTTGCCTTATAGTCTGTTTGACAAAAGAGTACACAGGACAACCTCTGTAGTTAGCGGTGTGATTACCTCCACAATTACTGCATTTCTTATCACTTTGATCTTTTGGTTTGTTGCAGCTAGCGGTGTCGTGTAATTCGCCGCACACAACACAAACAGAGGGTAAATTGCAGTATGTTTTTGTATGGCCATATTCTTGGCAATTATGGCACTGTACAGGACCTGAACGCTTATGTGGCTCTTCAACTGTGATTTTTCGGTACAAGAGGTATTTTAAATTATAAATTGGATGTGTTTAATTTTTTTTCAATTTTATATCATTAGGTTCTATTTCAACACGAAATAGGGGTTGGGGAATCTTTCCTCTATTTATTATATTGGACACATTTTTTACCTTGAACCCCTGGAGGACGAGTGCATCTTTTATTTCTTCGGGGACAACATAAGAATATATGCCCTTCAATACGATCTGCATGCCTTTAGCGCTCTTAAGCTGGTATGTGTAGAAGCTTGTTTTACTTTTTTCAAATTCAGCAACCATTTTGCGGAAATCTTTTTCGTCATAAATTTGGATTTTAGTTTCATCGATGTTGCCACGTTTTATTGGAACAATGTGAAATTTATTCTCACCAATGACCGAAATTAATTTTTTAATAAGAGCATTTGAATTTTTTTTTTCTCAAATAGATTGGTGGCGGCTTGGATGTTTTGTTCGAGGATACCTCGGTTTTGTCGTTGTCATCTTGAAAAATTTTAAAGCGGTTTTGGCGATTAGTTGAGGCTGCGCTGTTATCCCTATACACTTTTGGAGCAGATGAGATTTTTGAAGAATTCGGGCTTCGCCCACGCTTTACTATGGTTATATATCTGTCCATTCCAACTTGTACCTTGAGTTTCGAGCCGCTGTTATCTGTAGTGATAACTTTGTTAAGTGATAAACACGAGCCTGAAGGGATGATATTACTGACTTAAATGAAGAAGTACTGGGCAACTGTAATGTTAATGCATCATTACTATTTGGCATTGGACAAAGCGAAGTTGATCGCTGACGAAAAATTGGCGTTGCCGTTAACAAAAGATTTTCATCAGATTTATTTTTTATATTTTTTTCATTCAGAGTTTCAGAACTCACAGTAAAATAAGCATTTCTGCCGTTAGAACTCACTTCAAGTTTTTCTGAGTTTGAGGAATTCATACAAGAATTCCTCAAGGCTTATTCGTTTATTTTTTTTTTATTTTCGGTATTTTTTGTTTTTGTTATTTATGATTGTTTGTTTGACTTTGAGGTATTCCTCAATATCACTTACTTAAGTTTTTTTTGCGGTTTTTTTGTTTTTGTTATTTTTACTATGTAAAAAATATTAGCAAAGCATAAAGCTTATTTATTAAAGACAGTATGTATGTACCTATTACGAATAATATGTACTACTAATATTTTTTTTTTTTTTTTATAATTTTTGTTTGTTTGGTATGTAAGTAAAATTCGGCTATTCTACTGTTCGCTATGAAGGTACCACGAGAACTCTAAAGTTGATATGTGTAAAAATTTGTTTTATTTTTTTCAAACTCACTAACATTTAGTTTCATCAATATTACCTCGTTTAATTGGAATGATGTGAAAAGTATTTTCACCAATGGTCGAAAGTAGATTTTTTAGAAGCGCGTTAGAATTTTTTTTCTCTCAGATAAATAGGTGGTGGCTTAAAAGACTTTTGTGATGATGCAGCCGGCTTGTCGTCATTGACTTGCAATACTGAAAAACGATTTTGGCGATTGGTAGATGATGCGCTGTTATCCCTAGACATCTTTGAAGCAGATGCAATTTTAGTAGAATTTGGGCTTCGCCCGCGGTTTAAAATTGTAATGTATCTGTCCATTCCGACTTGGGCTTTGGGCTGCTCTTATCTTCAGTCACAACTTGTTTAAGTGATGACCACGAGCCCGAAGCGGATGATATCGCTGAGTTAAATGTAGAAGTACTAGGCAATAATGTCAACGATTCACTAGTTGGCATTGGACAAAGCGAAGTTGATCGCTGACGAAACTGTGGTTTTGCCGTTAGAAAAAGTCTATTATCAGATTTTTGATTTTTATTAAGAGCTTCAGAACTCACAGCAAGTCTATTATCAGATTTTTTTATTTTTATTGTTATCATTATGAGCATCAAAACTCACAGTAAAATAGGCATTTCTGCCGTTAGAACTCACTTCACTATTTTTTTCCTTTGGGGTACTCATATAGAGTATTCCTCAAGGGTACTTTGTATGTTTTTTTGTTTACGGTTTTTTTGTTTTTGTTATTTCTATATGTAAAAATATTAGCAAAGCAAAAAAAAGCTTATTTATCAAAGTTAATATGTACTACGAATATTTTTGTATGATTTTTTTTTCGTTTAGTTTGTATGTAAGAAAAATGCCGCTATTACGTCTGTTCACTATGAAGGTACAACGAGAACCAAAAAATATTTTTCCATTTATTTGTTGACCAATTCATATGCTCTTCGGCAAATTCCAATCTTTTTTTGAATATGCTTTTTAGTCAGATACCGAACTCTACGCGCACTTCTACCTTACGAATTGTTTTTAATTAAGAATTTTCGAATTTTGGAAGTGGAAACGTTCAGGTTCGATGGGTTTTTCAACAGGACAATGACCCGAAACACACATCGAAGAGAGCAAAAGTTTTTTCAAACCAATGAAATTAAGGTTTTAAGCTGGTCTGCACAGCCACAAGACTTACATCCTATAGAAAACCTTTTGCAAATTTTTAAGTTAAAAAAATTGGACGGAGTAAAAATCCGTCCAATTTTGGGCAATAATTTAAGACGCGTGGGAAAATATCCAAGTCGGCACTTGGCAAAAACTTGTGGACTCAATGCCTAAGCGTTGCTTAGCTATCATTAAAAATAATGGATATTCTACTAAATATTAAGGTAAACAAAGAAAATTTTACAAATATGTGTGTTTTATAAACTTGCGAAACTTCAATTTCAAATAACCAACACCGGCGGCTCTATTTTTATTCACACCGAAATTTAAATTTTTTGTAAGTTTATGTAGGAGATCTTTTTTAAGTTTTAAATTTTCAATTTTGCGCTGCAATATTTTTGATTTGTATGCCTAAAGAAGAAAAACAAAATAAAAAATTCTTTTGTTATACTTTTTGACCATTATTTTTAGTTTAAAAAAATATGAAATAGGGTGGCTGTATTTCATCGAACATCACTGTATGTACTTATATATAAAGAGTAAGTGCAAGGAGTATCAAACTAAACAGGTTCCAAAAGTGCATTTAAAACTTCACATGTGATTGGAAATTAAAATGACATAAACAATGAAGCATTTCCAATAAAAAAGTGTCATCCCCATTTATTTGCCCTTACTCTTTATATAGATATGCTATGCATACATAAAATAATAAACATAAATAACAGGAATTCAGTTTTTGTACATAGGTTTTATAAAGCTACTAAAATAACTTTAATTTGACAAACATTTGCTACTACAAATATTATATGTAAAATCCATTTATGAATTTAAACTTTTGTGCAAAAATGATGAAATCATTGGGAGGAATAAATATTTCAACCCCAAGACACAATTCTATGTTCTGTTTTAATGATTTTCATGTCAGAAAATGACCGCTGTGCGGCCGCACTGCTATGTGGCAAAATATCCAATTTACACATATATCGACTTAAATTACTAAATAACAATTCGTTAAACATATTCTCTTCACAGCGGAAAGCTTTCCACATTTTAGAACATACATGTGATTAATTTTCCGTATGTGTGATCAACTTGATCTTGTAGCATCATTGTTAATCAAAATGTTCGTTCAATATTCGGTAGATTTCAGGCCTTTTTCGGTAGAATTGGTAGATCGTTAAATACACAAACATATTCGGTAGAATCTACCGAATATCGCTAGAAGTGTACACACTGGTTTTAAGCAAAAAAAATTAAATAAAAGGTTGTGAGTGTTTATTAAGTGTTGCCGACATATTTTAATGTAATATTGCTGGTTATAGTGGAGAAAACTTCATCTGGATGATAATGAGGAGTCTGTGTTGGCCCTAAGGAATTCGCTCAACGGTTGCTTTTATTCCATATCTTGGGGAGTCTTACAACACTCTACAAAATGATTGATTATCCCCGGGAAGTTCTGGTATAAAATTGTGATTATATGGTGGATTTGACACAAATCAAGCTAAGGAGCAACTCTAAAAAAATGCTATCCGATTGAGAATTAAAAAATAAGGAAAAAATATTAAATTAAAAAATTGTAGGCGAGGCTTAGTTTCCGAGTTATGGGCCTTTGAAATTATAGTACACAATTCTGATTACATGGTGTATTTTCCAACAAATGTTATCCAATATTGGTGTCATTTAAAAGCTTTTTAGTAACTCTAAGAAAACACTAAATTTGGAGTTCGGTTTGTATTTACTAACACCTGTGTGTGTTAGTAAATGGTTTTTCTGCACTGCCGGCCTTCGGCCAGGCTTTTCGACGCAATTTACACTGTGCCTTTTCTACTTGCATGTGTAGGCAGGCTTTTTGAGTTCGTTGGTGAGAGGTGTTGAGAAGCATGCGGAGTAAAACAAAAGGCACGAAATGAAAATTCGAGGGGTTTTTTGACATATCTCTTTGGTTCTCCGTGCTCTCAGCACTAAGAGTGTATACAAACGTCAAAAAGTCATGAAGAAAAAAGTCGTAATGTTAATGTGCTTGACTTTTCGTAGGGGGTTTAAAAGAAAATTGTCGAAAGAAGGCAGGCTAAAAAGGCATAATGTGAATGGGCACTTAAGGATTTTCTTCACCTTGGTGTTTCCCTATATTGTGCAGCCTAATAAAGATTTTCTGCCTGATAAAGTTTTCCTGTCTAATAACAATTTTCTGCACTACCGGCCTTCGGCCGGGCTTAAGGATTTTCTCCACCATGGTGTTTCCCTACACGGCACAGCCTAATAAAGATTTTTTGCCTGGCAAAGTTTTCCTGTCTAATAACGATTTTCTCCACTGCCGGCCTTTGGCCGGGCTTAAGGAATTTCTCCACCATGGTGTTTCCCTACACGGCGCAGCATAATAAAGATTTTCTGTCTGGCAAAGTTTTCCTGTCTAATAACGATTTTTTCCACTGCCGGCCTTCGGCCAGACTTAAGGATTTTCTTCACCTTGGTGTTTCCCTATACTGTGCAGCCTAATAAAGATTTTCTGCCTGATAAAGTTTTCCTGTCTAATAACAATTTTCTGCACTACCGGCCTTCGGCCGGGCCTTAGGATTTTCTCCACCATGGTGTTTCCCTACACGGCGTAGCATAATAAAGATTTTCTGCCTGGCAAAGTTTTCCTGTCTAATAACGATTTACTCCACTGCCGGCCTTCGGCCGGCCTTAAGGATTTTCTCCACCATGGTGTTTCCCTACACAGCGCAACCTAATAAAGGTTTTCTGCCTGGCAAAGTTTTCCTGTCTAATAACGATTGTCTGCACTGCCGGCCTTCGGCCGTGCTTACGGATTTTCTCCACCATGATGTTTCCCGAGACGGCGTAGCCTAATAAAGATTTTCTCCTGAAAGATATTCTCCAAAGCTTTTAAATGATATTAATATTGAAGACATTCGTTGGGGAAAATATTACGTATAATCACAATTTCATAATAGAACTTCAAAGGCCCATAACTCGGAAACTAAGGCTCGCCGCCAATTTTTTATTTAAGTTTTTCTTTTTATTTTTTAATTTTCTATCGGATACCAAATTTTTATTAATTTTGCAGTTATGTCACTAAACTTAATTTAAGCCGATATTTGTAAAGTTTTCATCTATGCCTTGTCGAAATTCATCAGTGCCACAAAACATTCATTGCCTTGTACAAGCAGAATGACACAATCACATATGTACAAGGTGTTGGAAATGCCATAACCAAACTAATTCCTAAATTGGGTCTAATTGTGCGTGACTATGAAAAGGTTTCCCTTGTGTTTGCTGCACTTGAAAGTGAAAATACAATTTTTACATGCATTAACGATGTTCTGGTGGGAAAGGTTGCTTTAAATGTTGATGAGCCTGCTGGCGGCAATGACGACGAAAGTGCTGGTAATTTGGTGCCATTATTGGGTCAGGCTATGGAGCCCGCAAAATTCTCCATGTATTTTGGATGTGTATACCAAATTCGCATCTAAGTAGGTAAGTAAGCAAAAATTCATGCAAATGTATAGTTTATAATAATTAGCACTTGCGGTTTTTAAATATATTTGCAGCAAAAGGCTAAGAAGGACGAGGAACTGGATTCACAAAAGGCCTTTGTATATAGAGCTTTGGCCGAATGTTTTGATGCTTTGCAAAACTGCACCGGAAACTATTTATTTATTTATTTCGCTACATTCTGCTCGTCAAAACGCTGTTTTTGTTTTGGTGCTTTGAAAAACTGCATCGGAAACTATTTCGATAGATTCTGATCGTCAAAATGTTTTCGTATTGGGTGGATTGGTTTTCTATTCCGAGGGAAAATCATTCGAGTAAGTGTTAATTTTTTTCATTAAATAAATTTACACAATAATTAAAAAAAAATAAAATGTATATTTTTCAATTGCAGAGCATATATATTTTGATGGCATTGTCTAAGGACATTGCCAACGAAAAGGAAACTGCCGCTCTCGATAATATATGTAGAGCAATTGCCCGCCTTAGAAACTGTATCTTAATGCCTCTAGAACAAGTATTGCCAGTTTTGCTACAACACTTGCCATTACATGAAGATTTTGATAAAAACGCTTTAATCTTTAAATGCTTCAAAGTCTTGTACATTTATTCGCGTGATGCAATTGCATCCTCAATGAAACAAATACTCGCCATAGCTTTTTATGGAATTTGTCGATCAAATTAAATGCTTAAATTTTAAATTTACTTAATAACGTGGGTTTACAATAATTTGTTTTGCACTTTTTATCGGTATCAATAGACGCTTTGTTATATCCTCCGTCACTAGTTCCGGACAATTGACCAAAAAACTTTGCATTACTGATAAAGCTCCTGCTCGGCATTCGAGTGTAACCTTCCATGTAAATTAGTCGCCGCGAGCCTTTTCTGAGTGGCGCCACAACAGTAGCAATCTGGGTAATAGTCCCTTTACTACTGGAGATCCCAAAGTCATTATGGATCCAATTAACAACCAACCGGCTTGGGTACGATTTAGCGACATGCCCAGTGTTGCCCGAATTTCTAAGCATAAAGCAAAATGTAACAACTTTTCACGAAAAAATCTGCATTTTATTTTTAAAATCTTCAAAGCAATTTTTAAAACAATTTCTTTTATATTTTATAAAATTTAAACTCGGTTTAAAATGTATTTTATTATATTATATACATACATATATTATTTATTAATCCATTTATAATACATATAGACTTTTCGCCAATACTAAATACTGTACTACAATCATATGAAAATAAAACTCATAAATTAAAAATATTTACAATTATACATTCAGTTTCATATACTCAAACCAAAAAAACCAATGTTGTCGGTTTTATGTTCGAATGTAATTGATGTCGGTTTTAGTTGTCATAGAAACCAATGTTATCGGTTTTGTTATTGGAAATAAACCAAGCACCTTACAGCTGTCAGTTTTCATTTTGGCGTATTTTTATTTTTGTTTTTTTTTGTAAAAATTTAAGTAAATTTGCTTATTTTTTAAAATACTTGCTTAATAAATGAAATATTTTTACTTTTATTGTATACTTACAATTGTGGTATACTTTAATACTCCTTGCAACTCCAATGCAACTAATTGTAGAAGAAATCATATATGTATGTAGTATATACATGCGTATTGTAAAAATAGTCCCTTGATCTGCACTTATAATAGATGACCGTTTCCAATCGGACCCACTGTTGATAAATTAACCGATCCATAACATTGATCACATTACCTAAAATTATCACTATGTTTCTACATAGACGACTTAAGATAAGATCCTTTCGATAAAAAACAGCAACAAGGCCATTTGTTTCAAAACATGAATATTTTAGACTGCGATAAATTCTCTACTACTATCAGGTACCATAGCATGATTCCTTTTTTAAACGATAATTAGGTTCAAATCTGCAAAGCAGCTTTTAACATACATCCGTAAGTGCACAATAAAAAAAAATACACTTACGCTGTCTTCGGCAGCAATCCATAGCTGGCCAGTGCCAACAAAAATTTCTACAAATCTCTTGGACCTTGTTTTCTAGCAGCTGGCGACTACAATCCAAAACATACGTTTTGGGCTTCGCGTCTTATTACACCCAGAGGTCGAGCGTTGTTCAATGCAATTTCAAAAATGGGATTGGATGTCATTTCGAGTGGGGAGCCCACTTATTGGCCTACTGATATACAAAAAATTCCGGATGTTATAGACTTTGGCGTCATGAAAAATATCTCTAGGGATTTAATTCAAATTGATGCTTCTCTAGATCTCTCGTCCGATCACTCTCCCACGATCGTTACAATTTGTAGCCCATTAAGAAGTGGCTTACCTCACCCATATGTGAAGTTGATAAATCGTGTTAATTGGCTGGGATTCAAAAAAATATCTTAGTAGTCATTGCACAGAAAATATTACGCTAAGAACACCTGATGATATTGAATCTAACATTGTCAACCTTAATGAAAATATTAAACAGGCTGCTCAACATGACACTACCTCCCATCCGCAGACTAGGGTTAATAGAATTTATTCTAGGGATATTGAACGTCTCGTGTGTGAAAAAAGAAGAGAATGGCAACAGCACAGATCACCCCAACTTAAAATCAGATTTAAAGAGTGCACTAAACGACTCCAAGAGTTGCTTGCATTTGAAAAAACTGCGTCTCTTAAAAATTATTTGGAAGGTCTTGATGTCACACCAGCATCTAATTATTGTCCCCAATTCTAACTGATGAGTGCATACCGGATCAATTTGGATTTAGAAGTCAGCACAGCACCATTGAACAAGCTCGTAGGTTAGGTTAGGTTAGGTAGAGGTGGCAGTCCGAAAGCCGGACTCACTTAGACCGTTTTGGTCCATTGTGATGCCACGAAGACTGCTTATGCGGAGTCCCCACCGTCGAACCATCCAGAGCTCAGTATAAAGCTCCTAATACTTTGAAGTGCAACACTAGCAACGTCAGAAAGTTCCATGAATTCAAGAGCGCCCATTGTTGCCGCGTAAGGAGTGTTTCTGTGTAGTTTGAAGTTTGTCCGACAGATGGCGCCATATTTAGTTTTTTTGTGTTTTTGCACCGTAACTCAAGAACTACTGCACCGATTTAGACCAAACTTTATATACATGCTCTATGGGGCGTAAGAAGTGTTTTTGTGTAGTTTGAAGTTCGTCCGACAGATGGCGCCATATTTAGTTTTTTTTTGTGATTTTGCACCGTAACTCAAGAACTACTGCACCGATGTTGACAAAACTTTATATACATGTTCTATGGGGCGTAAGGAGTGTTTCTGTGTAGTTTGAAGTTCGTCCGGCAGATGGCGCAATATTTAGTTTATTCGTGGGCAAAATCCAATTTTCATATTGTACCACTAATGCCATATACAACACTAATGTTTGCTTAGGGCCAGCAACGCGGACCGGGGTCAGCTAGTTATGTAATGAAATAAAAATGAACTTGACCACTTCCTCACGGAAAAAAATATTGATACAATGTTGGTCTCAGAGACTCATTTGACTTCGAGATCCTTTTCAAAATTTATGGCTAACCCTTATATGCGGTGGATCAGCAATTTTAATTAAGTCAAGACTCAAGAACTACATTATTGACAACATTTGTGAAGAACATCTACAAGCAACAAATATTGGTATTGAAAATTTTTGTACAAATTTCGTAATATCAATTTACTCCCCTCCCAGATTTTCAATCACTGATGATCAATACGAAAATTTCTACAAATCTCTTGGACCTTGTTTTCTAGCAGCTGGCGACTACAATGCAAAACATACGTTTTTGGGGTTCGCGTCTTATTACACCCAGAGGTTGAGCGTTGTTCAACACAATTTCAAAAATGGGCTTGGATGTCATTTCGAGTGGAGAGCCCACTTATTGGCCTACTGACATACAAAAAATTCCGGATGTTATAGATTTTGGTGTCATGAAAAATATCTCTAGGGATTTAACTCAAATTGAAGCTTCTCTAGATCTCTCGTCCGATCACTCTCCCACGATCGTTACAATTTGTAGCCCATTAAGAAGTGGCTTACCTCACCCATATGTGAAGTTGATAAATCGTGTTAATTGGCTGGGACTCAAAAAAATATCTTAGTAGTCATTGCACGGAAAATATTACGCTAAGAACACCTGATGATATTGAATCTAACATTGTCAACCTTAATGAAAATATTAAACAGGCTGCTCAACATGCCACTACCTCCCATCCGCAGACTAGGGTTAATAGAATTTATTCTACGGATACTGAACGTCTCGTGTGTGAAAAAAGAAGAGCTATAAGAGAATGGCAACAGCACAGATCACCCCAACTTAAAATCAGATTTAAAGAGTGCACTAAACGATAAGTTTGAAAAAACTTATCTTAAAAATTATTTGGAAGGTCTTGATGTCACACCAGTAGTGTAGTAATGGGGGCGATAGACATGTTTTGGGAATTAAAAACCGGGAAAAATCAAAAAGGGTGGCAACCCTGTTCCAAATGAGGGGATTTTTGGGGATTTTGTTGGCTATATATATATATATGTGTGTGTGTGTGAGTTTGATTCTTTGTTTATGTGTATGTATGTATACGTGTGTGTACAGCTTCTGTTGTTATTGTAGAGAAGCGTTGTGCTTTCAGTGGGTGTTTGCATGGGTGTACGTGATTGTGTGTGTGTGTGTATATAAATGACTGTGTGTGTGTGTTTGTATTTACTTGTATGTTTGATGGTGTCCGATCCTTTTGTTGTAGTGGCAGACAATCATTACACCCAGTAGGAAATGTTGATGGTGAAAATGTACTGACTAGCTTTTGACCAGATTGTCACCAGTACTACTCTATAATTATCCCCCATACAATACTTTGAAACCCTACTATTAAAAATACAATTCACTAGGTAGTGACCACGTAGTTGTTATGGGGTCATGAAACATACCAACCAGACAGTTAGGTACTGGTACATTTCTATAACTTATGAACATACAAATGTGTGTATATTGACAAGTTATTGTCGATTCCACCTCTCTCCTTCTTTTATACTGACGGATAGAAGAAAACTTATTATACCAAAGTTGTAATTAGAATTTTAGTGTTGACACAAGACACTTGCTCCGAGTCTGACTACAGGGTAGTTACAAGGGATCTGTGTATTTGTGTGTATGTAGTGATTGTTATTTCATAGACTTTGGGTTTCTGTTTTGAGTTATCGTTGGTATGCTTATGTAGGGTTATTGTATGTATGCATTTATGTTTGCGATCTCTGGGGAAATAATCTAATAGCTGCAGAGAGTGGCAACCCTGTTGTGAATGGAAGTGGATAGGGAATGTATTTGGTAATGTATGTATATGTTGTTGTATTAATGTATGTGATCGTATCTATTTTTACTTTGAAGAATATCATTGCTTGTGTGTATTGTTTGGCCTTCGAGAGTTTTCCATACATATTATGTTAAATGTTTTAAATCAAATCAGGGGGCAAATTACGGCATTCGATACGGTTCGAAATTTTAAAATATTTCCATATAAACTCTATTGAAATATTTCGTAATTTCGTTCGATAACGAGTGCCGTAATTTGCCCCCAGGTTGATAAGCAGAGCTTTTGAATAGGGGTAATGATATTTTTATTTCAGTATATTACACTTTAATGTAATGATTATAGGAAGTAGCTTTTGGAGAAATACAGCAAACATTTTTCTCGTACCTTTGTATTACAAACTGATGCTAGAGATTTTGTTCTGGGTGTTGCTGTGTATATGAATTTCACATATATCGTAATACCAACAGAGAATTGTGGAAATGTGTATGTATATGTAGAGCAATTGCCCGCCTTAGAAACTGTAACTTAATGCCTCTAGAACAAGTATTGCCAGTTTTGCTACAACACTTGCCATTACATTAAGATTTTGATAAAAACGCTTTAATCTTTAAATGCTTCAAAGTCTTGTGCATTCATTCGCGTGATGCAATTGCATCCTCAATGAAACAAATACTCGCCATAGCTTTTTATGTGTCGTTTTAAAAGGAATTTGTCGATCAAATTAAATGCTTAAATTTTTAATTTACTTAATAACGTGTGTTTAAAATAATTTGTTTTGCACTTTTTATCAGTGTCAATAGACGCTTTGTTATATCTTCCGTCACTAGTTCCGGACAATTGACCAAAAAACTTTGCATTACTGATAAAGCTCCTGCTCGGCATTCGAGTGTAACCTTCCATGTAAATTAGTCGCCGCGAGCCTTTTCTGAGTGGCGCCACAACAGCAGCAATCTGGGTAATAGTCCCTTTACTACTGGAGATCCCAAAGTCATTATGGATGCAATTAACAACCAACCGGCTTGGGTACGATTTAGCGACAGTGTTGCCCGACTTTCTAAGCATAAAATCTGCAAAATGTAACAACTTTTCACGAAAAAATCTGCATTTTATTTTTAAAATCTTCAAAGCAATTTTTAAAACAATTTCTTTTATATTTTATAAAAAAAATTAACATAAATATGGATGTACATGTGTAACATAAATATTTTTTCTTAACCCATATTCATAAAATTTAAACTCGGTTTAAAATGTATTTTATTATATAATATACATATATTATTTATTAATCCATTTACAATACATATAGACTTTTCGCCAATACTAAATACTGTACTACAATCATATGAAAATAAAACTCATAAATTAAAAATATTTACAATTATACATTCAGTTTCATATACTCAAACCAAAAAAAAACAATATTGTCGGTTTTATGTTCGAATGTAATTGATGTCGGTTTTAGGTGTCATAGAAACCAATGTTATCGGTTTTGTTATTGGAAATAAACCAAGCACCTTACAGCTGTCAGTTTTCATTTTGGCGTATTTTTATTTTTGTTTTTTTTTGTAAAAATTTAAGTAAATTTGCTTATTTTTTAAAATGTTTGCTTAATAAATTTTTTTTTTTTTTTATGCATGAATTTTTATTTATTGTATCTTCATATATGAACTAACAATAAGTATTCAAATCTTAAATCTAAAAAATATAATTAGGCCCGACCAATGCCGGACATAAGCTTAGTAGTAGTTATATATAATACATATGTAAGTAGTGATAATCAAAAGGAAAAAAAAAATAAAAGTATTTTCAAGAAGTCCCATCTGGAGTGCTGTGAATAAGAGCCATTGTGTCCCTCTTTTTTAGGCGGATGTGTCCAGTAAAGTTCAAAATATTACGGGCAAGCGGATTAGGATGTGACTCGAGTTTTGTTAAATATTTGCCAGCGTATTTTGCAATTTCTTCAGTCACTAGTGGCATATTCAAATCACGATGTATATTTGAATTTTTGATGTACCATGGAGCCGATGTTATCATGCGTAAAATTTTATTTTGCCTGCGTTGAATTTTCTCTACATTTGAAGCTGAAGCAGTGCCCCATAGTTGAATTCCGTAGCACCATATTGGCTTTAAAAGCGATTTGTATATTAAAAGTTTACAGTCTAGGCTAAGTGTTGAATTTCGACCAATCAGCCAATGTACCTGAGTTAGTTTAAGTTTCATTTGAGTTAACTTAGAATCAATGTGGTGTTTCCATGTAAGTCGTCGATCAAGGTGTATACCAAGATATTTCACATGTGAATGTTGAGAAACAACTTGATTGTTAATCCGAATGGGGGAACAAGTATCTCTTCGTAAAGTAAATGTTACTTGAACACACTTTTGTTCATTTACCTTGATTCTCCATAAGTTTAACCAAAGCTCCATCTGGCTAATGTGTTCCTGGAGTTTGCGGGATGCCTCATCAGGGTTTTCATGCATACTAAGGCAGGCTGTATCGTCGGCAAATGTGGAAGTATGGATACTACTGCTCACAGGCATATCACAAGTATAAATTAAATATAAAACTGGTCCCAGTATACTCCCCTGTGGCACACCAGATGAAATTGTTTCAGGCCTACTTGTAAAGTCTCCTTCCGCAACAGTGAACTTACGGGAAATAATGTAACTTTCCAAAAGATTTAAAATGTTTATTGGTAAGTAAGTCTTCAATTTTAAAATAAGGCCTTCATGCCACACTTTATCAAATGCCTGGGAAACGTCAATAAACAGCGCAGAACAATACTTTTTTCCCTCAAAAGTTCTTCTTATAAATTGAACTAATCTGTGAGTTTGTTCAATGGTGCTATGCTGACTTCTAAAACCAAATTGATGGTCTGGTATGCACCCACTACTAATTAGAATTGGGGACAATTTTGTTTTGAGCAGTTTTTCGAAAAGCTTTGACATTGTAGATAGTAGACTTATTGGCCTATATGACTCAGCCTTTGTTATATCTTTGCCCGGCTTTGGAATCATTTTAACCTTGGCAAGTTTCCAGTTGTGTGGATAATACTCCAGTCGTAAAATAGCATTAAATATGAATAACAGGATTCTCATTGCAATACGAGGCAAGTTCATCAGCATCTGATTACTAATTCCATCAATACCCGGAGCTTTCTTCGGGTTGAGTTCGGCAATTAATTTTTGTAAATCACGCGTCTTAAACTTTATGTGTTGAGGGGGTAGAGCGACTATATTCGGCAAATCAGCAACACCAGTACATATATTTGGCGTAAAAACGGATTTTAAGTGCTCAGCAAATATTTTACCTTTTTCAGTATCGCTTCTTGCCCAACCTCCGGTAGATGTGCGTAGAGGTGGCTTATACTCAACGGGTGTTTTAAGCTTTCTGGCAGCGCGCCACAAGGAGTAATTAGACGCCGGTGTAACATCAAGACCCTCCAGATAATTTTTAAGAGATGAAATTTTTTCAGATGCAAGCAACTCTTGGAGTCGTTTAGTGCACTCTTTAAATCTGATTTTATTTTGTGGTGATCTGTGCTGTTGCCATTCTCTTCTAGCCCGTCTTTTTTCACGTACGAGACGTTCAATGTCTGTAGAATAAATTTTATTAAACCCAATCTGCGGATGGGAGATAGTGGCATGTTCAGCAGCCTGTTTAATAATCTCGCTGAGATTGGCAATGTTCAATTCAATATCATCGGGTGTTCTAAGCGTAATGTTTTCCGTACAATGACTGCTGAGATATTTTTTGAACCCAAGCCAATTTACACGATTGATCATCTTCACATATGGGTCAGGTAAGTTACTTCTTAATGGGCTACAAATTGTGAGGATCGTCGGGGAGTGATCGGACGAGAGATCAAGAGAAGCTTGAACTTGAATTAAATCCCTAGAGATATTTTTTATGACGCCAAAATCTATAACGTCCGGAATTTTTTGTATGTCAGTAGGCCAATAAGTGGGCTCCCCACTCGAAATGACATCCAAGCCCATTTTTGAAATAGTGTTGAACAATGCTCGACCTCTGGGTGTAACAAGGCGCGAACCCCAGAACGTATGTTTCGCATTGTAGTCTCCAGCTGCTACAAAACAAGGTCCAAGAGATTTGTAGAAATCCTCATATTGATTCTCAGTGATTGAAAATCTGGGAGGGGAGTAAATTGATGATATAACGAAATTTGAACAAAAACTTTCAATGCCAATATTTGTTGCTTGTAGGTATTCTTCACAAATGTTATCAAGAACATAGTGCTTGAGTCTTGACTTTATTAGAATTGCTGATCCACCGCAAGCCCTTCCTCTAGGGTCCTTTGTATCATATATAGTGTAGCCATAAATTTTAAAAAGACTTCTCGAAGTCAAATGAGTCTCAGATACTAACATTATATCAATATTTTTTTCCGTGAGGAAGTGCTCAAGTTCATTTTTATGTTGGCGAATGCCGTTTGCGTTCCAGAAACATATTGCTAACGTGTTCATGGCTTATTAAGTATTGCTTGAAGCAGAGTATTCTGCATTCGCAACATTTCTTGCATCATGGTAGTCATATTTGTTGTAAAATTGTTTATAGTTTGCACAAGATTTTCAATAGTGGCTTCAAGGCGATTATAATTAAAGTTTGAGTTTGTATTTGTAGAATTATTTTACGGTGAAACATTTTGTGTCGGAATAGAACTAGCCTTAGCAGCATCTGCATACGATACACGGGAAGTAACTGGTTGGCTCATTTGCTGAAAAGTGGCAGAGTAAACGTTTGCTGATTGTGCTGGAGCTAATTTAGGTTTTTGCACCATAGTCTTCTTTACCAAAGAGTACACACGACAACCTCTGTAGTTAGCGGTGTGATTACCTCCACAATTACTGCATTTTTTATCACTTTGATCTTTTGGTTTGTTGCAGCTAGCGGTGCCGTGTAATTCGCCGCACACAACACAAACAGAGGGTAAATTGCAGTATGTTTTTGTATGGCCATATTCTTGGCAATTATGGCACTGTACAGGACCTGAACGCTTATGTGGCTCTTCAACTGTGATTTTTCGGTACAAGAGGTATTTTAAATTATAAATTGGATGCGTCTCATTTTTTTTTTCAATTTTATATCATTAGGTTCTAGTTCAACACGAAATAGGGGTTGGGGAATCTTTTCTCTATTTATTATATTGGACACATTTTTTACCTTGAACCCCTGGAGGACGAGTGCATCTTTTATTTCTTCGGGGACAACATAAGAATCTATGCCCTTCAATACGATCTGGATTTTAGTTTCATCGATGTTGCCACGTTTTATTGGAACAATGTGAAATTTATTCTCACCAATGACCGAAATTAATTTTTTAATAAGGGCATTTGAATTTTTTTGTCTCAAATAGATTGGTGGCGGCTTGGATGTTTTGTTCGAGGATACCTCGGGTTTGTCGTTGTCATCTTGAAAAATTTTAAAGCGGTTTTGGCGATTAGTTGAGGCTGCGCTGTTATCCCTAGACACTTTTGGAGCAGATGAGATTTTTGAAGAATTCGGGCTTCGCCCGCGCTTTAAAATTGTAATGTATCTGTCCATTCCAACTTGTACCTTGAGTTTCGAGCCGCTGTTATCTGTAGTGATAACTTTGTTAAGTGATAAACACGAGCCTGAAGGGGATGATATTACTGACTTAAATGAAGAAGTACTGGGCAACTGTAATGTTAATGCATCATTACTATTTGGCATTGGACAAAGCGAAGTTGATCGCTGACGAAAAATTGGCGTTGCCGTTAACAAAAGATTTTCATCAGATTTATTTTTTATATTTTTTTCATTCAGAGTTTCAGAACTCACAGTAAAATAAGCATTTCTGCCGTTAGAACTCACTTCAAGTTTTTCTGTATTTGAGGAATTCATACAAAGAATTCCTCAAGGGTTATTCGTTTATGTTTTTTTTTAATTTCGGTATTTTTTGTTTTTGTTATTTATGATTGTTTGTTTGACTTTGAGGTATTCCTCAATATCACTTGTTTAAGTTTTTTTTTGCGGTTTTTTTGTTTTTGTTATTTTTACTATGTAAAAAATATTAGCAAAGCAGAAAGCTTATTTATTAAAGACAGTATGTATGTACCTATTACGAATAATATGTACTACTAATATTTTTTTTTGTATATGTAATTTTTGTTTGTTTGGTAAGTAAGTAAAATTCCGCTATTCGACTGTTCGCTATGAAGGTACCACGAGAACTGAAAAGTGCTTAATAAATGAAATGAAATATTTTTACATTTTTTGTATACTTACAATTGTGGTATACTATAATACTCCTTACAACTTCAATGCAACTAATTGTAGAAGAAATCATATATGTATGTAGTATTTACATGCGTATTGTCCCTTGATCTGCACTTATAATATATGCCCGTTTCCAATCGGACTCACTGTTGATAAATTAACCGATCCATAACATTGATCACATTACCTAAAATTATCACTATGTCTCTACATAGACGACTTAAGATAAGATCCTTTCGATAAAAAACAGCAACAAGACCATTTGTTTCAAAACATGAATATTTTAGACTGCGATAAATTCTCTACTACTATCAGGTACCATAGCAAATGATTCCTTTTTTAAACGATAATTAGGTTCAAATCTGCAAAGTAGCTTTTAACATACATACATAAGCGCACAATAAAAAAAATACACTTACGCTGTCTTCGGCAGCAATCCATAGCTGGCCAGTGCCAATAGAGTGCCGAACTGCAATCGGCTTCTTATATAAATGAATATACATACATACGCGAATACATCTTTCTCGGTGGCAAGCAGTGATGCAATTCCTCAGAATTTTTCTCGTCACTTTTTCTAAGCACTCTTCTTCTAATAACAAAAATGTTACAACTGCCGATGGCACTTTAATTTATTAATGACCACTTATTTCTTATTTTTTATTATGTAATGAAATAAAAATGAACTTGACCACTTCCTCACGGAAAAAAAATATTGATATAATGTTGGTCTCAGAGACTCATTTGACTTCGAGAAGCCTTTTCAAAATTTATGGCTAACCCTTATATGCGGTGGATCAGCAATTTTAATTAAGTCAAGACTCAAGAACTACATTCTTGACAACATTTGTGAGGAACATCTACAAGCAACAAATATTGGTGTTGAAAATTTTTGTACAAATTTCATGATATCAATTTACTCCCCTCCCAGATTTTCAATCACTGATGATCAATACGAAAATTTCTACAAATCTCTTGTTTGTAGCAGCTGGCGACTACAATGCAAAGCATACGTTTTGGGGTTCGCGTCTTATTACACCCAGAGGTCAAACGTTGTTCAACACAATTTCAAAACTGGGCTTGGATGTCATTTCGAGTGGGGAGCCCACTTATTGGCCTACTGACATACAAAAAATTCCGGATGTTATAGATTTTGGCGTCATGAAAAATATCTCTAGGGATTTAATTCCAATTGAAGCTTCTCTTGATCTCTCGTCCGATCACTCTCCCACGATCCTTACAATTTGTAGCCCATAAAGAAGTTGCTTACCTCACCCATATGTGAAGTTGATAAATCGTGTTAATTGGCTTGAATTCAAAAAAATATCTTAGTAGTCATTGCACAGAAAATATTACGCTAAGAACGCCTGATGATATTAAATCTAACATTGTCAACCTTAATGAAAATATTAAACAGGCTGCTCAACATGCCACTACCTCCCATCCGAAGACTAGGGTTAATAGAATTTATTCTACGGATATTGAACGTCTCGTGTGTGAAAAAAGAAGAGCTAGAAGAGAATGGCAACAGCACAGATCACCCCAACTTAAAATCAGATTTAAAGAGTGCACTAAACGACTCCAAGAGTTGCTTGCATTTGAAAAAACTGCATCTCTTAAAAATTATTTGGAAGGTCTTGATGTCACACCAGTAGTGTAGTAATGGGGGCGATAGACATGTTTTGGGAATTAAAAACCGGGAAAAATCAAAAAGGGTGGCAACCCTGTTCCAAATGAGGGGATTTTTGGGGATCTTGTTGGCTATATATATATATATATATATGTGTGTGTGTGTGTGTGTGTGTGTGAGTTTGATTCTTTGTTTATGTGTATGTATGTATACGTGTGTGTACAGCTTCTGTTGTTATTGTAGAGAAGCGTTGTGCTTTCAGTGGGTGTTTGCATGGGTGTACGTGATTGTGTGTGTGTGTGTGTATATATGACTGTGTGTGTGTGTTTGTATTTACTTGTATGTTTGATGGTGTCCGATCCTTTTGTTGTAGTGGCAGACAATCATTATACCCAGTAGGAAATGTTGATGGTGAAAATGTACTGACTAGCTTTTGACTAGATTGTCACCAGTACTACTCTATAATTATCCCCCATACAATACTTTGAAACCCTACTATTAAAAATACAATTCACTAGGTAGTGACCACGTAGTTGTTATGGGGTCATGAAACATACCAACCAGACAGTTAGGTACTGGTACATTTCTATAACTTATGAACATACAAATGTGTGTATATTGACAAGTTATTGTCAATTCCACCTCTCTCCTTCTTTTATACTGACGGATAGAAGAAAACTTATTATACCAAAGTTGTAATTAGAATTTTAGTGTTGACACAAGACACTTGCTCCGAGTCTGACTACAGGGTAGTTACAAGGGATCTGTGTATTTGTGTGTATGTAGTGATTGTTATTTCATAGACTTTGGGTTTCTGTTTTGAGTTATCGTTGGTATGCTTATGTAGGGTTATTGTATGTATGCATTTATGTTTGCGATCTCTGGGGAAATAATCTAATAGCTGCAGAGAGTGGCAACCCTGTTGTGAATGGAAGTGGATAGGGAATGTATTTGGTAATGTATGTATATGTTGTTGTATTAATGTATGTGATCGTATCTATTTTTACTTTGAAGAATATCATTGCTTGTGTGTATTGTTTGGCCTTCGAGAGTTTTCCATACATATTATGTTAAATGTTTTAAATCAAATCAGGGGGCAAATTACGGCATTCGATACGGTTCGAAATTTTAAAATATTTCCATATAAACTCTATTGAAATATTTCGTAATTTCGTTCGATAACGAGTGCCGTAATTTGCCCCCAGGTTGATAAGCAGAGCTTTTGAATAGGGGTAATGATATTTTTATTTCAGTATATTACACTTTAATGTAATGATTATAGGAAGTAGCTTTTGGAGAAATACAGCAAACATTTTTCTCGTACCTTTGTATTACAAACTGATGCTAGAGATTTAGTTCTGGGTGTTGCTGTGTATATGAATTTCACATATATCGTAATACCAACAGAGAATTGTGGAAATGTGTATGTATATGTAGAGCAATTGCCCGCCTTAGAAACTGTAACTTAATGCCTCTAGAACAAGTATTGCCAGTTTTGCTACAACACTTGCCATTACATTAAGATTTTGATAAAAACGCTTTAATCTTTAAATGCTTCAAAGTCTTGTACATTCATTCGCGTGATGCAATTGCATCCTCAATGAAACAAATACTCGCTATAGCTTTTTATGTGTCGTTTTAAAAGGAATTTGTCGATCAAATTAAATTCTTAAATTTTTAATTTACTTAATAACGTGTGTTTACAATAATTTGTTTTGCACTTTTTATCGGTGTCAATAGACGCTTTGTTATATCTTCCGTCACTAGTTCCGGACAATTGACCAAAAAACTTTGCATTACTGATAAAGCTCCTGCTCGGCATTCGAGTGTAACCTTCCATGTAAATTAGTCGCCGCGAGCCTTTTCTGAGTGGCGCCACAACAGCAGCAATCTGGGTAATAGTCCCTTTACTACTGGAGATCCCAAAGTCATTATGGATGCAATTAACAACCAACCGGCTTGGGTACGATTTAGCAACATGCCCAGTGTTGCCCGAATTTCTAAGCATAAAATCTGCAAAATGTAACAACTTTTCACGAAAAAATCTGCATTTTATTTTTAAAATCTTCAAAGCAATTTTTAAAACAATTTCTTTTATATTTTATAAAAAAATTAACATAAATATGGATGTACATGTGTAACATAAATATTTTTTCTTAACCCATATTCATAAAATTTAAACTCGGTTTAAAATGTATTTTATTATATAATATACATATATTATTTATTAATCCATTTACAATACATATAGACTTTTCGCCAATACTAAATACTGTACTACAATCATATGAAAATAAAACTCATAAATTAAAAATATTTACAATTATACATTCAGTTTCATATACTCAAACCAAAAAAAACAATATTGTCGGTTTTATGTTCGAATGTAATTGATGTCGGTTTTAGGTGTCATAGAAACCAATGTTATCGGTTTTGTTATTGGAAATAAACCAAGCACCTTACAGCTGTCAGTTTTCATTTTGGCGTATTTTTATTTTTGTTTTTTTTTTGTAAAAATTTAAGTAAATTTGCTTATTTTTTAAAATGTTTGCTTAATAAATGAAATATTTTTACATTTTTTGTATACTTACAATTGTGGTATACTATAATACTCCTTACAACTCCAATGCAACTAATTGTAGAAGAAATCATATATGTATGTAGTATTTACATGCGTATTGTCCCTTGATCTGCACTTATAATATATGCCCGTTTCCAATCGGACTCACTGTTGATAAATTAACCGATCCATAACATTGATCACATTACCTAAAATTATCACTATGTCTCTACATAGACGACTTAAGATAAGATCCTTTCGATAAAAAACAGCAACAAGACCATTTATTTCAAAACATGAATATTTTAGACTGCGATAAATTCTCTACTACTATCAGGTACCATAGCAAATGATTCCTTTTTTAAACGATAATTAGGTTCAAATCTGCAAAGTAGCTTTTAACATACATACATAAGCGCACAATAAAAAAAATACACTTACGCTGTCTTCGGCAGCAATCCATAGCTGGCCAGTGCCAATAGAGTGCCGAACTGCAATCGGCTTCTTATATAAATGAATATACATACATACGCGAATACATCTTTCTCGGTGGCAAGCAGTGATGCAATTCCTCAGAATTTTTCTCGTCACTTTTTCTAAGCACTCTTCTTCTAATAACAAAAATGTTACAACTGCCGATGACACTTTAATTTATTAATGACCACTTATTTCTTATTTTTTATTATGTAATGAAATAAAAATGAACTTGACCACTTCCTCACGGAAAAAAAATATTGATATAATGTTGGTCTCAGAGACTCATTTGACTTCGAGAAGCCTTTTCAAAATTTATGGCTAACCCTTATATGCGGTGGATCAGCAATTTTAATTAAGTCAAGACTCAAGAACTACATTCTTGACAACATTTGTGAGGAACATCTACAAGCAACAAATATTGGTGTTGAAAATTTTTGTACAAATTTCATGATATCAATTTACTCCCCTCCCAGATTTTCAATCACTGATGATCAATACGAAAATTTCTACAAATCTCTTGTTTGTAGCAGCTGGCGACTACAATGCAAAGCATACGTTTTGGGGTTCGCGTCTTATTACACCCAGAGGTCGAACGTTGTTCAACACAATTTCAAAACTGGGCTTGGATGTCATTTCGAGTGGGGAGCCCACTTATTGGCCTACTGACATACAAAAAATTCCGGATGTTATAGATTTTGGCGTCATGAAAAATATCTCTAGGGATTTAATTCCAATTGAAGCTTCTCTAGATCTCTCGTCCGATCACTCTCCCACGATCCTTACAATTTGTAGCCCATAAAGAAGTGGCTTACCTCACCCATATGTGAAGTTGATAAATCGTGTTAATTGGCTTGAATTCAAAAAAATATCTTAGTAGTCATTGCACAGAAAATATTACGCTAAGAACGCCTGATGATATTAAATCTAACATTGTCAACCTTAATGAAAATATTAAACAGGCTGCTCAACATGCCACTACCTCCCATCCGCAGACTAGGGTTAATAGAATTTATTCTACGGATATTGAACGTCTCGTGTGTGAAAAAAGAAGAGAATGGCAACAGCACAGATCACCCCAACTTAAAATCAGATTTAAAGAGTTCACTAAACGACTCCAAGAGTTACTTGCATTTGAAAAAACTGCATCTCTTAAAAATTATTTGGAAGGTCTTGATGTCACACCAGTAGTGTAGTAATGGGGGCGATAGACATGTTTTGGGAATTAAAAACCGGGAAAAATCAAAAAGGGTGGCAACCCTGTTCCAAATGAGGGGATTTTTGGGGATTTTGTTGGCTATATATATGTGTGTGTGTGTGTGTGTGTGTGTGTGAGAGTTTGATTCTTTGTTTATGTGTATGTATGTATACGTGTGTGTACAGCTTCTGTTGTTATTGTAGAGAAGCGTTGTGCTTTCAGTGGGTGTTTGCATGGGTGTACGTGATTGTGTGTGTGTGTGTGTGTATATATGACTGTGTATACAAATGTGTGTATATTGACAAGTTATTGTCAATTCCACCTCTCTCCTTCTTTTATACTGACGGATAGAAGAAAACTTATTATACCAAAGTTGTAATTAGAATTTTAGTGTTGACACAAGACACTTGCTCCGAGTCTGACTACAGGGTAGTTACAAGGGATCTGTGTATTTGTGTGTATGTAGTGATTGTTATTTCATAGACTATGGGTTTCTGTTTTGAGTTATCGTTGGTATGCTTATGTAGGGTTATTGTATGTATGCATTTATGTTTGCGATCTCTGGGGAAATAATCTAATAGCTGCAGAGAGTGGCAACCCTGTTGTGAATGGAAGTGGATAGGGAATGTATTTGGTAATGTATGTATATGTTGTTGTATTAATGTATGTGATCGTATCTATTTTTACTTTGAAGAATATCATTGCTTGTGTGTATTGTTTGGCCTTCGAGAGTTTTCCATACATATTATGTTAAATGTTTTAAATCAAATCAGGGGGCAAATTACGGCATTCGATACGGTTCGAAATTTTAAAATATTTCCATATAAACTCTATTGAAATATTTCGTAATTTCGTTCGATAACGAGTGCCGTAATTTGCCCCCAGGTTGATAAGCAGAGCTTTTGAATAGGGGTAATGATATTTTTATTTCAGTATATTACACTTTAATGTAATGATTATAGGAAGTAGCTTTTGGAGAAATACAGCAAACATTTTTCTCGTACCTTTGTATTACAAACTGATGCTAGAGATTTTGTTCTGGGTGTTGCTGTGTATATGAATTTCACATATATCGTAATACCAACAGAGAATTGTGGAAATGTGTATGTATATGTAGAGCAATTGCCCGCCTTAGAAACTGTAACTTAATGCCTCTAGAACAAGTATTGCCAGTTTTGCTACAACACTTGCCATTACATTAAGATTTTGATAAAAACGCTTTAATCTTTAAATGCTTCAAAGTCTTGTACATTCATTCGCGTGATGCAATTGCATCCTCAATGAAACAAATACTCGCCATAGCTTTTTATGTGTCGTTTTAAAAGGAATTTGTCGATCAAATTAAATGCTTAAATTTTTAATTTACTTAATAACGTGTGTTTACAATAATTTGTTTTGCACTTTTTATCGGTGTCAATAGACGCTTTGTTATATCTTCCGTCACTAGTTCCGGACAATTGACCAAACAACTTTGCATTACTGATAAAGCTCCTGCTCGGCATTCGAGTGTAACCTTCCATGTAAATTAGTCGCCGCGAGCCTTTTCTGAGTGGCGCCACAACAGCAGCAATCTGGGTAATAGTCCCTTTACTACTGGAGATCCCAAAGTCATTATGGATGCAATTAACAACCAACCGGCTTGGGTACGATTTAGCAACATGCCCAGTGTTGCCCGAATTTCTAAGCATAAAATCTGCAAAATGTAACAACTTTTCACGAAAAAATCTGCATTTTATTTTTAAAATCTTCAAAGCAATTTTTAAAACAATTTCTTTTATATTTTATAAAAAAAATTAACATAAATATGGATGTACATGTGTAACATAAATATTTTTTCTTAACCCATATTCATAAAATTTAAACTCGGTTTAAAATGTATTTTATTATATAATATACATATATTATTTATTAATCCATTTACAATACATATAGACTTTTCGCCAATACTAAATACTGTACTACAATCATATGAAAATAAAACTCATAAATTAAAAATATTTACAATTATACATTCAGTTTCATATACTCAAACCAAAAAAAAACAATATTGTCGGTTTTATGTTCGAATGTAATTGATGTCGGTTTTAGGTGTCATAGAAACCAATGTTATCGGTTTTGTTATTGGAAATAAACCAAGCACCTTACAGCTGTCAGTTTTCATTTTGGCGTATTTTTATTTTCGTTTTTTTTTTGTAAAAATTTAAGTAAATTTGCTTATTTTTTAAAATGTTTGCTTAATAAATGAAATATTTTTACATTTTTTGTATACTTACAATTGTGGTATACTATAATACTCCTTACAACTCCAATGCAACTAACTGTAGAAGAAATCAAATATGTATATAGTATTTACATGCGTATTGTCCCTTGATCTGCACTTATAATATATGCCCGTTTCCAATCGGACTCACTGTTGATAAATTAACCGATCCATAACATTGATCACATTACCTAAAATTATCACTATGTCTCTACATAGACGACTTAAGATAAGATCCTTTCGATAAAAAACAGCAACAAAACCATTTGTTTCAAAACACGAATATTTTAGACTGCGATAAATTCTCTACTACTATCAGGTACCATAGCAAATGATTCCTTTTTTAAACGATAATTAGGTTCAAATCTGCAAAGTAGCTTTTAACATACATACATAAGCGCACAATAAAAAAAATACACTTACGCTGTCTTCGGCAGCAATCCATAGCTGGCCAGTGCCAATAGAGTGCCGAACTGCAATCGGCTTCTTATATAAATGAATATACATACATACGCGAATACATCTTTCTCGGTGGCAAGCAGTGATGCAATTCCTCAGAATTTTTCTCGTCACTTTTTCTAAGCACTCTTCTTCTAATAACAAAAATGTTAGAACTGCCGATGACACTTTAATTTATTAATGACCACTTATTTCTTATTTTTTATTATGTAATGAAATAAAAATGAACTTGGCCACTTCCTCACGGAAAAAAAATATTGATATAATGTTGGTCTCAGAGACTCATTTGACTTCGAGAAGCCTTTTCAAAATTTATGGCTAACCCTTATATGCGGTGGATCAGCAATTTTAATTAAGTCAAGACTCAAGAACTACATTCTTGACAACATTTGTGAGGAACATCTACAAGCAACAAATATTGGTGTTGAAAATTTTTGTACAAATTTCATGATATCAATTTACTCCCCTCCCAGATTTTCAATCACTGATGATCAATACGAAAATTTCTACAAATCTCTTGTTTGTAGCAGCTGGCGACTACAATGCAAAGCATACGTTTTGGGGTTCGCGTCTTATTACACCCAGAGGTCGAACGTTGTTCAACACAATTTCAAAACTGGGCTTGGATGTCATTTCGAGTGGGGAGCCCACTTATTGGCCTACTGACATACAAAAAATTCCGGATGTTATAGATTT
This sequence comes from Tachina lurida, assembly GCA_944452675.1. Taxonomy (NCBI): domain Eukaryota; kingdom Metazoa; phylum Arthropoda; class Insecta; order Diptera; family Tachinidae; genus Tachina; species Tachina lurida. Next base: position 74,189,104 of record OX101754.1, read on the forward strand.
TGGCGTCATGAAAAATATCTCTAGGGATTTAATTCCAATTGAAGCTTCTCTAGATCTCTCGTCCGATCACTCTCCCACGATCCTTACAATTTGTAGCCCATAAAGAAGTGGCTTACCTCACCCATATGTGAAGTTGATAAATCGTGTTAATTGGCTTGAATTCAAAAAAATATCTTAGTAGTCATTGCACAGAAAATATTACGCTAAGAACGCCTGATGATATTAAATCTAACATTGTCAACCTTAATGAAAGTATTAAACAGGCTGCTCAACATGCCACTACCTCCCATCCGCAGACTAGGGTTAATAGAATTTATTCTACGGATATTGAACGTCTCGTGTGTGAAAAAAGAAGAGCTAGAAGAGAATGGCAACAGCACAGATCACCCCAACTTAAAATCAGATTTAAAGAGTTCACTAAACGACTCCAAGAGTTGCTTGCATTTGAAAAAACTGCATCTCTTAAAAATTATTTGGAAGGTCTTGATGTCACACCAGTAGTGTAGTAATGGGGGCGATAGACATGTTTTGGGAATTAAAAACCGGGAAAAATCAAAAAGGGTGGCAACCCTGTTCCAAATGAGGGGATTTTTGGGGATTTTGTTGGCTATATATATATGTGTGTGTGTGTGTGTGTGTGTGAGTTTGATTCTTTGTTTATGTGTATGTATGTATACGTGTGTGTACAGCTTCTGTACACACACGTACGTGATTGTGTGTGTGTGTGTGTGTATATATGACTGTGTGTGTGTGTTTGTATTTACTTGTATGTTTGATGGTGTCCGATCCTTTTGTTGTAGTGGCAGCCAATCATTACACCCAGTAGGAAATGTTGATGGTGAAAATGTACTGACTAGCTTTTGACTAGATTGTCACCAGTACTACTCTATAATTATCCCCCATACAATACTTTGAAACCCTACTATTAAAAATACAATTCACTAGGTAGTGACCATGTAGTTGTTATGGGGTCATGAAACATACCAACCAGACAGTTAGGTACTGGTACATTTCTATAACTTATGAACATACAAATGTGTGTATATTGACAAGTTATTGTCAATTCCACCTCTCTCCTTCTTTTATACTGACGGATAGAAGAAAACTTATTATACCAAAGTTGTAATTAGAATTTTAGTGTTGACACAAGACACTTGCTCCGAGTCTGACTACAGGGTAGTTACAAGGGATCTGTGTATTTGTGTGTATGTAGTGATTGTTATTTCATAGACTTTGGGTTTCTGTTTTGAGTTATCGTTGGTATGCTTATGTAGGGTTATTGTATGTATGCATTTATGTTTGCGATCTCTGGGGAAATAATCTAATAGCTGCAGAGAGTGGCAACCCTGTTGTGAATGGAAGTGGATAGGGAATGTATTTGGTAATGTATGTATATGTTGTTGTATTAATGTATGTGATCGTATCTATTTTTACTTTGAAGAATATCATTGCTTGTGTGTATTGTTTGGCCTTCGAGAGTTTTCCATACATATTATGTTAAATGTTTTAAATCAAATCAGGGGGCAAATTACGGCATTCGATACGGTTCGAAATTTTAAAATATTTCCATATAAACTCTATTGAAATATTTCGTAATTTGGTTCGATAACGAGTGCCGTAATTTGCCCCCAGGTTGATAAGCAGAGCTTTTGAATAGGGGTAATGATATTTTTTTTCAGTATATTACACTTTAATGTAATGATTATAGGAAGTAGCTTTTGGAGAAATACAGCAAACATTTTTCTCGTACCTTTGTATTACAAACTGATGCTAGAGATTTTGTTCTGGGTGTTGCTGTGTATATGAATTTCACATATATCGTAATACCAACAGAGAATTGTGGAAATGTGTATGTATATGTAGAGCAATTGCCCGCCTTAGAAACTGTAACTTAATGCCTCTAGAACAAGTATTGCCAGTTTTGCTACAACACTTGCCATTACATTAAGATTTTGATAAAAACGCTTTAATCTTTAAATGCTTCAAAGTCTTGTACATTCATTCGCGTGATGCAATTGCATCCTCAATGAAACAAATACTCGCCATAGCTTTTTATGTGTCGTTTTAAAAGGAATTTGTCGATCAAATTAAATGCTTAAATTTTTAATTTACTTAATAACGTGTGTTTACAATAATTTGTTTTGCACTTTTTATCGGTGTCAATAGACGCTTTGTTATATCTTCCGTCACTAGTTCCGGACAATTGACCAAAAAACTTTGCATTACTGATAAAGCTCCTGCTCGGCATTCGAGTGTAACCTTCCATGTAAATTAGTCGCCGCGAGCCTTTTCTGAGTGGCGCCACAACAGCAGCAATCTGGGTAATAGTCCCTTTACTACTGGAGATCCCAAAGTCATTATGGATGCAATTAACAACCAACCGGCTTGGGTACGATTTAGCAACATGCCCAGTGTTGCCCGAATTTCTAAGCATAAAATCTGCAAAATGTAACAACTTTTCACGAAAAAATCTGCATTTTATTTTTAAAATCTTCAAAGCAATTTTTAAAACAATTTCTTTTATATTTTATAAAAAAAATTAACATAAATATGGATGTACATGTGTAACATAAATATTTTTTCTTAACCCATATTCATAAAATTTAAACTCGGTTTAAAATGTATTTTATTATATAATATACATATATTATTTATTAATCCATTTACAATACATATAGACTTTTCGCCAATACTAAATACTGTACTACAATCATATGAAAATAAAACTCATAAATTAAAAATATTTACAATTATACATTCAGTTTCATATACTCAAACCAAAAAAAAACAATATTGTCGGTTTTATGCTCGAATGTAATTGATGTCGGTTTTAGGTGTCATAGAAACCAATGTTATCGGTTTTGTTATTGGAAATAAACCAAGCACCTTACAGCTGTCAGTTTTCATTTTGGCGTATTTTTATTTTTGTTTTTTTTTGTAAAAATTTAAGTAAATTTGCTTATTTTTTAAAATGTTTGCTTAATAAATGAAATATTTTTACATTTTTTGTATACTTACAATTGTGGTATACTATAATACTCCTTACAACTCCAATGCAACTAATTGTAGAAGAAATCATATATGTATGTAGTATTTACATGCGTATTGTCCCTTGATCTGCACTTATAATATATGCCCGTTTCCAATCGGACTCACTGTTGATAAATTAACCGATCCATAACATTGATCACATTACCTAAAATTATCACTATGTCTCTACATAGACGACTTAAGATAAGATCCTTTCGATAAAAAACAGCAACAAGGCCATTTGTTTCAAAACATGAATATTTTAGACTGCGATAAATTCTCTACTACTATCAGGTACCATAGCAAATGATTCCTTTTTTAAACGATAATTAGGTTCAAATCTGCAAAGTAGCTTTTAACATACATACATAAGCGCACAATAAAAAAAATACACTTACGCTGTCTTCGGCAGCAATCCATAGCTGGCCAGTGCCAATAGAGTGCCGAACTGCAATCGGCTTCTTATATAAATGAATATACATACATACGCGAATACATCTTTCTCGGTGGCAAGCAGTGATGCAATTCCTCAGAATTTTTCTCGTCACTTTTTCTAAGCATTCTTCTTCTAATAACAAAAATGTTACAACTGCCGATGACACTTTAATTTATTAATGACCACTTATTTCTTATTTTTTATTGTGTAATGAAATAAAAATGAACTTGACCACTTCCTCACGGAAAAAAAATATTGATATAATGTTGGTCTCAGAGACTCATTTGACTTCGAGAAGCCTTTTCAAAATTTATGGCTAACCCTTATATGCGGTGGATCAGCAATTTTAATTAAGTCAAGACTCAAGAACTACATTCTTGACAACATTTGTGAGGAACATCTACAAGCAACAAATATTGGTGTTGAAAATTTTTGTACAAATTTCATGATATCAATTTACTCCCCTCCCAGATTTTCAATCACTGATGATCAATACGAAAATTTCTACAAATCTCTTGTTTGTAGCAGCTGGCGACTACAATGCAAAGCATACGTTTTGGGGTTCGCGTCTTATTACACCCAGAGGTCGAACGTTGTTCAACACAATTTCAAAACTGGGCTTGGATGTCATTTCGAGTGGGGAGCCCACTTATTGGCCTACTGACATACAAAAAATTCCGGATGTTATAGATTTTGGCGTCATGAAAAATATCTCTAGGGATTTAATTCAAATTGAAGCTTCTCTAGATCTCTCGTCCGATCACTCTCCCACGATCCTTACAATTTGTAGCCCATAAAGAAGTGGTTTACCTCACCCATATGTGAAGTTGATAAATCGTGTTAATTGGCTGGAATTCAAAAAAATATCTTAGTAGTCATTGCACAGAAAATATTACGCTAAGAACGCCTGATGATATTAAATCTAACATTGTCAACCTTAATGAAAATATTAAACAGGCTGCTCAACATGCCACTACCTACCATCCGCAGACTAGGGTTAATAGAATTTATTCTACGGATATTGAACGTCTCGTGTGTGAAAAAAGAAGAGCTATAAGAGAATGGCAACAGCACAGATCACCCCAACTTAAAATCAGATTTAAAGAGTGCACTAAACGACTCCAAGAGTTGCTTGCATTTGAAAAAACTGCATCTCTTAAAAATTATTTGGAAGGTCTTGATGTCACACCAGTAGTGTAGTAATGGGGGCGATAGACATGTTTTGGGAATTCAAAACCGGGAAAAATCAAAAAGGGTGGCAACCCTGTTCCAAATGAGGGGATTTTTGGGGATTTTATTGGCTATATATATATATGTGTGTGTGTGTGTGTGTGTGAGAGTTTGATTCTTTGTTTATGTGTATGTATGTATGCGTGTGTGTACAGCTTCTGTTGTTATTGTAGAGAAGCGTTGTGCTTTCAGTGGGTGTTTGCATGGGTGTACGTGATTGTGTGTGTGTGTATATAAATGACTGTGTGTGTGTGTTTGTATTTACTTGTATGTTTGATGGTGTCCGATCCTTTTGTTGTAGTGGCAGACAATCATTACACCCAGTAGGAAATGTTGATGGTGAAAATGTACTGACTAGCTTTTGACCAGATTGTCACCAGTACTACTCTATAATTATCCCCCATACAATACCTTGAAACCCTACTATTAAAAATACAATTCACTAGGTAGTGACCACGTAGTTGTTATGGGGTCATGAAACATACCAACCAGACAGTTAGGTACTGGTACATTTCTATAACTTATGAACATACAAATGTGTGTATATTGACAAGTTATTGTCAATTCCACCTCTCTCCTTCTTTTATACTGATGGATAGAAGAAAACTTATTATACCAAAGTTGTAATTAGAATTTTAGTGTTGACACAAGACACTTGCTCCGAGTCTGACTACAGGGTAGTTACAAGGGATCTGTGTATTTGTGTGTATGTAGTGATTGTTATTTCATAGACTTTGGGTTGCTATTTTGAGGTATCGTTGGTATGCTTATGTAGGGTTATTGTATGTATGCATTTATGTTTGCGATCTCTGGGGAAATAATCTAATAGCTGCAGAGAGTGGCAACCCTGTTGTGAATGGAAGTGGATAGGGAATGTATTTGGTAATGTATGTATATGTTGTTGTATTAATGTATGTGATCGTATCTATTTTTACTTTGAAGAATATCATTGCTTGTGTGTATTGTTTGGCCTTCGAGAGTTTTCCATACATATTATGTTAAATGTTTTAAATCAAATCAGGGGGCAAATTACGGCATTCGATACGGTTCGAAATTTTAAAATATTTCCATATAAACTCTATTGAAATATTTCGTAATTTCGTTCGATAACGAGTGCCGTAATTTGCCCCCAGGTTGATAAGCAGAGCTTTTGAATAGGGGTAATGATATTTTTATTTCAGTATATTACACTTTAATGTAATGATTATAGGAAGTAGCTTTTGGAGAAATACAGCAAACATTTTTCTCGTACCTTTGTATTACAAACTGATGCTAGAGATTTTGTTCTGGGTGTTGCTGTGTATATGAATTTCACATATATCGTAATACCAACAGAGAATTGTGGAAATGTGTATGTATATGTAGAGCAATTGCCCGCCTTAGAAACTGTAACTTAATGCCTCTAGAACAAGTATTGCCAGTTTTGCTACAACACTTGCCATTACATTAAGATTTTGATAAAAACGCTTTAATCTTTAAATGCTTCAAAGTCTTGTACATTCATTCGCGTGATGCAATTGCATCCTCAATGAAACAAATACTCGCCATAGCTTTTTATGTGTCGTTTTAAAAGGAATTTGTCGATCAAATTAAATGCTTAAATTTTTAATTTACTTAATAACGTGTGTTTACAATAATTTGTTTTGCACTTTTTATCGGTGTCAATAGACGCTTTGTTATATCTTCCGTCACTAGTTCCGGACAATTGACCAAAAAACTTTGCATTACTGATAAAGCTCCTGCTCGGCATTCGAGTGTAACCTTCCATGTAAATTAGTCGCCGCGAGCCTTTTCTGAGTGGCGCCACAACAGCAGCAATCTGGGTAATAGTCCCTTTACTACTGGAGATCCCAAAGTCATTATGGATGCAATTAACAACCAACCGGCTTGGGTACGATTTAGCAACATGCCCAGTGTTGCCCGAATTTCTAAGCATAAAATCTGCAAAATGTAACAACTTTTCACGAAAAAATCTGCATTTTATTTTTAAAATCTTCAAAGCAATTTTTAAAACAATTTCTTTTATATTTTATAAAAAAAATTAACATAAATATGGATGTACATGTGTAACATAAATATTTTTTCTTAACCCATATTCATAAAATTTAAACTCGGTTTAAAATGTATTTTATTATATTATATACATATATTATTTATTAATCCATTTACAATACATATAGACTTTTAGCCAATACTAAATACTGTACTACAATCATATGAAAATTAAACTCATAAATTAAAAATATTTACAATTATACATTCAGTTTCATATACTCAAACCAAAAAAAACCAATGTTGTCGGTTTTATGTTCGAATGTAATTGATGTCGGTTTTAGGTGTCATAGAAACCAATGTTATCGGTTTTGTTATTGGAAATAAACCAAGCACCTTACAGCTGTCAGTTTTCATTTTGGCGTATTTTTATTTTTGTTTTTTTTTTGTAAAAATTTAAGTAAATTTGCTTATTTTTTAAAATGTTTGCTTAATAAATGAAATATTTTTACATTTTTTGTATACTTACAATTGTGGTATACTATAATACTCCTTACAACTCCAATGCAACTAATTGTAGAAGAAATCATATATGTATGTAGTATTTACATGCGTATTGTCCCTTGATCTGCACTTATAATAGATGCCCGTTTCCAATCGGACTCACTGTTGATAAATTAACCGATCCATAACATTGATCACATTACCTAAAATTATCACTATGTCTCTACATAGACGACTTAAGATAAGATCCTTTCGATAAAAAACAGCAACAAGGCCATTTGTTTCAAAACATGAATATTTTAGACTGCGATAAATTCTCTACTACTATCAGGTACCATAGCAAATGATTCCTTTTTTAAACGATAATTAGGTTCAAATCTGCAAAGTAGCTTTTAACATACATACATAAGCGCACAATAAAAAAAATACACTTACGCTGTCTTCGGCAGCAATCCATAGCTGGCCAGTGCCAATAGAGTGCCGAACTGCAATCGGCTTCTTATATAAATGAATATACATACATACGCGAATACATCTTTCTCGGTGGCAAGCAGTGATGCAATTCCTCAGAATTTTTCTCGTCACTTTTTCTAAGCATTCTTCTTCTAATAACAAAAATGTTACAACTGCCGATGACACTTTAATTTATTAATGACCACTTATTTCTTATTTTTTATTATGTAATGAAATAAAAATGAACTTGACCACTTCCTCACGGAAAAAAAATATTGATATAATGTTGCTCTCAGAGACTCATTTGACTTCGAGAAGCCTTTTCAAAATTTATGGCTAACCCTTATATGCGGTGGATCAGCAATTTTAATTAAGTCAAGACTCAAGAACTACATTCTTGACAACATTTGTGAGGAACATCTACAAGCAACAAATATTGGTGTTGAAAATTTTTGTACAAATTTCATGATATCAATTTACTCCCCTCCCAGATTTTCAATCACTGATGATCAATACGAAAATTTCTACAAATCTCTTGTTTGTAGCAGCTGGCGACTACAATGCAAAGCATACGTTTTGGGGTTCGCGTCTTATTAAACCCAGAGGTCGAACGTTGTTCAACACAATTTCAAAACTGGGCTTGGATGTCATTTCGAGTGGGGAGCCCACTTATTGGCCTACTGACATACAAAAAATTCCGGATGTTATAGATTTTGGCGTCATGAAAAATATCTCTAGGGATTTAATTCAAATTGAAGCTTCTCTAGATCTCTCGTCCGATCACTCTCCCACGATCCTTACAATTTGTAGCCCATAAAGAAGTGGCTTACCTCACCCATATGTTAAGTTGATAAATCGTGTTAATTGGCTGGAATTCAAAAAAATATCTTAGTAGTCATTGCACAGAAAATATTACGCTAAGAACGCCTGATGATATTAAATCTAACATTGTCAACCTTAATGAAAATATTAAACAGGCTGCTCAACATGCCACTACCTCCCATCCGCAGACTAGGGTTAATAGAATTTATTCTACGGATATTGAACGTCTCGTGTGTGAAAAAAGAAGAGCTAGAAGAGAATGGCAACAGCACAGATCACCCCAACTTAAAATCAGATTTAAAGAGTGCACTAAACGACTCCAAGAGTTGCTTGCATTTGAAAAAACTGCATCTCTTAAAAATTATTTGGAAGGTCTTGATGTCACACCAGTAGTGTAGTAATGGGGGCGATAGACATGTTTTGGGAATTCAAAACCGGGAAAAATCAAAAAGGGTGGCAACCCTGTTACAAATGAGGGGATTTTTGGGGATTTTATTGGCTATATATATATATGTGTGTGTGTGTGTGTGTGTGTGAGTTTGATTCTTTGTTTATTTGTATGTATGTATACGTGTGTGTACAGCTTCTGTTGTTATTGTAGAGAAGCGTTGTGCTTTCAGTGGGTGTTTGCATGGGTGTACGTGATTGTGTGTGTGTGTGTATATAAATGACTGTGTGTGTGTGTTTGTATTTACTTGTATGTTTGATGGTGTCCGATCCTTTTGTTGTAGTGGCAGACAATCATTACACCCAGTAGGAAATGTTGATGGTGAAAATGTACTGACTAGCTTTTGACCAGATTGTCACCAGTACTACTCTATAATTATCCCCCATACAATACTTTGAAACCCTACTATTAAAAATACAATTCACTAGGTAGTGACCACGTAGTTGTTATGGGGTCATGAAACATACCAACCAGACAGTTAGGTACTGGTACATTTCTATAACTTATGAACATACAAATGTGTGTATATTGACAAGTTATTGTCAATTCCACCTCTCTCCTTCTTTTATACTGATGGATAGAAGAAAACTTATTATACCAAAGTTGTAATTAGAATTTTAGTGTTGACACAAGACACTTGCTCCGAGTCTGACTACAGGGTAGTTACAAGGGATCTGTGTATTTGTGTGTATGTAGTGATTGTTATTTCATAGACTTTGGGTTGCTATTTTGAGGTATCGTTGGTATGCTTATGTAGGGTTATTGTATGTATGCATTTATGTTTGCGATCTCGGGGGAAATAATCTAATAGCTGCAGAGAGTGGCAACCCTGTTGTGAATGGAAGTGGATAGGGAATGTATTTGGTAATGTATGTATATGTTGTTGTATTAATGTATGTGATCGTATCTATTTTTACTTTGAAGAATATCATTGCTTGTGTGTATTGTTTGGCCTTCGAGAGTTTTCCATACATATTTACAAAAGATTATGTATATGTTTTCTAGGCTATTGACGTTGCTATTCTTATGGAGATAGAAAATATTGTGTTGGTATAGGTTTTATATGTACAAGTGAATTTTAGATGTTAGATGCAAATTACGGCATTCGATACGGTTCGAAATTTTAAAATATTTCCATATAAACTCTATTGAAATATTTCGTAATTTCGTTCGATAACGAGTACCGTAATTTGCCCCCAGGTTGATAAGCAGAGCTTTTGAATGGGGGTAATGATATTTTTATTTCAGTATATTACACTTTAATGTAATGATTATAGGAAGTAGCTTTTGGAGAAATACAGCAAACATTTTTCTCGTACCTTTGTATTACAAACTGATGCTAGAGATTTTGTTCTGGGTGTTGCTGTGTATATGAATTTCACATATATCGTAATACCAACAGAGAATTGTGGAAATGTGTATGTGTGTGTGTGTATGTGTATATCATATGTCGTAATAAATTAGATTTGATGACTACTATGCGATTCTCATATAAAGTATATAAGTAGAAGAAATAATGTAGAACGTCATCAGTCTGCTTTTATATCTCAACAAGTGACAACCTATTTTCCCAACAAAAAATTTCTAAAGTGTTTAAAATCCAAAAACTATAAAAGTGCTTTAACTAATTACTGTTTGTTAAACAAGTTTATAGTGTATAAAAAATAATTAAATACCTTGTTTATAAATAAAATAATTAAATAAATTATTTATAAATAAAATAATTATATTAATTAATAAACAAAAATATATAAAATGAATACTAAAAGTTGTGCAATCTGCAATAAAGTCTTTATGACTCAAACAAAACTAAATCAGCATATTGAAACTCACTCATATGGAACTAGTAAGCTTGATCTTCAAAACAAATATTGTGAGGATTATGATCAGATGATCCCATTAAATGGTTATATGGCTAATGTCAGAACAACAAAACACAAAAACAGTTGCCAACAAGAACAGATTGGAGATTTTCTCATTAAAAGAGCAAGCAACTTCAATGGGAGGATCGAGACAAAAATGAGGGTGTTATGTTTCCGGAGGAGTTTTTGAAATCTGCAAGAGCTCTATACTACAACAGCTAATTGAATGTAGTAGGATACATACTACATTTAGATTTAATATGGAGCTCACATGCGATTATATGAAGACGGTGATAGATGAGATTAATGTTTCCCAACTTGTACATATTTCGAAAATGATGTTGGTGACTTTGTCTGATGACATAGAGGATATGTACAAGAAACAGACCGAGGAGCTAAGAGCTAAAATGGAAGAATTTCAAGCGGATGGACCTTGATTTCAATAAACTCCCTTGAAGTTAATATAAACAAGGCGTCCATAATAAGAGGATCGAGCTTTATGCCGCTCTCAAAAAAATATTGCAATGAAACGTGCATGCATAAATGTCGAAAACAATGATATTTATTGCTTTAAATGGTGTATCATTGCGGCTTTGTACACAAATAGTACTTTAGATCGAAGACAACAGAAAAACTGTAGAAATTACAATATTGCAAACATTTCTGCTGAGAATATTAATATAGGAGCAATTGTATTAAATTTCGAAGGCCTAGAGTTTCCACTCCCATTGAAGCAGATAAAACAATTCGAGCGTCAAAATAATATGAGCATCAATGTATTCGGTCACAATGGAACATCGCTTATAGGACCATACTACATAACAAAAGGAGAACAACATGTTCATATTAATCTGTTATTGCTCCAGTCCGATGAAAACTTCCACTATGTGCTCATCACGGATATATCAAAGTAAGTTTAATACGTGCATTTATGCAAAATGTGTTTCATCTCTATTTAAAAAGTTACTTCTTACTGTAACTTTTTAAATAAGTTACTTCTTACTGTCAGTTCTCGTTGTACCTTCATTGTGAACAGAAGTATTAGCGGAATTTCTTTTTACATACTAAACCAAAAAAAAAAACCATACAATTTAAAATTTTTCAAGATGACAACGACAAACCCGAGGTATCCTCGAACAAAACATCCAAGCCGCCACCAATATATTTGAGAGAAAAAAATTCAAACGCTCTTATTAAGAAATTAATTTCGGTAATTGGTGAGAATAAATTTCACATTGTTCCAATAAAACGTGGCAACATCGATGAAACTAAAATCCAAATTTATGACGAAAAAGATTTCCGCAAAATGGTTGCTGAACTTGAAAAATGTAAAACAAATTTCTACACATATCAGCTCAAGAGTGCTAAAGGTATGCAGATTGTGTTGAAGGGCATAGATTCCTATGTTGCTCCCGAAGAAGTAAAAGATGCTCTCGTCCTCCAGGGCTTTAAAGTAAAAAATGTATCGAACATAATAAATAGGGAAAAGATCCCTCAACCTCTATTTCGCGTTGAACTTGAGCCAAATGATATAAAATTAAAAAAAAATTAGACCCATCTAATATATAATTTAAAATATCTCTTATATCGAAAAATAACCGTTGAAGAACCACACAAGCGTTCAGGACCCGTACAGTGCCATAATTGTCAAGAATATGGCCATACTAAAACTTACTGCAAATTACCTGCTGTTTGTGTTGTGTGCGGCGAGTTACACGGCACTGCTAGTTGCAATAAACCGAAAGATCAAAGTAACAAAAAATGCAGTAATTGTGGAGAAAATCACACCGCTAACTACAGAGGTTGTCCTGTGTACTCTTTCGTCAAACAGACTATGAGGCAAACACCTAAATTGGCCCCAGCTCAATCAGCAAACGCTTTATCAGCCAATTTTGCGCAAGTGAGCCAACCAGTTAGTTCCCGTGTATCGTATGCCGATGCTGCTAAGACAAATTCTATTCATACACAAAATGTTTCACCTCCAAATAATTCAACAAATACAAATTCGAATTTTAATTTCAATCGCCTTGAAGCTACTATTGATAATCTGGTGCAAAATATAACTAATTTTACAACAAATATGACTAGCATGATGCAAGAAATGCTGCGAATGCAGAATACTCTGCTTCAAGCTTTAGTTAATAAACCATGAACACGTTAAAAATATGTTTCTGGAACGCAAACGGCATTCGCCAACATAAAAATGAACTTGAGCACTTCCTCACGGAAAAAAATATTGATTTAATGTTGGTCTCAGAGACTCATTTGACTTCGAGAAGCCTTTTTAAAATTTATGGCTACACTATATATGATACAAAGGACCCTAGAGGAAGGGCATGCGGTGGATCAGCAATTTTAATAAAGTCAAGACTCAAGCATTATATTATTGATAACATTTGTGAAGAACATTTACAGGCAACGAATATTTGTGTTGAAAATTTTTCCAATAATTTTGTCATATCATCAATTTACTCTCCTCCTAGATTCGCAATTACTGAGCATCAATACGAGGATTTTTACAAATGTCTGGGTCCTTGTTTCGTAGCAGCTGGCGACTATAATGCTAAACACACGTTCTGGGGTTCGCGTCTTATTACACCCAGAGGTCGAGCGTTGTTCAATACAATTTCCAAAATGGGCTTGGATGTCATTTCAAGTGGGGAGCCCACTTATTGGCCTACTGACATACATAAAATTCCGGATGTAATAGACTTTGGCGTTATAAAAAATATATCTAGGGATTTAATTCAAATTGAAGCTTCTCTAGATCTCTCGTCCGATCACTCTCCCACGATCGTTACAATTTGTAGCCCATTAAGAAGTGATTTACCTCACCCATACGCGAATTTGATAAATCGTGTAAACTGGCTGCGATTCAAAAAATATCTTAGTAGTCATTGCACGGAAAACATTACACTAAGAACACCTGATGATGTTGAATCTAACATTGCCAATCTTAACGAAAATATTAAGCAGGCTGCTAAACATGCCACTACCTCCCATCCGCAGACTGGGTTTAATAGACTATATTCTACAGATATTGAACGTCTCGTATGTGAAAAAAGAAGGGCTAGAAGGGAATGGCAACAGCACAGATCACCCCTGAATAAAATTAGATTTAAAGAGTGCACTAAACGACTCCAAGAGCTGCTTGCACATGAAAAAACTGCATCTCTTAGGAACTATCTGGAAAATCTTGATGTCACACCAGCATCTGATTACTCTTTATGGCGTGCTGCTAGAAAGCTTAAAACACCCGTTGAGTTTAAACCACCTCTGCGCACATCTACCGGAGGTTGGGCAAGAAGCGATACTGAAAAAGGTAACATATTTGCTGCCCATTTAAAATACGTATTTACCCCAAACACATGTACTGGTGTAATTGATTTGCCAAATGTAGTCGCTCTACCCCCTCAACAAATAAAGTTTAAGACGCGTGATGTGCAAAAACTAATTGCTGAACTCAACCCAAAGAAAGCTCCGGGTTTTGATGGAATTAGTAACCAGATGCTAATAAAGTTGCCACGTATTGCAATTAGAATACTGTTATTTATTTTTAACCCCATTTTACGACTGCAGTATTATCCAAATAGCTGGAAGCTTGCCAAAGTTAAAATGATTCCAAAGCCGGGCAAAGACCTTACCAAAGCTGAGTCATACAGGCCAATAAGTCTCCTATCAACAATGTCAAAGCTTTTCGAAAAACTGCTCATGACAAAATTTACCCCAATTCTAGTTAATAGTGGGTGCATACCGGACCATCAATTTGGTTTTAGAAGTCAGCATAGCACCATTGAACAAACTCATAGATTGGTCCAATTTATAAGAAGAACATTTGAAGAAAAGAAGTATTGTTCTGCGCTGTTTATCGACGTTTCTCAGGCATTTGATAAAGTGTGGCATGAAGGCCTAATTTTAAAATTAAAAACATACCTGCCAATAAACGTTTTAAGTCTTTTGGAAAGTTACATTACTGCCCGGAAGTTCACTGTTGTGGAAGGAGACTTTATGAGCATGCCTGAAACTATCTCATCCGGTGTGCCACAGGGGAGTATACTGGGGCCAGTTTTGTATTTGATTTATACTTGTGATATGCCTCTGAGCATGCAATATCCACACTTCCACATTTGCTGATGATACAGCCTGCCTTAGTGTGCATGAAAATCCTTACGAAGCATCCCGATATCTTCAAGAACACATTACCCAGCTGGAACTATGGTTAAACTTATGGAGAATTAAGGTAAACGAACAAAAGTGTGTTCAAGTAACATATACATTACGAAGAGATACTTGTTCACCCATTCGGATTAACAATCAAGTTGTCCCTCAACATACTCATGTGAAATATCTTGGAATACACCTTGATCGACGGCTTACTTGGAAACAACATATTGACTCTAAGTTAACCCAAATGAAACTAAAATTAACTCAGGTACATTGGCTGATTGGTAGAAATTCAACCCTCAGTCTAGATTGCAAACTTTTGATATACAAGTCTATTTTGAAACCCATATGGTGCTACGGAATTCAACTATGGGGCACTGCTTCAGCTTCCAATGTCGAGAGAATCCAACGAAGACAAAATAAAATTTTGCGAATAATAACATCGGCTCCATGGTATATAAAAAAATTCAAATATACATCGTGACTTAAATATGCCACTAGTGACTGAAGAAATTGCAAAAAACGCTGGCAAATATTTAACAAAACTCGAGTCACATCCTAATCCGCTTGCTCGTAATATTTTGAACTTTACTGGACACATCCGCCTAAAAAAGAGGGATACAAGGGCTCTTATACTCAACACTCCAGATGGGACTGACTGGAAATAATTTTTAATTTTTATTTATTTTTTCTTCCATTTGTTTATCACTACTTAAATATGTATTATTTCTATCTATCTCTAAATTTATGTCCGACAGTGGTCGGGCCTAATAATTATATTTTAGATTTAAGATTTGAATACTTATTGTTAGTTCATAATTGAAGATACAATAAATAAAAAATATATGAAAAAAAAAACTTCTTACTGTTATATTTCTTTATTTCTTATTGGTATTTTCTATATTTTCTTCAGACTTTTTCGTTCCAACATGACATCACACAAAAGTAAGATCCATATTTGCAATACCTGTCTTTATCATACACATGATGATTGTGTGTATAATCACCATAAAAATGTTTGTGGGAAAAAAGTCATCAGAATGCCCGAAGATGAATCTATTATCAAGTTTGAAAACTACTACAAACAGTTATATGTACCATTTGTAATCTACGCAGACTTCGAGTCTATTTTGGAAAAAGTTGATGATCCTGTAAGTAAAAGCACTACAAACGTACAGAAACCTCATGCTTGTGCATTCGGTTATTTTATTAATTGTAGCTTTAAGAGAGAAAATAATTTATATAGACATTTTTCTGGTGATGATTCGGCGAATATATTTATCAAAAAAAATAGTTGAAGATTGTACAGATATTTATCTAAATTATTTACTTAAAGTTAAGAAACTGTTCATGACACCAATAGAAAAAACTCAATATAATAATGCACAAAATTGCCATATTCATCTTACGGGTAATTATAGTGGGGCAGCTCATAGCGACTGTAATTTGAATTATAAAACACCTCATTTTATTCCGGTTATCTTGCATAATCTTTCTGCATATGATATGCACTTATTTTTCAAAGAAAAATAAAAAATAAAAAATTCCACAATAAAAGTGATTCCCCAGAACACAGAGCGTTATATTTCTCTTTCAATTTTCATCAGTTTAGATGCAAAACATGAATTTCAAATAAGATTTATAGACTCGTTTAGATGTATGGCTTCGAGTTTAGATACCTTAGCGAAAGATCTTGATAGCAATGATTTTAATACTATTCGATCATGTTTCATTGATGAAGCTCATTTCAACCTGATTAGAAGAAAGGGTGTATTTCCGTACTCTTACATGGATTCCATGACTAAGTTTAAGGAAATTAGACTCCCTAATAGAGAAGAGTTCTTCAATATTCTAACGAATGAAGAATGTGATGTAGTCGAGTATGAACATGCTCAAAAAATATGGAGAGAGTTTAACTGTAAAACCCTCCTTGACTATACTGAACTCTATTTAAAGACAGATGTTCTTCTTTTAACCGACGTGTTTGAAAATTTGTAGAGATATATACGATTTGGACCCCTGCCACTATTATACAGCACCAGATTTATCTTGGGATGCAATGTTGAAAACCACAGAAGTTTCACTCGAGCTGTTCACTGATTCCGAAATGTATATGTTTATACAAAACGGAATAAGAGGTGGACTAGTTCAATGCTCACAAAGATATTCGAAGGCGAATAATAAGTATTTGGAAGATTTTGATGCATCACAACCATCGGAATTTCTTGTCTTGTTAGACACTAACAATTTGTATGGTTGGGCAATGTCGGAATATCTTCCTTGCGGTGAATTTGGGTGGGTATGTGATACTGATTTTGATGTTAAAAAAATGTCTGATACTGCAGAGTATGGGTAAATTTTGGAAGTGGATATAGATTATGCCGATTCAGTGCATGATCTACATAATGATTTGCCATTTTGTCCTCAAAATAAGCCCGTGGGGGATCCAAAATCAAAAAATTAGTTGCAGACTTACACTCAAAAACATACACTATAGAGTTTTAAAACAAGCCATTTCAAATGGCCTCATCTTGAAACAAATCCATAGAATACTCAGATTTAAACAATCCGCTTGGCTTAAAAAATATATTACACTTAAGCACATTTCATAGGAAAAAAGCTAAAAATAATTTTGAAAAAGATTTCTTCAAACTTTTAAACAATGCTGTTTACGGGAAGACAATGGAAAACATTGAAAAACGTAGGGACATTAGAATTACTTCATTTTGGGAAACAACAAACAGGAATCATTTGGGTCTCAGAGCATTAATTGCGAAACCAAATTTTAGGCAGTTGACAAAATTTTCTGATGATATGTATGCGGTAGAGTTAGAAAAAATGGAACCACTATATGATAAACCTATATGTATATGTTGGTTTCACAGTACTGGAGTTATCCAAGTGGAGAATGTATGACTTCCATTATGGCTTCATGAAGCCTAAATTTGGAGAGAACATTTCTCTATATGGATACTGACTCATTTATTTATTCAATTAAAACTGATGATTTTTACGATGACATCCGTAATGATATTAGTTTGAATTTTGATACGTCAGAATATCCTATAGATAACCAATTTCTTTTGCCGCTACTCAATAAGGTTTTGGGAATGATGAAAGATGAAAACAATGGAGATATAATGACAGAGTTTGTTGGTTTAAGAGCAAAAATGTATTCTGTGTCAACTCTTCGCTCACAAGCTGTTAAAAAATCAAAAGGGGTCAAAAAGTCTGTAATTAAAAAGTTGTCCATTAATGATTACAAAAGTTGCTTATTTGAATCCAAAATTATCTCGGATGATATGTTTTTGTTTAGATCTAAAACACATCAAGTATATACCCAAAAGCTACATAAAATAGCACTTAGCTTTTCTGATGATAAAAGAAATATAATGAAAGATAAAATTAAAACGCGCGCTTGGGGACATTACATAGACCGAAACAGTGGATGTAGAATAGAATGCTTCCTACTAAATTGCATGTAAGATGACAACGAAAATTTAATTTTGTACTAATTGTATTTATTTATTAATGGTTTTCTTTAATTATTTACTTATTTGCTTATTAATTAATTTATTTATTATTTCTTTATTTGTTTATTAATTTATTTATTGATTTATTTCTTTAATTATTTAATAATTTATTTATTATTTACTTATTTGTTTATTAATTATTTTATGTATTTATTATTTATTTATTTGTTTATTAATTTATTTCTTTATTTATTTATTAATTTATTTATTGTTTATATATTTGTTTATGAATTTATCTATTAATTTTAGTATTTTATTCACACAAAAACATGTAAAAATTTAATGGTTTAAAACTTTTATGTTTTTACCTACACCTAAATTATTTGTAAATTAAAATCAAATATTCCATTAATGATCTTTTTTTTTAATTTCTATATATTTTTATTTATACATAGAGTTAAATTTGTATTAGTACTAAGATTTTTAAGTTAAATAAAATATTAAAAAAATATTAAAATATGTAAATGGTTTTTATTTCAGCTTAAATTTACTAAATATAAATTGTAACTACAAATGTCTACATTTTTATATTTTGTTTCTCTATTGGCTTTACTTTGCTAGATCAAAAATTTTTCTTTTTTGTTTTCATATCGCTTAAACATGCACAGTCTTGTTATCTTTGAGAGGTCCTACACAAGAGGAATTGAATTTCACAATATTATGAAATTTCATTAAATTTCATTAGATATTTTCTTGTCAACACCATCTGTTTTAAAATTTTCTCATCCATGTTTAATAATAGCAAATAAGAGGTATCAGCTATTAGATCAGGTATCAGCTATCAGATCAGCTTATCAGGAGCTGGTCTGTTTTTCAGATCAGCTTATCAGGACCTGGTCTGGTTTTCAGATCAGGTTATCAGGTATCAGATCAGGTTGTCAAGCAGCTGATCTGTTTTACAGATCATCAGGAGCTGTTAAGATTTTCAGATCAGATAAACTGATAACTCACATTGAGTTATCAGTTTACAAGTAGCTAGTCATTTATAACATTTATATTAATGAAGTTTCAGGACAGATGAAATAACTAAAGTCAATCTTTTATGAGCAGTAATTTATGTAGTTATGTAGTCAAATTGTTTTCTATAACGAACATCATTTAATTTATCATCAAAAATCCATATTTATCCTTCCAACACTATACAAATTTCATGAAACTTTTCAAAATTCATATTACTGACAACATGATCCCCATAATATTTTTCTCATCTTGCTTAAACATTATAATAACATTGGCATTCTCTCTTATTAAATGCTTACAGCCGTATTCATAAACATTTTATACACCATTTCAAATGTTGTTTAAGCAAAATTCGCTAAATTTTAGCTTAAACACGTTTTTTAATTTAAACCTTGTGTAAATCACCAGATCTTAAAAATTAACTGCACCCATACTTAAAATAATTTTGAGTTGACGTCGTTGTAATTCTGCTTCATGTTTATTTGCATTTTTAACTTTATGTATGTATGTATTGTAGCGCTTGTAGTCGGAATAGAAAATAATTTTTTAGTGAAAACTTCTCTTTAGGGCAATGCTTTGACCCAATGTATTCTTATACGTTAGTGTTATCCATATGTGTGGGCTTATGTATGTATAGATGCACTCATATACATAGGTACTCGTATGTATGTGTATTTTGAAATAATTGTTTTATTTCTAAGTAGCCTGGTTATGAAAATTTTATTTCATTTACACAAATTTTTTTTAATTGTCAAAAATCAATTGGATTGTAAACTTCTGAGTGGAGACAATTACATTAAATTATATTATAAACATAAATAGGTAAGAATTTTTATAATACATATATCTAGATTTACTAATTTTTATAATTTTCTTTAAGGTGGTCAGTAATCTTTAAAGGTCTTAATTATATAAGAAAAAGGCTGAAGAAAAAGAAGTTTTTAGTAAAGAAAATAAGCATATTTTTCTTAAAAATAATCCTTACGTGCAGATTGTATAAGAAAGGTAAAAACGAATACATTGTTTGCGTAAAAATGATTTTTTTATGAATATGTGTAAATTTAATTAATTTTTCTTAATTAGGATTGCTTAAGCGTTTTCAAAACAAAATTAGCTATCAATCTGATTTCAAGTTTTGGGATCTCTCAAGATATCCCATTGAAATAAGTAAAAATAAAAGGATCAACTAGTTTGGAAACGAAAGAAAGTTTCAAAGAAGAGAGTTCTGTGGATAATTGATTACTTGAAAGTCATTGGCAAGAAAAAAAAGTTAAAAAAAAGAATAATTAAAGGAAATGAAAACTAAAATTATAAAACTAAAGACGTAAAACAGATGCATGAGTGATAATTACTTAATTTGAAAGTTTTTAGTCGAATGTACATTGTAAAAGTATTTTACAACGATTTTTTTAATTAACTGATAATCTTTTGTCATTTTGATATTCATAATTTGATTAATTATATCGTTAATTCTTCTTTGTGTTTTACGAAAACGGGCAGAACATAAATGATTTAACAATAACATTTGAGTTGTTCCTAAAAGTATGCTAAAAAAAAATATATATACATATAAAAAAAATAATATAAAAAAAATTGTTCATAATGACATAAAACCAAGAACATGTTTCCGAAACTATGCAAGAAAACAACTTTAATAATTTAATTTCGCATTGTCAATACTGTTATCCATAGGAGCAGAAGAAAGATCTTTCGTCGAAATTTCTGGTAAACAAGTACGTGGAAATAAATATTTGTGTAAATCTGACGGGGAAAACGTGGAAATAAATATTTTTCTAATGCCGACGGGAAAAACGTGAATATAAATATTTTTGTAATGCCGACGCAAAAATTATGAAAATGATTTTTCCTAATGCCAATTGTTATTTGATAGACTTTGGGTTGCTGTTTTGAGTTATCTTTGGTATGCTTATGTAGGGTTATTGTATGTATGCATTTATGTTTGCGATCTCTGGGGAAATAATCTAATAGCTGCAGAGAGTGGCAACCCTGTTGTGAATGGAACTGGATAGGGAATGTATGTATATGTTGTTGTATTAATGTATGTGATCGTATCTATTTTTACTTTGAAGAATATCATTGCTTGTGTGTATTGTTTGGCCTTCGAGAGTTTTTCAAAAAGATTGTGTATATGTTTTCTAGGCTATTGACGTTGCTATTCTTATGGAGATAGATATTGTGCAAAGTAAATTTATATAAAGTATATGCAAGTACTCAGGTGATTAATTTTTTTCTCGTGTAGTGTCAATGCATGAATGTCAAAAGTTGTTTACAATTTTCGTGCGCCATTTTGTTTTGCTTTGATTTGTTATACACAATTGTGTGTAGTGAAAAAGTTGAAATAAATTTTTACTCAAAAAAGGTGTTACAAAACCTTTAAAAATAATTATATTTAATTATTAAAATAGATATGTAGCTTTTATTATACTTATTTCACGTAATAAATGTTTATCAATTAATAAATTTACTTTGGTTTTGTCTATCCATACATTTCCTTTTTGTTGTATGCAGATCTGGGACTTGCATTAAATAAGCAAATGCATTGACCATCTTCCCACACTAAACCAAATCAATACAAATGCAAATTTATTACATTAGAACTAACTTTGATAATTATAGTGCAATTTTTTGGCATTAAACTAAAATCTCTTCAAAGTAATACATTAATATTGCGCTACCAAATCACATGGCAAAAAATAGAACGAAAATGTGTACATACATAAAAACATATGTACGTACAAACATAAATATGTAAACTTTTTTCCATGTACATATCGCCACTTAATTCAGGCAAAAATCATATCACTTCCATTTTTATAAATTTTCAAGAGAAAGACAAAACTTGATTAAATTGTTCCAAGCGGTAGTATTCCGTTTATAAAATCACCATTTTTTAAGATACAGCTTTACAATAAAATAAACGAAAACCTAAGTTCTGATCTTTCATTTGTATGCACGTACTTAATGATCAAACAGAATTGGGGCATAAACACACTTTCCATACAAATTGACACAAAAAACTAGCCTCAGAAAGCAGTCGATAGATAAAATCTATTTTATTTTGAGAACTTTTTTTCTTATGCTCTCACATATAAATAAATATTCTCTCAAACATGTTACCATACTTTCAATAAATTTCATACATATTGTGAACAAAACTACAAAGAAAAATAAGCACAAAAGAAAATAAAACAAAAATTAGAGAGCATTTGAAGTTACTGCCGTAGTTTTTATTATGGGCTTTGTTAATTTGACAGCGATTTTTCCTGAAGTTGCGGACTTATTCTGTTTAATCATTTATACAGGTGCCTTCAATGTTCCTTTAATGTATTTTTTATTTGTGCTATCTGATAAAAATATGATTACGTTTTATATAATTTTACTGTGTACAATATGTGATATTGCATTATTTCATGATGTGCATAGTGGTAATACGAAATTAGTGCGTTTTTCGCCATACGATTAGCTGATAATGCAATATTAATCCATTACTTTTAAGAGATTTTATTTTAGTGGAAAAAAGTGCATTACAAACATCAAATTTAAATTTTCACTAAACTTTTTGTTTTTCAATCAGTGCTTATGAAAAGTAATGCAAGTTGCCCAGGTCTGGTTGTAATCATCTGTTTTCGACATTCATCCATTATTTTTACACAAACAAAGCGCATGTTGTTTTTGTATTTTCTTAGTTGTTGTAGACCTGCATATACTTTATATAAATATACTTTGATATTGTGTTGGTATAGGTTTTATATGTACAAGTGAATTTCAGATGTTAAATGTTTTGAATAAAATCAGGTTGATAAGCAGAACTTTTGAATAGGGGTAATTATATTTTTATTTCAGTATATTACACTTTAATGTAATGATTATAGGAAGTAGCTTTTGGCGAAATACAGCAAACATGTAATATTTTATAGAAATATAACGCTCTCTGTTCTGGAGAATCACTTTCATTGTGGAATTTTTTATTTTTCTTTGAAAAATAAGTGCATATCGTATGCAGAAAGATTATGCAAGATAACCGGTATAAAATGAGGTGTTTTATAATTCAAATTACAGTCGCTATGAGCTGCCCCACGATAATTACCCGTAAGATGGCAATGATCTCTAACTCTATCGTTATTTAACATTTTCTTACATATATGGCAATTTTGTGCATTATTATATTGAGTTATTTCTATTGGGGTCATGAAGATTTTCTTAACTTTAAGTAAATAATTTAGATAAATATCTATACAATCTTCAACTACTTTTTTGATAAATATATTCTCCGAATCATCACCAAAATAATGTCTATATAAATTATTTTCTCTCTTAAACCTACAATTAATAAAATAACCGAATGCACAAGCATGATGTTTCTGTACGTTTGTAGTGCTTTTACTTCCAGGATCATCAACTTTTTCCAAAATAGACTCGAAGTCTGCGTAGATTACAAATGGTACATATAACTGTTTGTAGTAGTTTTCAAACTTGATAATAGATTCATCTTCGGGCATTCTGATGACTTTTTTCCCACAAACATTTTTATGGTGATTATACACACAATCATCATGTGTATGATAAAGACAGGTATTGCAAATATGGATCTTACTTTTGTGTGATGTCATGTTGGAACGAAGAAATCTGAAGAAAATATAGAAAATACCAATGAGAAATAAATAAATATAACAGTAAGAAGTAACTTTTTAAATAGAGATGAAAACACATTTTGCATAAATGCACAAATTAAACTTACTTTGATATATCCGTGATGAGCACATAGTGGAAGTTTTCATCGGACTGGAGCAATAACAGATTAATATTAACATGTTGTTCTCCTTTTGTTATGTAGTATGGTCCTATAAGCGATGTTCCATTGTGACCGAATACATTGATGCTCATATTATTTTGACGCTCGAATTGTTTTATCTGCTTCAATGGGAGTGGAAACTCTAGGCCTTCGAAATTTAATACAATTGCTCCTATATTAATATTCTCAGCAGAAATGTTTGCAATATTGTAATTTCTACAGTTTTTCTGTTGTCTTCGATCTAAAGTACTATTTGTGTACAAAGCCGCAATGATACACCATTTAAAGCAATAAATATCATTGTTTTCGACATTTATGCATGCACGTTTCATTGCAATATTTTTTGGGAGCGGGATAAAACTCGATCCTCTTATTATGGACGCCTTGTTTATATTAACTTCAAGGGAGTTTATCGAAATCAAGGTCCATCCGCTTGAAATTCTTCCATTTTAGCTCTTAGCTCCTCGGTCTGTTTCTTGTACATATCCTCTATGTCATCAGACAAAGTCACCAACATCATTTTCGAAATATGTACAAGTTGGGAAACATCAATCTCATCATTCACCGTCTTCATATAATCGCATGTGAGCTCCATATTAAATTTAAATGTAGTATGTATCCTACTACATTTAATTAGCTGTTGTAGTATAGAGCTCTTGGCAGATTTCAAAAACTCCTCCGGAAACATAACACCCTCATTTTTGTCTCGATCCTCCCATTGAAGTTGCTTGCTCTTTTAATGAGAAAATCTCCAATCTGTTCTTGTTGGCAACTGTTTTTGTGTTTTGTGGTTCTGACATTAGCCATATAACCATTTAATGGGATCATCTGATCACAATCCTCACTATATTTGTTTTGAAGATCAAGCTTACTAGTTCCATTGAGTGAGTTTCAATATGCTGATTTAGTTTTGTTTGAGTCATAAAGACTTTATTGCAGATTGCACAACTTTTAGTATTCATTTTATATATTTTTGTTTATTAATTAATATTGTTAAAGAA